>OX376321.1:12568750-13835625 GCA_947369225.1 Hofmannophila pseudospretella
TATTCGTATTTAAAATAATAAAAAATGCCGACTATTAAAAACACCAAAAATATTTAAAACCGAACAGTTGAATTATCCACACATTTATAATGTTCCCATGTTGTATATTTCCCGGAGGCATTTTGTTTCGTAAATTATACCTAATTTGCAAAATAAATATATTTCACTGGATGTCAATATAATTTTTTTTTAAGGCAAAGGGAACTGAGCCCATACAGCCATGTCTGATGTAAACAACTCTTGCAAGTCTTCATTAAAATGCTGGTGTGACACATTTCAATGCTATCTGGGAAAATCTTCCACGCTTCTGCACCATCTGAACCAAAGAAGAAGGCGTCCCGGACGCAGTATGGCTCTTTAAAATCCAGCCAAGTACGGATCGGGGTGCAGCGTCTTATTTGACTTTACTTCATTGTCCCATACATTAATCACATTTTGTAGACGTTCTTCGAATAAAAAACACCATTCTTACTTGAAAAGCACTACTGTAAAACAATTTGCAAGACAATGAAAAAAAGCTGGTGTGGACGCGACAAAAGCGCGGGAGAAACTCTCATGTCAATATAAATAGGAACAAATACTGATCTACGTCAATTCCCAATTTGTGAAAAAAATATTCCGTATTTAAATTACAAAGGAGTATTTAAAAAAGAGTTTAACTATAATACTATTTCTAGGGTGTCATCTATAGGTTATAAAATAACATCCTAAGTTGGAAACTACTTAATACTAACTATTAAAGCGACAGCTTTAACTGGCTTACTTATCAAAATCTCATCAACGCCTATCGCCTACTTCCCTTTATCCCGGTATATGCAAGTACATACATACATAACTTCACGCTATATCCCTTGAAGGGTGAGCAGAGAGAACGGAGCGCCACGAATCTCTGTCTTGACATGCTTCTCTTGCTTCCTCTACAGTCATACGTCATTTCACGCGTGCTAGCCCTTGGGAAAGGAAAGGAATATGTCATAGAAATCGGACTGGTGAAATATTTCCCAGAAGTTTTATACCAGGGAATTACGAAAAGTCACCAAAAATTGTTTTAAAATTAATTAATTGTTTTAAATTGCTTAAAGCGATAAAGCCGCCTTCTGCACATTGTATTGTACCTTTTGTCTTTATGTTGTATGTTTTGTTTATGTCCCGGGTGTGCGATAAAGTATATTTGTATTTGTTTTACTTTTTATACCTTGTCCAACAGATTATTGCTTAAATGTAAGCACAACTAGATAGATTCCCTACCTACCCTACTAAAAGAAGAATCATGTCAGGGAAATGGTGTGTTTAAACGCTGAATCTCCAATTCCATCGTATTTGTTCGGCCTGATTCCTTGTTTGCACAAGCTTTTTGTGCCTTGTCTACCCACGAGGGCAGGGGCGATAATTTTGAAAAGCTCTTGGAGCTTATGTCAATATTTGTCACGTTTTTTTATGTAAAGTATAAAAATACTCGTAAATATGAGCGTGTGAGTGATTTATGCCGTAAAAATTTAGGTTGGGCTGATATAAAAACGAGCTCAAAGAAACTTATGTACAAATACAAATATACTTTATTGCACACCCAGGTTAAAAACAAAACATAAAGAGAGGTATAATACAATGTGCAGAAGGCGGCCTTATCGCTTTAAGCGATATCTTCCAGACAACCTTCAGGTGATGGAAAAAACATACGGATACATAATGTACGGGTGTAAATGGCGTATGAAATAGACACTACCCTCAAAAAAAAGAAAAGTCAAAAGTGTAAAAGAATAAATAATAATAAATATAAAATAAATAAATAACAATAATAAAGAATGCAACCTGTGCAAGCTGCGATTCAGTAGTAATAATAGTAATCTAATTTTACGGAAATACTATAATATATACAAAAATATAATACTTATAATGTAAACAAACCTCTTATCAAACCGATATGGGGTTTGTTTACATTAGGTACAAGCTCGACTTTAAGAAAACTTAAGAAGGAGCGATTTTTTTAAAATTTTTTTTTCTTAACCCGCATTTGACCTCGATCTCGCCTGATGGTAAGCGACGATGAGCTCGACGATGGAGCATGCGGGTCCAGTAAATGCCTATTCACTCTGGCCTTGAAGATCCCAAGGTTGTAGGTTTCGGGAAATTCAGACGCCGGCAGGCTGTTCCATTCCTTAGCCGTTCGCGTAATGAACGAAGAAGCAAATCGCTTCGTACGAAATATAAAATAGACGATCATCAATTTAGTTCCCTGACTGTACTTCAACAGTTTAATTGAATACAATAAAGTCAGGACGTAAATAGTTAAGAACGAATTGTAATTGAATTACGTATTCTGCCATTATTCGTAATAAAAGTTGTGTAGGCAGCGCTACGACGACCCGTAGCCAGAAGCTACGCGCTACGCGGCTACATCTACGCCGCCTATGCGAGTAAGCTTTTCTACTATGAACTTTCCAGCTTCTCACGACTCGGTTTCAGAAATAGCGTTGAGAACTTAAATATATTATTCTAAACTAGAAGGTATTAGAAGAGTGTATTTTAGATCAGAATGGAGGTTCGGGTTCGAAATTATACAATGACATTGTATCGATAAGTATTTCGGTTTTTTCTAAAGATATTTACCGATTGCTCTAAACGGTGTAGGAAAAAATGTTAGCGTGACACCAACATTGACCTCCGCATCTCATCAGGGTCAAGAGATTTTGGAGTCGGTAACCTTTTATGGACCTCGATATGGACGAAAATATTGGTACCATTCTCGGGATCCTCTGACCTTCGATGAAGAAACCAATGCGGGACACGCACGTACATTATTATAGATAATACTCGTATAATGCCAGAATGCCGGTTTCTAGTACGAGCACCGGTACTAGAAACCGGCATTCCGGGGTGTCGCATACTATAAGTTCACGCTATATCCCTTCCGGGGTAGGCAGAGACAACGGAGCGCCACGAATCTTGGCACGCCTCTGTTGCTTCCTCTACAGTCATTCCTCGCATCACGCATGCTCGCCGTCGCTGTTCTGTATATTAAAATAATGCTTGCTTGTTTGCTTATCGTATGGTTAGTGGCCAACCTATTTCTCTGAGTTGTTCAGGCCGCCCGTAGGCATCTGACATGGCTTAACGACTGCTGTCGAACGACAACAACCGGGACCGACTGCTTAACGTGCTTCCCGAGGCACGGAGGAGCTTTTTTTATGTACTGAGGTCGACGATGGAGCATTCGGGTCCAGTAAATGCCTATTCACTCTGGCCTTGAAGATCCCAAGGTTGTAGGTTTCGGGAAATACAGACGCCGACAGGCTGTTCCATTCCTTAGCCGTTCGCATAATGAACGAAGAAGCAAATCGCTTCGTACGAGCAGATGGGATATCAACAACTTAGGATGGAACCCCTCCCCGCGCCTGGTAGTCCGAAGGCGGAATGGAGGTGCTGGAATTACGTCGTGCAATTCCGTGCAGCTCAGATGAAATATGCCACTAGCGGTCACCTATCCAGGTACCGACCGCGGCAACGTCGCTTAACCTGCACGATTACTTTCGGACCGTGCTCGCAACTAGGCTACGAACTCTATTATAATGTGGCGAAAATCAGGAAACAAACCAGAGTTTTGTGGGGTCCAAAGTCCTTGCAAGCCGGTCCTGTAATTCCGCCAGTGCCAACCGCCATAACATCGAACCAATAGCAGACCGCGGCACACTTTTATTGTAGCAAATTGTATTACTGTCGTTCAAGTTACCGGTCGCCTTTTTCGCCAATAGTTCTGCCCTTTTCCTAAATACTTAGATGTTTTGCCCGCGGCCGCTGTTCTTTTGTTTTAGACACAAGCCCAAGTTTGGGTAATGGTGGGTATGCGAAGTGAAATGATCGAGGGCTAGTAGCACACTGTCACTGTTTATTACAACATCAACCTTATAGTGGTGGGCGCAGCCACGCACACTAGCATATATAACAGGTAAATAGGAAACTGCCCATTTTCGGGTGGTGTTACCCGACCACTAATGTTGTGAGTAATGTTTTTTTCTCAAAGATGCTGGGAAATGTGCTCAATACATTCGAATTTTGAGCCAGGGAAGTACATACTTCCTGTCTCGAAGCCAAATACTTAAAAAAAAATTGACGACGGAAATGGATTTTCATACATCCTTACCGGACTAAGGCCAGGAATCTTTGGCTGAACGCTCCACAGCACACAAAATGTCAATGCTGTTGTGGACGCTGACGTCACAGAAAGCGCGCTAAAGTGGAGGTGTATAAATCGCCCGATTTGATTGCAGTTTTAAATATTTATTTTTATAATAAATATTCATATTTATATAAATGATATATTTTTTACGGTAATGTACCAACGTAAACAACCAACTAAAACCATAAAAATATAATACATGCATATTACCCTATTGTTGTAACCTCGGTTAAATATATGACAAGTATCAAATATTAAATACATTTCATAAAAATAAGAAAATAGACATAAATTGATGGTCAAATGTGAAAACAAAATTAAAATACGTTGAAAAATAAAATAGCTACAGACAATCAAAAATCAGACGTTAGAAAGGGACGGTAATAGATAATTGTGACGTCACTGTTGGCATACAAGTAGGTCATTAGGTAATAAGGACTGTTTTGCTAGAAAGGGACAGATCATCCCCCCACTACTAACCATTAATTAGCTGATGTTAGTTGAGATATCGATAAACGGACTTCAGATCCATCTTCAGGATGTCCATGTATGGTGATTGATGCAATAAACAAATTTAAAAAAACTAGTCAAATACCCTATTACCAAATAGTTGAACCATGATTACTACCTTTAAATTTGCCAGTAACCTTTATAATTTCAATTTTACGTCATTGCTTAATTCAGAATAATTTTCCTGAAATTGCCTCCAGCAAACCATAGCCAAGTTTGATTGATTCTCCGGACTCAATTCCTCAATTTTCGTCGATAAAAACGCGTCTCGATAGAAAAAACTCATTTTTTATATAAACGAACAAACGAAACGTTTCTCAATCGCCGAGAGGGTTCCACAGAGGGCTGTGAAAAAATAATGCGAATTTAATAAAGCGAGGGAAGGTGGAGAGCGATTCATAATGTAAGACTGTGAAAAATTGCGAATTGGTCCCGTCCGCTCTTCCGCCCCGCCCGCCGCGTCGTGCGATAATCGTCGTACAGCTAGGAACGCCTGCAGGCACTTAGGAGACAGTACAGTGGTGTAGCTAGGAGGGGGCGGCGGGGGCGGCCCGCACCGGGTCGCTTCGCTCGCGCCCTCCTAGCTTTCTCACCTGATCCATTATCTGTGACAAAACTCTTCGACGAGCTTGCTTCATTCGCTCCCGTCCTAGCCTTGTAACCTAATCCACCAACTGTATCTGATCTGCCTCGAAAATTCGAGCTCCCTTCGCTCGCGGTTAGTTTTCTAATCTTATCCGTCATCTGTTTTTTGGTGGGACCTAGAGTTTTCCTTATTCATCGTCTGTGTCGGATCTACGCCGAAATGTCGAGCTCGCTTCGCTCGATCCGTCCCTAGACTTCTCACCTGATCCATTATCTGTAACAGACAGAACTCTCCTAAGTACTAACTTTTTATTAATTTTAACAGTATTCATTCTTGGGATGTCACCACGATATCCGCACCAGGTGCCACCCATGCTAGCTACGCCACTGGGACAGTAATATCAAGTATAAGAGAAATCATACAATTTCTTTTAAAAACTAGCGAAGAAATTGGATCGAAATTGGTGGTGTCATAGGGTGGTATCATGGGCCCGGAACGAAAATTGGGAAACATGGAAGTGACTGATCAGAATATAGAGACGCTCTTTGCCGATCACACAACCACCAGAAAACGTACCTGTATTAACGCCATTCCCCGTCGTCTGCCATTATGCTGAGACATGGACCCATTTGCTTTCATGCTTTAATTTTATATTTTTTATTTATTTTTTACATTTTTTGTATGTTAATTAATTAATTGTTAATTCTAAATATATTGACATTAAATAATGTATTAATTTCATGAAAGATTATTTTAATTCTATTGTATTATATTTGTATTATTATTGTATTATATTTGTATTATTATTGTATTATATTTGTATTATTATTGTATTGAGGGCGTTTTAAACGTTTTTTCATTTCATTTCATTAGATCTCTAATTTTCTTTTTCTACTATAGTATTATCTTAACTCTGTTCAAAGTCTGCTTGACTATACTTAACTCTATTAAATTATAACACACTCACAAAGGAAAAACAAAACATGGAAGGAAACAAAGGAATAAAGAAACGGAGAAACGGCTACTTTTGACCGGAACACTTCTGTCAAATGTCAAAAGTGGTCCGTTCTTTTTGAGGTATAAGTTATTATTGCCATGACACAAGAAGTATATAGGAAGTGGTCAACATTGGAAATTGACAAGTTAGGAAGTGGCCCAAGTCGCTCTGAAGGGTTTCAAATCCGGATCTTCCAAGAAAAGTCATTCCTTATCGATGTAGAGGCTTTATAAAAACATAGCCAACTGTAAGTAGGTAGATACCTACTACCTATCCCTCCAACAAGGCTACGCTGAACCCATAAAAGAGTTCCCTTTTCTGTCCGGGACACTAAAAATTGATGATAGTTTTCCAGAGGCGAGTACAGTCCACAACGGAAAATTTATCGCTGGTGCATTGGGCGTAGTGGCCTGACCTAATTGTACTTTAAGATAAGAAGTAGGTAACTCGAAGCGTGAACTTCCGGAAGTTAGAAGTTCGTGAAACGAAAGGGAGCTACTATTTATTCTATATACTATTTAGTCCGATTTATGTGCTCAGATTATAGATAGATACACTTTATTGTACACAAATACAGGAAAAGTACAAATTATGTAAATTTTTCTCTGCCATTAGAAAACATAAGCTAACTCAAAAAGTTTAAAACTTCCAAAGAGCATAATATTCACGTCCATAATCCCCGAGGGGTTAGAAAGAGGAACCACGTTGATCCTAGGTTTTTAAAAAAAAACTCATTTTAGAGGCTTTAGTACACGACATGGTGACCATGTCAGCCTCGTTAGGGTCACTAAGAATAAGGAAGGGAAGTTCAAGTATTATTAGAGTCAGCCCTCACTTTGAGAGCCAACTTAGCAAACAACAGTAAGTGTTTCATATTATCAGAAAAAGGCTGATTCAAAATAATATTGAGCCTCCTATTTTAGAGCCTATTGAGGACACATTTCTTCCTCTCAAGTTTCATCACGTCACACTGATCCTAGGTAGTTCTCACTTTTCGACGTAAGATTTGGTGTATAAATGTGATAGGTGGCGAACCTACCGCTTTCTACTAGGTGTAGAATACACTGAAGGAAAACTTGTTTGAATTAGAGCATATAAACTATTTTTATTCATTTAAACAAATTACTTGATAGTTACGACTAAAATCTTGCTTGAAGTTAACATGCCGACTTTATATGCTCGTATTGAATCAAGTTCTTGTTTGAAGTAAACAAACTTTTCTTTCAGTGTACCAAGATCCTTAGTCGCCTCGTACGACACCCGCGAAGTGTTGGTGTGGTGCTATTCTTTAAGGCCGGCACGACACGGTTCAACTTCCAAAGAGTCCGGTACAAAACCTTTTCATTTAATTAAAAGTTGTTTTCTGTCTTTCAGGTGATCTGTGTTGGGCGCGGGACGGCCGCGACGCAGACACACATGCTGACGATATGGTCAGTTCAACAATCATCATCATTCATCATCTTTCATCATCATTCATCATCTTTCATCATCATTCATCATCATCAGACATAGAACTTAACTATTTAATTTTAGATAGATAGATAGAAACACTTTATTGTACACAGCATCAGGAAAAGTAAAAACTACAGGAATAATAGCACGATATGTACAAAGGCGGCCTTATCGCTTTAAGCGATCTCTTCCAGGCAACCTCTGAAGTTAATTGGATATTAAAGAGATTAGCGACAGTGTAGTGTGAAGATGTGAAAAAGGTTACTATTACTTAATACACAGTAAAGTTAGTAAAATAAAAGTAATATGATATACATAAATAAATATGTAGGTATACTAAAATAGTTAAATGCATAGATATACATAATATAAATAAATAAACATATATAATAGATAGTAAACAATAAATAGGTAAATATACATAATAATAAAAATAAAATGCACAACTACAACGACAAATAATGATGAGTGAGACCCGCTTTAAACGAAGCCAGGGATTCCGAATGCCGAATTCGACGATGAAGTGAGTTCCATAGGTGTGCTGCCTTGACAGCAAAGGAGTCAGTGTAGTATCTGGTACGACACAGTACACATGACACATTTTACTATAGCTTTGAGGAATTAAATTAACCCAAATAACGAGAAAGTGATATCTTCAAAAATACTCGTAACGTTTCGTTTTGCTTTACTGTTTACGGAGTGTGCTAGTAGCTCCATCTACGCAACGCTTTGTGTTTTATGTCCTATTGTCTTTCGTCTTTCGTGATACATAAAGTTCTATGTCTGATCATCATCATTCATCATCACAGCTGAAACTTGCCTTCTCACAAGTTTTCCACGCAAGTAAAATGAGTTTTGAATTTAAACCGAATTTCCGTGGGTCGCATTTCAGTATAACTTTAAGTCTTGGTATTCAAAAGCCATTGATCAAGTCACAGTTACCAGCGTTGCGCAAGTAATCTTTCTGGGGACTCCCTAATTTACGGAAAGAGAAGTTAGTGACCCTAAATTTAATTCTTGTGTAAAAATTTGGAGGTAGTATGAATTTATGTAGACTTAGCGAGATAGCTTAGGTATCACTTGGGGTGGTACCACCCCTTTACCTATTTCTGCTGCAAGACAGCAATACTTTTAATTTCTTTAATGTCCAATTAACTTCAGAGGTTGCCTGGAAGAGATCGCTTTAAGCGATAAGGCCGCCTTTGTACATATCGTGTTATTATTCCTGTAGTTTTTACTTTTCCTGTTTTGTGTACAATAAAGTGTTTCTATCTATCTATCTATCTTGCATTGCTGTGCACATGAGTTAGCAGCGCATCGAAAACACTCTAATAACATTATAATGAGGTGAGATAGATGTCTATGGGTGACAATGACCACTTACCATCGGATAGTCTATTTGTTTTCTCCATTTTTTTTAAAAATATTTTTCAATTTACTTCTCGATACACTAGCGACATCTTGTAGTGTTTCGTACAACTCTTTTTATTTTGTAGTGGCTTTCTCGTAGCAGCGCCATCTAGTGGAGTCGTATATGAAATTTTTGAAGATTAGCGCCATCTAGTGCTATGTCTCTTTACTAGACCGTAAGCTAAGCTTAAAATGGACGAAAGGACGGTGTAGTTCTAGCGCCACCAGCTAGATGGCGGTAATACTATTTTTACAAAAGGTATTTTATAACGTCAATTTTTCTTTTCTTTCTTTTTAGGATACAGTATGGCCGCGGCACATTGGCTCAATTCGCTCGGATGCCTGTCGCTGTCGCTGCTATGTCTTCTTGCCACAACTCTTCAAGTCACAAGCGGTAAGTTTAGTTTTTTTTAAAATATTGGCCACTATTTCAGAAAAATAATAATTATAAACGGCGGCGTGAAAAAAAGTTGTTTCTGAAGGTTTTCGATCAAAACTGGCCTGTTATTTTTAAAGTTCACCATACACTTTATTTAATTTAAATCTTCATTATCTGACTCCATAAATGGAATAAATTGTAACGTGACTAAAAAAAAATTTACTCATTGCAATAATGAATTAGCATTAAAAGGTTGATCGTTAAACACTGCATATTTTACAAAATACTTACCTACTTATTATTTAGCGTGTCCGTCGCCATAATGCTGCTTTTAGCAGGAAATGGATGGAGGCTATTACCTACTTTAAGTACACCTACTTTACCTTAAAGTGCGTTGAAAATTATAGACACGAGAAGCTTTTAGCAGGGTAGGTACAGAAAATGCAGAAAAATGAAATGTCAAACTGAGGTGATTTCACAAGACACAAACGCAAATTTTAATAATCTACTGTGCTTACCAATGTTAGATCTACATAATTATAAGTGGTAGTTTTAGACCTACATAATTATAAGTAAGTAGTAGTTTTTCTATGCCAACATAATGTACTAAGTAGCTAACAAACACATACCTACCTGTTTTGACTTTTTGGTTAACCTAGGTATGTATAAGTTCTAATTTTAACAACTTTGCCCACTGTATTCGATAATTCGATTTTATTGTTCCTTAAACAAATGGATTTGAACATGACCGTCATTTAACACGATTTTTTAAAAATCTATTTCTTTTAGAAGTTTGCAAACGATTGCATTGAAATAAGTGTAAAATAAATCAAAGTTTTTTGCTAAGAGTCATTACACTTCTATCAGCTGCAAATAAGAGGAAGGTACCTACCTAAGATGTTACCATCTGATTGATTTTAAACACCCGCTGTTCCGCATTCCGTTTCGGTGTACCGAGATTATTCGAGGGAATGGACTTTACCCAACCGATTATTTTCTATATTTTCTAGATACGATAATAAGTATGTATGGTAGGGACTTTTCCCAGGATCTCTCATAACTTCCCATCACAGACCCTTCCACTCGGGAACTCACACGTATATGATAGTTCGCAGCTCGTTACGGGGTGATAAGGCGCGCGATATCGCCCGTTTTTCTGCTGCAATCACTAAAAGGGTTTAGTTCAGCAAGGGATATGGGGTTTTTATTTCCTTACTTACCGACTTAATATCAGGTATTTACTTACCTACACTCGGGAGCATGGGGTATGGAGGCATACAGACATGGCGCTATCATGAAGGGCAAAGGGCCTTCTAATTGGTGATAGTTTTTTCTCAAAATCTACTGATTTTTAAATAAAATGCAATCAAAGTGAAACTTTCGGGTGAGCCGTTTTCATTGCTTCTTAAGAAACCAGACTTATACCATGAATTAATTAATGAATACACTTTATTGCACGAAAACTTAATGTGAATCAATGCGTTACAATCATACCTATATCTCTTTCCTTGTTTCGTTACTCCGCCGAGGAATTTGGGGCCAGTAAAAGATGTCTCCACGCTTCTCTGTTTTGCGCCAGGTCGTGAAGTTAGTCCCAGGTCTGTCCTAACGCTTCCAGCTATGTCTCGGGCAGTCTGGCCTTCTCGAGCAATTTCCCGGCTTCCATTCCAGTGCCACCTTACTTACGATGAAACTAAAAACATTTATTTTATAAAATATTCGTCTTTCTAATCTAATGGAATAAAACATGACTGCTTATTTCCGGTGAAATTAACTTTGTTTTTATTTGTAGGGACACAATGTCAGCAGTTTTATGAAGCACGGGGCTGCGTGCGCCCGCGTTGAATATTCAGTCGTTCCTAAGCCATCATTATATGAACAAATATTTTCATTTATTGACCTTGTGTGTATCAATGAAGACCCTGCAGTGAATAACTTTATCATGGACCAAAAATGTAGACTATAAAAATTGCATCGTTTAAATAATCAGCGATTTTTCCTCTACTGAACCCGAGAGCATGGGAGCGAAAATCCAGTTACATACGTGTGAGCTACAGATACTTTGGGACCACTATATCCTTCAGTATACCCGTTTCTCTCTGACACAAGGGAAGGACATCGCCTCATCCTATTCTGGCTGCGGTAACGCGATCAATAGGGATTCAGATTATAAATTCGAATAAGACGACGGGAGAGGCCGAGGAATCGTGTAATGATGTTTTATGGACCATTTCCTTTAGTAGACGTGTTTTGGGTATTCGACAGCTGTGCGCTTACCTAGTAAAACCTATGTAGTGAGTTATGATACCCCCTTTTTGTAAAGGAAAGTAAAAATCGACAGTAAGCATAACTAAAGTACCAGAGAAGATCAAGAAATTTCCAAGTATGGGCAGTTCTTAGTATTAGTATCAAGAGCTTAGAGTATGGATTAGAGTTTACGCTAAAATACAAACAACATAGGTTACTAAAGTTGTTAGTATTTTAACTAGATGAAGGAACGAACGCTCGCCCCAGGGGAAACCTTTTTTTTCACGCATGGAGATTTAGATCTTAGAATATACTAGATGCTCTTTACTGGATATTTTTTTCCTATGTTTATTGTTGCTATACGTAAATATTACCCAACACAAGCGGCGCGAAAGACTTGATAGACTCTACCCCAGCTTTTCGACTAATAAAACCTTGTTCTTGGCAGATCAAGAGAAGCTATAATACCTGGTGAAGCTATAATAGCTATTATACCTCGTGGGTGAGACCACCAGGTTTAATAGTCAGGTTTGTTTGCACGAGCAAACAAGCACAAACTTAAGGAAATAACTTTAAATTTTAAGGAAATCTTGAAGAAAATAGACCGAAACCATATAAATCTAGAAAACTGTAAAATAGATTTCTAAGGGTCCGATTCCCTTTCAAATGGGTACTTCGTGAAATCACTAGACTCATTCCGTAAACACGCGAAAAGTGGGGACTCTATACGCCATATTAACAGTTTTCACGAATATTTTGTAACTAATTGAACCATATTCCTAATATTTGTGCGACAGGAGCAAAAAGTATTGGTAGAAAAGAGTACATTTTTCCCCACCTATCCCTACTGGTGGGGATACCCTGGGGTAAGTGGACCACCCGGATATTTCGTGAAATCCCAAAGGTTTTCACGAACTCTCGGATTACGCGATCCTACTCTGAGACTGACAAGTCGATAACTGACTAGAGAACCTACTACCAAGGTCCACGGGTTGCAAAACTGTAACAGAGGTATTTCGGGTATTTCTGTGTAAATGTCAGATTTAAATATTCCACTCGTGTGCCGTGCCGACAAGACAAATGACCTAAAACACCTTCCGATATCGGCGAAATCATTTCACGCCATATTGGACTTTATGGCTTCGAGTTTACGACTGAAGGCGTACAACCGAGGTTCAATTTGTAAGGCGGTCGGCCAGGTGTGTCTAACTTGCGGCCCGCGACATTTTATCTGCGGCTCTCAATACCATATACTCATACTCATGTATTAAGAACCAGGAACTCTTGCTTACGTCATGCTTTTAAAATAAATTTAAAATTCAAGCACAATTCATGTTAACTATAAATATAACTGGACAGGAGCGAACAGACCAGCCGATTTACATATAAAAATTTGGATAAAAAATTAAGATTAAGTGTAAAAATTAACATTGTAGTGTAAAGGGGCTTTGTCATTGTTTATCTAAATTAATAAATAATAAAAATAATATATCTGCTGTAAATTATTATTATAATTATATATAATATTTAAATCAGACTGGGTAAAGGGCATTGTCATACAAATATATAGATTTTCAATACAGTTGTTATAAAATTGTAATGGTTTTCAATAAATGAATAATTTCAGTTTCGTCCGTATATAGGGTCCTATTTTATTAGCGGCAAATATATCTATGGTGGCATCTATAGGTTATAATATAACAATAAAGAAAGGGCAAAATTTAATAATTTTTACTCATAAAATTTTCGAGAAAAACGACAATATTGTTTGTATGAAAATCGATTTTCACTGAAGTATAGATAGCTTCCCGATGATGTTTTTTTAAACATTTTTTTAATTTACCTGAAGGATTTATACATGGGCGACCCAGTAAAGACTTAAAGCTTATCTTTTGCCCCAGTCTACCTCGAGTTCAACACACCTGCAGTGGGTTAGTGGAGGTAGTCGGAAATAGACTGAGTTCCGTAAGTCAAGGCGAGCATTGCATCTCAGTGCATCTCTGAGCTCGTCAAATATTTACTGGAAAAATTGTATAAAGATATTTTTGAAGGAAATATTTTTACAGTTTGCTTTTCATTTTAGATCATTACAATTTCTGTTTTATTCTGGGCAAAGTTATTTGTAATTCCGCTTTAGGAAGTGTTACACGTGTCAGTACTAAATAAAATATCTATAAGTACATATTTTTTGTCATATAGTTCTTATGATATGGAGGCGGCTAAGATTTTTGTAAGTAAATATATGTTTTAGTTTGTAGTCGCACATGAAACTCGATTGGTCCATATCTCCTCGTACAAACATGGATACTGCCGCCTTATCAGTTTCAAAACTTTATCCTTCGACCGTTATTTTGAGACTGCAACAATATGTTTTCGTATACAAATCAATCAGCAATAATAGCCTTCTATTTCACACACTCGTTATCTCAGTGTGCAGGTTTCCTCACGACGTTTTCCTTCACCATTAGAGCAGTCTGTAAAGGTATACATAAGTAATCGAAAAAATCGAATAAACTCATTGGTACATATTATATATAGGTAACAGGGTTTGGAACAACTCGGACCTCCCAGTTGGGAGTTTGGCGTCCTAGCCACTACGCCACCGACGCTGATCTTAAGATAGTAAAAATCTCTTATCAGGTGGCCCGTTTGCTGTTACTCGTAGCCTATTTATAAAACAAACATTTTTCATAAAATATTCCTGTAATATTCCTGTAATATAATATTGAGGAACTCGTAGCCTAGTTGCGAGCACGGTCCGAACGTGAACGGTCAGGTGAAGCGACGTTGGCGCGGTCGATACCTGGATGGGTGACCGCTTGTGGCATATTTCATATTTCATTTCATGAAAAGCAATAAATGGTATGAGTATGAGTATGAGCTCCTCCGTGCCTCGGAGAGCACGTTAAGCAGTCGGTCCCGGTTGCTGTCGTTCGACAGCAGTCGTTAAGCCATGTCAGAGGCCTACGGGCGGCCTGAACAACTCTGACTAATAGGTTGGCCACTAATCATACGATAAGCAAGCAAGCATAACATATTCCTACAAATCTAACCCTGTCTTGATAAATTAACGTGGCTTTATCTCTTATTATATGTATTAAGCTCAAGTTACGTACATTATTCAAGCTGCGTAGTGCAGAGGTCTGTCGTCTCAGACTGAATGTGGTCGTATAGATTGCACGTTTGTTACATAATAATATGAAACGCCTATGCTATAGGAAACGCGCTCGCGCACTATGGGACACAATTTTTTAGGGTTTCGTACCTAATCGATAAAAAGTGTAACAATTCGGTATGAAAGTAAAATTTAACTAAGCTATTTCCAAAACCATTTCGAGAGTTTACCTTTGCAATCATTATTTTTCTATTAATAGCTCTTCAAGCTTTGGGATGACGTTTATTATAGCGAAAAACTTAAAAAGCCCTTGACATTAATTTGACCTCGAAAAGTAGGCTGTATTTACAATAAAAAATGCAATAAAGTGTATTCATTCATTCATTCATTCACTCAATGCCTAGTTATTAGTGGAGTCAATGTTTTCTATTATATTAAAATGTTATTTCCTAAAAGATTTTTGATATAATAAAAGTATAATATACATCTTAACGTGAAAGGTCAGTAATAATTTTTTTAGTAGAATTTGGTCCATGGTTGCGTTAGATAAAAAAAAATTAAAAAAAATATTAATGCAGACAGTATCTTTTACATTTTCTCACATTTCCCTGGCTCCCACACTAGGATACCCTGTGTTGTGGGGGCCAGTCTCTTCCGATAAATAAATTATGAAAAAACATAAGGCAATGCTAAATTAAACAGTTAAGTATGCGTGAATGTGGTGTGTGTGAGGGGTGTGTGCGTGAGATGGCGTGTGTGTGGTGTGTGTAGGTGGTGTGTGTGCGTGTGTGAGGGGTTGTATGTTGGTAGGTGTAAGGGTCAGTGTGATACGAGAAAAATTACATGTTCACACTGGTTTGAAACTAACTTCTTCTGTTGAGTTTTGTACGCAGCAAAGGCTATTGACTTTATTCAGCCTTACTACTTTTGCTTTTTATTTTATTTTAAATCTTTGAACAACTAAAGTTCAAAGATTTAAAATAAATAATACTCCAATAATAATACTCCAGGATAGGTAGTTGAATGTTGTAAATAGCTAATTATCTTTGTATTGTATATTTTATATTAACATACTCTGTATAGTGTATATAGGTATGTCTAAATATAAACTTATTAATTATTTTAAAAAAATAACTCAAAAAAAACTTTACATACCGACTTAACCCAAATTTTGTATCTTTAGCTTTCTTAGCCTTAGTTTAGTTTTAGCTTTAGTATTATTTTAGTGTTATATTATATTATATTTTCAATTATGATGAGACTTTAGTGTACGTACGACTGCGAAGATTAATCATGTTCACCCAAATAAATAACAAAGGATTATACAATGTTCAACTTGAGATATGGCTGTGAAACAATGAGCAAAACTATTCGGATAATGCGTACGTAATATAAACTTGGGAAGTGAAACGGATGTGATGTGGGCGAGCCGCGGCGGATCTCGTACGTAATTACTGCGTCTTGAGGGCGTTTGTATATGGTCTGTTGTATACAGAAAGGGGAGAAATCGCCAATCTAAAAGAAGTTGAAAACGTTTATTTAGCGCTGTAAACACCAGAATATAGAACACAATACAGAAGTATACAGAGATGAATACATGCAGCACAAGATATCCGGTGTGGTACAGTGCCAAAAATGGTACACCAGCTCAGCATAATGCTGAGGCAAGCCACAGCGCTGATTTTCAGCTGGCCTCTCAGTGACTGCACGGACGAAGAAAGCAACAGGGTGTGCGTGTTGTTCATACATCAGTATGAATGTGTTTGTTTTTATGAATGAGGATACTAGTGTGTATGTGAGGTACTGAGTGTGTGGCAGGGTGATGGTATGGTGCGTGTGTGGATGGTAGGTAACAGTAGTCGCATAAGATTACCGAGCATATCCTGATTGTGAAAAGCAGTAGTTGCAGGGCACATAAAGAATGTACGGAGCAGAATACATATTTATTACATTATCGAGTATATTTTCAACTCGTAAGTAGTATTTTGAAAACGACCATTTTTACGTAACTTCAGGAATTCATTTAATGCTAGCCTAAAAAATACTTACTTATCCTGGCGTGTGTGTCTCTGCGTGGTGGGTGTCTTATTAGCCTGTTGAAGTTAACAACAAAATCATGTGTATTGTTTAACTTTAAGTTAGTTATGCTTTTGTTTTATAGGTTTGCTTAAAAAAGAATTTTTGAAAAAAAAAAAACTTGTCCTTGCGGATAATACTCGCCGGGTTTAAAAAAAATATAAGGCAATAATGTAACAAATAGGTATGTATTATTGGTAGTAATTTCTGGTTAGTATTGAAAAAAAAATTTAAAAAAATTGGTTAACCTCCTAACACAGTGTCAGGATAAATACTCGTATACCATTCCATTTAAGGAGGAAGCAGTGTACACGTGAATGAATAATGAATATGTTTCATACACTCCGAAAAGTTGAATGTTTTTGCGAATTCATTATAGCTGTTCGTACTCATAGTTTCACATCCTAAAATGAATAGTGAGTTTTCCTTTACAGCCTGTTTATTTAACAAACTATCAAGTTCCCAGACGTACAATTGAATAACAACAGAATTGTACAAAAAATGTAAAAGTAAAATAAATAAAATGTAAATTGAACAACAGAATTATACAAAATCGCGGGCAAAAGCTTGTAGCAGTAGACCCGTCTACACGCCTACGCGAGTGCTACGCTACAGGCTACGCGCCCACTCATAAGAATGTAAAATGAAATAAATTATCTACGCGAATGCACTTGAACTGTCTTGGGAATGGAATATGAAGATTATATTAAATGGTTTGGGTTCAATATATTGAATTATGAATTACTCGTCTTTGTGTTTATTATTTCGGGAAATATAGACCGCTTTTTGTGCAAATAAAACTACACACAGTCACTACATTATACATAAGGATTGTGTGAGCTCGTCAGACGGTACCCTGACAAGTTTCCGAACAGGCCTGACTTTAAAAGCGATCGCTTGAACGCGAAACACGAGCCGAAATTGCTTCTGCCTAAATGCAGAACGACCACTTTTCAGCGTAGTGTTAAATATAATGCTGTCAGGGTCTACAATAACTTACCATCTGACATCAAAAACCTTACTTACAATAAATTATTGAGAGAACTAAAAAAGTATTTAATACAAAAGTGTCCATAGGTTTTAAATGAATTTCTACAAGCATGACATTCTATTACTGGGCACTGATTTGACAACTGAATTGGCATTATAATATATTCTCACTGTATTTTTTTTATTAAGTGTATCATTTTGTATGACATTTTGTTCTGTGTGGTGTGTGTTAAATTTGAATTTACAATATGATTGACATTATGATAAAATTGACATTATGGTAATTAATAATATGATTTGACCTTTGGTTTTATAAATAGAAATTATTGCGATTTATTTGATTTGGATACATAATTTAATTTTATATTCATTAGGTATGTTTAGTTTTGATATAATAACTTAATTTAAATTCAATTTTATTAATCAATATTATACCTTTATTTGCTACACCCATTGGGTAAAATCGTGTTGAAACGTATATGTTTATAAGACCCACAATGTAAGTACACGCGATTTATGGCAAAATAAATAAATGAAACTGTTAAAGTGCAAATAATTTTACATATTACCGTTTCCTGAAGTCAATGTTAGTCCTGGAACCTAACCTATGTAGGTAATATAAAAATCATCACCAGAAAATCTACCACAGAGTATAAAAAACAATTTTCTCCGTTTGAAACACCCGGAATTATGTATTCATGGTTGTTTTGTTCGAGGGCGTTTAGGTGACAAGTAAAAATTGGGTAATAACGCGAGAGATAAACAAGATCAGAAGGGAACCGTACACTCGCGTTCGCAGTTGTGACGAGCTCATATGTAACATGTAGCGAGCGATAAAGGAAGCGTAAAAATGACACCTGTGTTAATAGCGATAAAAGAGGACTCGAGCTAGCTAGACAGCAAAGTCTGGAACATCGGCGCAAGGTTGCCTGTCTATCGGTATTTTATAGGACACATTTCGGGGAGTGCGCATCGGAATTGCACGACCTAATTCCAGCATCTCCATTCCGCCTTCGGACTACCAGGCGCGTGGAGGGGTTCCATCCTTATGTTGTTGATATCTCATCTGTTCGTACGAAGCGATTTGCTTCTTCGTTCATTATGCGAACGGCTAAGGAATGGAACGACCTGCCGGTGTCTGTATTTCTCTCAACCTACAACCTTGGGATCTTCAAGGCCAGAGTGAATAGGCATTTACTGGACCCGCATGCTTCACGAGATCGAGGTCAAATGCGGGTTTAACAGACAATAAAAAAAAACTTTGCAAGAGATCAATATTATAGACAAACCGCAAGCATCGGCGCGAACGCTATCATCCACGATGGCGCCTACCGAGCGGGTCTTCGCGCTGCTGACTGTATTGCGAGACGTGGCGCCGCCACTGCGACAAGCGCTTCGCACTTTCCATGATCAAGGTCTTCCAAATAGGCCGAAACTAGTCGGAGGATTTCCGACTTTTATCAGTGAGTAATCCGTATTTAATCACTTATTAAAATGGCAGTCGCCAAAACGCAGTGCAGAGGGCGGTGTTAAAGTCACAATTCTTGTGACTTGCGATTGGAGCAGAAAGTGAATGTTGTCGTAAATTGACCAATCACCACGAATTGCTCGTGGTCTATCTATAGCCGTGACGTTTATCAGAACCGTAAAGTATCGATGGCTATGTTGATCGTTCGTTTCTTGTATATAGAATTACGTGTGACTTTTAAGAACTCGTTGTTTATTGCTCTGTCAGAGCGGTAGCCACGATTTATATGGAGAACGAAAATTAGTGTGAAAATCTCGCACGGTTCTCGCTAGAGTCTATCAAGTGAATTATGGCACCCCATCTTAGTAAAAGCAAAAATATCGTTAGTATTAGCAACACTAAAGTCATACTCTTTACTAGACATTAACAGATGACATTTCATTTTTCCTAGGTTTTTTGATGCCATACGTAAATTTTACCCAACACAAGCGGCGAGATCGACGTGATAGACTCTGGTAGGTAGCTATCGACATTCCCTTCTGCTCTTATTCATTTTTTAGCAATAAGGTGGGTCGACGCGGTTTATAATTTATGGTGCGAAAAGGGTGAGGCGACAGCCGTGACAGGGTTCCGCCGTCATTTATCACCTTCAGGGCGGAAATGTGATCGCGCAGGTGTTGCGAGAGAGAAACATAAGCGTAATACGATTATCTTTCCGCACATGGAACAAATGTGCTGAAATGCTTAATTAATGGGATTACTTCGAAAAGGGATCTAATCCGTCATCTGTGACGGAACTGCTCCAAAATTTCGAGCTCACTTCGCTCGCTCCCGCCTTAGCATTCTAATCTAATTCATTATCTCGCTCGCTTTGCTTCCCTGGCTCCCATCCCAGCTTTCTAATCGAATCCAGTGTCTGACTGCCCCGAAAATTCGAGCTCGCTTCGCTCGTTGCCGCCCTAGCCTTCTAATACAATCATTATCTGTGTAAGATCTGCGCCAAAATGTTGAGCTCGCTTCGCTCGATCCCGCCGTAGCTTTATAAATTGTGCATCATGTGTTTTTTAGGGATCACTATTCTATCTCCTCTTTCTGCCTCGCGTTTATCAAATCAAAATGTCCCCCGCGTGAAATGCATTGCGTATTGTATCATCTCTCTAATAAATACATAATTAAAGGTTTATGGTACATAAGGAATAGAAGGGGGTACAGCAGTTTTGAATTGCTTAGGGCATCCAAGTCACTTAATCCGACACTGATTGTCTTCCACTGTATAAATTGAATCCTGTACCTACTCTGAATCTGTTTTTGATTTTCATCAACCTATTAATGTGCCCATTGTTGGGGCACAGGCCACCCCTTACACAAGGAGGAACGGGCCATGATCCACCGAGCGGACCCAGTGCTGATTGGTGGATTTCACACGCCTTCGGAAACTTTTAATTTCCTCAGACATGCAGGTTTCCTCACGATGTTTTCCTTCACCGTTAGAGTATTCGGTAAATGTACGTAAGTCTCATCCGAAAAACTCATTGGTACATGGCATTGCATGGTTTCGAACCCGGACCTCCCGCATGGGAGTCCGTCCTAGCCACTAGGCCACCGACGCTCCCGAATCAGTAACTTATCCTATAATCCTAGTACTTACTAAGCCCGTGTGCTCCATCTTCGACCTCATCGTACCACCAGGTGAAATTGAGGTCAAATGCGGGTTTAGTCGTGAATAAAAAAAATACAATAGGTATATTTGGTGCTATTGCCTCTAAGCAAGTTAGTTTTCAGCCCTTGTATACTATGTTAGGTACATTGGACCTCATTCGGGTCCGTATTCCGTCCTAAATTGTACCCATCTATCCGGCGCTACGTGATTTCGGCGCGAGCTCAATGAAAAGCGCGGGATCTAACGTAATTTCCGTTTTAAGATTGCTTTACTTCACTCTATCAGAATAAACCACTATTTTTAATAACAAAAAGTGAATGGTGGATTTATAAATACAAAACTTTTTTGGTCGCCTTTACTTTAAAACAATATTATTAGTTTTTAAAATGTTAAAGGCGCGTTTGTTTTTATAAGGTTTGCCCGAAAGTGCGGGTTAAATGTTCTTAACCCGGGTTCGTTAAATCTGGTTTAACTCGCGAATTGTCTATGGTTTTCATACAAAATGTTTCAGGGTTTACGTTGATGCAAGACGTTTTTGTGATTTAACCCGGGTTAGGCACGAAGTCTCGGGTTAACTCTCAATTCGACTTTCGCGCAAGCCGGCCTTATTCAGCTTTATCTAAACATCTATCTATCGATATTATTATTATTTCTGGTCGAAGCTAGATTTTTATTATGGATTTGAATTTAATATCGATTTATAAAATAAAGTCCGTACAGGTGTTTATTAGAGTACACCTTTTGTAAAATGCGCCATTTTGCGGAAATACTTTTAAAATTTATAATTATTATTTACAAACAAAACATTCACATAATAAGAAGTTATTTATATTTTGATTCGTATAGGTAATGGTTCCTCATAATTTTACTAAGGTAAGTCCATACGGTATAAACAAATAGGTAAAAACAAAAATTCGAAAAGTCAACACACACCTTTTGTAAAGATGTTTCTTTTCTGTTTAATACTCTGTAGAGTTATATGCGCCATGGTCACCATCGCGCTCTCAAAACAAACCCAAATGTGGTAAGAAACCCATCTCGCGTAACTTTATTTATCTCTGTCTATTCACCCGATGTCCTCATCAATGTAATCCGAGATGCCACACAGAGCCGCAATTAATAAAACCGGGCCGATTCGCTGCGAACTCGATCTGGATTAGGCTGTATGGCGTAAATCGAGCGTGCCGTTGCCGAGTCTTGGAAAAGAAAAAACTACTTACGTAGGATCAAAGTTGTTTGTATACGAGGCGGATGCGGCGCGGCGGATCGACGTACGTTGCCGTTTATGCCGTGTTCTTTCGCTGTGGTATTAACTTCAAAACAGTAGCAGTAAAAGAGGAGTGGAGCGTCTTCATCGTTTATGAAAGAAAGAAGCCCAGTAAAATGATACCGGCTCCAACCAGGTTGACTAAGATGGTGAGCAGCGAGGACGAAATTCGAATTCATGAAATAATAAAACCAGCAATAGTAGCCCTGACTTCTACCCACTCCGATTTTTTAAATAAAAGCATGTAAAAGAAAAACACACACTTGATGACATTTCACATTGACTATTCCCAGCATGAAAGAAAGAAAAAAATTTAAATTGAAATAGTTTATTTAGCGCTGTAAACACCAGAATACAGAAGTATACAAAGTTTAATACATGAACTAATGTGGCCAAGCCCAATAGACTATGTTTTCTTTCATCCAACATTTAGCTGTCCCAACCAAATAAAAGAATCTAGTGCGAATCCCGGCTTTGGCGCGTAATTTCCTGCGCCTCCGTAACGTTGCTAGCCGCTACAATTCGGCCACCCTGAACAATTGCTGTCCCGGAGTGTCAGATAATCCAGATCATCTGCCGTGCGCCGGCAGTAGTAACTAATTGCCACTAATGGTGTTGTATAGACTTGTAACTAAGCAAACCATAGTAAGAAAAAGGCTATCTGTTCTTTAGAACTATTTTAATAAAAGAGCAGAAACAGTATCGGGATTTTGTGCAAAGAGAGGTTTATGTTCTCAGTTTGAATCCTGGCTAAGTCCTGGTTTAATTAATAAATATCAAGATGGATGTCTTAGCCGAAGATTTATAAGTTTATAAGAAAATTCTAATAATAGTAAGTACGTTGTGTAACAAGTGCACTAAAGGCCACATTGTCTAAACGAGTGTTAGGTCGCAATCTGAGCCGTAAGGCGAGGCCGAGTTCACGCGGCCCTTAGCGCACGTGATGCACACGATACTTCATGTAACATGTGAGAGTAAATAAAATAAAATATTCAGAAAATAAATTCAGTTTCATAGATCTTCTAGGCCAGAGTGATATCCATTTACTAAACCCGCATACTCCATCGTCGCTTACCATCGATGTCAATTGTGGGTTTAAAGGTAAATAAATATAATAATAAAAAGCATGTGAGTACCTAACTGATAGACAAGGATAATATAATATGTATATATAATATAATATGATAATATAATATGCTGTAAATTTAAGTTAAAAAATAAGATAAAAATAAATAATGATGAAGGGATGGTTAAAGCTCCTAACTCCCCCCTTCTCTGCTAACAATGTAGTGGACCAAAACCGCCGAAATCCTGAAAATCCTCTGCTTGCGGTGAAGATACTCGTAATACCTGCTAAGAATTAATTATGTTCACTCAGTTAATTAACACAAAGGGTTTCAGCCATTTTGACTGTATAAGTAATTTATTAACTAAGCTCACCTTTTATTCATGCAACGGGTAATTACCTATCTAAGCATTAAGGTATTTAAGTGGGTTTAAAGCAAGGCGTTGGGCACAGAAATCGGCCTAGTAGCGCTCTCGTAAATTTCAAAATCTTTGGTGTTGAACGCCTGCGATTATCTGTAATTTAATAATTATACAGCACAAGTTCTAGAATGTAAGAAACAAAGGCAAACTGCCAACAGTACAAATCTTATAGTTAATGTTAATGAAATTTACTTTCCATAATAATTATTCTTGAAACCATAGTCATATTTTTTAAAGTAAAACACATCCATCTATTATAATTTTGTTCGCGTCTGATAACTGACACTGTCCATCTTATATATCTTAAATCTATGGTTGAAACTAAGGCGAAAATGTCAACAACTTGATCTATATATCGCAAATCATTTAATAAAATACGGTTCTGAACTGCTACTAATATTATGTAGTGTAATTCAAATACCATTACGTTATGCTATGTGCTAACTGGTGATCTGCATTCCACGAAGTGGCTATAAATCTTAGACAGATAGTGTAGAATTCGAGTATTTTTAGAACATAGTGAAATGACTACGCACTTCGTGAAAGGCGCCATTACGATATGTGTCTATGACATATACAGTTCGACAAGGATCTTTTGGCGCGTGGGTGTCATTGACAGGGGGGCGTTGGTATCACTTTTTAGTACAGCGAACTGTCATGAAGTGACGTTTGTACGAGGATGGCGACGTTAGTTCCTTCTATCCTTGTAGTAGTGTATGTATGACAACCTATTAAAAGTCAGCAGGTCCGGAATTAGGTGTTTTTCCGCCAGATGCCCCATACATGATTGAAACCCTCCATAATCCGCTGCGTCCCTACGCTCCGTTTTTCCCGCCTTTTCCTCAGTTTTCCGCGCTCTAGCCTGTACCGCCAGTGGGCGCTCGCATCTCGGGGACGCCGAACGATCCCAGCGCGCCATCGCCCATCCCGCGCGCATTAAAAATAAATAAAATTCAAATTTAGAATCTAGCTGTTCCATCAAGTTTTTAGTGTTGTTATATTTTAGTGTTTGAATTTATAAAATTTTGTAGAATTTTTTCGGGAGTTACAAAAATTAAAATAATTAAATTTTGTAGAGTTTATTGAATAGTATAATAATTATACATAAATAGACGTGGTTTAAAAAATATTAGATTTGTTATATTAGTGTTGAAAAGAATTTAGTGTTTACTTAAAATATAAAATTACAGAAGTAAATTGAAGTGGTGCGGTGTTTCAAAAATTTTATTCGATATAAAATATTATTTAATCTGGGTACTTCATCAAATTAATTTGGTCATTGAGGTAAAATTGCAATACACCATTAAAATTAGACCTAAGTAATTTGCGTTTTTACCTACTTACTTAATCATACTTACATTTATTTTGAACATGTTTTGAACATTATCTATTTCGATTCCTCGTAAAATAATAAATTATGTCCTCTGCTTGTGTATTTATTTTGTCTGTCTAGGTACTTTAGAAAATTATAAATACCTACAGGCTGGGAAATGGAGTAAGGAAATGGGACTTAAGGCCATTTCAATTTCTATCCACGGCAGTTAACTATTAAAACAGAATATCGTCGACCCGCCTTTTTTTAAATAGAATTAAAACTGTAAAGATATAACCGCGATTAAAAATATTGATAGCTTCACCAACCTATCATTAATCTATTTTATGATTCGATTTTGCTTTTTTAAATAAATTATAAAGGTAGGTTAGGTACCTATCTCAAAAATAAATGCAAAAGCTTTACGGCACCGCAATCCGTCGGAAACAAAGTTGGATAAAGTTAACAAAACCAGATTAAAATTATTCGCTCGGAAACAGATCTAAAACCGCTTTCAACATATTATAATTATCCACTCTTGACAAAGACAAAGGGTGTAAATATTTATAACAGTAGAGCCTACTGTTATTTCAGGGTTAAACTGTTGTACCTAGTTTGGATAACAAACTACGGATATTTACTCGTATGTTGTTGTTTTTTTACCCGTGTTACACGGGTTTCGTGCGTGTTTTTCGGTCCTGTCTAGAGGTTCCAATCCCGCAGGCCCTTGCGGGATCTCGGTATAGACGGGATGCAATTTTTTCAATGGCGCAGGATCTCGGTGTTAACGTTAAATATTTACCCTTCGACCCTCCTGATTCATAAAGAGTCTCTTTCTTTATGATGGTTTCGATTAGGGGATTAACAAATCCCGCGGATTCGCCACTTGTAATCCCGCAGTGAGTGGGACTGAAAAATCATGCCGGATCTTGGTATACCCAGATTGAAAGCCCTGTCCTGTCATTTAATTTTTCCAACTTATGAAAAAAAGGGACACAGTAGTGCACATGTGTGCCTTGTCCGTCAAAGAAAGTATTTGGCTACCCTATGCAAAATTTACCTACTAAAAGAAATTGTTTTAAAATTCTAAATATTTGAATTTTGTAATATTTAAGATTAGATTACAAATACCGACTCATTTTCTTTAACAACAACTAAGTACATATTTTGGCTGTTGATTCGTGGATCAAGAAATGGTTTATTTATACGTTATCTACATATATCTACATATATTTCTTATTTCTTATTTCTCAATAAAGTCTAATTAATTACTTTGGTATTTATATGTTATTGTTGTAAATAAAATTCCCTTATATACCGTTTTCCATAAACCTAAACCTATAACCTTGCATTACTACCTCTTTCTCGAAATCATTTCCTCTGCTCGAAGGTTGCCTGGAAGAGATCGCTCTTAGCGATAAGGCCGCCTAAATTGTACTTCACTATTTCCTTTTCTATCTCATGTTTGTTGTTTTCTATTAGTGCAATAAAGTGTATTTTACTTTTTTTTTAATAGCCTATAGGCTGTCCCACTGCTGGGCAAAGGCATTATATTTAGTGTATTTTACTTTACTTTACATTAAAGTCTAAGTAATTTTTAATTTTTTTTAATTTTTTTATATCTCAATTTAGAGGCTTTGGTACACGACAAGGTGACCATGTCAGCCTCGTTAGGGTCACTAAGAAAAGGGAAGGGAAGCTCTAGTGTTATTAGAGTCAGCCCTCACTTTGAGAGCTAATTTAGCAAACAACAGTAAGTGTTTCATATTATCAGATAAGGGCTGACTTAAAGTAATTTTTAATTTTTACTTTTTAATATCTATAATTAATTATTTATTATTTCTCAATAAAGTCAAACTATTTTTTTACCTTAACTCAAAATCGTCAAAATCGTAACATAATGTTTATTTATGCTTTTATTAATTTTGGAATTATAGCTTTCGTAGACATTGTTGGTATACGATGTATTTCGCTCGATACACACCATTCCATTATACATTTTTCAGATTTGACATAATTATTATCAAAGTATGCCATAAACTTGTTCATTTTCTTCATGTTTCTATATTCGGTTTTAATTTATTCTAAACTTCTTGAATGAAATCTTGAAAGTACTTCCAATACAATACAAATATTCTTTATTGCATACAGGGCAAAAATACAGGCCAGAAGAGAAGATACAAAATACAAATACAAATTGGCGGCCTTAAGCTATTTCTTCCAGGCAACCTTTGGGTGGTTTGTAAAATACAATGTAAGCGGGTGCAAGAATGAATTAAATAATACCAAGTAATAAAAATACAACAAATATATAAAAATAATAATGTTTAAAATACATAAATATTTATACATACTTAGTAATTTATAATATAAATAGAGATATTTATATTTATTCCAAGAGGTATGTTCATTTTAAAGAAACAAATTATTCGACTCAAAATAGAGTGGGACTACGAACCGTAATCTACAACTATTACTGGTAGTCCCACTAGACAATGGGACCACGAATCTGCTTTTTCAAGCGAGTGGGACTACGAGTAATGGTGGGACAATGTAGGTGGGACCACGAGTCACACCAATCTATCTACTTCATGGTCGATGTATGATTTAGATTAATTTTCTGCGTTACGGCGACTGATCGTACAATGAGGGAGGAAACGGACAGCCCAATTCTCAACCAAGACAAGACCCGTATCAGCGTCTGTTGTCCCTTAATATATGTACATCCATTTACTGACGGAAAGCCACTAAAGACACTGTTGTTTGACGAAGTGGACTGGAACCAGCCTTTTTAACGATGTTTTTACCCAACTCCGAAATGTTTTTTGGAAGCGTATTTTAAGCGTGTTTTTGAGGAAGGTATTTTCGTCGGATTTCGAGGAAAATTCTGTCTAATGGGTGCGGTACAAGACTGTGACGCAAGCGTCGCGGAATCGAATCTACCTCTGGCAATTACGGTGTATCACTCCTAACACAAGCGTTTTTGGTTTATTGCGGGTTGTTACTAAAGTAAAGAATATTAGTAATGTCCTAAATATTATCAATGTTTAAAATAAGTAAAGTAAAAGTCCTGAAGCTTGGTCACTGTTACGAGAGCTGTCCAAACGTCTATTTGATGCGACGAGGGACCCAAGGGCTGGCGGCTAACTCGCCCAAAGGATCAGCATAGCGCTCCAGCAGGGCAACGCCGGCAGCATCCTCGGTACCCTGCCACACGGGCCTAATCTAAGACATTTTATAAGTTACATTTAATTTTTATTTCTGTACATTTTCTTTCCTTCTGTAATTATAATATAAATAATTTTAAACTGTAATAATATTTATAGCTAAAAATTATAGTAGCTTATTATTAGTGTATTTTACCTTTACTTTTACTTAAAGACAATAAGTGTTTAAATGAAATATATGATTTAATTTAATTTTAATTTCTAATTACTTCTATATATAGAAGAATAGAATCTATTAAATCATATATTTCATTAAAACACTATTGTTATTAAGTAAAAGTAAAATACACTTTATTGCACAAATAGAAAACAACAAACTAAAGATACACACACACACACACACACACACACACACACACCACCCCTTTTATTAACCTTTATTACAGTTCTTATTTTTCTTTCTTCCAAATTTTGTACTTTTAGTTCTGTTACATGTTCATTTGCACTGGTCAAAGAAGAGATCTGTCCTCCGAGATACAGGAACTTCCTAGTTCGGAGGTCAGCGCCTATAGTAGGATAACTGGTTGCTCACTAATTTTATTAAGTTTAATGTAATATATGCTTAAGTTCCTATTCCACTGTAATTTTACCGCACAAATAAACTATTCTTATTCTTATTCTTATTCTTATAGAGAAGGAAATAGTGAAGTACAATTTAGACAGCCTTATCGGTAAGAGCGATCTCTTCCAGGCAATCTTTGGGCAGAGGAACTGATAAAAACTATATAGCAGTACAATCTGTGGTAGATTTTTATCGACCACGCCAAGACGCGAACTATTTCAAAAAGAGAACCCTTCAAAGAGCACTAATTAAAATGCGAAGTTGGAATTTCGCGGGTTTCGCTTCGCATCCAGTTTCACGCATACAAGTTTTCCGTTCGCTGCCGCCGAAGGGTTAAAACTTCTGCGCTTCTTTACCGCGAGTTTACGATGTAATTTAAGACAACTGATGTATGCTAATGATATAGAAAGTGTGTTTATATAACGAGGTACAAGCCTACTTCGATGGATATCTATGTACTACATATTACCTTCGTTCCTCATTCGTCATAGAAAGTCTAATTTATATTTGTTCAGCGAATTTTCCGCGACGTCTTGAGCAACATTTTTATGTCCTAAAAATTCTTGGTATTTTCAAATATACGCATAGGTAGGGTAGGTATCACGTAGGTATTGATGCTGAATTCAAATTATTATAAAAAACGTTTATTTGTACACACAGACCATTTGACAAAATAAAATTACATTAAGAATTTGATACTTTATCTACTATGATAAAAAGGTAATTCAGCATATTACTGTAACGGCTACAGCCCTGGTGTACATCTTCTTCTTAGCTCGTATTCCTCATTGCTGAGGTTCGTTATCATTCTAATGAATTAATCACATAGAACGACTCTCTTGACAGAATTAATGGGGTGGTTTGCCATTGCCTTCCCCATTTCACACACTGGTTATCTCAGTGTACAGGTTTCCTCACGATATTTTCCTTCACCGTCAGAGCTGTCGGTAAATGTATGGTCTTTCGAAAAAACCGAAAACTCATTGGTACATGACATTGCATGGTTTCGAACTCGGACCCCCCGTATGGGAGTCCGACGTCCTAGCCAAGACGCCAGCGACGCTCTGACTTAATTATTAGGACCCCAATTAAGCTAAAATTAAAAAAGTGACGTGGCATACACGCCGTGCAACAACTGTTTGAACACTGTAATTTTCTTACATTAGAATTAATTCCATTATTATACGGAACAAAGATTGCACAGGGTCATGTTTCATTAAACTACAAGTCTGTCTCATTTTACTATGCCACAAGCCCTTGTAACATAATTACAAGTCAACATTGGTTTTACTTTGTGTCATTGTTGTCATTTCGGGCCAGTAATTACAAAGATTGCGTCATCATTGAATGGGGTCCAGTTTGTATGGGCCTCTCATATAAAGAGGGTTTCCTTAAGTGTTTTCTTTCATCCTTCGCAGAAACCCATGATTTTTTTTTCGTATAAAGCGTAGGTATTTTCATTGTTTACCCAGAAAAGGGCCGTTTAAAAGGGAATGTAAAATCAAAGGAAAAATTCCTAATCTCTGCTCATGTGATTATTTGATTAGCAGCATACCGTTTGGTAAGGGAAATTAAATAGAAAATATAAAGATTAGGTACGTATAACCTTTTTTTTCCACGTTAATTTTGTCGTTAACATAAAGAGATATCTAATGTAGGTACTACATTCTCTTAAAAAAAGATTTCTTTTACATCCTAGTTACTGTATAAAATAATCGATCACAAACTATACTTTGATTTACATTCATACAATTTCAGTATTATAGATACTTATGAATTATTCGCTGCTGAGATCAACCCCTGGAAGAATTTAATTGTAAAAGGGCGAAGCGATAGAGTTTTAGTAATAAAACTAGGCTCAAGTTTATTGTCACCAGGCAGCCCCCTAGGCACCTACCTACGCCCAGGTATGGTATCTACTGGTCCCTCCGTGAATGAAAATGAAAAGTTTATTGACTTATTACAAGGCACAATAATAGGACCTCCGACTCACAAACTAGGTCAAAACCTGTATCTTAGAAGTCGGGACTCCGTCGTACTTTCCGAGCAAGCATATGACATTTTTTTTATTTTTTTTACAATTATAGTAAGTAGACAGGTAAGAATTCCTGTAATGACGAACGCATATACGACAAATCATGCCAGAACTACGCGGCCGAAATTCAGAACACCTAGCTAATGTACCTACTCCGTTCAAAAGCGTATAACTTTATTTATATATTACGCTAAGGGATTTTATTCCGTGAAAATAGACAGTACGAACTCTATGACACAACGCACACGGCGTTCTTACTGTTATTTTCACAGAATAATATCCCGCGTACAACGAGGGACAACTCGCGGACCGGAACGTACAATGAAGTATGCCTACTTTGTTCCACTACTGTTTGGCATGGGATTGGGATTCGATGTCGAGTCGGTCCCATAGAGTTTCGCCGACGAAATGATGTGCGTTGAGACTGCGACAGTCCCTCGTATACTCTCGCGTTCATCTGCGTTTACTCAGATTGTGTAAGATTGCGGGTGACGATTAGTTTAGCGAATGAGAGGCCAGTATCGACAGTCGACACCACTAACGAGGTAAGATGCGACGCAATTTCTGATAGGTTCTTCGCGGATAATTAAAAGTGTTTTAAGGGACTGCATGAGCGACACTAGCGCCGCGAATCGAAAAAAAAATCATATCAATTAATGAAGGCATTTAAACAGTTTACAGGATTATTCCATGAATGAAGAGATTTTTTTAGTAATATTTGAGTATCCTTGTAGTGAAATGATAAGAAACAAAACGCGAATCTGTCAAATGTGGCCACTTTTGACAGATTCGGTTTTTGATTCTCATTGTTTCAATATGAGAATAGGAGGTTATGTTGAACGTTCATGATGTCAATGCATGTTCGGCCTATTTTATTGTTTAAAAACGGTTTACAGTGTCATTCTTTCGTAAAACTAGTGTAATTAACCTAAAAAATCGTCCGTTATAAGTTAACGTTATATAAGACAGTGAAATGGGAGTGAAATACTACAGATGATGTGAATTCGGCAACCTAACCTCCAATTAAGTATGTAGATGAATACAAGATGCAAGGCACTAGGCATTCCTGATGCATACGACTCTCCCACAATCTCCACGGTGGTAAACTCTTATTATTAAAACAGACGTCAAAACGTTCGAGTGATTTTCAAGATTTCTAATTAATTAATTAATTATTTTAACTCGGTCATTGACCAAATTGCAGTGTGTACACTGGCAAAGGCTAAGAAAAGAAAAGTAACGTAAGAAAAGAACATAAGAAAAAACATAACAACAAGAACATAAGAAAAAACATAACAACAAGAACAGAACAGAAAAACATAGAAACTAAAGAAAAGAAATATAATAATATGAGAATACATAACTATTTTTTTACATTTCTTCTTCATTCGTGTTTACATTTCTTCTTCATCCTATTAACAATTTTTTTTAATGCCTGAATTAATTGAAATGATTTTTTTCGTGTCGCTAAAGTAGCTTAAGCGTAAGATCCGCGGCGTAATTTCGGCATAGTGCGTACTTATCGCTACGTTAAAATGGCACGTACGCCCCCGCGTAACTATTTCGACAGCACCTTGGCTCGCACCTGAACCCTGACGCGATTCACATAATTCCATCAATTTATATACCTACTGCTTGTTTACCTTTCTCATCACGTGTTCTCATTACCGAGCTCGTATGTTGCTGGAGAGTTTGTGCAGTGCACGATGTAAATTAACCACTTTTTATTTCAATAGTGTGTAAAATGACTGAAATTATGATGAATTAATTACTTACCTAAAATGAACAGTAAACATGGCTATGAACAATGTGCTTCACCAGCAATAAAAACGATCATATAACTTAAATAACTTTTTAATTTGTTGATTTACATAATAATAAATTACATTGATAATACTAAAACTAAACTTAGACTAAGAAGAAAATTTAAACTAAAGATAAAAAATTTGGCCTAAGTCCCACACATCCGGCAGTGTACCCAAGAGACTGGCTGCGTTGCCCCGTTGGATAGCTAAGCTGATCCGCTGGGCCAAATAGGAGCCAGATCTTGGGTCTTTTGACGCGTCGACCAGGCGCTTTGCGAGGTCCTTGAAGACGCGGTGCGCTCCCGGGCCCCAGGGTTCCGATGTTTCAACCCCAAACGGCTCAAATATACGGCTCAAACTTATTATACTACTTATTCAGTATTTTTAAATTGTATTTTTGTGTAATTTAATTTGTAATTTGCTTGCACAGAAAGTGCGACGGAATCCCGACTTACAAGATACAGGTTTTCGACCAAGTTTGTAAGTCGGAGGTCCTTTTTTTGTGTGCCCTGTAATAAGTAAATAAACTTTTTCATTTTTGTTTTGTTTTTTGTGTGTCAAGCGTGAATTGGTGAATATTTAGCTTTGTTTCTTCAAATTGAAGCAACATGGCGCAAATGCAAGGATCGGTAGGAGATTGGGGCGTAAGCGTCGCCGGATCGAATCAATCTCTGGACCATAGTGGTGGAGCTATCCTAACACAGGCATTTTAGTATAGTTGGAGTTGGTAATATGTAAAATATTACCAGTGTTTTTTTTACAACAAAAAAAGGTATACGTATATAGGCCTCCGTCTTCCAAAAGGGGCTATCTATAGCCCATGATCCCCCATGCGGTCACAGTACAGATTAGTGGGTTTCACGAAACCTTATATAGAAACCCAGAATTTTTTTTAAATATAATTTTTTTTATTGCTTTTAAGTAGGTACAAGCTGTGGTAAGGTGCTATAGCTGAAAGAAAAGAAGCGGCGCAAGAAACAGATCCTTGAGTATCTTAAACTCAACGTCAACGTTAACGGTTATAGTTGACGTTGAGTTTTAACCCCCCCTGTCATCGCCCCAGTCATTAACGTCAGATAACGTCTCAAGACGTCACAAGAACTCAGGAGCCACGAGGTGGATTAATACTAATTTAGCTTAGTTAACCCTCTGAGGCGCGGCGACTGTTTTTGTCCATCCATCTTCGTCGTCGTGACGTCTGCAGTGCGGATGCCCCAGACACCATTATGTCGTCATCTCCTATGTATTGCACACAAAAAGCACAAAAAAAGACTTTATTCTTGTTATATCTTCTTGTATTTATCTAACAGTCTTAATTCCTCCACAGCTGGAGATAAGCCCTGGCCTGGATCATCATAATCAAATAATCATTTTTGATTATTAATTATTATTTAAATGTAATAAATGACATGTGGCTTGCTTGCTTATCGTATGGTTAGTGGCCAACCTATTTGTCAGAGTTGTTCAGGCCGCCCGTAGGCCTCTGACATGGCTTAACGGCTGCTGTCGAACGACAACAACCGGGAACGACTGCTTAACGTGATTTCCGAGGCACGGAGGAGCTCAGATGAAATATGCCACTAGCGGGGTACCGACCGCGCCAACGTCGCTTAACCTGCACGATCACTTTCGGACCGTGCTCGCAACTAGGCTACGTGCTCCTTAAACTAAACCAGTCGCAAGTTGCACGCACTTGGCACGCACTGGGACGCGCTCGATAGTGTGTGAGATTTAAAAGGAGCCACCGTCGAATTTACACACCTACTTTACTTTTGGCCCTTCCAACCCTTTTGCACGCCCCACCGCTCGATCTTTAATTTTTCTTGTTCTGCCGTCCCATGAGAGCACAGCAGTATTATTAATACTCCTACATAATTTTAGGACGTCTTCTCTGAAAATTACTTTCTCGAAATCATTTAGTGATATTTAAAATTATAAATGTGGTAAGTGCTTACAAGAGGACTGTGACATGAGGAAAGAAAAAAGACAAAAGCAAAAATATGAAAGACAGGCAATGAAGTTATAAAAGGAACATAAAAAACAAAGTTGGCATAGCCAGTAACACCAGGATTTCCGGGATTGAATAAATATATTATTTAGATTTTTAACGTTATATTTGTTTTGATACACATTTAAGATTGGTGGCGAAATATTTTTTTTTAAGATTCATGGCGCTAGTGTACCTATGGTAGTGTATTAACTTCTTCGTAAGTTCACAATTTTTAAAGGGTAGTTCTCAATTTGTAAAAGGTAGAGCTCTTTCGGGTCAATATCCTCAAAGGTTATATTAATATGGATATGATTTCGGGATCCCGTTTTAAGTTGTCGAGCAAATGTTGTAAATTACTTTTATAAACCTCGCCCTTACTCGGCGGATTACGATTTTTTAAAAATTGTGAACTTACGAAGAAGTTAAAACGCTACCATAGGTACACTAGCGCCATGAATTTTTTTAAATAATATTTCGCCACCAATCTTAAATGTGTATCAAAACAAATATAACGTTAAAAATCTAAATAATATATTAATTCAATCCCGGAAATCCCGGGATTATTGGGAATACTTATCCATATTATGACCGTATGTGGCAAGTACCAAAAACAGCTCTACCTACTCCGATCACTGGTTATAACAATAACGATAAGGCAAAAAAATTTTTTTTTACTTATAAAATTTTCGAGAAACGAAAAAAGAGTTTGTTTGAAAATTCCACAAATGAATGAATTATTGCTATTCTAAATACAATATTGAAATAAGAAGTAGAATGAAACTCGTTTCATTCATAACGACATGGATGAGTTTATGTTACCAAAGCGCAAAACAACGGGGTTTATTTTTCTTTAGTATGGAATTTTTTATATAAATACCAGGGTTATTTTTTCGTGGTACAAATGATCAGTACATACCCCCTCCAAATATTTGCTATACGCTAAAAAAACTACTAGTAAAAGGTATCTCCTAAACTCTCCTTATTGTTACATTCGCGACAGTACAACAGCAAGAATAATATAATAGTTGTCTAATAGTCTAATAAACTGTTACGACGGAAACTTCAGCTGGTGGTGCACTATTACTCGGTAATTCACAATAAGATAGACAACCAGTCTGCATTGGAGCAAATGATGCTGAGGCTGCCGAAAGCAGGCAACAGTGCAATGGCGCCGCGCCGTGCGCCTCGTATGTTTGAGTGTCCGCTCACGCGCACGCGACGCGCACGCAACGCGCCCACGTCACGCGCGCGCCGCCTGCTCGGTGACATGCTCGCTCAGAACTTCGAAATAGATATATTTGTTGATAACATGGGAACATTTATAAGAAATATCTTTATATACTTAAATAGTAAATAAGTACCTATATTAGTTCAATTGTAAATATTATGTATAATGTAAGTATTGTATCACATGATGGTGTTTTGGAGGTATCTCTGTAAACCAAAATGAGATTAAATAAATTGAAATTGAAATAGAAACAACAATTCAGTAAAATAACATACAATTACAAAATGTATGTATAAAACTTTTGTATGAAAACCATCGGTGAAGTTTCATCATAAGTATTCTTAAGGGCAGGGCGGGTAAAGGAGAAAGGTGCAGTAATTATACGTGGCTAAACAAAGTATTTTACAAATATAATGTATGTATTTGTATGTTGTCTCTCTTTTCAACCGATGTCCACCCACGGCTGGATGTAAGTCTCCTCCAATGCACGCCATTTTCCACGGTCTTGGGCTTTACCAATCCAGTTTCCTTCAGCAGATCTTTTTATGACATCTACCCGTCTTGCTGGTGGTCGACACACGCTCCTGGTCCCAGTACTTGGTCTCCATGTCATGACTTTTTTGCTCCACCGACCGCCTACGGCAAATATGGCCCGCCCACTTCCACCTCTTTCCACTTCATTTGTATGTTACAAATACAAAATGAATGTGTAAAACTTTTTGTAAAAAACCATTGGTGAAGTTTCATCACAGGCATTCTTAAGGGCAGGCTGGGTAAAGGGGAAAGGTGCTGTAATTATACGTGGCTAAACAAAGTGGATACAAACTCGTCGTGTCGCTGTCACGTTGGTTCCCCGAACTGTTTGTGACGCAAAATTAATTAAATTCACGAAGGCTGGTTAGGCTTGCTAATGAACGAACGCTCCTGCTAAATATGATTAGGTTTTTATATGCTTGTGTCGAACGGTTTTAGAATGGGTTACGACTCGTGACCCCATTAATTTGACCCACTAGTGGTACAGTATCTCGTGGCTCAGTGGCTCGTGGTCCCATTGTCTGGTGGGATCATCAGTCAGCCGTAATGCAGTTGCTCTTAGTATATTTTGACTAGTAATTGTGTCTAAAGTGGCCAGTATCTGAAGGACTTGGAAATAAAAATAGAGTGGGACCACGAGCCGTAATCTACAACTTTTACTGGTAGTCCCACTATGCAGTGGGACCACGAACGTACATTTTCAGGTTAGTGAGACTACGAGTAATGGTGGGACAATGTAGGTGGGACAACGAGTCACCCACATTTAGAATCTATGTTTCTTTTTAAATGGCCTCTGTCACATTCACAGATTGCAATTTTGCAAATGCACCGTTAGAAACTTAGAAGTCACTCTACCGTTTTCGCCTAAAAAATACCGTTTTTGGCAGAAATGTGTACAGTAGCTTTAGGAATTCAAACAAAGTACTAATACTAGCTTAAAAAATACTACTTATCCTATCGGAATGCAACTCAATGAGTTTATTAAATAAATAATAATGTAACAAAAATATATATATTTTCGATTGGCGGCGCTAGTGTGCCCGATCATACTCCTTAAACAATAAAATAGGGCGAACACGCCATGACAGTACGAATGCTCAACCTACCCTCGATTAGTGGCTTTGTTTTGGAATTAAAGATCACGCACCAGGAGGAGCATGGAGTGTTAGAATCTCATCTGAAATACCTAGAGTCCACACGCAATCGTGGCGTCGAGTGAGATGCCTGGGTACCTAAGGCAATAAAAAAGACACCTCCCTTTTGTTATTCTTAGATTTTTTAAACACTGGTAATGTGTTTATACACTACCAATATTCTTGAATGAATGAATTGAATGATATGAATGAATGAACGAATGAATTACAATTTATCTTCATTAACCACTCCAACTAGGCTAAAATGCCTGTGCTATAAGGAGTGTCCACCACAGTGGTCCAAGGATTTGATGGACGACTCTTCGCGCCCTGTGCTCCCTGGTGGAGTACGGGTACGTCAACTGTCCCTGGTCGGCCATATTCCTCAAGGCGGCGAACGCTTGCACCAGCTTGCTCATCACATCGTGCGGCACGTCGGGCCCGTACGTACGAAGCACCGCCATCTCGGACTCGATTGATAGGTTGTCGACTAAAAAAATCAAAATGTGATTTCTCGTCTTGTGCCCTAGCCTTTGATCAATCGTCGCTTTACGCTTACGAAAACGTAACAAAAAGGATTATTTTCCATATGTTTACTATTTATTTATTTTATAATAGAATACAATCTATCCACCAGGAAAGTGTATGTATAATGTGTTACGAAAATAAATAAAGATTGATCGACTTTATCGTGTAAGAATTGTCAGAATTATTTACTGGGGCTGTCAAATATTGAAACAGGCGGACTGCCCCCTCGGGAATTAGGTATACGAGTAAGTGAACATAAACTTTCTTACCTCTGAGAATGGAGGGGGACTTGCAAACAAATGATAACGTTTATATTGCTGTTTACTTATCACTAAACAACTAATTTCGTATTCTTCTACGGATTGGGTGTAGCCTCTGGAGGATTGGGGTGTGATTTTTTAAAATTGTATAATGAGAACAGACGAGCAAACAGGCCATCTAATGGAAAGTTTTATCGCCGCTAATAGACATCTCACCTTACTATAATATTATTAGAGAGTTTTCGATGTACTCCTAAGTTTTAGGATTTAGTTGGAGTACCTAATGTACCGGATATTATACTAACTCTTCTTAGCCTTCAAACCGGAACACAGCAATGTATGCTATATACTTTACGGCAGAAATAGGCTAATGTCCAGCAAGAGCAGGGCCGTATTATCCATTAGGCGGTGTAGGCAACTGCCTATATACGCTTAGAGCATTTTATTACAAAGTTTCTCAGAGTAATTTCATTTGAAGATTTTTCTATAAGAAAACCTCAATGTCAATTATTGCCTTGTTTTTGAAATTTCGAGTTCGCTACGCTCGCTCCCGTCTAGCCTTATAAGTTATAAGCTTCTAACCCAATCCAAAATCTATGTCGAATATTCCTTAGCCTTAACCTTGTTTTCTATTCTAATCAATCATCTATGTCGGATTCGCTCCTGCTCTAACATTCAATTCAAACCTAATAATGTGTCGGATCCGCACCGGAATTTCCGCTCGCTCCCATCCTAGCCTTCTAACCAAATCCACCATCTATGTCTGATCTACCCCGTAAATTCGAGCTCGCTTCACTCGTAGTTAAACAATTAGCGTAAGTATGTGAATAGAATTGAGTTAAGGTAGAAAAAAAATACTTTAGGCAGTTAGATAAGGGTAGAGGGTACGAGATGTGCATTTCCAATGCCCAATACAATGTTCGAAAAGTATAATTGGATTATAAACTATTAAACATTTACATTTTAGTACAGCAGCTGTGCTGATATACCGAGTAGCTGGCCATTAAGAAGGAACCACTTCGTGTAATGATTGTTTTTTCGTATTAAACAAATTACCAAATGGGAGTAGAAAAAGATAAATAAGCTCTAACGTTACTAAATGTCTAAATGTATTGATTGTGTACACAAAACGTAGCCGAAGATCCATTTCTATATTTAGGAAAGCCAAATATTTGAACTAGCAAACAACAGTCGGGTAGGATAACATGTAAGTAGATGTACAGCTACTAACTATAACTATTCAATCAAATATGTTGAATGAACTTACTTATCCTGCTTATTGGACCATAATAATAATGCTCCCTTATACCTACGCAAGCTTTCAGAGGACCGGCCCACTTAGGGCCGGGAAACCTTTATGAGAAACAAAAATAATAGGTAACAATACCTACTGCCGATACGGAAGAAGGCCGCTAAGTGCAAAACGTGATTTTGGAGAAAAGGGCAATAATATTGATTGATAAACGAACCAAATTGGTTGTATAGTGTTTTCTGAAATTCTTTTTTGAAAATTTCTGGAGTTTTCTGTAATTTTCATAGAAATCCAGAAACTTTGAAAAACCAATTTGACGCGTTTTTGCCGTTTTCTCGATAATCACGTTTTGCACTTAGCGGCCTTCTTCCGTTTTAGGGTTATTCACTTTGAAATATTAATGTATATAAACCAAATACGATAGCCAAATCCTATAAATAAGATAAAAATAAGACAAAAAAGAAAATAGAAAATAAAATAAAATGTAAAGTAAAAGTAAGTAAAATACACTTTATTGCACAAATATAAAACAACAAACATGAGATAGAAAAGGAAATAGTGAAGTACATTTTAGGCGGCCTTATCGCTAAGAGCGAACTCTTCCAGGCAACCTTCGGGCAGAGGAAATGATATCGAGAAAGAGGTAGTAGGTGTGCAAGGTAAAACCCTGTAAAGAGGGCACCACAGGTAATTTCAATGTGTTATTTCAGAAAAAACAAAACTACCTATACGAGTGTCAAGTTATTACAATAGTTCATTTGAGCAGAGGTGGTTTACACAGCATGTAAATTAATGTGGCTTTGGTTAGATGTTACTACATGTAAATTAATGTGGCTTTGGTTAGATGTTACATACAACATACCGCCGCATGGTGGCCAAAAAGTGATGCAGAGCCACCGGCGATGAAATGGCCGGAATACTTTCCGCCGGGCAGTTGGGCTTCGGTTCGAAAAGCGGACGTGAGACTGCCTTCCACTCGCTCCGCACCTTTCTGCATAACCAGGGAGGTGAAGGTGGATATTAAAAACGCCTTCAATTCAGTAGACACGAATAAAATCTAAAGTGCCATCCTTATACGGGTTTGTTTAGCAGTGCTACAGCACGCCATCGAAACTTATGTACAAGAATAACCTCCTACTTTCTGCGGTAGGGTGCCAGCAGGGCGACTCTCTTCGCCCAGCTATTTTTAGTTTGGCAATCCACTCGATAATTGAACGTCAATTTCAAATTCAATGTGTGGTATTTGGAGGAAATAGGCGACCTACAACTCCTCAATGGAGAATTAAATTCTATTGGCTTAGACCTGAACTTTTCCAAGTGTGAGCTTTATCTACCCGAAAGTTGCCCAGATAAAGTCTCGGTCTTGAACCAATTCAGGAAACTGGCCCCTAACATCGCGCTTTTAGATAAGAGTTTGCTTCACCTACTAGGGTCCCCAATCTTTGACGAATAAGTCCCCTCTTTTGTGAATGATAAAATTCAAAATTTCTCCGCAGTGGCTGACCATATATTAGAATTTAACACCCATATAAATAGTGCCACATGTGATTATATATTTGCGCCGTTCGGGGTGGAGACCTTGGGGCCGTGTGGGGCCTGGAGCCCACTGTCTCTACCGGGAAATAGCCAAGCGCCTCGTAGAGACATCCCGGGACCTGAAGGCTGGCCTCTACTTTGCTCTGCGTATAAGCCTCGCCATACAGCGGGGCAATGCTGCCAGCCTCCTCGGGACACTCCCTGCAGGGAGCGACTTGAGCCAGGTCTTTTACTTGTAAAATAGTTAGGTGTTTTGTAATTTTAGCTTAAGTATGTATTTTAGTATTACTATATTTTAAATATTCAATTTAAGAATTTGAATTTGTCATTCACTTATTTCGAAAAGCCGAAACAAATTAGAACTCTACAATTTTATTTTATACGATTTGAACAGATATTGATGCTAAATCATCTTGCAAGTGATCAATTTCATTACAGGTTCCAAGGTTGATCCTTGAAGGTAAGGTTCCACGAAAGAGAGGTCCAGGTCGACCTGATAGCATTTTTTTAAAACATTCGAACATATTCCTCGCGATTTAATCGCGAGGTAAAAAATGAACACATCATAATTTCACCGGATATGCAATTTTATTGACAACGTTGAAAATCGAGATAAAGCTTTATATTGGGGCCAGTTGAAAACCAGCGCTGTGGCTTCCCACAACATTATGCTGAGTGGGTATATCCTTTTTGGCACTGTACCGCACGCATCAGATGTTTTGTGCTGAATGTAGCCTTGTATACATTTGTATTATGTACTTGCTGTATTTTGGTGTTAACAGTGCTAAATAAATATTTTTTTTAATTTCATATTTGAAAGGAGCTATCATTTTATAACTAAAGTGCTTTGCAATTGTAACCGGTATCAGAGAGGAGGCAATAAAATTATCGGAATATTTATTTTTATTTTTACTAAACCCGCATTTGACCTCGATCTCGCCTGATGGTAAGCGACGATGAGGTCGACGATGGAGCATGCGGGTCCAGTAAATGCCTATTCACTCTGGCCTTGAAGATCCCAAGGTTGTAGGTTTCGGGAAATACAGGCAGGCTGTTCCATTCCTTAGCCGTTCGCATAATGAATGAAGAAGCAAATCGCTTCGTACGAGCAGATGGAATATCAACAACATAAGGATGGAACCCCTCCCCGCGCCTGGTAGTCCGAAGGCGGAATGGAGATGCTGAAATTATCGGAATAGCAACTGCTCCTACATGCTCATTCAAAAAACATTTATTTTCAAACATTCCTAGCGCTATTATATCTTCAAATATCTTCATGACGACAACCAATCATCAAATAGAGCTTTATGATGTAATAAAACAGCTGCGGAAATTGAAATCGTCGTCGAGTAGTTTTCCAAGTTAAATGTTTAATTTTATTACTTACTCAAGTTATACACGTGATCACTCAAGTTATGCAAATTACTATCGTACCATCTTTGTTTCGATATCTACATATTGAATAGGTACCTACTTAGTTATAGGTATGTTATATATAGGTCAATTATACATGTAGATAGGAAATTATAAAATTCGTTTGTTATATAGCCGACGTAGACTGACTTTTTTTTCAATGACAAAAAATATTTAAACTGACCACACGTAAGTAATTAAAGTTACTAGAAGAACCTTTTTTAAAGTATTATTTAAGAATTAAATTATTTATTTTTAAAGTCTTATTTAATTTATCTACTTACTATGAAACTGTCGACTTTTTTGTAATATAAGGGGTCGCAACTAATTTAAGGTTATTTTCTATTGGAGTCGAAGATTGAGGGGTTGCCATATTAAATGTATCATAAAGACTTACAACCTAGTTTTACTGTCTCAAAAATTAACACAATTTAATAGCAATTATAGCAGTACATATTAACGAGCATTAATTTATTAACGAGTTGAAGGAGTAGTCTAGTTAATAGCAGGCCCGCCGCCTAGCCACCTGAGCACCCGCGTGAAAAAAAAACCCGCCCTCCATACCTCCATATGGAGCGAAATTCCTTCCCACCCATTAGTTAAAAAGAAAATTTGACTGAAAAATTCTTTCATCTAGAAAAACGAATTTGTGATGTTATTGCGAATGGGATGGGTTAGATAGAGCAAGCAGACTATGGCAAGCAAAGCGAACTCGAAATTTAGCTCGGATCTGACATAGATTATGGGTTTGGTTCTTTGGTTATAGCTAGGATGTGAGCGAGCGACGCGAGGGAGCGAGCGGGAGGAAGCGAAGTGAGCTCAAAATTTCATTGCAGATCCGACGTGGATGATGGGTTAGGTTAGAGGCCTAGGGCGGGAGTGAGCGTAGTGAGTCCGAAATTTCAGTGCGGATCCGATGAGGATGATGGGTTAGGTTAGAGGCCTAGGGATGAGCGAGCGTAGCGAGTCCGAAATTTTGCTCGGATATGACATGGATTATGGGTTTGGGTATGGTTAGTGGGCTAGGGCGGGAGCGAGCGGAGCGAGCATGAAATTTCAGCGCGAATCTGATGCGGTTGATGGGTTGGGTTAAAGGGTTAGGGCGGACGGGAGCGATCAATGAAAAACAGGTTGATGTGTACATAACAAAATCGCTGTATTTGCGTTATGCCCTTGCACGGCCTTGCACGCCCGCTTGTGGTGGGCCTGGTTATTAGTTCCAATTATTAGCTAATCTAGCTAATTTGTCTGCAAATTCCGATCCGCCAATAGCACGAAATCGATCGTTTTGCGGGTACCACCCAATCATGCTAGCTGAAAATAATTAACATTTTGTAGGTATGGCTTATTTTCTTTTAACAGGTATTTTAGTCATGTTAGCCCAGAGAGTTGAAGTGGTTAATGAAGAATATTGGCAATGTGTAAAAAAATACCAACGTTTTAAAAAAAGTATACCAATACTAGGATAAAAGGGAGTAAACTACTGAACTATTTCTAACTATGAGCTTTTGAGATACCGGAGAGGCCCATTGAATACAACCCTGCCTTTTGATCATAAATCCTAATAATTGAGTCCTCAAGGGCTAATTGGAGCATACCTACCCGTACTTGATTACAGTCTATCACGTGCACATGTACTTAATAGCCGACTATTAGGTACAACCTGGGTACAACGAGCACATCGCTGAACGAAATGTGACATTAACATACCTACACGCATGGGGCTAGAGAGATTCCATTAGGGCTTCCTTTTCCGGTCTATAGCGCTTATTACACTTGACTGAGTTCAGGCACAGCTGAATGCCAGCGCTGTGGTTCTGCCGTATCGGACCGCAGCATATGCTGAGCATGTATCTTTTTGATATTGTGTGTTTTTTTTTAATGTTAAGCCTTTTTAAGTCTAATCATGTATAATGTAATGTTGAACAAATGTGTTTTCTTTCTTCTTTCTTTCTTTCTTTCAGCCAACGATTTAGTCGACTAACTAGAGTGGCTTCTTTTATAGGCTGTAAATCGCAGAGTAAGTAACTGTACCTACTGAATTTACAGTAATTTACACTTGACTGAATTCATTCAGACTGTTTATGTATAAATATTTGTTTAACGTTTTTGTTTAATTTGATAAATGAATGTGACGATGGACAAAACATCGATTATTATTAATCAATCGATTATTTTAGAAACAAAGGTTGTTGTTGTATGGAAAACAATTGTGTTTTGACTAACTACTTGAATCAAGTGTAGGTGATGGTTATAAAATAATGAATCCGATTCCCACACTAAATAATTGAACGGTAGATCGGTTTCTATGAAAATGTTTTTTAGACTTTCTTAAAACACAATATATGTTTGCTCTCATGTGACCGATATACTGAGTTCACCATTTCGGTTAACACATTTTTTGGAGAGCAGACGAGTAAACGTACCACCAGGTAAGTGGTTACCCTCGCCCATAGACATCTCACTTCACTATTATGTTATAAGAGGGTTTTTGATGCGCTGCTAAGCTGAGGACTTGGAGTACTTCAATCCTCCACCTACAACTCCGCTTCCTTATGTGGTCGATTTAAAAATTTGGTCCAGTGTTTTGCGAAGCAAGTAAGTACAGTGGTGTAAACCAATCGGATAGTGGCGAGTACGTACTGTAATCATCACTGTACTCCTACTCGCCACTTCGCTAAACACTTGACCAATGTAAACCGGCGTTTAGGCCTCAGACGCTGATGTAATCTAACCTTGATACTTACTTACCTATAGATAGGTAGTTAAGGTACATAAGTGTCAATAAAACATATGCTAATGGCCATTACAGTTAGACGAATCCTGACACAGAATTACTTTAAGGATGACTAGTTTCCCACACTCTCTGTCACATAATGTTTAAACCATTTCTCTTTTACTTTCTTAATATTGTTATCTTTATTTATTTTACAACCGGCCTATTTCAATAAATGGCAATAAATGGTATGAGTATGAGTAAACTGACATAAGGGAATGGTACTCGTAAACCTACAAATAATACTATAATGATAACTAAACCTACCCACATAAAAGCGTCACGCGCCTGTTTACCATAGCTTCCACTCCACAATCGGATCGGAGGCGCGACTGATGAATTAATCATGACATCTGCTCCCGACGGCCTCTCTGTTTGGCTAGATGTTGTAGGGGGCGGCGATTTAATGCCTGTGAAGATAGGCATATATAGTTTAGAGTTCTGTGTCTAAGTTAGGGATGTTACGGAGCTTCGACTCCGACTCCGAAAGGTCGGAACTTCGGATTGATTTTACTCCTCCGAGTCCGACTTCGGCTCCGATAATTTTGAATCGGAAGTTATGCCGAGAATTTGTGAGCAAACATATTCAAATATAATTATTTTATTAAATAGTGTAGGACTACATAAAGGAACATGGTTTAATGCCGCAAACGTCATCATGAAAAACATAGGCCAGTTCAGCTATAAAAATTAAAAAACGGTTTAAAATTTGAACTTCTTCTGAACATCTTTCTTCTACCTTCGCCTCCGACTCCAGTTCCAAATCCGGTACCGACTCCAATAAATCAAATTTAAAACCTTCGGTTCCGACTCCGGTTCCGACTCCGGTTCCGATAAAACCACCTCCGTAACATCCCTAGTCTTGGGTAGGAAATGGCTTGATTTTGTTTCAAGGAAATATATAGTTTTGCTGTATGTAGGTACACCTACTACAGAAAACCTATATATACGGTTAAGGGAAAATACAATAAGATATGCCACGTACCAAAGAGTTTTTCGGATTTTTACGAAGACTTACGTATATTTGCCGACTGCTCTAACGGTGAAGGAAAACATCGTGAGGAAACCTGCATGTCTGAGGAAATGAAAGTTTCCGAAGGTGTGTGAAATCCACCAATCAGCATTTGGCACGCTCTCGGTTGATCATGGCCCGTACCCTTGGTCAAGGGGAGGCCTGCGCCCCTACAGTGGGGACATTAATAGGCTGATGATGATGAAACGGGGAAATGGGGAAGGAATAATGGACCCATTGAATTTGCCTAGCCATATAGTCATAGCCCCATTCACTTAATATTCTTGTTAGTTCCATATAATGATGACGACCCTCTTCAATTATGAATAAGAAGGTGTAAGGGAGAGGAACCAAATATTGGATTGTTACGCAATACTGGATACCTCGTTATTAAGAAAACTACACTTCGCCATCCAGATTTGAGACTGAAAACTAACACATTATTGCTAGTGCGCTCTTCTGTGTCGACGACAGCGCCATGTCTGCAATCAGGTGGTAGTAAAAATTCTAAGAACATTTTTGTACTCGTCGATTTTTTGAGTTAGTAACTTCAGACCGCTGTAAAAATAATGTAAGTGATATTGTTTTATGTAATAGTGTTACCTCCTACCTAGGTACATAGTGTAAAGAGAGTTTTTAATGTGTTTTATCGATAATTGAACGTGTTAAAGTTTTTATACCTAATGTTTCCGAAAAGGGTCAAGTGTCTCAATGCTGGATACCTACTGATTCCCAATTTTGGATATCCAGTATTTAGGGTACAGCATTTAAAGTGGTTGTAATGATGTTTTAAGAAATGGGACCTCGGGCGACGATGTAAATTTTTTTATTAATAATTATTGCATACAATGCAATAATTATTAATAAAAAAATGGGTTACCTATTTTGAAGATAATTCAGGTAAAAGATGGAAAAGCTGCATTTGCTGCTATCGCTGGGGACATGAACTTTGTGGTGGAGTAGATCCGGACACAATCGATTTCGTTTGTGATCTATGGCGAAGTTCCTTACTGGATATCTAGTATCGAGATAAATGCCCCAAATACTGGATATCTAGTATTGGAGTATATATTAGACATTGTCGATTTTTCGTGTAGTTTATAAAAATAAATTATAAAAAAATAATTAAGAGGGTTTTTCATTTAATTTCAATTATATCATAATGTTAATTAGTGAACCAAAGTTTGTAACTGCCTTAACTTGTAAAGAAATTAATGTTTTCTTTTGAGTTTTCAAAAAGTATCCAGTATTTGGTACCTCTCCCTTATATGTTCTAAATATCTACCTGCTAGTATGTAAGTTTGCTTTCAAGTGTATCTATGTAATATTAAGTTGGAAAGAGTTTTGCCCTTATAAATCACATTTTTCTAGTCATTTTTATCTACCTTTTTATTTTTATCTATTATCAAGAGAAGAGTACAAAAGCGGAGTCAAAGAAGATAAGTGCACTTAGGATCTCTTTTCATAATGACAACATGAATTTGATTTTAATATTTTACTATCGTTGTACAATCCTTGGGTAAATAGTAAATTCTTAGAACAAAGATGAACGTGGATGGAACTAAGTTTGACTAACGACGTTTATGTAGATGTATTACCATGAACCTTATACAGCCAAGCCTATCAAGAAGTGCTTACTTCAAACCTCTCGGAAAGTGACTTTTTTGCGAACACAATTTCTATTGATATAAATTGAAATAGAAATATATATTTATTGCCAAATTACAACACAATTTAAAATTTAAAAATGCTGACATACTCGGGTACCAAATATGCAGCGCTGTTTTTCTTTCCCCCCCTTATTTCCCCTTAGATTGATTATGATAATATAAATACTCATACCAGAAGTAGTCAATAACAAATAAATACAAATATCAAAATATTTATTGAACCAGAACATAAAAAATTAATAAATAATGAAAAAAATAAATGTCTTGTCAATCAAACACAAGTCGTGTTTGATTGACAAGACCACCTAGGGTGAGAAACAAGTAATTTTATCCTATAAAAAGAATGGTTAATACTTGCGGTTGTTGGTATTGTAATGATTAGACCTGAATATGTGTAAACGAAACCGGTCGTAATTAATATTTAAAAAAAACCATGATACAGTATATTATTTAAGTCTAATCATTTATAAAAATAAGTTTGTTTCTCTGTTATATATATAATACCTACTCGTCTACTCATAGGAACCTACGATCCGCAAATATTTTCTCCTAAAAAAATATATTTGAAGATGCTCTAATTTGGTGACGTAAATCAGTGTTCTTTTTCCAACAATTGATCCAATTCCATGCTTATGACCAATTTCGTGACTGAAAATTTGTCACGGTTCAGTACCTACCTATAAAAATACCAAAGACGGAGGGTTGAGTAATGTTCGCTTTACGCCTATATGCTGAAATTTAAAGTGGTATGACTCTGTGTTAAGACAGTTCGGGGAGATTCCACCCTTTTACCTATCTATTTCTGCCGTAAATAATAATTTATTTCTTTATTTCGGGCTGCAAGCAGCAATGTTTATGTTTTGGTTTGAAGGGCAAGAAGTCAGAGTAATAGGACATAAAACGCAAAGTGTTGCGTAGATGGAGCCACTAGCATACTCCGTAAAAATAAAAGCAAAACGAAACGTTATTCTTGAAGATATCACAAATTTCTCGTTATTTGGGTTAATTTAATTTTTCAATGCTATTAGTATAATTGTGATGATATCATGGCATCATATGGCCATTTCAAAATAGCAGACCTAAAAGATCTGTTAACACAACGTGGCGCGAGTCTGAAGGGTAAAAAAGTTTTGGTGGCGAGGAACGAATCTACATGTTGATTGGCTACGTAGTGCTAGTGGCGCCACACATTGCAGGATTATCTTCTATTACCGGCACATGAGGCACTCCATCTAAGTTCTCAAGATTAGAAGCGCATCAATAACCCTCTTATAATATTATAGTGAGGTTAGATGTCTACGGACCACGGTGAACACTTACCATCAGGTGGCCCGTATGCTCGTGTGTTCCCTTTATTCAATTTTTAAAAAATTATTTTTCTTCACAGAATCCTTGAGATATAAATATAGAGCAGACAACTGCCTAAAATCCTGAGACAATAGCTGATGAACCTGTTTGTTTGCCACAAAGGGGAGACAGGGGAAAGGCGAACGCACCCGATAACGGAATTTCCGTTTGGCCGTGTCTTAAAAGATTCCGATCAGTAATGCCAGCAGCCATTGTCTCCAGCGAAGTCATTTGTCACTCGCAGCCGGCTTATTGATTCCCGCCCCGGAAATATTCTAGACCGGGAATCCATAATTTTACAGTTTTCCTGTATTTCTCCAGATGGTGAGGAGTTTTGAAGGATTTCGATCAGTAATGACCGCTATACCGATTATGCTTCTTTAAGTCTCGGGTCATTTATATCTAGAATGAATGAATACACATTATTGCACAAAAATAGTGTGATACAGTATTTTTCATATCTGTATCACATGATATAATCGATCATAAATATGATATATGATCGTCGCACCTCATATTTATATTATTCATATTTCATAAATCGTATGATATATGACTTATAATCGATTATAAATCATATAATCGTTTTTTCATATCGATTCGATTTAATGCGTACGAAACCATTAATACAATCTAGGTGGGCTTATCGCGAAAAGCGATCTCTTCCAGATAACATTTTGGTGGAATAATTTTGGTAGAAAAAGGTAGGTTGTGCACCGTTTACAATAATATATTTATATATACTTATACAAAAAAATATCTACATATACACACACATACCTACATGGTGTAGAAAGAGATAACAGACTTTGATAAAGACTTAACTTTAAGGACGTTTCGTGCAACGTTGGCTATTGTCTCCCGAAAATTTCATTTCTCACACAGTGCCTTAATGAAAGAAAATATTAAATAACGGAAGAAAAATTACTGATTACACTTTTTTACGGAGTGTTTTCATAATAGGAGGTTGAAGTTATAGTGTTTCAAAATAGTTTACTAGTTCAACATCGTTAATAATTTACACCTTTTGTAGAGTAAAACAACTGATCCAGCTCCTTAGCTATTAAGAGGAAAAGATTCCGGCCTAAATCATGGCTCGTATTAACATAAAATGGGGACTGAAAGCGATCTTACAAGGACAGCTATAGCTATGAAAAGGGTCTATGAAAAGAAAATGGTGCCTTGGGCGTAACTACTTGTTAAACCACTGGAAAAAAAACGAATTAAAAAACCAAGTTAATTTATATTCCTTGTAGGCCGGAATTTAGGAGTCTTTCCTCCAGGTAATGTGAATTTCTAGTTACATTATAATAATAATAATAATATAATTCATTTATTCAGGCAAAAAACCCATCAAATAATATATACAATAAAACTAAAAAAATAAAACTACACAATGTCATTTCCGGTTCGCGCGCTGGTGCACGGACAACCAATATTTAAATATCGGACATGTTAAGTCCTCGCTTATGGCTCTGAGGATGCTGTTGTGAGAGTTTCGCATTCTGTCCCAGAAGGACGCTATGCGAGCTATAATGGCTCGATTATAAGTGTAATAGCGTAATTTCCTATTTAAAAAAAGTTCTTCTAAGTCGTGTTCCTCCTCATTGCTGAGGGTCGTGATCATTCTAAGGAATTAATCACATAGAACGACTCCCGTGGCAGATTTAATGGGGTGGTACGCCATTGCCTTCCCCATTTCACACACTGGTTATCTCAGAGAGCAGATTTCCTCACGATGTTTTCCTTCACCGTCAGAGCAGTCGGTAAATGTACGTAAGTCTTTCGAAAAACTCATTGGTACATGACATTGCTTGGTTTCGAACCCGGACCTCCCGCATGGGAGTCCGACGTCCTAGCCACGACTGCACTGACGCTCAAAAAAGTACCCAATATTAATTATTTACCAATTTCAAACTGTAAAAAAAATATTTCTCGCGAAAGAAAACCCGGTTACGATAATAAAACACAAATATAAAAATTGCATTTCAATTTTGGCGCCGAAACGCTGCCATATGTCATTTCGGCTGTGTGACGTCACAGTTCTGAAACATTGGTTCTGTCACTGTTCATGTTCTATGAGAAGCGAGTACTTCCCTTGTTTTTATTTACAAATATGAGTTTAAAATTATATTACCAGACTGTGTGGTTACACTACTTTTACGTTTGCTTAAATAATAAAATTCAGCATTTAAATTACTCCACCAAAAGGTTGTCTGGAAGAGATATCTTTAAGCGATAAGACCCCCCTAGATTGTATTAATCTAGGCGAGATTGTATTAATCGTTTCGTACACACTGTATCACACTATTTTTGTGCAATAAAGTACACTTTATTGCACAAAAATAGTGTGAAATAGTGTGATGAATTAATACTAATTCATTTATTTTTAACTATTAAACTATTAATAACATATCCTTGGTTTCTAAACTATCTGTTTGCAAAATATCTTTTTTTTCTGTTACTGCAGGAAAATACCCTATTGTAAGTGTATTGTAAGTGTGACTGTCACAGTCATATAGGTACGGCGACCAACTATTTTTTTAATTATTGTATTTAGTATGAGGACAACAGACGAGTAAACTGACTTCCTGATGGTAAGTGGTCACCGTCACCCATAAACCTCTCATCTCACTTTAATGTTAGGTATTAGAGAGTTTTCTTCTATGCGCTGCAAACCTTGAGGACTTCGATGTAGTGCCTCAAGTACCGGTAATTACGCTCTCTTACCCTTCAAACCGAAAAACAGCAATGCAAGCTTTGCTGCTTTGCGGCAGAAATAGATAAAAAAGTGGTAGGTACCTCCACAAGCTGACTCTGCATAGAGTCATACGGAGTTATACCACTTTCATAACGTACGAGTTGGCATGTGATACGACACAACACAGCGACGAACCGAACTATATAATAAAGCCATGGCATAGTTTGGCGTTCTCCAATAATGCCCTGGGGCATATGTAACCCTTAACACGGGCCTGGCCATCGGGATTGAAATCCCTCGACCATAAAGGAAGCCGTGATGATTTTTACGCTGAAAGCGTTTTCATCTGTGTGAATGTTTCTAGGAATGCAAAATATCGGCATGAAACGGATTCTTTTAACAGGTTGCACCTTTTCAAGTGTCAAGGACAGTGCGTTAATCAAGTGGCAAGGACAGTAGTGTAAACTGGTGGGACAGTGGCGAGTCAAGCTGTCTTGCCAGTGGATCTAAATTTTGTTTTGTTTTTGTCACTGGTCAGGCACTCGCCGCTGTCCTACTATCCACTGTCCTTGCCACTTGAAAAGGTGTAAACCAGCTGTAAGAGGTATAATTATCAACAATCTGTAAATTAGAATATTCTGGTATTAGATTACCTAGCTAGAATATAACATTAAAATATCCTGGATTACTTGGACTATACTACAAATGGACCCGATAGGAGAGGAATTGTCAACAAAAAAAAAACTGGTTTTGTAATTTATCGCTCAAAAAGTAACTGCTACTTTAGAAAGGAAAATCTGGTCAATTAGGTACATTTCTAAATATCTGCTAGTATTTTAAAACTTTTATCTCGTATTTTAGTTATAATTTTATACCTACTTTGTTTCTACCCATTGATATTTTATTTCTTTCTCACAAAGGTTGCCTGGTTGTATTTTGTATCTTTTCTTCTACCCTGTGTGCAAGCAAAAATTAGCGCAGTTTGTTTTTTTGAAAGGTGGTTTGCTCCCGTCATCATCATAATACTGTACTACCAGCTTTGGTACCACAATTTTAGTGCGTTGCGTTCTACTAACTATATATAATATATAGTGTTAGTGAATAGTGTAGCGAACATGCATCTTTTTAAATCTTTTTCACATGTAAGTGGCAATATGTCTTTAGTGGGAATAAATATCTTTAAACCTAATAAAGAATATTTGTATTTGTAACATTGTTTCTTGTACCTATCGTAAAACAATAAAACAGAAAAAATCTTGTTAATTCGCCATTCCTTTCGAAATATTTTTTAATCCCCAAAGGAATTGAATGTTGTTCAAGAACTGTTTCGCGGCCGAGTTCCGCATTTTTTATTTTATTATTCTCATCCATTTCTCCTCTAATTGGAGTTGTGAATTTCAAACATCCCCAGCGGTAATGGAACACGAAATTGGGAGATGCCTTACGCATTTTAATGCCGAGGAGGTCATTGAAATTACGGTAATAATTGCCTCTGGTCATTAATTTTTTTTAAATTGTCTCCTAAACCCGCATTTGACCTCGATCTCACCTGATGGTAAGCGACGATGGAGCATGCGGGTCCAGTAAATGCACAGACACTCACTATGTATTTCTATCCCTTTTCTTTCCAGTTTTAATTGTTATCTATTTCATCTTTAGGTATTTATTTATTTGTAGTTTTATTATTTATACTTTTAATATATTTTTGTTTTAGTCCCTGACTGCCGTTTCGCCCGCGATGCCTTCGTTTCGTCCGGGCACAGCTGAAAACCAGCGCTGCGGTTCTGCCGTACCGGTCGGACCGCAGCACATGCTGAGCATGTGTCCTTTTAATATTGCATTGTTTTTATTTTATTTTATCCAATATTGTTTTAAGTTTAATAATGTGTGCAATGTTGAATACATGTTTTTTCTTTCTTTCTTTCTTTCTTTCCTATTCACCCTGGCCTTGAAGATCCCAAGGTTGTAGGTTTCGGGAAATACAGACGCCGGCAGGCTGTTCCATTCCTTAGCCGTTCGCATAATGAACGAAGAAGCAAATCGCTTCGTACGAACAGATGGGATATCAACAACATAAGGATGGAACCCCTCCCCGCGCCTGGTAGTCCGAAGGCGGAATGAAGGTGCTGGAATTAGGTCGTGCAATTTTACCTTACAAAGCATAATTAAACTTTAAACAGTTTGTATTGATGCTGGTATTCCACGTATACGGCTATATTATATAACATTACATACTCTCATATATATTAGATAGCTTATGAAACTAACGACGGCGTTAGAAGTGAAGTTTGCACGCCTATCAGCGGATCACACATTTTTTTAATGTAATTGATGCTGTACCCAAATTAATTTTTAAACCAATTTTAAAAGGCTAACTGACTTTGACAATAAAGTAACCCTTCCTTTGTTAAAGTGTTTTATTATAATAATGGAAGTGCTCAAAAAGTAGTGAATGAATTTGAAGACTGATTTAAATCGGATTATTGAGGCGTTGAGGAAACTGAAGTAATTTGTACCTATATACCTGTAGTAAAATTTAATAATAAGTGATACTGATAATTGGATATTAAAAATCTAAATTAAATATTGTGTACTTGAGTCTATAAAAACACACGAAAATCATTACAAAAATTAAACAACTAAAAAGATTGCAAGAAATCCAACGTTTTTTCTTAATTCAAACATAATTCGTGTTCCAAATTCGAAAACTGACTTTATAACCTATTAAAGAGATGCAACAAACCAGCGTGTGCTGGCTGGTTTGAATTCGAAAAAGGAAATCGGGCAAAATTAGAGCGCGCGCGGTCGCGGCGACGCTGACCGCGGCGCGCGCGTGCGTCGCGCACGGCGCTGCCAAGCTGGGCGAGCACGCTGCCATGCTGGCCGTCGCCATCTGCTGCATCCTGGTGCTGCTGCTAGTCTTCATCATCCTCATCATCGTCGTGGGGCAGAACGTCGAGGTGAAGGGTGGCTCCTAGCGGAGGAGAGGTATGATTTTTTTAAACTAAGATTATTCTATCCTTCTAAGTGAAAGGATTTGCTAAATGATAAATTCTAAAATACAAATTCGGCATCGTTTAACCTCATTGGATGAAAAATTGTGATCGCAGATTCAAATCCTGCTTGAGAAAAAATCTTCAACCACTTTTTCTTAAACTTATTGAATGTTTTTTTATAAATTAAGTCTTCCGATTTCGGCTCGGATCAGTGTATAACATCCGCAATCAAAATTTTGATCAGAAAAAATGGAGCGAACTGAACACAGTCCATACGATACGGGCCGGACATAATCAATTATACCCACTTCCAGTCATTTACTCTCTTTTGGGCTAAAGTTGTAATTTTGATACAATCTGTTTCAATAGCTAAGTACATGAAGTGAAACCCTCAGTCACTAGACTGAAAATAAGATGTCATCAAAGTAAATTGGCATCGCGTGGCCGGGATGGCGTCCTGTTACGTTTCCCTTACTCCAATCATTACCTAACCTGCGCGTTCCTTATCATGTTCACAATTTTGGTAAAATTCTCATTAATATTATGTGATTAATTTGTTTTTTAATAACCCGGAAATATACGACATATGCTAGGAAAATTCGTTAAATAGAAATTTCACTTTAGGCAGTCGTCATTTATTGCATAATTTTCAAAAAACGTTTAATAAACATATAATTTCAGTAGAGGGTGATGATAATGGGTGATTCAACCAGATGTGTACAAAACATAGGTTCAATTCAAAGGTAATTATAATTTTCAACGAAACCTTATTGGAAAGAAAGCACCAGATCGATTTATTCTCCACAATACATACTTATTATTGTGTACAAAGTTCTTTGTCCTCTAAATTTAGCGTTAGAAAAGCCTGAACTCCTTTTGAATTTATTATTCTCCAATCCTAATGAATAAATCATGTATTTCTTTGAATTTCCTTAAAACATTTTATTGCCCTTACTACATTTTTAGATCCAGCTTTAGATCTATTTTTAGATTTAAGTTAATAATAAAGCTAACTGGATCCCACGTTGCCCATTTTCCTTTTCATTGTGATCAAGTCGAATGCGGAATTCAGGTCGCACGTGTCCTCATGAATAGCTTATCAACGCCAGTAATAGTAATTTATGAATATAGCGGATTTTTGCTGAAAGGGAAGGTTTTAACCACAGATCTAGGATGTAGATTTTTTTTATGTGTATTGAATTTACAATGACACTTCCCAAAGTCAGCTGTCTACTAGTTCTACTCTTGATGAGTTTTCTGCGTGCTTTTAAAAAACGTAAAAAGGAAGCGAAAAAGCTTGCAAAGCTAACAGATTTAATAATGTACTTAGGTATATTGTAGTATATCGGCTAGCAACATTAATATTGGAATTTAAGTATTAGCTCTGGTATCCTCGCTCTCTTTTGTATGGACTTTGGCATGTTCAATACACGTTATTATCAAAAACTATTTAATGCTTTTATTTCTATATTTATTCTGGCTCTGGACTTCAATGTAAACAAAATATATTTGAATTGTTAATACAGATTTCATAATGTTTGTACTACAATAAAATCAAAGAATTTACTGAAGCTTTGCGAACTTTTATCGTATCTTTAGTAGCGCTTAATCAAAAAACATAGAAAGTTTACAGATACCATACTGTAGTACTTAGGTCTTGTACAAATTCAACAGCAGCTCTCTTAAAGAGCTTTCAGCGAGCTTTCGATCAAATGCAGCAAGGATGCGAAAAAGCTCGCGAAGCTGGAGCTAGTCGTTACTTGCAGCACACTCCGGTGAATCCTTTGACAAGTTTGTATCGCAGATATCTTTCTGTACCATCCTTTTAGAATTGCTTTCAAATACCCAGTAAGTGCAGGGGTATAAATAAGCAATTCTTGAACACGGATAACTTTGCTATACAAGTATTTTTCGCCTGTCCCTCGATGTAAAATACGAGTAAATCTTAAAAACTTGGCAACAAGCAGCCTGTGCCAGGAATAAAACCCTAACTCTTGCATAAAAAGAAAGAAATTAACCAAAGAAACATGAGAGCGACAATCCCGCTAGTTCCGCGGGATCCCGCTGTCGTAATCGGGAACGGGACTGTAGTATTGATCGGGACTATAAATTGCGCAGGATCCCGATATAACAGGATCCCGGTATATCGGGATGGCAATCCTTAATAGGTACTTAAAACTAACAACACATTAACGTGTAACCCCCCATAACAATCCCTTTATCACAAAATATAAAGATACAGAACAGAAGGTCAGCTCCGGGCATACGCGTTTTAAAACAATCTCATAATTAAAAATTAAATATATTTTTAAATAAAAATAAAAATTTGTTGATGCAGACCTCTTAGAGTAATTATTATTACTCTAAGATGCAGACAGTATCTTTTACATTTTCTCAGATTTATCTGGCTCCCACACTAGGATACCCTGGGTTGTGGGAGTCAGTCTCTTCCAATAAATATAAATTATGAAGACATAATAAGGTTATGCAATCAATTAAATAGTGAAGTATGCGTGTATGTGAGGTGTGGGGCGCCTGAGAGGGTGTGTGTGAGGGATGTGTGCGTGAGAGGGTGTGTGTGTGAGCGTGAGATTTTGTGTGTGTGATGTATGGTGTGTGTATGTGGTGTGTGTAAGGGGGTGTATGTTGGTAGGTGTAAGGGTCAGTGTGCGTCCGTAAGACTCAACTAATAGGTAACAATATTTTTTCAGTATTAAAGTAATCAAGTGTCAATAGCCAATTTTTAATCTTTTCTTTGCAGGAATACCTTGAACAGTTTAGGATGCAGAGGAGTTTTTCTGCTCTTTTGTATAAGAAAGGGAAGAAACAAACGATAAATAAACGATTTCAATTTCAATTTCAATTTTTTTTTTCAAACATACACTCGCGTATAGCGCTAGGGTAGCGTAAGCTATAGTTCCTAATTTAAAAGAAAGAACTTTAAGAAAAATATTTCTACCACTAATGCCTACCACTCGATCGGGCGTGCACTCGATTCGAGATCGCTTGTACGCAGCGCCCGCGTGTGCGTGGGCCAATATCGTACGTTTGTATCGAGCTATTTTGTGCCTCTATCTAAAACCAATTAGTTGAACCGGTAAAGTACTCGTATGTAATGGCCCGACATCGGGATTAGAGGCAAGTTGGGAAATCTCCCTATCGCCCCATCTCCCCACCGCAAGTTCCTAACTTCCAAGTTGCGACATCTGGACAGAAGTGCCGATAATTTGGGAAATTCGCGAAGCATTTTTAATCTTAACTTTTGCCCTCTTCTTGTGGAATTGACAATTGATTTTGGGATGACATAAATTGACCTTCGGATATTATTTTTATTTTTGGATACCCAATAAAAACGTAGAAAGCTATACAGTCATACTCATACTCATTTATTAAATACCATCGGGATACCAGGAACTATTGGTTACGTCATGCGTTTACAATAACTTTAAAATTCAAAACACAATTCATGTTAACCATAAACATAGCGGGACAGGAGCGAACAGACCAGCCGATTTACATATAAAAATTTGGCTACAAAATTAAGATTGTAGCAGCTGTAAAGGGGCTTTGTCATTTATCTAAATTAATAAATAATAAAATTAATATATCTGCTGTAAAGGGGCATTGTCGTACAAATAATAATTATAATAAATTATAGCTGCTGTAAAAGGGCATTGTCGTACAAATAATAATTATAATAAATTATAGCTGCTGTAAAAGGGCATTGTCACATGTCATAAAGTCTATAAAAATATAGCCATAAAATAAAGTTATAATACAATAATCAATCAACAATCGTCGATGGGTTATAAAAATTAGTAACTTTAAAATTCGAATGTTAGAAAGAAATTATTCTGTGCTCATAACAATAACTAAATCTGCGTTTTATACTAATACTGAGAAAATGAACCAAGGATACTATACTTTAGTTACTAACGAAGAATTTCGCAGGATCCTCTTTAAAATTCCAAGAATTTTATTGGATCCCCTCCGGAAACCCTTCCTCCCTCCATACGCTAAATTTCCACATTCTTCGCATGACAACCACCTAAGCTCTCAAGTACCGACAAATACCCTGGTATTACCTACTTATACTTTTCATCCCTTGTTACATTTACGTAACTTTAGAGTGAGGGCAAAGAGTTCCTAAAGGCAAATAAGAAACAGACGACACACGAACATGAATAATTCTATTTTACGATTCTAACACCGCTGATTGGTAGCCAATCATATCAGCGCGTCATCGCGTGGTTGGATGTGTGGCGACGCACGACGCGCGCCACTACGATACAGTACCTACTCACATCGGCGTAGAACGCGCTATCGAAATTTTCCTGGGACTTCGTATATATACGAGTTCCAAACATCCATAGTCGGAACAGGACATCTGGTCACCAGGCACAACACCCCGCCTGGTGGAAGATCTTCCCTTGTCCCTTTCATACTACTGACATTACGTCATTCCATGTCCTCACATAGCGCGTTCCTACAGATGTTAATTTTTCGAACCAATCAAACGCAAGTTTCAAATTAAAAATTAAAAATAATAATTTGTTAACACATATTAATTAACATTTCACATTAAACTATAACCTCCACACTAGGCGTTGCCTGTGTCGTGGAGATTACATAGGTACACACATTGATCACTTTACAAACTATGTGTCAATCAAATATTCAGATTCTAGAATTACAATTTAAAATTACAATTTAAGTTAAAGCTTATGATGTTTGTTTTATACTATTATATGTATATAAATATGTATTGGTACCGGTACCGATGACGGTTTCGTATCGTTATCTCTCCATACAGCTTGTTGTTGTATTACATGCAATTTGCATGGGAATGAAACGAATTAAACTTTACGAATCATTGACTTAATATGAGCGATAAAAATAAATTATGCGCGAAAAAGTGACTATTAAAACGTAAATGAGTGGCAAGTGTGTGGTTACCCTAAATATCTGTCTCTCCTTTGGATTCACGGTTAAAATTTTCCCAAAAATTCGAAATTGATGCAATTTAGAATTGTAAAGTAAAAAGTAAAGCACACACACACACACACACACACACACACACACACACACACACACACACACACACACACACACACACACACACACACACACACAAATATAAAACAACAAACATGAGATAGAAAAGGAAATATTAACACTGATAGATAATAGTCTATATCTACCTAGAATATTTTATTTATTTATTTATTTACACTTTATTGTACAATAACAATAAAAATGACACATTGTACAAAGGGTGAATTAACTCTAAAAGAGATTTCTTCCAGCAAACCCGCTTTTTTGATTTGACGATTTCGTTTTGAGAAAACCTGAACGAAGTCGGTGTAAGCAAATTATTTATATGTAACAGACCGCAACTAATATTATTTTCTATTACAGCCCTAAGATTGTCTCATAAGTCCCAAGTGACATTTATTTATATAGCAAAAGCACAGTTTAAAAGATATTAAAACACTAACTCATACAAAAAACGTACCTAGATATACTAAATCTGCCATTACATACACGTCCTGTTAAAAATAACACAGAATATTTTGTGAAAAGTGAAATATTCATAAGGAAGGGATAAGCGGCTTTACCACAAAGAGAGATACCCTTATACATCCTATAAATAGCTATTACATAACCCATACATTGGAGGAGCGATATTATGCTGAAGAGTTCAATAAGAGAGATTTTGTAGATTTGTTCTAGATCTCCGGGTTAGACGAATCCCGAGCCCCCTAAAAAATAAAAAGATAATTTCTTTAAAAAGCTTAAAATAAGTACTCACATGTATCTAGTATGTTTCCACGTTTCCACGGATCGTGATGGTACGTACGTACCAAGGTAGTTTCATAGTTCTGCATGGTTCTGCCCTCCATCCTAGACGATACGGTAGTTTCCAAGTATCAAATGTTAATACCGTATTTAGGTTTGCTATGGTAAGTAGTAGTACCGTAGGAAAGTATGTATGTATCTATGGTAGGTCTATGGCAGAGGCGGATAATGGAGGGGAGTTATCTGTTATTGAAATTGGAAAAAGTAGTAAAAAAATATTAAGGACCAGTCGAGCCTCGAGTCCTATAGGGAAGATTTGGGGAGGCGAGGGGCTCCCCGAGGCCCCTCTCTGTATCCGCTAGTGTTCTGTGGTCGAATATGGAGTTAAATCAATATCACAAATAACTCAAGTAAGCGTTTGAGAGTGAAGAAAAAATCATAGCGATTTATTCCAATAATACTCAGAATTTCTAAAAGATTACCAGCGTTTTCTAAAATGTATAATCACAGTAAGTGTGGCTTGTCTCTTGGCACGTGAAAAAATTGGTATAATTATGTCCCTAAGGAACCATTTGGGGTCCGAAAAGTGTACCCTAATATTTCTTATTAAAAGTTAAGCTCACAAAATGGTGTACTTTATTAGATAAATGTCGCCGATAATAGCACTTTACTAACATATAATCAAAAGTTATTTAAGGTTCACATACAATATTCAGTGCGACAGTCGTTGTGAGAGAATGAACTCATAGATATAAACGGAATATTTCGATTAATAGGATTTATAATAAGATACCTGATATTGTAATAAATATGACAGAGAAAAAAATTAAGACCCACATAAGACTACTTAAATGATAGAGAGGCTTGGTCCTAAATTCAGCTCAAGCTCAGCACATTGTGTACATATATGATTGTATTCATAATTATTGTAAGATATATTTATTTCAAACGATGTGCTGCTGAAAGTATCTTGCGCCACTTCTTTCCTTTCAGCTATAGCACCTTACGAAGTGGTGGAAGAATATAAAAAATGACGTTGTAAAAATGTACTATAAGGTAAAAAAAAAACCATTTTGATTAGATTTGAATATTAATTTGTTTAAAGGTTATAGTGATTAAAAAGACGAATAATAGTAAAATGTTAGCATGTCATGATCAATAATAGTAAAATGTTAGCATGTCATGATCAATAATAGTAAAATGTTAAAAAATTTGTTTAAATATTTATTATAATTGTTGTTAAAATAGCATATTAATTTTTGATTTCTCATTGGATTTTTAATGTAACTGTGATATAAAATCCTTACACCGCTTATTGCATACCTACAACGGGCGTAGCGATGATCATGAAAATGAGAATGAATATAATTTGATGTTTGTGGAACCACCCCTTTCCGCACCCCCTAGAGTGCCTACGCCGCCGTAGACATGCGTAGCAATAAGAAATGGGAATCCGTCTAGCCATTCTGTATTACGTTCTACGAAGTACTAAAATAGCTTTGTTTTTAATGTTCGATGATCGTGAGAATATGCCTGAAGTGTGCACAGTCAACCACTAGTAAAGTATACCATCTATTCTGTCAAAAACCTTCGATTAAATCTCAACCTTTATGCCTGTGCAATATAGTGTAGGTATTTCAGATTTTCTTTTGACGTTTTGGGTACTTTGACCTGTGGTCGGTGGTACAAGACAAGATTAATAATAAAAACAACATGCTGATAATTGATAGAATTTCCACACACACATTTACTTCTGGCGACCAATAATTTCCGGCTTTCTTTTTCGGTTTATTTTTTCATTTTCAGGTTGTTTTGAAATTTCCGTCACATGACCTTTCGTCATTCCCTTTCACTTTGCTAAACCAATAACCTCGATGTTTGCCGGAAACTCTGTTATATTTTATCCTTCTTATTCGCGAGCCCTTTGAAATCGATAGACCCGACGATTCCCTGTTTATTTGCTTGCTACTGAATATCTATTGCCTTTCATCTTTTATATTATATGAGTTTTTGCCGATTTCAAAGCAATAAGTCAAGCGAAAGTGAATCAAAATTGACTTGCCGGGTAGATTTTGGGGGTACAGGAATCATAGGTCACTGTGTGTTCCACTGGAGGTCCCGGAGTCGTCCGATATGCATGAGGTCATTGGAGAGGTTTTAGTGTATAAAAATCACACATAACTAGGTCTCTTCCCCAGGTGGCTTCTTTTGAATATTTCTCCCGGTTAACAGAAAAAAGGTGTGTAGTTAGTGTACTTATTACGATTAGTACCTATAATATCATGTCAATGTTAACAATTAAATTGTCATCGGATCCATATAGGGTTTTTAAATTCGATATATGTAATTATTGCATAAGTCAAGTGCAAATCGACTTTTACGATAAAGGTTTGACCCGAACAATCCATTGCATCCATCCATCCATTGGTACAACTAGTTGTACATTGCAGTTGGACCACAAGTAATACCCCGAATTTATTTGTCCCAAAATTGGTACTAGTTGTCGTAAAAAAATAATTTATAAAAACTATTCACAAGTATTTTATGTGTCATACCTTTTCGGAATCAAGATAAAATGGAGTATTTTTACAATAGTTGGTTAACTTTCTGTAGTACATTGTTTTTCGGTGACAGTCATTTAAATATGACGTTCATATATTTTGGTGGTTTAATAAAGATTTACAAAAACATGAATTAAATTTAGTACACGCTGTACATGATTTTTTAAATGCTTACAGAGAAAAGGGTGATCCCTGAGGAGTATAATACAAAAAGAAAATCTACCAAATATCTGCTAGTTTTTTAAAATATTTTTTTAGTGGATTCACTAGGCCATTATTGATAAAGTTCCAAAAATTGAAATAACTTTTTATCACGAAGAATCGGATAACCATATATGGGGTTATATAGATAGGTAATGACCTCACGCATCACCCTGTTTCGTTTGATCCATACTTTCTGGGACAACCTGTATATTGAAGCGGAAAAGATACAATAAAACATGTTATTGGGTCACACACGACTTCACTAATTTTAGACTGTAAACCGAAGCCTTAGATCAAAGCAAACCGATACGTTTGTGACAAAAGCCTCGTGGTATTCATTTACTGGTATATATACGTACAGTTATGTATATCACAAATATTGTCTACGTGTAATTTTATAAGGCTTTGGCATCGAGAGCCAAGAAAATAATATTTTTTTTAATGTACATCTAAACCCGCATTTGACCTCGTTCTCGCCTGATGGTAAGCGACGATGAGGTCGACGATGGAGCATGCGGGTCCAGTAAATAGTATTCTATTATTTAGTGGTCCAGTATTTCACTGTATTTCTCCTTGTGGACGGCAAAATTAAGTTATCTGACACTGAAACATGAACTGTTTATGTTGATTATATGCATCTATCAGGGTTGTATCAAGAAGAGACTTACTTCTTCCCGGAAATGTCGTAACCAGTGTTACTAGAACATTTAATATAGAAAATCCTTGACTAAAAAATCAATTGCCGCCATATTGGCGCTGATGTCTTTGAGCCGTGTTGGTTGACGTGAACTATAGGTAACTGTATTCTCTCAGACATAAAAAAATTAAAAAAACAAAACTCCGAACTGTCATAATCACGTGGCTTCATTACTGCGGCTGTCACTTCATACATGTCCCATATATTACATATCTGCGGACTGAAAACAATATTCCATTTACGTTCTATAAATACATAAAATATTTATGAGCAAAATACGTCGTTCCCTTCAGAAGGGACAGTCGTAAATTTTTACGCTCACCGCTCAACGAAATTGCGAACAAAATAAACAAAACGAATGGAAGTGTTTGACACTGGCTGATTTTGGAGAAAAAATTTATGAACAGGTTTTAAAAGAAAAGGAACATTTTGTAAACAAAATCGACCAGTAACTTTATTCTTTTTAAAAGCAATGAAATCTTTTTCAGTTGAAGATTATAAAACAGACAAAAATCAAATTATTTGGCCAATGCTCTTGAAAATGATGCATCCTTGGCGTCGATTCCTGCGGAGCCGCCGAATCTAAAGCTAAACTTATATGAAGCTGTCACACTCACTCATATTGGTACAAGAACTGGAGCGAGGGTAACGTTTCGTGAATTTGCGTGACACGCAGAATAGAAACCAGTTCGTCAACTGGCAACACTGGAAATCATTATCATCTCCATATTATAAGACGCGTTCCTTTGACAGTCTTTTGATGAAGTGCCCTCGTGTGTAGTGCTAAACAAGGGGGGGTCGAACAATACCCCTTCCGCCGCCTTCGACGTGCCGCCGCTCAAGTTGCTGCGACCGCTATATTTTTTCAGTGACCCAGTTTTGTGATCGCCACTATAGTGTCCAGCTACAGCTAAAGTAAATATTAGCACCGTTCAATTGATTATGGTTGAAAATTCGAGTTTACTCAGGGTTCGCTTTTGGTACCTACGTATATAATTTTTTAAATTAATCTACGTAAACAAGGATCCCATAAATTAATTATAGCCCATAGTTTATGTGCACTGGATACATATATCAGGAGTGAAATATAAAAAAAATTTGTTAGTGGGGCCTGTCAGACCCTCCAATCAAAGAGCTTATAATTGCTTACTAACACATAAATTAAACTAACACTAAAGATTAAGTTTTTATGGACAAACGTTGTAAAACAGTGAAATTGGGTACTTTATCTGTAGTACTCTTAACACAGCAGTGGCGAATCCAGAGGGGCTAAGTCAAGTGATTTTCCGGTTTCAGGTCTCGTAGCCTATTTGCGAGCACGGTCTGAAAGTGATCGTGCAGATTAAGCAACGTTGGACGCAGTCAGAACCGGGATAGGTGACCGTTAGTGGTACATTTTCATCGAAAACCATCCGTGCTTCGGAGAGCACGTTAAGCTATCGGTCCCGGCTGTTGTCGTCTGACAGCAGTGGTTAGGCCTACGGGCGGTAACCACACGACAAGAGGAAAAAAACGATGCCCTCCCTCCCAAATCTTTGTTTTCCCACACTTCTACAGACTTTTCTAGCGAGGCGAAGAAATATCTTTACGAAGACAAATCGAGACTGCGAGGGGGAACTTCACGGGCCATTAATAGTGTAGGTATTTAGATTAGCTGCCTCTCGTAATTGGACCCCATATATTTAACCCCCAACACCAGAATAATGATAAAGCTTTATGATCGCTCGCGTATCTGTCTGTTTCTCTATGGCATCTTACCTCATTAACCGATAAACCGCTTTTTAAAATTTGAAACGTAAATATTTTTGTCGGTAAGGTTCAGGAGTTCTGATGTTGTTCCTAGATATTTTAGGCCTTACGTGTTTAGTCCTGGATTAACTCGCTAATTGTATGTGTTTTCCATGCATAATTGATCTCGGGTTAGAGTTCCGAGATTCAATTATTGGCCCAAGACGTCCTTAAAGATTAACCAAATGACTACACATATGACTCACATCTCTATGCATAATTAATCTCTTCTAAGTCGTTTTCCTCATTGCTGAGTGTCGCGATCATTCTAAGGAATTAATCACATTGAACGACTCTCGTGGCAGATATAATGGGGTGGTTTGCCATTGCCTACTCCTTTTCACACACTGGTTATCTCAGTGTGCAGGTTTCCTCACGATGTTTTCCTTCACCGTCAGAGCAGTCGGTACATGTACGTAAGTCTTTCGAAAAAACCGAAAAACTTATTTGTATGGCATTGCCTGGTTTCGAACTCGGACTCCCATGCGTGAGCATGGGAGTCCGACGTCCTAGCCACGACGACACCGACGCTCTTCATACGTTCTTTGCATAATTAATACTCCATGGCTATTACGGTCACAAAATCAATTTTGTGTGTTTACTATAAGACTTACACTCATTCCTCTGCCAATAAAACATTTATAGCTGACCCATTCCCGTCGACCCCTTAACATTCACCCATACATTGTACCCTTGTATGTATATCGTAGAACAAAAGCCCGATACAATAGCACGACTTTGGGTCAAGCGCCGGCGAGCAAAGCCGGACGTGTCACCTGTATGTCGTGTTAGATAGAAACTTTGTATGGGAATAGGGTATTGAATTTATTTTACGGAAATGAAATGATATGAAATTTATTTGCCAGAACATAGTGAAAATTATAGGTGATTTAAAAAGCATAGGTATCATATGTTCCACCGACAACGGTATGCAAATCTTTTCTGCTATTTATTAGTGTCGTTGAGATACTCTTTCATGGAGTAATAACATTTGTCTAGAAGCCACTTGGAAATATTGGTTTTAAATCGGCTAGCAGGACCATTTTTAAGGCGACTAGGCAGATTATTATACACTAAAATTGCCATACAGAAGGAATTCTTTTTATACATGTCTACTCTGGAACTTGGCAAATAGAACTTTTATGTAAGTAGTTTTATGTTTTTAGTTTTTAGTTTTATATATTCTTTTCCATCACCTGAAGGTTGCCTGGAAGATATCGCTTAAAGCGGTAAGGCCGCCCTCTGCACATTATATTGTACCTCTGTTTATGTTGTATGTTTTGTTTATGTCCCGGGTGTGCAATAATGTATATTTGTGTTTGTATTTGTAAGTAATAATCATTGGGGTTTTTATGGCACCGAATACAAATACTTGTCCAGTGTACCTATAATAGGTACAGTGGACAAAACATCGGCTAACAACACACGCGCGACAAAGTGCTTTGTCGCTTTAATTTGTTTTACACATTCATACGAATGGAATGTCAATGAATTACAAAAACTTATTGCAACAGTTTTGTATTATAAAAAATATATTAAAAAAATTATAAAATTTGTATTATAATAATTTGTATCTTTTTAGTTATTTATTTTAAGCATTTATGTTTTTATTAACAACAATAGTCGGTGAAGTAGAAGCCATTTTCTTGTGTCTTGGAAGCAATGAAGAAAAAAGCAGGGCGGGCGTGAGCACGTTCCTTCCTTTTATAGAGGAAAAAAAAATCGAAATTCTTCGTAAAGCCTTTAGGAAACAGCGGCGAGTCGGACTAAAGCCATGCTTCGGTTTTCTAAATTTCTATAGGTTCGATCCGATTGCGTATCAGAATGGCGTTGAAATTAATTTAAATTCAATAATCGGTAAATCTCTCGATCCCGGCACTCGATACGGAGTGCGCTCGACGCTTGGTGCTCGACGCCTATTGCCGAGTGATTGCTGTGCACTTAACGCATGCCATTCCTCCCGAACGGTTCTCTATTACACCCTTGGGAGTAAGAAAATTGGAGCTCTCGTGCGCCCAGGGGCGGATCATTAAGAAAATCTGAGGTAAGGCGCCGGTTTCTGGTGTCGCAGTTGTGTATATAAAACACTCACCATTCGCTTGTGTTAGCGACAATTTCATCCTTCCCGCACTAGTTACACAATCTACTGTTTCGATGATGCCTAATTAACACAATTTAATTTTTTATTTATATTGTTATATCATATGTATTTAAAATGAATAAATGATCATTATAATTAATATGATTTTTTTCTTTGTCTGATAAGAGAAAGAAGCAAAAGTTAGAATCGTTCGATTCACAAAATGGATACGTAGTATGTTTTAGAATATCATAATAACCTTGTTTACATAGATAAAGAGTTAGAAATAAATTATTTTTAATCGAAAATGATGCCATACTATTACATAACTATTTGCCTATGATTCAACAGACACGCGACTTACACGATAATTATTGGTGTATTTTTTTTAGAGCGTCTGTGGCCCAGTGGCTAGAACACCAGTGTAGTGCCATGTACCAATGAGTTTTTCGTATTTTTCAAAGAATGTACATTTACCGACTGCTCTAACGGTGAAGGAAAACATCATGAGGAAACCTGCACACTGAGACGACCAGTGTGTAAAATGGGGTAGGCACAAAAGATCCTCAAGGGTCGAAGTGCCGCTGGGATTATTCCCGGCGGCCCCCTATCATAAGATAAGATAAGTAATTATTAGTGTCCTTTATTTAATCTATTTTAATTATTTTAATCCAACGGACACTTCTGAATCACAGATACAAAATTAAAAAGCGATCAAAGTTCAAAGTGTTTATTCCATGTAACAAAATACGTTACATTTAGACCGTCAAGTTTTACAAAAATCTCTTAAGCTTAATATTATCTAAATTATTTTATTAATTCATTATAAATAGGATGTAATGTAATGAACCTAAAATAAATCAATAATTGGATATCGTCATTATATATGGGTCGAACATCTCATGACTGATGCGATGATGCGGCATTCAGTATATTTTGAAACTGATCTGCCAATTTTCAAAGTTCAAAGTTCAAATGTTTTATTGCTGATTACAAGTTCCATGGTTCTTATGATTAATAATTTGATCCGCTATGATCTACCTTGTTAGGGCATGCAATGTATTTTATTTACAAACATATTATATTATGTCTTTTATAATTCACTATAATTACTGTAATCAAGTCAAAATATTTATAATTAATGTATAGTCAAAATAAAACATTAGTTATTATTTATTTCGATTTAGATTCATTTATAGTATAAAAGCACTTTTCAACAAGACAGTTACGTAGTTTCCAAGTAAATTCAGGTAAAGTCTTAATTTTAACACCTATAAAATCTAAACCATCTAACCAACCCCGAAAATGTAATGCATTTATTGCTGCAAAATCATTAATTTTCTGTGACTGTTGGATTTTGGGCTATCAATGTATGGGAAAAAACACTTCTTTAATTCATTGTTAACAAATCGTTCTTTATTTTTTCAGGTAAGGATCATCACATCAAAACTTGAAGTAGGTATACATTCTTCAAATAAAGGTAAGTAACTACTCGTATAGAGTATTGAAATAAAGGGTTAAAACACTATTGCGAATATCGTTAGCCCGAACGTTTAATCGGTTTTTTTTCAATAAAGTGTTTCATACAAAGTACGAGTATGTACATGTACTCATCGAAACTACTCTTTTCCGCATCGAAGCTACTTTTAAATAACCAATAATAAATACTGGACATAATTTAACTTTATTGGGTATATTTTCGAGATTTAAGGACGCTGTTTTGCTTTTATGTATCTCATTAAATATTTAAAATAACGTTAAGTTTATTCCTGTTTAAATGAATTGTAACGCGATTTAGTATGACAATTAATTTTATCATAATCCACTAACATTATTTATACCATAGCTTAAAAGTTTATAATTAAAATAACTTGGCGGTGGAAAAAATTAGCTATTTCGTCCATGGAGCATCTGTGCAGAGAAATAACTCAAACATTTAATGGACAAAGGCTCTTTGACGCCCGAAGCGATCCTTTTGCTTTGTTATTACATTGGGGCTCTTTGTGCGATGTGCTAAGTGCTGATTTTTGTTTTGTAATGTTCCGTATATAAATATAAGGAAGAATTTTCGAAACACTTGGACCTAAAAAGTGTCAGCTTTCTGCTCCACTTATCGGGGGCACTGCCATGCCCCCAGATAAATTATACATATAGAATAGAATGAAATCATGAAGGAACGAAGGAGACTATTGTTTCGTTTATCCAAGAATATAATAGAATATACCTGTCGCTTGCTTATCTTATGGTTAGTGGACAACCTATTTGTCAGAGTTCTTCAGGCCGCCCGTAGGCATCTGACATGGCTTAACGACTGCTGTCGAACGACAACAACCGGGACCGACTGCTTAACGTGATCTCCGAGGCACGGAGGAGCTCAGATGAAATACGCCACTAGCGGTCACACATCCAGGTATCGACCGCGCCAACGTCGCTTAACCTGCACGATCACTTTCGGACCGTGCTCGCAACTAGGCTACGTGCTCCTATACCTGTTATATTTAATTAAAACGCTGAAATTACTGGAAATACTTTAGTTTATTCGCTAAACAGAATGACAACCGAATGACAGTCATTTTTGACACATGAAAAGCAGGGTTGCATACTTTATAAAATATACAGCATACGTACTTACTTTATAAAAAACAAACATTTCATTTACTTTAAATATTAATCTTAACCGCAGATAGCTTTAATGTGACATTTAAAAAAAACGATTTAGCTTCGGCTTTCGGGGAGAAAGATAAAAATACCTAACAATTTACTAAAAACACAGCTAAAGAAGAGCTACAGAAACCCCGGCTATGCTGGTCGCTACGGCGGCCGAAAATTGATATCGAAAACTGGACTGTAAAATCTGAAAGTTACTGAATTAAGTATGAAAATATACCGTACAATAGATTGTCCTATCTCACTAACTTTTTGTGGTGTGCTTAGTGACCAACCTATTGTCAGAGTTGTTCAGGCCGCCCGTAGGCCTCTGACATGGTCTAACGACTCTTTTACCCTATTTCTGCTGCAAAGCAGTGTTCCGGTTTGAATGGTAAGAGAGTCAACGTAATTACCGGCACATGAGGCACTCCACATCGAAGTCTTCATGATTAGCGGCGGATTAAAAACCCGCTAATAACATTATAGTGCGGTGAGATGTCTAATGAGCGACGGTGAACACTTACATCGGGTGGTGAGCGTCGATGGCCTAGTGGCTAGGACACCGGACTCCCATGTGGCAGGTCCGGGTTCGAAACTGTGCCGTGCCATGTACCAATGAGTTTTTCGTATTTTTCGAAGACTTACGTACATTTACCGACTGCTCTAACGGTGAAGGAAAACATCGTGAGGAAACCTACACACTGAGATGACCAGTGTATAAAATGGGGTAGGCACAAAATATCCTCAAGGGTCGAAGTGCCACTGGGGTTATTCCCGGCCCCCTATCATAAGATTAGATACATCAGGTGGTCCATTTGCTCCTCTGCTCTCTTTAATAAAAGCTCGTCTGCACCTTATACAATAAAAAATACCTATACGATGGCAGTTACTTTGAAATAAAACAAATATAAGTAACAGTTAAAGCACTCTCACCGGTCGCAATTACTTTAACGACGTCACTAATGAGTATCCCGCGCGCCCGCCATCTTATTGCGCGCCTCGCAAAACAAAATGGCCGACCTGGCACGTTCAGGGTTTCATATTATGCATTCGTATTCGCTCACAGTGCATAATTTGGAGGCAATACACTCCGAAGGCGCAAACATACGCAAAACCTTTTATATTTCTTCGTTTCTTAATTTTTCTAAGGATATAACAGATTTACTCTACATAATTATTAAAGTGGACTAGTGAACTTTATGGGAATATGGACTTTTTGGGATGTAGAGTTAGAGGCGGTAGAGCGGTTCCAGCATGTGGAACTCTAAATTTAGTGCTTTTTTTAAAACAAGTCAAATTTATAAAATATATGTATTTCTATAGAAAATATGCTGGATGTGGGGGACTTAACCCAAATTTTTTATCTTTAGCTTTCTTAGCCTTAGTTTAGTTTTAGCTTTAGTATTATTTTAGTGTTATATTATATACCAATAATACCTAGGGACTTATACCTAGGATCAGAATAAAACTCATTTTATTCAGATCCGTATCGTTAAATTTCTGTGCATCGAGTGTGCCAGAAATTATGAATAATATTTAACTAAATTATTTCATTTTATAGAATATTTTATATCAATAATGAATCCCATTTAAGTGCTCGAGGTCCGGATGAATTTAACTGTATTAATTCAATTATCAATCGATATTCAAAATCGGTTTGGCGAAATAATCGAGTTGATTTGCAATGAAAATTTATTTCAGTAGTCATCAATATGAACCAAAATTGTAGGCTTTTAATGAATATTTAGATTTAGTTTATTTACTGAAGAGTTTCTATTGGTCAAAGTAGTGATTATCTCAGCTTGTGGATACTAATTGGTGACCACAAGTTGAGAAGAGACCACCAATGGGTGGTGAAACTCAAAAATTATCTCCTATCCAGCTCAGCATAATGCTGAGGCAAGACACAGCACTGATTTTCAGCTGGCCCCTCAGTGACTGCACGGACGAAGAAAGCAACAGTGTGTGCGTGTTGTGTTGTATGAATGTGTTTGTTTTTATGAATGAGGATATTAGTGTGTATGTGAGATACTGAGTGTGTGGGAGGGCTACATACATGTTAATGCGACTGCGCCCTCAAAATCCGATACCATTTAATATGCAACAAAACGAATAGCGATTTAGGTCAAGGTTTAATTATTTAATCCGCCTTCGTGGCTCTACATCCCGAAATAAATAATGAGAGCCAGGTGGTCGACGGTGACAAAGCACCCAGGGGTTCTCACAACTCCAACGAAACGAAACCTACACCTATCAAGATACTTGGATTGATCATCTGCAGGACTTCTTCTTAGTCGACCTACAACCTTGGGATCTTCAAGGCCAGAGTGAATAGGCATGCTCCATAGTCGACCTCATCGTCGTTTACCATCAGGCGAGATCGAAGTCAAATGCGGGTTTAGTAGTAAATTAAAAAAAACCTCATTGATGAGGGACGTGCGTGCGTGATCATTCTTTGCAAATAACCACATAGAATGACTTTCTTGGCAGATTTAATGGAGTGGTTTGTTATTGTCTTCCCCATTTCACAAATTGGTTATCTCAGTACGTAGGTTTCCTCACGATGTTTTGCCTCACCCTTAGATAAAGCAGTCGGTAAATGTAAGTATCGAAAAAAAAACCAAAAAAAATCATTGGTAGTTTGGAACCCGGACCGGCCCCCGCACGGGAGTCCGGAGTCTAGCCACTACTCCACTGACGCACTACAGGGCTACTCAGCTTCTTTTATTTTACGACTTCAGGACTTGTGCTATATCAGATGACGCTTCGACCTCTACTACCTAAGTTATCTACTTACCTTAAAACTTCGTTTTTATCAAACATAAAACAAGGTCGTTCGTAAGGTCAAGGAAAAAAAAAGAGTATAAATAACATGATAATAAATTATTAAAAGCTGTTTTTCTTCACGTCTTCAATTTTATGTCTCTAATTGTTTGAATGAAGAAATTATTGGAAACTTATTCTTTGGGTGTAGGATATATAGTACCAACATATTACATATTTAGTTTCTGTCATGAAGTTATACTTCTTATACTTCTAAGTATTCCTCATTGCTGAGGGTCGTGAACATTCTAAGGAAGTAATCACATAGAACGACTCTCGCATGGGAATCAGATGGCCTAGCCACGACGCCACCGATGCTCAATGCGAAGTTATACTATGTTATTCCTCCTTAGTTATTCCATGGTTTGAAGAAAAAATTATCACACTATCACTGTGAAGAATACCCGCTTTGAAAAGGTATTTAATATCAGTTTTATACAGGTGGTAGGTATGTCTGTATGGTGTCCTCTAAATATCTTTTTTATGGAAAAATCCTTGAAAAATGGTCTGTCTTTTTATTTTTTTATCAGTCGGGGGAAAGTTCGCAAAGATTGGATTGAATTATGTCGCCATCGAGACGAGTTTCCAATTATTCTTGGCTCCCCTAATGACACCGGGACAGCCGAGGCTTCTTTAAAACAAAGGTGCTCGGAATTCAACTTTTACAACATTTCCCCCGATATTTTGTGGGGAAAGTAAAGTATCGTACTTACACAGAAAAAGAATCTAATAGCTCTTAAGAAAGTTTGTCGTTCTGTATTTTCGTGGATAGAGAATCTGTCGAAAATCTGTTTTTCTGTATCTCTAAAATCCTAGAATTCCTTGACAAAAACGTCAGTCCAGTCTACCCAGTTTTTTTAATGTGGCAAAATTACTAGTTTCCGCGCCACAACCAAACTATTTCTTTTTATTATACCATGTAGATATACATCTACTTTGACAATGTCAAAATGTTGTGTTTATTATGTGGTGTTTATAGGTTAATTTAATTATTTAGAAGTTATTTATTATTATAATTACAATTGTAATTAATCATAGATCAAGATTTTTACATAAAACTGTCCACACTATGGGATTCCAATGCTTACCGCGGGTAGAAACTTGCTGTAAATGTGAGAGCAATCTACAACGCGCCACTTACATATTTTCTGGAGCAATTCTTGGGTTCTCAGGCATTTTTAAGGTACTTTATTATGAAGAACTCAGGTCATTTTCTGACTGTCTAAACTTCACCCAGCATATCGTCGCTTCAACCATCTATGATTCATAATTTCTTCTTTTATTTTATTTTTTATAAGGAGAGCAGACGAGCCAACGGGCCTTCTAATGGTAAGTGGTCATCATCGCCTATAGACGTCTCAATATAATGTTATTAGAGTGTTTTCGATGCGCTGCTAACCTTGAGAACTTGGATGGATTGCCTCATGTGCCGGTAATTGTGCTCTCTTACCCTTCAAACCGACACTGCAATGCAAGCTTGCATGCTTTGCGGCAGAAATAGCTAAAAGGGACCTCAGGCTGACTGCACAGAGTCGTACAACTTATAAAATCTTATATACGAGTAAAAACGCAAGAAGCTAGAGTATTCTATAGTTTATGGAATCAGGCTAGTCATAGTAATAATCCCCTTACCTGAATTTGGGGAATCCTGAAATATCCCCATCACACCTGTTTTTTTTCAGCTATACTGGTATATAATGGAGATATTCGATTCAAAATGCCCTAAAATTCTCGAGGAAGCCCTCATATATGTCGCGTGGGCTAGTCTCGCCATGGCTTTCCTCGTGATATTATCCACTGGCATATTACTCCTGGACATTCGCATACAAAAGCCTATACTTGTGGATGTGTATGTAATAGTTGTGTTTGTCACTAATATGTTAAATTTAGTGTATGCCACTGTAAAGATAACTTTGTTTTTAAGTTCTAGTTGTAAAGGCTTGGGATCGATCGGAGCAACAATCACGTTACTTTACCAAAATGCAATAACTGCTATCGAAGTGTATGGTGTTATAGTAATCAATTCGTATAGTTTTGAGATGGGCCAGTCTTCTGTATAACATCCATTTATATTGGAATTGTCTGGCGCCGAGCGCGAAGTCTGGCCCAGGAAGGTTTCCATCCGATGGAGGCGTGGAGTCACCAATGGAAGACTGAGATGGGTGCAAAAGCTAGGGACCTCATCCGACCTGGGGAACAGCTCAAGGGCGCCGACTTACCCCGACGCGATTGGTGCTCACTTAATAGAATACGCACTGGCCACGGCCGAAGCGCCCATTACAAACACCTGTGCGGCTGGACCGAGTCCCCCCACTGCGACTGCGGCGCGGAGTCCTAGACCGTCGAGCACATCACGCGCGAGTGCCCCCTGCGAGCATACGCCGGTGACCCTGACGACTTCATCCGAGCCGCCGAATGGCTAAGAAACCTGGATATTTGGTTGTGACATGTCACAGTACTCTTACTGTGTGTAATTCCAACTGCCATACGAATAAATAAATAAATAAATATTGGAATCACGAGCTAGATGTTTTTAAGTATTATTATGAATATAGGTACATTAGTTATTTACTTTTTACAGAGCATTTTAGTTTCCATCGTAAAAGGATCTAACGACTAGAGCGGTTTTATTACTACTATCTGTAATATGTATTTTTCCTTTAATTATGTACAATTAAGGGTTTTATCTAGGTATTACCCGAGGTCCAACTTTATCTATCTACGAGTACTTATCTTCTTCTTGGTACTTGCTCTTGTACCTCCAACTACTAATACAATATAGGTACTTACACAAATATTTTTTACCTCAATCGTACCTGATGGTAAGTGCCGATGGGGCCGAAGAGGAGCTCACATATTGGCTTAGATAAGTACTGGCTCTTCTATAAACACTGCTGAAAAACATCATGGTCGAAGCGAAATTTTTTGACAGCAGACTTATTTACATAAAAGAGTGCTCGCTGGCTAGGCGGACCCTGAAGGGGTCTTACCACCAGCAAGTTACTCGGGTTAGTTGCCTACGACAAGCTTGCCCGTAAAAGATTCTAATCCGTCTCGTATATGCACGGAAAACAAGAAGAAAAAAGAAAGATTAAAAAAAATATATGTAGGTCCAAAATCGTCCTTAGTAGTCGTAATACCTATATTAGGACCCTAGAAAGTGATCTTTTGTGAAAAAACCGAGGGTGTAATGACGTCGGGTCGAAATTATCGCAGCCGAACGGGTTCGGACAAAGATTACGCCGTTAAGGGTCGAATCGACCCTTTGAAGCTTAATGAAATTAATTGAACTCTCCATGTTTACCCTTCGAACTTTGTCTCTGGTCGGGAATTTTAAAATCCAACCAATAAAGTTGGTATTCGAGGCACTTACTTTTTTTTTGGTACCGGGAGGGAAATCTTCGAAAGATACCCAGCCTCCTGGGGGAAAGACTGGGTTATGTGAGATTTTTACTCACTAAAATCCCCTCGATTGCCGGCCTCGTGCGCATCGGAGGGCTCCGGGATCTCCAGTGGTACGCACCGGTGCCTAGCATTTGCCTTGTGCTCTTCCTGGGAGGTGTACAATCCACCTCCCGATTCCTCCTGTCACAACAGCGTGCGGCCATACCACGTTGCTGCCTTCCCCAGGGTCGCTCGCCAATGGACAGCCATAGCCCCCACTTTGACCGAACACGACCCTGATCCCTCCTTTTAGTCGCCTTTTACGACAGGCAGGAGTTACCGTGGCTCTATTCTTCGCCCGAGACTACAGGGCTGTCGAGGTACCTACCTACAGTCTGATGAAAAGTGGAAAATTAAATTAAATTCGCTACTATACCACGACTGAACAATTTTAACATGCTGACGTGGGTAGATACTTAAATGAATTGGAATATGTGGTTGAATCGTTTTATTTTACACAATCGTTTTATCTCTTTGCTGACACGTTGACCGTTTTCCATGTTTTATTTATCTGCAGATAATAATCTTTCTTACAGCATCAATGTAAAGCGTTGTAAAAAGAATAGTACGTTATGATGCATGTGAGTTTTTCAACTTACGAGTACTTACATACGAGGAAATATTTTTTTTCATAAACAAGAATTTTTAGACATAAAACCTCTGCTGAGGTTTAAAAAGAAGTAATACTTAAATGAATTGGAATATGTGGTTGAATTTTTTAATTTAAGTATATTTCTATCTATCTGTAGCATTGCTCTAACCAATAGCGATAACTCAGTTGCAATGAATTGGCGCTCTAAAATCCAGCTCGCGGAAAAAAATCAAATTATTTCCAATTAATATTAGTAATTAGGTAGTTAGAGCGTCGGTGGCACAGTGGCTAGGGCACCGGACTCCCATGCGGGAGGTCCGGGTGTGAAACCGTGCAGTGCCATGTACCAAAGAGTTTGAGAGAGAAAGAAAACATCGTGAGGAAACCTGCACACCAGTGTGTGAAATGGGGAAAGCACAAAAGATCCTCAAGGGTCGAAGTGCCTCTGGGTTATTCCCGGCCCCCTATCATAACATAAGATAAGAATTAGGTAGTTGCTAAGGAAAAACAGCCGTGACATCCAAACGAACGGACGGTCACCGAAGTCTCACAGCATAAGGTTTCCTTTTCTATTACCGTTTAGGTATATGGAACCCTCCAAGCGCTCACTCCATTTTTCTCTTGCCAACCAAGAGGCAACCCAGCAGTGCAATGGGTGGATTTCGGCTGAAAATGATGACGAAGATGAATCCTGGTTCTAAGCCAGGCATATGACATAGCAACAGTAAACAAGTACCTTCATGTGGAGGCAATATCTCGGCAATTACACGGAAAGCGACGCGCATCTCCAATATCCGGTGGCACAATCAAGATGGCGGCACTTCCGGTGCGGCCATGTTGTTGGTGCAATTGTGTTGTGCTCCGAACATCCTCCGAATATACATCGGCGGGGTCCACTGGTAACATATAGGTTCATACAGTATAAGGAACCATCTGTCAAATTTCTGGAATATGAAATGAGCCTTTGCTTTTTTTATTTACCGTAGACTTCAAAGGAGAATGGTCATTCATATATTTTTGGTTTCGTTCCTGACGTGCTGTTTCAAAGTTGTGTTGTTTTTTTTAATTTCAAGTCTTTTTAAGTTTAATCATGTATGCATAATGCAATGTTAAATAAATGTGTTTTTAAAATTGGTACTACTGGTGGTCACAGAAATCGGACTAGTACTTGGTATAGATACATACTTGGTATACATACAGCCAGAGGCCGACTGTACAAGCTGGTGTTATCGGCTGTTGGCCTGTTTCCAGGGTCGAATTCAGGGGATTTATCTCCGAAAATCCTATATGTGTGACGGTGGATGTGGGCCCGGCTCAAGGTCCGGAAAACCGAAATCTGTGATTGGCGCAGATCGTTTATTAGCCCCCTTCCTTCCGGAAAACAGCGTGCCTTATGATCTACTTGCGTAAGTTCTTATTACAATAGGTTTAGTTTAGTGATATATTTTTTAGTGTGATGTGGTATAGGTGTACGATTTTATAATAAGATACCTGATACTGTAATAGTTATGACAGAAAAAATTTAAGATCCACATAAGACGGACCCTATATAAAAAGGGTTATTATAAAATAAATGACTATTTAAATGATAGACTTGGTCCTAAATTCAGCTCCAGTTCTGCACATTGTATATATGATTGTATTCATAATTATTGTAAGATATATTTATTTCAAGATGTGCTGCTGAAAAGTTTCTTGCGTCGCTCCTTTCCTTTCAGCTATAGCACCGTACGAAGCGGTGGTAGAGTAAAAAATGACATTGTAAAAGTGTATTTTAAGGTTACTTACAATAAAAAAACAAGATTAAAAAAAACTAGATAAATATTTCAAAAAATAATTAATAAATATTTCATATTTTTATTATTTTTATTTACTACTAAACCCGCATTTTACCTCGATCTCGCCTGATGGTAAGCGACGATGAGGTCGACGATGGAGCATGTAAATAAAAGTCCAGTGGGTCCAGTAAATGCCTATTCACTCTGGCCTTGAAGATCCCAAGGTTGTACGTTTCGGGAAATACAGACGCAGGCAGGCTGTTCCATTCCTTAGCCGTTAGCATAATGAACGAAGAAGCAAATCGCTTCGTACGAGTAGATGGGATATCAACAACATAAGGATGGAGGGACTGCGCCTGGTAGTCCGAAAGCGGAATGGAGATGCTGGAATTAGGTCGTGCAATTCCGATGCGCACTCTCCGAAATGTATCCTATAAAATACCGATAGACAGGCAACCTTGCGCCGATGTTCCAGACTTTGCAGTCTAGCTTCCACCAGCGATTCGTCGCTTAGCGCGTTTTTCCACTGAGTCAAGGGCAGCCAGTTGGTACTTAGCTGAGCCGTCCCACAGGTGGCAGCAGTACTCCATGCATGACCACGACTCAATGGAGCGCCCAAAGTTAAGATTGGAAGTCAGATCCAACTCTAAAAGGCTAAGGTGGCCGGTAATCGGTACAGATACATCCCGGAAAGTCGGAGTCAGGTGGAAGGGACTCCGTTTAGCGGTGAATAGACACGCCTGCGTTTTAGTGGCGTTAAATTTGACCAAATTGGCATCGCACCAATCGGCCACGGCCTTTAAGGTCAAGTCGATACGCTCAACCATGGCCTCTCTTTGAGTCTGGATCTCACCAGCACCAGGGCGCGCACAACAGGAAGATATCTCTCCGTAACCGTGCTGTCGTCTGCGTACCCAAAAATACCCGATATGAACAGATCATTTATGTGCAGCAGGAATCGGGTTGCAGAGAGGACAGATCCTTGTGGAACTCCGGCGTTGATAGCCAGTTGGTCAGACGAGCATCCATCTAGGACCACTCGTATTGACCGTTCACTCAAGAAATCCGCGATCCATATGCGCAAACTGGTTGGTATTCCATATGAAGGAAGCTTGCTTAATAGGCTACCGTGCTAGACCCTGTCAAATGCCTTAGAAAAATCTAGTGACACGGCAAGAGCTTCACCGGTTTTCTCAATGTCTTCGCCCCAGAAGTGAGTGGCACGAACCAGAAGGTCCCCAGTAGACCGGTTTTGGCGAAAACCATACTGTCGGTCACTGAGGAAATCGTTACCTTTTAGGTATTCCAGGAGCTTGGTGTTCAATACACGTTCCATAACCTATATTTCATATTTCACTTTTCTGCACTATACTGCCGGTAACCTATTAATAAAATTAAAAAAAAAAGTTTTTTTTTTTAATTTTATATTATGTAAAGCAGTCAACATTCAAACAAGATAAATATTTAAAAAATAATTAATAAATATTTCATATTTCACTTTTCTGCACTATACTGCCGGTAACCTATTAATAATTCTTCTATCACCTAGGTTGCCTGGAAAAGATCGCTCTGAGCGATAAGGCCGCCTTTACACTTATTCTATGTTTCCTTTCCTATGTAAATTTCTTGTGCGCAATCTATCTAGATATACTTACCTACTGTAGTTCGAGTACCTACGTGTACATATCTATTTGCACTACATGCTGTAAATATGAACTAAAGAGGGTATGATCCCCTTCCAGGCCGACGCGTGACGACACATACAGAACTGCCATTATGTTAAACCCCTCCACTGCGTGTCCCAGGTAGTGTCAAGCGGAAGTATACGGAGGTGAAGGACCTCAATATCTATGAAAATCTCCATGTTTAGTGATTTCCAATAGTTTCTTTTATGATCCGTGCCCAGAGGGGAAAACGGAGCTCTATTTGTTATTCAAATTGAAATTATTTATTCAGTCGTAAATATAGGTTGTGGCTGTACAAGATGGAACTTAAAATTAGTGATCGCTATGTTTTGCTATATAGGTATCTTCTTCTTCTAAGTCGTTTTCCTCATTCCTGAGGGTCGTGATCATTCTAAGGAATTAATCACATAGAACGACTCTCGTGGCAGATTTAATGGGGTGGTTTGCCATTGCCTTCCCCATTTATTTATTTAACACTTTAATGCACAAAAATAATACATGAGGCGAGCTTTATGCCATGCGGCATTTTCTACCCATTTCACACATTGGTTATCTCAATGTGCAGGTTTCCTCACGATGTTTACCTTCACCGTCAGAGCGGTCGGTAAATGTACGTAAGTCTTTCGAAAAAACCGAAAACTCATTGGTACATGGCATTGCCTGGTTTCGAACTCGGACCTCCCGCACGGGAGTCCGACGTCCTAGCCACGAAACATCAAAATTTTCAGGGCGGCCTGAACAACTCTGACAAATAGGTTGGCCACTAACCATACGATAAGCAAACAAGCAATATTTATTATTATTATTATATATTTATAGACAGGCAGCATATATGCTGATGCGTCTATGTCATAGTGTTGGAAAATTATAAGTTATTAGTTTCATTTTGTAGATTTCACAGTTCACAGTTTTATAAACAGTCAGTCATTGTTATTTATTTAAATTAAATGTTTGCACTAAATCATTGTTTTGTCATAAGATTAAAATTAGGGTTATTTATCATTGCTTTTTTAACCAGTTGTCTAGTCTATTTTTAAAGGAGTTTACTGAAGGGGCAGACACAACATCATCGGAGAGCTGGTTCCATGCTTGGACTAATCTATTACTTAAAAAGTGATATGCGACGTTGGTTGCGGTTTTGGTGCGGCTTATTCTTAGATGATGCCCTCGCAAGATTTAATTCATAAAAAACCGAAGCACGTAGTTTGCGACAAATATGGGAAAACAGGCGAATGCGAACGTGACCAAACATAATAAACGAGCAGCTGCAACAAGGCCTGTATCAACTTTGCGGCCTGTCAGGCCTCAACTATCAAACAACCTGTCCATCGCAAACAGGTCTCTGGAGAGGCAATATACTCATACATTTTATATCATCCATCAGATTTGGGGCTGAAATTCTTTCTCGGAAACACGAGTTTTTATTCGTGTTGTATTTTCGAGAAAAACAACTGAATCGTTTTATCACTTTGCTGACACGTTGACAGTTTTCCACGTTTTATTTATCTGCAGATAATAATGTTCCTTACAGCATCAATGTAAAGCTATGTAAAAAGAATAGTAGGAACATTATGATACAAGTGACCAATACTCACGCGTTTCATACGACGTTTTTCAACATACTCACATGCGAGGAAAAAAAAATTCATAATCATATTTTTAGACATAAAAACTCTGCTGAGGTTTTAAAAAAAAGTAAATTAAAAAGTGCAGTAATGTAAAGTAAAAAGCACGCTCTTTGCTGAGATTAAAAAAAAATTAAAGTAAAAAGCACTAGTGCGGTAATGCACGCGTGTTTTATAACCTGCATTGTGAACCTAAAAGCGGTGCAATGAGAGCCACTTTACTAGCAAGTGTGTTAAAAAAATGTATGTATGGAAAAAGTACAGAGTTACCTAATGGGTATTTTTTGGAATAAAATATTTGCATCTAATAAAATTGCACCCTATACTGGGTCTAACAAAAAAACCCTACAGTCAATGTCCATAACTGAACAACTTTCACCCCATAGTGAATATTTTTCACCTTTTTTCTAATTTATTATTATTATTATTGATTAATGAGCAGGCAGCATTAAGCTGATGCGCCCGTATCTAAGCTGGTGTATTGTTCATTCCCTTAATAGCACTTAGTCATTGTTCATAGTTAATGTTAGTTAATTAAGTCCACCACTATTTATGCACTGTTTAAAAACCTATCTAGTCTATTTTTGAAACTGTTGACCGAAGATGCATCCACGACTTCTTGCGGTAGCTTGTTCCATATTCTCACGACTCTGTTATTGAGAGAGTTATGGCCGACCAAGGTGTTTGAACGAGTGGTCTTCAGTTGCAAGTCATTATTGTGCCGGGCTCTGTGTATAGTATTGAACAGTTTTCATTATGGCGCCAACTCTCAAATCGCGAAAAAAGTCAGCTGTTTCATACATTTCGGTCATGTAGGTTGATTGACCTTTTGAATGGAACAGCTGAATTTTTATTCGCGATTTCAGAGTTGATCCCATAGTGAAAAGTGTTCAATAAATCAGAAAAAGGGTGAAAAAAATTGTTCAGTTATGGATCCTGAACACCCCCCCCCCCCCCCCCCCCCCTTTTGGGACTTCTTGTTACATAATACACGATCACAAATGAAAGAAAAGTACAATATACTTAATCCGAAACACAGATAGGCACATGTACGTGTATAGAATAGCATGGCACTCAGATGGAAGCCTAATAGCTGAATGCAGGCAGATTGGATCCCTCCCCCGCGCCGACCTCCGCCATCGATTTGATGATAGATAACGCTTTCCGGCTCTGCCTATCCTTCTATATATCAGTGTTTTGCTTTCGAGCATTTCAGCTGGGCATCAACAATCTCAAATATTTGGTACTAAAGGTGGTGTGCTGTGTGGTACCGGCCCTAACTAATAGCACCACTCCAACTCTTCCCGTGGGTGTCATACGAGGCGACTAAGAACCTTAGTGAATACTAAGGTATTCTACATCTAGTAGACGGCGGTAGACTCGCCACCTCACGTTCGTCCACCAAATCTTACAGCGAAAAATGGGAACTACCTGTGATTGAAGGTGGTTCCTCTGTCTACTCCCTCGGGGATTATGGAGGTGAGAGTAATATGTAAATGTACGTAAGTCTTCGAAAATACGAAAAACTCATTGGTTCCATGTACCATGTACATTTACATGTACATTTACCGACTGTTCAACGGTGAAAGATAACATCGTGCGGAAACCTGCACACTGAAATAACCAATATGTAAAATGGGGTAGTCACAAAAGATCCTCAGGGGTCGAAGTGCTGCTGGGTTATTCCCGGCCCCCTATCATGAGATAAGATAATATGTATGGTGGTATGACTCTGTGCAGAGTCAGCCTAGGGTTGTACTTTTTACCTATTTCTGCCGCAAAGCAGAAGTGCTTGCAATGCTGTGTTTCGGTTTGAAAGGTAAGCCAGTAATTACGGGCACATGAGGCAATCTATCTAAGTCTTGTAAGGGCAGCAGCGCATCGACAAGCTGTTAATAAGGTGAATTTTCTATGGGCGATGGTGGCCCGTTTGCTCTCTGCTCTCCTTATGCAATAAAAAAGGATAGCTAACTGTGTACCATCCAGTCTAGATTTTCTGTAGTAAAGGCTGTGTTGTCTTTACACTGAAAATAACAGTCTGACTGAACTGTCCGAAACAGTCGTGAAACTAACTTGCTAACTTAGCTAGCACTAACACTCCTAATTGACTTTCTGATCCGACTTGCGGCTAACCGTACTTTGCACGAGTTTGTGAACTTTTTCTGCAGAAGGTAGAGTGGGGTTAGCTTTAGAAAAGTTCATACATGTAGCAGTGGCGAAGGGTGAATATTTTCGCAAGGGAATCCGACCAAAAAACTTACGCAAAACTAACGCAGCCATTTCTCACCTTATAGATAACAACAAAGTTCAACAAACACAAACAGACTGAATAAAAACAACACAATAATCACGAAAACTATAACATAACATTATTATGGTACAGGAGGTTATTTTAAATACAAAACACAAAACCTCTAATAAAAATGCATCAATTAATCTGACTTACTGATTAGATTGACATCGTCATAATTATTGTAAATTAAATCGCATTTACAATCCGAAAAGGCCAGGATCTTTCCGCATGTGTCAAAAATCGGAACTAACGCCGCCATCTAGTAAAATGTCACTCCATGAACGTTCGCTACGTACAAACTGGCGCCCCCTGCAAGTTCCATTTGATCGTTGTCGTAAGCCTCTGTTAGGCGGCTTCTATGGAACCAATATTTCGTGCTTGTGGGACTGAGATAGCGAGCGAATAAATTTCGTGGGTACGAAAGAGAAGGGTATTAAATAATAAAGTCGGGATATTAGCGGTATAACATTGCTATATAAAGTTTAGGCGTTGTATTTGCTTCTTGGAAAGTGTTTGAATGTTTTTTATTTTATTTTGGTTGGTTGTAAACTCTGTGGATACCGTAATCCGATTTATTTCGAGTCTGACTGTCATAATAGTTCCGTGCTAAGTGCGACTCTAACTCTTTTTTCTGATTTCCTGTAAGTTCATCAACACATAGATACCACTCCAACAAATCTCTAACTTTATGATGAATTACCTCTCCGATCTGTTATAATGGCAGATAAACTTTTTTCCGCGGCACTTAGTTATTTAGTAAGTATAATTAATTAATCACAGCTGACTCTTTTTGTTGTCTAACTTCTCGGATAGCAAAATCGTACTTTAGTTAGGCAATTTAGTTAGGTAGTTAAGGTAGCGAATGTGTAGTGTGTGTTACGGAACTATGTGAACTAGTTTTAGGGTACCGTACCTAAACGGTAAAAAAGGAACCCTGACCGGGAATATATAAGAGGGTGCCACTAGTATTTTATAATCTGCGTGATGTAGATAGCTAAAAAAATATTTTTTCATTTGTAAAAAAATATTTAAAAAATCAGAAAAAAAATATTTTACTTAGGGTAGGTGCGGGCAAGCAAACCCATCAACTGTGCCTAATTTCAAGTCGATAGCATTAGTAGTTTCTAAGAAAAACAGCTGTGACATATAGAGACGGACGGACACCGAAGTCTCACTTATTATATATACCTGATTCCTGTACAGGGTGTATCTAGTTTTGTATAGGTACCTGGAACATAGAAATATATACTAGGCGTCCATAAGTCATTTCCGCCCTTGGAGCCAGCTAGGAGCGACTTACCGGCCGCTATTTTTGAAAGAATTGATTACAGCATCTTTGCTTTTAAAATAAAAATTACTTTCCGGTGCTTTTGGTGTATTATACTTTTGAAACGAGATGAATTCAAGAGTTAACATTGAACACCTGTGCCACAACACAATAGAAAATATCTACATTTACCGACGCTATATAAATTGGATGATTTCTTTATGACCTGCCAACAATGAAGGTAAGGTTTAATCGCCTGAAAGGGTGACAGACATGACCCTTCTCGGAATGTCGCAGTTGAATATTACCATTAATAGGTGTTTCGTATTCGTCTTTGCACCAATGTAGAAAGTTTTTCAAAATTAAACTTTTGCGCTCTGAACAAATCTCAGCGCGCCAACTAGCAGCGCACCTAGCGGGAAAAAACCGCAACTTAAAAAAAGATCGAGAGAAAAGCATGGCGCCGCGGCCGTCGCGTCGGCCCGCCGCTCTGATAAAATAATTCATTAAAAACCCAAAAAATCGTGCCCCACGTAAATAAACTTCTCCAAAATCAACAAAAAACACTCCAGCGCCGATCTGGACAAGATTCAAAAAGAAACCAGCTCTTGGAAGACCATCAGAGGGCCCTCAAGGATTCTTAGCTGCGGCTGCGCTGGTGAGTCTAAAAGTTCACTGCTGTCTGATCTATCGACTCAATTTCATAACAATAGGTATAAATAGAAAGTGAAATAAACATAAGACTCATTACCTATGCTAGCTTAAAAAACTCGGAGTGACTTGAACACCACTGTAGCGAAATCGGATTACGTTGGTGTGGGTTCATGTTGTTGGAAATGGAAACTAAACATCGGGCAACATTCTTTACCACGTTTTAGAAATACCAATGACACATCACTTCGCTCTGTACCAAAATTTACTTTGCATCGGTTGTGATTTCCAAATAAAAAGTTCAAAACACTCTTATCTCTATTCATCTTTCCACTGTATAAAAAAACCCTGCTGCTAAATATAAGTTCCATCGGTGGTGTTTTCTTTGTATCACTTATTTTTGTAACATCATCTTTCGAATTTCAAGTAAATTATAATAATAAAATACGTAAAAATATAAACAAAATAAATACCTTGGTATTTAATAAAAATAAACATTAATAAAATTTAAATGCATAAAGGTAAGGTATGTGAAAGACGGATAAAGAAAGAAAGAAAAGACATATTTAGTTCACTCCATAATACAATAGATAGAGAGAGAGATAGACAGTATTTTACCCTTCTTCCAAATATCATCATCCCCGTGTTACCGTGATCTCTAATGGTACTAATTCTGATGTCATTCGCAAAAATGAAACATCACTAAACGAAACGTCCTCCTCTCTCTTACACGATCTAGCATATGAGTGAGCGTGGCAGTTTATTTAGTTTTAATTTTAAGTTTAGCTGCCATGGAATCTGAAAAAATAATTCCCCGTGGTCCAACCAGCTGGACATTGCGGTTGTACCACGAGGAGCGACGTGAATCGACGCCACTCTTATGAGAAAGAAACCTTTGCCTAGAAATAGGTCGGTTATGTATGTACAATGATGCGACACTCGAGTTTATCTCGGAAAGTTGGTATAGAGTTGTACAGTACGCCCGGAAGCAGGTATCCACGTCCGACGAAGTTAAGCGTCCGGAAATGACTTCCCGTGTGGTACGCTGTAGGTAATTTGCCATATGCCATCCATACGCTGATATGATACGATATATATTTTGGTTATACTGATATATGTTTTAGTAAAATAATAAATATATATAGAAAAAAAACTTTTTTTGAAGGTCTATTTCTACAATTATTATTAAATAATTGAATTGAATGTGAATTACAATATATTCAGTAGTTTCTAAAATATTACAATACCTAGGTAAAATTGTGACCTATTTTGCTTAATATTTTTGCTGCAATTAAGTTTAGTAGCTGTTAGGATATTACCAATTTAAAAAAAAGTTAATATCTATAATGAAATGAAATACATTTATTTGTCAGATTTTTGGTTATAAATTCGGTGTTACGTGTGACAATTTTATTTAATAGCAAGATATGGAAAGAAAGAAAGACTTTATTTCCCATTTATATTTATGACGGGGTCATTTCATCCACAGCCGATAAAAAATACTATCGCATCCAATCCGCCTCTCCCCCCGAACCTGTAAGACTCCTCCACTAATATCCTCATTCATACAAACAAACACATTCATACAACACAACACGCAACACTGTTGCTTTCTTCGTCCGTGCAGTCACTGAGGGGCCAGCTGAAAATCAGCGCTGTGGCTTGCCTCAGCATTATGCTGAGCTGGTGTACCCTTTTTGGAACTGTACCACACCAGATGTTCTGTGCTGCATGTATTAAACTTTGTATACTTCTGTATTCTGTATTCTGGTGTTTACAGCGCTAAATAAACGATTTCAATTTCAATTTCTATGGGGCGGGAGACCACTCACCCTTGACCATTTTTTAGTTCTATTTTCCGATTTAAGTAACCGATGGCTTCCCAAAATAAGTCCGCCCCTGGGTCGTAGACCATCTAGCTAGTTGGGCTGGAGGGTTGTACGACTGCCCCTAAACGAATATTTAATGTACAGTCCGTATCGCATGGGCTGCCTTCACTAACGAAGTTTGTCGGTCGTGTGAGACGGTACAAAAACGGAAATAACATTTCAGTCCGCCACCGACGGTCTATAATCCAATATTACCCAAGATTTTGAAATTCACAGCGCTACTAGTCCAATTTCTGTGAATAGAATAGGTATTACCTAATATTGTTTTGGTTAATACTTGCGGTCGTTGGTGCTTGGTGAAACTTGTAGTACATGATTAGACTTAAATAATATACTGTTTCACAGGTTTTTATTGTATTTTGACCGGTTTCGTTTACACATCTTCAGGTATCAGGTAATACTTGAAGATGTGTAAACAAAACAAACGGAACTGTATTTTAAAACTACAGTAAAAACCTGTGAAACAATATATTATTTAAGTCTAATCATGTAATATTGTTTTTATTTTATTGTTTATTGTAGGTATATGGAGAGTATGTGTATGGACAGTATTGGGAGGTCCGGGTTCGAAACTATGCAATGTCATGTATCAATGAATTTTCGGTTTTTTCGAAGGACTTACGTACATTTACCGAGTGCTCTGACGGTGAAGGAAAACATCGAGAGGAAACGTGCACAATGAGAAAACCAGTGTGTAAAATGGGGAAGGCAATGGCAAACCACCGTTATACTGGTATGTGATTAATGTCTTAGAATGGTCACGACCTTCAGCAATGAGGAATAAGACTTAGAAGAATGGAGAGTATTGGAGAGCAGATGAGCAAACGTGTCAACTGGTGTTGAGTGGTCTCTCTTACCATCTCACTTCACTTTAATATTTCAATGTCTCTCCTGGTTATTTTAGCCAAAAACATTTCACTTCAAAATGAGCATTGTTTATCGATGATTTCAACGATACTATTTGTTTTTACATATCTTTACAATTGACGAAGTTATTAGTTTTTGAAAGACGAGCAAAAGCGTGTCACACTTTTCCCAAATTTGCACCCAGACTGCCATACTTGACAGTTATAAGATATTTTCATATCAAAAAGATGTAGGAAGTTCCCATTGTCGGATATAATAGTAGGACTAATGTCGAATTTGATATTTCACTGCGAGAATAGGAGATAATCCTACAATGTTTTACCACAAGAGGCGCCACTAGCACAATGGTACGTAGCCAATCAACACGTAGATAGGTTCCTTTCTACCATATCTTTTTTTACCCTTCAGACTCGCGCCACGGTGTCTTAACAGATTTTTTAGGTCTGCTATTTTGAAACGGCCATGTGATGCCATGACATCATCACAATTTTACTATAGCTTTGAGAATTTTTATTTTTTTATTTTTTTATGGATTACTAAACCCGCATTTGACCTCGATCTCGCCTGATGGTAACCGACGATGAGGTCGACGATGGAGCATGCGGGTCCAGTAAATGCCTATTCACTTTGGCCTTGAAGATCCCAAGGTTGTAGGTTTCGGGAAATACCGACGCCGGCAGGCTGTTCCATTCCATTGTTTGAAATTAAATTAAATTAACCCAAATAACGAGAAATTTGTGATATCTTCAAAAATAACGTTTCGTTTTGCTTTTCTGTTTACGGAGTGTGCTCGTGGCTCCATCTACGCAACGCTTTGCGTTTTATGTCCGGACCCTCCAGTCGGTAGAGAGTCAGCCAAGTGAGTCCACGGGAGATTTTTTTTAACCTAGCAGTTAGTCCACGGGTTAAATACATCCCAAAGAAAGAAGCCGTTCAGCATTAATTTGTGAAACGCATCTTCTAATACCTACAGGCTATTTTCTGCACTTAGCCGCAATTGGCAGCCTTTGTGCGTGAGGTTGAAATGACCGGTACTGTAGCCAGCACAGCTACAACTTCACGGGGGTAGCTCAGCTCCCACCAGAAGCCGATAGCCTGCGTGGGTTGCTTATGGCTTCCGAGAGCGACCACAGCGAACCGAGGACTTGAGAATTTCGTATACGAAATTTTATTGAAAAAGAAGGAGTATAAAGAATAGGAATATTAATTTTTTTTGAAGAAATAACAGTAGGCAGGTAGACAGGAACTTCTTCATTTCGTGTTGGCCGACCTGTTGTAGGCCCGTAGGACAGTACAAAAAGTGAGTTGACTATAGGACGAAGCTGTTTTTTATTGTATTGTCACGAATAAATCTTGAAACTTCCTGAAACTTTCGACTATAAATCGATTCAAATATACTTTTGCCATCTAATCATCGACATTACGAAACAATTTTTAAATTACTTTCATTTAATTTAATTTAATTTATTAGGTAAACACAACAGATTACAACCATAGAAATTACATAAAAATCAATATAAAGTTATGAGCTAGGTCGTAACCCTTAACGTGTAAACACAGCATGGTTAGGAAGTAGAAAATTGATTGTTGTACAAAATTGAGTTATGAAAAAATACTATTGAATGTAATGACTAAAAAACCTATACCTATTTGTAAAATAAAAATAATAAAGTAAAGACTATAAAGTAGGTGCGTGGATAGTTCACTTGAGGACATCCCGTCTTTTAAAAACTAATGGCCTAGGATCAAATAAGTCTATCGATGCCTTATTCTTGCTATTTATTTATACATACACATTTTATCGAGCACAAATACCAACTTCCGAAATATCTACTCCCAAAACTCAAGTCTTGCCAGGCCCAACTTCGTGCCGTAAATTCTTCAGCCTTGATGAAGTTAGGCGAATTCTTCGTTAAGTTAGGTATGAGCATTCATTGTAACAACACACAACAGGCAGATATACAGGCATTTTGGGCCACGGTGTACATAGGTACTTAATAGTAGAGGTACTAAGGCAACATTTTCGAATACTTGAAACCTGTAGTATCATATAGTAGGTACTCTGCGCTTATAGGTACTTAGTTCTCTGTTAAAACTAGCTACTGAACAATCTTTCTTGTATTATACATATCAATTACTTTGCAAGATTTTAGCCATCTCTTTTTATGCCAGGCACGTTTCTTCGCTCTGAGGACGTTACTCTATAGGTAACATAAGTACCAAAAAACTGAATGGTTATGTTATTGTACGTGAATATGGCGTCGAGTTGACGTCCTAACGAATGTAAAAACCTGCTCGTTTCTGAATCGGTTGAGGGAGTTTTGGCGGGAGTGTCGATGGAGAAGGTTCTACGGTGTTTATTTTATTGCTCAAAAATTGTTTTCTGGTTATTTTGATAGTTAAAATCGGTGTAGTTTTGTCTAGCAAACGTCAGTAACAGTGACAATGTGTTGAACTCTTAAAATAAACTTCTCGTTAGTGGTTCGTTGTGTAGTTTCACTCTGTGATTCTGCGGCGGGCCATGAGAATTCGCCAGACAATAGACCGGTTGAAGTTTCCGTCATAACTCCTAGAAGTGTTAAAATGTGTCCACACTACAACATTTTGATGCTGCAAAACTAAAAACTGTTTTAAATCGCTTAATGTTTAGGCTGATGGCCTGTGTTGCCAATGCCTTGTTAATTTCAAAAAATGAATCGGTTGAAGTCCAAGTTGTAACAAGTTGTTATTTCTGTGCAGTGCTCGCGGGAGAGACCACGGAGCTCTCGACTCGGGCCCCCTCTGGACTCGCTGACCCCTCGCCTACTAAGCTTCCAAGTACGTCTCTTTTCAATCAAATTACAACGCCACAATAAGATCTCGCAATAATCCTGGCCATCAAATATTAAAAAGATGACATTTACGAAGAATGTCACTGGCCGAAAATAACATAAAGGAAAAGAAAAATGTGAGCGCAAAAGTTACTGGCTGAAATTGATTTTATTTGATTTGACAGCTTTTCCGCTGCGGCTTTGCTACGTCGTTTTTTTTACGTATAACATTAGATATTAACTGGAGACATGGTCGGATGGTGTGCGTAACTTTATTCGTACGAGCATTATTTATTAAATATTTACAAAAGTACCTACATGCCCAGCTATTGAAGGAGATCTTATTCTGGCCGGTGTACCTACCCTAGTATTTGTGCCCTTATCTCCACATATAACCGTTTACACTGCATGAACCGTTTAGCACAAACCCGTTTAAAAACCCCTCCAAATACCCCGTGATATTAATTTTGATTTTGCATCCAAAGCATTACAAACAGAATATTCGGAAATATTAAATTTTATGCGATCGTGTGGACGGTCAGAAAATTAAAACCATTTTGTTTGGCGCATCTCCAATACGTGTTACACCCTGGCACTGTACAGATCCCTATCACCAACCCATTCCATTTTCGAATTTCGATAAAAGTTCCACGATGTTGCCGTTTATTTTATAGGTTATGGGCATAAAATCAAAGAAATACTTGGATTTAATTATAAAACACCAAGACAAAGCGCGTATATACATTCATACATACCTACTCAATTTTTTTCAAGGAGACACTTGCAGCTGCCTTCGGCACTTAAAGGTCCTTGAACCGATCTTCTACTTCTACAAGAGTTAGTTAGGTACTTTGGTTCTGGCCCCTTTCTTTTATTCACTCTCACTTGGTTGAGAGTGACGATGAGCTCAAAGATGGAGCACACCATTTTAGGTTAGGCCCTGGTCTTGGCACTTTAACCCATATCTAGGGTTTATCTCGAGGTAATCTTAACTACTACAGTGTAGGATAGTAGGCGACAACCTCGGAATGCCGTTGCTAAGGAGTTGCTAGGCAAATTAGGGGCACGGTAAACGGACTGCTTACGGCGTTGCCATCCGTCGTGTCTGACTAGAAACGAATCTTAACGTTCGTTTTGATATCGAACATGCATGATTCGTAAACAAAGGCACGGTCAATGTTTTTTTGGATACTATGCGACAGTGTTCAGTTTCGAAAAACCTATGGACATAATCTAGGTTGGTTTTATTTTGATGAGAGATCATGACTAAAACACGCCTAGTTTGTAGTGGCCCTTTAGCAGGGGGATGGGAATTGCATTGAATATTCGATATCGGTAAATTACAAGGCACGAGGATCTTAGGGAACGTTATCTTCTTCTATTCTATGTTTTATTTCATAGAATCTATGAAGTAGATCAATGTAAATAAGCTTTCTTTGCGATAAAATGCCCGTTAGAAAGGAAGCGCAACTTTGGCACTTTTTCTATTCTATACAGAATCGAGCGGCAAACAGAACCCTGTAAACGGCAGTCACAGCGTAGATATAGAATAGACACTGATAAGTCTGATAACGCGATAATTCCTTTCTATCATAGATCTATGCGATAGATCATAGAATATATATTTATTGATAAGGTTACGCTTACGACGCGTGGTCCAAACGCGTGGTACTAATTGGATCCACTCTCGATATAATAGGCTCGTGGTCCCACTGTCTGCTGGGATCATCAGTCAGTCATAATGCAGTTGCTCTTGGTCCCACTAATATACCCAAAGTATTTGTCACATCACTAGAAACCGGCATTCCGGGGATGTCGCGTATTATATTTGATCCCACACAACGAAATCGGCCCCAAATGAAGTTGACGCTCTGGGAAAACAGGAAAAGTTTTAATGGAGCCGCTAACGGCTTGTATAACGTTGGACTACGGACTCTGGGACACACGAAGAGCAGCCTAAGTCGGGAGTAAAGTGTACTTAATGGGGAATGTGTTGTTAGGGATCAAATAAACCCTTTTTTATTCAGTTTGTTTTCAAAACTGCTGTCAGATTCGATGGAGTTTGATCAGAGTCAACAAAATACATTTTCACCCCATACAAAATGCTCACCTAGCATTTTGTGGGGACAGACACAGTCACACCAGCCTGTCACACCAATGTGTCAGTTAGGAATTCTATTTCTTAACTGACACACCGACAAAAGAAGAACGAGAAAATAAAAAAAATAATGGGGTGGAATTTTGTAATGAAAGCGGTCACTGTAATCAAGGTCACCGCGAGATATACCTAGATTTCGGCTAGAGTATGGAAGAAGTATATTTCTGAACTCCATCTTCAGGTTCAACCTGTTACCTGGCTAGGTGAGATTCATTAAAAGAAAGGGGCCAGAACCATGTAACTCTTGTATACTTAGTGCCTCTCAGCTCGCAAAGACAACATAGCTGCAAGTATTTAACCCTGAATATATGGGGTTCCTACCCACGTTCATTGTTCCACACTGTTCCTGGGCAAAGGCTTCCCTCCGATCTCTCCAACTGTTCTTATCCAGTGACTCCTCAGCTAGTTACTGTTACTGAGCGGTGGGAAGAGCTCGCGTCACGGAGGCCGGAGTGGCGTTCTACTACGTCCCAAAGCCTTCCTACCACTACACATACAACAGTGCCGGACAACTCTACTGCGATCGCTGTGACCGGGTCTTCAAGAGCAAGTTCGGATTCGCCAGCCATTCGAGCGCATGCTAGAAATTGAAAGAGTATATGTAGTTAGTTAGGTGTCCTAGGTCGTCTCGCCATTTCCGCCTTACGGATTCTATGGACTTCTGGGATTTTGAGAGGCGAGGGGGTTGGGGGTTGGGGGTCCACAACCCCCCCCCCCCCTCAAGGGTTGGGTTGTGGATACATCTACCCCAATCCGTTGGAAACACCTTTTGTTGCCCCTAGTCAAAGCCACTACACCTCATTTTACTTCACGGCAGGTGTGCCAGTGCCATTAAAACTTTTACTGCAGCTCTACTACGTTTTACCGCGACACAAACTTTACTTCACTTCACTGCCAACTATAACCAACCAACAACTTCATTACGTGACATGTTTGCAAGGATTTTAGAGGCATAAGAAAAATCTAAGTATATTATTTATTTAACCTAAAATTAACTCGCGAATAGGCTGAATTTCATACAAAATTGACTTCGGATTACAGTTAATTCGACAGTTGAAGTTGGTGTGACTTTGTGCAGAGCCAGCCTGGGGAGGTACCCTTTTACCTATTTCTGCCACAAAGCAGCAATGCAGAACAGCATTGCTTTGTTTCAATTTGAAAGGTAAGAGAGCCAGCGCAATTACCGGCACATGAGGCATCTAAGTCTTAAGGTTAGCAGCGCATCGAATGACATTTAACCCTCTAATAACATTATAGTGATACCATGAGAGTCGGTGGCACCAGGTGGGAGGTCCGGTTTCAAAACCGTGCAGTGCCATGTACCAATGAGTTTTTCGTATTTTTCGAAAACTTACGTACATTTACCGACTGCTCTAACGGTGAAGGAAAACATCGTGAGGAAACCTGTACACTGAGATGACCAGTGTGCAAAATGGGGTAGGCACAAAAGATCCTCAAGGGTCGAAGTGCCGCTGGGGTTATTCCCGGCGTTCATAAGATTAGCGTATTCATAAGATAAGACCACATACCATCAGGTACCTCGTTTGCTCGTCTTCTCTCCGTATACAATAAAAAAAATGCTCTGCCGTAGTCAACGAGCGCTCGAGTCATCTCTATTAAACCAGCGGAGCTTGATATCCAATGCTTTTGAATTCTCCGCTGACTTTCAAACGAAAGCATTTCTTTAGCTCAAGTTTCCCGGCCTCGGCGCACCTGTGCAAAAGAGCCTATTTTCAGGCGTAGATAAAGTTTCGACAAGGCAGTTTTTAAATTTAAAATGAGGGTAAAATTCTCAATAGCTCTTTGGGTGACTGTAAATAAGAAAGCAGCTAATTTTCAGCTAAACAGGCATATATTTTGAGAAGGGGAGGCTATTTCCCAGTAGTGAGACAGTCTATAGGCTATTTTAAAAAATCGATTTTGAAGTTTTTTGGAGCTAAATAGGTATTTTCGATTCTCCATAAATTTTTACCGATTAGATGATTGATGGTACCTACCTAATAATATGAAAAATTTGGACTTGTAAACTGTAAATGTTAGTAATTTTTTACGAAAATCCAAAATGTTCTTGCAAGTGGTTCAGTTATGGATACTGAACATGAACACCCCTGCTTGGGTATAGCCACGGTGGGGCTTCATTTCAGTACATGTTTTTAGGTGTTAGCGGGCTGTAGAAGAGCGAGGGATGAGTACGGGACGCCGCGCGGTATGGAGGACATGCCCCGCTCACTCGCTCTTCTACACCCCACTAACACCTAAAAACATGTGCTGGAATGCGACTCGTGTCTAAATTCAGATACGCCATAAAAATTGACGCGCTCTCTATTCGTGAATTTATAAAAGATTTCATTTCAATTTTTTCTATAGATATGCAGAGAGAAGCAAAAATAAATAAGCATGAAAGATGAAAGCAATTTCATCAGAGGTCTACAAAAGAAAGAAGAATATTTTTAGCTGAATGTCACAAAAATGTTAATATAATTCAAAGCTGTGCAAACCCTGCTGGATGTAAGCGGAAGCAAGCGGTTTGTGACGTCACGTTATCGCAGTTTTTCAGCGAAATTAAAGCCCAAAACAAAAGGGGGATTTGTGGTCGTCTGCGAAAAGGGTCGGAGTCTCAGTGAGTATACCTACACAATGATGCGCTGGACCGAGTTTAGGGAGACCCGAAATTTTATTTTAAATAAAAATTTAATTATAGATAAGTGTGATTTAATATTTTTTGAAATATACTCTAGTATTCGTACATTATTAAAAAAAATACTAAAATATTTATTGAACCAAACAACATTCAAATTACAATCAAGTAACAATGTAGTTACAATGTATCTATAAGTAAGACATCGGTCTCTACTACCTGCACTGGCCTTATCGGTCATAAAAAACAAAAATATATATAAAAATAATACTAAAATAGTAGATACTTAATTAGTTATTGAAACGTAAATAATTAGACAAACAAATGAGACAAATATCTACTTTCGGGAAATTTTCAGCAAAACTATGAAAGCTATAAACAACTCTAAATTAAAAATTTAAGAAAACTCTACATTAAAAACTTACCTTTGTGTAATCATCAGGTCCACAAGGTTTCAGATGTGGGAAGGGCACCGTGGTCCCAAACATATATGCTCAAACAAATAACACTCATGTACGAGGTTGTTGAGTTAATTATATTAATAAGCAAAGATTCCTATAATTCAACTCAACAACCTACTAACTTGGAAGCAACTATACGACCGATTGTTCACCAACCCAACAGTTTAGTCGGTGGGCAAAAATCACTATTATGGACCCTGCGCGCACACGGCACCAACTCAATTTTTTAATCGACACTTCCTGAAGGAAATCCTGGCTATATACGCCCTTGCCTACTTGTAATTTAAGAGATTGAAAGAATGCGTATTTGCCGAATGAAATTATGATCAGTTTAAGAAAAGACTATTAGTTTTATTATTTAAGGTACCTATCCAAATACGAGTAATTAAATGATGTGGGTAGAGTGCGTTTTTATGGCGCGTGATTTTTTTATGGCGTATCTGAATATATGGATTTATATATTCAGATACGCGATATAGATTGAAGAGATGGTGAACGAGCCGAATATTATAGGAGAAACGAAAGCAGCTCGACTCCGATGGCTCGGACACATCAGTAGGATGGGGAGGATCGGGCAGTTAAACGAGCGTATGTGGAACGGACGACGACCGGTCAGACGTCCCAGATACCGCTGGCGCGATGAAGTGGAGAAGGATCTGCGTGAGCTCCAGGCGCCTGACTGGCTCTAGACTGTGCAAGAGAGAGCAATGGCGTTTTTTAGTATCGGAGGCCAAGATCCACTTCGGGTCGCTGTGCCAGCGGAGTAAACTCCGCGGTTCTATCCACGGACCGATCGTTTAATTGGTGGCCGATAGTACAGTCGGCCGCGTCGAATCTAGCATAGAATTCAGTTGGTCGTGTGCGCACCTAGCCAACTAAACTGCTTAGTTGGACATAAATCGTTATCGACGTTCAATCGAACCAAACTGTTTGGTTGGACAAAGAATCGGCCCGTGTGTGAAAGCTTAATTTTCGTACGAAGCCACTCAACTTCACTAGCAATTCCAATATTAGTCTGCTGATGAATGCGTCAGACGTAGGTGTTCTATGCAAAAACTGAAGATAAACAAGGATTTAGATAAACGTTTCAACACGATAGTGTTCTCTACACGATAGTGTAATTCTCTAGGGGAAAGTATCCTTTCCTTTTCGTCGAATCGTGAGTGTAGCTTACTCTACACCACCGCCGTAATGTTTCACCCTCCAGGTCGTGACGTAGACGGCTATTGCGAGCCTCTCACGTAAACGACCCGTTAACTCGAGCGACGATATTTCACACAGAAAGCTGCGTAGGCACTTAGTTGGTAGGTGCTCTACTTTTGAATAAGCAAGTAAGCGGTTAAGTTACAAGAAACGTCCTTAATGTTAAGGCTTCCTTAAGTCCCGTGTCATCTCTATCTAGAGCTATGACATAGAAAGGGACAGTGTAATATAATAAAGAATTAATTTTAAGGACGTTTCGTGCAACTGACGGTTAGTATAGTCTGTCAAAAAAGAGCTGAAATTAAATAATGGCAACCTTTTATAGACCAATGTCAAATCCTAATGTCATTTTCATACAATTTCAGTAATATTTAATACTGCTGACTTCTTAAAAGGAACCTGGTAAAAGGTGGTATCTATTTCTGCTGCAGATAACTCTGCAAAAATTCATATCACCTTGAAGGTGATATTTAAAGTAGATACCTAATACTGAAAATAAGAACAAAAACAATATTATTATAATCTAGTATAAAGAATGGAGTTACGGCCAGTTCCTCAGTCAGTTAGTTCGTAAAGAAAATGAACCATTAACCTGATATCCCTTTCTAAAACGAAGCAGAAACGAAATATCAAGTTCATCTGCTTTTAATGAAAACCTGAACACAATTGCCAGTTAATCAACTGAACAGTCCCGTTAATAGCTGCTATACAACTTGTTAATAAACCCTTTATAGCAAACGGCTGTATTAATCGAAGTGCCTCATTAAAACGTGTAGCTTAATGGAAGTTATAATAGCCGGTAATATTCCCGGCGCCTTTAGTAAATGACGAGTGACTTTTACGGCGACCTCGGATTTTTCCCCGAGGCGGGGATAGATTTATTAAAGTTCTCTCGTTTAGGTTGTCCCTTTTTTTGCCCACGGCGAAGCAACGATACTTTTAATTAAGTATCTCGTGCGGTAACTCCTTTGTCCTTTCCTTTGTAAAAGAGGTAGAAAAGTGGGGTGGGTATTAGGGTGGAGCGAAAAAACTTTTTTCATTAAACGGTAGTGTAATAGTCAAAATTGGGTGCCTTTTAGGCTTAATTTAAGTCATGCAAAATTATATTTAATTTGGTTTAGAGTAACTGCCTCCGCAACGGCATTGAAGTTATGAAAATATTTGGTTTTAGATTCTACCAAGACACCATGTTAATGTAAGGTATTTTAATAAACAGACCATTTTTTAAATGAAGAAACGATCACTGATATTTTCGATAACAAGAAGTTTGATTTTGTGTTTGAATTAAAATAAGGGAGTGAGGGGCGCGGGGGCGCGGGAAGGGACATTTAGCTGTCGCGCCTCGCGCTCGCGTCACCTCAGTGCTCTATTGTTTTTAGATCGTAACTGTCGCACGCTCGTTTAAATCGATTTTCTTTCGCCGCAACTATGCAAACAACTCGTAGTGCATTCAAAAGTCCTCTTTTTGGTGATATTTGTGAGTTAAAAGGAAACGTTCTACCTACTTACGAAGATGTAATGAAGTACTATGAATGGACGAGACATCAACTGAAATTACAATTAGAAACTGCAAAAGAACCAATTTTCGCGGAGATAGCAGATACAGTGACATCCAGGATCGAAAATATATGGCAAACTGCATCAATTCCGACAGTGACTCGAACAAGAATCTTTCAAATGTTGAAAGCATATCATTTAAAATGTTAAAACCTGTTAAAATCTATCAAGAGGCTCTCCCCGAAGAAGTTACAAAGTTTTCGGCAAAGTAGTGAAATACTTTTCGATATTTCAGCATGTAAGTGCAAAGAATTTGCTCACTGCATTTGTCCTAAGGATAAAAAGGTACCTAAACAAGAGCAAGCTTTTTTAATTGATCAAAGAACATCACGAATTATGATCATCAGCGGCGTCGACGTAACTGCTACAAGAAAGTTGCAAAAAACTTTAAAAAGGAAGCATGAACGAGAAAATCGCCCAAGCACATCCATAAACACTTCAACGTTAGCTGATTTAGATGTTAGTACTTCTTCGGCGGCATCATCAGCGTCAGAAAAGCCAGAATGCACCATGATCGAACGCGCTCCTGAAAAAAGCAGTAAAAAATGTAAGTCCTTCGATTTCCCTACCTTATCAAAGACCTGTGATAGGTATGGGGTATCAGATAGAGCAGCAGCAGCAATAGCATCGTCTGTATTGTTCGACATTGGATCTGATGTTGAGGTCATCGATAGACACAAGTTACGTAGAGAGAGAAATAAAAATAGAGAAAAAATAATGAAAAATACAACTATTACAGAGCTCTCGTCTTTATACTTTGATGGCAGGAAAGATAAAACTTTGAAGATAGTTAAAAAAGCTGGTAAATACTATAGGACTAAGACTGTCGAGGAACACATCTCACTGATTCAAGAACCGGGATCCATTTATCTGGGGTACGTAGTACCTGACGTTGGCACAGCGAAAGGAATAGAAACTGCGATAACAGAGTTTCTGTTACATGAAGACATTCCTCAGGACCACATTATAGCAATTGGTTGTGACGGTACAAATGTCAATACTGGAAAGTATGGTGGAATCATAAGACTGCTTGAGAAAAGGCTGCAAAAACCACTTCAGTGGATAATTTGTTTGCTTCACACGAACGAATTGCCTTTGAAACACCTTTTTCTTCATCTCGACGGGTGTACTTCAGGACCTAAATCTTATGTTGGTCTAATAGGAAAAGCTCTGGAAACCTGCGAAAATCTGCCTGTCAAAAAATTTACTTGCATCGAAGGACAAGTGCTACCAGAAATGACCAAAGATCTGAGTAGGAACTGAAGAACCGTCGGAAAATTTAAAAATTCTGGCTACTTTTGTTGTCAAAGTTTACGCGCTTTCTTGGTTCTTAATAAAAAATAAACCGTCGTGCAAAGATGGCACGCGTCATCTCTTTAACATTATTATGGCCTCCAGATACCTGCCAGAAACTTTAAAAAAGGTTATAGATCCTGTTATCCAAAGAAATAGCTATTATGCACATCCCGAAAGCATTCTTCTTGCGATGATAACAGATAACAGGAAACACGTTAGGGAGTTGGCAGCCCGCCGCATACTAAAGGCACGTAGTAAGACGCAACCTCCAACACCTAGATTGTTTCAAGTGCCATTGATCAATTTTAACGCTACTACATACATTGATTTAATAGATTGGCAGGAAAACTTAACCGAACCACCGATTTTGAAAAACGTATCTGACCAAGACATTCAATGCATCGTTGAATCTGATGGTGACAGTGAAGTAACATTTATAAGGCTTCCCTGCCATACTCAAGCTGTTGAAAGAGCTGTTAAGATTACGACAGAAGCTTCCATGTCACAATGCACAAAAAAGGCGAGAATAGGCGCAATAAGAGCAAAGTTGGAATCACGGAACGTAATGCCTAAATTTGAAACTAAGAGAGATTTTAAAGCAAACTAATAATATATATTTTTTAAGTTGTTCTTTAAATTTGCATGTTTGTTTTATTTGAGTACTTTAATAAATGACTAAATTGAGTTTTTTTTAATTATTTACAACCTACTTACCACTAATTAAGCACATTTGTTTTGCCTTAAAAAATTTTAATTTTTAATTTTTATTTTTTTATTGTTGAGGTTACTGCGGAGGCAGAAGATGTCCATTAAATTAAATGAAAACTAACATGTACTTTTACTTTAATATAAGGCACCAATCCCGCACTATTAGAACTCTGAATCTTAAAAAAAAATATTTTTCATACTTCCGTGCTCCACCCTAGTGGGTATGTACTTACCGACGATAAATATTTCAGTAAAGATACTTCGTAACTAAATTGCTTTTTAATGCTTTATATAAGTATCTACAGTGGAGGCTTTCGTTTACCTACGGCAATATGATATGTCAGGTCTGAGGATAAGGGCATAGATGGCCCGCTATCATTCTACGGGTTGTCCTCACCTTGTGGTTCTATATTTGCTTTTTTAAAAACCATATAAATAATATGAATTTAATTTAATAACTATATTGACTCAATCAACTTATTTTAGAGTTATTTAACAGGAAATTAGTTACTACTCGATAATAACTAACCACGGGTCAACCACTAGTCACCGATTAGACATTCAATAGTAACCGGCCATACGAAACTTACGAGAGTGCCCTGATAGCAACTAGTTACGGTTAATTATTCGGAAATGCAATACTCTCGAATAAAATATCAAGTCCGACTGCCTCGTCTCGTCGACGAGTCGCAAGAGAATCATCCCACATTGAGTCGGGCGCCCGCTTTTATAGAGGCCAGGTAGTGGCGGGCGGCATGACGTGGTATCGGCTGTTGCTGCGTGTTTGCTTCGTCGCAAGCGCATGTGGGCATCGCACGTGCACTATGATGTCACTTACAGTATGCGCGTTTTCACGTTTGCGCTGACAGATATAAGACTCGGACTGCACGGGACCGGTTCCAACCCCGGTTCGGCTCATTGCAACCAATCACATGCGCTCCGCCCTAATTGAATTCAACGCTTTGTGGTTGGATGCAGCGAACCTAATCAAAGCCGAAGCCGTGAAGTCTTAGCTAGCGTGAAAGGTAAAACAGCACAGCTTTTTCAAGAGTTGACACATCGTAGCCCGTAAAATCGGCTTCAAAGCCAATGCAGTTGCCATAAAAACGTTTCCATTCCCTTCCAGAGTGCGACCGTACGTTCGTGAGCCGCGGCGGCGCGAGCAACGGCACGTTCCACGCGCCCGAGTTGTTCAACCCCAGCAACCAGAGCCGGCAGTGCCTCTACACGTTCTTGGCGGCGGCGGGCCAGCGCGTGCTCGTCGAGTTCCGCACCTTCGACCTGCGTGGCAAGCCGCCAGAGTACGTACCTTTACACGCCCCAGTTTTTCAACCTCAGCAATCAAAAACGGTAAAAGTGAGTGTACATAATCACCTCTCCTGTAACTATGAATTAGGGATGTTACGGAGGTGGTTTTACCGGAACCGGAGTCGATACCGAAGGTTTTAAATTTGATTTATCGGAGTCGGAACCTGAGTCGGAGGCGGAGGTAGAACAGAGATGTTTAGAAGTTCAAATTTTAAACCCTTTTTTAATTTTTATAGATAAACTGGCCAATATTTTTTATAATGACGTTTGCGGCAATAAAATATATTCCTTTATGTAGCGCTACACTATTGTATAAAATATAGATATTTCAATATATTTGCTCACAAATCTTCGGTATAACCTCCGATTCAAAATTATCAGAGTCGGAGTCGGAGGTGTAAAATCAATCGGAAGTTCCGACCTTTCGGAGTCGGAGTCGAAGCTCCGTAACATCCCTACTATGAATAGTTGTGAGCTCTTCCGATCGGGGAAGTGTCAGGTTGCTATCTGAAAAAACAGAAGTGTTTATCTTTACATCGCAAACTACGACATCGTAAATCATGTTCCAACTATAGCAGGTAGGTAAAGGATTATAGGGTACAGACCTACATCATAATAAAGCCGCAGGTGAAATCTTGTAGATACTTTCACAAAAAATATATGTTATTATGTATGATACAAAGAAACGCAAGTCAATAAAACGACACATGTGGCAGACGCTACCATTTATTACTCAACGTACATTCCATACCACGTCCGATTTTATCGGATTCCTAATAGTTGTTGTTTTTTCCCTTTTTCAGTGGAGCCGCAGTGGGGGAGCTTCCAGCGTAAGTACATCATCCATCTCCCTCGCTCGCATTTATTTCATCCCCTGATGAATGCGACACAAACATGTTTTCATCGCGCTAGTGTACAACAATAGACGAAAGAAATTAGGTCAAACTTTTCAGGAGAACCTTGAATAGGGACTAGTTCCCGTGATTTATTCACTGCTTTTTGATATTTATATCTCGAGTTTACCGAGAGATAAATCAGAAGTTTTCGGGAATACTGTCTTTCATTTTTTGTTTTTTATTTAGTTAGATCGGGGAAAAATAGTGTGTCAGAAATAAGTTAATAAGTTAAATAAGTTAAGCTAAGTCTAACATAGGTACCTACTTTTTATGGTAGTGTTAAAATAGGCAAATATTTTGAAATTCAAAAGGGCGCTATTACTATGATTTCTTGGAAAAAAAAAGGAATAAAAAGATGCTGCCAAAAAATGGCCCCTTACGGACTGTACCCTATCTTGATTTTACCCCATTTTACACACTGGTCATCTCAGTGTGTAGGTTTCCTCACGATGTTTTCTTTCCTTCACCGTTAGAGCAGTCGGTAAATGTACGTAAGTCTTCGAAAAATACGAAAAACTCATTGGTACATGGCACTGTACATTGTACCCTAACTGTGCCCTGTACAAAAAAGCTATCGCAAGCATCGCTATGTTTCGGTTTGAGGATATTACCGGAATATGAGGCACTCCATACAAATCCTCAAGGTTAGCAGAGCGCATCAAAAACCCTCTAATAACATTACAGTGTGGAAGGTCAGATGTCTATGGGCGAAGATGAGCACTTACCATCACTGCTCTGATACTTAAGAAGGTCTCTAAGTGCAAAGCGTAATATTCGAGAAAATGGCAAAAAACGCGTCAAACTGGTTTCTAATATTTCTGAAATTCTATGAAAATTCTAGAAAACTACAGAAATTTTCAAAGAAGAATTTCAGAAGACACTAAAAAACCAATTTGACACATTTTTTGTCATTTTCTCTTCTCGACAATCACGTTTTGCACTCAGCGGCCTTTTTCCGTATCAGGGCAGATCAGAAGGCCCGTCATGCGCGTCTGCTCTCCATATATAACATATTTGATTCCAAAACTAGCTTTGTTTATCAATGCTTTCAACGATACAATTTGTTTTTACCTATCTTTAAAATTGACGAAGTTTATTAGCTTTTAAAAGGCGTCATAAAAGTGTGTCACTCGATGCCCGAACCGGCTCCCATACATCACGAGTTATAAGATGTTAAAACTTACATGACCAGATGCATGCACGAGTACATGGACATCTACTCGGAGATGGCGTCACTGGAGTCGAGCGAGCTGGTCAACTCGGCGTTCGGCGGCCGCTACTGCGGGCCCATCCCGCCGCGCATCCGCGTGTCGCTGCACCGCGCGGTCGCGCTCTCCTTCTTCACCGACAAGCCGCTCACGCCGCCCTCGCTCTTCACGGGCACCTACAAGTTCATCAACGCCTGTGAGTATACACATAAATATAGCTACAGGTGATCAGAAGGTAGAAAGAAACGGCAATAGCAGTTTGTGACGTCACACTACTATAGCGCCATATATACCAGCAAAGGATATATAATTTACTACGTAAAAGAAATACAAGATTTACCCGCATGCTCCATCGTCGACCTCATCGTCTCTTACCAACAGGCGAGATCGAGGTCAAATGCGGGTTTAGTAGTAATTTTTTTTTTAAAAAGCTTCAGAAACTTTTTATAAAAAGGGACAGAGCATCTCCTCACTACTAACTTTAACCAATAATACCTATGTCTGGTGTTAGTTGGTGTGTGTGTTATTGAAAAAAATAAACTAATTTTAGATCCATTTACACAATGATTTGCATAGAAATTGAATGATACAATAAAAAAATACTTACTCAAATTGACTGTTTCTGAGCGACACCACCAATGTGATATGTTACGTTTTTAGATTTAATAAAATTGTGATACACCTGTTTGTGTGGACCCGACGAATACCAGGCCCAATGAATCTGTCTATAGATGGTCAGTGTAAAAACCCAAAACGTAATTTGCTATGTTCAACAGCGGAGTTCGAAGTGGGCACACCGGTGGCGAACACGATGTGCTCGTTCCTGATAGAAGCCAGCAAGCGCAAGACGGGGTTCCTGCTGTCCCCCACGTACCCCGGCGTATACCCCAAAGACATGACGTGCCACTACCAGTTCGTGGGGCAGCCGGGGCAGCGCATCCGGCTCGAGTTTCGGGACTTCGATCTGTTTTTCGGCGGGCCGCAGTGAGTTGTAAAATCTTGTAAATTATTTATGACCGCTCAACCTAGCTTAAAGGTTCCTCTTCACGATAGGCCATGATGGGCGATTACGATAGGCCAAGATGGGCGATCATTTGGACACACGCACGATCAAGCAGACGCATTCCTTTGATGTCTTCTTTGTCCTCGCGCATTCCCGTTATACGGGGTCGGCTTTCTTTATATTGTCCGACCCAATCCTTCCTCTTAATACCGCAGATAAACCTCTAGAGGGTTTTAGTAGGTGATTTTTTTTTCTTTATAATAAAAAATACCAATAAAATAATAATACTCGTACACATATCAAAGGAATGCGTACGGGTGATCATGCGCCGGTCGCCTATCGCCCATTATGGCCCGTAAGGTAGTCGCCCTCTAGCCATAATTAAGAGTTTGATATTTTCCTGTGTACAAATTATCCGCCTCTCTCGTGTACAGCTGCCCGTTCGACTGGGTGCGCGTGTACGACGGGCCCGACAACTCGTCGGCCATCATCGGCACGTACTGCGGCCAGCAGCGCAACCTGGTGCTCTACTCCAGCGACGAGCGACTACTGGTCACGTTCTATACGCTGCCGCGCAACGCCAACACGCAGAACCGCGGCTTCAAGGGTATCTTCGAGTTCTCAGAGAGTTTTGTTAAGTTAGGTGAGTGTGTTAACTGTATATTGGCACATTCTGCGGCCAGCAATGCAATCTGGTGCTCTACTCCAGCTAAGAGTGACCAGATGAGTATTATAACTCCTTCCTTATTCCACAAATAGTTTTCAAAAAAACCATCGAATGGTGGATTTCAATTCTGAATTCCAGAATTGCGGAGAAAGGTGGGTGGGAGATGGACCCTAGCTACAAATTCCGTGATGAATAAATAAAGCAAAGATATATGGGAGGAAATAAATGAAAAACCATGGATGACCATGACCTGATTGATGAGACTCTTGGACTCCTTTAAACCTGTATCATTCGCCTCTTTTGCTACGAGTGGAATTACCAGACTCAGTGCGAAGATTGCCATTTGATACCTAAGCATTTAAATGAGCCAAAAGCGGTATCAATTCACTCCAATAAGTTACCCTGATACGGAAGTAAGCCGCTAAGTGCCAAACGAGATTGCCAAGAAAATGGCAAAAAACCGCGTCAAATTTGTTTTCTAATGTTTCTGGAATTCTATGAAAATTCCAGGAAACTTTAGAAATTTTCAAAGAAGAATTCCACTTTTTTGCCATTTTCTTGATAATCACGTTTTGCACTTAGCGGTAACTTAGCGGTCTTCTTCCGTATTAGGGCAGTTAATGACTTCTTGCGTAGCTACTACAATCAATAATGGTTATTTATTATTATGATATTTGCCTGTTTTCAGATTTTATAAGTAAACACGACGCCGAGCACATTAGAGGGTCAGAGTGCGACCAGAAGATCCTCAGTAAAAAGGAATCGACGGGTTTCGTGTACCATCCAAATTATCCATTCCCCTATATACAAAAAGTTGTTTGTAGGTAAGAGGAAAACAAAAGTGGGCTTCCTAGCATAGATATTTTAAATCCATTAGGCTCAATTTACATTGCAGCGGAATGGAATGGAAGCGAATTTTCGCAACGTAAATGTACATAACATAATGAACTTTATGTCAATTGTGTAACATACAAACTAAATGCGAGCCAAAAAAGAGGTCGCGCGTCTTCCGGGGAATCCTCGCGCATTCTCGAGAATTCCCCTAGCGGTAAAGCGTATTTAGTTTGTATGTTACACAATTGACATAAAGTTCATTATGCTATGTACAATTACGTTGCGAAAATTCGCTTCCATTCATTCTGCGGCAATGTAAATTGAGCCTTAGGCCTAACAATTGAAGATCTTGCAATTCCTTCATGCTTAGAAGCCCACAAGATAATAATACATAGAAATATACTGATTAATTACAACATTTTCGATATTTTCAGATATTTTATATATGGTATGCAAGATTCACAAAATTTGGAACGAGTGCGATTAGAATTTCAGAATTTTTCTATACCGAAAGGAGATAAGCCAAAACCAGAGTAAGTATCCATTGTGTTCCATAATGAAATATTGGTTTAGTATTTCAATGTAATTATTATACAAACATGCATTATAGTATTGTTATACACACAGAAATCGGCCTATATAGTAGCGCCCTCTACTCGAATTTCAACACAGAACACCACTCTACTTCGATTAAAACTTTATACCTGCGCGGTCGGATGGTGGTGTTTTCTTTGTATCGCTTGTTTCTGGTATTCGTAACAGCCACTATCCGTTTACAGTACTTCATGTCCCGACGGCTACCTCAAGGTATATCTGCGCGGACAAGAGGCGACAGACTCGTACGACAAACACGACGCAGAGTTATGCGGCGAGCGTGCGCCCGGCCCGGAGCCCTTCCCGCCGCCGTTACTGTCTGACGGGCCACGTCTCGTCATGGTGTTCAGCTCCGGCGAGTTGCAGGGCAAGGGGTTCAAAGCCAAGTACACCTTCGAGACTGGTGAGTTGCAACGAGGGTCGGTCGTACAGTCTGTTCTTGAGTTGTCTGATCCTTCTAGCTGACGCATCAGTCTCAACTCACTATAATGGTACTAGAGAGATTTCAATGCACTTCGAACCTTGAAGACTTTTGTCTAGTCTTTCACTTTAGTGGAGAGAGAGCCTTGTGTTGGAAACCGCTGGCTCTCTTACCCTCCAAACCGGAATACGGCATTGCAAGCAACTGTGCGGTAGAAATAAGTGAAAGAGTAGTACATCACCAGGCGACACTGCACATAAGGCTCTACCCACCTTCAAAAACCGTTGATTATTGTTTGATAAACAACTGAATGTTTGTCTTCAGAATACCGCGTCCCCGGAACCGCAGCTCCCGGCGGAGAATGTGCGTTCACCTACCGCTCGGAGGCGAAGAAGCGCGGAGAGTTCAACTCCCCGCGCTACCCCTCCAACTACCCCTCGCACACCAACTGCACGTACTCGCTGGACGCCACGCCCAACGAGCAGGTCACTGTCGTGTTCGACCACTTCAAGGTCAGGGCGGACACGTGGAATGCCACTGCTGGTTTGTATGGGTGAGTGGGTTCTCTTTCCAAATTCAATATTAAACGTCTCGGTCGGTACGCCCTCATCGTCAATTATGATGGGTTTATACGGAACAGTTACTCAACAGGACAATGAATGAATGAATGAATGAATGAATACTCTTTATTGCACAAAATTAGTGTGATACAATGCGTACAAAACGATTAATACAATCTAGGCGGTCTTATCGCTAAAAGCTAAAAAGCTAAGATATACTATTTCGAGGCAATAGTCACCTTTGTGCCAGGTTCCTTTGCTACCTTTTCACCAGATCCCTTTTGTGAACATCCGTCTTCTTTTCAATCAGATAGCCAAGATCCAAGGCAGTTACGTTTCCGAGTAGCGTACCTATTATCACAATATAAAAATACGAGGACTTCATACCATTTTAAACCAATATTCTATCGGGCCTTGTTTTGGGCATTCTTTCAAAGTCTCAGTGGTAGGTAGTCTGCCCCGTGAATTAAGTATATAACCCCCTTAGACTTTCAGTATCAGGGTCAGACAGACAACTTAACTCAAGACACAAGCTGTACCTCCATCTGGTTCTTGAAGCATCTATGAAGGCATATGGTTCCATTTATTTGCACAAGCAATAAATCCTCTACCTTTAATCATAATCCTTTACCTCTTACCTGATGTGATGAGACTCTCGGTCTTTAGTGGCGCAACATGCAGCGAGGACTGGGTGGAGGCGTGGTGGACGGGCCGCGAGGGCACGCGCGTGCCGCTCGGGCGCTGGTGCGGGCTCGCCACGCCGGGCCCGCTGCAGTCCCCGCGCGGAGCCTTAGGGCTGCTCATCGCGCTACACACTGACCTGGACGCCGTGGCTTCAGGGTTCAAGGCGCGATACGTCTTCGAGGTGAGTTTTGTCATAACTGTCTTCTTGTTTAACGGTGGTTAACATCGATCTAAGAGTTTCTCCGGCCACCCGTAGGTCTCTGACACAAAAAAGTTTTCAAAAGCGCGTGAAATCCATCAATCAGCACCGTTGAGCCTGCTCGGTGGATCATGGGCCATATCCCTCTTGTGCAAGGGCTATGTCCCAATAGTTAAGTTAATAGGCTGATGGCTTGATGAGAAAGGGTCATCCCACTTGATTCTGATTCTGACCGCGCTCAACGTCGCTGAACTTGCATGCTGATGCGTTTACGAAGCCTATGCATTCCTCGCATAAAACCCAAGGGATTATAATCGCTTCTAGATTCAATGCGTATATTCGAAACGAGTTCTGTATCTTATGAGTTTGGCTAGAATATCAGCCACCTCAGCTAATTACTATTACCATCTTCACTTACGGTTCTCTTTTCATAATTATCTTAACTCAGTCTATACCGTGGACCAGTATTATATTTTTGCTGCCTTGGACGAGATAAAAAGAGTAAGTAGGCAAGACGTGTATAAGGAAAACAACCAGTAAATCATGTTGGAAAGAACTGGGAAGGTCTATGTCCAATACACTCAGGGGCTGATAATAATGATGATGATGAGTCTATCCTCAGTATTATCAATTTCCAGCCAGCCAAGTCAATATTCGGCGACTGCGGCGGCAACCTGTCAAGCGCCGAGTGGGGGGTGATCACGTCCCCGCGGTTCCCGCTGCCCTACGAGCCTCCCACCCGGGGCGCGGCGTCTCGGGTCTGCAACTGGTTCATCACTGCGAGGCCGGGGAAGAGACTATTGCTCAATTTTGAACACTTCGCCGTTGAGGGGCATCTCACAGGTAACCTTTAAAACTGTTCTGTAAAACATGATTGAGGAAATTGTATTCGATGCTATTGAATTTAGAATTGCTTTGTGAAATAAGGCCCTGATGATCCTGATCCTGGCAAAATTACTACCCCGCAGAAGAAGTGATTTAAAAGCAGGAGACTGGCTCCTGCTTTGCTCTGCTCCTTTGTCCATGTCAATATTTCTCAAATAACATCAGAAATACAGATAGGGGTTGACATGTTTTTGGGATTAAGAATCTTTGAGCCACATCCCTGCTTGTTTTCAACCTAACCTTTTCCTTTTTTTTTTCTTTTTTTTTCAACCCTATGAAAAACCCTGTAAGATTAACTATAGTTCGCGAGACTCCTATTTAGGACGGGCGGAACGCTAACGGCGCGAGCGACACCAAAATGTAACACTTTTTACGCGTGTCCAGCGCAGTCACTATTAAGCCGAGCTCAGTGCCGTGTGTCTATCGCGAAAGCAAGTTGCTCGCTTATTCTGACATATAATACATTCACTGCCCAAAAGTTTAGTCACGATCAGAATCGTGCTTCGGGGTTTTTAGCACTATTTTCCGATCAGTAGGTAACCGATGCCCCCCAAATTTGTTTTCTGGATCGGCCCCCGTGGCATTCAAACGACAGAAAGACCAAAAAGACTAACTTTAGTTATTGCTACGAGGGGTTTATGTCTATGGTCTTCAGTTATTGGTTGTCATTGACAGAGCGTGGGTGCCCGGCGGCAGTGCTGCGGCTGTGGTACGAGAGCCCGGGCCCGCCGCTCGAGCTGTGCGGCGAGAAGGCGCCCTCCGACCGTTGGCAGTACCTCTCCTCTTCCAACTCTATACGACTCTCGTGAGTCCACTGTTTGTATTACAAGGGTTGGGGAAAATATCCTGACCAGATATTCAAAAATTTCAATGTTATAAGTGTGCACCCGGTTCGTGGGGTAGGTCTTTTAGTCCTTTGAGATTTGGAACTTTTTATCTCTGTCCACTAATGAAGGTATTGACCGGCAGTTCCGTATATCTCACTACTTTTTAGCAAATTGGAAGAGCTCTTCGGCAGTGGTTATCTGGATCTAAATGATCTGACTCGAAATCTTCTCACGTCCCCTAGGGGGCGTGGGGAGCCTGTTCCAGGGCGTGATGCCCTCTACAGGGGTGTCTATCCCCACCCGTAACTACGGGTGGGGCGTTAGGGTGCCGTAGGCATGTCAATGCCGTAGGCGAAATGATCTGAACCACATTTAATAGAAGGAATACCGACCTGTCGGTATAATTTCGGACATGGGGGCAAGCGAGGAGGTGAGCAAGGAAAAAATCCACCAATAGGATCGCGCAATTATCACGTCATATCACGTGACGATTAAAATGGAGCGATCCTATTGGCGGATTTTTCCTCGCTCACCGTCTCGCTTCCTCGCACAGCTTTGGTGGTAAGGCAGCGTAATTCTAGCACTGTAGCTGTCAAAAATCTCGCTTCGGCGTTGATGTGTTTCGGCAGTGTTTTTAGAAGAGCCAGTCTTACTAAGCCCGTATGCTCTATCTTCGGCATCATCGTCACTTACCACCAGGTGAGATGAGACTGAGAATAAACGCGAGTTAGGTTAGGTTGTTGGGCTCCTGTATCCGCATTTAGACTCATAAAATATTGTTGTTTAGTTTACGATTTAGTCGACTAATTAGACAGACTCCTAATAATATTGTATGCTGTAAATCGTACTAACGGTACTGAATACCCAATATTACACATTACTTAATTTAGTCAAATTGAATTCAGTCAAGTGTATTAATATGTCCAATAGTCATAAATAAAAATAAAAAACTTACCCCCTTTCCCCGTGCAGGTTTATAATAGCGGACAAGTCAGTGGGCGCGGCGGGGTGGCGCGCCGTCTGGACGGAGGTGAGCGTCCCGGAGGGCGGCGCGTGCCCGCCGGCCGCGCCCGCCTGCGCCGGCGCCTGCCTGCCGCCCGCCGCCGCCTGCTCCGGGCAGCCGCACTGCGCCGGCGAGCCGGCAGGGAAGCACTTGCACTGTTAGTATGCACGTTTCTTAAACTATTAGATTCTAAATGCTCCACTCATTTTACGATGGGCCATGATGGGCTATCGTATGGACACGCGCGCACGATCAACCGCACGCATTACTTTGATGTGTGTCCGAAAAACCGATGGCTATCCGACCGTTTTGATAAACACGTTAAGTTGCAATTTTTTTTTGAATAAATTAAAATAAAAGCCATCATGGCCGATTACACATGATCATGCCTTCTACACGATCGTGCGTGTCTATAATCGCCCATCATGGCCCATCGTATAGACGAGCCATTATAGTTTATACTTGTTGCTGGTTCTAGGTGAAACTTATACATGATGAGTATTATATAATATGCTCTTTCACGGTTTTATTAGATACATACCTATTTTTATTTACGACCGGTTTAATACCTGAAGATGTTCAAACGAAACCGGTCGTAAATAAAAATATCTAATAAAATAGTGAAACATCATTATTAGTTTCATTTTAATCATTTTATGGCTCCAGATAAAAACCCTTTAAGCCACAATTGGGACCTTTACGTGTAAGATCCTTGTAATTTGGTTAAGTTGCCTGCGTTAGGCCAATTAATGGGTGAATTCTGCTCAAGTTCTGCCAAGATATTGGCATTGATTCCGGGGTGACCGCCAAATTTAGCGCTGGGCGCTAAACGAAACATCCCGATCGTACACAATCTAGTATACGAGTGAGCGTGACATTTCCATTTAGGTTTGACTTTAGATTTGGCGGCTACCCCGGAATTAAAGCCAATGGCACCGATTCTGGGATATCAGTGGCTAAATTAAAACATCGCTATACGAAACGATCAAGTTACAAATACCTATTTTTGTAACATGAACAATAATTATGTTATTTATACAGTTTGAAAGAGAATTGGCCTAACTAAATAGGTGACAAAATTATATAAAATCATATATTTCATGTTGACCGAGGTTGGTAATTTAATATTAAGGTACCGTTACGCCACGGCACTTATATAACGTAAAAAAATATTTACTGTTGAAAATTCGATATGTTGTTTTCATATCCTAATTACATATCGAATGAAATGATGTTAATATAAGTATTTTTATACATGTTTTGTTGTTTTGTTGTTTGAGGATCATTTAATATTGTGTTTTAAATCTTAATTTTAATAGTATATAACTGACAGTTATAATCACTGATCGGAGTAGGTAGAGCTCTTTCGGGTCAATGTCCTCAAAGGTTATATCAATATGGATATGATTTCGGGATCCTGTTTTAAGTTATCGAGCAAATGTTGTAAATTATTTTTATAAACCTCGCCCTTACTCGGCGGATAACGATTTTTTAAAAATTGTGAACTTACGAAGAAGTTAAAACACTACCATAGGTACACTAGCGCCATGAATCTTAAAAAAAAATATTTCGCCACCAATCTTAAATGTGTATCAAAACAAATATAACGTTAAAAATCTAAATAATATATTTATTCAATCCCGGAAATCCCGGGATTATTGGGCATACTTATCCATATTATGACCGTATGTGGCAAGTACCAAAAACAGCCCTACCTACTCCGATCATAGGTTATAATTATAAATTACTTTTAAACTGTCCAGTACAATAATTATTCAAATTCTGGTAACTTGTACTAAATTTTCACTGTATATTACTTATGTACAAATTGGCACCGCACTTTGCATTATTATACACTTATATTGTACTACACCATTGCATATGTCGTCGCATTTTAGGGAATATTATTATTAATAATATCAATATTTGAAATATAAAAATGTAGGTAGCTTATTGATAAACTTTTAAATGGAGTAAGCAGTACCTACACAAAGTTTTGTTTCTAATGAAAATACAATATTGTATGCAACGAGTGGAACTAGATGTTAGAGTAATGATCAGTGTTGATAATGGAGATCGACAACTCTAAGAAATTTACTAAAAAAAAATAAGGTTCTTTTATATAGGGTCCTATTTTATTAGCGGCAAATATTTATAGTCATCTATAGGTTATGGAGGGAGGGAGTACGTCGGACTCCCATGCTGGAGGTCCCGAGTTCGAAACCAGGCAATGCCATATACCAATACCGCCGTGTGCTCCCGTGATAGATGCCTGCCGTTATCAATTTTTTACCTACGGTCATGTTTTTGATTTGTATGTGTTAAGTTGTTTTTATATTTGGTGTTTCATTTAACTGAGTGGATTGTGCAGCGCCCAGACAAACCAGTTTCTGGTTTCAGGGCGCGAAGATAAGTAAATAGTAAAACCTAATATGTACACAATAATAATAATAACTTTTTCGGTTTTTTCGAATGACTTACGTACATTTACCGACTGCTCTGACGGTGAAGGAAAACATCGTGAGGAAACCTGCACACTGAGATAACCAGTGTGTGAAATGGGGAATACAATGGCAAAACACCCCATTAAATCTGCCACGAGAGTCGTTCTATGTGATTGATTTCTTAGAATGATCACGACCCTCAGCAATGAGGAATACGACTTAGAAGAAGAAGATAGGTTATAACAATAACGATAGGGCAAAAACATTTTTTTTTACTTATGAAATTTTCGAGAAAAACGACAAAATTGTTTGTTTGAAAATTCTACAAATGAATGAATTATTGCTATTCTAATACTGAAATAAGAAGAATGAATGAAACTCGTTTCATTCATAACGACATGGATGAGTTTATGCGCGCCAAGGCACAAAATAATGGGGTTTATTTTTCTTTAGTATGAAAAATGTTCATACAAGTAACAGGGTTTTTTTCGTGGTACAAATGACCAGAACATACCCCCCTAATATTTGCTACTAATAAAAAAGGACCTTATATATTAAGGTGCAACGTCACGACTCCATTTTCCATACGTACTATTTTTTTCACATTCACGTCGTATTTCTGCAGTATTTTACTGAACTATTGTTACTACTAGGTGAATCATGCTGTTGTACGTTTCCGACTTCAAAAAATTATTAGGTATATTACGACGGTGATCACATACCATCAGCTGGCCCATTTGCTCGCCTGCACTCCAAATTTCATTTTAAAAAAATTTAAAGTATTTTATTTCAATGTTTTTTAATGCTTTTGAAGGTTTTAATTAAAAATTAACCATATTAAAGGTTCTATTTTTTTTTTCGCGACAGTATATCAGCTACATTCTAGATCGACCTGATGGTAATGATATTTTATTATATTAATTATAGCATAAATAGGACTAGAATGTGTAAAAACATTCTAAAAAATTAAAAAACGGTAGAACCGAAGTTATTCTGTTTTCAACTCTGATCGTCACCCTCTTGGATCTATAGTTAAACCGTTTAACTGTGGGGTCGATGCGCGGCAAGAGGGGCGCGAGGCGGGACGTCAGAGAGGGCATGCAACGTGCAGGCAGACGCCATCTCCCGCCCGCCCTCTGTAGTCCCGCCCTGGGCCCGTCTTGCCGCGCAGGCGACTCGACAGTTAAGTGGTTTACCTACAGCACCACTTTTATTACGCCTGTATATATATCGCTTCAAACTGAAACATACTTCTTTGCAAATATGGCTTCTATGACCTATATTATATTTGCTGCTTACTCCTGCTTTATCTTCTATACTTATTAGTGTAAGATATTGTATCTTAAACACAGTAGAATTGCTAACCGATAACTTAAAAAAATAACTATAATAATGTTATGTTCACTGTACTTTTAACTTCTCAGTATTTAAGATGGTTCAATGCAAACTTTGTCTCAGAGGATTCTGTAATTATTGTAACTTTAGGGTGATAGGTATTTAGCAGTTTTCAAAAAATATACAAGGGGTAAAATTGATGCAAAATATTTTGGGGGAACAATGTTCACACAAAGAAGAATACCGTTAAAACTAGTTTATTTGTATCCAGTGCACGTTACCCCTCAAACGATTTTGGGTTAATTATTACCCCCGTATACACATTATTATTGTTAATGAATTAGCAGAATATATTGAGTATGTTGCAAGATAATTGACTTTTTTTATTTATATACAGCCGCCCCTTTTAAAAAAAAATTCTAAATGTTTCCGTATAAAATCATTTTTGCATTCATAGATTTTGTTCCACTTAAAAATATTTTTCTATATTTTCCTGTTAGGTACTTTTAATATATTGTGATGACTCAGGAGAGATCTATTCTAATATTTTAATTGTACTATTTGAGTTTGTTGTAGTTTTATTCATGCATTGAATTCCAATGGGACGAAGCTTGCATTGAGTCATCGCACTATGGGGCCCGGGGTACCAGGTAGTTCATCCAAATAAGGCAATGCTTTTATGAAGAAACACTTTTTGATGTGATTCGTTGAATTTACCATCTTATTGTGTACAAGAAGATTCCGTATAATTTATGTATGAGTCTGCGTTTTCAATCTGCCAACTCGGCAAAACTTACCGCATTCAGTGCGGATCTCCTCTACCTTAGGTGTAGAGGCTCTACGCCGTAGCTTGAGCGTATTTTAAACTCGTAAGCACGTGAAACTTCCTGCTCACTTTTCAATTAACTACATACCTAAAGCTAAAGCGAGTTTTATTCGGGTTTAGTTTGGATTTTTCAGTCACGCCGGAATGAAGGTGAAACGTTACCCGGTTTTATTACAAAAATATTATTACTATTTAAATAAAGGTTTGTTTTTAAAGGTTTTCATACAAAAATGGAAACTCGAAAATAAATCATTATAAAGATTCAAAATTTTTAAACAGTACAAAGGTATGACAGCATTATCGAGGGAATAGTAATAATATTTCAGTGCATAAACATTTGCTCGAAAACCAGTTCGTGACGATTAACCTTAGATTCCGGTATGGCCGCTAAATCGAGGCCTAAACGAAAATAAAATAATACTATTATAATTATTACACCTATTATGATTATTGAATAATTTCATTATATTTCTAATTTATATTCTTTTTATTATAAATCATTATTACCAATAACAATTATGTAAATGAGCAGAACGTTCCATTTATTCAGCGACGAATAAACAATGTAATATGCGAATCTCATCACAAAGTGCTGATAAACGCGCGAGCGCCGACGACATGGCGGGTGTAGTGCGTGGCATGACGCGGCGGGTGCCCCGGGCTGACGCGGCGGTGTGCGCAGGCGGCGGTGCGGCGGGCCACGCGGGGCCGCGCCGGGCGCGCGCCGCCCAGCTCGCGCTCTGTGTCGCGTGCGCTCTCGTGCTCGCCGCCCCGCACTGACCGGGCCGCGGGCGCTGCACGCGTGAGTCTCTCTCTACCCTGCCCTCGCCCCATCGCCTCTCGCACGCCCCGCGCTAGAACGCTAAGGCCTGAACTACACGCACCGGTTCCAGCGCCGCCCGTTCGGTTCGCTGCAGCCAATCACGAGGCGCTGATTGGCTGCAGTGAACCGAATCGACGCTGGAACCGGCGCATGTAGTCCCAGCCTAAGAACTAGGACTTCACGATGACAGTTCTGTCCCGGTTCGGTTTGCTACGACCAAACACATGCGCTCCGCCGTCCCCCAACTTTGGCGGTTTGGTTCCGGTTCGGATCGCTGCCATCAATCACATGCGTTCCGCTCTCGCTTGAAGTCTTAAATCTGTGATTGGATGCAGCGACCCGAATCGAAATTGAAGTCAAGCCAGTTCTTATCGCTGTATCCAATCACAATGCGTTAAATTTAGTGGGGGGAGGGTGGAGCACATGTGCGTGGATGCAGCGAACCGAACCGAAACGGAACCGGCTACGTGAAGTCCGAGTCCGGCGGAGTCGGTTCGCCTCCGTCTTGGTTCACTACATCTAATCAGATGCGTTAAGCGCTTATTACACTTGACTGAATTCAGTCGATTAATTAGTCAAACAGACAGGCCTTCGTTTACACTGTAAGCTTACAGTCTGTAAATAGCTGACTAACTGTACTGATTTTGGTCAACGCCCCTGAGGCAATAAGCATTTTAATTTCAAGTGGCTAATGAGTAGAACTTGAAATTAACGTATGTGATTGGATGAAGCAAGCGAGCCGGAGCCAAACCGACTCCGTATATTCACAGCCTAAGCTCTCTATTCCCGCTTTGCTTCTCACGTTCACTCGCTTCTGCTATTCGCTTACGGTGACCTGCAGAGAGACGTATGCAGATGCAATATGTATGATTGAGATTTTTTAATTCACCGTACTATACAGGATATAACACCACTTATGGTTATTGGATTCTTCATGATAAAAAACCTATTTAATTTTTTGGAATTTTATCAAAAATAACCTAGTGAACCCATAAAAATTATAAATATTAAAACAAACTAGCAGATTTGGCAGATTTTCTTTTTGTATTATGCTCCTCAGGGATCAGCCTTTTCTCTGTAAGCATTTAAAAAATCTCCTAGCATGTACTAAAAAATCGTAATTTTGTAAATCTTTTTAAACCACCAAATACTGGACGCCATATTTAGACTGTCACCGAAAAAAATGTCCTGCAGAAAGTTGACCAACTGTTGGAAAAAATACTGCATTTTATCTTGATTTCAAAAAGGTATGACACATGAAGGTCTAAACTACATGATAAAGGAATTTTTAGAATCCATTAAATAGTTTTCGAAAAAATCTCAATCATACATATTTCTTTGCTACTACTGTCTGTAGGTACTAATTTTCTAGGTTTTACTGATTCATTTTACATCCAAAGACTCACTCAAGGACTGCGTTTGCGCAAGATAAAGGAGACAAACTTACCAGGATGTTCTTGTTCTAGCTGCATTTATAATTTTGTAGTATTTTATTTATAGGTAGCTGTGTTTCCAATTGATACACGAACATCAACGGAGTTCACCAGTATTGCCAGTATCTATCAAAGTTTAATTTTGCATAATATGTAGGTATGTTTTTATGTTGTGGCACCCCCACTACATTATCTACGAGTAGTTGCTTTAAGTCTGGTCTCAAACCGCCAGGAACCTGAGAAATAAACAAGATTTTATCAGAAAAACATTTGTAGGTAAGGTTCCTAATTTGTTCCTAATTAGAATTCTGAATTCAATGTAGTGTAAAAAGAGCTTTAATATCTCAGACTTAAAGTTACTTACCGGTAGGTATTAGTTTAGTTTAGTCACCGCTTGGCCCATCGTCATTCGCTACCATATTACGCAACTTCTTGCATCACACTGTATAAACATGTCCCAACTAAATCTTTGATGTCGCATGTTGTAAAATGTAAACCTAAAACTAAAAACAATAAAATAAACCCTTTAAAAATTCGTATAAAACTATAGCGTTATAATATTCAAGGAGGAACAAATACAATTTAATAACTAAATAAGTAATTATTAAATATTGTTTTACCCAGTGACCGAAAGTGGTTACCAGAATCTATTTTGCAGCACATGGAAAATTGAACTCATAATGCATGCTGTTAAAGTGGAATCTACAATAAATTATTTTGATCAAATACCTACCGGTAACCGATACCGATATTTAACAAAAATATTTATTGTAGATTCTACCTTAATAGCATGCGTTTTGTGGACAATTTTGCATGTGCTAGCAAACCAGATTCAGGTAACTGCTTTCGGTTCCTGATTTTACCTACATGATAAATATTACCTAACCTACCCATTTATTTATTGTTAGTAGTTAAAACCATACTGTCCTTGTTGAATATTGTAACGCCAACTGGCACCGATTCTGGCGTGTCACACGCTTTAAAAAAAATTAAGAATAATAAGGGTATGCATACATGTATAAGAGTGAACGCTCATTAAAGGTTTAGCGGCCACGCCGGAATCGACACAATTAATAACCCTTGTTTTAGACAAGTTGTAAGGTGTACTTAGCCGTTGCTGATACGACTATATTTTTCCTTCACAAAATTTTTGTAATAACGATTTAGTTCACATTCGATAGATTACTCCTACATCCTGGTCACGGTACCTACCTGTAACCATCCCTAACCATTTCTTCGAAAATATCTTGTTGATGAAATAACGTAAAACCTTTTGTGGGTCCAACCAAAACCAAACCAACAAACCAAAGGTGATGTCCATTTTTATAAGTATTTCAATTTTTGTATTTAAAAAATCTAACCCTATTATAAGGTTGTGCATTTTTTTATTAATATCCTACCCCCTACCCACATACCCTACAGACAAATCATTTTAAATCGGCAATGCGGTCTTATCCCAACCATGTATGTATCACCCATCCCAAACCCCTTCCTTGTTTAGATCCGTTATTTCCCAGTAGAGAATTTCCCATTGTTTCGCATTTTCCTTTCTTTATAAAGCGTGTATACTAGGCAGAGGATACCCGTAGGCGGTGGGAGCGGCGCAGTGGCGGATAGCGGCCTGTCTTCGTGGTGGTGGGTGGTGGCTGGCGGCGCCGGCGGCATGGCGTTAGTGTGCGCGGTTTGGCGGCGGCGGCGGCGGCCGCGCCGGCCGCTCGCGCCACCGCCGCCGCCGCGCCCGCCGCCACGCTGTGCCGCGCGCCTCGCCGCGCCGCAGGACACCGTATGACGACTAGCCGGCGCGCGCGCCGCCCTCGCAAACACACGCACCATAGTTAAATACACCACTTTAACGTACTTCTGCATTTTATTATTGTCCAACCCTCCAATAGTGGACCTCGATGGTTGTTCTCTTCACGTTCAAGTCATCCAGAGCAATAAAGGCCAAACTATCAAAAGGTATATGTTTGATACTGTATGTACTCAATACGATATAAAGCTCACATTTCAATGCTTTGCTCCGAGTTGAGTTCGTGTCGGGTTCGCGTCGGATCGCTACAATGTGCGATGGCCTTTAGAATGCAAAAATCATTCCCCCCCAAAAATACTCGCCCTTATAAAGCCGAAAAGGGAGTTCGGTACCCAAAAAATGATCCATCTTTTGTTCCATTTCTACGAGCCTTCATACATTTTGTACTGATCCGCTGATCGATTTGTATGAAAATTTAAAAAAATATTGCTGATATCAAAGTCGTAGTATAAGAGTTGTTTAGGATATTTAGTTGTTTTGTTTCGTTTGTTATCTATACGAACTTACGATGAATGAATACAATTGTCAAAATATAGTGCGCGATTCGATCATAGTTTTGAGAACTGAGAACTTTCCTCGCTATGAGCTTCGAGTGGTGGTGTCAGATGTGTGACGGATGGCCTGCCGCCAGTATTAAACCCTAGCCTATGTTACTAACTCTAGAGGACGGGTGTTGTAGAAAAGAAACAAATCGTTAATAAGGCAAACACAGTTTTGCAAATTTATTCCACATTAAACTGATACAAGATTGATACAAGTCAGAGTTCTAACAGTATGGGCATGCTATGTGGTCGAAATACAAAAAAGTTTAGTACAGCAATAATAAACGTTACAGAAATCCTGAACTTTACAATACTACTTCTTCACACTAATGTATTTAAAGGGAAATATGTAATAAAAATAAAGCAAAAAACTAAAGCAGGAACACAGTCGGGAAATGTTATCGATTACAGGTGTTTTTATTTTAGCCGTAATTGCTAAGTCTTAGAGTTCATTTCATTCAATTAATTCATTCTCATGTATCCTAAGTTGTAAGTATGTCAAAAAACAACAGTCAAACTCCTTATAATATAATAATTACTGCTAAAATACACATCACATCGCAAAATGCGTTCGCAGGAATAAAATATATTGAATAACATGTAGTAAAAAAACAGTCGTCGGGTGCGCGCGTGTGCGCGACGCGAACGGGCGCGCGGCCGCAAACAGGCAACCGCGGCCGCGCGCCCTCACAAAAATAAAGTATATATTAAATATATACGGCTAATACGACAGGAAAACATAAGCATAACGGGAAACTTACATTCGAAACATTTCATAACGTCCTACTTTAAGATTTTTACGGAATCGTTGCGATACAAAATTGAAAACGTGAAAATCAAATAAAAAAAACACATATATAGAAAAAAGAATGGATCCTCTCGTTACACAGCGAGGATCGGACGTAAACGTAACCATGAACCGGTGCTCGCGTGGTAGCGGCGGCCGAGGGCTCCCCTGCGCAGTTTGTAGTGTCTCCGGGACAGGGGCTCGGTCGCGCGCGCGCGCGGTCGGTCGGGCGGGCGGCGGCGGTCGCGGTCTAGCGGCGCCACTAGCTGGCGTCCGCGTCGCTCGGCGCGTCGCCGTCGGCGTCCGGCGCGCCGCCCCAGCCGCACGCCGCCGCCGCCGCCGCGCCGAGCCGCCGCTTCGTCTCCCCCCCTTGGTTCTGGTGACCCCCGTCGAATTTACGTTTACCTGCAAACACGCACGCGCTGTCACAAACAGTCACTATTTTATAACCTAATGCAAACAATTGTCACACTGACAACACTGAAAACTATATTTTTTTTATATCAAAAACGTTAAATACCTTCAATAATTTTCATAGACGAGTTCCCAAAATTTAGTATAAAGGTGTGACAGTTACTTGTATTAGATAGCTTCTAAGAATCTATGATCTACATACACTACCTACTGAAGAAGAGGACAGGAATTAGTAGGAATAAAAATAAATAATATATTAACAGTCATTTCAGTTTGGAAGATTAGAATTCATTAATCCAATTTAAAGCGACTGCAACTACAGGTCTCCCACAAACTTTTCAGAAATCTGCAAAACATGGGACTCGTCACTCGATCGAGCTCATCTTGACGATCGATCTTTACGCTAAAGTTTGTGGTAGGCCTAAGGAACGTGGAACGGTATAGGAAGTTGAGGAGTAAGGATAGTTACCGATATAAAAGGTATAATGATCCAGATTACACGCAAACCATCAGACACGCTGAAATGAAAGGAAAAGGTGTCAGGACACGGAGGTTTACGGATTGGGAGATCGACCGAGAGAGAGTCCAATGTTTTATTGTGTTTCATTTGGAATTTGGTTCACATAAAATTTATGGTAAAATGTGAAATTTGAATTGTTTGGCTTTGTGAATTAGCCAATTTTTTTGCAGTATGAATTTTATGTATTTGCGGTTTTTTATGTATGGTGCAGTATTTTACTCGATTATGAATTTATCATCGCAAAAGAAAAATGAAATCAGGGAGCTGATTTTTTGGTTGCGTCGTTCGACTATTTCTTGATGAGTTGAACTACTGACAAAATTTTGGCTAATGATTTCTTTAACAACCCGTATAAAATAAATTACAGATTTTATAAAAACTTTTTTTTGCAAACAACACGAGGACATTCCAAGTGCCGGACTCGGCAAGTATATAAGGTGTTTTTAATAAATGCAAATATTTCAAGGATAGCATTTACATGTACAACAGCGATTAACTGTTGAAATTAAATGAACGATTAAATTAACTGTTTGATAGTATTATTTATGTTGTATGTTTTGTTTTTGTCCTGGGTGTGCAATAAAGTATATTTGTATCCACCTAAAAACATTTTTTTTTCTTATTAGATTTTCGAAAAAAGAATTGTCACTTAACTGTACCTACATTGATAATTTGGGTTATGATCAGAATCAGATCAGCAAAACGTCTAAAATGCATAACGCCTATTGTAGTGAATTAAGTCTAACATGCAAAACCTTTAAGCCGTAAGACATTTAACCTTTAAGCGTCTAAAATTCAGGTTGTCTAAAGAGCATTTATATTAGACGTTTGCGGTTTAAGTATTCTGATCATAACCCGATAATTTTCTAACTATTTTTCTGTACGATTTATTTAATACTGAAAATAATCTTCTTTATTAAAGTGGCAATGTAAAGCGATGTCGATTTTTAATTGAAAGAGGTTATTTTTTGTGGAAAAGTGGCATTGATAACCAAGCACAGCCCTCCTCAAAATATTCGCATTTTGTGAAATTATAGCACCCTAATGCATGACAATTAGTAATTTTAGAATAATGCTGATCTAACCAATACCATCAAATATGGATACTAGTTGGAACCTCGCTCGACACCTTCTATAGATCTTAATTCTTGACGTAAAGGAATTTTGCGAATACCTAAAAGTAGAAGGAAACAGAGTCTTAACGTTCCAACTATGCTAAATAAAATGCCTGTCTTTAAGGTAAATTCGATCCGGCTACGCTTACGCTGATCTATCTATATTTGACAGGAGCTAACAGATTATAATATAATTAATGTTTAAAAATTAAATAACTATGTAACCATTATTGAACGCCAAGAAAAATGGTAAGCTATAGCCACAGAAATCGGACTATTAGCGTCCTCTCAATAGAATGATGTGAGTACAAAGGATTTAGGCAAATGCGCGTATAGTTCCATACATTTGACATTTAAATGCCCGGCATGCGCCAACTGGCAGACGCGGTTTCTATATAAAACTTCACTAGGGAGCAATCTACATAGGGTGAATTTCAAAATCTTTGGCTATAGCTGAGAACGAACATAATTTACAAGATCTGTTAATGTAACACACAAGGATATGCCTTTTAGTACTTTGTCGCTTTATTATATTTGACACATTCATATAAATGTCAAAGGAATCACTAGGTTGCGAGTACAGCTCGATGTGTTTTCTATTGTATGCAATAAACGTCATTGACTTTGACTATGTGTATGGTAAGGGTGGGGGAGGGGGGGAAGGGCAATTGCGCCGTGACACTGGGGGGTAACTGACCTGGTAAACTTGGCTTGGCGCGCGGGTTGCCACGCATGCCGCTGGGCGTGCGGCGGCCACGCGCGGCGCGGCGGGCACCACCACGGGCCCCAGCCGCGCCCGCCGCGCGCCGCGCCCAGCGCCCGCCCGTCCCACATGACCCAGCTCCCTGCGGCCACAACAACTCTCAACTCACAGCCGGCTCACGCTACAACCGTCGCACTCACAACATACTACTTGTGGCCGATTCAGGTCAAACAAATACCTATTCAAAGCCTCGGACTCACGAGTCCGGTTCCAGCCACAGTTCGGTTCACATGCGATTCCCCACTTGAAATCAGCGTTTTATGATTGATTGCTTTTATTATCTAAAAATCTTTAATACACCATCTGCATGCATATAATCTACAATATTCCAGGGACCGAAAACGGTAACCTGAATCTTATTTTGCAGCACATGCTAAATACAATACAAAACGCACGTTGATAAAGTACAATCTACAATCAATATTTTTGTTAAATATCGGTATCGGTTACCGGTATTTGACCAAAACAATTCATTATAGATTCTACCTTAACAGCATGTGTTTTATGTTCAACTTTGCATGTGCTTCAAAATAGATTTACAGGTAACCGCTTTCATTGTTCTATCTAAATCGGCCACAATTTCGTTGCTGTCAGTTTAACAGTTATCGCATTACATTCTAGAACAAGATTGAGTCTACCTTGTTCTGCTACTTCGACTCTACTATAGTCTACTTAAAGCTCTTGGAAGTGGCAGAGAGCGGAGCAAGAGGGCGGTGAAATTACCTACACAATGGAAATTAGGATGAATGGCAGAATTCTCCAGTTCTTTTAAAAAGTGAATGTTGTTTAAGGCATTGAGGAATATAATATGGACATATCTTTTGCAATGATTTTAGAGTACATAAAAGGCTTGGAGAGTTTATCTTAGACCCAGATTACATGAAATGTGAACAAGATTCGCCGCTCCACTACCACTCATAGAATATCATCGCTCTCCACTGCTTACCAAGGCCTATCATTACGACACTGAACTTGCTATGTGGGCGCGACTTAGCGATCTTCCTTAATTAAAATCTCTAATTGCTATATACTTTACTTGTAATAAAATGCAGATTTGTTTGAGTCTGATAAATGACTGCAAAATTGGTATTTATAAGTCTAATTTCACGCTGAAAGTCACGTCTACATAGCAATAAAATTGTACACTTTGTAGTGTACAATGGCTAATAATACTCTTACGATTAAAGATACTCATTACGATTTTAAAATAAATATAAAGAAAGATATGATAGACATCTCTCACAATTAAAAGCAGCGAACACACTATTAAACTATGTATTAAAATAATCAGATTTTTTCTGTATCAAATGTATGGTAATATTTATTTGAGTTGTAAAACTGTGAAAGAAGCCTTATATTTGCAGCGACAATGACACTTTTTTTCAAAGATTTATACTGTATATATATTTTTAGAGCAATAGACTATTATTGGCGTATTATACGACTATAACAAAGCAAATAATATGTTATAGCATGCCATGTTATACGAATTGTTATGTTTAAAATGTTTATTTTACAACCACATATAGGTAACAAATATTTGTTATAATTTGTTACGAATAAGATCAATGGAAATAAATGTGTCTTTAACGTGCAATATTATTAAATATCATGCTGCAATAATATAAATCGCACTGCATTAAATACGTAGATAATGTTAATTAAAAAGAAATAAATACGATCTTAATCGATAGAAAATAATGAAACAATCAGGTACCTGCTACAACTATTCTAAATGATTTCATCTACTTCGATTGCATTCTCATCGAAGTGTCTACGACAACATCTATGTAATAATATTGAGATAAATACAGAATATAATAACAAAAATGGTGGTAGATCCGAAAGACTAACGAAAAGGGTCCTTAACTGAACAACTTTTGTTCTACTACTTTTATAATTTCGAAAAATTGTGGATCTAAAGTTGTTCAGTTGACACATATCGTGACTCTTTCAGATCATGACGCAATTTTTGTCAGCTTTAGACCAGTAACCGAAACCGGTTACCAGAATCTATTTTAAAAATTGAACGCAAAATGCATACCGTAAAGGTAGAATCTATAATAAACAGTTTTGTGAAATATCGGTATCGGTTACCGGTATTTTACAGTAATTTATTGTAAATTCTACCTTAACATCGTGCGTTTTATGTTTTAATTTTGCATGTGTTGCAAAATAGATATAGGTAACCGCTTTCTGTCCCTGCTTTAGACTTTAATTGGTATAATCTAAATACCGATCATTCACTAATAAGTACAAATAACAATGTTGTCTATAACATGTAGTAGGTAGTGTTTTGAGTGCGGTACCTGAATGCCTCCGGCTAGATCGTAGTAAAGCGAGTTTGGCCCGAGACCGATCTCGTCGTCCTGAGTGAGGCATTTACCAAGCGGTCAGTAAGTCTTCTTAACATATTCTCTACCTCGTTACAACGAGAAATTACGTTTATTGCAACATTCCAAGCGTCGAGGACGTTCGCAAGAACAGCTAGGGGGTGCGGGGGGCGAAGCTCCAAGCGGATTAGCGATGTTAGTGTTAAAGCAAAGCGAAAGCGCTACAGGGTGATAAGCGAGGTGATTGTTAGAGGCAACGTGAAATGGCAACTGAAAACAACAGCGGCACAGACGGGCGCGCCAGTGGCATGAGCCAGTAGACCTGATGGTGAGATCGGCTGCCCAGCCACCCCGCGCCCCTACTACTAAATCGGGAGCCAGAAATGGATGGCTTATGTCACAGAAGACTCTAATGAAACGGTGGATAGGTCGATACGGAAACATCTAGGACACAAAAATATGTTTCTTATTTGCCATTTAGGAAGCGTTTCAAAGATATGCAAAACAACTGTAATTTGTAATGATCATCTGGCAAGAAAGTCTTTATCAAAAGAAACTCTCGTCAAATTGGTATTGCATAACTCTGGAACGCGTCCTACGCGGCAACTAAGAAACGTGTTTTTGGGATCCGTAGTTTCCACAGCGACTCATCATCATTATTCCATTGGGGTCTCTTGTAACGTAAAGGTGTCCAACCCAGCTCCCCAACTAATAACTTTTCCCGGCGAACGCGACCGAGCCTGCGGCGCCCGGGAGGCCCGCGCGCGCGCACGACCCGCCCGCCCGCCGCTATGCAATCACCACCGTCAGGCCTACACACTACCGTCTTCACCGAGTCACTAACTCCATTCGAGGATAGGATTAAAATAAACAAAAAAAAAACAAGATGAAAAATTTGGCAACTCAAAATCGAAAGGTAAATGAGTACAGCGACTAGTGACTAGTAAATAAGAGTGAAAATTAGTGAGTGTGTGTGGGACCCACCGGTTGCGCTCTGTTGGGAGGTTGGCGGACGGCGGACGGTTGCGGTGGCCCCGCGTAATCAAAATAGAACTCATCGTACCGGTAAAATGGCTCATTGTAGCCACCTCGGTAATCACCGTACCCGTAATAGTCGTAATCATAATCTATAAACACACAACACAGGCCTTTTAGAGGCTAAGCTAAACTAACGCTAACTTACAAGCTACGGACAGTAGGCTAGGCTGAGCCTCCACGCCACTCGTACCGGGAAAAGATTCAATAGACACATGCCAACGTCACTGCGTGTGACACCGTGACACCAAGACATGACACCACCACTCCTTAGCTCACACACCTGACGGACTGAAGCACTCCTCGACCGTCGACACACGGAAACATCATGCATGGTCATTATTGAGTGCGTTTCCCCACCCCATGCCGAGTTAGGCATTAAGAGTATACCTACTCAGCATTCTGGGCGTATTTCGTGCTTCAACATATTGAAGTTTCAGTTATAGTTTCAGGAAGGCGATTCTCGCAGGTGGAATGTCGAATTCGACAATAGTCCTATCTCATTCGCTCACATTACATGTGAGCGTGACAAGATGTTCGTAGCGCTCGACTTTAGTATGTCGAACTATACGAGAATTGGCTTCCAGTTTCTGCATGATTTTGTTTTTGTTTTTATGTGGGTATTTACAATCAAAAGTTATTAACGTTAGACTTTGGTGGGCTGGGAAAACATTGCAGGCAGGGAGTTGTTCGAAAAAAAAAATGGGAGGCTGGAGTAACGCGTTTCTGTGGCATCCCTTATTTCGATTTTGGGAAGCCACAGAAACGCGTTACTCCAGCCTCCATTGTTTTTTTCGAATAACTCCCTTACTACGGCACGTAGAGTGCTGAATTTTGGATACAGGATCTAGCTCGTGACACACGTTTTCTAGGCCCAATCGTCAGATCCAGAAACCCAATGGTATGCATCTTGTCTCACAAGCGTTTCCCCAGCCCCCTAAATTCTAACGTTATTAACTTTTGATTGTAAGAGCCCACATAACTGAAATTTCAATATGGTTGTAATATAACGGATAATAATTGTACCATGACGTATCTAAGCGTCATTTTGTTATCAAAAGATATATATTAATTACAAAATACAAAAATGGTGAAGCACGAAATACGCACAGAATGCTGAGTATACTCTTATTGTCTAACTCGTTGCTGGGTGGGAGGGGGACGCACTGGTCATTATTAAACTGTCAAAACGGACCCAAACTGTCAAATCCATGCTGTTTTTTTCTTCAAAAAATGAAATATTAATGTTCGTGTCACAGTATTGGACCAAATGCTTTAATTCCACCACCGAAACCTACACAAAAGCAATGTGAAACTAATGTTCAGAGTCCAGGCGTCTGGCTTCTAAACGCTGGTCAATAAATGTGTGAAATCTCTTCGCATGCATTATTTGTTAATACTGTTATTACATTATTTTTCCGACAGTTTTTAGCAAAGAATTTATTCTCAATCCTTGCTACTTCACACGTCTGTATGTAGTGTCTTCGATCGAAAACCATGCACAGTACCTACACCTAGCTGTCATTAATATCTAGCCTGGAAAGTAGCGTTAATGAAACATGTACAGTGGCCTTAACTATACGTCATCTTATCAAATACTATACGTCACATTAAATAATACTATAAAAGTATCTGCAATATTTTCAAGAACTTGAACACTAGATATCACCGTCACGTCAAAAGGTTAGTTATTTTCAGTAGTAGGAATTGTCCTGTTAAAATCACAGTGATTTTTCACTGTGAACTTTCACATTCTTTGAAACAACATCTCACCCAATTTCCCAAAAAATCACTAACATTTTCTCAACTGGCAACACAAACAGTGCAAAGTCCCCAAAAAGCGTATAGTCTCGGCCACGTGGTTAGTAGGGGCTTTAGCGGAGTGTGCGAGTGCTCGCGTGGAGACCACACCGTGTGGTGGGGCTGTCGAGGCAAGTGGAGGGGAGTATCCTAAGTGGACAGCGACTGTTCCCTTCACCTTAAAGTGCCGTCACATTTGTGCTGTGTTGGCCGCACGCTCGGTTGACTATCAGACCCTTTTTTTTAATTATTTAGCTTGCTTGACAATATTACTATTTAAGGACGATGCATTGTGCAAACTAGCGCCGCCAATAGAAAAAAAAAACATATCAATTAATGCATTTAGAAAAAAGTGTCTGGTAAAATAATTATAATAAATTATTAAATTGTGTATGTCTGTGAAGTTAGAAATTAGCGATAAGCAGGAAATTGTTCTGCAATGTAAACCTAAAGTCACGCAATAAATGATTATGATTAAGGTTCCACGAATGTAAAAGATTTTTTTTAAATAGATTTGTATTCTCATATTGAAACAATAAGAAACAAAAAGCGGAACTAAAGTACTTTTGACAATATCGCTTTTTGTTTCTTATTGTTTCAATATGAGAATACAAATCAATTAAAAAAAAAATCTTCTTCATCCTTAATACAACTTTTTTTAATGATTTAAATAATTGATATGATTTTTTTCGATTGCCAGCGCTAGTGTGCGCAAAGCCTCGTCTTAAGCAATTGTTAAGCTTCCCATTCATTCCCATAGTGACCCTATTGAGGCTGACGTGGTCACCTTGTCGTGAACTAAAGACAGATTGAAATAAATAAAGCTTTTTCTGTATATTCAATCAGAAGCCTAAAGATTTGCGGCTCCGATTTTGATCGACGATTAACATTAAGTCTCCTCAGTATTCCTATCACCAGAAAACCATAGTATATCCAATATGCTAGAAAACAAATGTGTAAACAGTGTAAAATATGAAAAACTGACAGAGTCGACCAAGAGCACGGCCATTATTGTGTTTTTTATTTCTATGTATGTGTACTTAATATAACACATCGTCAGTTGCATAAAGCGTCCTCAGATTTCAACCTCCATTGACTACGCCATAGCTCCAGAAAAATATCCCTTTATGATAGCTCACTATATTGGTGGGTAGAATTTAAGGGTAGCTTTATGCAGTTGGGAGTTACATAGATCACGTGTATTGCGACTGAGACAAAATGCTTTCACTGTCTATGAACATTTAAATGTACCTAAGTAGTCGCAATGCGAAATATCAGAGTTGGTTTCTCATTTGCATAAGCATCCAGAACGCAATGCATGATTTGTATTTTTTTATTTCTTGAAAAAAAAAGAGGGGCTTGGGGCGAGACGACAGAGGGCGAGCGTACAGCGAGCTGGCGACAGGCCCCAGCTCCCGCTCGCCATCTGTCGTCTCGCCACGCACCCCTCTTGCGATACGCCTGTTACGCGGTTTACCTATAGTTATGCAAAACATAAAATCGTAGAACAATAAATATATCACCAAAAATCTTGGCAAACTGAAATTCTTCAAACGCAAACCAACACTGATATTTCACTCGAGTTTATTGGCCCATAGACGTCATAATTTTAGAGCTAACTGAGTGAACAAGCGCTATAGTAGAAAGTGAGAAGTGGTCATCTTTCTCTTATAACGTTATCTTAGTTGGCCCCAAAAATCGCGTCGTATAGATGCCAAATAGATAGTTTGGCCGTTTCTACACGGACAGATACAACGAGAGAAGAAAGAGAAGAGAGTTAAAAAAATATTCAAACACTTAATGAAACTATTCAAATTATTCAGTACAGTTGTCTGCTGAATCCGTATTTAAATTCGCTTGACCACTTGGCATGGCGTCGTATCAGCCAGTGAAGAAACGGCCTCTGTAGAGAGTTGGATTACCTGTGGTCTGAGAGTGTAACAGTGTCAAGTCTTTAGAAAACTACAGCGATTTTTAAACGAAATCGAATCGAACCCATTGAAACCTTTTTCGGTTTTCTAGATTCCTATGGGTTCGATCTGATTCCGATTTAAAATCGGTGCAGTGTGCTAAAGGCATACCTGGGTAAAGTTCGATTTTAAAGAGTAGAATTTAAATAAAGGCAACTTTCCATACATCCTGAGCGATAAGGTCGCTTTAGGCCGAAGGCGGCCGTATCCTTAATTTAAATTTGTATTTTCTTGCCGCTATATTTAAATTCTACTCTTCAAAACCAAAAAATGAATGTAGTGTGATGTAAGGGTGCGTGTCCACTACTGACCGTAGTCGCCGCGGGCCTGCGGCGGGCGCGGCTGCGGCTGCGGCGTGCGGCCGCGCAGCGCGCCGTGCACGGGCGAGCAGCTGCACCAATCAAATCTGACATTATACACAACACGCGTTACGTCACTCGCACTCGCCACGCCGTCCTACGGTCTACGGCCTACACGGGAAGGCACGCGTACGGTCACACCAGATAATATGGTACTTGAAAAAATTCTTAGAAACACCTGCTCGATCGATGTCGCAGGTAAAGGTGCAATAACTCAATGATTGCGGCTTGTAAAACACGTCCAACGACAATTCAACCTTATGCTAGATGTTGCGATCAATCAACCAACCATCTTTCTATCGATCAATCGACAATCGCACGATCGACGCGGATCAATCTGTCGGTCAACTGGCGGACGCGGCATATAAAACTTCTATAGCGAGCGAGCTACATAGCGTGAAATCCAAAATCTTTGAAGGACCCGTTTCTATAAGAGACGTTCTAAAACCTTTAGCACACACTCCAGCGATTTTGCAACAGAATCGAATCGATCCCATAGAAATCAATTTTTCGACTTTCTAGATTAGATTAGATTTTGCTTCAAAATCGCTGCAGTGTGCTAAAAAAAGGCGTAAGCGTTCTACTGTCAGCGTTCCACCTCCGATAGGCACGTATGCTCAACCCCACAACGAACGTTCATTGCGGAACGCTTGACCGCTTCCGATCGTAATTTACATTTTATTCCCACTAGTTCCGTACAGTCCTAAAGTAAAAACACTGCGACTTATCTCGAAATGTCGGAAAAAAAGTATCAGTAGTTTCGTCACGGTACTGGACCATGGAACTACTGGGAACAATTCGAGTTTACTCAGGCTGTATTTCGAGCTCTGTGTACCATTTGTGTGTACTGACGATCAGGACAAGCTGACGATACGCGCCTACGGTCGGTCGTGTCCATAAATAAGAGGGCATCAATGATATATCTGGTGTTGATCATGTAAACGGTAGACGGCTACTTACCATTGAATTTTTTTTTAAATAATCCAATTTACATTAAACTAAATTAAACTAATTTATAACATCCACACTAGGCGCTGCTTGTGTCGTGGAGATTACATAGGAACACACATTGACCACTTTACAAGCTATGTGACAATCCAATATTCATATTCCAGAATTACAATTTATACCATCAGGTGTACCATGTTGTCTGCGGAAGCTCTGATAGATATAGACCTCCCCTGATCTCTCTCCATCCATATCCCTATTACATCTTTAGCACATTGCAGCTACTCATAGAAATCCAAAAAAGCGAAAAATAGACCGAACTTGGTGGACTGCCATGTTTTTAGATTTAGGTCCAAACCAATTTGGTTTCAAAATCGCGCTAAGGTATTAAGGCTACAGGAGACAATTGCGATTGACAATTGGAGAGGATGGCGCAATACAAAAAAGCGAGAAGGTTGTAAGCGCCTCTCGCTCCTTTATGTCGCGCCGTCTCTCTTTAATTGTCAATTGCAATTGATCGTTTCGCGGACACTTTAAAACCCATCTAATTCGTACATCTGTGACTACCTCAAAGTTAGCAGCCATCTTGTGGCACCCAAACCTACTCGTATATATAAAAGACAAGTCCGGCAGCACTCAAGCAATTTTCTGGTGTCGCATATTATGTAGAGTTACGTACATTTACCGACTGCTCTAACGGTGTAGGAAAACATCGTGAGGAAACCTGCATGTCTGAGGAAATTAAAAGCTTCCGAAGGCGTCTCAAATCCACCAATCAGCACTGGGCCCGCTCGATGGATCATGGCCCGTACTCGCTTGTGCAAGGAGAGGTCTGTGCCCCAACAGTGGGGACATTAATAGACTGATAATGATGATACGTAGAATCACCATGACCATCACATATAACATTTGCGTACTTACCATCACTTTTCTCCGTGTAAAAACTGATTAGAATTTCCCTACTGCTACGGGGTAAGCGTGTCGTACGAGGGAACTAATTCGAGTGACCTTGCTGAAGGTAAGACCCTTTCAGGATCTAGAGTCTGTCGCCAGTCTGCATATCATCGCTTCAGCATGCTGTGTTCCGGCAGCGTTTATAGAAGAGCCAGTACTTACTAAACCAGCTTCGGCCTCATCGTCACTTACCATTAGGTGATGTTGAGGTTAAACACGGATTTAGTCGTATATAACCATAGAAATCGGACTAGTAGCCCTCTCCTCTAGAACAATGACGTGAGCACTGACAGCGAGCCACGGATTTGACTCATATATATTTTCATACATTTGACATTTCAGTGCCCGACTAATGTAAGGGAAAATGCTAACAACCCAAGCGCCAACTGGAAGACGCGGTTTCCAAATGAAACTTCTCTAGCGAGCAAACTACATAGGGGTGAGTTTCAAAATCCTTGGTCGTAGCCCGTCTGCCTTTTTGTCTTAGCCTATAGTTATAGTATAGTCATAGAGCGTTGATTACCATGCGGGGGGGCCGGGTTCGAAACCATGCAATGAAATTTTCTATTTTTTTCGAAGACACGTACAGCGTTAGAGCAGTTGGTAAACGACTGCTCTAACGGTGAAGGAAAACATCGTGAGGAATCCTGCATATTAACCACATGGTTAGCTGGTAGAAAATGCCGCAAGGCATTAAGCTCGCCTCATGTACACCTTTTTTTGTCCATTAGTGTAAAATAAAATAAATATCTGAGGAAATGAAAAGTTTCCGAAGGCGTGTGAAATCCACCGCACAGCACTGGGCCCGCTCGGTGGATCATGGCCCGTACCCCTTGTCCAAGAGGCGACCTGTGCCCCAATAGTGGGGACATTAACAGGTCCGCAGTCCCGAAGCAATTTGCAGCCTTCTTTCTACACGTCTCCAGTGAAAATGACATTTAACGCTGATGAAGTTTCGTATACCAGGTTCGCAGTCGGATGAGGCACATGTGCCTCATGGAGATACCAGTGAAACCACCCATGAGACACATGTGCCTCATCGAACTACGAACCTAGGACTGTTAATAGTATTATAAAGGTGTCGACTCACCCGCCACGGCCGTGTATCATTTGCATCATGCGACGCTCGCGCGCGCGCAGGATTTCCTCCTTCTTTTTCTTGTCGGACGGGGGCTTGGCGAGCGAAACTTCGAGGCGAGCGCCACCCAACTCTTTACCGTCTAGCTCTTGCATAGCCTGCAAAAATTGAATTACAAATACATTTTTTTATATAGCCTAGTCTGTCCCACTGCTGGGCAAAGGCAACAAAATATTTATTAAGTAAGTTAGTAAGTAATATGTTTATTTCACACACATCAATGACCGAAACAGTTATAATTATAATTATGTAGTCAAAGGTAAACATATTGAAATCATGTCTGATGGTCTGCTGTTATTGTGAAATTAACAAAATTAATTTTCACTGGTGTGTATTTTTGGAAGAGATGGGCGTACGATCTTATAATAAGATACCTGAAACTGTAATAAATATGACAGAGAAAAAATTTAAGACCCATATAAGACGGACCGTATGTAAAAAGGGCTACTATAAAATAAATGACTACTTAAATGATAAAGAGGCTTGGTCCTAAATTCAGCTCCAGCTCTGCACATTGTGTACATATACGATTGTATTCATAATTAATGTAAGATATATTTATTTCAAAAGATGTGCTGCTGAAAGTTTCTTGCGCCGCTTCTTTCCTTGGTAGAGTAAAAAAAATGACGTTGAATAAAGGTACTTACAATAAAAACATTTTGATTTGAGAAAAACTGGTCGGAAAAACTTGGGGAAAGCTGATGTAGTAGTATGTAACTTCTATGAAATGCGTTGGTCAGTCTATGGCCACATCACCCAATTTAGGCATCTCACTTTTGGAGGTTTTGCTTTATTTTTATCACAACACGGTTCGTGTTCGAGAGTCGTGAGTGCTATTTGGAAAAGTTTCGAATTTATTAGAATTTTTAACGCAGTCAACATTTGCCAATAGGGATAGGTTACCTACGTCTAGAATAACCTGCTGCCTACTGGTAGAAATGTAACCAGAAAAAAAATCGAGTAGGGGCTCAGCTATACATATTGTTGGGTCGATGTGGGGCGTCAGGCCGATATTATAAAGGAAAACACACATTTTCAGTATTCGGCAGGATTTTACTCTACAAGCTTATTTCAAACAAAATAATAGTGATGGGCAAACAACTCTAATAATAGTGGTAGGCAAATTTTATCGCGCGCTAGTGTTGTGCGCGCTGTATCGATTTCGCTCATTATTATACATTACAATAATCATAATTAGAATGCACCATTGGCGGAATTTTATGTGAACTATTGCGAACTAATTTTTTTTATAATACCTCCAATTTTAAAAATACCAGTGGCAGTCTCTATCTCCAATATATTCCTAGTTGGGCTTTAAGGTTCATTTTCAGAATACCTTTTGGGACAAAACATGTTTTTAACAACAAAAAGATACTTTTCACAAAGCAAGACGGCAAACAATGCATTACGAACGTACAGCAGCAAGAATGCGACGTTAAAATAGAAGTAGATGACACGGAAATGCAGCATGAGCGCAGCAATACTGCGGCAAGCACTTTGCAGAAACATGGGCAGAGCAGCAAATTTTTAACAAGAGTGCAGCCAAACAGCGCAAAAACTTGGTTAGAAAAGTGGTAAAAGAAAGAGCACAAAATGTCAAAAGGGTTAGAATTGGTAGAAAAGAAAGTGCGACAAGTATAGTGCAAAAACTCTGTACAAATGCTGCCAGAGCAGGGCAGGGATTTGGAAGGAAGGAACGGTACGATGAGAGACCATCACACGAAGAGCTTGACAGCTTTTTACTGCCACATAACTTACTTTTTTTAAATTTACTTCTAAACCCGCATTTGACCTCGATCTCGGCTGATGGTAAGCGACGACGAGGTCGACGATGGAGCATGCGGGTCCAGTAAATGCCTATTCACTCTGGCCTTGAAGATCCCAAGGTTGTAGGTTTCGGGAAATACAGACGCCGGCAGGCTGTTCCATTCCTTAGCCGTTCGCATAATGAACGAAGAAGCAAATCGCTTCGTACGAGCAGATGGGATATCAACAACATAAGGATGGAACCCCTCCCCGCGCCTGGTAGTCCGAAGGCGGAATGGAGATGCTGGAATTAGGTCGTGCAATTCCGATGCTATACTATTTCATACCCGGGGGTTCACGCCACCTAAGATTCATCGCGAGGCAGACTTTGGTTCTTGCCTTCTCTGTAGTAAACCGATAAAGACAAATGCCAGCCTCGCCACACATTTAGCCTATTCAATGTATATTACCTTTACTAAAGCTGTACTGAACGAAATTAATGTCCTTAATCTTCTGATTACGGGTCCTACAGAGCTTCCTTGTATCTTCTTATAGATATATTCTTCGATATTATACCCTAGAAATAGTAATATAGGCACGCAAGTGGCGCCACAAAATGTGTACTCAGGTGGGAGGGGCTTAAAACGGAGTGCGAGCGGCGAGTCAGTCGCGCCTCGCGTTTGACTTCGGATTTTGAAATCGATCTGTGCATCATACGATCCTATGTTAAAGTAACGTAGACGGATATTCGCCTTTATGACATCGCCGTAAGATCTATTTTTGTTCAAATATTAATTTGAGTTTCATTGTGTGATATGCGTTGCATTATTTTCAATCCGCACACAGTGGCGTGAGGTTTGGTGCCGTCTTTTACGGGAATTTTGTTGGAAGTTACTCGTCTAGGGTGTAATATGTCGCTGTTCCTCGTGCCTTCTTAGACAAAGATCGGTTTAAACTAGAGCCTATTCTGCAGCAGCTATCAAGTCTTGGGTACCTTTACTGCACAGTCCCGGTCCTCGAAGTGAACGAAAGCGTAGTCCTTAATCTTCTTGACGCGCTCCACGGTGCCGTAGCGCTCGAACTCCTCCTTGAGAGCTTCCTCGGTGATGTCTTGAGTCAGGTTTCGCACGTACAACACTTTCACCTGCGTAAATACAGAAGTGTGGTAATCCATATTACAGTTCACTATTGGGATGGAGGGATTTCAAGAGTGGGTCATTGGTAGAAATAAACAAAAATGAAAAAAAAAATATAAAAAAATGCGGGTTTAGTAGTCAAAAAAATTTTTTTTTGAAATAGCTTATCTTAAAGTGGAATTTAAAAAAACGCCCTGCACGACGGTACGTAAGATTATTTTTAACTTTTAGAGAGAAAACTATTTTTGAATTTATACGGTGTAACAAAAAAAAACCTATAGTCCCGTAATTGGGGGGGCTGTTCAGTATCTCTAACTGAATAACTTGCACATTTCTAAAACATCAGATGTTTCATACATTTGGGAGCTTTTGTATGGAACAGCTGATATTTATTTACGATTTCAGAGTTTGCCCCATAGTGAAAGTTGGTCAGTTGATTTAGATTACGGATACTGAACACACCCCTTTCGCGACTATAGGGCATTTTTAGAGCGTCGGTGGCACAGTGACTAGGGCACCGAACTCCCGAAACTCCGATGCGGGAGGTCCGGGTTCGAAACCACGCAGTGCCATGTACCAATGAGTTTTTCGTATTTTTCGAAGACTTACGTACATTTACCGACTGCTCTAACGGTGAAGGAAAACATCGTGAGGAAACCTGCACACTGAAATAACCAGTGTGTAAAATGGGGTAGGCACAAAAGATCCTCAAGGGTCGAAGTGCCGCTGGGTTATTTCCGGCCCCCTATCATAAGATAAGATAGGGAGTTTTAATTACACCCAGTAGTATGATTCGAACTCTCAAACAGATTTGAAATGAAATGTATTTTATTTGCAAGAATGTACGTAATGTATGAAGGATCTTAAAATTACATAGGTAGTCCCAGCATATCCTACCACATTGTGGTGTGCAAATTTATATAAAAGATACATACATTTTACAAGCAATTAGAAAAAAAATGGATACAAAGCTAATTAACTAATACTCTTTAGATTACATGTCAGACAAGAACTCTTACGATTTAGTTACTAATAGGGATGTTACGGAGCTTCGACTCCGACCCCGAAAGGTCGGAACTTCCGATTGATTTTACACTTCCGACTCCGACTTCGGCTCCGATAATTTTGAATCGGAGGTTATATCGAAGATTTGTGAGCAAACATATTCAATAAAGGATACGTTTTATTGCCGCAAACGTCATCATAAAAAATATTGTCCAGTTCAGCTATATAAATTAAAAAACGGTTTAAAATTTGAACTTCTGAACATCTATTTTCTACCTCCGCCTCCGACTCCGGTTCCAACTCCGATAAATCAAATTTAAACCTTCGGTTTCGACTCCGGTTCCGGTAAAACCACCTCCGTAACATCCCTAGTTACGAACTTACTTATTCTAGGTGAAGATATAAAATATAATGTGTCGTGTAAGGAAGTATACTTACTTTGCTCATAGTTTGCTCATCGGGCTCCTCTTGAGGGTCGGCCCAATCAACTATAATATCACAGCCCCATACCTGCAATCACATCACTATTGCTCAGAAAGTGGAAAAAAAGGATGAATTCAGGAATTTAGCAGATTTTCAGGAATTTAGAAGAATTGATTTTTTTAGTTTTGTCCGACGCCACTGTGCCTATTGTCACTATTAACAATAAATCCTCGTCGCCACTGCTAAATAAAACACAAGTTATCGGCCATTACTATATTGGAGAACTGACTCAAAAGGAAATGGTAAACTACCTACAACTATTATTATAAATATAATTAAATCTACCGACATAACAGGGCCGAAAGCGTTTCCATTGCAGGAGATGCAATATTGAACACAAAACGCATGTTGATAAGGTACAATCTACAATAAATATTTCTGTTAAATATCGGTAACGGTTACCAGTATTTGACCAATATAATTCATTGTAAATTCTACCTCAACAGCATGCTTTTTGTGTTCAATTTTGATTGTACTGAAAAATTGGTTCAGGTAACCGCTTTCGGTCCTAGACTGAAAATCACATCACTATTGCTCATTAAAGTGTTTCTATCTATCTAAATTAAATTAGGCTCAATTTAGCAGGGGCCGAAAGCGGTTACCATTGCAACACATGCAATATTGAACACAAAACGCATGATGATAAGGTACACAATCTACAATATTTCTGTTAAATATCGGTTACCGGTATTTGAGTAATATAATTGATTGTAGATTCTCCTCAAAAGCATTCTTTTTGTGTTCAATTTTGATTGTACTGAAAATTAGGTTCAGGTAACCGCTTTCGGTTCCTGATTGTATATGATACGCCCATATACCAAAATTACTATTTCATGAATGCTGTTTTACGAAATTCGGAACATGCTACGTAATGGACATAAAGAATTATATACCGGGTGTCGCCATGTACCAATGAGTTTTTCGTATTTTTCGAAGACTTACGTACATTTACCGACTGCTCTAACGGTGAGGAAAATTTCGTGAGGAAACCTGCACACTGAGACAACTAGTGTGTAAAATGGGGTAGGCACAAAAGATCCTCAAAGGTCGAAGTGCCGCTGAGTTATTCCCAACCCCTTATCATAAGATATACCAGTGTAACAAAAATCTTCTAGAGTCCGGAAAGGCGGGTTATGAATAATAAAACTCAATACATACACGACCGAAATGTATGAAACAGCTGATTTTTATTCAGCGATTTCAGAGTTGGTCCCATAGTGAAAGTTCAGTTATGAATACTGAACACCCCTCTTTCGGGACTATAGGGGATTTTTGTTACACTGTAAACATACGTACCTTTATTCTACCAGTTCCCAGTCTACGTTTAGCTAGTGACGCCGCTTTGTGAGACTCGTATTCCAAAAAACAAAACCCTCTATTTTTCTTCTTGTCATCGGGCGAACTATATATTATTACTTCCATCAGTCCCGCTGCAATCACACCACTAGAATCAACCACTGGACGCGGCGTTAAACGTACTACAAACTAATAATAAAAGCTTCCCAAGGCCCGTTTGTCATTCCTCCGCTAAAGAATATGAAGCAAATCAAACGATATTTCAGGAGAACATATACTGAAGAAGTCTATACTAGAGCAAGTTTCTCCAGTCATTACCAGTGAGCATTCTCGAGGCGAGGCCAATCGTCGGGTTAACACTTCGTTTGCAAGTCTACTAATAAAACGGGCACGGCTCGGGGCCAAGGAACTACCGAGAAATGTATGGACGATATCTTGTGCTATGACAGTAAAATTCATAACCAATATTTGTAGTTTGTTACAAAATGGTGCCGTGACCAGGATAATCCCATAATGGCACAATTTTCTAACTAGTTTTACTTCTATTTTTATAATTTAGGGTCTCAGTGAGTGACCGGTTTCAAAATGATACTTCGCCCTGAGCCGTGCCAACGACCATCTGAATAGCACTTATGTATTATGAATTCGACAAGGACTTACGTGCGTGCTTAGTAAACTCCTCAAACAAATCGTCCCGATCTCGATTCTTAGGGATATTCCCCACGAATAAACGATGATTGTTAAAGGAAACCGTAACGCCAATCTTTTTCCCCTTTCGAATTTCATAATCATTCAGCTGCAAGAACAATTCGAGGGAGAATAGCCAATGGCCGGGCCGGGTCGCTGCTGCGGCGGCCGCGTCCGGGCCCAATGACTGGAGACGGGGGTGGGGGAGGAAGGCGGGCGGACGGCGGGTAGGGGGGTACAACGGGCGGGACAAGCGGGACGCAAGCGGGGCACCCTCAGCGGTCCACACCAAGCCCCACGCACTCAACCCAACAAGTAACTCCTTAATCATTCGAGTGACACTTTACCTGTTAATTTACCAAACTCTTCCAGTATCTCCTCTTTGCCTTTAGACTTGGGAATGTTGCCGACGAAAAGTCGCAGATTCGGTACGCTAATCTTAATTCTCAGAGTCTTCCCTGGTTTTATTTCGTGATTATCGAGCTGTGGGAAAAATATAAAGGGAAAAATTTTGAAAGTGGCATCAATTTTGATTCGGCCGGGCCGGTCGGTCGGTCGTCCTGGCGTTGTCGGATGAATTTTGTACATTACGTGAGCTAAAGTCGCGAGAGATGTCGAGAGAGCGCGGCCGTTGCAGCTCGATCAAGGCGGAACGATGATGACGGTTAGAGCCAATTGTGATGAGTTAACTGTACTTTTGATTGATGATAAGCCGAAAGTGTATGGAGCAAAGAGGAGAGCCTGACTATTAAATTCTCAGCCGGAGAACGTTCGAAGCCAATTGAAAGTTAACCCTGTAAGTGGACCGGTTGATGAAGTGAAAATAAAAAGAAGCGAGTACAGTGTGATGGTAACAAAAAAAATGAAAAGCAACTTAAAATTGAACGAGGTGCAACAGTGAAGAACGGGATGATGTCTCAGGACAAGCGAGGCTAGTTCATTAAAGGTGTTATATTTGCACATTTACACAGTATTGGTGAATTAAGAATATTATTGTTACGGCGGCCGTTTGGATCCCCAACATCAGGGTCTCAGCTTTTGAAATACCAGAATCCAATGCAAACTCCCAACTTATTTCATATTTATTCAAATTATTCCAAAACAATGACTTATACGTCATACGTCCTACGATGATACGGCTGGCAGCTGTCAAATTGATACGGAAACCGAATAAATGTTGTGCGTGAATGTTGCGTATTTTAATGTTATATAGCTACGTTGAATAGTTTATAATTAATTTTTGCAATTTCATTATAATAAGTTACCATAATTTGCATTCCCGCGTTAAGTACACATTTACAACGACGTCCTATCGAATGTGCCAGCCGTATCACCGTAGGACGTATGACGTATAAGGCGTGCTACAATATACACATTCGGGGCGGCACGTTCGGGTCGGCATTAACAGTCAAATCAGTATGGCGTTTGATGGTTAAAACCGACCCGTACATGCCAACCCGAATGCATAGCGCACCTGATATTTCAATGTAACTAATCTCGAAAGCATTTTAATGTAATTCTGGCCTAATTTAGGAAGATCCAAACGGCCACCGCCGGTGGAGGGATATTAATGTCATGCTTTAAAATGATTTAAGAAGCTTAAATCTATGTCTCCCAAGAGTGACTGTGAATATATCGACAGGCAAATGATCGGGACTTGCAAAATTACTGGCTGATGGTAACTAGTAGTCCTGCAAGTGACGCCTTGGTTTGGGGACTTCACCTAGAGAAAGTCATCTTGCTTTTAAAACAATTTCATTGGAAATATACATAACAGAAATGAAAGATTCAAACTATCCACGCCCGCATGGATCGTCGGCGGGGGTTCGTCACAGTCACATTATTACCCTTTTATGTTGTTTTTTTTACTACTAAGACTTATTCGAGTAACCAAATGAGTCTGTTTTAATTTCAATACCTGGAAACAGCTCTAAACTCATGCAATACAATCGCACGTGATCCACTAGATAAATAACCGTACCTACCCCCACATGCAAAGGCCTGTTTCCAACAGGGAACGTTAGTAGGTTCAACGACTTTACAAAATTAACAGATATTTTCGCGTAATGTCAAATAATCAAGGACCGAAAGTGGTTCTGTCTGAATCCTATTTCGCAACAAACTCTAACAGCATGCTGATAAGGTACAATCTACAATAAAAACATTTTATTAAATATCGGTATAGGTTACCGGTATTTGACAAAAAATTATTGTAGATTCTACCTTAATAGCATACGTTTCGTATTCATATGTATTTCGGTATCTGAAATTAATTCAATTTAACGTTCTATATTAACAAAAGAAATATTCAATTGCTGTGTAATGATTGCATTAGCTTACATTATGAAAGCAGTTCAAAGTTCAAACCCGCTAAGCTATAGTATCGACAAAGAACCATGTTTTCACTAGGAACAGTCCTTTCCCACGGTAATAATAACATTCATAATCTTGTGTCATCTATTGTATGTACGTGATTCAAAAACTATCTGGCTTGAAAGTAATTTCTAATTGCTTCCCATGTGCCTTGTTAAACAAGGACACATTGAATTATATTTCAATGAATAGATACTGCAATTTAAGATAAGTTTTAAATAACTTTTGTGGCGGAAAGTAAACCGCTTATAGAACTTTGATCAATTTAAAATCTTCGTTAGAACTATTTAGAGATATAGGGTGTTACTAAATCTTGCATTGATCGTTACCGGGGACTTACGAGAACTAAACAACTTTTTTCTACCAAAAATTATTAGCTGATCCACATACAATTTGTTCAGTATGGGAATTCGTAATTTTTTGCGAAATCCAATAGTTGTAAAAGATATTCAGTTGTGAACACTGAGCCCCAAGAGAACTATACATCTTTCTATAAGAAAAATATAAAAAGATAAGTTGCGTATTTTTAGCCAAGAACCTACTGGCTGAGCAAAACACAGATATGTGTCTACGTAACATTTGTAAAAAAAAAAGACAAAAGGCTGCGTCGCGAGGCTTCTAGCTCCTTCGTTACGCGGCTTTTAACGATTTTACACAGATGACTTTCCCTAAAAAAGGGGTAATGTACAAAGAGTGAAGTCCCAAAACTGGGCAACTAAAAGTGCTGTGATACTGTCAAGGGGAATATACTTAAACATTCGTCGAGACACCTGGAAAGTAGATTTCAAATTAGAATTTTGTATCAAATTCATATCGCACCAATTATACAAGCAAATCGCAACATTTGTGTACTAATTTATACTTTTGTCACAATTTAGTGGTACCAATTGAGAATAACTGATGGTGGATTTAGAGAGTGGTGGAATAAATTGGATTTGGGGAACTGATGTGCTGATAACATCCATTTATTTCTAAAGTATTGGTGCCTACAGTTCCACTAAATAGTTTACTAATTATACTGTTTTATAGAAATAATCTGGGTATTATAATGGCACCAATCTTTGTTCTTATAACCAAGGACCTTGCTGCAAACAAGACATCGAATGAAACGTATTCTGATGAGAAAATGCCTTTAAAAGATTTAGTAACAGTTGGACCAATAAGAATTTGGTCCAAATCGCCAGTTCTTTCAGATGCACTTGGTTTCAATATTAGATCCAATACCAACCGCTACTTAATTCTTTAAATTATGGTCTTTTGCAGTCCCCAATTTTGATTTTAAAACTAAATCTAGTCAGATTACTTGGCTACATCTTTTTGGCGAAACATTCCACCAAGTGTCATTGATACAGAAAATAATAATAAGAACTTTTGTAAGCAATATTACTATCTATTGTATATGTATATTCGTATGTAATATAGCATAATGCAGTCTATTTGTTTCAAATGTTCCTCCATGTCCTAGGAAACAATAAAAAAACCATATTTCAAAAGCTCACTTCCTCATCAAAGTTATTTCAGTCAAGGCGTTATCTACAGCGATGGTCCGGTCTAACTTTTCTGAATATATCTAGATATCAGTAAAGATACATCCAAAGAGTGGTAAGCTTTTATTCCATAGAATAAATAAAGATATTAAGCTAAAGAGTTATTTTTTAGTATATTTAGCTCAATATGGGCCAATTGCAGCTCCAGTCTTTTTCGAAATAATTTCCATATATACTAATTTACAGCACATCAAATTATCAAGTTAAAAAGATTACCGCTCTTCTTCCTACTAGACAACATTTAATATACATTCGCGTATATAATCTTAACTGCGTTCCATGGAATACCTAACTTGGTTTTTTACTAAAACTATACGGTTAAGTTAATCAACTTTTTTGGTTGAACACTTTTTAGGTATCTGTACCTAAAGTTTAAAAAACGAGTATGTCCTTCAGTGTCCGTCCGTCTGTATGTCACGGTTGTTTCTCTCAGCAACTATTAATGCTATAGACTTGAAAGGCACTGTTGTAGGTAAAAGAAATTTGGAAATAATTCAATATTCTGTGATGGGTGATAAAATATAATTTCCCAGACACAACATGGAACGCAGTCTACCCACGAAGGGTACAATTACTGGTACGGATCTAGAGTGATGTTTGTTCGCCCTAAGGCTAAAGCTAGAACCATTTCGAATAGGTGCTTTGTTTATAACATACGCCAAATAGACCCAAATTATTTGCAAACTGAAGATCCGTGCCGGTGGCTGTAATATAGCATAGGTGTCGGCTCTGGGCGAAAGAGACGGAGTAAACACGGGCACTGTTCTTTTATCACCATTTTCGTACAGTTGTACTTTTGTACAGAAATGGCAGTGCGCATTTTCTCCTTCTTTGCAAGTTTGCACAGGCAGCAGCTTTCGCGCCACCTATTGTCAGTCGAAAATATCTGTGGACCTGACGTGGTGATTATGGCATCTACAGCAAGCAAGAGTCGAAATAACTAAAACATTGAATTCGTACACTCACATAATTCGGTAGTTTCTAAGTAACAAATATTAAATGCATTTAAAAAAAATTAAGAAATAGACAAATTGATGGTGAAATGTGAAAACAGAATTAAAATTCGGTGAAAAATAAAATAGCTACTTGCAATCAAAAATCAGACGATAGAAAGAAGCGGCAATATTACATCATGACGTCACTGTGTAGTAGCGCTATACAAGCAGATCCTGGCTACATATAAAGAACTGTTTTGCTAAGAAGGGATCATTAATATCTCTGATGTTAGTTGAGATATCGAAAAACTAATTTTAGATCCTTCTTCAGGATGTCCATGTAAGTTATAAGACAGACCTTATATAAAAAGGGTTATTATAAAATAAATGACAACTTAAAAGATAAAGAGACTTGGTCCTAAATTCAGCTCCAGCTCTGCACATTGTGTACATATATGATTGTGTTCATAATTATTGTAAGATATATTTATTTCAAAAGATGTGCTGCTGAAAGTTTCTTGCGCCGCTTCTTTCCTTTCAGCTATAGCATCTTACGAAGAGGTGGTAGAGTAAAAAACTGACGTTGTAAAAATGTACTATAAGGTACTTACAATAAAAACATTTTGATTTGATTTGTTATATGATGGTATATTTTTTATTCAAATACCGAATTGTGTGATCGACACCGTAACAATGGATTCCGTAGCTCGACTTTGAATGTCCAATGCTCCACAAAGCCCCGCTCTGGTCCACAGATATTTCCGACGTGTGGTAGAGAGCATTGAGGTAAGTTCGGATATGGGGAAGATGGTTCAAATCAAATTACTGCCGAATATAGAGGTATTAATAGTGCCGGTAAAACAACTCGCGACAGCCCCCAGCCTAGGGGGAAGTGGGATATTTTTTCCCTACTGTTAATCTCCCTTTAACCCTTCTTAGTCCGGGGTCAAGGTAGCGTAGAATAATGTCTCAGGGATCCGCCTACCATCACTGGTAGGCGTTGTTTTCACGTCAGAGTACCACTGTCGATCCTGGCTCACAGGAGAAGCAAAGGGAGAGGAGTGTAGGCGGGTTTGTCCCGTAATAATAAAAATACCAGCCCGCGACGCCATTTTCTCGCTATTTTGCCATTAATACCGCTAGATTCACTAGTAATTTGGTTTAAACGATCTTAGTCTAGCGACACACTTTGCCGAAATTACGCGACGGAACTTCGGCCCGCTTCTACGCTCACAATGCTTTTTAGGTTACCCGCGACACACCTGACGGAAATTACGTAGCCGAAAACTCGTACAAAATGATTAACCGGCGAACTTCGGTCGCGTAATGTCGGCATAGTATGTCTCTAAAGTTACCCCACATCTGATCTTACCCCAACGCACCTTATAACCTTGTCGTAGAAGAGACCCTTGCGTCAACTAACCTCGTGCACAGCGCGCTGCGTGGCGTCCCTCGTGGTGAAAGTGACGAAGGCGTACCCACGGTTGGTGCCCGTCATGGGGTCCATCATCAGTCGCAGGTCCCAGATCACGCCGCAGCGTTCGAACAGGGGTATCAGCTCGTCCTCGTACATATCCTGGACACGGGTCTCATGTTAGCCACGGATCGAAATTGATTAGGTAAAAAATCTTCCATGTAGTACAGTGTCACAGTTTACAGAAAAAGTTTAGCTGCCTACATAATAATAATAGATGCATTTAAATTGTGGCGGCCCGCCGTACTTGTGACCTGGGACGTGCTCACTATACCGAGACTAGGGCTCCGCCCCACAGCGCTCACCGAAGCTATCTTCCCGCAGAAAACCTCGCAGCCGGCGCCGGGTATGCCGCCCACCCAGCCCGGGGCGGCCCGCCGTACTTGTGACCTGCGACGTGCTCACTATACCGATACTAGGGCTCCGGCCCACAGCGCTCACCTTAGGTATCTTCCCGCAGAACACCTCGCAGCCGGCGCCCGGCGTGCCGCCCTCCCATCCCGGCGGCGGCCCGCCGTATTTGCGTTGACCTGCAACGTGCGCCACCAACTTCTGACATACTCATCAGTCCCATTTACATGTACGTCGGAAAACCGTTTCAATCCCAGCGTTCATTAGAAGAGTGGAGGCGCAGCGAGGAATTGTTTTCGAAGAAGGTTCTTCAAAAACAATTGAAACTAAACCTTAAGACGGGATTCCACGCTTCGTGCCGCTTGCCGCCGCCCGAGTCGCTTCATATTTTGAACCGTATTTTAAAGATGTAGAGGTTTACATTGTAAATACAATAAAGTCGGTGCGCCACCACTTCGTTAGTGTGCGCTGGGCCTGTCCGTAGTGTACAAATTAACAGTTCATCTCTTCTTCACATTACATTTGTGTCTTATCTGTGCTAAAGCCTAAAGTTACCTAAATCCTATTTTGCAACATTTGCAAAGTTGAACACAAAACGGGTAGAATCTACAATATTTTTTTGTAAAATAACGGTATCGGATCGGTTACCGGTATTTTATCAAAATAATTCATTGTCGTTTTGTATTCAGTTTTGCATGTGCTGCAAAATGGATTCAGGTAACCGTTTTCAGTCCGGACGTAAAAGTACCTGAGTAAAACACAGCAAAAATAAATGTTGTTATTAAATGGGGCAATAAAACTAATAGAAGTGGTTTTGAAGCTTGCTTTTACATACATTTTATTATCAATTTAGAATGAGATTTACACAGAAAAACAAACAAGTTTGATTCCAAAAGTCAAACCTATATTACAATTAGTTAACTCTTATTGGAATATTGCTAGATTTTGTAGCAAATAAGAGTGTCTTATTGGAAATTCTTATAAGATTGTAATTATCCCGTCCCGACTGACTGTATTTTTATAGGAGTTTTACACAGTTGCAATTTAGGTATGTAAAAGTACATGCTTTTGAATCTCAGTTACAACAATGTAATGTTCTGGTGACGTGGATTTTTTATTATTATTATTTTCTGTTTTTTTCTAGATTATTTCGTTAGGAACATTATCATATTCATTTATGATAGTAGATATATCGAAAGAGACTGGCCTCCACAACACAAGGTATCCTAGTGTGGGATCAAGTGAAACTTTAATATGTTGGCTGGTTTACATTTGCTCAAGCGAAGTTGGTAAGGACAATGGCGAGTAGAACGGCGAGTGACTAGTGCCTGTTTACACTACAGCCAGTCAAACATCCACTGGCAAGGCAGCTTGCAAGCCAACTTGACTCGCCACTGTCCTAACCCTAACTCACTGTACTTACCCACTTCGCTAAACACCTGACCAATTGTAAACCAGCATTAAAAGACGTTGTTTGCTGTTTCTTCTATCCCTGGAGCAGTGTCGTATGTACTGACCTGTGGTGACATCTAACGTGTAGCCGGTTCGGACCAGGATCTGTTTGATCTTGTCCTCGTCGGGTCCCTTGACCTGGACAGCGGAAGACAGCGCGGGTGCGCCTTGCACGCCCGCTCTGCTTTTCTGTCTGGAATCACACCAGTAACGCGTCTTACATACATACGTACAACTCACGTCTGTTTCCCGCAGGGGTAGGTAGAGACCTGTAGTCTCGGGCGAAGAATACAGCCACGGTAACTCCTGCCTGTCGTAAAAGGCAACTAAAAGGATGGGATCAGGGTCGCGGGCGGTCAAAGTGGGGGCTTTGGCCGTCCATTGGCGGGCGACCCTGGGGAAGGCAGCAACGAGCTATGGCCGCACGCTGCTGTGACGGGAGGAACTGGGAGGTGGAATGTACACCTCCCAGGAGGAGCCCAAGGCAAATGCTAGAAGCCCTCCTAGTGCGTTCCACTGGAGATCCCGGAGCCCTCCGATAAGCACGAGGCCGGCCATCGAGGGCGTTTTAGTGAGTAAAAATCTCACATAACCCAGTCTCTCCCCCAGGAGGCTGGGTATCTTTCGAAGATTCCCCCCGTTACCAAAAAAAAGGTAGTGACTAAAGTAGTAGTGACCTCAGGATCGTCGCAGGTGGAAATCCACCTGCGACGATCCTGAGGAGTATTCCTATCCCACGTAAGCTCGTGGGGTCAGATGACACAAAAATTCCCATCCACCCTCACATGGGGGGGGAGCTACGATCATGACAAACCGTTAACGCTTCTTCAACGCTCATTAATCACTTTATACACACTCTTCGGTTAGTGTTTTACTGCACCTAACCTTTCTTTATAACGCTGCAATTTGGTCTACGTATAGGTCCATCTAGGTCTCCCCTTCCCTAGCCTACCTTTTACCTTTCCCTTTAACACCGCTTTCCTTACTCTCATTTCATTCAATCTTTTTACGTGTCCAAACCATCTCAACATCCCTTTTTCAATCTTACTCACTTCATCATCTTCCACACCACACCACACCTTTCCTTTACGGCACTATTCCTTATTCTATCACACGCTATTTTGTATTCTAACGTGTCTTGTATTCTCATTTGAAACATCTCTTTTTTTCATCCTTCTATCTAAAGCCTGTCGTCAAATATCTTCGCTTCGGCGTTGATGGGTTTCGGCAGTGTTTATTTCTATAAACAGCCAGTATGCTCTCAATGTCCATCACATGTGCTCCATCTTCGACCTCATCGTCACTTATCATAAAATAAAATAAATAAATAAAAGGTCTTTAAAATGAACACAGTTTGCAGTTTTGCCAATGACCCGTGTTACGAACGTTTTGGCGTTTGTTTTGAAAAAGTTGACCAACGTCGAGATTTTACTGGAGAGTCTCATGTATCGGAAATGCCTAGTGCCTTGCATTCCAAGTACAGTTAAAGGTTTGGTTCACGGATTCACACAATCTGTTCATTGTATTTCCCTCCCATTTTACTGTCCTATATTCCTATACATATAACGTTCACTTAACACGGACGATTATCAGGTAAAATAACCAGTTTCACACTTCCTAACTAATATCTACTGATATGATCCAAACACTTACAAGTTATAGGTAGAAACATATCCTGATCGAAAAAGTTTTATTTTTTCCTCATGCAGTTTTCCTTACGATATTTTCCTTCACCATAAATTAACAACATGTTAATTCTAAGTCTCATTTAAATAAAACCTTATCTCAGTGTAGAATGGTTACTAGAAAATAGGCGAGTCTGACCTAGATCTAGGTACCTAATCAGATGACTCATGGGATGTTATTTTTATTATATTCTTTATAGAATAAAAGCTCGTCAGCTCTTCAACCGGCCCCATGGTAGCAGTCAACGTTGCCAATAGACTTTGTTATTATATCTCGTCTCCCTATAATGCTATTAGAGGGTTTTCGATGTACTGCTCACATTGAGGACTAAGATGGATTGCCTCATGTGCGAGACATTAGATACGGTACATAGTTACGTATATAGTTACTCGTTTTAAACGCAACGACCTAGGATCCTTCTTAACCCTCAAAAGTCTTCGTATTATTACCGTCAATAGCACATTCAAAGCTGACAGTAAAATGAGTAATTGTTTAGTCAAGTAAACTGAAAATGTATTTTTATTGTGGACAAAAATAATTCGACGCTCTTGATCTAAATAATTGGACACGTGTTCGAAATTTTGTACGGAGTTTTGGGAGTTCCCCCTTAGTAGCTTCCGCTCCTCTGAACTCTTGACAGAAGGCATCATTCATTTATCATCCCTTTAATAATCCACCCTGTCCTCCACATCACAGATATTTGACAAAATGGAAACCGCTTTTTCAATTGACCGCCACCAATCACTTTCTGATAGCATTAATTTATCAGCTTTTTCGCATGTCTCACGATTATGCCACAGGGCGTGATGCTAGTTAGACATAGGTATAGAATGTGTACAGTTGTAGGATCGTGATCACGCCTAGGTTCGACCCTGGACACAAGAAGTCCACCTTTATCAAAACACAAGCCTATCTGTTTCTGCATAAACTCTAAAAGCGTTTTCTTCGCTATGATCGGCTCTGACTTACGCACTGGAGATCGATTCCACTAAATACAACGTAACTAAATAGAATCTAAACTGCATCGTTATGACGTGTTTCGTACGCTACTATCCACCAACGATCAAATTTCAGTTAAGTTCCGATCGAGTCAACGATCGATCGAACAGTAACGTATTTGTGCATTCAAATAAAACGTTCAGTTTATATTGAATCGCAGTTGACCGGTAACAAAACGCTTCAACTGTCATATATAACGATCGAACATAAGTTCCTCCCGAGGTTCTTTTACCCGATCGATAGTAAATCCAAAGGTGGCAGTGGCAGAGTTATGCGTCAGCGGAATGCGATTTGGTGTCCAAATAGAATTGGAACGAAAACTAAATTGAAATTGGATAGAAGTAGAACTACAAACGTTGTAATTTAGGGGAATTGGGCGCCAGAACATGTAACTCTTGTATACTTAGTGCCTAACGGCTCGCAAAGACAACATAGCTGCAAGTATTTAACCCTGAATAAATGGGATTCCTACCCACGTTCATTGTTCTACACTGTTCCTGGGCAAAGGCTTCCCTCCGATCTCTCCAACGGTCTTAATCCAGTGACTCCTCAGCTAGTTACTGTTACTGAGCGGTGGGAAGAGCTCTCGTCACGGAGGCCGTAGTAGCGTACGCGTGTCAGAATTGGGCCACTGTTTAATCACTCATAACATAAGCTGATCCCTTTCTTCGACATCACATTCTGACAAAACGCCGCCACCCAGCACTTCACCATATCTGTAGACATGGCAACTTTTTCGCATGCCTCACGATTATTCCCCGAGGTGCGGTGATAGTTTGACATATAGAATGTCCTCGGGCGTGTTTGCGCCGAGGTGAGATTAGATTACCGGTGGTCATTGGCCTCGCTACACTGCAACCAGTTTGTGCATGATGCAAAAATGCAAATTTTCCTTTAGCGCTGTTACTATGCACTCGACACGCCTAGATAGCTGTGATGCCACAGTAATATGAAACAGTAGATAATGTCAGTGCCGCCATATACAGAGCGCATACGTAATTTATACGAGGTCAAAAAGTCAAAAGTGTTTATTTTTTAGTAGGTTACGATTAAATCCCAGATTTTTGATACTGGTCGAGTTTCAGAAAATAATTGTATGTGACGTGAACGGAGGTGAGCTGATACGACAGAACGACGTTGTTGCTCTCTATAGCTATAAGTTGGAAAGGGTCAAGTTGAAAACCAGCGTCGGTAGAGGTGTAGGTATCTGAATATTTGATTGACACATAGCTGTAGGCCCTTTTTATCTGCAGCAACAAGCTGAGTTGAGGCCCTTTTCACAACAACAGCAGACCATCTGACATGATTTCAATATGTTTACCTTTGACTACATGATTATTTTATCATAATTATAACTGTTTCGGTCATTGCTGTGTGTGAAATAAACGTATTATTTACTTACTTACTTACTTACATAGCATTGTAAAGTGGTCAATGTGTGCATTTAATCTCCACAACACAGGCAACGCCTAGTGTGGAGGTTATAGTTTAATGTGAAATGTTAACTAATAAACGATAATGTTAACTAATAAAGAATAACTGGTAAACGAATATTTTTTTCAAATTTTTCAATTTTTCAAGGTATCTATACATCTAGCGACACTCAGCTGAACTTCGCCTTTTTTAATAGATCATATATTTACTACTTTAAACCATATCATTTTAAAAATGTATTCCCATGGTGTAGTATTTTACTAAGCCAAAAATGGTCTATTAATAAAGGATTTAATTTTTTATTCAATTTTGAAAATAGATTACGCAGATACTCATTCAAGTCGTTACATTTCGGGGTTCCATTATCTCGGTCCAAGCAGTAATTTGGTGTTTTTTTGGAACGATACGTGTAGGTGTCTAGTTGAATGGTCACAGTACAGTACAATAAAGATTTCGAGTACTAATGTTGGGAGCACGGTGGTACATAGAGCGCGGTTATATGGAAAGTTGATACGCTTACGACATCGTTTTTCCCACCTGTAGTTAGGTCTTGGACAGCGGGGACTTGCACTTCTGTTCTAAATATTTTATAGTGATGTAACTAGGTTAAAGATAAGAACCGAGCCAGCAAAAGATAAATAATATTCTAATGGCTACTGGGATTCCCTGAAATATGGGTCTAGCCAAAGATAATAATGACACCCAAACTCTGAATAAACTGTTTGGTCTTTGGGTACAACTTACAAGAATCTTAGCAACCTTAATGATAGGGATGTTTCGTGCAACTGAGTTTCTACTTAAGTACCTACTACGAGACTGGGGAAAGGAAATGACGGTCGTCCTGCAGCCAGGTGGGCTGACGACATAGTAGAGGTTGTAGGAAAGACGTGGAAGAGGCTGGCACAGGGTCGACACGAATGGCACGAAAAGCAGGAGGCTTATGCTCTGCAGTGGGCGAATAAAAGCTGCAAATGAAATATCATCACGCAGCGACCCTTGCGGTGTTAACAGAGGAATGGAGTGTCCTGAGTCTCGATAAAAAATCTGACAAACAAGACCCTGAATGAATCCGCACGACAGGCCTTGATAAAAGACAGATAGTGCATGGTGGTGCAGCATGTATGCCTACTACTACACTGTCAAGAGTAGGCATTCGACTTTGAAGAAGAAGAAGAGTCTCGATACAAGTTTTTATGTGGAAAGTGGTGGTATGTGTGGTGGTATGTGGTTCTCAAGATACAGGTTAGTTAGACCTAGTTAGTGAGGGCCAGAGAACATTGTACTTAATATAGTACAGGTCAATAGTATAAGATTTACCAAATTGTTGCAGTACTGTGTGTCAGCATCAGCAGCAGCCTATTAATGTCCCCACTGTTGGGGCACAGGCATCCCCTTGCACAAGGGGGTACGGGCCATGATCCACCGAGAGCGGGCCCAGTGCTGATTTCACACGCCTTTGGATTTTTTTATATTTTTTATTTCCTCAGGATGTTTTCCTTCACCGTTAGAGCAGTCGGATGTACATAACTCTTTGAAAAAATCCAAAAAACTGTGTATGTGTACTGTGTATGCCAATAAACTATTTGTATTTGTATTATTACTATTTGTTACAGCCTATTGGTACAGAATGACCACATTTATTTAATCTGTGACTGAACTCTCGTAAGAGTCTGCAGGGCAGACAATAATCTGCAATGACATTTGCCTGCGGTTAATTTACCTATCTCACTCAACGGTCGCCCGCGCCGATAACGTGGCGAATCAATTTTTCGAGATTATAATGACCCAGATACACGGCCGCTTGGCAATCATCCAATATTTTGATCGGGTTGCCAAGCGGAAAAAATCCAGTGCATCTCTCGGTATGTGTGACCTAACTATTGGCCTCGGTTTTTGGCGATGGAGGGTGGCGCTGTCGGTTTAATAAACCAGTAATCAGTCTGTTATATCCTTTAAAAGCGATTAGTTCAAGATACTGTCACAAGTACATGAAATATCGCACAAAGATAAGAATTCAGCGAATTTATATACGAGGTTTCGAGATTCCGCGTGTCGTCCTTGTTCAACAACCACGTTAGACAGAGACAAAGAAAATGACGCATCCCTTGCCCTTGTCATTGAGAAGTGCAATGCCTCCTCACTTAGGTCACAGTCCTTCAATTGATCTCCAGCATTTCGGTCTTTGACTTTACTTGAAATTAGCGGGAAAATACTACTTTACAGCGTAGTAGATAGACAGAAAAACAATTGAGGTGGCAGCCTATCTTAAGGTGCAACGTCACGACTTGCTTTCCATAATTTACACATTCATGTCGTATTTGAAAAATATTTTATACTGACGTAAAATTAAAAATATATTATTTAAAAAAAATATACCTGAAAAAGTTTACATACAAAAATTAATCACATTAAAGGATTAGACATACTCATACAATCTTTTTAATTCAGCGACAGTACAACTACATGATTGAATGGTAATAATATTTCAGTCAAATATTGTACAATTACGACGTGAATCTATCTATCTATCTCAGCCACGTGTGGTCCGCCTTCGGACATAGGCCTCCTCCAACTTTTTCCACTTCCGACGTTGTGGCCCGCTATTCCCCAAATGTCGTCCACCCATCTCATAGGTGCGGGACCTTGTCCCCGCGTGTTTTGCCGTGGTCTCCACTCCAGCGTTCTTCTGGTCCACCGGTCCCTATCCATCCGTGCATGTGTCCCTCCCGCCCATCTCCATTTCCGGCTTTCGATGAGATCTACCACGTCTCTAAGCTTCGTCCTTTGTCTGATCCACTCGTTCCGTTTGTGGTCTAACAGTGTTACACCGAGCATCGCCCTTTCCATCGCTCTTTGTGTCACTCTAAGCTTCTCAGCGGACTTCTTTGTCAACGTGGTAGTATGTATAACGTCGTATAACGACGTGAATATGTAAAATCATTTGTATTGAAAGTCTAAGTCGTGTCTAATATTGAAATGTATGAAGTTTTTCTTGGAAAATGTAATACACAAATTGTTACAAGGTGTACAGATTGACAGTTAACACATCAATCAGGCTTTACCCTTTAGTACTCTGTCGCTTACACTCATTTGACACATTCATACGAATGTAAAGATATACTCGTAACAAAAACATATAGCGACATGCTTCACGTGTCTTCAACTGAACAGTTCCTGCTGTTCAGTTCACTCAGCATTGCCAATTTAAAACCTTAGGAAAGCGCCATAAGATTCAAGTTATAATTCCATAAGCAGATACTAGGCGTTGTCTTAGTGACCACTACTACAACAAGCCAAGAGCTTTTACAGATCGTTACTACAGACAGGAATGTAAATATCCCTGGGAAAATTCCCACTACCAGAAATATTTGAAAGTGGAAACGGGTAAAATTGAAAGCCAGACGTGTATGCATCAGCTTCAACTTTTATGTTTCCCTTTAGGTAACTTTTTCTGCCGCAATGCTTGCTGCATTGCTGATTCTTGTTTGAAGGGTAAGAGAGCCACGAGGCACATGAGGCACTGCATCTAAGTCCACAAGGTTAAGTAAAAAAAAACACGCAAAATAGAGACATAAAAATTAAACGATACACTCCTTGTTAGACAGTAAACGTGGCTGATGACAGCTGATGATGACTAGAGCCGAGTATACACGATTCAGCGTCACCGACCCGAGCGCGCTTGATGTCGAATGGACCCGAGTATACCCGATTCAGCGTCACCGACTCGAGCATGACGGTTCAGTTTGGTTCTCTGTTCAGAAAGAGCGGAAGGTGCGCCTAAATAAGTTTTCACTTCAAAAACATTGCTAAATATTCTTCGCTACTCCACCTAGACTAAAATGGATGTGCAAGAAGTGGTCCACCATAACGGTCCAAAGGTGGATTCAATCCGGCGATTACACCGCCGCAGTCTCGTAGGCAAAGCCTTTGAGACATGGTTGTTTCGTTTCAAAAAAAGTTGGAAATTCTTATTTATTATGACAGCTCCACATTCGCTACGACGACACTCCTCGTTCAACAACCGGGTCGTAATCCCTCTATCCTCAGAAGCCCATACAAAAATTTCGAACCACGTGATTAGTACGCATAGTTAGTGCATTTAAAAAAAGTGACGAAAACAACCGACATCCTCCATCAAACTTTTCATAGGGCGAGCGATCCCGAAAATCTTCCAGCACTACTCCGAGATTTTGTCCATTTTTAATGCTCTGACAAATCATTTTCATATACAAAAGTGGGCACGAGTTTAGCCTCGCGTTATACATTATCTGAATTGGCTTCGATTCCGGGGTGACCACCAAACCTAAAGTTAAACCTAAATGAAACTGTCACACGAGATTGAATATCGCTAAATTTGGAGGCCAAAGCGGAATCGATTCCATTCTAGAGCTAAAATTACAGTAAAAAAACAAACTCACCTATAGGTCTTCATAACTCCACATAAATAAGCACTTTTATTAGATACATGCTCGAGATTTGAATCTAAAAATTGTCCAAGAACACTTAAAGCACCGTCGGATGGAAATTCTTTTAAGGCGTCTAGCGCTCGCTCGTCCAATTCAGCGTGCGCTAGCTTTCCAGTCTTATAAATGTCGTCGAGCTTGGCGGCCACCTGGAAACCATACAAAATCACAGTTAGCTAATTTCAAAGATTTTGAAATGCAGGGTGCATTTCTGTCACTCTGTGAACACGGTCTGTGAACTCTTAAAAAGGATTCTGGGGTAAAATCGGTATCTGTCTTACATCCGAGTATCGCCGTCAATAACCGAAGCCACCTTTATGAGCCGAATCCCTTTCTAATGGCTGGTTTACATTTGGTCAAGTATTTAACGACGTGTGTCAGTTAAGTGGCAAATGCCAGTGTTAAGGACAGTGGCGAGTGACAAGTCACTGTCCTAACGCACTTCGCTAAACACTTGACCAATGTAAACCACCCATAAGACGTCACAGACTGTACTATGTACTTTACTCGTTAGAGAAGTTTTATATGTAAACCGAGTCTGCTTGTTGGCGCATGCGTTATGAGCATCCCCATACATTCAGTCGGCCACTAAAATGTCAATGTATGAAACTATCAAAATTATATGCTCTTTTGCGCAAACCAATTGGCCCGCTGTCAGTATCATTCCTGAGGAGAGTGCGCTACTGGTCCGATTTCTGTGGTTTTTTAAATTGTATTTATAGGAAAACAGACGAGCAAACGGGTCACCTGATGGTAAGTGATCACCATCGTCCATAGATATTTCATCTTACTATAAAGTTACTAGAGAGTTTTCGACACGCTGCTAACTGGAATTCGGCGGAGTGCCTCGTGTGCCGGTAAATACGCTGGCTACCTTACCCTTCGAACCATAACACAGCAATGCTTAACATTGCTGTTTTACGGCAGAATCAGGTAAAACCGTGCAGAGTCAGACCCCAGGCTGACTCTGCACGGAGTTATACCACGCAGGTTTCCTCACGATGTTAACTTTCACCGTTATAGCAATATGATTGATCTCTTGCAGGGTACAGTCAACCACAGGTCAACATACCCAAAACGTCAAAATTTGAGAATCTAAAATGTTACATATTGCGCAGGCATAAGGAGGTTTTTGACAAATGGTATACTATAGCATGTGGTCGACTGTACCTATCGATATCTTCCCAACCCCACCAGCCGTAAAATCGGGATACGATCATGCCCTTTACTGCACAATCAATGCCCAATAAATGGATAAACTCAGAAAAATCTAAGTAATTGCATTATTTATGTGCACAAATTACACCACATTTTAAAAATCCAAATTTACCTCCTAAAGTGGTTTTTGGTACAAAAACTAGTGTTAGTACAGTTAAAAATTATACAACTGCTCATATAATTTAACCCTTATGCACGCGTTACCGACGGTTTCAAAAATATTTGTGGCAAGTTAACACAGAATGTTGGATTTTTTATTTTTCTTATACATTTTTATTGTTCAATCAATAAAATCATGTTAATTGGATATGTTAGTTGATTTTCGTAAAAGCATGTCTGTTAAATTGTGGGCTAAATGATTTATTAAATTGTTCTGTTATTTGCTTTGTTAAATGATTTATATATGTAATGTTATTAAAAATGTGCTGTTACTACATAATAACCTATAGTATAGTTACGCCTTTATTTCATTACAAGAATTTCTTTTCCTTATCGCATTTTTTCTTCCATCTTATTCTTTCCATCTCAATTTTTAAAAAAAGATATGTAAATATATGCTCAATCTACTAATACTTATTAGTCATTAAATCCTAATTAACCTAAATAAGCTAACTCTTTGATTGACATTTGGAAATAATTAGGCCAGTTTTAATTCTTTAGCCTACTTTTTATCAAGGGAAAAAACATAATACCCAGAAATCTAGCCCATGAAATAAATCATTTGTTATCATTTCTAATAAGATTATGCCAACAAACAAGACTAGGTGGGTGCCTAATCTAAGAATCTAATTGAAGTGTAATGTACAAGTGGTTTTCATAAATACATTTTTTTTAATTTATTACCTTTCACAGTCCCGGGTACCACATGTGGGTCCCGGTAGACAAGCCGCTAAACTGACGGATCAAAATTTATAATGTACAGAACCACAAACGGAATATTTATTGGACAGGTTCATTAGTTTCATTACGACAAGTCCGGGACCCATATGTGGGACCCCAAACAAAAACATTGGGACTCCACGGAACAATTTTAGCCTTTGTATCATTGGGACTCCACGGAACAATTTTAGCCTTTGTATGGAGTCCCCATACAAAGGCTAAAATTGTTCCGTGTAGTCCCAATGTTTTTGTTTGGGGTCCCACATATGGGTCCCGGATTTGTCAAAGTGTTAATGCACATTCTTCATTCAAATCAAATCAAATAGTTTATTTGTTGAAAATAGGTGCGTACATACAGAGTTCTTAAATTATAATATAGTATCACTACTTTCTACCACATTGTGTAGCATACAAATATTTGATAGAACCTCATAAATAGAAATTTAATATAGGCAGGATTTATCATTATACCTATTATTAGTAATGGAATTTGATAAGTGTAGGTCTTAGGTCTACGAAGTTACGTCATATTTCTTAGAAGTCTACCTAATATTGATTGACTCAACTTATGTACGCTTAGGCTACCTACCTACTCACTATAAGGAAAATTAACTTCCCTTGCAACTCAAACACACTATCAGCAGTATTTGACAAGAATTAAGGGCGTTTTCAGAGTCGTGCGTATTTCGTCACGCAAGCGGGTTAGCTCGGCATGCGTGGGTCCACGCATCACATTGTTTCTTACAACATTTCAGTATTATGCGTGATACCCGCATGCGTGGAGACCTTGCAAATTAACATTATGAATTCTAAAGCATGCGGGGCAATCCAAACCCGCGTGCGTGATGAAATCCGCACGACTCTGAAAATTCAGGTGCAACGGGCGATTTGATTTCCATACAAGTCATTTAACACATGTCGTATTGTGCAATATTTTACTGAATTATTATTACCATCAGGTCAATAGTGTTGTTTTACTGTCGCTAAATTTTTTTTAAAAATATTGAAAGTAAATTAATCGTATTATAAGGTTCTTATGTGTTATTTTTATATTGGCGACAGTAAAACAGCATGGCAGATTTAATAGTAACAATATTCCAGTAAAATATTCCAATACATAGAACGACAGGAATGTGTAAAATAATATGTATGGAAACCGTGTCGTGACGTGGCACCTTAACGACAATTTTCTTGAACAAATATCTAGGTATAGCAATAGTGACTCATTAATACTTACTTGTTGATAAACGTCTACTACTAAGTATAATGTGAGAATAAAATCTTATTGGAATCATCCTGTTTGATTATTCTAATAGGAGTCACTCAACAAATATGTTAGGTACCCACATAGAAAAAAACCTAAATACGATAGGTAATTTAATGATTGTTATAATAGCTTCTATGGTCAGATTTTCGTACATTGGGAGGCCTGTTATTTAAGGCTCAATCCCTAGCGAAAGTGGCGTCACTCCAGAAAAAAAAACATTTCTCCTGAATAGTTAGTCCATTAATTACGTGAGGCATTTTTTAGGATTTTGTAACCCCCCCTCCCCCCTGGTGAGATTTTGTGAGATTTTCTTCAACTCCCTCCCCCCCTCTCCTAATCTCACGTGAGATTTTTTAAAATTTGTGTTTTGATTATGAACGCGTTGGATTGTAAAAAAAATAAAAAAACAAGAACACAATTTATTCTATTATGTTTATTTAAGACTAGCAAAGACTAGTAGTTCAGATTATTACCGTTACTTAAATTCACTGTGATAACATTAAATAATAAATACTTTAACAAAAATGAATAAAAGATTTATTCTAATTCAGTCCATGGAAAAATTACGTGATATTTTCGAACCCCCTTCGCTAGCTAGAGGTAGCCCCTTAACAGTGGATGGAAACAGACCATTTTTTCTGTGATAGCTGTTCAAAAGCCAGGGAATTTATTGGAGTGTTTCAGGCATGACCATCCTGTCTACATATTAAAAAATAGTATCAAAGGGGGTAGAAAACTCAGAGTAAAGCCTGTACCTACCTACCTACGTATCTAAATAGTCGTACAAACAGGCTACATAGGTACCTTAGTAACAAAAATAAACAATCACCTTAACTCATTGCAGGTACAGAGATAAACATGAGAGGAGCAGAGGTCAGAACATAAACCTCAATAACAAACTTCCATATCAGAGAGAAAGTAAAAACAAACTTGTCACTTCAAAATAAACTGACTATCATATAGATATCTATACAGTAACAGTTGATCCAGTAAATAGATCTGTCTGACTTTGAACTGAGTATACCAAACCTACCTTTGAGCATACCTTCAAGTTCTTAACCAACTTCAGGGGCAACTAAATTGTTCCTTTTTTAATTTTAAAAGGAGCTGTGGTTTTATAAAATGCCACAATGTAAGTTAAAAAAAACTGAGTGCCTACCATATTAGGAACCTGGCCTGAAAGCCATGACCTACAGAAAACAAGTTTCCATGGTATACAAAATGTAAGTTTTGCCTTCCACTATAGCTACCCAACATACCTACTATACCTACCCTACAAAAAACTTTTTCTGAAATATAAAATTTTATGTTTTAGAAAAAATCTAAATGGGTTTATTTTTACCATGTGCTCAACAGACTTTAGGATCTCCTAAAAGGAAGCAAGCTCCAAGGGGTCTTGACAATGTCCTTACAATAAAAATAAGTTAAGTAGGTACCTAGAAGTTTCCTATGAAGTGTCCAGGCCTTTTAGCTAACTCTATTATTTATAGATAGATAGATTAATACTTTATTCCACACAAGGTTACATAGGAAAGGAAACAGATAAGTGTACAAAAACTCAGGGCGATCTCTTCCAGGCAACCTAGGTGATAGTTGAATAGTTAATAGGTTACCAGCAGTATAGTGCAGAAAAATTATATATACTTGGTTATTTTATTTATGTTAATTAGATATTATTAACAGTTTATTTATGACCCCAGTACAGTTCACAAGTTTCCCCTTGTACAAGAGGTCAATAGGCTTATGATGAAGAAATGTCAGGAATCAACTAATACTGTCACCGGTGAAAATTAAATACTAGGTGTGTCAGACATTTCTAGACTGTCGATGTAACAAGTGGAAATGGACATGTATGATTCAATTCCCACGACTGACTTCTCAGAACTTGTTGAATGGTATAGCTAATGTTACCTAGGTGATAATGATAAGATTTGCAAAGGTAACACTGTTACCGACATTTTATCAGCCACGTAAATTACATTCTAACAATCTTTTCCATTCACCATGCTTTTGGCTAAATTCGAATAAATAAAATATTTTGGTAGGTATGTACTAAGGCTCTAAAATATCATAATTAAGGTTGATTAGGTTCCTTCTGTTTAATAGTATATGTAAGTATTCGTTTAATAGTATATGTAGTGTATATGTAAGTATTCGTATTTATGTACTTAAAATTGTTATGTAGTAGCATACGTGTAGGTATATTTTTATATATTATATGAGTAGGTATTTTATAGTATAGTAAATAATAATAATTATTAAATCTCTTCTATTTAATTTATATGCACCCACCTTGCAATATCTGTATGACCCAATGGTTAGCTGGTAGAAAATGCCGCATGGCATTAAGCTCGCCTCATGTACTATTTTTGTGCATTAAAGTGTTAAATATATAAATAAAATGAATAAATAGTATGGGTATGGGGAATTTCAGCTAATATTCACCGTACAACATTTTTTATAAGACAGGTAGACCGATGAGTTAAATGTGACCGACCACATAGGTAGGTAAAAATACCTACAGTAATTTGTAAAATAGTTATTGTCTTTACATTGAATAATAATAAAATGGTGATCATTGATTGGCTTGTGGTGTATAATTTATTCTAACAAGATTCCAATAAGAAAATAAATAATATTATACTGGCCCTGGGTCAGTACTTGGATTCCAATAAGACAAAATTTGTTATACCAGACTGATAATACTGGGGTTAACAGCATTGGCCCCTGCTATAGCCTCGTACATAACAGGCCTTTGTTTAAGGATACGCCACTTTTACGTGTTTCATTTACTCTTATGACCCAGCGGAGCCAGCACTTGGATCAGGAACAACTTATTTCATTCCAATAATTAAATAATGGGTTTTTATAACATGTAATAGAGTTATGTTTTATAACATGTAATAAAATTTACTATCTATTGTGGTGAAATTAATTATTTGAAAATAGGCATGTCGTCACAGATTTTTTTTCAAATTTAAAATTTAATTTTCTGTAAAATATTTGATATTATATCCAATTATAAAATATTTCACCATAATCTTAGGCATGCTAGGGACTTACACTTAGAAGTATGTGGCATATAGCAACTCACCTTAGAATCCAAGCCATATTCGATGAGTTTGCAGTAATCTGGTGTGCGGCCCACGTCCGAGTCCTTCCCAGGTACCTCTTCAATGGATATTTCTCCATTGCCCTCCGCCATTCTGCACAATCATCAGACCTCGGTACACACACTGCACTCAACTGACTTACTTTATATGGTATTCACAGTTCAGTTACTCCTGAACAAACTTTTTGTTGAAACTTTTGGTGCACTGGGAATTGGGATTATTTCATGGCTCACCTACAGATGATGTCACCATCAGAGTTTCAAGAAAGCCACGCGTGTGATTTGTACCAACTCTAATTTTTTTGTGTATTGTAATTTTTACGACTAAATAAAACTGTGCAAATAGAATAATATTTACCTTATTTTGTAATTTTTGTAATTTTGGAAGAAAATGATAACACGCTAATCGTCCGAAAAACAAAAAAACAAATGATGTTCAAACATATGAAAATGTGAAACAATAGGATTGTGCACTCCTCATTCCATTCGGGTGAAGGCTAAATTTCAAAAAGCGAATGCGCGGGTCATTGTCATTCTTCTAGTGATGGACACAATTTTGAGCCTAAAAACGAAAAATCGGAAATGTGTTAAATAATTAACAACGACATCTAACAATAAAAGAGATGCGAGTCCTGCGGTCAATGACCGAAATAACACATCAGAGTAAACTATGACAGCTCATTACAAACTCTTTAGATCACTCTTGCCTAATAATCACTTTAGAACACCTATACAGTCCTTTTGGATCAAAATACAAACACTAAAAACTTTCCGCGCATGAAACTTTGGTGAATGCAAAACTGCAATAAGTTGAGAGTGCAACTGCATTGCACCCGATAAGAACCGGCCGGCGCGCGCCTGTATTTCCAAAAAGAATCCAATTGGAATCAACACAGAGGATTCAGGAAAATAGAAAACACTATCACACACAATCACTGTACGAAAAATTCAACCAGTAGCACTGTACACGAAAATAATTACCTATTAATTTTGCTAGTTGGTGGCCGAGACAGATATGGCGGCACCGCGCGACGTCAACGTGACCGCCAGTACGGGGTTCTCATAACGACGCGCGCGGGACATGCAACGAGGAGTGCATTCAAAGTTTTAAAGGCACTTAATTTGATTGCAAAATTTGTAAAGTTTGAAGAATCTCTCTGTTTATAAACCAATTGCGACCGCAGCGAAAACTTTGATATTTTTATTGCACAGAGAGTTTTTGCAATGATTGCGAATAATTTTGAATGTGAAAGAGCGCGGCGCGTCGCGCAAGGCTGCCGGCCGCGAGGTGAGACAGGGGCTAGCGGCAAGACGGCGGCGAGCGAGAAGCCGCGAGTGAAGGGGGGAGGGTGTTGCAACTGGCGGTGCAGGCGTGCAGCAGCGACGCCGCACCGAGCTCGCTGCATACTTGCATATACACGCACACTAGCATACCTCCTGACCTTCGTTACTCGTAATCGATTCACTGACAGAGTTTTAATACAATTAGTTTCTTTGGAATTTCTTGACACCTTTCTATTAAGATATCGCTGATAAAAACTCACATAAATTGGGATAATAACGATAAAACGATTAATTAGGCGCACACACATGCATTGTTAAATCTAGTTAGAATCTTGCAAAAAATATTTGCAACATTTGCAAATTTCAATTTTAATTCTTATTCAAACAGTCTAATAAGGATATTTGTTAAACATTGCAAATTAATTAGTCAAAACAAATAATAAATCACAAAAGCGTACATAATCATAAAACTCTCAAGATCACGTCCATCCACCCGATACCTTTAAAAGATCACACGGTAACTAATCAACATCGTCCAATAGCAGAACAAGGTTCATTACTCTTTGATATGGAAACGAAGGGATAAAAGAGTTAATCGCAATAACCCCTCGCTTTAGTTCGCTTACACCTGCTGATCATCGAAGCCGTACGTGTATTCGCGACACATACACATATTTAAAAACTGGCCTTCGTACTTCATGTGTATGTGTAAGTGTAAGAAACTTGGATCTGTATCCGCCGCATTATGTGGGTAGGTAGATAGGGCGGCAACTGCGGGGCACCTCTCTTTGTGTGGACAAGGTTCCAATATAGTCGTTTCACCGCCAATATGAATCTTACATACATGGGGCTGACGTCGTCGCTTCGAAAATCGTCTGCTGAATACAGACTCTTCCCTTACAAAGGACCAGAGTCCTATAGCTAGTTGTGTAGTGGCACGACAGCCAGACATATCTACTTCCTTTCTCACATTTTCTTGATATCAATAGCGTTAAAAGTACTGCAGTAAAATGAACTCTCGCCGAGTTTCCGGCGTTGGATAACGTCTTAAGAAAGGAAGGTTACGCTCACGCGATTGGTTTTAATTCAAACCTGTGAAAAGAAAGTCATGCATGACAATGGATCAGTGATAATAAATTAATTAAAATAATTCCAGACAACATTCACTCAACAAAAACCGGTAATCGTAAAAAATACATGCGAACATCACTATTTTTAAAATTGACATTTTTGATGGAATGTCAATGACATTTCCTTTTTTTTATATTTTGAAAGCCGTGATTTTGGCAGACGTGACGTATTCAGCCAGTACCTAATGTCGACTTCTATGGAGGTTCTATAAATTTCTTAGTTCCTCTTCTAAAGAGTTAGGAAATAAAATATTTTTTTACCAAGGAGTTGTAAGTATTTGACTCATTTTGTGAACCACAGGGATGAACTCGGGGTGGACGGACGTTACAAGCAAAAGACTAAGATTTCAAGGGCAGTGGAATATGATCATGAAATTACTCACCGTTTCGGCGAAGGTCCTTAGAAATAGCGCGAATCATCCGCCATGGACACACATCTATAAATAACCATTTTGCATACATAGCATTCAGCCCACTTCGCTCTCCGCGTCGCATACTACATTCGCGATAAGGTACGTACATACCTACATTGTGCGTATTTAAAATATACGTCAACGGTTCATTGACCCGCGTCGATTCGCGCCGTACGTTGCTGAATTTATTGTGTCTGTAGATTTGTGGGTCGCGCACTAGATGACGTCAAAATTGGGGGCCCAGACTTGGGTGACGTCATCTTATCAAATTATACTATCCGGTGCTTCTAGTTCTAGCCATAATGGTATTCACGAAACGCGTACTATTATAATGCTCGCCCTAATCTGTCTAACCTGCCTTCCATTGAAATAAACACGAGTCTATCAACTGTGTCGAGGTCGTTGCTACGTCGGGTTTTTTTTTCGCTAATTTCAAGGGCATCGGCACACACGCACGACGTTTGTTATGCCTAATTTTCGTGAATGTAGACAAATATCTGTATGTAGCCCTAGTATATAGCTTCCTATCTATACCACTGTTCGTTCGTACTTGCGGTTGGTAGGTGTGTATAAGGTTGGTATCATCAGCGAAGCGACACAATTAAATCGTGGAATAATCTCGTCCTATTGTCACCGAGGTTCTCGACCTTTGCAAAGTGCGTCGTCGCATATTCAAGACACCGCAATTATTTTTTTACAAATACTCAACTGGCTGAGGTTTCTGCCGCATCCAACTAAATCCACGTAAAGTTTACATTAACAAATTCACCATAGTTCATCAAGGTTATTTATTACGATTACGACTAAATGTTACATTTTGTACTTCAATTCACATATCTATGTCCCCACTATTGGGGCGTAAACCTTTACGGCATAGAGCCATGATTAAAAAGCTTCCACAGACATGAAGATTTCCTCACGACGATGTTTTCTTCTTCATATCGCAGAACATGTTACCTATATTATATTTCCTTTCCTATTACTTGTGTGCAAATAAGATTTTATCTTTTCACCTAAGTAAAATCTTCGAAAATAGGTAGGTAATCGAATAAAACATTATTCAGCATTAACAGCGATTCATGAAGGAATCGAACCCCGACCTTCCGAGCATTGATGTCTGTAGGTATACGCCACTTGCCAACGTCCTAAGAATTCTATCTGTCTCTGTCCATTTCTACGTCGTACCTCTAGAAAGAGACGCTACTATAGGTACGTAACGTAAAGTAGGCAAAATTTTAAGGAAGATTTGCATTTGGCCAAGAGTGAGTCTAAACTTACCCAGACGTAGTGCGCAGGTGGAGACTGAATTTTCGGTGACTGCTCGTGGTTACATCAGTTTATTACACCAGTGTAACCACGAGGACTTTCTATACCTTCTGGTTACACTGCCTGATGTAACTACCAGTAATCGAATACAGCCTAATAAGAATAAAGCCGCGGCTGCGGCCACGACCTAGGCTGCTTGTAGATAACAACATACAGACGCATGGCGGCAGCGGCCTGTAGTAATTTTTTTATGGGGCTACTGATGTGCCGTTCCCAGGAATTTTCAGCCTCTTTATCATTCTTGATCTTGACATTTTCTGTGATGCGAATCCGCGCAAACTACGCGACTACAGATCTTGGCATTATTCAGATGGTACAACCTTCTCGACTTAATAACATCCGGCAATGGCCAATCTACGGTCAGAGTTATTCAGGCCGCCCGTAGGCCTCTGACATAGCTTAACGACAGCAACCGGGACCGACTTAACGTGCTCTCCGAGGCACGGCGCAGCTCAGATGAAATACGTAACTAGCGATCACCCATCTTGGTAGTGACCGCGCCCAACGTTTCTTAACCTGCAAGATCACTTTCAGATCATGCTCGCAACTAGGTTACGAGCTCCTTAAGCGAAGCGAACCGGAGTGAGGTAGTTTAAAAAAATTACTTTGTAAAATAAATGTACTCCTAAGATACTTGCAATAAAAAGTTATGAATTGAATCGAATCACCCCCCGCCAATGCCAGAAAGTTATTCTGAAGTTTCTAAATTGTTTGTTCTGCAGGCCGCGGCTCTCCTTTTCTTTGCAGAGTGGTTCAGGCTGCCCGTAGACCTCTCTAACTAAAACTGCGTATTTTGGTCTTGCTTACGTAGTTCCCGATTGCTTGCCTCCTTTTTTAAAGCAGCATTGCAGCAACACTGAAGCAGATAGTTTAAATAGGTACATATTTGGGAACAATAGTACCCTACTCAGTTTGTCACTTTTTCATTTGGTAATCTCGTTAAAAGTCGAAGTGAGAACGAGCAAGTAATTAGACGAACCAAAAATTTACAATTCAAAATTCGAATCGGATCAGAGAATAGTCGTGACCCTATTTAACCTTAACAATTGGGGTATCTTCACGGAAAATAAAAGAACAAGAATTGTCCCTGGACGTAAAAGATTACTCTCACCTATCACAATTTCTACCCCATTGTTCGGACAACCATTAAATATTTTTTTATCGCATTGGCAACGAGTTTGTCTGCCCTCGCTGAACAAAAGCATAATGGAAGAAAAGACGGTATGGTTAAATTATACAGCTCAGGAGACGGGTCAGGTCGCCTGTATGTACGAGTATTTATGGAAAGTTGAAAAGACGTAAAATAAACAGGTCAAATGTGAACCGATGGCAAGACCGTAAAGTGTTAGCTTTGATCTTTTGACCGTATAAAATAACCAATGAAACTATCTAATACGTTAACTACGATGTCAGTTTCTTTATGTGAACACTTAGTTAAATGGGTTAGTTGCATTTCATACAAATCGATCAACTGATCCGCACTAAGTGTATGGAAGATCGAAATTTACTCGTATGTTTGCGAAAATCAAAAAGTCGTAGAAAAATATTGTTCGGTTAACTAAAAAATCTTCAATTTTCTCAATTCATTTTACCCATCGTATAACTGGTGTAGAGTTTAAGACACATCAAGCTATAGGTACCCTTTAGTACAATTGCGACAGGGTTCCACGGGGTATAGCTTGATGTGTTTTCCACTGTAAATACATAAACACTATTATATTGATGTTCCTTACGGTGTAGACAAAGCGAATGGAGCGCCACTTTTCGTCTCCGGCATTAGTTTACAACCGTAAATATTTACGACGGGACTTTCTGTGCAAACAAGCCAACTCTTTTTAGCAAAGTTTGAATTGAAAACAACTACTTTTTGATATTTTCGAGTACCTGTCTAATTTACAAGATGTCTATCTAACATCGATTTTAATTACATAACAACTTGTAACTTGTTTTTTTTATTACAGATATTTTTTAAGTAGAATAATGTATGCAATGTTAAATAAATGTTTTTCTTCCTTTCTTTCTTTCTTTCAGAAAAATCATTCGAATAGAAATTTTATTGCGACTGAAGTGTGAATCTCATTTGGTGGAAAAAGTCCTTACCCTTACGCTAGTAAATATTATCTTTCGTCTCGAAGGTTAACCGTCATAGACATTGTTTGGATACTTGGTCCATTTTTTTTTGCCCAGGAGAAACCCTTTATGGGCATACAATCACGTCTCTTACGACCACGTAACTATATTATATAGGGGGTACTTTACACTGTCTATTATCGGTAACAAAAACCTATAACAGTCATTATAATTTAGAAAGCCATCAATTTCCCCGATGCGCGATCTCACCCAGCTCCCATGAAATCTAGCCTTAGAATTGAAGCTAATAAGTCCAACCAAACACGCGTTTGAAAGGCCTATTCACATACAGGCGTAGTACCAACCACCCTACCATTAAGAAAAATCCAGTTGGGCCGCAAGTTGGCATGGGAATGATCAGGGGGTCAACGCCATTCGCTGCGCGTACTTGTCTTGGCCAAGCGGTGCGTATTATTATTCCGATAGATGTTTTTATTTTAGGGTCTGAGATCCGGTCTGAGTGAGCTGAGCTAAGCGCCCCCTCGCCTTGCGGCCGGCTGGCGGCCGGCGCGGGTTACGCCCGCTTGCATTGCAGATGTCTTGGTCACTTATCTTCATGAGGATTCTGAGGTCTTTAGGACGTATGACTTATGAAAAACTTAGATCGTCTCCATCTGTGTGGTTTTAACTCTTAACTTCCTTCAAACTCAACACAACTTCTCCAAATTCTGCAAAGCTAATCGTAAGGATTATAATTATAATATACAGATTATTATACTGCCAGACCAGTGAAAAAGAATTTAAAATCATACAAACGCCCACGGGCTAACAGCTAGTTCATAAATCGGTGGGTTTTGAGACAAGGTTATCAATGATCATAATTTATTTGCCTATTTAAGGTCATAAATTTTGTCGATGAGATTGATAAACAACCCAGTAGTTGCGTTACTAAATCATTCTAGCAACATAAAAACCAGCCATTCCGTTCTCAAATGAAACGAACAAATCAAAATTTAAAATTTTGCAATTAAGTTTTCAAAAAATAGCTGTGACATACGATACAGACGGACGGACGGAAACCGACCTCACCTTAAGGGTTCTTACCGTTTCAATAAAGTATAATCTATTTAGAAAGTTAATCTGTAATTTTAGCTTGTATTTTAGCGTAACTTTAATATCCCTTCTTATTTTAATATAAATACAATATATATTTTTTTACAAATAAAATTTTCCAGCACCAACTTCACAATTCCCAATCAAATCTGTACCAAACGAGAGCAACCTTCCACCAACCGGTTACACGATCAATCTTGGTGAACCATTGAAATCGCGAAAGCATTGGCCGGTGCGAATGTCACACCAGCCTAGTCTAGACTCAATATGTCGCAATAGGCTGCCTAGCTTGTGCCTAGGTCTGTGAGAACAAATAACGGCGGGGACTCGATTCAATCGCCTGGTTATTGTGTGCACTTTATAGAATATAGTGGGTTTAATGCAGCTTTTGAATAGGGATGGATTTGTAAGGATTATTATGTACCTATTGTGATATATACAATACAGTCGTGCCTATGTAATATAAAATAGGTCACTTTATTTTCCTACCTACTTACGTACCTACGTAGGTACACGGTTCTGCGTAGGTAGGTATTGTTTCTTTTTTAAGACCTTAAGTCTGAAATATACAATTAAAAACATGCGGAGATTCCCATTTTTCCTGATCATCAGGTTCTCAAAGTACCAGGTATGGGAAATGGGAGTGGTGGCACCGTGATCCATATAATTTATAGCGAACACTTTCGACAAAATTATTATTATTATTTATTTAACACTTTAATGCACAAAAATAGTACATGAGGCGAGCTTAATGCCATGCGGCATTTTCTACCAGCTAACCATTGGGTCATACAGATATTGCAAGGCGGGCATATAAATTCGCACCGCGTTCAAATCAGATTATCAGTTGTAGATTGTCGAGATTTTGATATGATGTCACTCAAACAGACATACCTACGCGTCAAACTTTGAACACCTCTCTTTTAGTCGGGGGTATTAACATAGAACACGCCAGCGATATTTTCAACGGGATTCCGCCTATATACGAGTTCCAAAAATTGTTTAACTAAGTTTGTAACACAGAATATGTTACAAACTTAGACAAAAATATGTGAAGCACAAAGGGCGTGACTTATCTCTAAGAGAGATCTCTTCCAGCAAACCTCAAAACATTCACTGGATTAGGACAACTAATCACCAGGCTTATGGCTTCCCTGGTGAAACATCTTCCCTTTTACAATAATTAGCACTACTGTAATCTCTTGTCATCTCTAGATATATCTATTATAGCCTTAGACCAACATTCTTAATGTCTCCTAGAAAGTTATTAGGATTCACGGTCAATAACACATTTATTATATAATCTAATTTTATGTTCTAAACCTACTAATAAAAGTTTTCAAATTTATTTCCAGGCCTATTTTAAAACCGTTTATCTAACAAGGATTATCCCAGCAAGAAATCCTCTCGGATAACCATGGAGCTCAGTTTGAAAAAGCTAAAAACAGGTCACTAGTTCAAGTTCGGGGCGGGTCAATACAAAAGGTGTGAAAAGGGGTCGTTTTATGATTAGAAGTAAGTACTTGGAATGATGTCGAAGATGCAAAAGAGGTGTGTCAGGTCAGGACGGAGATTCGGGGCGCCCCATTCTCTCTACCGTAGGTGACACGAAGATTTGTAGCAAAATACCTATTTTTTAAAACAATATTGATAATTTTAAAACAATATTGATAATTTTAAAACAATATTGATAATTTGCTAAATAACTCGCTTTAAAAGATCGCTAATGATTGTTTAGATATAAAAAAATAATCGTCAGTAGGTACATGAAAGTCGGCGAAAAGCGATTAAATCAATATATTTATTTGTGCATAATATTTTATTATTATTTCGTATGTATTTAATATACATTATATTGTATATTTGTACTAGTATTGTATATTAGTATACTTTGAAAGTATATTGTTATTTTAATATATAAATTATACATATTATTAAGTAAGTTTCTTTGTGATTTTTATTGCCACTGCACCGCCATAACATATCTGCATGCCCAAAGGTCAGCTGGCAGAGAATGCCGCAAGGAATTAAGCTCACCTGTACGCAAAAGTGTAAAATATTTAATAAATAAATCCATAGGAAGTTCTAAAAGTCGGCACTGCGTTATTATCTGTCCTGAATATTGCAAAAAGTCGGCATTCCGCTCTGAAATCGTTGTAGGTTTCTACTGATTACTTTGATTACTGATTACCTACTGATTACTTTTTAGGAAGTATAAGTTTAGAGGTGGTAAAGAGGTTTCGTGAAAGGGGGGTTCAGAGGTTTTGGAGGCACTCTCTTTCTTGAACATCCCATTCTATAACCCATACGACCATATAGCCCAGTGTCACTTTTTATAAGATAAGATTTATTGTGTAAAAGTTTAGGTAAGAATTACAAATATTGCAGATATAGTTGCATAAACATGTCACACTAAACTTTACCTTTACAGGCATATACACCGAATTCACAAATTAATAAAAACGATTGTGAGAAATTCCATTTCTGAATCAAGTTCTAAATACATGAGCTTCGAAAAAAAAGGTTTTGCTTCCCCTGTACAAATCGTCACTCAATCACATATACGTATTTTGTATGGGTAAACAATTTTTTAGCCTCAATCTTTTTATTTTTTATTTTTATTTACTTCTAAACCCGCATTTGACCTCGATCTCGCCTGATGGTAAGCGACGATGAGGTCGACGATGGTGCATGCGGGTCCAGTAAATGCCTATTCACTCTGGCCTTGAAGATCCCAAGGTTGTAGGTTTCGGGAAATACAGACGCCGGCAGGCTGTATCTCACCTTTTTTTAATATATTTTTATTATTAAATAAGGAGAGTAGACGAGCAAACAGGCCACCTGATCTTCAGTGGTCACCGTCGCCCATTAGACATGTCTCCTCACTGTATTAATATTAGAGGGTTTTTGATGAACCTTGATGACTAAGATGGATTGCCTCATGTGCCGGAAATTACGCTGGCTCTCTTACCCTTCAAACCGAAACACATAAAATGCAAGCATTTCTGCTTCACGGCAGAAATAGATAAGATGGTGATACCACCCCAGGCTAACCTGGCAAAACCTTGTGGTAAGTGACGATGAGACCGAAGATGGAGCACAAGGACTAGTCAATACTGGCTCTTCTATAAACATTGCCGAAACACATCAACGCCGAAACGAGATATTTGGGTGCAATGGTCGTAAATCAGGCGGAACCTGGTTACTGAAAGGGTCCTACCACCAGCAAATTATCTTGTCTTATGATATGCCGGGAATAACCCAGCAACTTCGACCCTTGAAGATCTTTTGTGCCTACCCCATTTTACACACTGGTCATCTCAGTGTGCAGGTTTCCTCACGGTGTTTTCCTTCACCATTAGAGCAGTCGGTAAATGTACGTAAGTCTTCGAAAAATATGAAAAACTCATTGGTACATGGCACTGCACGGTTTCGAACCCGGACCTCCCGCATGAGAGTCCGGTGCCCTAGCCATTGTGCCACCGACGCTCTTACCACCAGCAAGTTACTCGTGTCAGTCGCCATGTACTCGTATCTACGACACGCTTGTCCATGGTGGTAGGGAACAGGGATACTCTAATCCATTCCATACACGGTAAATTATTCGATTCTTTCGGAATTTCCTAATCTAGATACATAAAGTTGTTCATATACGAGTACTTACTAGGTACATTGTAGAAGTCCTGATTTAATTATTTAGAAGTTACAACGCTAATTAGGTTACGTACCTATCGTGTTTCTATTTAAACAGGAATACCTAAGAAACTCAGTGGATCAATACAATGAGTTCCCGTTGGCACAAACAGAAGCCCTAGAAGTCAGTTCCGGCGTCATATTATGCATGCATCACTCACAACTAAAAAATAACTAACTATAATTCATGTGCGACATGCCATCTGTTAAGTATGTGGAGTTCTAAATAGGTGAGTAGGTTCTAACTATGTTTGATGCCATGTAAAGAAACGGGTAGGCGAAAAAAAAATAGACCGTGGAAATTTGTCGTACGGAACTAGAAAATATTTGGTATGACTATGTCTCTAAAATTTTTAGGATAGGGTTTTACGAAGGTATGGCCCGTAGGAAATATCTGAGGACCTGGAGTAGTGATTATTGTACGATTAACACGGATATAGTATTTGTGAGCTTTGCATTCAACGTGCCAGAAAGTCTCGCTTAAGTCCACATAGATATATACCTCTTACGGAACTTGCAATGCTAACGTCGAGCGTTGACCGGAATCCAATGGGATATCTTATGGGAGAATGGGAGGAGGCATATTATGGACAGCCATGTGCCGTGGGCTACAAGAGGTTTCAGAAAGCAGACGCTCTGTCCTAATTCAAAGTTTTTACGCTGATCCGGGAGTGCTTCTGCCAGAAATACACCCTCATAATGTTCGTTGTAGTGGACGCAATCATGATTCTGCTTCAAATGCCTTCACGGCCTGTCGATGCGCTTCTAAAGAACTTGTGCCCAACCTAGTCAACTTACGTACTAAATCAGGCTCTGTCTTAGATCAGCAACCATGAGAGTTAGTGACGATGTCTATAATAAAAAAACACACCTATTCATCCTATATCCCCCCTACTCCGATGACAAAAAGCCAGTGTAAAACAAAAAGCAGCGAGCGCAAAAACTGCAATGCACGGGTCGACATTGGCGCATTACGTCGCAGTAACTGCGTGGCTGCGACTGCAGTCTGATGCACTATACATGCAGTCGACTACTAGGGTTAAAGTACACCATCTGTTTTTCGTTGATCAATTCGCAACCTTATCCCGCGTCGAATGGGTATTATTTCAGGTTAATAAGATTTGTCGCTTTGGGTAGGTTGTGGTTGTCTGTACCTATGTGCTATAGGTATATAGTCTGTCTGTACAGTCTTTACCAACGTTGCTATATGTAGGCCACGCACGCTCCGTGAGACATGATTCCAGTTTACATTACATTCCAAGCGGCTTTTTGCAATTTTCTGAAACAAGATTTAATGTGTACCTTTAGTAAACGTACGTAAGTACCTACCTAACACATAGAATTGCAAGTAAATGAGTAAGTTATACTCGTAAGTACTAACTTAAAACATAATTCCATCGATTTATATCATATCCGCCAGATTCCACTTTCGTCATGGGGAGGTGCCCCTTTTACCCTCGCACACTAGCGCTTCCAATCGAAAAAAAATCATATCAATTAATTTAGGCATTAAAAAAGTGTCTGGTATTAAGGTTCAACGAATGAAGAAGTAATTTTTTAAAATAGTTCTGTATTCTCATATTGAAACAATAAGAAACAAAAAGCGTTAAAAGTGCTTAAATTTCTTCTGCAATCTGCAAAACAGCAATGTCAATGCTGTGTTCCGGTTTGAAGGTTAAGAGAGTCAGCGTAACTACCGGCACATGAGGTACTCAACCTCCGCAGCGCATCGAAAATCCTTTATAGTGACATGAGATGTCCATGGACAACGAGGCCACGCTGACTATTTACCATCAGTTGGCAACGTGGCACATCTGTTCGTCTGCTTTCCTTCAACCTAAAAAAATATAAAACCTGTATTGTTCACTTCTGTGGCTTCTCTTTGTCGTTAACTGAACGCGACTTTTGAGAATTCAAAATAAAAGAATACCCGGAGCCGGATTACCGTGTTAAATATCTACTTTAACATTTTTAATTTTTAATACTGAAATACTTACATTGAATATGACTCTTCTCTTCTGTACGTGGGATAGATCTACACCATTTTCTATAAAAGTAGTAGGTACCTATCCCTATTTTTGTACCGGTTATACAAAAGTAAGCCGGCAATGCACTCGTGAGGTATATGTACCTACTACCTATACCTACTCGTAGTAGCTCGTTGCGCCGCGCCGCCTTGCACCTGGGTTGCATCGGTGAAAGCTATATGTAGCTTACGTTTACTGAACAGACCTAGGTAGGTACCTATCTACTACTTACATATTTTTTTACTTTATCATTTAAGAGAGCGTTCCATAACCAGTTGATATTATTCACGTTGATAATTGTACACATTCCATTGCTTGTATCAAATAAAAGTGTGATAATTTTCAGCTGTTAACGCGGTAATGAAAGACGGACAGTTGTCAACGTGAATTATTTCATTTGAATATGGAACGCTCTCTTTAGTGTAATGAATGTAATTATCCAATTACTTCTCTACTTTACCTATGAGTTATGGATCGTTAGGTTCGATCCCAGCTGTTCTACTATTAGTTCTATTACAAGAACAAGTAGGAAGAGGAAAAAAAAATCAAATTCAAAACTTCGATATTACGTTCCGTTTTGGGAAAATACTTGAAACAAATGAAAAATGGAAACGGTTATGCCCGTTATGCCTATAAAGAAACGTAACTGAAAAATGGTACCAGTAAAGAAATATTATTAGCAATAGTAGATTTAAAAATATTATTTGAAGAAATATTTCAGAAATAAACGTTACTTAACACGTACTTATTCCTTAAGTATTATTAAATTTGAAGTCAGATATACTAAGAAATTCGAAATTTGTTTCTTGAAGTTTATGGTAGAAAATTTAAAATGGTTAAATGGCAACATTATTTTTCAGTCATTCTTCAGAAATGGGGAAGCTGTCAGTACATTTAAATCCCAATTTTTTGGGTTTATTGAAATTTTTAAACAGTATGAACTGGTATATTGTGTTTTTTAGCCTAATTAATTTATCTATGTGCATTTACGAAGATCAGATAGGCAAATTCGACTGGTAAGTTCATGTTTTAGGTTATATTCATTGTACGTCAATTTATTGGCTAGTTTTTGTGAATTATTTATTTTACACACGTTTTCAGGCGCCAGACTTACGTGGGGAGGATCAAGTTTTCACAGTTCGATACGGTTTCCACCGCAAAAAAGATAATAGTCGCCACCGAGGAGAATGTTTTGGCTGCTCTGAATCTGAAGACGGGTACCTATGGCTAATTGATTTTATTAAGCATATCCGTTACGACAAACATGAGCCGGCTATTGCTTTTTAAATTAAAATATAGTATGAAAACAAATTGAAACTTGTTTTATACAACCTAACCAATTTTTAGGTTTATATACCATCTTGACATGGTGACCAGTATAATTAACCTTTTCAATATGCTCACATTGATTGGAGTGACTGGCCTTATTACTGTTCCGACTCAAGTTACTATGATCATATCATATTTAGTTCAGCATTCCAATTGACTAACATTTAGTATGGTGGGATGATACAAATGACAGATGCCATACCGACAGATCAGCAATGATCCAAAAGGCTGATGTTAAAATAAGGATTAAATATGGAAACCATGCTAAATTTAGTTTGTATGTTCCCCAGGCCAAGTGGTATGGCGACATGTGTTCGAGAGTGCCTCTACGGGCAACATCCAGCTGCTGCATGTCAGTGAGAAGGTGGTCACGGTCTCTGGCAGCAACCCTTACCTCATACGAGGATGGGACTCTACCACAGGCAAGTCATAGAAGTAACAGGGTTTAGAGGTTGACTTTGTGCTAAGATTGAGGCTTTTGCCCTTAATTAATTTTGGATCCTATTATATAACTTCTTGGAGATACAAGGAAAGTGAGTTTCTTTGATTCTTCAATATGTAATCTTTAGCATCCTGCTAAACAGAATCAAAAGCAAGAAAGGAAAAAATATATCTTTACTACCAAAAATTATCAATTTGCATAGGCACTATAAAATGCCATAAATTGCATTAAGGTATTACAGCTCCACAATTTGTCTTAGCTTATGTAAAATCTATTAGTGACACTGCTGCAAGTGTAGACAGAAATACAAGTGTCTTAGCTGGTAGCTGGCAGCGACTGGATGAGAAGAGTCGAAGTTCGGACTCAATGGCGCGCCCTGGGAGAGGCCTATGTCCAGCAGTGGACTAGAGTGGGCTGCTGACGATGATAGCAGGTTTTTCGCGCGCGACATTGCTGTTACAGCTACAGAGCTGTTTTTCAGCTTATTCCTTCTTAAGAAATCAATCAAACCAGCTAACTATTGGCCACAGGAATCCTGATCTGGGAATGGTCCCTAAACCTTCAGAACGAGGAGCGGGCCGAGTTCTCAGAGTGGTGGGTCAACAACAACATGCTGGTACACATGCTGCCTGTGTTCGGGTCTCACCTGGAAGTCACCATGTACAACTTGATGACGGGCCAGAATCGGGGCTCCACCTCTAAGTTGCCGGCTGTCTGGAGTAATGAGGGGTGAGTGAGAATGGTTTCCTTGGCAACCGCTGTTTCTTTTTAGCCACCTGTGTGTGGTAAAGTCTATGTGTGGCAACAAAAAAACATGAATTATAGAAATGTGATCGTCAATGTCTAAAGGAAAATAAAATTCGACAGGAAGTGTTTACTTTTTTGTTTCCATACGTAGATTTTACCACACACAGTAGAAAAAATCAGCGAGAAAGAATCAGCGGTTGCTACTAAAATGGGGTGGCATCATAACTCATTTGTTAGGCTACTATCTCGTTATGCTCTTTTATAAAAACTATTAGTCGAAATATTTTTAATCACGGAGCATGAAACTGTGCTTCTGGCACGAGCACACGCGCCCCGATCGGGATCATCACGTGCAGATCATCAGGGATAACATCATGCCTGGTGAGTCTGACATTTACCTCCATCGGTAATAAGAGGGACAATTCGTCTTTCATGAATTCATGACGTGGGATTTAGCACGGACACACGTGCCTGATTACGAAACAACAGTTCTTGTAATGTTGTTTCGTAATCAGGTTCAAAACAAGTTCAAAATGGCAACATTAACACTCCCCATAAAAAAGGGGCAATGTTGCCATTCTAGAGTTATAATTGCAAGGATTGTTGCTTCGTAATCTGGGGTACATTTGTCATGGTCATAATCATTATGGACAGACTGTTCTTATGTCATTGTGGACAGAATAGGGATAACACATTGAATTCAAATTGGGTAACTTCATGCCTGGTGCAGCCATTCCCAACGAAAAATATTAATAACTGAAAACGTTTAAATGAAAATCATGGGAAAACTTAGCAAGTATGCTTACAGTGCTGGCGCAGCAACCTGAACTGAATCTTAGTCTCCGATACCAAAGAGCGCCATCAATCTCTTTGGAAATCTCTCTCTCTGTCTTTCCCACTCTCTCATGGAAAATCCTAATCTAAACCTAATAAAGTTATAAGTTTTATGTGAATAACTTACTTGTGAAAGTCGAAAGTAAACTACTTTCGGCCTATTTCGAAGACCTTGGTTAGTTTCGGTCTATTTCAGAGAGTGTGAAACTATTTGGAGGAGTTCCGACTTTTATCAGAGACTAATCCATATTTAAGGTAGTACTTAAAATTTCCTTGACATTTAATCACATGTTTAAAATTTCTCACCATCTTATCTTATGATAGGGGGCCGGGAATAATCCAGCGGCACTTCAACCCTTGAGGATCTTTTGTGCCAACCCCATTTTACACACAGGTCATCTCAGTGTGCAGGTTTCCTCACGATGTTTTCCTTCATCAGTAGAGCAGTCGGTAAATGTACGTAAGTCTTCAAAAGATACGAAAAACTCATTGGTACATGGCACTGCACGGTTTCGAACCCGGACCCGCATGGGAGTCCCAGCCACTGTGCCACCGACACTCTTATGTCTCACCGTAGTTTCAATTCTAAAAAAGTTATGTTTATTTGTTACCTTTTTACCTGTTTCAGTTGCACCCTAACACCGCCATACTACACATGTGTATCGGGCACTTCGAACAGCCAACTGTTACTCTCCCTGGACCTCACTTCCAACGCTGTGCAGATGTTCAGCAAACCACTCGCAGACTTAGTGCCCACCTCTGAAGGTAGCTATGAATAAATCTATACCCTGACCAGACATAAAAACCCTGTCAAGAGGGCGGCATTAGTAGTTTTATATTCTGTTATGGAGGAGTTCACTATGACAAAAATTGTACCATTTAATTCCGCAGTATGGTGAACTTCCAGAACATTACAATAGGTAGCGTTACATTGCTCCTCATTGGCTGTACTTTGATTTCCGCCTCTGAGTATGAGCGTAGAACAGTAGGGGCAGGTTGCGGCAGCTTCCCCCTTTTTCTCCTTCCTACGGATTGTAGGTTAGTACTCCCGAACCTGAAGTCCAAATTCAATGTTGCAGACATGAAACAAATTATATCTAGCCTGCACCCCCGTACAAAATCCCAGCTGGTCTCTCCCCTGATAGATATCTTAGTCTATTTCGTACAAAAATCAAAGACAAACGTCAGCTTAGCAAGGCGGCTCAGGCGGTGTTGACCTGAGGCGTAACTTATTAGTACTTATTACTATTGTGCTTATTACGCTTCTAGTTTTACTGAATGAATTAAGTCGACTGACTCAGTCAAGCAATCAGTAGTCAGTCTGTGATTTACACCATCAGAAGCCTGTCTAAATCGTATATTGAATCCAGTCAAGTGTTAATAAACCCATAAAACTTATATATTCTCCCTTCCAAGGCCACCTCCGCGCTCTGGACGGCCACAGCGCTGTGCCAGGCGTCATCATCGACGACTCGAGGCTCATCCTGTTGAGAAACCACGCGTTCGTGCCAGTGGACGTGCCAGTCGCCGAGCAGGCTAGCGTGACCATTGTGGACAGTGCCAGTGGCGCGATAGCGGTGCAGATATACACTGATGACGTGAAAGTAAGTGCAGATATACAGTGATGACGTCGAGGTACACTGATGACGTCAAGCTAAGCAAGCAGGCTAGCGTGACTATAGTAGACAGTACCAGTGGCGCGATAGCTGTGCAGACAGCGACATATTATACCCTTGACGAAAAACTTCCAACAAAATTTCTTAAAAGCCGGCACCAAACCTCACGCCACTGTGTGCGAATTGAAAATAATGCAACACATTTCTCGCACAATGAAACTCAAATTAATTAACAAAAATTAATCTTACGGCGATGTCACAAAGGTGAATATTCGTCTACGTAACTCTCACCAAAGTCGCATCGAAGACCTGGATGCGACTAGCACAGGATCGTATAGGGTGGCACAAAAGAGAGGAGGCTTATACCCTGCAGTGGGACGACATGGGCTGATGATTATGAACTCTTACATACGATCGTATGATGCACAGATCGATTTCAAAATTCGAAGTCAAATGCAAGCCGCGATAGCTCAGTTGGTTAAAGCAGTGCCAGGAAAAGGCAAGGTCGCAGGTTCAAAACCCGCTCGCGGATTTTTTTTCACCTTTTTCTTATTTATTTAAATATGCCTACCATGGCTAACTGCCTAATAAACAAACATCTTGATAAAATCTGCACTCTGAGACACATCCCATTAAATCTGCCAAGAGAGTCGTTCCATGTAGGTAATTATAGTTAGTTATAGAATGATCAAGACCCTCATCAATAAGGAATATAACACGCCGGGACAGCTTTTAAACCTTTACCAAGCTCAAGTCCGGTCGTGCAAGGAGTACTGCTGCCACCTGTGGGACGGCTCAGCTAAATACCAACTGGCTGCCCTTGACTCAGTGGAGAAACGCGCTAAGCGCCTCATAGGTGACGAATCGCTGGTGGAAGCTAGACTGCAAAGTCTGGAACATCGGCGCAAGGTTGCCTGTCTATCGATATTTTATAGGATACATTTCGGAGAGTGCGCATCGGAATTGCACGACCTAATTCCAGCATCTCCATTCCGCCTTCGGACTACCAGGAGGGGTTCCATCCTTATGTTGTTGATATCCCATCTGCTCGTACGAAGCGATTTGCTTCTTCATTCATTATGCGAACGGCTAAGGAATGGAACAGCCTGCCGGCGTCTGTATTTCCCGAAACCGACAACCTTGGGATCTTCAAGGCCAGAGTGAATAGGCATTTACTGGACCCGCATGCTCCATCGTAGACCTCATCGTCGCTTACCATCAGGCGAGATCGAGGTCAAATGCGGGTTTAGTAGTACATAAAAAAAAACCTGTCAAGAGGGCGCCACTGGTAGTTTTATAATCTGTGTTATCGAGTTCCATATGAAAAAAAGTACCATTTCCGAATATGGCGAGGGTATACATTATGGATACATTTTGGAATACTAATTAATGAAACCTTCTCCCAGGGTTTCTCCCTCGTAGCCCACGTCGTGGATACAGGAAAAGAAGTATCCGAGATCCGGTGCTTCGACCGCGAGATCCGGATCCCGGAGCCGGAGATTTCAGCCGTCATGTGTACCAAGTCCGCGCGGGAGCAGCACGTGTGCCGGATACTGGTCACCGGCGCTGACGACGCCTCACATCTCATGCAGCAAGGCGGTCAGTAAAGCTTTTATTTTAGCTTTTTGCCCAGGAAAATAAAAACCTTGTGCCGCCATTGGTACAGTCGTAGTCAGCCTCTAGCTAATGTAAATAAAACATCTGTCAAATTTTTGTAATCTGAAATAAGTAAACCTTAATATATTTGCCATAGACTTCAAATTTGAATTTTAGAAATTTGACAGATACTTTAACTAGAGGTCGATTGTATGTTTATAGTCTGTGCTATAGAAAAAATAGTTCCATATTATTGCGCAATATGGCGAGGGTTTTAGCTATAAAATTTCATACGATTTTTTGTATAAGAAGAACAGACAAGCAAACCGACGCCCAGAGACATCTCACATCACTATTAGAAGGTTTTCGTTGCGCTGCTAACTGCTAGGCGGAGTGCCTCATGTGGCGGTACTTACGCTGGCTCTTAGAGCTGGGCTATATGCGCCCGGTTCCAGCCCCGGTACGGTATCCGCAACCAATCACATGCACGGGTTGGAACTAACCGAACCGAAGCGTGTAGTCCAGGCCTCACTCTTCAAATTGGAACACAGTGCGGATTAAATCTGCCAACAGTGATTAATTCCATGGAATGATGGCGACCCTCATAAGTAAATGACTGCTATCTTATCTTATGATAGGGGCCGGGAATAACTCCAGCGGCACATCGACCCTTGATGATCTTTTGCCTACCCCATTTTACACACTGGATATCTTAGTGTGTAGGTTTCCTCACGATGTTTTCCGTCACCTTTAGAGCAGTCAGTAAATGTACGTACTACTATTTGGTACATGGCACTGCACGGCTTCGAACCCGGACCTCCCGCATGGGAGTCCGGTGTCCTAGCCACTAGGCCACCGACGCTCATAAAAATGACTGTGAACTGCAGGTCGAGTGCTGTGGTCGCGGGAGGAGGCTCTCGCCAACGTGGTAGCTGTGGAGTTCGTTGACCTGCCCGTGTCGGATCTGGACGCGGCCATTGAGTCCGAGTTCGACCAGAAGGAAGGTATGCACGTTGCCGGCTAAAGCCGATTTTAAGTAGTTGTTTCTCCGAAGCCGTTAGGATCAACCAGTTTGACCTTAGATTAACTAATATGAAACAATGGCATATTTCACTACTAATGAAAGGACATGATACTTAATAGTATCCCAATAGGAGATAATCCTGCAAAGTTTTACCACTAGAGACGCCAATCAACATGTAGATACGTTCCTTTCCACCAAATCTTTTTTTACCCTTCAGACTCGCGTCTTAACAGATTTTTTAGGTCTGCTATTTTGAAATGGCCATATGATGCCATGACATCATCACAATTTTACTATAGCATTGAGAAATTAAATTATTTTATTGCTGTCATGGGTATTACAAGATCTTAAAACTAATTACAGCACCAATCATGAGCTGTTAGAACATATTCATCCGAAAAACGAGAAATTAATGATTAGTAGTTACGATGTTAAAACGTCAACAAAAGAACATAATTACTAGCAATGTACAACACATTAGTACTTTGTCACTAACTTTTTTGACACACTCGTACGAATGTCAAGAAATCACAGCAAAAATTATTGCGACAGAGTTCCATAGTGTATAGCCTGATGTCTTCCCCTGTACGTCGACATCAACTCGCCCGCGCCCTGCGCACGCCCCGTATACCGTTTGCCCTTATTTTTACAAAATACTCATGGAATTTCGTTTATTTTTTAGCTGCCAAGATGTATAGTAAGTACTGCGTGTGTAGTTGAGTCTCTTCTGTGACTGATACCTGTATTTGTGGTACATGTACTAAATGTGTTAATCGAAACTCTAGTGATCGAGAAACCAACTTGCATCGTATGGAATCGACTCACTTTTTGACTAACTATTGTCATTTCTGTTAGTTTTTGTTTAGATAGATCGTGATTACCATTGCAATTTGACTGAAAATAGGAATTACCACTTTGTTCTGCTATTGTGAGTAGTTTTCGAATCATCATATTAAACCAATCATGTCGCATTGAAAAACCAACTTTAAATTTGTACCTTAACTGACTAAAATAGAACTTCACTTCATGTAACAGAGGCTGATTCAAATTGTAACAGACCAATTTATGTCTTGCTGTATTTGAAGAATTCAGAAAATTTGCTTATCCTTGTGTTAGTGAGGAATGAACCACGTCAAAAGATTCTCCCTAAGTGTAGTTTGACCGTTTATTTTTAATTCACATTGTTTTTTAATATCCAAAATTTAAACGTCCATCAGTTGCAAGAACCGTCTTGAAAGTTAAGTCTTTATTAAAATACATACTATCCCTTTCTACGTCATAACTTTGGATAGAGATGATACGAGACTTAACATACATAAACTCACGTCTACAACACAAAATATATAGATATTATGTGTCCATAATCCCCGAGGGGGTAGACAGAGGAACCACCGACAGGAATAAAGCCTTAATACTAAGGACGTTTGTTGCTCTTGGTAAATACCCTATTACGAGTATGTCTAACACAAATACCGTTGATATTTCTGACACAGGTTCAATCTGGTCTGCGTTCTCCCGCCGTCTACAAACGCAGTTCCAGCAACTGCACACCGTCATACAAAGCTTTCAGTCCCCTGAGGGCTCGTCAGAAGACACGCCTGTGTCTCTAGTGAGGGACTACTTCAATCTTCACAAGATCATCGTGCTTATTACCGATGTCGGGAAGGTAATGTTCCCTACATATTGGTAATAACTCAACTTGATACAAAGCCAACATTCCACTGGGGGCTCGTCAGAAGACACGCCTGTATCTCTAGTGAGGGACTACTTGAATCTACATAAGTTCAGTTCGTACTTGTCACCGATGTCTGAAAGTTGATTTTCCAAACATGTTAGTAATGTTCCCTACATTTTGCCTACCTCCAACAATTTGATACAAAGCTTCAGTCCTTGATGGCCTGCTGTAAAATAACATCGATTTGTCCCCAGATATTCGGCATGGATAATCTGTCGGGAGAGATCTTGTGGAAGCGATACGAACCCAACTTGGACACTGAGAATGTGGTGGTATTCAACAGGAGATCCGCCCGGCATCCGCCGCACGACGCCTACTTGACCATCGTGGGGAAACATGAGGTGAGCTGATGATAATTTTACATACATACATAATCTCACGTCCATAATCCCCGGGGGTAGACAGAGGAACCATAAGTATGATAATGATTTACATAACTACATACAATGGAGGTCAGAAAGTGGTTACCACTGGCAACACACCCACAAATTTCTCTTAAAACTACTGAATTTATTTAAATTTGCTTTCACTAGCTATTAGAATTACATAGATTCTGCTAGCTGGTGAAAGTATATTTAAATAAATTCAGGAGTTTCAGAGAAATTTGCGATCGTATAAGATGTTTATTTTTCTTTAGTATGGAAAATGTTCGTACAAATAACAGGGTTATTGTCGTCTGATGGACGTCATAGGTAAATTTGTCAAGTTTAGGTATCCACTTGAGACCTAAAACTTTTACTGTCGTGTCTCCTTCGAGTGACGAGATGACTAGAGCTTCCTGCTGGCTCCTACTATCTTCTGCAAGTACAGAAGACAGTAGAACCGGGTGATTGCTGCTCCACTTACGAAGCTCGAAGCCTCCTGCTTGACACAGGTTGATGAGTTCTCGCTGGAGAGCGAGAGTGTAATCTAGACTGCGAGCTCCGGTGATTGCGTCATCTACGAATACGTCATTTAGAAGAGCATAAGAGCTGTTTCGTGTAAAGTGGTACAAATGATCAGCACATCATCATCATCAGCAGCCTACTCTAGTCCACTGCTGGACATAGGCCTCTCCCAGGGCGCGCCATTGAGCCCGATCTTCGGCTCTTCTCATCCAGTCGCTGCCAGCCACCTTGCGCAGATCGCACCCAGCAGCAGGGACGCTCGTCCCACACTACGTTTGCCCAAACGCGGTCTCCACTCCAGAACTCGTCTCCCCCAGCGGTTGTCGGTTCTGCGACAGATGTGACCGGCCCACTGCCACTTCAGCTTGCCAGCACATACCCCGCTCCAAATATTTGCTACTAATAAAAAAGGACCTTATATATGAAAGAGAGAGAAAAGCCCGATAAATACGTGTATTCATTTTAACTTTAAATCAACTTGTTCCAGGAAACAGGCAACGGCCTAATAATAAGCCTGAACCCAATCCGCGGCACTCCAGTCGGGGAGCACGTGATGCCTCTCGACGTTCAACTGCTGCAGTGCGCAGTGCTGCACCGCGCCGACGCGGACAAGCTCCACGCCCTCGTTCTTCTCGATCGCGATGAACAAGTTCTGGTACGTTACTAGCGGGTTCTGTTCTGTACAGTCATCCACAGATCAACCTGCTACGGTCTGTCCTCTAGATGCCGGCTAGCAGGGTTCTAGGACAGTGCGCAGATGAAGTAATAGAAGAATTTGGTGATAAATAATATATTTTAAGGAAAAGAACACAGAAACATTAACACAGAAAATAGGTAGTAGTAGGAAATAAAAGTGAACGGGGAGACGTCCGTTCGAGACAAAATACAGAGAAAAAGTGAAAATACAAATAAAACAATGAAATTAATGGAATAATGAAATTTAGAAATGGAATGGGAACATGATTTGAATTTAAATGAAGAAATGAAGATGTCAACACGAAATGAGATGAGATAAACGCTAACGATGAGGTCGAAGTTGATGGCAAGGAGGTTGATATGGACGATGAAGTCGACATCGTTACAAACCTACCCAAAATTTGACCCACGTCAAAATTTGTGAAACTTAATTAAACCACATTACGCGGACATAAGGTTGAGATTTAATCGATGAAATTTTACAGATTGTATATTTTAGCTAGTTGTTGACTGTACGTTACTGGTGGGTTCTAGTATTTTACCGACGGGTTCTTGTACGATAATAGTACGTTCCATGTTGACGTGCAAATGCTGTAGTGCGCAGTACTGCACCGCGCCGATTCTGAGCAACTGCACGCTTTCGTATTGCTCGCAACGAGCAAGTTCTGTGGTACGATACTAGCGGGTTCTGGTACGATACTAGTGGTTTCTTGTACGATACTAGCGGGTTCTGGTACGATACTAGTGGCTTCTGATACGACAAGGGTATGTTATGTTTTACTTTTAGGGTCGTATCGAGTTTTGAAGGAGAGTGTACAGTGGACAACATGTCAGGAAATACCTTTTAGTACTTTGTCTCTTTAACTTATTTGACAGACTCATACGAATGTCCAAAAAACTTAAAGCGACGAAAGGGAGATTATGTTGAGCGTTCATGCTGTCATGGCGTGTTCGGCCTATTTTATTGTTTAAAAACGGTTTACAGTGGTCTTTTTTTTCCGTAAAACTAGTATATTTTACCTAAAAATCGTCCCGTGTTAAGTGAACGTTATATAAGACTAAGATTTTTCACTAAATGCGAGTGAAAAACTACAGGTGTGATTTCGGCACTCTAACCTCCAATTGCACTTGGAATGCAAGACACTAGACATTCCTAGTGCACACGACTCTCCCTTAATCTCGACGTTGGTAAACTGTTTTTTTCAAAACAGACGGCAAAACTTTCGAGTTGTTTTATAGATTGTAACACGGTCATTGGCCAAATTGCTGTGTGTACACTAGCAGGGGCCAAAAAAAGCGATAAAGTACTTAAGGGTATATATAGCCTAATGTCCACTGTACACAGGAAAGTATGTCAAGTATAACGGTTTTTTTTAATTTTAATGTGTGTTTTAAGGTGCTGCCCCTGTCGTCTGCCCCGCTAGTGGAGAACTTGTTCATGTATGTAGCTGACAGGGACACGGCCAGGGTGCAGGGTTACGCTTTGAGATATGATGGAAGGGTGAGTTTGATATAATAACTGACCTTTTTCAGTCTTTCTGACTTCAAATCAATCAAATATTTTGTTTAAGACGAGGCATTATTACACCAGGGCCGCCAATCGAAAAAAAAATCATATTACGTTTATTATTATGGTATTACGGTTCCACGAATGAAGAAAATTTTTTTTTAAATAGTAGTGGCCACTTTTCACAGTTTCGCTTTTTGTTTCAATACGAGAACTCAAAACAGCCCGCGACGTGCAGATGGAAACCATTCAGGTGTTCGTGGAGAGGTTAGCGAGATCAATATATGATCGCGCCGACAACGGTCCCCACGAACACCTGAGGAATATCGCCCCACTGCACGCGCGCCCTCCTGCCGCACGGTATCCGCTCCTGCGCGAGTTAGTTAGAAGCGACGTGACGACGCGCGGTGAGCGCAGCGTGTCGTCCTCGTCCCCCCCCCCCCCCCCCCATTAACTAAACTAAACCTTGAGCCCGTTTAATATAACGGCACCAAACACCGGGGATGTAGTGACACCCCGAGCTTCTGTCCGGGCACGAGGTTCGCCTCCAGGCCCGCACCCACTCCCCCGCTTCAGGGTTCGAGTGGACGACCCGTTTGATTTGACACATAACTATTTTAAAAAAAATCTTTATTCGTGGAACCTTAATACCAGACACTTTTGTTAAATGCCTTAATTAATTGATGAGATTTTTTTCGATTGGCGGCGCGGCGCTACTGTGCGCAATGCCTCGTCTTAATCTTGGCATAAATTATAAATACACACAATACCTATCCTACGGTACTAGGATCTTTATCGTTTACGCGGTTGCCTATAATGAGGTGGATGTCTATGGGCGACGACGACCTCTTACCTTCACGTGGCCCGCTTGCCCTCTTAGGCCCGGACTACATGGGTCCGGTTTCAACTCCGGTTGGGTTCGCTACAATCAATCATGCGTTCCTCCAATTGAAGACGGCGCTTCGTGATTGGTCGCAGCGAACTGGAACCGGACCCGTAAAGTCTGGGATTTATACAATAAAAAAAATGTGTTTCCATTGTTAACACCAATATATCTTCCAGCACGTGGTAGCCCTGAAGACATGGTCTCTGAACCTGGGCGGCGGCCCGAACCTCGGCCATCGGATAGTGGCCGCGGTCGGCAAGCCGGCAAACGAGCGCGTGCACTCTCCTGGGCGGGTTTTAGGCGACCGCAGCGTCTTGTACAAGTATAACAACCCCAACCTGGTGCTCTTCGTCTCGGAGGGGCCTGACGCCCTCCACAAAGGTAACTGTCACCTACGCATAGAAGTAGGAAGTAGGAAGCTACCATTTTACACAAGCTGGAGATTACCGACGGTTCTCTATGCCGTGGTTGCATGGAGGATGAGGAAACGGCCGCCCATGCTACACTGCTCGGCAGTGGCAAGTCAACTGGCATTACTCCTTGGTGAACCAAGGACGATTCTGAGCTTCTAGGCGGAGGCGCTCTTCTAATCACACCATAACCGCTTCCCATCGGAATGACGAGCCGCATAATGGACAGACACTCACTCTGTATTCCTATCCCTTTTGTCTCCAGTTTAAATTGTTATCTATTTCATCTTTAGGTATTTATTAGTACTTTTATTATTTATACTTTTAATATATTTTTGTTTTCGTCCCTGACTGCCGTTTTGCCCGCGATGCCTTCGTCCTGGCACAGCTGACAACCAGCGCTGTGGTTCTGCCGTACCGGTCGGACCGCAGCACATGCTGAGCGTGTGTCCTTTTTTAATCCGATATACTTGCTCGCATACAGGACCGCTTATGGGGCCTTTCAAGTATTACGTAAGCAGAATTCCAGCTGTTTTTAAACCCCCCGGTCCCCTTTCTCAGCAAAAGAAAGCAAAGCTCCTAGCCAGCGTAATTTCCTGCACATGAGGCAATCCATCTTAGTCCTCAAGGTTAGCATCGCATCGAAACCCTCTAATATTAATACAGTGAGGTGAGATGCCTATGGACGACGGTGACCATGTAACATCAGGTGGATCGTTGGCTCTCTGATTTCCTACACTGGTCATATATACCGTTTCGTAGGAAACAGTGAAGCCACCATATCTGTCGGGCTGCTGAAATTACTCATGCTTAAACATTTTCAATTCAATTTCAGACGTGGTGGTGGCGACGTGCGTGGACGCGGTGTCTGGCGCGGTGGTGGCGGCGCAGGCGCACCGCCGCGCGCGCGCCCTGCCTCTTGCGGTGCACTCGGACAACTTCCTCGCCTACCTGTACCACAACGACAAGCATCGTCGCACGGAGATAGGTCAGTACTGAACACTGTAGCTGAACCACAAATGCTGTACTGCGCCCTGGGTAGCGACAGACGTGCGGGGGGCGGGCCTCACAGAGTGTAGCCAGTGGAGCGGGCCGCTCCGCCCCCGCAGACTCCTCACGATGTTTTCCTTCACCGTTAGAGCAGTCGGTAAATGTACATAAGTCTTCGAAAAAATCCGCATACTCATTGGTACATGCCATGGTTTTGAACCCGGACCTCCCGCATGGGAGTCCGGTGTCCTAGCCACTAGGCCCAACGACGCAACGTTGTGCTTGAAATGCCATGCAAATCGTAACTGTTTTTCCTGGATGAAGAGTGAGCCATCTTTTGCCATGATTCTAACTATTTCAAAAAGTGTAAAAGCGATTTGTCAGAGCAATATGCCATCTAAAGCGCACCGATAGCTGTAAACCATATTTCAAAAAACTAAAAATATTGACAACGCCGTCGCTCTACATCTATGAGACTGTAGTTTTCGTAAAAAATAATATACATTTATTTGAATTTGTTTAAAGTCAACGTCGATGTGATCAGCTCTCCTGTTTAACGAAGGTTAGGACTAGTTTCTTACAAAAGAGTGTATTTGTTTTGGCACCGAAGTTATATAATAAGGTACCGAAATCCATACGTGAGTCTAACTGTTTAAATTCATTTAAGCGCGAGCTGAACAAACTGCTAGTTGTCAAGACATATTATTCAGTAAATGATTTTTTAAGTGACAAAGATATTTAATCAGTGATTGCCCCATTTTTATTAAACTTGCGTCCGATCTATGTGTATGTCCATAATCAATGTTTATTTAATTAATTATCTACTGTTTAATTTAATTTAAATAATTTATATATACATTTGAATATTCATTAACAAATGGCCAGTATCTTGTTTATTCAAGTAGGTAGGCTTATTAATAAATAATTAGTAAAATGTCATACTATAACTAAGCAAAAATTATACAAAATAACTTCAGTCAAACAGCCCCCCGCGAAGTGCCCCCTGGCCAAAAGTACCCAGGATACTCGCGGCGTTCCCTCGCTGAATGGCGAGGGAGATGCGCTGTACCAAAAAGTGGCCGGCACGCGGATCACCTCCTCTCTCCTTAATTCGCCTCCCCACAGCGCGAATCAGATCCTTTAACAAATTATTGAAAATATTTGTATGTCAAACGACGGAGCATAGTGATAGCTACTCATTAAACTGTATACTAATATCTACTTAGGTAATACCTATGTTCACGAATAAATGATTGATTGATTGATTTCAATTTCCGCAGCAACAATGGAACTGTACGAGGGTCAACAGCGGTGGCTGCCAGCTGGTGCGGCGTCCAGCTCCCTCTCGTCGGAGCGCGCCCCGAGCGTGGAGCGGCAGACGTACATCCTGTCGGCCACGCCCACCGCCGCCAGGGACACCAAGACCGAGCGCTCGCTCACCGACAAACACGTGCTGTGTGAGTATACTATACAACCAGCAAATACCACAAACCAATATTATTCCTTAGATTTTTTTTAATTTTTTTTAATCTATTACTAATCCCGCATTTGACCTCGATCTAAGCGACGATGAGGTCGACGATGGAGCATGCGGGTCCAGTAAATGCTTATTCACTCTGGCCTTGAAGATCCCAAGGTTGTAGGTTTCGGGAAATACAGACGCCGGCAGTTAGAGCAGTCGGTAAATGTACTTAAGCCTTCGAAAAATACGAAAAACTCGTTGGTACATGAAACTGCACGGTTTCGAACCCGGACCTCTGGCACGGGAGTCCGGTGTCCTAGCCACTAAGCCACAGACGCTCTTTTTGGTTGGGGGTTAAAAAAAAAGAAACATTTTCTAATATAAAGATTTACATCCGTAGTGGCATTATCAACGGGCGCCATCATAGAGATGCCCTGGGCGTACCTGGAGCCCCGCCGCCCCATCACCCCCACCCCCGAACAGAGGGAGGAGGGCCTGATCCCGTACGCGCCGGAACTCCCCCTACCGGCCGAAGCGGTCATCAACTACAACCTGACGTTACACCGCGTGCGAGCTATCTACACTGAGCCGGCGGGGCTCGAGTCCACCAGTTTGGTGCTTGCCACTGGACTAGGTGAGTTTTACTTCTCTTATACCCTGACCAGGAACTAAAAACACTGGCAGTAGTGCGCCATTGGTAGTTTTATAATGTCATGGAGTTCGATATGAAAAAAATTATTATTATTATTATTTATTAATGAGCAGGCAGCATTAAGCTGATGCGCCCATATCTAAGCTGGTGTATTGTTCATTCACTTACAGCACTTAGTCATTGTTCATAGTTAATTAAGTCCGCCACTACTTATGCACTGTTTAAAAACCTATCTAGTCTATTTTTGAAACCGTTGACTGAAGATGCATCCACGACTTCTTGCGGTAGCTTGTTCCATATTCTCACGACTCTGTTATTGAGAGAGTTATGGCCGACCAAGGTGTTTGAACGAGTGGTCTTCAGTTGCAAGTCATAATTGTGCCGGACTCTGTGTATAGTATTCACATTGAAGAGTCTGGGCAAGTCCGGGCAGTTATACTTATTGGATAAGATTTTGTATGCTTCGATTAGTTCACCTCGGGTACGCCGTGTCTGTAGCGTCGGCAGCTCAAGAATGTGTAGTCTCTCATATGTATTTTTGCGCAGGCAGTAAGGGAGCTTAGTGGCTCTTCTCTGGACACTTTCCAGTCGGTCAATGTCTTTTGCAAAATAGGGGTTCCAAATTTGAAACCCGTATTCCAGCAGCGGTCTTACATAGGTTTTTTTGTTTTTTTTTTTTTTATTACATTAGGAGAGCAGACGAGCAAACGGGCCACCTGATGTTAAGTGGTCACCGTCGCCCATAGACATCTCACCTCACTGTATTAATATTAGAGGGTTTTTGATGCGCTGCTAACCTTGAGGACTAAGATGGATTGCCTCATGTGCTGGAAATTACGCTGGGTCTCTTACCCTTCAAACCGAAACACAGAAATTCAAGCATTTCTGCTTCACGGCAGAAATAGATAAGAGGGTGGTACCACCCCAGGCGATCCTTCACATTAGGATCTACCACTACCAAAAGGTCTTGTATATTTTGATAAATGTGGCCAGAGTGAAGAGCTGGAATGATTTCCTAATGGCATACAGGACACTATTAGCTTTCTTTACAATGACATCAATGTGGTTAGCCAATTTTAACAATTAGTTTTGCAATATGGCGAGGGTTTTATAGTTCCTAATCTGGGTATAAATGAGCTGAAGGAATGAATTAAAATTTATTTGCACACACATACACAACACGATAATTACATTTCACTATTTAAGAGTTACTTTTATTGTAATGGCACCCCATTAAAAATATCTTTTTTTGTATGGTTTTTGTTTGCCATACGATGATTTTTACTTAATACATGCAGCGAGATCGACTTGAGATACTACGAGGGGGGGGGGGGGGGGGGGGGGGGGATGCAAAACGTGATTTTCAAGAAAATGGGAAAAAAACTGGTTTTCTAATATTCATAGAAGTCCAGTAAACATTACATATAATGCGAATTTAGAACACTTACCATCAAGTATCATCATCAGTCTTAATGTCCCCACTGTTGGGGCGCAGGCCTCCCCTTACACAAGGGGGTACGACCCATGATCCACCGAGCGGGGCCAGTGCTGATTGGTGGATTTCACACACCTTCGGAAACTAATCATTTCTTTAGGCATGCAGGTTTCCTCACGATGTTCTCCTTCACCGTTAGAGCTGTCGGTAAATGTACGTAAGTCTTCGAAAAAATCCGAAAAACTCATTGTTACATGGCATGGTTTCGAACCCGGACCTCCCGCATGCGACTCCGGCGTCCTGGCCACTAGCCCACCATCAAATGTAACTGAGGTCAATCAAACGCATTTACAACATTTCACATATTTTCCTCAGCAGTGGTAAGGGGGCGTCCATTAATTACGCGAGGTGTTCACGGGGGGAGGGGGTCAAGCTAAATCTTACTCAATCTCACCTGGGGGAGTGGGAGGGGGGGGGGGGGGGGGTTTCGAAAATATCACGTAATTTTTCCATGGACTGAATTAGAATAAATCTTTTATTCATGTTTGTTAAAGTATTTATTATTTAATTTTATCACAGTGAATTAAAGTAACGGTAATAATCTCAACTACTAGTCTTTGCTAGTCTTAAATAGAGATAATGGAATAAATTGTGTTCTTGTTTTTTTTTTTTATAATCCAACGCGTTCATAATCAAAACACAAATTTTATAAAATCTCACGTGAGACTAGGAGAGGAAGTTGAGGAAAATCTCACAAAGGGGGGAGGGGGGGGGGGGAACAAAATCCAACAAAATGCCTCACGTAATTAATGGACGCCCCCTAAGTATATAACAAGAAAGAAAGAAGAAAAGAAAAAAACCACTTACCACAAAAAAAACATATTTAGTTCACTCCATAATACTATTAGCAATAGACACCTGGCTCAGCTGATGCTCGAGTGAATACACTTGCGTGTAAACACACGGCGCTGATACACAGCCAGTCCTTGTATACATAATGTGATATGATTTCTTTTGGTGTAATTATATTAAGAATTTGAATTTTAATAATTATAGAAAGGAAGATTATTTATTTCCGACACACACAAACAGACAGTACAGAAGACAAAAATAATAGTAAACTAATATATTACAAAAACAAATAAATAACCAAAAGTAACTAAGTTGGATGAAGGTGGTGTGCAGCACCGGAAAAAGGGGACTGCCTCAGCCTGTTGCCGGAGCGCTTATAGCATGAGAAATATTATTTAAAAATTAATATATTGCTATTTTTTTAAATTAATAATATTATTTTTAAATTTCTTCCCACAGACCTATTCTACACGCGAGTGTCGCCGTCAAAAACGTTTGATCTGCTCAAGGACGATTTCGACTACTACCTGATCACGATAGTGCTCTCAGCCCTCGTGGTCGCTACTTACAGCACGAAGCATTTCGCCTCTCGGAAGATGCTCAGGATGGCCTGGAAGTGATGCCTGCCGTGTGGGCTCGGACTGTGTGCACCGGTAGGATCTTATGACTAATTTTGAGAGGTTACTATAAAAATACCACAGGATATAACTCTCAAACTGACGGGCAAGACATCCTTCCTATTCCCCCCTAATGTTTTTCATTCGTTTCAAATTGAATCACAGTAGTTTCCATTGAATAATGGAACTCGTAAAATATCAAATAATTATTTTGTTGGGGTTACTTCATAATATACTTAAGTCCATAATCCCCGAGGGGATAGACAGAGGAACCACCTACAATCACAGGTAGTTCCCACTTTTCGTCGTAAGATTTGGTGGACAAACGTCTACTAGGTGTAGAACAGTATCCACTAAGATCCTTAGTCGCCTCGTACGACACACGGGAAGACTTGGGCTGGTGGTATTCTGGCCTGGAACTGATGCCTGCCGTATGGGCTCGGACTGTGTGGACCGGTAGGATCTTATGACTAATTTTGAGAGGTTTCTATAAAAATACCAGATGATATTACTCTCAAACTGACGGGCAAGACATCCTTCCTATTCCCCCTTAAGGTTTTTCATTCGTTTCAAATCGAATCACAGTAGTTTAGTAATGAAACTCATATAATACTAAATAAATATTTTGTTGGGGTTACTAAACATACACAAACTCTCAAGTCGATAATCCCCGAGGGGATAGACAGAGAAACCACCTTCAATCACCGGTAGTTCCAACTTTTCGTCGTAAGATTTGGTGGATAGGTGTAGAACAGTATCCATTAAGATCCTTAGTCGCCTCGTACGATACACGGGAAGAGTTGGGTTGGTGCTATTCTTTAGGGCCGGCACCACACAGCAGAGGTACATTATCAATATTCTAAATAGATTCGGCTGTTGGAAAATGACCATGTATTATTGTAAAAAATGGTAGGTAGCAGTATTATGTAGAAATTAATATCTACTGCCGTCTCCACACAGTTCGAACTTATAATTTTAATGGACTTTTAAATAAATAATATATTAAAAAAAAATAGTTCGTGATTTGTGCATAGTGTGGGTGTTCACATAGTAATTAGTAATTACATACACGTGTAAACATTTATAGCAAAGTCAGTTATGTCAAAACACAGGTGTTTCTAAGATATAGTATAAAATAAGATCAAAGAAATGATCAAATTCATACATTTATATTAATTATTAGCGATCGGAGTAGGTAGGGCTGTTTTTGGTACTTGCAAGCTGTGGTCATGATATGGATACGGCTTTCTTATAAACCATATTTGGATAATCCTAGTAGATAGAGCTACTTTTGGTAATTCCAACCTGCGATCATCATACTATGGACATGCCATTAAAAAAAATATATTAAAAAATCCCGGGATTTTCGGAATTTAAAAGAAGACTAGAAGACTACTAAAGAAACCCGGATTTAGACATACTTGAAAGAAATGAAATAGACGACGAAATTCTATTGAATTATAAATTCGCTTCACTCTGACGTCTACAGATGTCCATACTAACCTAGCACTAATCTAGCTTTGACCCCAAACAGCCCTACCTACTCCGATCAGTGGTAATTATATTTGCCATTCTAGCACGATTCTTGACAGCTATTAAAATCCTGTTTTAAATTTTGTTTGTACCACTACTCTATATTGGTCAAAATCCATTGATTGTTATGATGTTAAAATTTCAGATATTGAACACAATAACCAGCAATGTATATTGTATATACGTCGAAATCGACTCGCCTCGAATTACGTAGACCCTTGATAGGTGTTTATAGTCAAAATCATGCTGAACTTTTGCATAAAACTCTAAATTAAAAATTTAAGAAGCCCGCGGAGATCCCCTACTTTTTCCTGGTCGGCATCAGGTCTACAAGATACTACATGTGAGAATGGAACCATGGTCTTAAAATAGCACAAACTCGAACCTCCTAACTGTTACCGTTCCAGAGATCCCAACTGCCATCAAAGATACTCCAAGGTCTTGGAAACCACTAGGCCAATTTTTATCTGACATGACTAAAACACTCGACAAAATTCTGCGTCCAAATAAGATTATTCGTTAGATATGATGCCAATGGACAAACATACGCATTTATCTATTAAATAACACCCCTTTTTGAAGCTGGGACGTACAAAACCAATTTTATTTGAGCACTACTGCTTACTATGACTAAAATTCAAGATATACTGGTTAATTCCATATGAAATAACATCTTATAATTTGCTGTCAAAGATCGTGGTAAGTGGCTATAGCAGGGGTTCCCAAAGTGTGCGTCGCGGCGCCCCGGTGCGGCATGGAGTAAACAGGGGCGCCGCTGCGAGGTACTTCTGTTTTATCTTCACTGGAGGCTAAAATTACTTACCTATATGCAAAATGAAAAAATATTAATTAAATAAGCAAGTCGACAGTTCATATGTAAATGATGTAGCACCTTTTTCTATTACTGTATTTCATATTTTTTTATCAATTTTAATATAATATATGTGACTTATGTGAGCCTCACATTGTAGGGTTTAACTAAAAAGTTGTTTTGATATCATTATTAAAGAGCGGATTTGAAGTAGCTACTATTGGATTTAAATAGATAAGACCCGTGCAATTTGTTATTCAAGAAACAAACTATAACATATTGGAATAAAAAAGGAAAATGGAGCTCCAGCAGTGGACGTCTTTCGGCTGAAATAATGATGATTAAAACAAAATAGTTACTTAATGAAATATTTTATTTTATTATTTCAGATTCCTTCTGCACAATACACAGTAATAAATAGGTAGTATATGTTTGTGGTTTTTTATTTCACTGGTCTTATCCATATAAATCCAATAATAGCTACTACAAATCCGCTCGCCGGGTAAAATACCAAACCTGTAAGTGCGCCGCGAACTGTAAAAGTTTGGGATCCCCTGGGCTATAGTATAGTTATTGTAAAATCTAGTTAGTGCAATTTAGGTATAATTATTTATTTTAAGCGGTTTGTATAAAATGGAATGTTAAGGAGTTGAATAGAATTGAATACCATTCCAGCTGCCGTCACCTGAGTGGGACCAGGGGCCGGAAGCGATTATCTGAATCTATTTCCAGAAAATTTAACATAAAACGCAAGCTGTGGTAGAATCTTCAATAATTTTTCCGTGTATGGGCGCTTTAATGATTACCGTGCCGTTACCGTCTACGATATTATCGTCCGCGTCCACGTTTGACGCTTTTATAATAATTTACCTACCAGTAGGTGGACAGCGGGGCGGGAGGCGCTCACTTACACATGTTTAATATATTTGTAGGTACACATTACCACTACACTTTCAACTTTGCCGTGACGATTTGACAGGGAGCCTAGGTGTGCCACGGCAACGGTAATACCGTCGATGGTAAAACGTTACCGTCGACGGAAATATAAAAGCGTCTTCATACAGTTCCATACATTTCGCTTCTTTGTTAAATCGTGACGGTAAAACGTGTCATTACCGTTCAAAATTAAAAGCAGCCTATGGGACGGATTTAGAATATCCCTACCGCCACTGGAGAAAAAGTGTCGTACGAGGCGACTTACCCGAGTAACTTGCTGGTGGAAGGACCCCTTCACTGTATTCCATGTAAAGTCTGTCGTCAAATGTCTTCGCTTCGGCCACAGCTTCGGCGTTGATTCGGTACTGTTTATAGAAGAGCCAGTACTTACTAAGACCATCTTCGACCTCATCGTCACTTACCACCAGGTGAGGTTGAGGTCGAACGCGGGTTTAGATGTAAATAAAAATGTTTCGTGTTTAATTTTGTTTGTGCTGGATAATAGGATTCAGGTAACAGCTTTCTGTCCCTGTTGGTATTATAAAAGGTCTGTAACAAATGACAGGTGACGGAAACTATATCGGGAAAATGTTAGTGTAATGGCTTGGCCGGATTGTTATAATTTACCTTACGATCTTTGCATTTTTAAGTTTACCTATATGTTGATGATGTAGTGGTGGAAAAAGTAATGGATTCAACCTTGTCATATTAGCGTCACGTGTCACGGCGAGCATATTGACAGCTTTGCAACAAAGTTTAATTTGACAAAAACCCAAAAGTGTAAAAAAAAAGTAAGTAAGATCTTTATTTCACACACAGCAATGACCGAAACAGTGTACTCATTATTTCACACACAGCAATGACCGAAACAGTGTACTCATTATTTCACACACAGCAATGACCGAAACAGTGTACTCATTATTTCACACACAGCAATGACCGAAACAGTGTACTCATTATTTCACACACAGCAATGACCGAAACAGTGTACTCATTATTTCACACACAGCAATGACCGAAACAGTGTACTCATTATTTCACACACAGCAATGACCGAAACAGTGTACTCATTATTTCTTCCCCCACTGTACGCCGAAATCATTTGGTTGAATTTTGATCACGTATTTCTAGTAGGAAATACTTATTATTTAATGAGTGTAACTTTTTTATTCTATGTAGGATGTAGGTGAAGGGTTTATCTTGAAGGTATTACTTTTTAGAAGGTATCTGAAAGCCAAATTTATTGAAAAACCAATGACGTACATGTAACATGTATAATTACGAGTAATAGCAAAAAAATTCCCTTTCATGTAATTAATTACGAATTAAGGAGACCCTTCGATTTGCTCACAAAGCATTGTTATAATTATAGAAGTAAGGCAAATATCAAGCTTCTTGTTTTACGTAAACTTGTTCCTCTATTGTGCTAACACTGTGTGACGCGAGCGCACGGGGCGGGTTAATATCCATTGCTAGTTATGTCTTTAAAACGTCAGCGAATACATACGATTTTTTTGACTCGCCACGCAACGCACACCTCACACCGCGGTGGCCCATATTTGTTTTATATCATTTTTGTTTCTTTTATTACGTTTAGTTATGGAGTCGAATAAGTAATTTTTACTAAAACCAACCTTGGGATCTTCAAGGCCAGAGCGAATCGGCATTTACTGGACCCGCATGCTCCATCGTCGACCTCGTCGTCGCTTACCATCAGGCGAGATCGTGGTCATATGCGGGTTTAGTAGTTAATAAAAAAATTACTATAGCCGCCAGTAAATTGGTATTAGGTTGATGTCGAAAAAACTCAAAGCAAAAAACTAATTGGTAGACAAACTAGACTTACTCGTGGCAAAAAGTTTTGGGGTGGAACCTTAAATGGTGGTAAATTAGAAATCACAGGTCCGACTCCTGGTCTAACTAATTAATCTAATTATGTTTAAGTGGAATTTCATTTAAAAGCCTTTAAGGCAGTACCAATGGCGGAAAGTGGCGACCCTCCCGAAAAAAAATGTATCCTCTAAGGCATTTTTTTAATTACAAAAGTGTACAGTTGATTTGTCATACGGATGTAACATTTTTGAAGCCCCTTTTTGATAAATGTCTGGGGCTCTAAACTTCGAGAATGTCTGTGGCTCAAAAGGCCTTGTGAGCCGTAAAAATAAATATTAAAATATGTCCGCCATATTTTTTGTAACGGCGCGGCAGCCATTTTTTTTCGTAGAACGCAAACGAACGCGTCACTTCAGTGTTTAGTGTATTTATTAAAGAAAATCACAAGGCGGACAAGAAAGGCGAATCTAGTGACCAGTCCAGTGAAGAAGAATACGTTTTAGAGAAAGTCTTATACAAACGGACCGTCAAAGGCAAGAATTCAGTGTCTGCCTTATTTTTGACGTGAATTCGAATGAACGTCTTACGTTACGTTAATTTAGGAGAATATTTTTTTTCGGGAGTGGCGATAGTTTCGCTCAGATTAAGCCTTAAGTAGGCTCTCGTAAAACTAAATTAAATATCTTAGCTAAATATTTAAATGAAAGGCGTCAAGGTGATTGAATAATTAAATATGTATACTCTCCACTTTACTGTAACAATTTTGTTAATTCATTATAGTATATAAGAAATGCCATTTTTATTTCGATGTTTGCAAAATATGTAATGGCTGCACTGTATAAATATACTGTACATTTTGAAAGACAAATTACATCGATATGAACGAGGGTCATCCTCTCTAATCCGCGGGGGGAGAGAGGGTACGGGCCTTGAGGTGGGACCTCTTTACCCGGGCGGGTCTCGGAGCGTTACCGCGCTCCGGTGCTAGGTGCCGCTGATACGACAGCGGACATCGTTACATGGCTACGGGCCACGGCAGACACCTTACCTGATGGTGAGCGGTCACCATCGCCAAAAAATATACTGTACATTTTGAAAGACAAATTACATCGATATGAACGAGGGTCATCCTCTCTAATCCGCGGGGGGAGAGAGGGTACGGGCCTTGAGGTGGGACCTCTTTACCCGGGCGGGTCTCGGAGCGTTACCGCGCTCCGGTGCTAGGTGCCGCTGATACGACAGCGGACATCGTTACATGGCTACGGGCCACGGCAGACACCTTACCTGATGGTGAGCGGTCACCATCGCCAAAAAAAGAACACTAGGATATTGCTAGCGCGCTCGCTGCCTGCCTCTGCCCTGAATGATTTTTACGATTTTTTTGTACCATTAAACGTCGAAAACTTGAGAGCCATTATAATTTTGGAACTAAAGTAGTTTTTATTAGACGAACTAAACTGACAGATGCTGTCACTTTGTAAAATAATGTCGCCATGTTTAATGTAATAGTGATGGTTCAGTTCACTTTTGAATCTGTTCCCTTAGTTCACCCAAACAGTGAGCCAAAAAGATAACGTTAAATTATATATTGAAAGAAGATGTATTTCGCTCCCATACAAAGTGGGGCTCAGCGACTTAACATTATAATTTACAAAAAGATAATCAGGACATTACAGAAGAAAATAGAATATACTTTGGTGAACTATTGGTCAGTGATTGAACTCGATCTTTGGTCACAACACTATTTTTATTTCATCAAAAACTGGCAACACAGGAAACGTTAATTTAGTCAGTCTTATAAAAAATACTACTTTAGAGTAACATGGATATGTATGTCAAATGTTCCACGACCAAATTTTACGTCCTTTTCAAACCTACAAACGAAAAACGATGTAAGAGCGAGATGCAAGTGTAGTCGCGGCAGGTTAATATAAAAGGTTACCAATTCAGTTAGGTATTTTAAGTTATAGGTGTGGACGGATTATTTCAATTATTATTTAAACTAGATTGGGTTTGGGGTGTTTTGGCCTCTCACATCTTTACCTATCATCTTTCAGATACACTACAAATTATACGAATGTTTTAGTTGATAAAATTGTTGGTTTTTGGCTCAAAATATGGATTCTTAAAATGCCTACAAGTAGGAGCAACTTATACGAACTTTGATTCATTGATATATTAGTCAGTGAAACAAAGTTAGACAGAGTATAGATGTGAGAGTGGTTGCAATAGATATGCGTAATATGAAAGGGTATTTGTTTTCTGTGACAACTGTGTTTTTATAAAATTAAAAGAAGTAATTACATATTGCCATTCATTGTTTTATTATAGCACAAAGTAGACAATAACAGAAAAGAAACTTGCGACATAGGTCAGAGGTTGATCACGAGGAAGACACTCATACATTCGCACAATTCTTTGGGTTATAAACAATCGGGTAGGTACGTTCGGGTTGCACAATCAGTATATTTACATTTGAAGTTATGGAAGTGTTGTTGTCAACAATTTTATAATTTATACTCAGATTGAATGTAGATGTCTAGGTCCCAACTATTGACAACCCATATTTCTCTGGTTTTAATTTCATAATAATATAAGATGTTGCTCTCCTATTTTTGAATTTGGTTAGGCCATATAAAACACAAAACGTTTCAACACCAATTTACTACTAAATAACAATACTAAACATTTCTTTTAAGTCTAGATTACTCAACAACGGTACTTTTTTAAAATTTAATTGTACCTGTAAGGAGAGCAGACGGGCAAACGGGCTACGGGTCACCGTCGTTCACACATCTCACCTAACTATAATGTTTTGGAGGGTTTCCGATGCACTGCTAACCTTGACAACTTCTATAATTTCTGATCATACTCCAGCATCTCCTAAACGTACAAGCCACTAAACCACCTTCATAAGTGTTCTCTACTCTGACACTTGGTGGAATATCAATTGTACATTATTTAATTGTACCTGCAAGGAGAGCAGACGGGCAAACGGGATACGGGTCACCGTTGTTCAGACATCTCACCTAACTATAATGTTTTGGAGGGTTTCCGATGCACTGCTAACAACTTCTATAATTTCTGATCCTACTCCAGCATCTCCTTAACGTACAAGCCACTAAACCACCTTCGAACGTTTCTCTATTCTGACACTTAGTGAAATATCAATTGTACATTAGTTTCATAGTCCTTATTCGACGGCTCGTAAGGCGTGCCTACTACGGGCTGTAACTCGATTAGCTGCGTGGCTGGAGGTTGTAGCACTGTGTCGTTATCACACAGCTTCCTGAGGTGGTGCCACGCTGCTCCGTAGTCGTAGCCGAGGATGGCTCGGAAGAAGCTCACGGCTAATGCCTGCAAATGAATTAATTTCCTTCTACTCTCATTTGGTAATATGTTCAATATGAAACCACAATCAGTAACACAAACTACTTCATTCGTAAGGGTCGTTAGGTAATATTTATTACGTTACGGCTAACGACACCGTCAACTAAAGAATAAAGTAAACTTATTTTTATTACTTTCCTTCTAAGTCGTGTTCCTCATTGCTGAGGGTCGTGATCATTCTAAGCAATTAATCACAGAACGACTATCATGGCAGATTTAATGGGGCTTGCTATTGCCATCCCCATTTCACACACTGGTTATCTCACTGGCAGGTTTTCTCACGGTATTTTCCTTCACCGTCAGAGCAGTCGGTAAATGTAAGAAGTCTTTCGAAAAAATCGAAAAACTCATTGGTACATGGCATTGCGAACTCGAACTCTGACCGACGTCCTAGCCACGACGACGCCACCGACGCTCAATATTTTTATTACATCTACTCAAAAATGGGCCTATTTATTTATCGACTGAAAACTGTACGGAATCTGCGGGAATTATTTACCCACGATCGGAAGCACTCGAGAACCAAAACCGAAAGCAAAAATTAGCGCAGTTTGGTTTTTTGAAAGGTGGTTTGCTCCCGTCATCATCATAATACTGTACTACCAGCTTTGGTACCACAATTTTAGTGCGTTGCGTTCTACTAACTATATATAATATATAGTGTTAGTGAATAGTGTAGCGAACACGCATCTTTTTAAGTCTTTTTCACATGTAACCTAACCAACTACCAAATAGGGTATTTGACAAGTATCGAATACATTTCATAAACACTACAAAATAGACATAAATTAATCGTCAATGTGAAAACAGAATTTAAATTCGTTAAAAAATAAAATAGTTACAGGCAAACAGAATTCAGAAGCAATTTGTGACGTTACACTGTAGCGCCAAGGGCAAGTTACTACCGACTGTTTTACTAAAAAGGGACGGAGCAATTTGACTACTAAAAAGGATGGTCGCAGGGAGACTCACTGTGAGTTGCAAGAAACATCATCAAGGCTTCCTTAATTCTCGTGTCACCTCTATCAAGATTCATAGCGTAGAAAGGGACAATATGTATTTTAATGAAGACTTAGAGAAGAGGATGTTTCGTTAGGCGAGCGTCTTACTACCAACTTATAATAAGTCCGTGAGCTCTTAGAAACATTCAGGAATTTCTATCCATAACCAAGTGTCAAAACCCGAAGTCCTTTCTAGAAACTCATGCACTGTAATCTGTACCTGTAAAGGCTTGGGCTGTTTCTTGGACAAATATTCATCAGCGCACGCCATCGCTGCATCCAGCATCTCATCTTCTAATACCAAGTCTACGGCGAGGCTCGGCAGCGCTGTAAGCGCCGAGAGCTGCAGGCTGTACGCTTGGCTGCCGCGGTAGGCCGAGCCCGCGTCTTTGAGGTAGCTGTCTTTGGCAGACTTGTGGAGGTATTTGTAGATGTGTGGTAGCACTTCTCTGAAACACAGAAATAAAAGTTTTATAAGAGAGTTTTGGCGGGAGTCATTGGAGAAGGTTCTACGGTGTTTATGTGTATCTAGCAAACTTCAGTAACAGTGACAATGTGTTGAACTGTTAAAATAAACTTCTGGTTAGTGGTTCGTTGTGTAGTGTCACTCTGTGATTCTGCGGCGGGGCATGAGACATCGCCAGAGACTAGACCGGTTAAAATTTCCGTCATAACTCCTAGGAGTGTTAAAATGTGTCTACACCACAACATTTTGATGCTGAATAACTAAAAACAGTTTTAAATCGCTTAATGTTTAGGCCGATGGCCTGTGTTGCCAATGTCTTGTTAAATTAAAAATAAAGTTTTATAATAATTGTAATAGGGTATTTTACAAGTATCGAAGATTAAATGCATAAATTAAAAATAGACATAAATTGATGGTCAAATAATCAAGAAATCAGAATTGAGAGACGTCGAAAAATAAAAAAGCTACAGGTAATCAGAAATCAGAAGGTACTACGACTACTGTGGCACTACAGTATAAAAGCTACATCTTAAGGACTGTTTTGCTAAAAAAGGGACGGAGCATCTCCCCACTACTAAATGTAACCATTATCTTTGGTGTTAGTGGAGATATTGAAAAACAAATTTCAGAGCCATCTTTAGAATGTCCATTCAGGTTGATTTAAGCAATAAACAAGTTGGCATGAACTAGAACATTGCCCCTTTAATTTATAGCAGCTATTAGTAGTGCCCCTTTACTTACTTGACAGCCCTGCTCCTAATGAAGTCTCTAGACAGTTCCGCCATGATGACCATCAAATCCAGGGCCCGTTTCAACACCACAGGTTCTGGACTCTCGAAGCGGGTCACGAGGGGAGCCCACGTGAGGTGAACTAGAGGTAGCAGCTCATCTTCGTACAGTCTTAGTATTGGCAGACCTTTGGTGAGGACCTGGGAACAACCAAGTGTCTGTCAGATGAGTTATTGTACCCCATTTTTGTGAAGGAAACTAAAAATTGACAGTAGACAACACTCAACACACTTTAGTAGACATTGACAGATGATATTTCGTTTTTGCTGTTTTTTTGTTACCATACGTAGATACCAAACAGGCGACAAGATTGACTGGATAGACTAATACAAAGAAAGGATAAGACAAACCGTGAGATGTAAGAAACGTCCTTAAAGTTAAGGCTTCCTTAAGTCTCGTGTCATCTCTATGTAGAGCTTATGGCGTAGAAAGGGATAGCATGTAATTTAATAAAGACAACTTTAAGATGTTTCATGCAACTGACGACTTAGTCATGACTCGTAATTAATTTCTGTACTCATTTTAATCACACAGCTAAAACTTTTGATTACATTAGCTTTCCTGCAGGAAACAGGCGTGAGGTTTTTTATTATTATTATTAAATAAGGAGAGCAGACGAGCAAACGGGCCAGATGATGGTAAGTGGTCACCGTCGCCCATAGACATCTCACCTCACTTTATTAATATTAGAGGGTTTTTGATGCGCTGCTAACCTTGAGGACTAAGATGGAATGCCTCATGTGCCGGACATCACTCTGGCTCTCTTACCCTTTAAACCGAAACACAGAAATGCAAGCATTTCTGCTTCACGGCAGAAATAGATAAGAGGGTGGTACCACCCCAGGCGATCCTTCACATTAGGATCTACCACTACCTATTTTGTTATGTACGTATGTATGAAAAAAATTATCAAAATTACCTGTAAAGCCAGGATGGTCTCGTCGCGATGCTGGGCCGATATGAAGTGTATGCAGCGCTTCAGTGTCGTTATAGTTACCATCACGTGCTGAGGTAGCGGCGCTTTCTCCTCTGTAAACGACAGAGAACAGGATAAATTGTGATGGTCTTACTTTATTCTTATTCATAAGACCTATATGTAAACCACAATTATAACAATAAATTATATCTTATCTTCAGTTAGCGACATAGTTTGAAGCTCCACCATGATCGTGAGGATACGCTGCTAACCTATATGTGCCGGTAATTATGCTGGCTCTCTTAAACCTTTAAACCAAAACAGCAATGCAAACACCACTGCTTTGCGGCAGAAATGGAATAAAGGGTGGTACCACCGCAGAGTCATACCTTTTTTGTCACTATGGGGTGTCGCAACGAATTTAATATTATTTTCTGTTTCTATGAGAGTCGATGACATGGGGATCCCCAAATAATTACCGGCATATAAGGTACTCTATCTAAGTCCTCAAGGTTAGCAGCGCATCGAAAACCGTCTAATATCTTCATGTCTACGGGCGACGGTGACCACTTACCATCAGGCGGCCCGTTTGCTCGTCTGCTCTACTTATAAAAAATGTTCAGCTCACCCGTAACCCGATCATCATAATCCAACACATTATCTTCTCTCTCCTTTAGATCTTCCCTATACATTTCCTCTGCACTTTTCCCAGTTTCATCCTCAACATCCTCGTTGGCCAGCAACCGTTCAGACTCCTCCACATTACTCGCATATTGCAGGACATCTTTTAAAACGTCTATTTCTGGACTATCCGATGTTTGTAAAGGTTTTTCTAGGACATCTACGGAGAACCATTTCGATATGCATTCTATGAATGTGAGGAACACTTGTAAGTAGGATTGGAGATCTCTCTCGTGGTATTTATCACAGCTTTGGACTAGAACCTGAAAAGGTAACAAATCAAATTGTTTTTATTGTAAGTACCTTATAGTACATTTTTTCGTAATTTTTTTACTCTACCACCGCTTCGTAAGGTGCTATAGCTGAAGGGAAAGAAGCGGCGCAAGAAACTTTCAGCAGCACATCTTTTGACATAAATATATGTTACAATAATTATGAATACAATCATATATGTACACAATGTGCAGAACTGGAGCTGAATTTAGGACCAAGTCTCTTTATCTCTTAAGTAGTCATTTACTTTATAATAACCCTTTTTACATAAGGTCCGTCTTATATGGGTCTTAAATTTTTTCAATCAAATCTTAAAAAAGAACTTTATTACTAGCAACTTTTTAAAGTTGCTAGTATTCTTCAGAATCACTCCCCGCCTCCCAGCTTCCTCAGGCCTCACCCCACGGCTGGCCCGGCGGTACAGTTGGCAAAAAAATGTTTCGAACGTAAGCTATTGCAAATATTTACTTAATTTCAAATGTATCTATGAAAAAACAACTATGTGTACTACTTATAATACTAATCGGTTAGTCCATTCAATAACACATTACGGGGCTGCTTTCTAAACAGTGTTGAACAACAACTAGACTAGGAGGGAAAGAAAGAAACTATTTCTACTTGTGAATCGGAAATCGAGAAATATTTTTGTGAACATTTAAAAATTGTAGGTGTTTATTTTGATTAGGGTCAAGTGGGGCAAATGCAATACCGGGGCAAATGTAATAACTAGAGCTAGAAGTGGTCGGGGCAGAATTGTCATATTTATAGTGATAGCATCATCGATAAATGCATACTTATCGATAATTACAATGTTCCATATTGCAACAACGTGACCCTTATAACAGTTAGTGGTTCAAGTTCAAGAGTCATTCGGGCATAAATAAATTTCTAACATTAAAAATACAATTACCTGAGTGTTTTTTTTTATTTTTTCACTGAAATGTTTTAAATTAACATTATTTGGGAATTTTGGGGTTGAGTAATTCAACTGTTCGGTTTCAAATATTTTTAGTATTTTGAATAGTCGGCATTTTTTATTATTTTAAATACGAATATTTTGGGCTGAGACATTTTAAATTAAGACACTTTGATTTTGGACATCATCAACCTACCCATTAAATAGCAGTGCTACAACATCGATACCTAGAAAAGTCGATAAAAACAGAATTCAATCCCTAACAAATTTTAGATCGTGCCCCGACAACTTCCAACTCTAGTAATAACGAATATTGCCCGCTTTGTCTTTGATATAACGTGTGCTGCCATCTCTGATATATTTTACGTACTTATTAAACCTTTAGGCAACCACTTATCGAGACTGTTTTACCGACGAACCAGTGAGTGACATTTCATTTCTTAACTGACGTCCATTCCGTGTGTTGAGCAAATTGTAACCTGACTTCTCATCTGCTTTCATCTTGGAACGCAATGTAAGTTTTTGAATTTAGTGGTATCAGTTTGAATATGCGATTTTAGTTATGACACTCGCATTGGCCCCACTTGACCCTACTAGGTTCTTAAAGCTAGCTATTTTTTATTAATAGAGAAAATTATAAAATGGAATTGATATAACATCTCAAACTTATCTTATCTTATTATAGAGGGCCGGGGATAACCCCAGCGGCACTTCGGACCCTTGAGGATATTTTGTGCCTACCCCATTTTACACACTGGTCATCTCAGTGTGCAGGTTTCCTCACCATGTTTTCCTTCACCGTTAGAGCAGTCGGTAAATGTGCATAAGTCTTCGAAAAATACGAAAAACTCATTGATACATGGCACTGCATGGTTTCGAACCCGGACCTCCCGCATGGGAGTCCGGTGTCCTAGCCACTGTGCCACCGACGCTCAAAGCATCTCAAACTATTAGCTATTTACCGTCAGTCGCACGTAAAGTTCTTAAAGCTAAGTTGTAATTAAAATAAATGATATCCCTATCTACACCATAGCTAACACGAGTCATAAAGAAGCCTTAACATTAAGGACGTTTCCTGCGACTCACGGTTTGCTACCTTAGACATAGACTTAATGTAGTAAGCTGACATTCTATACTCACATCTTCTACGATCCCATACAAACAATCCAATATACTAGGATCACTATACTCCATGACCACAGACAATATTTGTAGAGCTGACTGACTGCTCCATGCCTGTAACAATACGATTACATTATCCAAATTAAATAATATTAAGAATTGAGATAGAATATACAATACAATACAAATATTCTTTATTGCACACAGGACAAGAAAAGATACAAAATACAAATACAATTGGCGGTCTTATAGCTTTAAGCTATATCTTCCAGGCAACCTTTGAGTGATGGAGTTTTTGTAAAATATTACATTGTATTTTGCAAAAACTCCATCGGGTACAAGAACGATTTAAATAATGACAATATGACTCGATGAAACTGCAAACTGGTTGCTTCAGTGTGTAGGTTTCCTCACGATGTTTTCCTTCACTGTTAGAGCAGTCGGTAATTTAAAAAAAATATTATTAGGTAAACACAACAGATTACAACCAGAGAAATTACAGAAAAATCAATATAAAGTTATGAGCTAGGTCGTAACCCTTAACGTGTAAACACAGCATGGTTAGGAAGTGGAAAATAGGTTGTTGTATACAATTGAGTTGGGAAAGCAAAAAATACTAGTGAATGTAATGACAAAAAATAACAATACCTATTGAAAAATAAAAATAATAAAGTAGGTGCGTTACTTGAGGACATCCTTAACCCGTTGTTAAATAAAGAGCTGAACTCAAAGGCAGAGACTATCACCAGGCTGGTTTCCTCCTGTCACTAAGCAATATGAAACTCTAGCTCACCTGAATAGTCAGTTATGCGTAGTCTAGACCATGCCATGCCATGCCATCACCAAAGCTGTAGCGGATCTTGCGGTGATTAGTCCATACACAGCAGATGCATTATTGGTTAGTTCCATAACTAAATGTTAGTAAGCGGGTTGTACACACACAAATAGCACAAACAATATCTTAAATTCACAAAAAATAATGAAGTTTTCTTCAAAGCGAAAAAGCGCGGGAACTGCGCGTCAACCAAGTACGTGTTGACGCGGGAGCCTTCAATGAACGACTGACTTTGATTTTGCGCTCCTCGTTCAATATGGCGGACACGCGATTTCATTGTGGTTCGGTCTTGTGTTACATTCACTCTTTCCATGGCCGGTGGCGCGCGCTTTTAAGGCGAGCATCGAGCACACACTACTCATTGACCGAAAAACCACCAGCTCTGGCCCAAACACCCGTAAATGAGTACATAAGTCGAAAAAAACCGAAAACTCATTGACATTGGATGGTTTCAAACCCGAGCCAAGAGAGAGCGATCTGCTCCAACTAACCTTCTTGAGCCTCACAGTGACTTGGTGTGTGAAGTAGTCCGCGTTACACTGGATCAGCTCCGCGACGGTATGATGTCGGCACGCCTGCGCTATGGCGTTGATGGCTTTCAGGCCCGCCAGGTGCAGCATCTCGTATTTACTGCCTGCAAAATTACAATTACTTTATATCTACATAGGAAAGGAATACATAGGATATACAGGAGCTGCACATAAGCGAAGATAGGTTCCTAAAATACTCAAGTGTTATCGATGAATATGTTGGCTTTTTTAATTAACTATAATGTAATTTATTAGTTATACCTTTTCTAACTATCTTTTATTTACTTAAACTAGGCAATATGTATTTATTTCATTTTAAACTCAGTATCTGTTTATAATATAATAACATAATTATTTATCTATAGTGAATATTACTACGTTAAAAACTAAAATAAAATAAAAAATATATTATACCTACATTTTCCGGTGGTGGTGAAAAATTACAACTAATTTTAATGTAAAAAATAAACTAAAGTAAAGTGCTTAAGTGAAAACTAAAACATATCGAGACACATGAATGGATTTCTGATATCCCACACACAGGGAAACCTAGTTGGGAGTCAGATAGCCAGACATTGAATAAGGGTGAGTGAGTGCATATATTTTGAGCCCTGACTCAGGTTACATCTTGAAATAACTACTCGTATCTCTTACCTGTACCTACTTATGTAAGTTTAAATAAATAAATATATATATAAATGCAAAAAAATTTACAATAACAATCATAAATAATACTTAGATGGTACTAGTACAGCAGCGTTGTAGCTGGATACATGTAGTAAAGACTCGAACAAACACATACAAATGTACACACCCCTTTCACCCTTACACTCTCTTCTACACAAACACGCTCACACACATTTCCAATAAACACATCCATTTACACACACACCAAAACTTATTTCTCCCTATAGGCGTTGTTTTAAAATAGGAAATCTTTAATTGGTAGTATGTTTTTTTTAATGGACTTTTAAAAAAAATATTAAGTGCTGTAGATTTTGTAATAAATAAATAAAAATAAATAAAAAAAAACCTTTTGATATCATAGTTACACTTATACACGTCAAGGAACAATTATTATCCGTTATATTATAATTTATAACCCATCATAAAGCACCAATGGCACTGCAGTCAATATAATAATGAAAAGAATATTAAATAGAAAATGTGTTTACAATTTTACATGACTTCTACTTACAATCAAATAGCTGATGTAAAGGGGCATTGTAAGTTTTAAATAACATTTAAATTATTACTTACACACTACTGGCTGCTGTAAAGGGGCATTGTCAAAAATAAAATAAAAATATAGCTGCTGCAAAAAGGCATTGTCAAATAGGAATGTACATTATGTTATAATAGGTTTGTACACAGTTTAAATTGACTATATCGCTACTAGCTGCTGTAAAGGGGAATTATCAATACATACTACCGATCTAATTTAGTCAGAATAAGATAAAACTATTATTTATAAAATTATGCATTTACTTTATACTTGTGTTAGTTACTATGCTTATGTAATCTTTAGTGTATAACTGTTTGTGATCCCTAATAAACTAAAATAAAATAAAATAAAAATAAAATTGAATTATCAAATAACAAAATCAAAAAATAACAATTTAATATTTATTGTTAAGCTCATGTAATGAGTAGAGCTCCATGTTTATTAACATTTTTTTACATATCTGTTTAAAGGATTTGTTACTACAGTCAATTGTGGCTTCAGAAAATATAATATGTTGTAGAATTTAACCCTATTATTAATAAAACTATTCGACTTCTTGGCTAATCTACATTTAACTGGATCAAGTTTACGTTAAGGAGCCTTAAGATCTAAAGCTAATGTCTAAATATATAGACTCACCGACTCGTTTTAGCACTAGGGACAGCGGACAAAATTATTCGCGATTCGAACAAGAAAATGGCGTCGCGAGCGGCTTTGCCAGCACTATTAATACCGGTAGATTCGGCAGTAATTTGATTTGAACGATCTTACCACACCCACAGCTGAACTTACCCCAACCCACTATAATAACATGAGGTACAGACTCTCAGTGAAGAGACAGCCAAGCATGGAGTAAGGTTTCTTCAGGGCATGAACTATGGAGCCTTAAGATATAAAGCTAATATCTAAATATCTAGACTTACCGACTCGCTCCAGCACTAGGCACAGCGTCTTCAACAAGTAAGGCTGGTAATCCTCTCCCAACCTCGCGGCCATCACTCCCAGACCCTCAGTGAGGAGGCAGCTCAGCACCAAGTTCCTCTGGGCCTGGGCTAAGGAGCCGCAATGCGAAGGATCGGCGGGGGGTGCGACGCGGGGGGTTTGGTAGCTGATGTCTGTGTAGCGAGTTTCAGTCGCGCCCTCGTATAGGTCTGAAATGGAAACAGCAATGCATACATGGCTGGTTTGCGGGAGCAATAGGTAAAGAGGTGATAAATGGTAGGGAAAATTCGTAAAATATGATTCAAAACTGAATTTTACTGTACTCCTTACGAGACCAGGTCTTTTGCATTTTTTATTTTATTTTTATAAATTAGCTAAGACAAACAGGCAGACGGGCCACCTGATGGTAAGTAGTCACCGTCGCCTAGAGACACGTGCAATACCAGGGGTATTGCTTGTGTGTTGCCGGCCGTGGAGGGAGAGGACTTTTTGTAATTGTAATCCTTCTTGATTTGGTTCGTTGGAGAGTTCGAACCCGAGGGTGAGTGATGGATCTCTCTTCCCCAAATATTTTTTTATAATTAATAGAAATAGAAAAATGTTTATTTGTTAACTGCAGCACACATGCAATTCCACTTATGGTAAGTATATGATATATTATACAATAAACTCTAAAACAACTAAATTAATATTGGACGGCGTACATGCTGCAGCACCAAATAGGCCTCAGCTCAACATAATTTAATTTAATTTATTAGGTAAACACACCAGATTACAACCATAGAAATTACATAAAAATCAATATAAAGTTATGAGCTAGGTCGTAACCCTTAACGTGTAAACACAGCATGGTTAGGAAGTGGAAAATAGGTTGTTGTACAACATTGAGTTGGGAAAAAATACTATTGACTAAAAAACCTACACCTATTTGAAAAATAAAAATAATAAAGTAAAGACTATAAAGTAGGTGCATGGACATCCTCAACCAGTCTTTTAAAAACTAATGACCTAGGATCGAATAAGTCTAACGATGGCTTATAATGCCATACTCTAGAGTAGTCTAGAGTATGGCGCTGATAATTCTGCTTTAGCCGTTCGAGGTCGGAGGCGGAAACCAAGCGACAGTAATCTAGATGTAGGAAAGTTTTGTGCTGAAATGCCAGATATAAAAAGGTAATGAAATAGAATGTCCACTAACCCGGCACGCTCTCCTTGAGCCAAGCTTTGGGGTTGTACACGGAGATATCTAGAGAGTCCTCCTTACTGACGGCACGCTCGCCGCTGCTCACTTCCAGAGGGACGTACCATACGCCCTCTTCTATGTACGTGTCCACTATGCGTTTTACCAGGCTTTGGGACGAATTCGGCGCTAGGAAAACAAACAAAAAGCAGCTTTATTGCAGAAATATAAAACAACAAACAAGAGATAGAAAAGGAAATAGTGAAGTACAATTTTGGCGGCCTTATCGCTAAGAGCGATCTCTTCCAGGCAACCTTCGGGCAGAGGTAATGATATCGAGAAAGAGGTAGTAGGTGTGCAAGATATATATATTTAAAAACCACTATATACATATATTTTTTTAATAATCACTTGATCCACATTTGACTACGATCTCGCCTGATGGTAAGCAACGATGCGGTCGACGATGGAGTCAGTGGGTTTAGTAAATATCTATTCAAGATCCCAAGGTTTCGGAAATACGTTGTTAAAAGAATTTTTAACTGTCTATTCTTATACGAAGCAGGCGAACAAGCAAACGGGCTATTTGATGGTAAGTAACTATATTATTAATTAAGTGTTTTCGATGCGATTCTGACCTTGAGGACTTAATTGGAGTGTCTCATGTGTCGGTGATTAGGTTGGCTTTATTCCCCTTTAAACCGAAACACAGAAATGCTTGCATTTATTCTGCTTTACGACAGAAAGATGGTGGTACCTTCTTTTAATAAAAAAAACAAATCATCATAAAGGATCATTTCCTCACCTGCCCCCATCCAGGTCATGACACAAGCCAGCTCGCAGTCCCGGCTCACAGCGAACAGCTCCAACAGACTGTCTAGTACCAACTCCGCGTTGCCTAGCAACCGGCAGATGACGTCTGTGTCATAAGGAGCATATTCTCACCTGCCCCCATCCAGGTCATGACACAAGCCAACTCGCAGTCCCGGCTCACAGCGAACAGCTCCAACAGCCTGTCCAGTATCAGCTCCGCGCACTCCGCGTTGCCTAGCAACCGGCAGATATCCCGCAACCGTGTCTCGCACTCCGGCGAGTCTAAGTGGCGCAATTTGCACCAGGGGGACGTCGTGGGTGGTGGAGAAGTAACATCTGAAAATATATTTTTTTAAATTTAGTACTAATTCAAGTTGACCTCAATCGCTGTTAACGCAACGCCATCTAGGGTAATCCTAGTATAACTAGAATAAGCGCCATCTAGTTTAAACTACTCATACTACCATCTTAGATTGTATAGACCAAGTGCATCTAGCTATGTAGTAAACTAAAACTCTCACCAGGAGGCGCTGTACAATTACTATATATTCGACTGTAAGTAACAATAAACTCTTTTTGCTCCTGCGCGACTTTTGTTTAAGGCATAGGGAAATGAGCCCATACAGCCATATCTGATGTAAACAACTCTTTCAAGTCTTCATTAAAATGGTGGTGTGACACATTTCAATGCTATCTGGGAGAATCTTCCACGCTCCAAAGCTCCGAACCAAAGAAGGCGTCCCGGACGCAATATGGCTCTCAAAATCCAGCCAAATACGGATCGGACTGCAGCGTCTTATTTGACTTTACTTCACTGTCCCACACATTATTCACATCTTGTCGAAGTTCTTCGAACAAGAAACACCATTCTTACTAGAAGAGCACTACTGTAAAACAATTTGCAAGACAAAACAAAACAAAGCTGACGTGGATGCCACAAGCGCGGGAGAAACTCCTTGGGCGACTTTGAATAACAATTGCGCGCGTCTGATGGTAAGTAACTATAAAAAAATCATTTATTTCGGACTGTTGCCCATATTGTGTTAGTAACAATATATGACTATGAGATCGACGATGGAGCATGGCTTAATCATTCTGGTCTTGATGATCTGAAAGTTGTAGGATTCGGTACCTCAAACTCTAAGACACAGTGTTAGAGGAGTGGAGCCGAAGAGACTCGGTAACAATTGAAACTAAACCGTATCTAAAATACGGGCTAACCATGGATACCGTGCTTTGCGCCGCTCAATGCCACCAGAGTCGCATGTACCTCCTCTGTAGGCTACACCAAAACCCCACATGGTTTGTGTCTGAATTGAAGACCAAGATAGAGTAATTATTATGTAAATGTCAGTATGTATTGTGCCTAATAATTTTTCATGTACTAATGTGTATATGCCTGCAAAGGTAAGATTCAGTGAGACTTATACTGTATTAATAACTGCAAATGTGACCTGAAATCTATACACAATAAAGATATTCTATTCTAGAACCTGGGAGCGTCCATTACTACTGGATATTCTAGGTGTGTGTAGTTAATGCTGGGCTCTTTTATAAATAAACTGAGAGGGGAAAAAAGGATTTTTACCTTTTTCTTTCCCTCAATTTATTCATAAAAGGGCACGCACATACTTATACTTTACTTTTAAAAACTTATTCTTATTTGCACACACATAAATTACAAAAGAAACAACAACAATAGATTTGACGTACACAGGTAGAGCTTATCTTTAAAATAGAGATTTCTTCCAGCTAGACATATCCATACAGGCATACCTCTAGTGGCGTACTGAGTGTGCGAGGTGAGAGGCGTCACGGCGGCGGCCTCTAACAGCGCGTGGCAACAACTCTGCATGTTGCTGTGGCAGCTGAGAGCGGCGGTCAGCCGCTGTGGCCGGGAGTCGTCGCACATTATCTGGACGTAGCCGTGCAGGAGGTTCAGGGCTGACAGCTTTCTGGTCGAATCTGGAAGGAACAAGGTAGTCTTGAAAAAAATCGCCCCCCTGCTAGATGGAGCGACGATCTGCGCAAGGTGCCTGGCAGCGATTGGAAAAATAGAGCCGAAGATCGGGCTCAATTGGGCGCGCTGGGAGAGGCCTAAGTCCAGCAGTGGACTACGAGTGGCTTGAAGATGATGATGAAAAAAATCGGAAGCGACTATGGCTAAATCAATGGCTTAATGAGACTGCTGTGCAAGCGTCATCGGATCATATCCGCCTTTGGACTTTGGACACATATTTCAGCATAGTTCTTCTTCTTCCGAGTTGATGATCCGAACTAAATATTTCCCGACCAGAAGGCAACCACATCGATAGCCCTCTGGTTGGCCTCGAAGAGGTCCTCCCGCGTGCAGGTGGTCAGACACGCGGGATAGCAGAGCAGGTGCTCCATGGTTTGAGGGGAGACACCACACTTACACTTTACTTGATCGCTGGAAAAACCCCATTTGTGTAGATTATCTCCGCAACAGCCGGCCTAGTTCGAGTGGATTGGTAATGTATAACAGCTACGATAGCTCAGTTGGTTAGAGCTCTGCCACGGGATGGCAATTATTTTGACGTCTGTGGCAGTGGATGCAAGTTGTCTCAATCCAAGGTCTTAGAAGACTCACCAATATTATTCAATATCCTTGGTAAACTGGTCAGTGCAGCCAAGAAGTTCTGGCTCAGACTGTCCAGGGTCCGGTATCTCCGGTCGTCGGAGGCGGTCGCCAAGTAGCTGTCGACCGCGGTGCTGCAGTATCCTGCTACCTCGGGATACTCGTCCTTGGATAGCGATATTAGGACGTCCAGGGCTAGGGGTATGGAGGGCTGCATTGATCTGGAAAGAGGTGTTATGATGATCAAATGAAATAGGCAATATTTCTCCAGCGTCAAATTTTTTTATTGCCTGGACTACACGCCTACGATTCCAGCCCTAGTTTGGTTCGCTGCAGCCAATCACGAGGCGCTGACTTCAAGTGGGGGAAGGGCGGAGCGCCTGTAATTCGCTTGTAACCGGACGCGTGTAGTCCAGACCTAAGGAGAGAAAACGGATCACCTGATGTTAAACGGTCGGCGCCCGTTTCACCTTACTATAATGTTAATAGAGGGTTTTTGATGCTCCTCGACCTCATCATCACTTACCACCAGGTGAGATTGAGGTCAAACGCTATCGGTATTTCTATCAGCTTTATTATTATCACACCACTAATGCAAAACTGTAAGAGGCGTAGTTTTTATAGCGGTGTGACATCGAAGAAAAATATTACTACTAGTCACACTGGTGCGACAATCTGATGTGACCACGAGTCGGTCGTGAAAAAAACAAGATGCTTGGCCGCGAAATGTACAACGTGGCATTTCCTTAATTCATTAGAGATAACTTACGTATTACATTCAGACAAAAGCCTGTAGCAGAAGACAGCCAGTTCCTTCCGCACCCTGTAGTGCTCGTGTGTCCGCAGTGTGACGACACTTTCAGTCACCAGAGTGAGCTTCTCACCCGCCATGGAGTACCACTCTGGAGATCTCTTCGGCAGGTCTTTGGGACTCTTATCTGGAAGAGATAATTACAAATACAAAATAATTTAATTACCACAAAAATTACATAGGTTAAAAATATTATTATATTAGGTAAATTTATTTAGCATATAGATAGGTGCACACTTCGCCTGCTTTTCGTATAAAATTTTCACTTAATGGGGTTTGCTGGAAGAGATCTCTCTTAGAGATAAGTCACGCCCTTTGTGCTTCACATATTGTTATATATTATATATTTTTTTATTAAATAAGGAGAGCAGACGAGCAAACGGGCCACGTGATGGTAAGTGGTCACCGTCGCCCATAGACATCTCACCTCACTGTATTAATATTAGAGGGGTTTTGATGCGCTGCTAACCTTGAGGACTAAGATGGAATGCCTCATGTGCCGGAAATTACGCTGGCTCTCTTACCCTTCAAACCGAAACACAGAAATGCAAGCATTCTGCTTCACGGCAGAAATAGATAAGAGGGTGGTACCACCCCAGGCGATCCTTCACTTTAGGATCTACCACTACCATATATTAGTTGTGTGTACAATAAAGAGTTAATTATAATATTATTTAAAAAAATACAATTATAATATATTATTTTATTAATTCTCTCCATAAATGTAAGTGTTACCACATCCACCCGACCGACGTCGTTCGATGTTGTGTGGTAGCTTTGGCTTTGGCTGATCGACGGATACCAGTCGATAAAACAATCGATCGACCACGCGAAAGCCATTTTCTTTTATCGATCGAATCGTACCAATCAAGCAATTGGACAGATCGATTTGGTGTAGTAAGAAACTGTCGATCGAAGTCAACTGATCTCAATCGACATGACTTCGATGATATCGATCGGGTGGGTGTGGTGAGAACCTTAAAAGTCCAGGAGTCCAATTCCATTGTTTACGTTTGCTTATTGAAATAAAGGAATTCAATAAACAACCAACATAAATGGACCCTGAAATTCATATGATGTGTCCACATCACACAGGTAAAGATTTAACTGCCTTTTCTCTAAGCTTAAAATTCCAAGAAAAAACTCTAAGTTACAATTACCCTTGCTGCTTACGTCTGTATGAGTCACCGTCGCCTTCTCACGTAGCATTCTGGCGAAGTCCTCTGCCGAGATGTCTTTCATCTTGGGCAGATGTTTGTCATGCATCACCAGGCACAGAATACGGTGCGTCGCCTTTAGAGCCGCCTAGAAACAAGAGTTATTTTTATATATTGTGCATCTAGGGAAAGTCACCCAAGACATACTTGAAATCGATCTGAGCTAAAGGAGGTGCAGATATTAGGAAAGACACGGGAGGAACTTTGTGCAATTAGCAAGTTATTTATCTTATCTAATCTTATGATAGGGGGCCGGGAATAACACCAGCGGCACTTCGATCCTTGAGGATCTTTTGTGCCTACCCCATTTTACACACTGGTCATCGCAGTGTGCAGGTTTCCTCGCGACGTTTTCTTCACCGTAAGAGCAGTCAGTAAATGTACGTAAGTCTTCGAAAAACTCATTGGTACATGGCACTGCACGGTTTCGAACCCGGACCTCCCGCATGGTGTCCTAACCACTAGGCCACCGACGCTCTAGCAAGTTATTTAGACTTATTTAAAAAGTTTGGAACAGATGCAGTCCTAGCTTTACAGTTTGAGGGTCAATTATATCGACACAAATTCATGAACCGTTCTTTGCCCTCAATCTTACCTGGAGGTAAGTGACGATGAGGCCGAAGATGGAGCATAAAGTTAATTGTTAGTACTTACAACTACAACAGCATGCCCCGGATTCCCCTTGCAAGTGGCCACATCCTGCAAAGCGGCCAGCACTCCCGGTAGGATGTTACACAAGGTGTCCACCACCCGGGTCTCGAGGCTTTTGTCTGCTATGTGGTAGTTGGCATTTGTCAGTTGCGAGTGTGTCACTGTATGCGCTGTGAGGCAGTTTATTGCTGCTAACCTAGATGGAAAAAAAACGTACATGTTAGTCAGTAAAATAAAGTGTTACTTTGCAGGAATCCATTATTAAGAGATTCATGTTGACAATTGTGCATGTTCCATTACCGCGGTAGCAGCTGAAAATGTATCAAACTTGTATTCAAAACATCCAATGGAACGTGTACGTCTGTCAACGTGAGTAATATCAACTGGTTTTGAAACGCATTCTAAATGAAGAGTGCAGTGGAAGAACGGGAAGGTACCAAAAACCGTAAATAGTTTTTCTGATTTCAACTGTTGGTAAAAACTATTTGTAAATAAGCAAAACTTCAAAATGAAAAAAGTCTGAGATATTCAAGTTTGAAAATTTGGTATTGTATGTATGTGCTTAGTATCTTGCACTTTAAATGTTGCCTCCTGTACTTTCAAGTATTAAAAAACAATAGGGCTCCTTTTTGGATCCTTAAAAATGGCGGGAGGACCCGCCACTCATCATATTCGCCCTCCCCTACGAATACCAAACCGAAATGAATACAATCGCAAAGGATAGCAAACCAAAAAATCTGATAAAGAAATGTGAATTGAATGGTACCTAAATAGCAGTGGAATATTGCTATTTAGGTACCATTCAATTCACACAGAAACTACAAATTGGAATCAACACATGTTTCACCTCTAAACGAGGCATCGAAGTGATGTGACAGAAAGAAAGGCGACAGAGTGGTGTGGAAAGATCTCGTGAAGACCCTTAGTACCTCAGGGATACCATAGGACTTCAACAACATACCTAAGAGCCCTATGTCTCTCCAGCTTTGCAATGTGTACAGCCACAAACACAGCTTGTGCCAGCAGCGGCACCTGAGTCCTGAGTAGTTTATCCCGGACTGTGTTCTCCAGGCGCACCATCAGAGCCGTGAGGCAGTTCATCACACTAAGCTTCAGTTCTTCAGGGACGGCCGCAACTATGACGAGATTAGTATGCACCTTTAATAGACATCTCACCTATCTAAAACAGTTTCAACAGTGTTTTTGTTGCATTGATAACATTGGGGACTTAAGTGGAATGCCTCATGAGCCGGTAGTTACACTGACTCTCTTACCCGGAACACAACAGTGCAAGTATTGCTGCAAAAATATGTAAAATGGTAGTAGTTTACATAAATTGTAAACTTAAGCTATAGACTGTAAAATCCTATTAGTATTGTTAATTCAGGAGAAATCTGCAACTATACATTCTCCATAGCAAAAAAGTTAAAGTCTAAAGATTTTGTTGCAAGTACTGTAGGAACACGCTATGTAAGGAGATGGAATGACGTAACGTCAGCTGTATGAAAGGGAAAAGGGAAGATCTTCCACCAGGCGGGGTGTTGTGCCTGGTGACCAGATGTGCTGGTCCAACTATGGATGTTTGGAACTCGTATATATACGAAGTTCCAGGAAAATTTCGGTAGCACGTTCTACGCCGATGTGAGTAGGTACTGTATCGTAGTGGCGCGCGGCGTACGTCGCCACAGTACCTTAAAGTACATTTTTGCAAAGTGACGCAAGGAACAATTAGCAGCAGCAAATAAAAGCACTTACCCATTCCTGGCTTGGAGCTGTCAAACACTAGACTCAGCACTCCTGTCTCGATCTTCACACACATCTCGAAGTTGTTGATGGTCACCTGCTCTAGCACCAGTTTCATGGCCTCCACCATCAATCTCTGAAGCTCATGGTTCTTTCTGGAAAATAATAATGATTTTCTTGTTTTCATACAGATCTTATTGGCTGTTCTTGCGAACCCATGTAATATATTTGTGGATATCTTTGATCCATCAGAATATTTATTATAAATAAAATCGTAAAATTAATTTAGGCGAAATTTTGGTTGGGGTGTCACTAAAGGAGCACTGAGGGAAAAAGTGTTAGAAAAATTCTGACTTATTAAAAAATTAACTGTCACAGAAACCTAGTGGATGCAAAACCGACTCGGATATAATAGGTTATGTTAGGTAGGAAGAAGGAAGGCGAGGAGCGGATCAGGGAGGACGACCCTTCGTCCGACTTGATCCGCCGTAGGAGAACCGGGCGAAGGCGGCTGGCTCACGCTCGCCACCTTCCCCCTTAAAGAGGACCTCCAGGCAATGGACACGGGGAGTCCATTGCCTGATAACAGGTCCTCGAGTTGGTCTGTCGTGCTTTTGGCCGGTAAAAGTCCGGCATAACCTCTTCGTCTCCCCCATGCGGCGAAGAGGTAAGCATGAACGTTTCCCCCCGGAAAAAAAAGGTTGCTATATGACAACCAAGCAAAGAGGGACTCCCTCGACTTCTTTTTGGCCCCTTAACAACACTTTGACCGAAACTAATGACTTCCCCAGGTATCCTAACTTAAAATTGATGATTTTGGGAAGAGTCATTATAGAAGTGTAGCAACTCTAATGGTTCTTTTCTTTGGGAGTCGAAAATTGGGAGCAAGTGATAAATTCTCTGAGCTTTGTACACCTTAATTAGTAACTTTTGATTCCTATTTGTGTATCTTGTGTGCAATAAACTGTTTATCATCTATGTAATTTAATAATGGGCTGGTTTCCGCAACTCGACGTCTTCAGTGCCTATTTTGCATAAAGTTTGTCTATCTATTGGGAGGGGCAAAGGGGTCATGTACGAAACTGCGACCGCGCACGTGTCTTCCTGACATATTCAGCAGTGCATGTCATGTGCAAGGGGTTTTGGCTCCAATTCCTTTTCGAAAAGCTAGCGATTGCAGAAATTGTGTTTCGGGCCTTATAAATATCAGTTAATATCAGTATCCCAGTACCAGCACTCACTCGACTTCCGTAGACTTGATGTGCGTGATGAACGGGAACAATAAGTACTGCTGCAGCTCCTGCACCGCCTCCCGCTTCATCGTCGACACCCGCGCCATGAATGCGGCGATGATCTCCGCTGTCGGGCACACCATGACGATGTCGCACACGGGTTTTATTCGAGAAAACGTTTCCTTCATTTCGGCGTTCATTTTTATGGTTTGTACACTTCACAGGATCAAAGTTTCGCGAAGTTCTGTTGAAGACAACAAATTCATATGACTGAAGATTTTATACAGACTATTTGAGTTTATTCCGTATCATTTATGTTTAAGTTTTTGCAGAAACAGAAGAAACTCAAGAAAGTAAAACAAACATAAAATCGAAAGAGTGAATTAGTGCAAAGAATAAATCTTGAATTGGTGATCAATCAAAGTGGATATGATACTACCTAAGGCTACGTTCCAAAACCAGACACAAGCAATGGAACGTTCACAGTGTACAACTGTCAACGTAATTAATTTCAACTGGAACTGGTATGGTGTCTCTATAGCGCTTTAGCTTTTGCGATAGCTTCATAGCTATCAATTTGACGTCCGCTTAATATTTCATTTTGTCCGTTATATATTTGAACGATGGTGGTGGTAAATTTCTTACAAATTAAGAAAAGGAAAGGGATCCGAGCCCGTACAGCCATATCTTTAGTGATTTTTTTTTTTCAATTATTCATTATTAAAAAACTGGTGTGACACATTTTGCTTTCTAGGAGAATCTACCGCGCCTCTGCACCGTCCGTACCTAAGAAGAAACGTCTCAGACGCAGTATGGCTCTTCAAAACCAACCAAGTACGGATCGGGCAACTCATTTAACTTTTCACTGTTTCACATATATATACACCGTTTTTATAGTAGAAAAAGACCACTGTAAATCAATTTGCAAGACAAAACAAAGTCAAGCATCCGTTCATTCAGCGCGCAGCAAAAACTCCGAGATGAGAGTGAATCTGAATGATGAATAGAAAAAATTCTTTTTTAAATTCATAAAATAAGATAACGGCAGTGGCATCAATGGCTATCAGCCTAAGCACGAAAAAATGAAAAACGCACTCTATCCGCAGGCGGGGGTGGCGCGACACGGCCTGGCTCTTTGTTATCACAGGCCTTTGTTATCGTGCTGAAAAAGCAGTGTTTAGTGAAAAATCGAATTTTCACGTTCGAATACACAATTATAAATATTGGTTTGTTTGTTAATGCGATTGAAGTGTATCAAAAAACGAACTGTCAAAGTCAGGTGTTAATTTGTCAAATTGATCTAAAATGCGAAAAAGAGGAAAATAATTAGATTATGAACTGAAAATAATGTTTTCGTAATACACGAAGTGCATTAATTATTCCAAAATGTTTACTCTCGGTGGGCAACGGGTCTTACATAAGTGCCTCAAAATTTTGAGGTTAACTTTCGTTGATTTCAGTAGCCTGCCCGATTTGGGGAACTTGAACGTGGTTAGAACGGTTGAGAAGACGATAGACAACAACACGAGCATCTTTATAGAAAGTCCCATACACGTGAAGGTGCAGCCTATCGATGCGAATGATTTAAAGGCTCATAATCGATTGACGATGACGCTGTATAGTCGAGGTAAAGAAATGGGCGATTTTCAAGTGAAACAGACTTCCAAACGCTTGGAGCTCTTGAATAAGAATACTCAGTCAGATCGGAGCGACGTATGTCTAATACAAGTGCCGTATAATTTAAAAGTCCAAGTGACGACAACAGAATGTGCTTCGGTTCATTTAGAGAAGCTGGAAGGTGAAGAGTTCATTGTAAAAACAGACAAAGGGGCTGTCCAGGTCAACGATTTAAAGGCGCAAAATATCAAAGTGGAAAGTAACCAAGGAGAAGTGCAAACTGACGGCAGACTGCAAGCTTCAAACATTGAACTCAAAACGGGGCTGAATTCTGGCATCAAATGTAATAATATAATGGCAAATAGTTTTGTAGTGACGACGCACGCTGGGCCCATCGCGGTGAAGTCTTGTTACAGTGACAAGTCTCACTTCACGACACTGATGGGCAATATTCGTCTAGATCACATGCACAGGTCAGTATTGATAGATGTTATTCAGCAAGGCAATTTACATATTACTAGTTTCTCTGGTAACCTGCAAGCGTCACTGAAAAGTGGTGATGTCTACATGCTAGCAGCACAGCTCACGGAAAAAAGCAGCATTTTTATACACGAAAAAGGCAAAGTCGAGTTGCTGATTCCAGATATATTAAAGAATTTGCCAGCTACCAACTTGATAGCCGAGAAAATTAAAGTGGATGATAAGATAATGAAGCTGGGTAGGTTTATGGATGACTCGCATCCGAAAAGGTTTAGGTTTGAGAAGGAACCACAGAATGAGCTGCACATAGTGTGTAAGAACGGCTCAATTGAGCTAAAGGAGACAAACCAAGCATTTATTTTGTAATTGATAATGATTGAATGTATATTTGATATGATAGGATCTTTTTGTTTGTATATGGAGTCGAGGTGGTATCACACTTGGATTTGTTTTAATGAAGTAAATGTTATTATTATTTTATTAATTAAATGTACATTTTTAAAGTTGTTTAAAAACTATAAATAATGTTGTAGTCAAAACTGATATCAATCAATAATGATGCATGAGAATAATATTAGTTGTTACGTGATAGATAAGTTAGTAGTTCATTATCTGATGATGATTTTATATTATTATTTATGGTATACTAAATGTGACATTTGGCCCCAGATTCAAAGTTGTATTTATAATTCTTTATATTTCTCGTATCACTGCACTTTGTTTGTATATAACTTCATTACTTACAATATTTTAAATATGGATTTCAATTGATATCATCTTGTTATGTCTTCCATCTACACTAGATAGAATTGCTAATTAGAATGCACCATTAATTGCAATTTAATCTGTTCATGTTAGTTATAATTAAATTATTGTAAGCAACTATTTATCATCTGAAACAATCTGTAATCTGTACTGTAAACAATCTGTAATCTGTACTGTAAACTGCCAAATTGGAACAAATGAAACTTTGATTCTGAAATAAATAGCATTTTTACTCATATAGGTATTTGTAAATAGTATACAAGCCTTCCTTTTCAGAGAAATTACTTTTGTAATTTAGCAACATCTATATAGGTCAATTAGAAGTACTTTATGACACCAGGTTTATTTGGGTGTTACTATACGAGTATTTTAAGAAGTTCTGTAGTTCCTAATTGTAGACATTTTGCTTTTTGTGATAACAATCGTTACTGCTAGTCCTCATGTTAATGAATCTACCTTAGATTTAATCACGTGTTAATATAATGTTATTCATCTAGTAGATGTTTAGTTAATTACTATTGTTGAATATTTCATTAAATAACGACATACCTATTAAAAAGATGGGGTTTTAGTCAATCATCTCCTGCGTCAAGCGAACGTCTACGTTACTCGTTTTTAATTCATTAGCTCATCTGCTAATGCCTAGAAAATACCCAGGTTAAACTACTGTGGACTATTAAATTCGTCTAGTGTACTATTGGCATAGATTGTTTACGGATTGTTTGTTTTTTAACTAGTTAATTGGGTGCAAAGATGAGGCTTTAGTGGCGGCGGCGCACTGGCGCAGGCGCCGGCAGATAACGAGGCAGTTTATATGCGGCGGCGGTGCGCGCGCGCGGCAGTCCCCGCCGCCATGCCGGCTTGCGCGCCCGAGTACAGCCGCCTCGCGCGCTCCAACACGGAGCTCGTGTTCTCGCCGAGAGTTAAGCGATGCTCGCACCAGCCGCCGCCCTCCTTCACGGCCCTCCGCCGCTCCTTCTCGTCCACCTTCTCGCTGATACCCGAGGAGCGGGCCGTCTCCCCCGAGAGGCCGCCGCCGGTACCCCTGCTCATCCGCCTCATCACCTGGTTCCCTAGACAACTGCTGCGGCCGTTCTTCTTCTTCCTCAGCCTAATATCACACCCGGCCTGGAAGCAAATTCTAGTCGTGCTTCCTACGTTGTGGATCGCCGCATCTCTGTTCATATTCTGGAAGTGCGTTCAGTGCCCCATCGGATTCCTGAGGATGATCGGACGCGCCATCAGCTCCAACAACGCACACAAACCTCGGACGGTGCTCATCAGCGGAGGAAGTTCGGTTCAAGCTCTACATTTGGCGAGGAATTTCCATTCCGCCGGCGCGAGAGTCGTCGCCTTCGAGATAGAGGGGCAGTTCTCGCTGCTGAAGTACTCCGCAGCTGTGAATAAGTTTTACACGGTTCCGCGACCGAACCCGGCGGATCCGCTCGCCTACGCACGCGCCCTGCGAGAGATAGTCGAGAGGGAATCGGTGGTGTTCTATGTCCCAGTGAGTTCTACGACCCCCGCGTACTACGATGCGCTCGCGAAGTCGCATCTCGAAGTGATAGGGTGTCAATGCTTCGTTCCCTGCGCGCGTGACGTCGTCACTCTCGATGACCCCATAGAGCTGATTCGAGTGTGTCGCGCCGCTGGGCTGGCGACGCCTCATTTTTGGGTCGTGACCAGCGACGACGACGTCCGGATGTGGTACGAAAGCGGAGCTTCGAAGGAAGGCCGTCATTTCATCGCCAGCGCCGGAGCACGTGGCGCCAGAGATCGGCTACGTTTCGTCATGCCCGAGGAGAAGGCTCAGTTCAGATTTCCGCGAGAAATCAGCTCTGAGAAGCCCTGGGTGATCGTCAGAGAGCCGAAAGGAGAGAGGATTGTGACTTGCACCACTTTGAAAGAATCGCGCGCCGTGAACAACGTGACGTGCCGCGTGGATTCGGTCAGGAAAGGCTTGGTGCCCCAGAAGGATGAGGAGGCAGACTTGTGGGTTCAGCGTTTCGTGTCGCACCTCATCCCCGCTAAACCGATGACTGGCCACGTGTCGTTCAGACTCGTGCGCGAGGAGAACCCGACGAATGGTCACGGAAATAGATTGGTGGCGATCGGCGCCCGCGTCGGGGTGTCTCTACCGTACCTGTGTCAGGGGCCGACGCGATGCGGCCACACGGCCACCGTCGGGAAGCTTCTGGACACAGTGCTGGACACACGCGAAGCCCTGTTCGCGTTCTGGGACCCTCTGCCGTACTGCGCGTATTACCAGTCCCGCGGCGAGGACCGCCGGCCGCCGCCGCCGGAGCCCTGCAAAACGCCGCCCAACGTGCCGCTCTGAATATTCCCGTGACGTGGAAAAGGATTTATTTATTAAGACACTCAGTACCTGAATAGTGCGTGAGTGAGTGGTCTCCGAGAGGCCGACGCCGTGCTATCACGCTCTCTCCCTGTCCGCCTCTCGTGAGAAACGAGTCGATACCCTGAGGACGACAGGATATGTTTGTAACTACTAAGTAGATGTTTACGTACTAATTATTATTATATTTTAAAAGATTTTATGCTATGTTAGATAAAGGAATAAAAACATGATCGATCAATGTCCAACTTTATTTATATGTCATCTTCCGTTTAAGTTAAAAACAAGGGTTGTTTATATAAACAATCCAGTGCTAATATTAGCACTTGTTTTTAACCAAAGAAATTAATACTACCAGTATCACGGGTACACGGATACAGTCGAGTTCATAAAGCATTCAAATAATGTGAAATGCTCAAAAAGTAATATCGTCCTTCCGCAACCAAGAGACACCATTTCTTCCTGTTGTCCTACGCAATCTCCTATCAGTTAACTAGCCACTGGGCCATTCAAATATAAACTTCTACACATTGGATTAGAGGAAATATACAATAAGTAGCTACGTGTATCACAAATGCAACCTTTCACACCACGAAAAGATTGTCAGTCAAACTTCACGTGCATCCCACATGATAGAATTTACCTACAACAATATCGATAAGTAATATTAATCAAAACAAACATTTTATACTCGGTCATATAACTTTATACTTAAATGATCTCATTCCTAGACTTTGACACATACTTACTTACATAACATGTCAGGAGTTCAAAATTAATTCTCGTAATCTACCTACCTTGATGTTATAAAGAAAACTTGTATAAGGAACAATTTTGAGACTTTACTTTCAGCTAATCCGTTTCCTCAGAATGGGGTTTTCATTTCACTCACACTAAGTAACTAATAAAGTATTTTTTAAGATGTATTCCTGACTCGTGTAAACTAAAAAAAGTTCGCTATCGGAACACCCACATCGCGAAAAGACCCATGCAGAAGAATGACTAAACTACATGACTAGGTAATTGAACTAAAAAAATTAAATAATAGAGTCGTCTCTACGATTTAACGTAAAATTTTTGACAAAATGTTTGATGACGATTTGTGAGGTACATCTAGAGATCCTAGAATTTTGTTTTTATGTTTTATTTTATTTTATATTTTCATTTATTCATTGGAGCTCGGGAACACCCCTGAACTACACATTGATTTGTTTTATCAATAGTATCCGGGCCCATGTTAGTAGAGCGCCTTCCTTATCCATAAATTACTAATTTCTAGAGAAGAATTATATAAACCAAGTATTTTTTTCTTTTCTTTCTAGAGGGAATGCATGTTTTTTTCTACTTCCTGAGGAAATACATTATTCTAGATAATGTAAGACCTTTGGGGCACGATGGGGACACGATTCTTGGTAGAGCAAAACACAGGCATTTCCAATGAAGTGTATGAAGTTTATTTATTTATTCTTTAATGCACAAAGATAGTAGGTACATAAGCGAGTGCTATACGGCATTTTCTGCCAGTTAACTTCGGGTCATTCAGAAATATTGGTACGCCTAAGTTCGGAAGTTCGTCCCTCAAACGCAGTGCATTCAACATGTTCCTACAAAAACACCTCGACATGTCTGTTTGTCCGTTTAACCCGATAAGCTGTTGTTCTGCTGTGCACTTGGAATGGAGATAGCCGTATCGTCGTCCGGGTCACCCGCGCGACCCGACGGCCAAAGATCGCACCTTTCTACTATATTTACAGTTACCGCTGTGGAGATGGTGAAAAATTCCATAGGACGGAAAGAAAGCTTTCGGTTTTAAGTTGGTGTAGCTGCGTACGTAGCACGAGGCTACGAAAATTTTGCGTTGACTTGGCTTCTTTATATTGTCACATTTTAAAAATTAAATCATACAATCAAATCCTTCGATATTCTCATTGTGCTTCCTTAGCTCTTCTAAAGCTACTATGGCATAGAAAGTCATGTATGTATTTTAATAAAGACTTAACTTTAAGGACATTCCGAGCAACTGACGGTATGTTAATTAAGTATGGAGAGTTAGTGTCGGTGGCCTAGTGGCTAGGACACCGGACTCCCGTGCGGGAGGTCCGTGTTCGAAACCGTGCTGTGCCATGTACCAATGAGTTTTTCGTGTTTTAAAAAAACTTACGTATATTTACCGACTGCTCTAACGGTGAAAGAAAACATCGTGAGGAAACCTGCACACTGAGATGACCAGTGTGTAAAATGGGGTAGGGACAAAAGATCCTCAAGGGTCGAAGTGCCGCTGGGGTTATTTCCGGCCCCCTATCATAAGATAAGAAAAAAGTATGGATAGTAGTAAGAAAGGGAGTAGAATTAAGCCACCTGTCGTAAATGACTTTCTATATACGAGTATATTTATGCCAAATAAATAACTTTTCTAGAATAACTTAGTTGTTGAATAAACAATGCAAAATTTCGGCGATAGGCAGTACAACCGGACTTGTTTTACTGATAATGTGAAATAGTGGTAAATATACCTATCTACTACTTACTACACTATTTGGAAAGTTGATAGTGAAGATAAGCGGTCACGAATCACGAAATTCACAATTCACTGATAATATCCTAATATACTTTCGTTAAAAGATCGCGTTTTAGCCTTGTACTACACGCGTCAGGTTCCAGCCCCGGTTCGGTTCGCTCCATATCCATGATTTCAAGTGGGGGAGGGCAGAACGCATGTGTTTGGTTGCAGCGAAGCGAACCGGTGCTGGTACCGGACGCATGTAGGTAGTCTAAAGCTTAGAGCGTCGGTGGCGTAGTGGTAGGACTCCCATGCGGGAGGTCCGGGTTCGAAACTATGCAATACCATACTGTATCAATGAGTTTTTCGAAAGATGTATGTTACGTAAGTCTTATGTAAAGACTCATGTACGTATGTCTTATGCAATATCGCACACGTATTACATATTTGGCATACTGCAGCGATTTTGGAACGGAATTGGAGCTAACCCATAGAAATCTAGAAAACCGAAAAATAGATCGGTTCGGTCGAATTACGTTTCGAAATCTAAACTATATTTTTCGCTTTTTCTAGATTTCTATATCGGTGTGCGAAAGTCGTTAAATGTATGTATTAATACTGTACGTGCGAGTATGTACGTACTTGATATATGACCAAATTCATTGAGTTCGAACCGAAATAACATCACAGTATTATGATTGTTCAATAACCTAAAAATAGACATTTTTCGCACCGCATAAATAAAAACGTTATCACTTCGTCCTAAATTTAAAAACCACTTTGCGCTGGCTGACTCAGTTAGACCGTCAGGCGTCTCAGACGTGTCTACCAAAGTCCTGTCTGCACAGGAAAAGATGTCATTGTGTATATTTGTTTGTAATAATAAATACTTCCACTACACACAGACTACACATTGTTTAATTAATTACACACTTACCCGGTCTAGACTGATAAACCAAGGCGGATCAGATATTTTCAACATAAAATGCTTCTATTGCAGAAACATACGATTAATCGAGGATGTTTCTTGATTTGCAATTTCTTATCTCTTTGTGTGATACTTGTATCTTCTTGACTATAGACGTAAATTATATATTCTTTGATTGTAGTGAGAGGTGAAGTTTCTTGCGCCGTTTCTTTCCTTTCAGCTACAGCACCTTACGAAGCGGTGGTAGAGTAAAACATGATGTGGTAAAAATGAACTTACAATAAAAAAGTTTGATACGATTTGAGGGCTGTGTGAATTTAGAAAATAAACCTACCCCTATCTACTCGTAGATTCCAGTTCTATCTAGTAAACTCAAACTTATTACACAATGATTGCAGCATTGACTATATTATATTCATTTATAAAACTTGATTGTTGTCATCAGCCTATTATATTACCAGGTCTAAAGCAACCTCCAGTTATTTGACCTGGCCTGTTTGTTCATTGGTAGAGTTTGTCCAGTGGTAGAGATTTCCAGCTAAAAATCATGCCAGACAATGCCATAGATTGTATGTATTGCGAGGTTTGATAAAGCTACCCTAAATTTTGTTTAGGAGTTAGTTTTTCATCATGCAGACTTTGTGACGAGGAGTGATACCTCCCATTTACGACTCAAATTAAGATTATGTTAGATTTGTATTAGAGATTCAGAAAAAAATGGTACGAATCCCTTAAAAAGTGTTAAGGGCGAAACGATTCCCTATATAGATATCTTAATGGTTTTGGAAAGGGTACTTCAGTTCCGCCACTGATGGTCAGGGAAAGTAAAAGGTTCTCTGAATCAGGTTGTAGAAAAACATGGACCACCTCAGACGAACGAGCGCGACAAAACAGTCGTCTAATGGAGAATTTCCTCCGATATCTTTGGACACTTGACCCGTCGGGCATCGCTCACGCAATTGAGCAAGTAAATATAAATAGTCTGAGTTCATAATATTTGTACGTGGAAATATCCGCTTCGTGAAACTAGGTAAGCGGGTTGTCTTCCCGGATTTCGAACATCCCTCGACCACGATCATGTTGCGATAAAAATTTTGAACAACAGATTTACCGATCGTAGTATAGATCCATAATAAATTTCAAATATGTATTTAGGTAAGTAAATAAAATGTTTTTATTTTGATTCTACCTCGCGATTGTAGGTACCGCGAAGAGTCAACCGCCCGCGCCGGATAAGTATTTGGTTGGGAAGATGGTATGATTCTGTGCGGTCAGCTTGGGATGGTTTACCTATTGCTGCAAAGCAACAATTTAATTTAATTTATTAGGTAAACACAACAGATTACAACCAGAGAAATTACAGAAAAATCAATATAAAGTTATGAGCTAGGTTGTAACCATAAACGTGTAAACACAGCAAGGTTAGGAAGTAGAAAATTGATTGTTGTACAAAATTGAGTTACTGCTTGCATTACTGTGTTTTGGTTTGATTTAAAGGTAAGCGAGCCAGCGTGAGGACATCACTGTGGGACAGCAGAACTCCACAGTGAGGCGAGATAATATCACTAATGGGCGACTGAGACCACTTATACTATAAGTGATCCGTTAACTCATCTGCTCTCCTCAATAAAAAAAATCTAGATTCTAATACTTAGATAGTCACCATAAATACTGATACCGAGTTCACCCGTTCACCTTCAAATATCTATAACCGTCCGACGACTTAGGTAGGCGCCACACAATATCGCGTCTGATAACAAAAAAACCGCTTTAGTGATCCGTTAACTCATCTGCTCTCCTCAATAAAAAATATCTAGATTCTAATACTTAGATAGTCACCATAAATGCTGATACTGAGTTCACCCGTTCACCCTCAAATATCTATAACCATCCGACGACTTAGGTAGGCGCCACACTATATCGCGTCTGATAACAAAAAACCGTATTGACCGTTGTCCAAGGCTGCAATTGATCAGACGCATTGTAGACGTCTGATTAGACGATACCCTTATCTGTAGTTTGTAAACATGGGTGTTTAATGTCGTTTTAGTGTATTTATTTTCAGGTTAGAGCGACAGTTTTTTCTCAGCTAAAACAATTTTGTAATCGATAAGATAGACTATGATACTGTAGGTTATATATACTCTATATAATTTGTTACCTAGGTAATAAAGTTAGGTATTTAATGTTGGTAAACTAAAGTAAAATTGAAATTGAAATCGTTTATATAGCGCTGTAAACACCAGAATATAGAACACAATACAGAAGTATACAAAGTTTAATACATGCAGCATAAAACATCCGGTGTGGTACAGTGCCAAAAAGGGTACACCGGCTCAGCATAATGTTGAGGCAAGCCACAACGCTGATTTTCAGCTGGCCCCTCAGTGACTGCACGGACGAAGAAAGCAACAGTGTGTGCGTGTTGTGATGTATGAATGCGTTTGTTTGTATGAATAAGGATATTATATTAAGTAGCAAAGTAGCGAGTGATGGCACATAATATATGACAGCAATCTATATTTTACAATATCTCAATAAGTTGAGCAACTTTGCGCCCTAGGCGAGATTGTAATGGCGCCCCATCCATTAAGACCAAATTTTCGCAAAAAAATAGGCACACGTAGCAGCTTAGTTTTATAACTTAGCAAGTTTAATTTGTTTTATTGTTAGCCATTCATAATATAGTTAATTATTTCCCTTCTTTCCCCCCGTACATATATAGTAGGCGACAAGCTCGGAATGCCGTTGCTAAGGAGTTGCTAGGCAAATTAGGCGCACGGCAAACGAACCGCTTACAGCGTTGCCCCAGTCTGACGAGAAACGAAGGTTTTCAAAATTCAAAAGTAGAAGGTGAAGTAGTCGTCGATGAGTTGTTAACGCTGGGGCCACTCGTCAACAACTACTTAATTTGAATTTTGAAAACCTATTGTATGCAATACGATATAAAGCTCACATTTCAATGCTTTGCTCTGAGTCGAGTTGGTGTCGGGTTCGCGTCGAGGCGGGCTTGCTGTCACGTAGCGATACACTACTGTCATTCCCAGACGTCCAAAGTTCGATTCTCTAGACGATTCGACCTACTTTCTTATATTCGTATAAGTAAATAAACAAATTAAGGAAAAACCGGTTAAATTATAGATGATGTTTCTCGTAGGTGGTATCTATGATTCTGTGAAGTTAGTCTGGGATTGTTTTGATAATTTGTTTTTTTATTTAATTATCTAGGTATGTGCGATCCAAAGTCATCCCGGCCAAGGATGTAGTGTCTACAGACAACCATATCCGGGTGTTTCTAGTTATAATCAGTTTATCGCTTTATTAATTAAGTCTAGGTATTTACTGTGATAATAAATAAGATAATATGGATTTATACAGGTTAAATTTAAGTTGGAAAACTATTCTAGGACGTTATATAGTCTTAAAACGATCGAAAAATTTCATTTCTGTAACACCTGCTCGATGATTTTGATCTTCTACGTTAATTTTGAGGAACATGAAACTGAATTAGTTTTCTAATAACTTTATTTTCACACACATATGGTATTATAATATATCACGTGAGTTAAAGGCCAAATTTTTTCACAAACCTCACCTGACGACTCGTGTAGACCGAACCCTCGGTGAGACAATTTGACCATTGACAGACTATGTACACAATGTGTATTATGTACTATAAATACAAGTGACTTTATTATTATATGGTAGTCTTTTCATACCTCACTGGGAAAATATTAGTGAGCGTGACCCTAATGGGTAATGGTAAATGGTCACCATTACCTATAGATTAGCGGCTAAATTTTCAGGCCCTTTTTAACTTGCATGAAAGAAAAAATAATAGTCTCCCTTCCCTAAGGGGCGGGCGTTTCTTCCTTCATGCTTTTTAATGTCGTAACGCTAAAGACCTACATACATGCATACATTCACGTCTACAACACAAAATATATAGATATATAGATATTTTGTATCCATAATCCCCGAGGGGGTAGACAGAGGAACCACCGACAGGTATTTGCACCCACCTATAGTAGTAGTACTAGTAGGCACCCACTTTTCGCCGTAAGATTTGGTGGAGAAACGTGATAGGTGGCGAGCCTATCGCCGTCTACTATAGGTGAAGAATAGTATCCACAAAATCCCTTAGTCGACTCGTACGGCACCCTCGGGAAGAGTTGGGGTGGTGATATTCTTTATGGCCGGCACGACACACGGTGTATAATAAAATGGCATAAAACCAGATAGAAGATTGTTTTGTCGCGGGTATTGGCCTTGTTTTGGTAGAGTCAATAAAACATCCATAGATCTTTATAATTTTACAGTGATATGATAACTTTACGTAGAGATAGGCAGGTGTAGAATTTTATAAACATTTGTTATCAGTAGGAAATGTACTTATTTACTAAACCTTCCTTAAACCATTCATATCTAAAGAACGGTCTTAAAGTAAGTAGGAATGTAGAACACTGAAATGAAAACAAAGTTTTTTAGGTACTGTGATGATGTATTTATTTTCAAATCACAGTTATTATGTAATTTTTGAAACATAGGTAAGCATTTCTAATAGTAAACCACGTGTTTCTTTTATTACTCAGTCGTAGCCTGTAACTCGTAGGTAGAAATAAGAACCTAAGCGACTTGAGTAGCACTTTCGTAGACCTAGCTTCTACGCGGCGGCGTAGCACCGTAGTAGGTAGATAGCTAGGAACTGAGCTTCTAAAGCCTAACAGAAATTATTATTAAGTATACTTTGCTATTGAAAGTCACACCATATTAGAGCGTACATACAACCTTGTATTTAAATATCATATCGTATTTGGGTTTTCATTTTTTAACATTGGTGTATACTTGTGGCTAGAGACGGGTTGGTTTACTCAGAGCAACTTATTTTATGATACGGGGCCGGGAATAACTCAGCGGCACTTCGACCCTTGAGGATCTTTTGTGCCTACACCATTTTACACACTGGTCATCTCAGTGTGCAGGTTTCCTCACGATGTTTTCCTTCACCGTTAGAGCAGTCGGTAAATGTACGTAAGTCTTCGAAAAATACGAAAAATTAATTGGTACATGGCACTGCACGGTTTCGAACCCGGACCTCCCGCATGGGAGTTCGGTGCCCTAGCCACTGTGCCATCGACGCTCTTAGTCAGAGCATAAAATGGAAGTTTTTTTTGTCTGTTTGGAGATGTGTAGGGTTTTTTTGTACTGTTGCTTTGGGTCAATTGCTATTTTTTAATTGGTTTTTTTTTGTAAGTTGTGCAGCCGTAGATCATTATTGCTTTAGGTGTAACTTACCCGTAGTGAGAAGAAAAATCGAGTAAAATTCATATTGATTCCAGTAAACACCAGTAAATGCCGAACTCAGGGCAATTGAGGTCAGAGCGTGTTACCTAATTATTACTAGAGTTTTGTCTACTTCATCATGTTTGTCACACATTAATTAATTTTTCAGGATAAAGGTTCTCTGTACCTGTCATGCCAGATTTTCCCCATACTAACTAAAATCATCCAGTATAATCTGAGAAAATTATTAGTAAAAGTACCTGCGTAATTTCTTACACGTGTATATTTTATTATGCTATCTTATTTTATGATTAACCCAGCGGCACTTCGACCCTTGAGGATCTTTTGTGCCTACCCCATTTACACACTGATCATCCCAATGTGCAGGTTTCCTCACGATGTTTTCCTTCACCGTTGAGCAGTCGGTAAATGTACGTGAGTCTTCGAAATTACGATACGCGGTTTCGAACGGTGTCCTAGCCACTGTGCCACCGACTTCTTACATGCGTATGTTTTATTATACATGCAAAACTTAGGTTATAACTTCCCCAAATAATATTCACACATGTAACATTGATGAAAATTGCACCATCTCCCTGTTTATTTCACTTATCCGTATACGATAGCTCGCCGTGTGAAAAAGGTCGACACAGACCACGGAAAAACCTACCTTATAACCAGTTATTAAGGATGAAATTACTCAGAAATAATTGCACTAAAGATAACACTGCACCTTATAAGTATTTTCGTTAATTGGACTTATTCGGGATATCAAAATTATTGGAGGTGGCGACCTGGGAGTATCTCTGTTGTCCGGGTCCACAACATTGTAATTAAACGGGTACCTACAAGGGGTAGTAAAGTGGCTACTTGTGTACACATTTGGCTATAAAGGTGACGAAAGAAGGAACGGGACATTCCGCCAATGGGACGTACAGCGATCGGGATTTAAGAACGGGATGTTTACGGGACTTTTTGAGCCGAATCCGTTAGCGGTTCGTATTCGTTTTGCGTCAGGGTCCACATTATTGTATGTAAACTGGTACCTAAAAGGGGTAGTAAAGTAGTTAGAGAGCAATTCTGGGACCTTCAATTAAATGTCGTGACAGACTTTTCTAGAAAAATGAAAATTGAATAAAAACGTGAATACATCGTAAGGAAACCTGCACACTGAGATGACCAGTGTGTAAAATGGGGTAGGCACAAAAGATCCTCAAGGGTCGAAGTGCCGCTGGGATTATCCCCGGCCTCCTATCATAAGATAAGATAAGATGATGCCGCAAGTCCGCAACGTCCGTTTTCAGTTGGGACCTGTATTTTAGACAATAAGTTTGAGATCGCATTCATCAATTGTATGAGGTATTTTGTATCACCTTGAAGGCATGCACCTAAAGACAGTCAGGCTATCATTCAGACAGTGTGCAATTAACCCTAGTGATAGGCCATTTCTCACCCATCTGATTTACAAGGAAGAATCTCTTAGCAACAAAGTGTTTTTGGAGTGGACAAAATTCAACTTTGAAAAGTCTATGTAAAACGTAGATGAAGAAAATCGATAGGCAATTACTTATAAGTATCATATTAATTATGTGATCACGGCATCCTTATCACTTCTTGAAATCGAGGTATCCACCAATAGGATTGCTTTATTTTACTCGTGATGTGATAATGAAGCGATTCTATTGGTAGATTTGTTCCTTGCTCACCGATTCGCTTCCTCGCATAGCTTTGGTGGAAAGGCAGCCTTAAAATCATTTTTTTTTCTGAAAATCTTTATGTTTACTGTGGCTAAATTGCTTCCGTATCATAGTTAAATCCAGTTACTATACCTAGGCTAATGAAAAAATAATCAGGGACAATCCTAGTCTAGACTTTTCTGAAGAGAATGAGTCTATAAATAAATTAAATCCGATTATGATTGATTGATTCATAATCTGTGTGTGTGTGATTAAAATGGCACCTATTTGCTTAATTATTTACTTAAGTTATTTCTATTAGTGAAGACCTGTAATTGCCTTTTTATTGTTTAGTTTGGTTTATATTTTACTTTAAGTGCGTTTTGCAATAAAATAAAATAAATATGTAAAAATAATTACGATGACAGTCAAGAGCTGAACCCAATTTTTTTCATGTTGGTAAGACACATTGAGTTGAAAGATCATTTTATCGTATCTAGAATGGAATGGAATATAAAGCCTTTGTTTGATCAGCACTTTACAATATAGGTAGAGGACAGGAGGTACAACAATAGACAAACACACGGATATAAAAGCCTATGCTGCAATGTGACGCCAAGCTGTCTTCAACTCGGCATAATGCTAAAGTTATATGTCAAACTGAAGCGCTGATTTTAAGTGGAGCCGCTCCATAATCTCTCGATACGTGTTTTGCTGAGCTTACTGAGCTTAGGCCTATGAGCTTATTATAGTACACTATGTTCAGGATTCTAATTAGGATCCTAAAAGCTCTGGAAAAGTTCGAAAAGCTCTGGAAATTTACATTTTTCTACATTTGAATTTCCGCTTCTAATGGCGAGGCGAACACTTCAATAGTTCAACATTTCAACCTTCAGGATCAAATGTTGAATTCCTAAAATAAATATCAATATTATTTCTTCCTGAGTGCAATATTACCTATCCTAAATTCAGAGTAACTCATTTTATTTAGTAAGCTTGAATTCATACATAACTTACACAAAGCTCTACGTGTATTGTATTGTATCATTGTATCTTTCACACGTGAAAAAACAATGCCACATCCAAACTGAAACAAATGAGGCAGCCACACAATGCTCTTGGTTCATAAGGAATATTCCTACAAACCAATTAAGCACTTACATTGTATGATTGATTGTCATTTTTAATTGAGACCAAAGAACAGGGCAGAGGAGTTCAGCTGATAATGTAGTCTAGACTAGACCGATAACTGTTTTAAAGGACCTAGAAGATGGCTGTTCTATGGAGAGTTTTAGTCAAAGATAGACCTAAGTAAGTATGGTAGCTTTTCTGTGATCAATGTACGCGAGTATACCGACGGCACGGTACTGAACCGTAACATTAGGGGGTTTGACGGTGTCTAGAAAGTTTTTTCATAGAAAAAAGAAAAGGATAACTGTGTCTTTTCTTCTTCTAAGTCGTATTCCTCATTAATGAGGATCGTGATTCTATGGAATTAAGGAAATAGTCAGAGTTGTTCAGACAGCTTGTAGGCCTCAGGTGACAATTAAATTTTGGAAAATCAGCTTTGTGAACGCTTCAAATAAGTAAGTGGTAAGGTCTGTAGGTAATTTCACACGGAATTTTGAAAAAAGCAGCCACATTGACAAAACGCTGAAAGGCTTCAAATATGACTAGCTATTTGGAATTGCTTGCATACTGACCTACTAACGATAAATAGACTATCATTAATAAATTGTACCAAAAGGCTCCGATACTATTTTCATTTACAATAACCCCCCTACCATGGAATTCAATGAGATGTTTTCCACCTAAGGTAAAATCTAGCTGTCTCTATCGTTTTCTAAAGAAAAGAAGACGGAAGTAGGTATATTTGAAATAGGTTTGAATTTGAAAGTATCCCATGGTATCGGAAATCTGACTTGCAATTTATTTACACACTGTATTATTAACATTTAGTAGTGTTAAAGTTTTAGTAGTGGTAACACGTGTAAAAATAGTGCCTTATTTTTAAAAAAAATGTCCGAGACTCCAAAATCACCACATTCTGCCAGATCTAGAGCACCAATAGATGAATCTGGATTAAGATGGTGGGAAATGTACGGAAAAAGTGATGAATTTTTCATTCAAAACGAACAAGGACTAGAACATATGGAAGATAAACCTAAAAGAATGAGTGAAGATAAATCGACTAGTACTAATAATTTATATGAAGAAAGTATTCACCCTAAAGAACTTAAAGAATCCGTGAAATCTGTAACGATAATAGATCCAAAAGATACTAAAACTAACCCCAAAGATATTGTACTAAAAAAATGGAGGGAAGACCAAGCTAAAACTAAGTACGAACAAGCCAGGAAAGCTCTCATTAATTCACTGAAAGTAAAATTTGGCGAAGCTCAAGCAAATGAAAGTTCTGCGGCTAATAAGTTTAAAGTTGACAATGCAAAAGTTCCAGCGGCTGTAACAGGAAATATTGGAGGGACATCAAATGCAAATCGAACGATTCGTGATTCTATGGCTGTTGGTTTAAAGGTTTGTATTGAATGTTTGATTAGGGGTTGTACATAAAGCACGTAACTTTTTATTAGCAAACATTATCATCATCATTCACAGTAGCCTCCTCTACTCCACTGCTGGACATAGCTCTCTCCCAGGACGCGCCATTGAGCCCGATCTTCAGCTCTTCACATGAAGTCGCTGCCAGTCAACTTGTGGTCTCTTTAACAACCTCCCATTATTAAAACTCATCTACCCCGACGGTTGTCGGTTCTGCTTGCTAGCTTTATGAGCTATGCCAGGAAGGATGGTTCTATTGGCCTCCTCATTAGCAATTTGTAGAAAAGGTAAAAGATTCCCATACCGAAGATAGTTACGGAGCTCAGTTACCAATGGTGATGCCGTGCATATTTGATTTGGTCAAATGATGGCTAGTCAATTTGTTATGTTATTCACCGTGTCTTCTTCACCAGGGCCAGTACCGAATATCGCCCCATAGATCAAAGTCTCCTGTTACGAAGTCGGCACTTCTCTATATCAGTAGCCGACTCTACTCCATTGCTGGACATATGCTTCTTCGAGTGCGCCGATTGAGCCCAGTCTTCGTCTCTTCTCACACTTCTATAACCTCTACAAACTCGTCCCATATTCTGTTTAGCACGAACTCGTCCCTCGCGTGGTTTAAGCGCACCCCCTCAGCAAGGGCGGTTGTCACGCGAGCTCCCAGATCGCACCAGGTGGTGAGCTGGTACCCGAGCCTCAGGTTTGCTGCTTGCCTCGCCAGTCTCGCGGGTCGCCAGGCAGTTGGGCGGGCGGAAGGCGCGAAGGCGGACTACGCGGGCGGAAAAATGCCGGTTAGTACGTTTTTTTTCTTTTACTTTTAGATCACGTAACTTCTTAGTAGTCCTCATTTATGGGGGTCACTAAACATTCTATGGAATTAACCAAATATATTGACTCTCTTGGCAGACTTAATGGAGTGATTTGCCATGGCCTTCCCCATTTCACACCGTGGTTATCTCAGTGTGGTATCCTCACGATTTTTCCTTCACCGTTAGATCAGATCACGTATAGGTATAAGTATAAGTAAAACCTTTAAAAAACTTCGTAAGCTAGACTTACGCCAACTTTTAAGCTTAGATTAACTCGCGAATTATGTACATAGATCCCTATGCCTTTCATACAAAGTTGGCACAAGATGACTTAAGTATAACTTATGCTGAAACTTGACCGAAACTTGGTGGTTTTAATAGGTTGTCATTTTTCTAATCGTCAAGTAACGACTTAGAATTATTTTTAGACGTGTAGGTATATAAATGTTAATGATCTATCAAAAACAAACTCAGGCCAAATTACCCTATAATATTCTATAGTTTTTTCTTCATTTCATTTCAAAGTAATTATTTCGTGATGAACTTATAAGTGGCTCAACCAACGTGATAAAATTCAAATAATTTATTTTGTAATGTATTTATTGAATTATTTTTATTTAGTTATTTCTTGTGAATCGTATTTTTACAAATATCTCACCCATTTCCAATACGATTCTAATATTTTTTCGACCTCAAACGGTAGTTAATTTTTATTTATTCGACGAAATGAAGAAAGGAATACCCGGAAGTCATGCAATCACCACGGTATCGGGAATAGGGATCTACCCTGGTTGTATTCTACCTTCTCACACGGTTTCAATATCTTTGGTACCTATGGATCAGAGTACATCAGGCGACTGGTGTTGAAGCTCGTCTTTTTCCCAATAAAATTATTTAAATGCTTATGTGCCGTAATTAATAGATACAATAATGTTGACTTAATATTGATAATGTTGACTTAGTATTGATAATAAAATCATTGTCCTTTACCTTATGTCCTTTGGATCACTTCCTCTTATGTATATTTAGGATATAGTTAATAGTGATGTACCGTGTCCGGAAGCTTTCGAAAGTTTCAAAGTTGTTTCAAGAACTTTCATTTATTTGTTTTGTTATTGTTATTTTTAAGAATTATATATTAAAAAACCTAACAGCTAAATGTCATATTATTATTATTATTGGATTAGCAGGCAGGCAGCTAATGCTGGTTAGCCTGTTTCTTCACATTTCTTAAGTGGCTGTCTAATCTGTTCTTAAACTGGTTTATAGTTTCAGCATTCACAACTTGCTCAGGTAGGCCGTTCCACGGGATCACTACCCGGTTGAATAGGAGATGATGTTTTGGCAGTGTTTTGGCCGTGTTCCGCACTAGTTGTGTGCAGTGTCTTCTTGTGTACTTATATTACAGTAACGTAATATTTTAATTAACATACCTAAGTAGCTACATATTCAGTAGAAATTAAAGTAAGTACCAAAAGTAGTTTGGAAGACTTCGTGGTAGATTACAGGTATTACCACAAAATTAAATTCCATTCTTCAGACATAAGGAAACGAGTTAATTTGTCAAGAATCCCGTATCATCACCACAAAGGTCGTTATGGCAGAATTACGATGGCATCCACGTGATAGCGGGTGTAGAAAAAGCGCGGAATTGCTGTACAGGTCGTTTCGAAAGTCTAATGTGCCGCGGACACGAGAGCTTGCTGCGAAATGCACAACTGTTGTGGTTTAGGTTGTGTTAAGTCCTGGAAAGAGGTAGCTACAACATACTTAGGCGACCATAGAAATTAAAACGTTAAACTCGCCGGATTTATTTCCTCCGAAATCTACTTACCAATAATAATTACGGTAGTTACGCGATAAAGGTACGGTTGCGGAAAAAAATATGGAAACTTACAGCGTGCAAAAAATTGACAGCTTTGCAATAACGGCCTGGTTTCCGCAACTCGACGTCTATAGCGCCTATTTTACGTGTGATGGAAAAACAAGCCACCCCAACCTCGCCAAAAAGTTCAGCAGTCCTTTAATGAGGACATTAATGTCCTACAGGAGTAGGACTTCGGGAAGTATGCAATAAATAAGTATGTATCCGTTGCGGCAACAGGCTGAGGCACTCCCACTTTCCCGGTGCTGCACACCACCTTCATCAAACTTAATTACTTTTGTTTATTTATTTTTATAATATATTTGTTTAATATTATTTTTATCTTCTGTACCTAATTGTTTGTATGTGTGCGCTATTGGAAATAAATTATTTCTTTCTTTTTCTATTCTTTCTTTATTTTTTCTTTCAGAAGAAAGAAAAAAGTATAAGTTAAGAAAGAAATAAGTTTATCCCAGAAGGGATAAACTTATAGCTTCCCTTTAGTAAAAGAGCAGCAGTTATGACAAGGTGTACAGTTATAATGGTGGATAGAAGCTAATTGCCAACTCCATTCACAAATTATGCACTAGTTTTATATTTATAAGTTTATTTATGTTATTTTATTTATTTATTTATAAGTTGAAGTTTAATTTGACAAAGCCCAAAACTGTATCCATTATCAATTTTTTATCGCTGTAAGATTTCCTGCAAAAAATAACAAAATAACCCCCACCGTAATATTCCATAATTATTTTCAGCGAATTTCGGAATTCCCCAATGATGCTTAAAATTAACATACAGACTACGATTATGCTTACCAATTACACAATTAATACAGTTAGTTCATCATTTCGTAATGATTGGTCACTTATCGTTTCTCTTTAAACCGTCGTTAATAGGTAGGTAATTAAGTTTTTTTTTATCAGTATCAGCCGGTGATCACTCTCAAAGTCCGTGGTGGCACCGCGTCTGGTGCCTCTGTCTACGTCAGGGGTTCCCAAAGTGTGCGCCGCGGCGCCCCGGGGCGCCGCCGTGGGCAGTAAACAGGGGCGCCGCCGCCGCGAGGCACTCCTAGAAGTGAAAAATATCATGAATGATTTACATAATAGAAATATCTACTAATTACTAATACTGATAATCGATTATGAAATTAGTAACTAAATCATTTACATAATCGATTGATGTTACTAATTTATTGAGGCAAGTACCTACGTACCCAATTAAGAAAAAAATAATACATTGTCGATTATCTCGCGCTCTTTCACTCGCAACAATTATGTCCTACGTGAAAGGGGGGGAACGATATATCTACCGCGGCCATTATATCTACCGCGGTCATCCCACCACGCGCTCTTTGTATCTTTCACTGCGATGCAAATAACAAATTAGTAACTACTAATGGCTATAATCGAGATATCTCGAGACATCTTCATAATCGAATGATTAGTATTAGTATATCTCATAATCGCCCACCGCTAGTTTTCTCTGCTCTGGAAGCTAAATGACTTATATGCAAAATGAAAAGATATTATTAAATAAGCAAGTCGATAGTTCATATGTGAATAAACAAGCACCTTTTTCTATTAACGTATTGAACTTGAAGGAGCACTCAAGAAGACACTGCACACAACTAGTACGGAACACGGCCAAACATCATCTCCTATTCAACCGGGTAGTCATCCCGCGGAACGGCCTACCTGACCAAGTTGTGAATGCTGAAACTATAAACCAATTTAAGAACAGATAGACAGCCACTTACGAAATTTGTAGAAACGGGCTAACCAGCATTAGCTGCCTGCCTGCTAATCCAATAATAATAATAATATTTTTCTGAGTGTGTGAGCCTCTAAGGTTTAACTAAAAAGTTGTTATTATATTATTATTATACACATATATTTTGACTAGGGCGCCGGGACAAAATATCAAACCGGTAAGTGCGCCGTGAACTAAAAAAGTTTGGGAACCCCTCTTACCCTGGTCTACGTGACTTAATAGTCGTTTACTACTGTGCTATATTAAATTTAGGTTAATTTACTTCGCAGGGATTTTTCCCAACAATTGCAACACAATTAAGGTGGGAAGGTGATGTTTCTTGAATGGGTATTTTTCTTTGGTTGATTTGATTACCTTTGCTCCGACTTTTTCTGCGCCTGGATAAAGAATTGGTCGACGTAATCTTGTCCCATGTATAAAATGTGAATTGCGAGATATCTGATAGGTATATATTTTTTTATTTACACTTCAATGCACAAAAAAGGTGAACATGAGGCGAGCTTAATGCCTTGCGGCATTTTCTACCAGCTAACCATAAGGTTATGCAGAAATATTAAGATAGGTGCATATACAATTGAGAGTTGTTATTGTATGTGTCTCATTATATATATTATATAGCGACGTTGGCGCGGTCGGTACCTGGATGGGTGACCGCTAGTGGCATATTTCATCTGAGCTCCTCCACGTTAAGCAGTCGGTCCCGGTTGTTGTCGTTCGACAGCAGTCGTTATGCCATGTCAGATGCCTACGGGTGGCCTGAACAACTCTGACAAATAAGTTGGCCACTAACCATACGATAAGCAAGCAAGCATTATATATTATAAAGAGACAACAATTGATTTGAAGAGTCAAAAGAGGTACATTTGCGTATTCAACCCCCTTTTCTCCTTCTTTTCTCCCCTGAAATCCGAATGAAATCCTAACTTTTTTCAAAACCACAAAGGTTTCACGTGTTGGTGTGATCGAAATGGATTACGTGCACACATATTATCAGTAAAAATTTGTTGGTATTGACGGAAAACTTGTGGTAAGGTAACATGATGTTTTACCGGTATTGTATGGTTTATACACACTAGGTAGGTATTTCGGGTATTTTTGTTACCTACACCTAGGAGAAAGAAATATACTTACCTACAAAAAACGATTTCGATGATGTCTTTCCTCTTACGCCAGATTTTGTGTAAAACACGTTGTGTTAGCCTCTGACACCGAGATTGGACTTTGTTGCTCCATTTGTTAGGACTTTGTACGCAATGATTTCACGATATGAAGTTCCGGGATATTTGTAGCTGGGAATAGTGTTTTCATAATTTTAACTCAATTATATTATCGAATTAAGTAGATATTAACCTAGAATTCGGTAGTTTCCAAGTAACAAATATTAAATGCATTTCTTCAAAATTAAGACAGACATAAATTGATGGTCAAATGTGAAAACAGAATTAACTACTTGCTATCAAAAATCAGAACGGTAGAAAGAAACGACAATAAGTTTTATGACGTAACTGTTCTCTAGCGTCATACAAGCAGATCCTGCCTACAATATAAAGAAATAACTGTTTTGCTAAAAAGGGAAAGAGCATCTCTCCAGTAGGGACTTAATATCTCAAGCTGCCGTCGTAAGGAAAACAGACGTATCTGTATTTTTTTTTAAATTGCGTTACATACATATTCAGCATCAGGAAAAAAGACGCATCTACAAGTATTTTGATATTTCGCTTGAACTAAACACAACCCTATAAATCTTACTTTTAAATAGGACGCATCTGCGATAGGATTTTAATATTACTACTCGTAAATAGGAAAGACATCATCAGCAGCCTACTGTAGTCTACTGCTGGACATATGCCTCTCCCAGGGCGCGCCATTGAGCCCGATCTTCGGCTCTTCTCATCCAGTCGCTGCCAACCACCTTGCGCAGATCGCACCTAGTAGGGACGTTCGTCCCACACTACGTTTTCCAAACGCGGTCTCCACTCCAGAACTCGTCTACCCCAGCGGTCGTCGGTTCTGCGACAGATGTGACCGGCCCACTGCCACTTCAGCTTGCTAAACTTATGAGCTGTGTCGATAACTTTTGTTCTATGCCGGATCTCCTCATTTCGGATTCGATCCAGCAGAGATACTCCGAGCATAGCTCTTTCCATAGCACGCTGAGCGACTTTCAATTTGTGAACCAGTCGCGTCAGTGACCACGTTCCGGCTCTGTAGGTCAAATAGGAAAGACATATCTGGTGTATACTAAGTTGAAAAGACAGATTTAAGTAGAAGCGTCTTATTTATTTACAAAATATGTACTTGGTCATAAGATGAAATGACGGCTCTGCGTAGATGTCTTTTTTCCTTATGACGGCAGAATGGCAGTTGTCAATTAGTTTACTGATAGTTATCTATTCTTTTTTGTTACATATTTTGAAATTATGACACCTAACTTTGAATTTTTTGTGTTTAGTTCAGACTCAGATATCAACTTTGATTTTTTTTAATTTCAAAAATTCTTTATTAAATCAAAAAGTTACTGTAACACATTAAATTAGATCTTAATCCAAATATGTATGACATGAGTAAAGTTGTTTTATAGGCTGCGATCGCCTCTAGAAAAACATTTAAAAATAAATTACATAAATAAACAACATCGCATCACAGTAATTAATTAAATATGTGCATTTATAGTAATGCCCACTTATAGCATTGATAAATTAACTAAAATAAAGTAGACAATGAACGCATGGAAATAGGTAAGACGGACCGCTGGTACAACATCAGGTATCAATTAGTGTTGTCATTGTACCTACTACTACCCATGAGACAGGGAATATTATGTACTTACCAATATTGTATGCTTTGTATAATTGAATAGGGAAATGACCGGGTCGATAGGCCACACAATTCACCAGATAGGCGGGTCGTTGCACCAGGCGGACCGTCGGAATATTCTTTTCCAGTCTACATGACCGATATCCTTGCAGCCTAAACACAGCAACATGATGTTTAATGCAATGCGATAAGGTATAGTAGAGCAGTAAAATGTTGGACAGTTGCATGTTGAATTTCCTTTGCAGTATCAGCGGATGCTGGGAAATATTTTTAGACGGTCGCATTTACTTGTTGGATGATGCTGTGTCTCGTAAACTTCATGGCCGAGGACTTTGGACCTCATTCAATACAAGAAAATTATGGATTTACATAGCTTTTTGATGATAAGACTTAAGAGGTGGAGTAGAAAAGTCTCAATATAAAGAAGGTGTGTGACTCGTGGTCTCACCTACATTGTCCCACCATTACTCGTAGTCCCACTAGCCTGAAAATGTAGGTTCGTTGTTCCACTGCATAGTGGGACTAACAGTAATAGTTGTAGATTACTGCTCGTGGTCCCACTCTAAGTTAAGGTAAAAAAATAGTTTTGACTTTATTGAGAAATATGGAATATTGTTTTTTTTAAAGAGAAAGTTAAAAATTAGTTTGATTCTATTGAAAAATAAGAAATTTATAATTATTTTTACTTCATCAGTAAACTACCCGTTAATTATGTTGGCTTTTCTATTTCCCAATTAATGTTGAGTTCCTAAAATATTGTGATATTGTTTATGGCCAAATTAGTGGGACCAAGAGCAACTGCATTACGACTGACTGATGATAACAGTAGACAGTGGGACAACGAGCCCATTATATCGAGATACTGTACCACTATTGGGTCAAATTAGTGGGACCAAGAGCAACTGCAGTACGAATGACTGATGATCCCACAATACAGTGGGACAACGAGACCATTATATCGAGATACTGTACCACTAGTGGGCTCAAATTAGTGGGATCACGGATCGTAACCAATAAAAATTAGTGGGACCAAGAGCAACTGCAGTACGACTGACTGATGATCCCACTAGACAGTGGGACAACGAGCCCATTATATCGTACCACTAGTGGGCTCAAATGAGTGGGATCACGGATCGTAACCAATAAAAAATACAGTTTGCTAATATATTACCATTATCACACACCCGGGCCACATTTCTTTTGTTTGAATTCCTGAAGTTACTGTACGCATGTCCGTAAATAATTTCCGTAAATGCGTACCGTAACTTCAGGAATTCAAGCAAACGCTTTGCACCAACCCTAACTCTGGGTTGCCTAGGGTCAACTCTTGTGAAATTCGTATTTAACTATAAGGACATTTATCTAACTGGACCCTAATTAATCTCAAATCATAATTAACTGGCAATCAACTGTTATTATTACTGACACGAGACAAAACCATGTAAATGCTGCGTGATTTAAGATTAAGTTACCGATTTATTCATTATTCATTTAAATAATGATTACCTACTAGAAGAAAAGTTCAATCCAAAAAGGTTGCTGTCCAGAGCACAACCTATTTTCCAGTACCGAGTTCCCCCGAGAATCCCGCTATGTGTATAGGGGGATTTTTGGTGTAACTAGGGCATGCAGTGACAATAAAGTTTGTATGTTACCGGAAAATTACCGGTGAAGTAATAAAAAGTTTACCGGTAGTTTGCATGTCCTATGTGTAATCAGGTTTATCACTATTATTGATCATAGCCCGATGTCGACATCTTAACTGGTACAAATTATAATAACTTATCGTCATCTAATTTCAATGTAAAATGAATACATTTATAGTTTCATTCAAAGGAGATTGGGCGCTGCTGTACCCAGGTCTTCGTCTCTAACCAAACAGTACGTTTGATAGATCTCATATAGGACTACTTCTTTCATTATGGGACGAAATTCCTAGGTAATGTGGGCCAGGAGCTAGAGATCCAAAACTGTCTGCATATTAACTTGCTCTGATTTTGTTTATTTTTGTTTCCCCTCCAATCAAACGTAGTGCATTTGACAGATCTCATCTAGTACTACATCTTTCATTACGGGATAAACATCCTAAGTAGTCAACGATAAGTATTATAATTTAATATCGTATTAAAATAATATATATTTATTGTACTCCATACCTAAACCCACCATAAAAGTAGTCTAAACTTTCCTAAGTCAAAGGTTGGTTGGAAGAGATCACTATGGGATAAGTCCACCTTTTTCTGTGTATTTTATATTAAAGAGATTACAAACAAACAAATATCTAGAATAAATATATTAGGTAAAATAGACTCAAATTTTAAATATGAAATAATCCATTTAAAACTAAAAATAATTAGCTGAAGGTAGTCTGAAAAATCTTCTGATATAGATCATTCAACAATACAAAACCACTTATTATATTATAATATTATCATATCACTTAGCATTAATGTACAAATAATATAAATAATATTGTTTTTAATAAATTTATTTAACGACAACACTGTATACAACGGAAAGGTACAAAAAAAACATACATATTTCATAATACCGAGCCTACGATTAGCACCCACACTAGGTAATCCTGTGTCGTGGGCGCTTTGAAAAATATTTATTAATAATTAAATTACAAGTCAAAAGGAAATTAATAGTGAATAAAAATTATGTAATAAAGCTCAAGATAATCTATACTATGACTGGTTTTGTTTTCTTTAACCACTTTTAACGTCAACATCTAGATCACAGGTTCCCAAACTTATTTCGCCCACCGCCCACTTTGAGAATCAAAAATTTTCAAACGCCCCCCAATTATTTTAATCTTACTACTCGTATCTGTTGCACACCTTAAATAGTATAAATAGCTATTGCAATTTTTAATTTTAAACATGCCATATCCTATTTCAGAGCAATAAAAAGCATACTTAATCTTATTTAAGGGTATTTTTATACAAATTAAAACAAAGTTTTGAATTTAAACGATCTGTAAGATTGTTTATTGAATAAACAATCTTACAGATGACTTATGAACCAGCCAATTGATACAGGAATGCACAATTCAGGTTATTTAACAAAAACTTGTTAAAACATGATTGCCCGCGGTCTACTATCTACGAAAATTACCTATCTAGGAGTACTAATAACTATTAAAATGCGAAAGTATGTCTGTTACCTTTTTATTTGTTTGTTTGTGTCTACTTTCATTTCGAAACGAAGCGACCGATTGACATGATTTTTATTTCATATATTCAATAAAACAGGACAGATATATGAACTACGCGGAGAGAAATAGCGAACCGAGTTTGAGCAATCTCTTAACTAATATTAGTTGATGTTCACAAGTTGTAGTTGAGAGTCGAGAGCTCATGCAGTCGGTGTCTAAGAGGCCTCTTAGCTAAATGAAATTACAAATCACCCCCCAAGCCTCTACACAACGCCCCCATTTTTTTTCTGGGTCTCTTACCGCCCCCCTTTAGGCCTGCAGCGCCCACAAGGGGGCGTTATCGCCCACTTTGGGAAAGGCTGATCTAGATCTTGTGGGGGTTATCTGTGTTACTAGGTCACTAATGTGAAATTATATCCGGCTCTTATAGTACTCTAATAGAGTCTATCAGTAGGTAGAGACACAGATAAGTTTTATCGTATACTTAATTAGTTAGGTTAAATACAAAGTTTTAGAGTGATATCTTATTAATGAGCATTATATTATACTAGCTGTCCGGTCCGGCTTCGCACGGGCTTATATAAGGAAATGCCTACACTTGGGAATCAATCCGTTCCCCAGGGGTTTCTTTAGGTTAATCCCCTCCCCCGAAAGTGAAGGCTTCCCGAATGTAATGTTTCCCATGGACGGTAACCCCCTCAATATCATGATCTTCGGTTACATAACCCGGTCCACCCAAAACTCTTACTACACCCAAATTCATGTTAGGCTGTATAATTTAATACCTTTACCTTGCTATAAGACATAGATTTTTTTTTAAAACTAACAAAGAAGATGTCTGCTTGCTATGTGAAAGTAATACCTGTGTAATTATTTAAAAATTATAATATCCTCGTAAATACCCAAATAATAATTAATGCCCAGCCCGAGTCCGGAACTAAAAACCCCAGATTATATATTTTTAAATCCTATAAGCATTAACTCTCGGCTTCCGAAGCCGAAACCCCTCTCCTACACACATAACCCAAAGCTAAACTCGATTCTCACATTAGCACAAGGCAAATGATTACTTTGCCCGCAGATATAAATCTTAACCTCTGCTCTTAGGGCATTTACACATACGCCGTACGCGGTGCAGCACCGCAGAACGTAAAATTCCTTAGATTTGTATGGGCACTTTACACACACGCCACGTGATCTCGGAGTGCAAGGCGTAAACCACGCGAATATCATCATCAACAGCAGACCACTCTAGTCCACTGCTGGACATAGGCCTCTCCCAGGGCGCGCCATTGAGCCAGATCTTCGGTTCTTCTCATCCTTCTCATTATGCCAATATGCATTCAATCAACTCGTTCGAAATTAGCTAGACGACGCTAACGAAACTATCAGGGCCCAATTTAATGCCCAGGCCGGAACTGACACTAATAGCCCTCAGATTGTTCATTTTAGGGTTAACCTCCACACGTTTACCCTGGATGTACATGGTAGACATATCAAGCTATACTCTCTGGAACTCTGTCGCAATAAGTGTTTGATTCTTCGACATTCGTATGAAAATATCAAATAAGTTAAACCGACAAAGTACAATGGGTATCTTATCTTATGATAGGAGGCCGGGAATAACCCCAGCGGCACTTCGACCGTTGAGGATCTTTTGTGTATACCCCTTTTTACACACTGGTGTGCAGGTTTCCTCACGATGTTTTCCTTCACCGTTAGAGCAGTCGGTAAATGTACGTAAGTCTTTGAAAAATACGAAAACCTCATTGGTACATGGCAGTGCACGGTTTCGTACCCGAACCGGAAGTTTGGTGTTCTACCCACAGTTCCACTGACGCTCACTAAACTAGTTTGATGTATCTTCTACGATTAAATTCCAGAGATTGAAGAACGGCGGAGCAATGCCGCCAGCATCCTATCACACACACGGGCCTAATTTAATACATTTTAAAGTAACATTTAAGTTTCTATTCGTACATTTTTCTTATTTATTTTGTCTTCCTTCTGTAATAGCAATCGCTCTTTTTTGCTTGAACCTGGCGGACACACTCTCATTTGTCTAGATGTAAATAATATTAAGTTTTAACAACAAAATATATTTTTCCAAAAAAAATAAAAACATAAGAATCTCGCACACAATCGAACCCTGTAGTCTCGGAACGCGAGGCGATTACTCCCAAACCAGACCAATATGCATTCAATTATTTTCTTCGAACCAAACCAAAACCAAAAAGGACGGAAGGAACCATATTCCAAGAAAAGGGTCATCGCTCAGCTCCCTAGTATCATATCATGATGCAGGGGCAAAGAAGACCATCGACGGGAATTTATCGAAACTTCAGTGAAAACCGGAACAAAATCCGTTCAGCCGTTTTCGCGTGTATCCTTCATACACAGACAGAAGTTGTTCTGAGAAACTTCGTTTTATATTATGTAGTAATTACTCATTTAATGTTTATAGCCAATATCCGGTTCAAATGAATAATAAGTTTGTTGGGATTAATTGCGTGATCAAATAAATATAACTACGCAAGTTTGAGAAGTTATTTTATACTAATATTACTTATATACCTACTTAGCATAAAATAACAGTATGTTATTTCGGAAATATATGTAGGTAGATAATAATAAGATTAGATAGTACAGTGCCGTACCACCTTTTTCCGAAGCAATACAGAGCACTTTTGACCCCCCTCTATATTTGTTCTGGTCGTTTCCAGAAACCTGAAATCATTTTCAATTTGAGTAGGTACTCCATAGATAAACCTCCAAATTTCAAGCTTCTATCTTTTATAGTTCATTAGAAGTTGCGTAATTGCCAAGTCACGGAATGTTCTTAAACTTAAGATGTAGCGACTTGGAGTGACTTGTTAATGAATGTAAGAGAGGTAAATAGTAAGAGCATTGGACTTGGCTCTACATTGGATCTCATTACATTTTCCGAGTACACGATACACGAGACTTGGCTACTTTTTACATGAAATGTTTTTGGGGGATTTGGATTAGGGATGTTACGGAGCTTCGACTCCGACTCCGAAAGGTCGGAACTTCCGATTGATTTTACACCTCCGACTCAGACTTCGGCTCCGATAATTTTGAATCGGAGGTTATACCGAAGATTAAGAAAACATATTCAAATGTCAATATTTTATTAAATAGTGTAGGAATACATTTATGTATTATTATTTATGTATCAATCAATCAATCAATCAATGTTTATTTGCAAGAATACGTGATATATAACATGGTCTTACAAAGGGGTTTGAAACAGTATTCAACCTGCAAGCAGGCGTGCAAATATTTTACCTATTCATTCCTTAAACTAAAAATTTATATAATTCTAATGTGCATGCAATTTGTCTAAATATTCACTAATGTTATAAAAACAGTTCTCTAAAAGCCACTTTGTTAAATTAGACTTAAATTGTGACCCATGTTGTAACTTGATTTTATCTGGCAGGTTGTTATACAGCAGCACACACATGTTATAAACATTTACTTTATAAATATATTTCTTACAAGGAGGCTGATACAGTAAGCTTATATATTGACTTCTGGTTCGTTTTGGATATACTTCGGTATATTTTTTAAAATAATCTGGATGTGATTTTACAAACCAACAAACATCTCTAATGTAAAGACACGGCAGCGGGAGAATGTTATATTTTTTGAACAGAGGCTTGCAACTATCCAAGAACCAGGCTTTGTCAATAGCACGAATACATCTCTTCTGCAATTTGAACACCCTGTCCATGTCCACAGAGTTGCCCCACATTATGAGTCCATAGCTGAGCACTGAAGAGACGTAACCATGGTATGCCAGAAGAGCAGCCTCAATTGAGACTGTTTGCCTTAACTTTTTAAGAGCAAAAGCAAAGCGGTCGAGTCTTAGGCAAATTGAGTCTACTTGCTGTTTCCAATTAAGATGACTGTCTATATGTAGTCCAAGAAATTTAAATGTGTCAACTTCGTCAATTTTTATGTCATTAAATTTAAAATCGGTTGTTAAGGGTTTGGTATTATAAGAGCGAAACTGTATTATTTTTGTTTTATTTAAATTAACGCTAAGGTTATTACGATCCATCCAGTTTATCATATCCGACAGTGCTGTGTTTACGGTTGCTTGAAGTGAGTGTTTTATATTACTTTTAACAATAAGAGTAGTGTCGTCTGCGAAAAGTAGGCACTTATGTGGACTGGCACTGGGAAGGTCGTTAATATACAAAATGAATAGTAAAGGGCCAAGAATACTGCCTTGTGGCACGCCAAAATTATTTATTAAAAAATTTGATCTGTAATTTGCCTTTACTATCATCTTTCGGTGTTGCATAATTTTTACAATTTCTGTGCATTGTTTCCGACCCCCCAGATAACTTTCCAACCAGCTATGTGCATTTCCTCTGATACCATAGAGCTCTAATTTTTTTAATAAAATTGAGTGGTCTACGAAATCAAATGCTTTACTCATATCGAGAAATGCTGCTATTATTGGAGTGCCTCCATTAATACTCTCGGTAACCATTTTAATTAGATTAAAGCAGGCAAGTGTGGTGGAACTTTTCTTACGAAAGCCAAATTGCTCATCTCGCAGTATATTATGTTTAGCTATGTACTCGTCTAATCTAGCTAATAATGCCTTTTCAAAAACTTTAGAAAGAATAGGAACGATGGTGATAGGCCTATAATTAGAGGGATCTTGTTTGTCTCCTTTTTTGAATAGCGGTTTAATAATTGAGAGTTTCAAGCTTTCTGGGAACCGCCCTTCATTAAATGATAAGTTTATTATATGAGCAAGGGGAGAAGATATGTAATAGGCCACTAATTTTAAAACTTTGGTAGTTATGCCATCGTATCCGCTAGCTTTACTATTGTTCAAGGAATTGATAATTTTGTAGATTTCGCAATCATCTACTGGTTTCAAATAAATAGTATTGTTATGTTTCGCCAAATTATTGAGTTTTAAATTATTTTTATTCGTATTCGTAACTTGTTTATTAGTCAAATTTATAAAATAATTATTAAATATATTACAAATGTCAAGGGATTCAGTATAAATAGAATTGTCAAAAATAATTGTATCGATGTCATTGGTAAATAAATTATTGGATGAGGTTGACGATATAGTATTCCATGTTGCTCGGCATGTGTTTCTACTATTCCTACACTACTCTCTAAAGGAACATGTTTTATTGCCGCAAACGTCATCATACAAAAAAAATGGCCAGTTCAGCTATAGTAGATATTATATTTATCAGGAACAGAACAATACAATAGTAGAAAATAGGTATAAAATTAATAAATAAAATAAAAATTTATTAATGCAGACAGTATCTTTTACATTTTCTCAGATTTCCCTGGCTCCCACACTAGGATACCCTGTGTTGTGGGGGCCAGTCTCTTCCGATAAATAAATTATGAAAAAACATAAGGCAATGCTAAATTAAACAGTTAAGGATGCGTGTATGTGGTGTGTGTGTATAAAAATTAAGAAACGGTTTAAAATTTGAACCTCTTCTGAACATCTCTCTTCTACCTCCGCCTCCGACTCCGGTTTCGACTCCGGTTCCGACTCCGATAAATCAAATTTAAAACCTTCGGTTTCGACTCCGGTTCCGGTAAAACCACCTCCGTAACATCCCTAATTTACAAGATATACAAGTTGGAGAATCGGCAAATAAACGAGTGACCGACAAACTCTGTCGCTGGGTTGCGTGTGCGTGCCGCAGTTGTAAATCTAATTTGGGCTAAATTCCGATGGCAACAAGATTTCCATATTTTTGTAATCTTTTGCCAAGATATAAATGAAGCAAAAAATGAATTATGTAAAGTGACTTATAAAGGGTAATTTGAAGGAATACAATTTTTTAACAATCAGGAAAATTAGTCAAATTAATAACTTTTATAGCTAGATTGGTAGGGTGTGTAATTACCTATACTTATGTACTTGTACAGTTCTAGTAAATTGAAGAGATAGGATAGGTAAATGTTTACAATTAGGTAAAAAGAGAATCTTGACAGCACAATACATATTAGACCAATAACCATACGATATAGCAGTAAGCAATAATAATATTACCTTCCATTCCTCACAAAACTGACTTCTTCAATTACTCCTTTTGTGTTCACGCGGTTAGGTTGTGGAACGCACTACCCCCCAGTATTCGTGAGAAACAAACAATTCCCATTTTCAAAAAACAAGTAAAAGAACACTACCTTTCTCAATTTTGATTCCTGTTATGTCATCCATCTTAGTTTGTTAATATTTATTTATACCTATATACGTATGTAAGTACGAGGGCTGTTCTGAAAGTTATTAGCTACTTCGTTAATATTATTCAAATATCCCTATGTTTATAACCGTTTGCAGGCTTATTTCAATGTAAATCTCTATGGTAAAAATCACTGGCCAGTTTCGATTAGTTTTTTTTTAATTTAAACGTGGCCGGAAAAGCCTAGAAGATGATCCTAGACCAGGAAGACCGCCGACTGCTGTTACTCATGAAAACGTCATCATGGTGGAGTGGTTATTAAAGGAACATCGGAACATTACACACCGAGAGATTCAGGCTGAGCTAAAGATCGGATCACAGGCAGTTTCGAATATTCTGCATGAACATCTTCGTGTCCGGAAGGTTGCCTCGCGATGGATACCTCATTCTCTCACAGAAGAGCGAAAATTCCGACGTGTCGATTGGTGTAAATTTATGCTCGAAAAATTCGATGGAGGGAGTTCACAACAAGTATCCTACATCTTAACTAGTGACGAATCTTGGATCTACAGCTACGATCCCTTTACCAAGCAGCAATCCACACAATGGGTGTTCGAGGAGGACGAGTTACCTACCAAAGTTGTTCGCGGCCGAAGTGTAAACAAAAAAATGATTGCCGTATTTTTCCGGCGTAGCGGTCCAGTTGCCATTATTCCACTAGAGGATCGTAAAACGGTTACTAGTGAGTGGTACTGCGAAGTTTGTTTGCCCAAAGCCTTAAAGGAGCTGAATGACAACCGTCCAAGGAGCGGCGCCCGTGGCATTCTTTTTCATCAAGACAATGCTCCTGCTCACATGTCTGCTAGAACCTTAGACTTTTTGGCAACCACGGGACTTCAACTGTTACCCCATCCACCCTACAGTCCAGATCTGGCCCCGTGTGATTTTTTTTTATTTCCCACGGTAAAAAAAATGCTCCGTAGGCGAAGATTTAGGACTTCGGACGAGGCCGTCGATGAATTAGGCGACTGTTTTTCGACCTTCCGCAAGAATCTTTTTTTAAATGTTTTGAAAGCTGGTTCAGTCGAATGAACAAATGTATAGAGGCAGGAGGGGAGTATTTTGAAAAACTGTAAATACATTTTTACGATAAACTTATAACTTTTGATTTTACTAACAATTTTCGGAACAGCCTCGTATATGTATAATATGTATGTGTATTTTTAGAGATAATTATTATTTATTTTATAGTTATTGCATATATGTACTTATATGCATATTTTATAGTTGTCTTTATATATTGTATTTATTTTTATTTGACGTACACACTGTCTGTCTACCTTTAAAATATAACGCATCTTTTACTTTCGCGGGGTTTCTGGAAGAAATCTCTTTAAGAGATAAAATCACCCTCTGTACAATGTCTCATTTTAATTGTTTTTATTAAGTCTATTGTTGTACAATCAAGTGTAAATAATAATTAGACCAATACAACACTGAAGAAACGAAATTTTATCTTTCATCCAAGAATACAATGATATTTGCCTTTTAGCTATTCGAGACATCATAGTGCGAAGTTACCCAGCAGCAAGTGGAAGAAACAGAACCAAAAATAATTGACTATTGTATAGGTAAAGTTTGGCTTTGCGAAACCTGATATTACTCGATGCCACGCTTCGAGTACCCAATCTACTGGATTACCCACCAATTGCCCACGAATCGAGATCGGAGGTAAGCACCAGTTGGTACAATCGATAGGAGACGAGCATACCCATTTTTATACTCTACGTCCCACATTATTTTGCCAACGTGAAAACAATTCACGAAAGAATTTAGGCTCTATGTCAAGGATACTACGAACTCGAATTTAGAGATGTGACACGACTACCGGTAAAGTTATCCTGGTAAATTTACCGGTAATCCAAGATGGCGGAGTTTGACACGTGACATAAAACCTTATTTACGAGCGCGTGAAGTTCGCAATTCGGGATAAGACATGCAAGAACGTCACGAACCGCGGAAATACGATTTAAACGATCCATTTCTATTCATGACAATTTTATGGAAAGCATTTCGGTCGACACTCGACAGGTTCCCAAAATACTTGAACTACACGATGCAGATCAAGTCCCCATGAGCTTTAAAAATATTTTCTGTTCTGAGTTGATCCACTCTATGTAAATTTAAATGGTGAATGCGATCAACAAAAATTATCCTTAGTGATTGACATTTATTTATAGCCTATCAAAAAGAATAGGTATAAATTCTTATCTGCGGCAATGTGGCCTGTAATAACCAGTTATTCGTTATCGAACTAAAGTTTGACACTAATGAGCCAAAGTTTCCAGCCACGCGAAACATTTCAACTCGTTTCGTTGATTTGATTTCTGTTGCAATCAGTGGTTGCAAGCACTCCAGTGAATAAAGGAAACATTTTTAATTTGCCGAGTGAAAATAACACATCGCCAGATTACTTTTAAACTTTTGATTTTATTTTGTAAACTTTATAAATTCTTAATTCTTAATTTTATTTAAAAAGCTCCACCAGTTGCTTTGGTCTGTGGTAAAATTTTATTTCACCACGCAGTGTACGAGTAGGTACATATACGACATGTGGTTTTTAGTACATTATAGTCTCGCTATTCCCGTAAAATAATTTCACAAAAAACGGAGTCATCACATCGACTGTATTATTTATTTACCTGTGTTATCATTTAGTCGTAAACGGTTATTGTGACCCAGTTTGCTGTTTCCCTGCCGAACTGACACGCGAAATTCGTAGGATACAAATAACCTATTGTTTACAACTCACGGGTTGTGCCTCGGAATTGGAAATTATTTTGCAGATTTTCATGTCGTAGAATATTGTGTCACTTTTTTGTTCTAAATAAATAAATTGGAATCAGAAGGTTTGTAAATTAGCCTAACGAAACTTTTGCATTCAACTGCTAGTTGGTCGTAGAGGCGTTCATTACAGTGGTATTTGAATATTACCTACTGCGAGGGGAGTAAACCTATAGGTTTATGTATACTACTCTAATATAATAGGAATAAGGTTATTCTAATAATATTTTCGGTAATTTTTAAATCACAATAAATCTGGCCAACGGATCTAAAGAGAAAGAACAAATTTTAGGTATTCAGTTAAATTTTATTCCAGAAAAATTCTCAATGATTCTTTAAGCCAGGTTGTACAATAAAATAAACGAACACCTTGATATCTACCCACTAAATAAAAATAATTGTAAAGTAAAACTTAATAGATGGCTACTCTCTTTAGATTACGACACAACTAAGGCTCTAATCATATAACATAAAATTTTACACACTAAACTCATTACGTTCTTCAGATTATTAACACTTAACTTCCCACACTCACACACCCACTCACCCTACACTACATATGCACACTTACATCATTACACACTCCCACACAACCTAACACACCCCCACCCATACTCACTCTTACCATTATCTTTACTAAATTCCTTTATGATTAAATTATTCATTTTTTATGATTAATAGATCAAATTCCTTTTAGGTTAAGAATTGTAATTTGTAATTTGCTTGCACAGAAAGTGCGACGGAATCCCGACTTCCAAGATACAGGTTTTCGACCTAGTTTGTAAGTCGGAGGTCCTTTTTTGTGTGCCCTGTAATAAGTAAATAATTTTTTTCATTTTTTTTTAACTTTTCAAAGTGTTCGCAAAAATTACTTAGCTAACATATTAAAATAACAGTTATTGAAATAACTACGACTTCTGTAGTGAAGATAGAGAAAAGAAATGACGTATGTAATAAGATAAATATGAAAAAATGGTGATTATTGGTGATGTTCTCGCAAGGTTACAGATTACAGAAATAGTAGACTACATTTAAAATAATTCCTTTAGCTTTCTTGCCTTAACCATAACCACAATATTTTGAGTTAGAAATCAATAACAAAAGAGATGATAAGATATAACAAGTCAACGACCGAAAGATTGCTCTCGTGCGCTGGACCACGATTTGCGTCATTTTCTTTTCAATGATAAACTTGTGTTTGCGTAGAATTGACTGGGGACGGTTAGTTTTGTAATTGCGCCCTGAAAGAAAAATAACCGCCTGAAGGATCTGTCGTATGCATGCTGAAATTAACAGTTTTTAAAAATCTCAGTTTAGAGGCTTTGCTACACGACAAGGTGACCATGTCAGCCTCGTTAGGGTGTCACTAAGAAAAGGGAAGGGAAGCTCCAGTGTTACTAGAGTCAGCCCTCACTTTGAGAGCCAACTTAGCAAACAACAGTAAGTGTTTCACATTATCAGATAAGGGCTGACTCAAAATAATATTGAGCCTCCCATTTTGGAGCCTATTGAGTCACACTCCATTAGGAGGTGAGTGAGGTCTTCTATTTTGTTGCAGTTTTAAATTAGATAATAACAAAGAAAAGATCTCCATCAATAATTTTGTAACTATAGCTGATGTCAACATAAATAAATCGATCAAACCTCATGGTTATGAGAAGAAGTAATATAAGTTCTACATGTTCAGACCCTGAATCCTTTTTGACAATACGTAGATTAGGTACCCACCTACATAGGTAAGTTACTTATCGATAGATTGGGCTGTGAAATTAAAATATACTATTTTCAAAGTTACAATTTTGTTTACATACTACATTTAGCTTTAGGGTGTGATTAGAATTTCATAAAACAACTATAATAAGTATAACTGCATATTATAATATTAGTAAATGTATGTAAGTAAGTAAGTAAGTACTTAGGTAAAAACTCTGTACCCGCGGCAGTCGCGATTCCAGTAATTTTCAGCTCTTTTCAATGTGTGAGTTTTAATATTACCATCTCGCTCAATATGATGACATATCCGGAGAAATGGGCCAATAGAAAATAATCGCGGGCTGTCAATTACCGATCGTAAATGAATCGCAAGGTGTAGTCAAGTTAAATACTAAGTATATATTTAAACATACTTTTGTTCTAATGCCATTAGTATTTTAACTTACAATTATAAGTATTTACATTCTTTAGGGATTTTGTTATTGCGAAGTCATATGTCAATGCAGTTGTAAAAACCTATGTTTCTACTTACATAATTCTACAATAAACAAAATTCACATAATAGCCACACATCGCTAAAAATAAATTTTAGGGTCAGACAGATATATCCAGAAAAACAAACATGGCTGAATCAAGTGCAACGTATAAAAACATTCAATGTGATAAGCTAAGTACTATGTTAAAATGCACTCGTTTATTTTTTTATGAATGCCTTATCAGAAAGTTGTGTGCGTGGGAGATGATTTCATTTTATCTTTAAATGTTTAAAGTGACTTTGACTTTTATCTAACACAGTAGGTGTTTAATACTTATTTTTATTGAAATTTAACACGTAGAACCAGAATTTATCTCGCTTGCTATCTTCGTGAGGTAAGGGGCAAGTTTTAATTCAACTTGACTTTTACCCTGATGATGTATAGAAGACAGAATCAAGATTTATTTAAATAATTATGTTAATTATGTACCTTAGTCAAAATAATGAATAAAATCGATTCTGAAAGTTACATTAAGTCACCAATCTTTTTTTTTTTTTTTTTTTTTTTTTTTTTCGTACTGATAATTGCTGTTGGTCCTAATGACCTTTACAGCTTCACCGGGTTTTTTGGGGCGAGCGCTAAATATGCGCTCCAGCCTAGAGGAGGACTTAAAAACTACTATAAGAAGCGACTGCCTAAGGGCACCCAGGTGGGTACGGACCTCGGCTTAGGACGTCGCTGGGGACGTAGGGGTCGGGGAGAAGCGGCCTGGAATACGCCGATAGCGCGTGAAAGCGCCAGAAGCGGGTCGACGCCCGCGCCGGCGCGGGCGGTATGAAGGTGCTGTGTGTGAACTACTATCGGGTGGCGGAGTGGCTTCCGCGATGGAGATCGTGATGGCGTCGTCGGGGTCGTCTAGGACGTGTCTAGGCCGACGTCGTCGACGGGATGTCGGTAAACCGTTAGTCGAATAAGCGGCGGCGCTTACTACTAGAGGGTTTGGGTGGTGGGGAGCTTGCTCGAAGAAGCGTCGAGACGCTAACTTCATGTATTGAGCGATCGTGGGGAGTTCCAAATCGTGATGGAGGTCTACGTTACGTAGGTACCATGGAGCACCGGTTGCTCTACGCATGAACCTATTTTGGATAACCTGAAGGCGGCGAATGTGGCAAGAGTGCGCGAATGTCACGCTTGCGTACGTGACGATTGGACGGATGCAAGTTTTGTAAATTGTTAACTTATTTCTAAGTGACATTTTACTCCCCTTGCCTAGCATCGGGTGTAACCGGCCGAGAATGAATGCTGCGCGGTCGCGGACGCGTTTTACGTGTGGCTCGAAGGTCATACCTCTATCAAGGGTGACTCCTAGATATTTGACCTTTTTCTCCCAAGGGATAGGTCTGCCGAAAAGTGAGAGTTGCCCTATGTTGTTCCGAACATGGGTGGTCGTATCAGGGGCACGACCCCTAGCGAAGAGAATGGCGGCGCTTTTGTCAGGGTTCACCTCGATTCTCCACTTCCGAAACCATTCGCCTAGGGCGGTGGCGGCGGATTGGAGAATCCGGGTGATACGAGCCCTGTTCCTATCAGAGGTGTAGAGAGCGGTGTCGTCCGCAAATAGCGCGAGTTCTACCTTTGGATGGCGAGGGATGTCGCTGGTATACAGTGAGAAGAGGAGTGGCGAGAGGACGGAGCCCTGGGGGACTCCGGCTCTGATTTGGCGAGGGGAGGAGAGCGATCCCTCGACGCGGTAGCGAAACGTTCGATTCCTGAGGAAGTCCCGTAGTATGAGTACGAGACGATCCGGCACCCCGATTTGGTATAACTTGTATATCAAACCGTTGTGCCAGACTTTATCGAACGCCTTCGCCACGTCGAAGAATAGCGCCCCTGTGGGGATCGGCTTACGCGAATAATTGAGTCCCTCCAGTATGTGTTCCGTGATGCGGTGCACCTGCTGGACGCACGAGTGTCCGGGTCTGAAGCCAAACTGGACGTCAGGAATTAAACCTTTGGACTTGGCAATGTCATGGAGGCGATTATTGAGAAGTCGTTCGTAGACTTTCCCCATTGTCTTGAGGAGACTGATGGGGCGATAACTGGTGGGTTCGGAGCGCGATTTACCTGGTTTGGGAATACCTATGACAACTGCTTCCTTCCAGGCGTCTGGAAAGGAGCAGTTGGCCATTGCGGTGTTGAAAATAGATGCCAATAGGCAAATCAGGGGAGCAGGGAGCAATTTGAGAACCTTGTGTCACCAATCGAATTAGAGGTATTGTTACGGACTCTTTGTCCGGTGACCATGTTATCATGGTTTTAACCCCCGACCGATCGAGGGAGGGCGTGTTATCTGTTTTGACATGTTTGTCTGTTTGTGGCATCATAACTTAACAACGGATAATCCGATTTGGACTGGTTGGATTTGGTTTTTAAAATTTAATACAGAATTGTGTCGAGAGAGTTCTGAGTTAGGTTTGATAAAAATTTAACCAGTGGTTTTCAAGATCTTGGAGTATATTTAATGTCAGATGGGATATCTGGAACGGTAATACCTAGATGTTTCGAATTTGTGCTCAAATGTTTAGGTTCGTGGTGCGTCTCTGACATCTGAACCTTGAGGATCGAATGATGACTAACAAAAAGTAAGTGATCTTCAGTTTCAAAATATAAAACTGGAACATTATCAGCCCGCCTAAACTATAAATAGTTAGTTGGGGTTTTCTCGAACTAAAGTTGTAGGGAATCCTGAGATATTTCAAGAAAAAAAATCATAGTTGGCGGCCAAAAAATAAAAGAAAATGACGTGGAGCTAGGCACTTTAAGATAGCTATGGCGAGGCCGACGGCCGAGCTCCGCGTAGGGCGTAGCCCGGGGCGTCCCCCCGCCTTCAGACGTCGCAGGTCTAACCTGCTAAATGTTCTTAGCCATGTCAGATGAAAAATCGATTAGGGTTATAAGGCCTTGGAGTATCTTGGGATGTTCGAGTATGATGGTATATCTGGAACGGTAACAGTAAGGTGGTTCGAGTTTTAACTCAAATGTTTATGACCATAGTGACCTTCCCACACCTGGAACCTTGAGGACCTGATTATGACAAGGAAAAAGTAAGAGGATCTCCACAATGGTACGTCGGGGGTTTCTTAAATTTTTAATGTAGAGTTATCTATACTTACGTTGACTTATGTCGCGATCCTCTTTTGTTTAAAAAAATATATGAACCGATGAACGTGATTAATTAATCTTGAGGCTGCAATTTCCTACAGGTATAATGCCTATTACATTACAGCACACATCACCCATCTAGTACTTATCACCAGGCTTTAGTACAGATACATGTCTAATATATAAAAATACTAGGCACAACCATCTACAAAGGCATTTGACAACTTTTTACTTTGTACTGATTTAAATATTGGTAAACTTTTTTTATTTTTTTTATTTACTTCTAAACCCGCATTTGACCTCGATCTCGCCTGATGGTAAGCGACGATGAGGTCGACGATGGAGCATGCGGGTCCAGTAAATGCCTATTCACTCTGGCCTTGAAGATCCCAAGGTTGTTGGTAAACTACCGTTTAAAGAAAATTCCCAACATTATATCTTATTTGATCATATTTTTATGTTTTAATTATGGACCGAATATTAGTAACACAAATGAATCAGAGTAAGTTACCGGTATCATATCGGTAAAATTCTGATACTTACCGAACGGTAAGTTTCAGATACAAAAGGGTACTGAAACTTTGGACATCACTAAACATATTGGTTCGTTTTAATATAATAAAATAAAATACAAACTTACTGTATTTTATTTAAATAAAATTGACCCGGCTGTAAAAAATAAACTTAGAATAAAAAATATCAATCGTCATCTAATTATTAGCTAAAGTTCCTAATTAGGTAATATTAAATACAAGCTTGTATTATTTTTTTCAAGTGCACGTGTTAGTTCAAGTAGGGAAATAACAAAATGTAGGTATTACAAATTCTATTTATCGTATTAGGTTATCTAACACTGAATTACGGTATCGGTCATCGCTCCCACACTAGCTATGACGTAAGCAATTGAATCAAACAGTTTTTTCATGATAACTAACTAAGATTTTATTATAGGCATTTTTTATTCCTTGCAATACGAAGTTGAAACCGGATAATATACTCTACTCATACTCTACCTAGGTACTTACATTTACTATTAGTACCTACCTAATACACCGCGTCTTCAAGGACCTCGCAAAGCGCCTGGTCGACGCGTCAAAAGACCCAAGATCTGGCTCCTATTTGGCCCAGCGGATTAGCTTAGCTATCCAACGGGGCAACGCAGCCAGTCTCTTGGGTACACTGCCGGATGTGGGGGACTTCACCCAAATTTTTTATCTTTAGTTTTCTTAGCCTTAGTTTAGTTTTAGCTTTAGTATTATATCTATACCAATATTATAAAGAGGAAAGGTTTGATTTTTTGTTTGTTTGTTTGAATTGAATAGGCTCCGAAACTACTGAACAGATTTGAATAATTCTTTCACTGTTGGAAAGCTACATTTTTCCTGAGTGACATAGACTATATTTCATTTTAAAAAAAAATGGGGATCCTTACTTAAATTACGATAAAGTGTAAAAAAATATCAAAAAACTTCCTTACATCGCGTACGCTGCGAAAACTATTGATGATAGAACAAAATGATATATAACATTTTTTAGAACACACCATTATCAACAAAAAAATCAGCGGCAGCGTGTCTCTAACTATTATAGTCATGTCACAATAAGCGTTTTTTTTATAAAAAAAAAAGAAATTAAAATACCACCGCTACCAAAAGCTCTTTATTTGTACCTTATCAAAATAAATGATTTATTATTTAAGACTGCTTCAATACCTTTATATTACTTTTTGAATTATTCGATTCTGACATTCCATTCAAAAGATATCACGAGTTTAAAACTTTGAAAAATAAACTCCATTCGGCTACTTATGCGTTGTAGGGCGTCACTCGGGCAGGGGTACGGGAGGGGAGTTAAGATCACGAAATAAACTTGCCGCGCGGGTCACTCGCGCGATCGGCTCCCTACGTGATGGATGTGCGCGGAATTCATTAAAAATACGCTTGATAATAATTCGTTTAGTAACTAAACCCATTTAAAAAGTTCTTTTCAGAACTAGACCCATTTTTTTTTAGAATTAGACCCATTTATATAAAAAAAAATATATAAAATATAATAAATAAATTACTTGAATATTTTTCATGATATTCAATTTTTTTCATGATATTCAATTTAATTTTAATAAATAGTAGTTGTTTACGTTGTAATAGTAGGTAGCTTACAGTTATGCTAATTTAGTTCAAAGGCATTTTTTCTTTTGTCATTTTGAAATGCCTAAAAGATCAAGATCTCAACTTTCCAGAAATAGTTCCCAGGCCAGGGCATCAAAAATACGTCGAAATGCGGAATCGTCATCTGAAACTGAAAATCGTCTTTCAAGTCAGAATGAATGTGTTAAAATTAACAAATCTAAATGTAATGTTTAATGCCCGTGCGAAGCCGGGACGGGCCGCTAGTTATATTATATTTTCCCTTTTTGAGTAAATTGCTTTTTACAAATGTTACACGTAAATGATTTTTCTCTAGTGTGAATACGTTTATGGGTAATAAAATTACCTCTTTGAGTTCAAAAATCTTATTAATTATTATAGTGTTTTTGATATATTTAAACGATAAAAATGCTTGGCGTGGTCACCTACCTAATAAAATAGATAATACCTACATAATTCATAAAAACAAACATTCATACAACACAATACGCACACACTGTTGCTTTCTTCGTCCGTGCAGTCACTGAGGGCCAGCTGAAAATCAGCGCTGTGGCTTGTCTCAGCATTATGCGGAGCTAGTGTACCCTTTTTGGCACTGTACCGCACCGGATGTTTTGTGCTGCATGTATTAATCTTTCTTTATTGTGTTCTATATTCTGGTATTTACAGTGCTAAATAAACGTTTTCAATTTCAATTTTAATATAATTGTTCTACAGGGTGTCTCAAAATTAGACCATATACTTAAAGGTTGGCTGGAAGAGGTGTCAAAAAGTATAAGCCTTTGTATAAGTTATTTAATTTTGTGTATTTTTTGTAAGTAAGTACAATAAAGAGATTACAAACAAACAAATACTTACGAAATTGAAATTGAAAAACGACCGATATCAACTGACTTTCCTAAAACGTACGTAGCTAAAAGGTTATCAGAGTCGTGGGCGGGCAAAGTGGGGGTTTTGGCCGTCCATTGGCTGGCGACCCTGGGGAAGGCAGCAGCGTGCCGTGGCCGCATGCTGAATGCTGAGTGCGGGCACCGGTGCTTTCCACTGCACATCCCGGAGCCCTCCGACATTCATGGGGTTGACTATCGATGGGGTTTTAGTGGATTAAGATCCCACATAACCGGGTCTCTCCTCCAGGAGACTGACTCGCACTGGCAAGACATATTCGCAGTGCGAGTAGTAATGCGAGTAGCTGCAGGGACAGCAGGTGGCGAGCTTGCAAGCAGCTCGAACTGTGTAAACCAGCATTTACCACCAAAACAAAATTGGCATCGCGGCGACCAAGACGTTGAGAAGTCTGAGGAGACTGAGGAGTCGCTGGATAGGGACGATTGGAGAGATCGAAGGGAGTCCTTTGCCGAGAAGTGGTACAGCATAGGTTAAAACAATTATAATAATAATAGTATACCTAAAGGCATCTAGTGACATTCCAAGTTATCTGAACGCGCTGTCCGATTATAAAAAACTTGTGGTTTCCTCATCAGATAGATCAGATCAAGTGGAAAAAAAATCCTCGTTGACCGGAGTTAAAGTAAAATACACTTTATTGCACAAATAGAAAACAACAAACAAGAGATAGAAAAGGAAATAGTGAAGTACAATTTAGGCGACCTTATCGCTAAGAGCGATCTCTTCCAGGCGACTAACGACTACTCGGACCACGCGGAATGTTCCGTCCATGGCACGAATCTCGGTTTTATTAGATCACTGCTGGCAGAAGGTTGTCAAATTCCTTTTTCGTCAAATTAACGAACAAAAAATCCACTCGGATTTCCCTTCGAAAGTTTACTCTCGAATATATCATTTGTGCTGCGAGAATTGGACTTCAGCCACGTGTTTGCTGTAGGCCAGTACATAGTCTATGAATAAACAACCAAAAAAAACAACGCGTGTAACTAATTTTATCACTTTATCTGAACATAACAACAAAATATAATAAATAAAAGTAAGTGTACAAACAAGCTTAATTGGTGGGTTACTGTATTATCAGGTCAAAAGTTTATAAAAGCGGCCTGCGTAACACAGACCTACTACCTAAATATCGTACAAATATATAGTCTATTAGATAATTATTATAGTAGATACCTATGTACCTACAGTCTTGGATAAGGGGGGAATATATTGCCTCATGCGGACGTTATTCATGTATAAAATATATCACTTTTACCTCAAATGGACCAATTTAAAACTGTTTTAAATTGGTCCTTTTGGGGTAAAAGTGATATATTTTATACATGAATAACGTCCGCATGAAGCAATACATTGGGTCAATGAAATAAAGTCAACTATTTTAATAAGAACATTTGCACTTTCGCGCTAGCGGCCCTAATAAGCCAGTACTTGCCTGGTTTTAGAACAATCTTACTGCGGCCCACTTCATCTTTCTGTGCGCTGCATATTTGGTATCCGAGTATGTCAGCTTTTGCTTTGCTGACTTTCCCCCCTTTTTCCAAATATACATAAAATATACATTGATATACTCGTACATATAGTATCTGCAACGATATTGTTTTTTTCTGAATATTTGTAGAAAATGTATTATTTTTCTTTTTGGCAATAGTGTTTTTTTTCTTTCTATCTATCTATCTATCTATCTTGTTTATTTGAAAATAAACAGAAATTAAAAAGTATACAGGACACTAGATATGAATGCCGCTTCATCACGTAGTTTCGTTAATTCATTTTATGGCTTTAGCACAATGGACCGAAACCTTAGAAATCTACAAAACCGAAACATTATATTTTTGAGGGCTCGGTCTAATTTCGTCTCAAAATCGCTGTAGTTTGCTAAAGGCGTAAAACATCATGTATATTCGAACGAATCGAAATTGGAATTAGGTAGGTATATGGTAAAACTATTATCGGTATCTAGTAATTACTTACAAAAACCGCTTTCTAATGCGATATATTCAGAAATTCATGCGTGATTAGTACGTTGTTATTGGGTTCCACTGCAAGTCACCTTTGTTTTTTTTATTAACTACTAAACCCGCATTTGACCTCGATCTCGCCTGATGGTAAGCGACGATGAAGTCGACGATGGAGCACGCGGGTCCAGTAAATGCCTATTCACTCTGGACTTGAAGATCCCAAGGTTGTAGGTTTCGGGAAATACAGACGCCGGCAGGCTGTTCCATTCCTTAGCCGTTCGCATAATGAACTAAGAAACAAATCGCTTCGTACGAACAGATGGGATATCGACAACATAAGGATGGAACCCCTCCCCGCGCCTGGTGGTCCGAAGGCAGAATGGAGATGCTGGAATTAGGTCGTGCAATTCCGATGCGCACTCTCCGAAATGTATCCTATAAAATACTGTAAGGCAGGCAACCTTGCGCCGATGTTCCAGACTTTGCAGTCTAGCGATTCGTCACCTATAAGGCGCTTAGCGCGTTTCTCCACTGAGTCTATCGATCTATACTTACTTAAAAATATTTTTTCTGAACAAAAAGGGAACTCTAAAGGGTAGATAAATATTATATAACAATGAGTCATATTTTGAGAATAACTGCTCCCACCTGCACTCTCTGAATATGTGTACTCGTATTCATCACGGACACTTACTTACAGTTCACCAGTAAAGATGTGTATGAAGAAATAATAGTGAAAATCAATAAAAAAAATACGAATTTACATAACGTTATCTAACTATCCATGTTTACGAATAGGGGAGGCCAGTCACCCGTGACGGTCCAATACCAAACCACCCTTCAAAGTATTTCGTAAATTTTTAAACAGTACACAAACCCTGCTTCTAGGGGTTACACATACTCGTACCTATAACATAATTAAAAAAATAAAAGTAACAAATAAATTGCAAAAATGCTATAATTTATTATCAGGCGTTTGTTAAAAGTGTTGCTGTTGGTAGGGAAGTATTTTTAGAACGATTTTTTTAATAATAGTGCAAAAATATACTTATCTGGAAAATATGAGTAATAGCTGATCAGTGAATAATCCATCGATCAAATAGATAACAAAGGACAGTCGTTAACATAATTGCCAGAGCGTTTTAGTAAGTAACCAAAGGAAAAATGAAATGCTTATTTTTGATATACTAAAATCTATTAAAATTTACTGACGTTTTGGAAAATATATCCGTATTCAAAAACAAGGAACTTTCAACGCTTTTGTTTGAACTATTTTATCAATGTTCCCACCTGTACCAACAAAACGATTGTCCTGATTGCGTTGCTAGGATACACGCGTATTATCAATCGTTAACCAAAAGGATTCCTTGTAGAAACCAGCCTCAAACAGCCGTGAATCATGGAGTCTCTTCACGAAACGTTTCCAAACAAATAGGTAAGATTTTCATTCATAATTTGTTTTCTAAGAAATGTTGTTACGTGAGAGTACGTGAGGTTATGTTAGGTCAATGTTGTGTTGTAGTAACTTGTAACAAGGTTACTATGTGACTTCCACTATGGGTGGGGGCTAAGGGGGGAGAACCTCCCTTCTAATTCGAGGTACAGTTGACAACTCATCAAGCTACCCTTTAGTACTTTGTGGCTTTATATTTATTCGATGTAGGATATGGCTACATTTATTTTAGTGAAACGAATTAAAAATTCATTTTAAAGTAATTATTTAGTTTTTATTAACATAATTTTGCACTGTTCCCTATGATGATCACAAAAGACAGAGAGAGATGCCTTGTTTGTATGTGCTAGAACGAAAGGGAAGATTTGACGTGTGCGTTTAGTTTAATCATAATATTTATAATCTATGCTGCGTTTCGCACATTCGATACATTCATATTTACGAATAAGGAATTAATGAGAATCAAAGAATAACGCGCATTGACATGCATTGTTAGTTCGATTTATGTATGCTTGATAAAATCATGAAATCAAAACAAAAGGTTGGTTGGAAGAGATCTCTATGGGGTAAGCCCGCCTTTGTACATATTTTAATTTTCTGTGTATTTTTTGTGTGTAATGTCTTAGGCTCAATTTACATTGCCGCGGAATGGAATGGAAGCGCGAATTTTCGCAACGTAATTGTACATAGCACAATGAACTTTATGTCAATTGTATAACATACAAACTAAATACGCTTTACCGCTAGGGGAATTCTCGAGAATGCGCGAGGATTCCCCGGAAGACGCGCGACCTCTTTTTTGGCTCGTATTTAGTTTGTATGTTGCACAATTGACATAAAGTTCATTATGCTATGTACAATTACGTTGCGAAAATTCGCTGCCATTCCATTCCGCGGCAATGTAAATTGAGCCTTAGTGTTGGCTCCGGCCCCACTAATGCTTTAAAAGGCTCGAGAAAACATTAATTTTACACTCACCAAAATAAGTAATTATAATATTAGTTATACTTAGTCTAATATAAATCTAACATACAACAGGCTACTGTCCCATAAAAACAAGTACCTACAATATATGTACATGAAACTTCATTTGTTCATGTATTCATTAATGTCATGTCTGCTCGACAAACCAGTTCTTCAGTCGGAACTTAAATGAGCTCAAACTGCGCGCAGAAGTGATGCTGTCTAGCTGGTTGTAGACCTGAGGGCTCATGACGTGCGTCAGTAAGACCGCCTAGATTGTATTAATCGTTTCGTACGCACTGTATATCACACTATTTTTGTGCAATAAAGTGTATTCATTCATCCAGTTTGTTCGACTTCGCAATACAAATAAAATTCACTATTGATTTTTAACGCCCGACCAAATGGAAGGGAAGGAATGTTATAAGTTTGATGCAGTTAAACTTAACACTTATGAGCCAATTTGGACGCGGTTCTTTTAGATTTTGTTGAAAGTTTTCTTAGCCATGTCTGTTAAAAATTATATTATGTGTTTCCAAGTAAGTACTTGAAGTACCTACGATTGATGTCAGATGGATCTCTGGAACGGTAACAGTGATTCGGAGTTTGAGCTAAAATGTTTAGGATCATCGGAAACCTTGACGACCTGACGATGACCAGGAAAGTAAGTCAGAGGTTTCTGATCTCTATAGTGAAGTAAGTACATTTTTATGGTAAAAATTAAAGTTGTTTACCTTTGAAAACATTCCTTGCAATGAGTACGGTCGATCACAAGCTATATTATACCTGTCTAAAACCTTCGATTAAATCTCAACCTTATGCCTGCGCAATATAATTCATTTCAGATTCTCAAATTTTGACGTTTTGGATAGGTTGACCTGTGATCGGCTGTACAATGATAATTTGCATACAGCCTTAGGTAGAATGATAGGGTTTCGACCTGCGTTATTTCTATATGATCTAGAATCAAGAGGTGATCTACCTGTGATATAATAACGTAATTAAGTAAATATATTTAAGTACTACCTCTTTATTATTATTTGATATGAAGTTACAAAAGTTAATAACATGTCGATAAGATAATTATGTCTGACCAAACACGGACGAGGTATGGCACGTGTAACTGAAAAATTAATTATCATAAATTACCCGACTGCCGAAGGCGGGAGAGTAATGTTTTTCGGGTGTATGTATGTATCAGGAAGCCAATTCTCGCAGAGTTCGACAAATATCAAAGTAAAAGAAAGTTAGTTAGTTAGCTTTTTTTTTTCGAAAGTAAAATGTCTACTGAAAAAGTCGGGTCTTACCTGAAAATGGTATTCTCAATCTCGATCGACATAAATGTAGACGGGTGTTATTCGACTAGGTAGAAAAACTTTCCGTTTAATAGAGTATGTTGGAGTTGTAATCGAGAACAACAAAAACGGTACAAATTTAATTTTTTGTTTGTTTTATCCGCCATTTTTTGTGCCACAAATGTCACTTTAGACATATAGACGAATGTGCGAGAATTGCCTACCAGGGATGCCGCGAATATTTGCATTCGCATTCGCGAATATTCGCATCAAGCAATGCGAATGTCTAAATTGACTTTTCTATATAATTTTAATCGTCGGGGAATACCCGGCGGACTGCGCGCGCGCGTGAAGTGAAGTGCGAGCAGTGTTACCAACCCTACTGTTTTAACAGTAGATCTGCCGTTTTTACTATGTCGTCACTGTTTTCTGTTTTAGTCCATATTTCTACTGTTTTTCTGGTGAGTCCGAAACTAAGGAATGCTATTCATTTAAGGTCACGGAAAAGCACATGAAAAATTAAAAAGAAGTATATATGATTTTAATACAAAAATTATTCGGAAAATGCTAAAGACAAAGCAATTGAGAATGATTTAATTTTTTTTTATTGTCGACTAAACCCGCGTGTGACCTCAATCTCACCTGGTGGTAAGTGACGATGAGGCCGTGGATGGAGCACACGGGCTTAGTAAGTACTGGCTCTTAGTAAGTATTGAAAAGGAATATTTTTTGTATTAAGTTATGAATATAATGTTGATTAAATAATGTTTATTTCTTTTCTTTTGACATTACAATTCCTAGACATTCGTTATAGCAATGTATAGTAAATCTAACAGTAATTCTAACTTTTTTTTTTTTTTTCTTATTACTTTGCTTATTCTATGAAATTAATGTTAAGCAGTAGACCTAACGTTTTGAAATTACCATTTACTGTTTTCTACTGTGTTTTCAATGTTCATTTGCTGTTTGTTGAATTTTCAAGGTTGGCAATACTGAGTGCGAGCGATCGCCATTTGTCTGATTGCGCTGGCCAAACGTTTGTAAACAAAATAATGTAGTTGTTCGTTCGTCATGCAATTAGATTCATCGTAATTTAACTATTTCGTATTAATTACGGTAACTATTTCTTAATAAAGAAAAGTAGGTACCTACGCAATATAAAGATTTTATAGTTTTTGTGTACGCTAGTACATAGATATCGTTGGTTTTTGTACACTAACTGCCTGATATTCGCATTCGCATTTGTCAATTTTCAATATTCGCAATCGCGAATATGTAAAACCTGACATTCGCGGCAACCCTGGTATGTATGTATGTAGGTATGTCTGTTTCCATGTCGACTCCTGCCTCCTTAGGTTAAACGGCTTGATGGATTTTGATGTATCGTTAGATCCGTTTTGATCACGGGAGTGTTATAGGACAATATTCCATACATTTTATGACAATATTCCCACGGGATAAGGAGATTTTTTTTTTCTTTATTTTCAATTTGAAATAGGTATCCGCTATCTCCAGCCCTGTAACCGGGCGATGAATAGAGCCATGGAAATGCCTGCCTGTCGTAAAAGGCGACTAAAAGGAGGGATCAGGGTCGCGGGCGGTCAAAGTGGGGGCTCATTAGCGGGCGACCCTGGGGAAGGCAGCGACGTGCTATGGCCGCACGCTGCTGTGACGGGAGGAATCGGGAGGTGGAATATACACCTCCCAGGAAGAGCCCAAGGCAAATGCTAAGAGAGCACCGGTGCGTTCCACTGGAGATCCCGGAGCCCTCCGATATGCACGAGGCCGGCCATCGAGGGGGTTTTAGTGAGTAAAAATCTCACATAAACCAGTCTCTCCCGCAGGAGGCTGGGGGAGAGACTGATACCCCGATAACAAATAAAAAAGGTATCCGCTATTTCATTAGGTATGTCTATTGAAATCTTAATCATATAAATAAATTATAATTTATTATATATAATATAATTAATATAATTCAGGAAATTCCCACGGGGTACGGTTTTTTTTAATTATTGAAAGGTATTAATTGACTGATATTGGTTTATTGGGATTGGGTTATATCGGGTCTGACCCGTACCGGGCCCGGCGGCGGCGCGGAGTAGGGGCTGTCGCCCTGGACGCCGAACCCTATACAGCTTACTTTCCACCAGTAGCACAACGTATAGTTGTACACCTGTAAAATTAAATTAAAATACTGTAATAAGTAAAGACAATAAAGGAAATAAAAGTAAACGGAATAAAAGAACCGACTGAGTTCGAAATACCAAATTAATAAGAATAGCTAGTGTTGCTGAAAAGACCGCCAAGGTGAAAAGGGAGTGGTTCGGACACGTGTGTTGAATGTACCCTACGTGCGTGTGTCTAATGTACGTAGGGTACATTCCACACACGTGTTCGGACCATTCCTGGAGGAATGAGGGAGGTTCGCCGTTATTAATGCCCTAAGTTCGCCGCGTATTGGGTGCCATCTGATGTTAAGTAGTCAACACCGCCTAAAGACATCTCACACACCATAATGTTACTTATTGGAGGGTTTTTGATGCGGTGCTAACGTTGAGAACTTGGATGGAGTGCCTCATATGCCGGTAATTACGCTGGCTTTCTTACCCTTCAAACCGAGACACAGCAATACACAACACGCACACACTGTTGCTTTCTTCGTCCGTGCATGTCACTGAGGGGCCAGCTGAAAATCAGCGCTGTGGCTTGCCTCAGCATTATGCTGAGCTGGTGTACCCTTTTTGGCACTATACCGCACCGGATGCTTTGTGCTGCATGTATTAATCTTTGTATACTTGCTATATTCTGGTGTTTACAGTGCTAAATAAACGTTTTCAATTTCAATTTCAATACAAACATTCCTACTATGGGTGGTAAAATGGTGGTAGTGGTACCACCCCAAGCTGAAGCAGCACAGAGTCGCATACCTTCAGAATGTTCTAAGATTTCAAATTACTTACAAATTTCGAGAATTCCTCGTCCACCAAAATTGAAGATCCCCGCCCAAGTCTGGCTTTTGGTTTGATTTGTCTCCATTTCACTAGTAAATATTAACAGGTACATAAAAATTATGAAGATAACTGTGTGAGCCACAAGGCTGACCATACCGTAGTAATAGTATATCTTGTAAAATAACTTCCGCTCCTGAAATAAAAAAAATCATCAAAAATTCCACGTTCCAATAGGTACCGGCGACATATTATTCTATCAATGGTAGGTAGGGTTGCCAGATGGTCGGGATTCGCCTGGATTCTCCCGACATTTCATATGATGGCCAGACTCCCGACAAAATACAAAATCTCCCGCCAGAAATGTCTTTATAAGTACCAGTACAAAGAGGAATCGCATGCCCTTTGATTTAATTTAAGCTGAGATAATAATTAGACTTTTCTTAACGCTCCTAAATGATTCAAATAGGCAAACTCCATAAAAAACATTCAATATACATATGGCAACGTAATAATTAAGTTCATTGATCTCAATATTGTTAATAATTGTCAATCATGTTTAGTTTTTTAGGAATAAAAAGCAAAATTTTTATTCATATTGTTTTATTTCTCCAGACAACAACTCCAAAACTCCCGACATTTTGAAATTTTGTCCAGATATTACCGTTTTCCGATCTGGCAACCCTAATGGTAGGGTACATTGGCCACGATTCATGCAAACTTAAATGTAAGTTCAGTGCGTCTGTCTCATTTGTTATCGGTAAGAGAAGGACAGAAAATGTCATTTTAGGTTTAGAACTGCCAAATAGGGTATTTAACAAGTATCAAAAATTAAATATATTTCATAAAAATAAGAAAATAGACATAAATTGATGGTCAAATGTGAAAACAGAATTAAAATCAGTTGAAAAATAAAATAGCTACAGACAATAAAAATTAGACTGTATGTGTGTATTGTGACGTCACTGTTATGTAGCGACAAGCAGGTCCTTGGCTACATAAGGACTGTTTTGCTAGAAAGAGACTGAGCATCCCCCACTACTAACTTTAACCTTTAATATAGCTGATGTCAGTTGAGATATTGATAAACGGATTTCAGATCCATCTTCAGGATGTCTATGTAAGTTGAGTGATGCAATAAAAAATAATTCGTCAAATACCCTATTAAGCCACGGCCTTTAGTTTTAGACGGCATATATTTGTATTCAATCGCACAGAGTTACCAATAGAAGTAACAGAGAGAATATGATTGACGTGCACTGTTTGGAATGTTGGTAATATGTTATCGGTTTACGTCTTATTCGCTCACACTTACGACATTTTAAATGATATTCTTTTTTATTCGTGTAGCAATACCACCACAATGACAAATCATAAAAAAACCACGCGTGCCTATTTTTTTTTAGTTTCTCATGTTGTTGCAGCTTTGAAAAAAAATTACGAGTAAATAACAACTTTAGATTAAATTTTCTTCAATTCCGCTAAATTACATTAGCATGCAAATACTAGTCAATAACTCGAAATAAAAAATTTAAGACGCTCCCGACTTACGCAGTATGCCAATAACAGCACGAATGCAAACAACGTGTCAGTGACCATTAGAGACAGTGATAACACGAACGGCCACTTGTTGATGGTCATGTCCGAGATCAGGCAGGAGTACAGGATGATCATGATTATCTGGGTCACCTGGAAATAAAGTCAATACGGAGTGTAACGAAAGTGGCTTCAGATTAAAAATGGTGTAATTTTTGGTGTCTTTGGATTAGACGCATGCTCTTTCAACTGGTACCATTGTGGAGCTCCCCTTACTTTATCCCGACCATCATCAGGTCCTCAAAATTCCAGACGTAGAAAGGGTACCATAGTCTTTAACATTTAAAGCTAATCTCGAACCACCTGTCTGTTACCGTTCCAGAGAACCCATCTGACATCAAACAAGATCTTGGAAACTCCTGATTTAATTTTTAAACCAATGTTGGGCGTAAGCAACGTATTAACGCCCGCGTTTCCAGAGAATCTGAAAAACGCACCATGAACCTAAATATTTTAGTTCAAATTCGAACCATTTACCCAGGTGGCATTTTTACGTCACAGTTACGTTTGGTGGTGACCAACCACGTGATTTTATGTCGTCTCAGAGACGTTATATTCGAGACGTCGTATAGACGTTCTATTATAGTTGTATTAGAGACGTGTAGTAGTAGTTGTATATGTCGTGTAGGTGTAGTTTGATCTTGATTTTTTGTTTCGACTCCCGCGACACATAGCCGAGGACCCATATGCTCGTTCCAAGTAGGAAGCGGCTCTGGGCGCAACAACTAGTGCTAACAAATGCCCTACACTACTAGGTAGGTTTGAACGATCTATATCGCTAGTTCCTGTTAAGGAAGCAGTGCTAAAAGCGTTTCTAGCTATAGCAAAGAATAAATCATGCGACGACTCGACTTCTTCCCACCAGCCTCTTCGGCTTCGGCTCTTCGGCTTCTTGCCTCCGGTGGTAGTCATTATTCCGTGAAAAAACTTAACACCGCGTTGTAGAAATCACCAGTAGTGGCACATCGCCATCTAGCGATGAGTGGTGGAACTTATTATTATTATTGATTAATGAGCAGGCAGCATTAAGCTGATGCGCCTATCTAAGCTGGTGTATTGTTCATTTACTTATAACACTTAGTCATTGTTCACAGTCAATTAAGAGCCTAGTGTTCATTAAATAAAATAAGTCTGAATAAATTACCGAGTAAAACAACGGTCAAGTGAGAGTTCGATTCGTTTGAATAACCTTAAGATAACGTCACAGGCGAAAATTTGACGGACCATAAAAGACGTCAAAGAGACGTCCTCACATGACGAAAATAGGACGAATCTTAAAATGACATCACTGATACGTACTTAATTGATTATGACGTCGTGGTTTCGTCGCCGACGTCACATGCTACCTGGGTAGCTATTACCGTTCCAGAGATCCCATCTAACATCAAAGATACTCCAAGATCTTGAAGATCATACTCTCTTAATCAGACAAAAACACTCACGACATAATTCTCTGTTATATAAAACAATACGGCTCCAAATAGGCCAGAAACATATAGAAACTTAAATTAAACTTATATTATCATGCCTTCCGCGATTGGTCGGCAGTTAAAAATAGCATTCTGTGTTATTATAAAACAAGTCAAAGTAAATTGTTTACGAACTTACGATTATGAACACTGCCCAGGCCATCAAGCCCTCTCTTATAGGATAACAGAGGCAGCATTTTTTGAACATTGCACTGATTTTGTTAGCACTCAACTCCTAATATTCACAATTTCACATGTCTCAACAATCCGATGCGAACTATCGATGGCTGGAACTCTGCGATGTGAGGTCACCATGAATAACTGATATGATTAGTACAATCTAATAGATAATAAAATAAGATATAGTATTTTAAAATCCCCACCATATTAGGCCTAAAACCCGAAGCTTTATACCATATACTCCTTGGACATATACTCTAATCTGTGTTTATAACCAATTCCCCGAAAAATCCCCGACATGATATATTTATATTATTAATATTTAACAAGGCATTAGCAATAAAGGCCATCAGCCTAAACATTAAGCGATTTAAAACATTTTTTTAGATTTTCAGCATCAAAATGTTGACACATTTTAACACTCCTAGTAGTTATGACGGAAATTTCAACCGGTCTAGTCTCTGGCGAATTCTCATGGCCCGCCGCAGAATCAGAGAGTGAAACTACACAATGAACCACTAACGAGAAGTTTATTTTAAGAGTTCAACACATTGTCACTGTTACTGAAGTTTGCTAGACAAAACTACACCGATTTTAGCTATCAAAATCACCAGATAACAATATCTCCTCATATCTAAATACAATGTCTGATAATGATCCATTCATTCATCATCAATCATCATCATCATAATGAGAAGGTTTGCCTTTATTTCCTATAGTTTCCCTGTAGTTGTAAATTATTACACCTACCGACAATGAACCATAGCTACTGATTTATTCAGTGTTAAAAAGGGACAGCTTTATTCCTACCAAGGGGCTCTAGCTGCAGTCAGTGCGAGTGGTAATTAGATGGTTTGTTGCGATAGCCGGCATTCCCGACCCCATGTAAGCCTGTTTTGTGCAGTAACTGGCCGCTTTTCCCTCAACCTCTTGTGGAAATCGTGTTTAAACCTTTGTATATCTAGTTTTCGTAGTTTTAAATCATCGTTTTTGGTGAAAAATGTCTTTCGAATTTAAGTCGACTCGACACGCTTATTTCGAAGTGAAACACAAAAGGAAAGCGAAGAAGAAAGTTACATTTCAGGTCACTTAATGTCAAGTATTTAATTACGTTGTTTTAATTTTCTTCAGGAGGTTATCTTGAGCTTTCATGCTATCATAGCGTGTTCGGCCTATTTTATTGTTTAAAAACGGTGTAGGCAGTGTTTTTTTTTCCGTAAAACTACTGTATTTTACTTAAAAATCGTCCGTGATAAGTGAACCTTATATAAGACAGTGAAATGGGAGTTAAATACTACAGATGATGTGAATTCGGCAACCTAACCTCCAATTGAACTTGGAATGCAAGACACTAGACATTCCTGATGCATACGACTCTCCCATAATGTCGACGTTTTTTTAAAACAGACGCCAAAACTTTAGAGTGATTTTCAAGATTCTAACACGGTCATTGGCTAAATTGCAATGTGTTCACTAGCAAGGGCCATAATTAAAGAAAAAAAAATCGTCAAGGTTTCTGTTAGTTAACTCTTTTTGTATATTAGCGCCTGGTAGTAAACTTTCGAGCAAATTCAGTTTCGTGGATAAAGTGATTGCTCTGTAAAAATATCGGGCATTATTATAATATTGTTGTCATTGATCTATCTATTTTATGTTATTTAGGTACGTTATTTTACTTACCACGTTTTTTTTTTTGTTCACAGTTGCCTACTAGGGAAGGTTTGAGTACACCGAGGAGCGCTAGGGCTCCGATAGGCCGGAGGGTGCCGAGCACGCTTCCGCATCAGCGTTTGAAGAAGGAGGTGTGTAGTGTATGGATTACCATCATCCATACATAACATAACTTCAATATGTTCACGTATTGTTTGTTAACTCATTCGGTGTTGTATAAATGTTTTCTGTTCTCGTTTTGTACAGAAGTCCCTGGACAGTCCACCGGAGATGGATTCGCCTGTGGGTAGTGTCAGCAGTGACCTGCGCCGGCAGAATGAAGAGCTTCGCGCGCGACTAGCAGGCGAGAATGCCGACCACAGGCGCAGGCTTGACGCCTACCGCCGAGCACAGCAGGGACAGGCGGCGCTGGTGTCTCGGCTTCAATCTAAGGTTATATTGCACATTTCTTTCAGATCTTTTTTTTTAATTTTTCTTTGCACTTCGGGTTAGGCTGTATAACTTTAGACTATTGCTTTATGAAAAAAAATATACAATTTCTGAACAGCGATCGCTGTCATTGCGTCTGATTTCGGAGCTATCGAATTTGATATGTCGAAATGGTTCCATCTCGCTTACTCTTTTAAATTCATGTATTTAACGGAGAGCGACGGAATATATTTTATAAAATTCGACTTCCATTCCAACGTTAAGTATGGAATCGCTATTTGTCAAAACCAACCAGACAAAACATCGCGCGCTGTTCGATTTTTCCATTTCCATTGCAATTATACGTTTTTTCCAAATAATTCAAATAATCTTCTATAAAACCTATACAATTATTCAGATATTCTAAAATCTTTCCAAACATAATACATTTCCGTGAAATCAGGTGCTCCAATACAAGCAAAGATGCTCGGAACTGGAAAACCAGATGCTGGAGACGACTCCTCGCAGCGAGCCGGGCCCGTCCACCTACCGGCCGTCCACGAAGGCTGCCGTCGCGCTGCCGCCGCCCTCCAGCTCCGAGTCACGTAGGGATGAGCGCATCAATGATCTGGAAACCGCTTTGCGGCGACTGGATGAAGAGAAACGCAAGTGAGTGGAGATCACAAATTTATTAGTAGTGGACACAGAACCAACTCTGGTTGCTTTATGACTACCGTGCAAAGAGTCCCACTTCTCTTTCGACTTATTTAGGTTCCCCCTTATCAACATTCTGATCGAAATTTTTCATCTCACTGATATATGAGCTGGTGCCTATTATTCAACAAATCCGTCCTCCAGGTGTGAAAAGCTGGTATCCCAGAATAACCTGCTCCGTGACCAACTGGAGGAGTCCCACCAGCTCAACGAGGCTCTTACCAATGACCTGCAGAAGCTCACCAATGACTGGGAGGCCCTGCGTGACGAGATGGCCATCAAGGAGGATGAATGGAAGGATGAGGAACAGGTATGGCTTTGAAATTACTTTCTGTATCCTACATGTATTGTTGTCTATGAATGTATTAAAACAGTTTGTTGAGAGCACAATAGGTTTATTATAAAATCACATACAGCTAGACAGTTCACTCAAGATTAAGAAATGTGCCCGACATGACACTAGTGATGTAGTCTGACAACCTTGGGAATCTGGAGGAGTCAAGGTCAATCAGGCTCTCACCAATGGCCTACAGAAGCTCACCAATGATTGGGAAGCTTTATGGAAATACTAGATCCAACATGGATCAACTGAGAACGATTGGATAAAATGACCATCAAGGAGGATAAATGAAAAGATGAGGAACAGGTAGGTATAGCATGAAGTGGGATTAGCCACTTACTGTCTGAGTGACTTTCATTTTGTCTTTTTCTTTTTAATTCTCGACTATCGTCATGGCGTTATAACTCAACCAATGATCCGATTTGGATGCGAATTTGTATATTTAACAGAGAATTTTGCAGTGTTCTTAGCCATGTCTGATAAAAATTGGATCAGGGGTTTTCAAGATCTTGGAGTATCTTTGATGTCAGATAGATTCTCTGGAACTGTAACAGTTAGGTGATTCATGTTTGAGTTCAAATGTTTAGGACCATTTTGACATAGACATAATATCTATAGACACCTGGATCCTTAAGAACCTTATAAAGACTAGCAAAGAGTAAGGGGATCTCCACAACAATGGTAAGTCATGGGTTTCTTAAATTTTTCATTTAGAGGTAGGCAGCTTGCTCAGTCAGTATGCAACCTATAGATAACTTAGTTGGAGTGGACCACTCCAAACCTTTTTTTTGAAAATAACGGTATAACCAGTTTCTTCAGAGAGAGTCTCTTATTCCATCGCAGTATGAAATAGTAGTAATTCACTTACAAAAATATGTATAGTATTTGTATGTATGTATGTATGTTTTGTATGTTTTAGTATTTTTTGCCAACTCAATGTTGTACAACAATCAATTTCCCACTTCCTAACCATGCTGTGTTTACACGTTAAGGGTTACGACCTAGCTCATAACTTTATATTGATTTTTCTGTAATTTCTCTGGTTGTAATCTGGTGTGTTTACCTAATAAATAAATAAAATTAAATTATAAACTATAGTCAGAATCATGTGCAAAAATATAATTGATAAATAGACCCCATTGTCTTGTCTTTTGTTTTTTGTTGATTGGGTAGATAGGGGTCAAAATGGTACATCTTGGTATTTGTGGTGTTTTGGAATTTGTTTTGTTTTTATTGATGATTTTAACTTATAATTTTTTTTATATGGAACATATATTTGCCGGCATTTTTGATCTACTAGAGCCAGTTGTCATCCAAAATCATTTGTTTCTAGAAATTATTTTGGACTGGTCAGTGTGCCCTTCGCACTTAAATTTAGAATTCACATTTGCCATCCGATGTGGATCTTCCAATCACCGAAATCCCCAACATGGCTTTGTGGAATTATATAAAGTTTTTTTGTATTAATTGTGGAAAAATTCAAATAAACAGCCATTAACAACCTTATGCTTGTACTAATTTGTTCGCATGTAAAAAAAAGCTAAAAGGATAAAAGGACAGATCAATTTTCATATTTTTTTATATCTACTATTTAAGCGTGCTAACTTTATAAGTGTGCCATTTTGACCCCTACCTACCCAATCGTGACGTCAGCGCGACAAGGTAACGGGGTCTACTTGCTTATCGTATGGTTAGTGGCTAACCTATTTGTCAGAGTTATTCAGGCCGCCCGTAGGCATCTGACATGGCTTAACGACTGCTGTCGAACGACAACAACCGGGACCGACTGCTTAACGTGCTCTCCGAGTCACGGAGGAGCTCAGTTGTAATATGCCACTAGCGGTCACCCATTCAGGTACCGACAGCGCCAACGTCGCTTAACCTGCACGATCACTTTCGGACCGTGCTCACAACTAGGCTACGAGCTCCTCAAAGGGTCGTCTCAGGGTTTACTGATAAATCAGGTATACCTATCCTATTACCTACCCATCGGACTATACCTTGTATATTTTGGGATGATCCTTTACAAGTTTGTTTGACGTATCATATAGGGATGTCTATTCGGTGCTAGAATCATTACCGATTCGACTCTTTTAAAAATAGGTTTACTATTTCGATTAATTAATTTCCATTCCATTTTATAAAAAAAACCGGTTAAATGTGAGTCGGACTCGCGCACCAAGTGATCTATTCTCAAGCAGGAGTCTCATTGTGGGCGTTCACAGGCCATTTTGGCACTAAGAGCCTCCTACACAAGATGAGACTGGCAGACAATCGCACCTGCAGAGCCTGTGATGACACCGTTGAGTCAATGGAACACTTGCTGTGCGAATATGACTCGTTGGCTGGAAAGCGTTTGAGTTTTCTGGGGGTCGCCTACCCGAAACCAGAGGACTATAGGCTCCTTCCTGTAAGCTGTATAGCGCCCTTGATGCAAAGCAAGCAACGGAACAGGAAGGAGACTAAGGTTAGGGGTGAGCACAAAAGATCCCTGAGGGTCGAAGTGCCGCTGGGGTTATCCCTGGCCCCCTGTCATAAGATAAGATAAGATAAAGCTTCAGTCGAGGGCACGTGGAGCTGGCGATGTGCTGCTGGAGCGGGGCGCCGAAATTGAAGAGGGCTAAATGTCGCTCATAGAGGCCGTCAGGGCGGGTAGGGAGGGTCAGTGACATGACAACATGGAAGGAAATCTGTCTAAAGAAAAAAAAACTAGTCACTATTACGACGAAAGTATAAATACAAAAATAACATTTTTATGCTGTTTATATGTATAAAATATATTGATAGCCGTTTTCGGTAACAAAATTTTAAGTTCTTATTTTGACATTCCAGTCGCAAAACACGATAAATTTACGTTGTATGTCTATCTAAAGCAGCCTTTCCCAAAGTGGGCGATAACGCCCCCTTGTGGGCGCTGCAGGCCTAAAGGGGGGCGGTAAGAGACCCAGAAAAAAAATGGGGGCGTTGTGTAGAGGCTTGGGGGGGGGGGGGGGGGTGATTTGTAATTTCATTTAGCTAAGAGGCCTCTTAGACACCGACTGCATGAGCTCTCGACTCTCAACTACAACTTGTGAACATCAACTAATATTATTTAAGAGATTGCTCAAACTCGGTTCGCTATTTCTCTCCGCGTAGTTCATATATCTGTCCTGTTTTATTGAATATATGAAATAAAAATCATGTCAATCGGTCGCTTCGTTTCGAAATGAAACTAGACACAAACAAACAAATAAAAAGGTAACAGACATACTTTCGCATTTTAATAGTTATTAGTACTCCTAGATAGGTAATTTTCGTAGATAGTAGACCGCGGGCAATCATGTTTTAACAAGTTTTTGTTAAATAACCTGAATTGTGCATTCCTGTATCAATTGGCTGGTTCATATAATACTTGTTCTTACTTGTTGAGTACGATTGAGCGTATTGCGAATTATAGTAAAAGTCTCGTTTAGAATTAATGTTTAATCTCCGCTAATATAGCTCACAATAATTAATTAATTTAATTTGAAGTTATAGTCGTTTTTAAGTAGGGGAAAAAATGGGGGCGCTAAAAAATAATTTATTCTCAAAGTGGGCAGTAGACAAAATAAGTTTGGGAACCCCTGATCTAAAGGATCATCCCAAAAGAATAACGTATAGATAGATAGATAGAAACACTTTATTGTACACAAATACAGGAAAAGTAAAAACAACAGGAATAGTAGCACGATATGTACAAAGACGGCCTTATCTATATAGGCTTAAAGCGATCTCTTCCAGGCAACCTCTGAAGTTAATTGGACATTAAAGAAATTAGCGACAGTATAGTAGTGAATTTCAAAATCTTTGGTATATCTATTCAACAATATTATGTGATATTAGTCTTATTTTTTTTTAAACATGTTATTACAAAAATATATTAACTAACTAAAAGCTAGTACTACAATTCTAATTCTTATACACATTATATTTAAGTACCTACATTGTAATGTAAAAATTGTAAAATAGCACTTCGTGAAGTTACAAGTGAATTTGTAACATAATATTCTCAGTTTCAGTTTCAGATATTTATTTATAATATTCAATAGCTATATTCTCTAGCTTGCACATAGGAAAATCTGCGTATAATAGGTCGCGCAGCTAGAGTTGAGGCCACCAACACACGCATCTGAATCTGTTCCCGCTCGCGTCGACAACGTCATTACCTATGATCGGAGTAGGTAGGGCTGCCAAAAACAGCCCTACCTACTTGCCACATACGGTCATAATATGGATAAGTATGCCCAATAATCCCGGGATTTCCGGGATTGAATAAATATATTATTTCGATTTTTAACGTTATATTTGTTTTGATACACATTTAAGATTGGTGGCGAAATATTTTTTTTTTAAGATTCATGGCGCTAGTGTACCTATGGTAGTGTTTTAACTTCTACGTAAGTTCACAATTTTTAAAAAATCGTAATCCGCCGAGTAAGGGCGAGGTTTATAAAAGTAATTTACAACATTTGCTCGATAACTTAAAACGGGATCCCGAAATCATATCCATATTAATATAACCTTTGAGGACATTGACCCGAAAGAGCCCTACCTACTCCGATCAGTGGTCATTAAGTAGCGTTATCTATTTGTATACTAAAAATGCACCTGTGTGAGTAGCGTGTGGCCTCAACTCTGGTTGCGCGACCTATACAACCTTAATGATTTAGGTTAGTCTTCCTTCGATCACATTTCTCTTAATTTGAAATGTTCCCAATTTCAACAGAAATTGTCGAGTTATGTTATGACAGCCAGTCTTCCTTGTTGTGGAGGCGGCTCATACTGATTTCTGCTCTCGCCTTTGGACAGCTTACTTTTCACCAGTAGGACAACGTATAGTTGTAGAACTGTAAAATAAAAATAAAACACCGTAATAAATAAGTAGGTATACGCGATGATTAAGAAAATAAACGAGAAGTGGTGGTTTGGTAGTGGTAGATCCTAAAGTGAAGGATCGTCTGGGGTGGTACCACCCTCTTATCTATTTCTGCCGTGAAGCAGAGATGCTTGCATGTCTGTGTTTCGGTTTGAAGGGTAAGAAAGCCAGCGTAATTTCCGGCACGTGAGGCATTCCATCTTAGTCCTCAAGGTTAGCAGCGCATCAAAAACCCTCTAATATTAATAAAGTGAGGTGAGATGTCTATGGGCGATGGTGACCACTTACCATCAGGTGGCCCGTTTGCTCGTCTGCTATCCTTATAATAAAGAGAACCGACTGTTGTCGAAATACCAAATTAATAAGAATAGCTGATGTATGAAAAGACCGCCATCGCCAGGTTAAAATGGGAGTGGGCCAAACATAGTTATTATTAGCGTTATCCAATTTCGCCGGCTGCGGTTAAGCCGGTGGTGCGGGTTCAATTCCCATCTTGTGTTTTTTTTGTATAGCTTATTTCTGATATTTGTAGGTAACATCTTTCCAATTTGAAGTAGATTCCAAGTACAGACTAGTATAGACTTAATATTCAATAAAAGATTAAGGTTATATCTTCTTAACAAATGTTTCTATTCACTGCAATAGTTTTTTGATGATAAAAACGACTGCTGTCGAACGACAACAACCGGGACCGACTGTTTATCGTGCTCTCCGAGGCACGGAGGAGCTCAGATGAAATATGCCACAAGCGGTCACCCATCCAGGTACCGACCGCGCCAACGTTGCTTAACCTGCACGATCACTTTCGGACCGTGCTCGCAACTAGGCTACGAGCTTCTCTTTGGTTAATATATATCTATAGTTTCTCGCACCATATATATTGTTATATTTAGGTAATTTAAAGTGACCTTAATTACATAGTTTTCTCAGTCTTTCACAACGTTTTTTTTTTGTATTATATATAACTTATAATGGCATTTAATCTGTCTCGTTAGCATTTATTATTATTATTATTTCTTATTTTATATTGCGGTGCCCTACTCAAGGTTTTATGTATGAACACATAATATATATTTTTAAGACCAATGGTAAGAGTACGAGTATAAAAAAGTAATATTTTGGTACCATTTTGCTAAGATTCTTATAAGACTTCAGATTACTTACGAATTTCGAGTATTCCTCGTCCACCAAAATTGATAATAGCCGCCCAAACCTGGCTTTTGCTTTGATTTGTGTTTATGTCACTGAATATTAACAGGAACATGAATACAATCATGATAGCCGTGTGTGCCACCACACTTAGTATGCCGTAGAAATAATATACCTTGTATAATGTCTGCCGCTTCTGAAACAGAAAAAAATAAATGTTTTATAGCGCGTTGAAAAGCATCCTTTGATAATATGTGTCAATAAGTTCTTAGTGCCGAAGAAATAAAATGAATTATTCCGCGGACCGGTTAAAAGCACAAGTAGACAATGAGGTCTATTTAAAGTGGTAGGTATATAACACACTGAGCTCTGGATGGCTATTATATAACGAATCTATTTCGTGAAACAACGTGACACTTTTTAAAAAAGCATTTTTTTTTTAATTTTTTTATATTTACTTCTAAACCCGCATTTGACCTCGATCTCGCCTGATGGTAAGCGACGATGAGGTCGACGATGGAGCATGCGGGTCCAGTAAATGCCTATTCACTCTGGCCTTGAAGATCCCAAGGTTGTAGGTTTCAGGAAATACAGACGCCGCCGGCAGGCTGTTCCATTCCTTAGCCGTTCGCATAATGAATGAAGAAGCAAATCGCTTCGTACGAGCAGATGGTATATCAACAACATAAGGATGGAACCCCTCCCCGCGCCTGGTAGTCCGAAGGCGGAATGGAGATGCTGGAATTAGGTCGTGCAATTCCGATGCGCACTCTCCGAAATGTATCCTATAAAATACCGATAGACAGGCAACCTTGCGCCGATGTTCCAGACTTTGCATTGTGAGAATTGAAGAATACCCTGATATTAAACATAAATCTGAAGCAAAAACAATTCACATACTTTCAATATTGTATTCCGTAATAGATTAACTCGCTTGCCGCGCGTGCGGGCGTGTATGCCGTTCCCGAATAGGTTTATTTAGCTACAAAAAGAGATGCCTTCGCGACGCTACTTTAATCGTCTGCAATAGACGTAACAGGCCTATGATGATGATGATGAATAGATTAACTGAAGTTTAAATAAAAAAATACCTACTATAGTTGCTGAAAGTGAACTCGAAATAAAAACTCAAAATTCATAAATTCATACTCGTCGTTATGACACTAAATAGCTGAGTTTCCTCTCAGTCTATTGGTCTCGTGTTTACTATAATATTTGCTTCTAATGTTTTTGACTTATGGTAAGCTAGGATCACGAAAATGACCATAGTGTCTGTCATACTGCCATTATTAACTATGGTACTGGACTATCCTGGCATATATCGTCGTCAAAGCAATCTATTGAACCCAACCTTAGAACATCTAATTATCTTATCTTGTGGTAGAGGGCCAGGAATAATCCCAGCGGCACTTCGACCCTTGATGATCTTTTGTGTCTACCCCATTTTACACACTGGTCATTTTTGTGTGCAGGTTTCCTCACGATGTTTTCCTTCACCGTTAGAGCAGTCGGTAAATGTACGTAAGTCTTCGAAAAATACGAAAAATTCATTATGTATGTATGTAATACATGGCACTGCACGGTTTCGAACCCGGACCTCCGTCCAGTGTCCTAGCCACTGTGCCACCGATGCTCTCTAGAACATCTAATACTTAATACTCTTCTGGTAATCTCTGCCTACTTTGCGCAGAGTGTCGCTTCCCAACCAGCAATAATGTTGGCAAGCGACAATCGAATATGATCGTATAGGTAAGCAACGTTGGGCGCGGTCAGTACCAGGATGGACCGGACCGTTGGTGTCCATATCAGGCCATGTCAGAGGTCTACAGGCAACTCTGACAATGACCTTCTACCTAAGTCGTCTTCCTCATTGCTGAGGGTCGTGATCATTCTAAGGAATTAATCACATAGAACCCAAACGACTCTTGGCAGATTTAATGGAGATTTGTCATTGCCTTCCCCATTTTACACACTGGTTAACTTAGTGTGCAGGTTACCTCAGTATTCCTTCACCTTCAGAGCAGTTTGATAAAACTGAAAAACTCATTAGTACATATCATTGCATGGTTTCAAACCACTTGGGAGTCTGACGTCCTGGCCACGGCGCCACCAACGGTCTGACAATACGTTGGCCAATAACCACAAGCCAAGAAGAAGACTAGATGAAATAAAAATAAAACCTCGTACATGCAATGATGCTATTAACAGCACAAATCCAAACAAAGTATCAGTGACCATCACAAACAGTGAGGGAACGAACGGCGACTTGTTTTCCATATCCGATATCAGGCAGGAGTACAGGATGATCATGATTATCTGGGTCACCTGGAAAAAAAAGATTAAAAAAATCAATTTAGAGGCACACGACACACAACAAGGTTGGTACACGACAAGGTGACCATGTCAGCCTCGTTAGGGTCACTAAGAAAAGGAAAGGGAAACTCAAGTATTATTAGAGTCAGCCCTCAGCGCGCCAACTTAGCAAATAACAGTGTTTCATATTATCAGAAAAGGGCTGACTCAAAATAATATTGAGCCTCCCATTTTGGAGCCTATTGAGGCCAAATTTCTTCCTCTCAATTTTCACCAGGTCACTGTCAGAGGCCTCTACGGGCGGCCTGAACAACTCTGACAAATAGGTTGGCCACTAACCATACGATAAGCAAGCAAGCAACTCCATTAGGAGGTGAGCGAGGTCTTCAAAACGGTGACGCAGCTCTTCCTACCAAATGCAAAAACTTATTTAATGGAATATGACCCGAGCGTAACCTATACACAGTTAATACAGCCGTAACGAAAGTGGCTTCAGATTCGAAATGGTGTGATTACTGGTGCGGTTCAACTTGCGTTAGACGAATGCTCTATACACTGGTGCGCTTCAACTTGCATGAAACGCATGCGCTGTACGCTGGTGCATTTCTATTGCGCTTTAACTTACGTTAAACGTAAGCGATGGCTACCAAATAAATAAATACATTTATTAGATTTTTTAAATTTCACTTTGCCCTTAAATCTTGACTGGCTATATTAAGGTCACAGTGGTTCCCATACTAGGCTGGTCCTGTGTCATGGGGACCTGATAATACGATTACAGTGACAGACCAGACCATGCAGATCACGGAGATCTTTTTCAATTCTAAAACCGCTTTTGTGAGTTACTGTATACGATCCTATCGATGATTGCACAATCGTTTGACATCTTAGCTCTCCTTTATCCTGGGTATCATCAGATTCCAGATGTGGAAGGCTCCATGGTCATAACATAAACATTTGAGATCAAACTCGAACCACCTTACTTGACCTAGCTGTTACCGTTCCAGAGATCCCATCTGACATAAAACATACTCCATAACATAAAACATCTTGGAAACCCTGGATCTAATTTTCATAACGAAACACAGACAAACGCGTAAACGTTATAACACCCCTTTCTTCGATAGGTCGAGGTTTATAAATAGCATTCTGTATGATGATAAAATACATTGTTTACGAGCTTACGATTATGAACCCTGCCCAGGCTATTAAGCCCCGTCTTATTGGAAAGCAGAAGCAGCATTTTGTGAACGTTGGCAGTTCAAAAGCCATTGCACTGAATTTGTTAACACTCAACCACTAAGATTCACAATTTCACATGTCTTAACAATCCGATGCGAACACACGCACGTGTTTGTCGACGGGTGGGACGCGGCGATGTGTGTGAGGTCACCCACCATGAAGTTTAACTGTTTACTGTCGCCAGGGCCGTCTTAAGTTATGTTGTGGCCCTTGAAACGTTGGTTTTCGGGGCCCCTCACGAAAGCTACAAAGAAACAATAACACTCCAGTGAAAGGAAGACTAATTTTTTTTGGATAAGCGTATGCTCATCGTCGACCTCATCGTCGCTTACCATCAGGCGAGATCGAGGTCAAATGCGGGTTTAGTAGTACATATAAATAATTTTTTTTTTAATGCCAAGTTACTGGCGTATTTATTCAGAATTTCCAGAAAGTATTTACTTTTAAATACAGTTAAAAGAATTTACATTCTGCCAATGATTCGCCATTGTTTGTCAGGCGGCTGTGGCTACCTGGACCACGGGAATAGAACATCTTATAATACTTCGCATGGGGACTTTGCTGTCCCTAGTACTGGATTTGTTGCCCGTTCCTAAAGACGGCACTGACTATCGTTCGTGTACTTTGGATGTTTAAACACGACTTTAGTTCCTGTTGCGATATTCATTGTTACTTTTACGCGGATTGGCAAAGAATATTTCGAAGAAAGCTTGCCATGTATGCGCTTCTAACGTTATCTCAACAGTAACCTTGGAATGTGTAGGAGTACATTTTTTATAGTAGTAGGCTTTTGTCAATGTGTGTCGTGTATTACGCTCCGTTGTTAATTATGTATGATGTCTATAAATAAATTAGGATTTTTATTCGTGCAGATGTCTTCCAAATAAAATAGAGTAGGTAGGTAGGTAGCTGTCTTTTATTCGAGTATATAGGTAGATAGTAAGTACCTTTATTTATAGCTATATCAACAGCATGTAGCTGCTACATCATCCCACAGTTTGGATATATTTAAATTTTGGAATAAATTGCTGATATTGTAAAATTTATTTTAGTTTAGTCAAAATTCAAAAGTTACGTATTCACTGTACTCTTACTTTTTTCTACTGTGTATTGTCATGCGAAATTTTTTGACATTTTATTATATTTGATATAATTTTTAAGGTTATAATTATTAAATTCAGAGGTTGCCTGGAAGAGATCGCTTTAAGCGATAAGGCCGCCTTTTTAATTATTTTTTTTCCAACTTTTACACAGTACAGTAAATACAGTAATATATAAGTGTATACCGCCGAACTGCTTAGCAGTTTATCGGCGGACTTATTGCTCCCTTTTATAAATATAGTATAGTATAGTAGTACACGTAGTGAGTACACACATCAACACATTATAGATCACTAATATTAACTAACCTAATATATAATTCCCTACCTACTATTTACAAACACGCACCGACTTCTGCATAAAAATAAAAACCGGTCAGGTGCACTGCATTAATACATATGTATAGGTATAATACTCTGCATCCCACCCATTGATGCATGAATAACACTGGTGGTGTCCGTAATGCCGGTTTCTCCCGTCTGATTTATCTTATCATGTAGTGTTTGTGCTGTTTTTGATATACTAATTAATTTGTTAGATTCAATTTGGTTTTTAAAAAGTATTTTTTATGTTTTATTTTTATTTGTTTTTTGATGCAGGATTTATTTTCTGTTATATCTTTCGAGATATTATTAAATATTTTTGGAATTAACCATTCTTTTGTTCTCTTACCGTTCTTCGTACATATCGCGCTACTATTCCTGTTGTTTACTTTTCCTGTATTTGTGTACAATAAAGGGTTTCTATCTACGAGTATCTATCTGATTAAATAAATAATTTAATTTAATTTTATAGTATAGGACGTTATTGAAATAATTCGCTCTAGCAAATTAATTAATTATTTTTTATTCTACTATCCACTTTTATGATAAATGCCTAAAACAGAAAAAAAAACGGGACTGGCACTAATTACAATCGGGTTAAAGTCTTAAAAATACTTCATATCCATGACTAGAATTTATATAACAAGTTCTGATATCTATATCAGAACTTGTTATATAAGATCTGATTCTGATATCTATATCAGAACTTGTTATATAAGACCTGATTCTGATATCTATATCAGAACTTGTTATATAAGACCTGATTCTGATATCTATATCAGAACTTGTTATATAAGATCTGATTCTGATATCTATATCAGAACTTGTTATATAAGATCTGATTCTGATATCTATATCAGAACTTGTTATATAAATTCTAGTCATGGATATGAAGTATTTTTAAGACTTTAACCCTATTGAAATTAGTACCAGTCCCGTTTTTTTTCTGTTTTAGGCATTTATCATAAAAGTGGATAGTAGAATTGTTTTACGGATGTAATATATTTTTTAATAAAATTTTAGTAGCCTCATAGTAAAACAATACTTATTGTTTCACTATGAGGCTAAAAAAGTGCTAAAAGCACATTCGCTTTCTAAGTAGAAAGCGAATGTGCCATGTGCTGGCCACTTTTAGCACTTTCACTTTCTTATTTTTATTGTTTCTCTATGAAGACTAAACATTATAAAAAAAATCTTCTTCATCCGTAGCAATTCTACTGTCCACTTTTTTAGAAATGCCTTAATTCAGGTCAAATGTTTTTTTTCGGGAGTAGCGCTAGAGGGAGAGTTAGTGATTAATGCAGCGAGTTTTTTTTGGGGGGGGGGGGGGGGGGGGGGGGGGGGAGATGTTTCGTTATTTGTAAGCTCTCCCGCATCGCGCAGCTCTAGCATGCGCGAACTTGCAGACGCGGTTTCTTTATAAAACTTCTCTAGCGAGCAATGAACAGAGGGGTGAACTGAACTTCAATAAAAAAATAAAAAGTGCAGTTAATGTTTATCGTATCGTCTCGGGACACCCGTATTGGAGGCCATCCATAAACTACGTCACACGAATTTCATGATTTTTGGAGCCCCCTCCCCGTCCTTGCCAATGGGGTGACGTCACAAATTTTGTAATTTAAAATTAAACAGCACTTCCTAAGTTATTTATATATTAATATCAAACATTTTAGACAAATTATATAAAATCAAACATTTTAGACAATGTACCAAACATCATATCAAATGAACACTGATCGGTGTAGGTAGGGCTCTTTCGGGTCAATGTCCTCAAAGGTTATATTAATATGGATATGATTTCGGGATCCCGTTTTAAGTTATCGAGCAAATGTTGTAAATTACTTTTATAAACCTCGCCCTTACTCGGCGGATTACGATTTTAAAAAAATTGTGAACTTACGAAGAAGTTAAAACACTACCATAGGTACACTAACGCCATGAATCTTAAAAAATAATATTTCGCCACCAATCTTAAATGTGTATCAAAACAAATATAACGTTAAAAATCTAAATAATATATTTATTCAATCCCGGAAATCCCGGGATTATTGGGCATACTTATCCATATTATGACCGTATGTAGCAAGTACCAAAAACAGCCCTACCTATTCCGATCATAGCAAATGAACGATACAAAATTTAATCATCTTGTGTCCATGGACTTTGAAGTACTTTGAACCCATTCCTTTATATTGTTTATGACTTCTTCTTTTAGATTTACGCATGTGACGTCACGAAGCTTATGAAACGTCTCCCCCCCTTGTCACACGATGTCACACTCTGTTGTCACCTCCCCCTTAACGTGAGACGTAATTTATGAATGGCCCCTTGTTGAAATTTTGTCAACGAAATCCCCATGTGGGAAGGAGACTATTTTTACTATCACCCAAGATGTTTGCTATTTAAAATTAAACCAAATCTACAAAAATATAAGTCTATATTAAAATACTTAAAGCTAATAGAGGCGGGTGGGCCTAAGACTAGATGTGCATCGTTGGCTGCTGCGGAGGTTGCAGGTGACTCTTGATTTCTCTTTCGTAGATCGCACTTCTCACCAGCAATACGATGTATAGCTGGAGAACTGGAAAATGATACGAAATTCATAGTGAAATAGTGCATTGGTAGATTGTAGAGTTATTTTCTATCTAACCTGTTAGATTTTCTCCCATTTCTGAGATCAGTTTAGAGCGAAAGCTCACGGGTTCAGGACCATCTGAGCTTCGGTAAAGGTATTTCACCTGATGGTTCATCCTGTAAAATTTTCGTACGATACGACAAGTGTTCAGGATTGCGGCTTCCTGCATTGTGATATATGTATTTTTGGGGAGATCTATTAATTGCAAACTGTGATGTAAGTGTTTGGGTATTACGCCTGTGCTCGAAAGCACCAGTGGCACAATGTATACTTTATCTAAGTTCCATATTCTGAGTGCTTCTTCGTAGAGTTATTATTATTATATTGTTACTCTTTTTAGGGTTTAAGGGTCCTTTGGAAGGCTTGCGTGGGGACATGTGTCCAACACGTAGAGGCCTTGTTAGAGTATTTACTATACAATTGTGGGATGGTACACCTACCGAGGTCTGACTCTGAACACGTCCATCCGTCCAAGAATGCATTCAAAGACAGTCCCCGCTAGTTGCATGAACTATTGGTAAACTAAGGGATAAGTTATTTTATTTGGGATATTGGGTTGTAAGGTAAGTTTATTGGGTAATCGGGTCTTATGTCTTACAGTTATTATGTAGTAGGGATTTGTTGGTGGTATAGATAATACTGCTTGCTTGCTTATCGTATGGTTAGTGGCCATCCTATTTGTCAGAGTTGTTCAGGCCGCCCGTAGGCCTCTGACATGGCTTAACGACTGCTGTCGAACGACAACAACCGGGACTGCTTAACGTGCTTTCCGAGGCACGGAGGAGCTCAGATGAAATATGCCATCGGTCACCCATCCAGGTACCGACCGCGCCAACGTGGCTTAACCTGCACGATCACTTTCGGACCGTGCACGCAACTAGGCTACGAGCTCCTCAAAAGTGTTTCTATCAGAGCGTGGTTGATAATACTACTAAGACACAAGACTAGACAAAGGAGAGTAGGTACTTACGAACTTGCAGACTCTCTCTTCCACCGAAGTTGATGACATACTCCCAGACGACGGTCTTCGGCGTGTTCGGGAAGTAGATCTGTCCGGACATGTACTTGCACATGAGGGCGATAATAATGATCACCCGTGATGACACGCTGACTATGCCGTAGTAGAAGTATATTTTGTACAGGGTTCGATGTTCCTGAAATATAAGAATAGGGGAGATTTTAGTACACATTTTTAGGAGGTCCTGGTTCGAATGAATGATTGAATCCCATATGCTCATACGAAGCGATTTGCTTCTTCGTTTATTATGCGAACGGCTAAGGAATGGAACAGCCTGCCGGCGTCTGTATTTCCCGAAACCTACAACCTTGGGATCTTCAAGGTCAGAGTGAATAGGCATTTACTAGACCCGCATGCTCCATCGTCGACCTCATCGTCGCTTACCATCAGGCGAGATCGAGGCCAAATTGGGGTTTAGTAGTAAAGAAAAAAAAATATTTATTCGTCAGAAATTTGGTACATTGGATAACAAATCTTAAATATTAGGTCTCACATATTTCGCCAGCTTTGGAATGCAAATATTTTAGATTTAACTTCATTAAATTCTAGTACTTGGAATACTATCACACATAAATTACCCATATGCACCATGCAATGCCATGTACCAATGAGTTTTTTTGGATTGTTTCGAAGACTTACGTACATTTACCGACTGCTCTAACGGTGAAGGAAAATATCGTGAGGAAAAAACCTGCATGTCTGAGGAAATTAAAAGTTTCCGAAGGCGTGTGAAATCCACCGCACAGCACTGGGCCCGCTCGGTGGATCACGGCCCGTACCCCCTTGTGCAAGGGGAGGCTTGTGCCCCAACAGTGGGGACATTAATAGGCTGTTGATGATGACGTTGATGACACATTTTTAAGTGAGAAATTGAAATAAATCAGTACATAACCAGGAAAACCTTCCCCCCAGCGGTGACGATTGTTTTGAGACGCCAGCACGCATGTGCCGTCATTGTGACGCCAAGCCGCCACACGTCAAAAATATAGAAGCGTCAATGGCTCAAAGGTTAGGGCGCAAGGGATCGAATCCACCTTTGGACCATTGTGGTGGACATTTCAGCCTAGTTGGATTTGTAATGTGTTTTACCAGAACATTAAAAAAATTGCTCACCTTAAAAGCGGCTATTAGCAGCAAGACCCCAAAGACAGTGTCTGCCACCATGAGGCACATTAGAGGTGTGTACCATTTTTTAATGAGGGAGGCGCGGTCTGATAGTGCCACGGCGTATACGAGAGTCATCAGTATTTGTGTCAGCTGGAAATTACGAGGGTTAATGTAAACAAATAGTTTTTGATATGAAAATATCGTATGAAGTGAAGTATGGCAGTCTGGGTGCATGTGCGGGCAAAGTGTGTAGCCTTTATTTAAGATATTTTCATAACATAAAATTTACGGCACAGCGTCCCTGTGCCTCTTCATTTTTTTATTCAACGACTATACCCGTAATTAACACGAGGGCACGAGGGTAATGTAAACAAATGTTTCTTTTTTAAATTCAACGACTAAACCCGTGTTTGACCTCAATCAAATCAAATCAAAATGTTTTTATTTGTAAATAAGTACCTTATAGTACATTTTTACAACGTCATTCTTTTTTACTCTACCACCGCTTCGTAAGGTGCTATAGCTGAAAGAAAAGAAGCGGCGCAAGAAACTTTCAGCAGCACATCTTTTGAAATAAATATATCTTACAATAATTATGAATACAATCATATATGTACACAATGTGCAGAGCTGGAGCTGAATTTAGGACCAAGCCTCTTTATCATTTAAGTAGTCATATATTTTATAATAACCCTTTTTACATATGAGATCCGTCTTATATGGGTTTATTTCAATCAAAATCATTCAATTTCCAGCTATCGTATTTTGTGATAATCCTAAACGTCACACAACTGTAATTTGCTGGCACAGAAAGTGCGACGGAATCCCGACTTTCAAGATACAGGTTTTCGACCTAGTTTGTAAGTCGGAGGTCCTTTTTTTGTGCCCTGTATAAGTAAATAAACTTTTTCATTTTCATTTTTTTTTTCAACTTATTTCCAATAAGACAAACAGCAGGATCTTAACCCCCTGGCTAGGGACAGCTCAGGAAACCACAAAATTTCAAACTCCAGAACAGAATCATATGGTAAACCACTAATAAAATAAAATAAAAACAGCCTTTAATTCTACCACTCATACACAATCATTGATAAATTAAAATAAAATTAACATGTCATTTTTCCATTATTTCTATTAATTATTATAGGTATGTCAATATTTATTATACCTATATATTTTTAGTAGTTTCCTTCTCCGGCATAGGCCTCCCCCAATTTCCTCCAGTGTTCTCTGTCCCTCACCATTCTCGTCCAGTGTGCTCCCATTTGCTCTGCAAAGGTATCGTCCCAGCGTTTATAGGGTCTTCCTCATTTCCTTTTCCCTTCTTTTGGGTACCACTCCGTGACTTTTTTCGTCCACCTGTTAACCTCTAGTCTTAGTATGTGACCTGCCCATTTCCGTTTTAGGTTTCTAATTCTTTTAATTATGCTGGTAATTTTTGTTTTCTTTCTGATATCTTCGTTTCTCACCTTATCTAATTTTCTAATACCCAGCATGCTTCTCTCCATTTTTCTTTGGCAAATTGCCAGCTTAAGTTCATCTTGCTTTCTTAAGGACCAAGTTTGACATCCGTATGTAAGACACGGTAGTATAGCCACCTCATATAGCTTACTTTTCCTTACCCTAAAAGTAAGGTAAACCACTACAATACAATAAATGAATCTCACCTGGACGGTATAAGTGGCGATGAGGTAATTATAAATCTCACCTGGACGGTAATAATTATAAATCTCACCTGGACGGTATAAGTGGCGATGAGGTAATTATAAATCTCACCTGGACGGTAATAATTATAAATCTCACCTGGACGGTAATAAATATCACCTGGACGGTATAAGTGGCGATGAGGTAATTATAAATCTCACCTGGACGGTAATAATTATAAATCTCACCTGGACGGTAATAAATCTCACCTGGACGGTATAAGTGGCGATGAGGTAATTATAAATCTCACCTAGACGGTAATAAATCTCACCTGGACGGTAATAAATCTCACCTGGACGGTATAAGTGGCGATGAGGTAATTATCTAAATATGATTTATAATATGTGACATCTAACTACTTGTCTGTCCATTTTGTGCAATAAAGAGTATTCATTCATTCATTCATTCCATTTATACATATTATATTATAATTTATCGAATGTCACGACAACTACAGATTTTGATAGAGTCGTGGCATTAACCTAAGTCAGTTAGGCTATGAAGACAAAAAGAGCTGCTTAATCCCGTATTAAAAAAAGATATACCTACATACATATCATCTCTTTACATAAGGAAAAAACTTGCAAAAATAAAAATAACGGCAAACACGTGGGGAAACCTGATCAGAAGAAATATGAGGATACAATTTACGCAACACAGATCTAACATTTGCCTTCTTATACTCGTAAGAAGTAGTGTAAGAAGTAGAGTTAGAAGTAAGAAGCCTTTCGACGCAGAACGCCAAAAACGCAAAACGCCAAAAACGAAAATTTGTACGCAAAAAGCCAAATTCGCAAAATGCCAAATACGCGAAATGCCAAATACGCATAATGCCAAAAGTAATATACGCGAAATGCCAAATACGCATAATGCCAAAAGTAATATACGCGAAATGCCAAATACGCATAATGCCAAAAGCCATCCAAAAAAGCCAAAAGCAAAAGCCTCCATCGTCGGTCTACCTGGTGGGGGCCTGCCTACATTTCATCTTCGGGTACTTTCTGGCACCTAATGCTATGGATCGGATATTAAATGTTGGTACTTATGTGACACTGTTTTATTTAATTTTAATCTTATCATGCGTCGGAAAGTCACACCTCGGTCACACACACACACACACAGGTTATCGGCATTATGTATTTGCCTTTTTGCGTTTTTGGCGTTCTGCGTTTTTGGCATTCTGCGTAAGTAAAGTTTTAATTACGCAGAACGCCAATTATTTCGTTTTTGGCGTTTTGCGTTTTTGGCGTTCTGCGTCGAAAGGGTAAGAAGTAGTCTTTTGGTAACAAAAGACCCACCCAGTGATATTTAGATAAATACAGATGTACTTGAATAGTACATATTAGTTACAAATTTAACAATGTTTTGGGAAATTACTTTTACACTCAATTACATTATTTGTTAGATTTATGCTACGAGTTTCACTAATAAAATCGCGAATAAAATTAACTGCTTACATAAGAATGGTGACCTGTTAATCTTTTTCACTTGCAATATAACATCGTTTTTAGATACGATATTAACACATTTAATTCAATCAAATCAAAATGTTTTTATTGTAAGTAAGTACCTTATAGTACATTTTACAACGTATTTTTTTTTACTCTACCACCGCTTCGTAAGGTGCTATAGCTGAAAGGAAAGAAGCGGCGCAAGAAACTTTCAGCAGCACATCTTTTGAAATAAATATATCTTACAATAATTATGAATACAATCATATATGTACACAATGTGCAGAGCTGGAGCTGAATTTAGGACCAAGCCTCTTTATCATTTAAGTAGTCATTTATTTTCCGTCTTAAATTTTTTCTCTGTCATATTTATTACAGTATCAGGTATCTTATTATAAAATCGTGCACAGTGACCCGTAAATGATGTGTTTACTTTACTAAGTCTAAAGCGTGGGACTGCACGTTTTAAACGTAAACCGGTTAAATCAGATACCTAAGTAAACAATACTTACAACCATAAATATCGCCCACGCTATCAAGCCCCGTCTTAGAGGCAAACAGAAGCAGCACTTCGTAAACTTTGGAACCTCACAAACCATTGCACTTAATTTATTTACACTCAACCGTAACTTTGCGTAAAAAAACGTACACAAACTAAACTACAAACGTAAACGTACTTTAAATTAAAATAATCTTTAATTTAATTAATTTTAATCTTGCACTTTATTTAATTAAATTTAAATAAAGTGCAAGTTTTTGCACTTTATTACACACGCGTGCTAACTGCTTGCTTATCGCAAGTGATGTAATTTGGTCACCGGTGTGTCTGGTATTTACGGCGATAGCAATAGGACTCCGTTTTCTCCTTCGGGGTTCGGATCCCTAAAAACTGTTAGCACTTTTGGGTACTAAAATACAAAGTAGTCTCTTACGATAATTTATGTAAGACTTCTGTGAACACGCCTCCCCCTTTCCCTTTCCCCCTTCCGCCAAGATGGACTGGAGCCAAAGCTGTGCTTCGGTATTCCAAGGGCATTTGACAACGGTGACACACATCACATCAAGCTTAAAGCTCAAAAACTGAAAGTTTTTTTTAAAATCTCATTTTAGAGGCTTTGGTACACGACAAGGTGACCATGTCAGCCTCGTTAGGGTCACTTAGGAAAGGGAAGGGAAGCTCAAGTGTTATTAGAGTCAGCCCTCACTTTGAGAGCCAGCTTAGCAAACAACAGTAAGTGTTTCATATTATCAGATAAGGGCTGACTCAAAATAATTTTGGAGCCTATTTAGAAACTAAAAGTTAAGTCAACCTAAACAGTCCAGTAAGAAAGCTCCAATTACAATGGTATACAATGTATTCGTTTCTCACCGTCAATTAATTACTTGAGTATATTGAATACATATTGAGAAAGTTAAGTTTTCATTAAAATACATGCTATCTCTTTCTACGCCATAGGTTTATAGATTGAGATGACACGAGACTTAAGAGGACGTTTCTTTTTCTTGCAACTTACGGTGAGAGTCGGGGAATTCCGATACGATATCGTCTTTATTCATAACATAGGCATTACCATAAATTTAATTTATTCAAACATACGAGGAAGACCTTCTCTATCGAAGGATCCCTATCTTCCAGATCTTAGGCATATATCTTAAGCAAGATTCCAGGAAAGAGATGTCCAGGACGTTCTAGGCGCAAGATTTGAAAGATGCAGCACGGGATCGCAAACGATTTTGTCAACTGACTGACTTCAAACTTCGTTTTGAAGATGGCACCCGATGATGATGATTTTGTATATATAGAGGATTTAAAACCGGTTCGTTAACAGTACACTGCTGGTTTAAATTCCGGGGTGGCCGCCAATTCTAAAGCTAAACCTATATGAAGCTGTCACGCTCTTCTACTAGATTATGTATGAAAGAGCAGGACGTTTCGTTTATCGATCGCTGAATTTTGCAGCTACCCCGGAATCGATGCCAGTGGTAGCCGATTCTGGATCTTCCTATTAAAACATCGCTAAAATAAACGTCACCCATCCCTCACTCTAATCTAGTTTTAACTTCAGAATTAGCGGCCACCCCGAATCGAGGTTATCCGGATTATCCGAAGTTCCTTCCTATATTAATTATGAAAATCCTCAAAAAAACCTGACCAATTAACCCACCTCAAACATTATGGTAAAACTGGCCAGCATTTGACCCAAAGTTGGAGCAAAGAGGAAAACAGTTTGAGAGCTAACTTAGCAAACAACAGTAAGTGTTTCATATTATCAGATAAGGGCTGACTTAAAATAATATTGAGCCTCCCATTATGTAGCCTATTGAGGCCAAATTTTATCCTCTCAAATTTCCCCAGGTCACACTCCATTAGGAGGTGAGTGAGGTCTTCTATAGTGTTGCAGTTGGTACAAAACGGTGATGCAGCTCTTCTCACCAAACGCAAAAACTTATTTAACGGAATGTGACCCGAGCGTAATCTAAAAGTCAAGACAAGTAGCTCCCTACCAAGACTGACACAGTCAAACCATGGAGCCCAGGCTGGCATGTAATTAAGTGTATTGTACCAAAGCCCCTTCACTTTAGCTAATTCCTCATATTGGTCTGAAAGGCGCTTCTTTTGGAAAGGAGTTTGTATTCTGTAGAAGAATTATAATGTAAGTAGGCACCTGTGATGGAAATATGACTAATTAGCAAATTATAATTTATTGGGTTGTATTTGTTTTGACATGGTTTTTTTATTACTTAACAATTTTTTGTGACCTGGACTTTAATTATTTTTTTTGGTAATTTTAATTTCTTTTATTATAACGCTTATACTGTAGCTAATATTGACTCTAAAAGAGTTTAATTATTGTTTTTGATTATTTTTGTTATTATTAATTATTTGGCATATTTTGTTTTGTTTTCAAACACAATTTATAATTGTTTATGAATAAATGATATGAATATCCTTTATTTGAACACTTGATACATATTCTAATAGTTTGTAAATTGTAAGCAAAAACAGTAAAAGTTTTTTTCACTCAATACTTGTAACTATGGCCCTTGTAGTACGGAACCCTAGAGATATACCGAGACCCGACTCGCACTTAGCCGTTTTTTATTAGTTTGTGTATTTATGTCAAGCCTCAGGAAGGCGATTCTCGCAGATGGAATATCTAATTCGACATTAAGTCCTGTCACATTCGCTCACGTTATACGTGGGCGTGACAAGACGTTCGTAGCGTTCGACTTTTGTATGTCGAACTCTGCGAGAATTGGCTTCCTGGACTCTGGACTTGACCAGAGTATTATAATATAGGCCAATAAGTGTAAATAGAGATGATACAGTCATATCTAGCAACTTGATGTAATAAAATGATCAACATATTTTTGTGCCAAAGATGTAGTAAGCAGTTGACTAAAAATGGTTTAGCTTCAATTATACACGCTGAACGTCCAATACGGCAATCTATCTATCTATCTACCAACCCATGTCTGTCCACAGCTGGACATAGCCTCTCCCAGGGCGCGCCACATTATTCGGTCGTCGGTCCACCGGGCAGGGACCGCGGCCCACACTGCGCTTTCTTGTACGCGGTCTCCACTCTAGAACTCGTCTACCCCAACGGTTGTCGGTTCTGCGACAGACATGGCCAGCCCATTGCCACTTCAACCTGCTAATCATATGAGCTATGTCGGTAGCTCGCGTAATACGCCAATACGGAAATGAATTTGAATGTATTCATGCATGTATTATGACTTTTGAAATGTGTCTTGTTTTCTCAACAGGCCTTCAACGAATACTACTCGAGCGAGCACAACCGTCTAGTCAGCTTGTGGCGGGAGGTGGTGGCTGTAAAGCGCAACTTCGCTGAGTTGCAGAGTTACACCGAGCGCGATCTGTACCGCGTGAGGAACGACTTCGATTCAGCGGCTCGAGAGCTCGTCGGCACGCTGAGTGGATATGCCATCACTGCTTTTGCTACCGGACAGGGCGTCAAGGTAATACAGCGGATGTATCAAGCTTCTTTATCCTTCCATGTAGTCAGCCGGTAGACAGGTGGTCGTTGTGAAGCGCCACGTTGCTGAGCGCGATCTGTACCGCGTGAGGAACGACTTCGATTCAGCGGCTCGAGAGCTCGTCGGCACGCTGAGTGGATATGCCATCACTGCTTTTGCTACCGGACAGGGCGTCAAGGTAATACAGCGGATGTATCAAGCTTCTTTATCCTTTCATGTAGTCAGCCGGTAGACAGGTGGTCGCTGTGAAGCGCCACGTTGCTGAGCGCGATCTGTACCGCGTGAGGAACGACTTCGATTCAGCGGCTCGAGAGCTCGTCGGCACGCTGAGTGGATATGCCATCACTGCTTTTGCTACCGGACAGGGCGTCAAGGTAATACAGCGGATGTATCAAGCTTCTTTATCCTTTCATGTAGTCAGCCGGTAGACAGGTGGTCGCTGTGAAGCGCCACGTTGCTGAGCGCGATCTGTACCGCGTGAGGAACGACTTCGATTCAGCGGCTCGAGAGCTCGTCGGCACGCTGAGTGGATATGCCATCACTGCTTATGCTACCGGGCAGGGCTTTAAGATAATGCAGCGGCTGTATCAAGCTGTTCCATCTTTCCATATAGTCAATCACTGCTCAAGCTACTTTACAGGGCGCCAAAATTATTGCTGCTGTGCTGTATCAAGTTGGATTATTCCTGTTTTGTGAAGTTTTGGCAAGTGGTCCTTTTCATAAGTGTACTTTTCATATTGACTACAATTTTGATTTGGGATATCCCTTTATAAAATTGTAATAGTTTTTCAATAAATAAACAAAATGGTGTACCTACCACTTTTTTAATTTATTTTTATTTACTACTAAACCCGTATTTGACCTCGATCTCGCCTGATGGTAACTTTGCTGTGTGTTGATCGACTAAAGACTATTCTATTTGTCGCGAGCAGGATTCCAATCTGCGACTTATCTTACCGGGGCCTGCTCCATTGAAACTACGCCACCATGAAACGCTTTTACCCTATCCCAAGCCAATTGCTGAATGTTATAAGTTATAATTAGGTTAGGTTAGGTTAGGTTTCTGATGATGAAATCTTCTAATTAGACTCGGCAAAACACGACACCATTTATTGACATAGCACAGACATTCTAACAGACAACGCCACAGTCGCGGAAACCAGAACTACTTATAAAAAAAAATGCAGTGGTACTATGGAACTTTTCTTTTCAATGGTGTGGTACTATTGTTTACATAAGTATTTATTTATATTCTTCTTTATGTAAAGGAAAATACTTTTGATTCCAGCCCGAGTCTCACCAACCAAGTGCCGGTGGCTTTGCCCCTAGCGGAGGGTACGGGCAAGGCACTAGCGGAGGGTTCGGGCAAGGCACAGGTTTCGGGCAAGGCCCCAGCGTGGCCGTAGAGAGCATGCGCGTGGACTTGCGCGACGTGACGTCACAGCGCGACCAGGCAGTAGCCGAGTTGCGCGAGAGAGATGCGCGCATTCAGCGGTTGCTTGGAGAGCTTCAGGGATTGGTAACTATTGGCCAATTGCAAGATTTCTTAATGTTCTGGTTACCTTTAGTATAGTGACATCTCTTACTAGAGATACGACGTAGAAAGGGACAGAGTAGTAAGTGTGAAGTTGATAATATAATCATAAGGTCTTTGGTACAATGAATAGCGCGGGCGCGGCTGTCATGTACGCAGACGCTCATTAAACTGTCGGTCCCGGCTGCTGTCGTCTGACAGCTATTGTCAGGCAATGTCAGAGGCCTACGGGCTGCCTGAACTACTCTGACAATAGGCTGGTCAGTATCCACACGACAGTAGTGTAGTAATGTTTCCTTTTTTCTGCGTGGCTTGTCTAACCACCTACAGATGTCGTAGAATTTTTGATTATACTATATATTTATAGATATATTTCTTCTTATTCTTCTTCTTCAGGTCCTAGAACACCTAGTGGTGCATAGGGCTGAGACAATATTCTTCCACCGCGCTCTGTCCGATGCCGCAGACTCTATGGTCTCCCAGGATACTTTGGCCGCAACCAGGTCCTTTTGAAGACTACGTTTCTATGTAGCCCTGGGTCTTCCACGTTTGCGAGATCATCCTGTAGGTTGCCAGTTGAAGGAGGCGTAGGTGCTGCTTTTTGCGCGACGCAAGGTGTGCCCTATCCACAACCATTTCCTATGGCGGATCTGTTCAGATAATGGTTTTTCACGCGCTATAGCCCACAGGGTAATGTTAGAGATTGTTTGCGGCCAAAATATCCTGAACATGTAACGCAGGCAATGTTAATAAACACTTGCAACTTGCTTTCCAATTCCATGGTGTACTTCCAGGTCTCACAGAGTAGAACACTTCAAGGCTTCAAGGATCTGGAGAGTGTGTTCGAGCGTCAAACGGGTCACAACATGGCAAAAGCTATAGATATATTTAATCAGATGTAATTAATTCATGACGTTACAAAAAAGTCAGCATTGTCCCTAACGGTTGTAATAAAGAGTAGAGTGTGGGTACATGAACAATATTTCACAATATGTATGATTTATGCCAATAATATGTAATTCTGTTTGACAGGAGGAGCGGTGTGATACCGCCGAAACTATGTGTTCGGAAGCCAACGTGATGCGGTCAGCTCTAGAAGAGGTCGCGAGAGCTCTCATACAGGACTCCGAAACTGATGTCACACCCTCCCACATGCACTTATCTGACAGGTTAGTATCAGTCAGTAGGAATGTAACAGGGACTCAGGATACTGAAGCAATGTGTCGCGAGAGCGAGAGACTCCGAAACCTTCACAAAATATTGATTTTCGATGTATTGAGAACAAACAAAACGAAACAAACGAAATCTCTTCGAACAGCAACAATAAGCCATCGATAGACTTATTTGATCCTAGGCCATTAGTTTTTAAAAGACGGGTTGAGGATGTCCTCAAATGAGCTTTCCACGCACCTACTTTATATTCTTTACTTTATTATTTTTATTTTTCAAATAGGCATAAGATTTTTAGTCATTACATTCAATAGTATTTTTTCATAACTTAATATTGTACAACAATCAATTTTCTACTTCCTAACCATGCTGTGTTTACACGTTAAGGATTACGACCTAGCTCATAACTTTATATTGATTTTTCTGTAATTTCTATGGTTGTAATCTGTTGTGTTTACCTAATAAATAAAATAAATAATAAATAAACAAAAGGTGGGTTAAATTGCCTATCTAGCATTAGGAACTTTCCTACAGTTGTCCGAGAGGAAGGCGTACGTAAATCGAAGAAATGTTCGGAGTTCCGTCCAGCCAGGGTTCAGGTTTGGTTTCAATAACCATATGATGTAACATTATTCAGCATGAAACTTGTTAACTGCAAAAATATTTCTAGGGTGTCATATACAGGTTATAACAATAAAGATAGGGCAAAAAATATTTAATTTACTTATTAAATTTTCGATAAAAATCGACAAAATTGTTTGTTTGAAAATTCTACAAATGCATGAATTATTGCTATTCTAATACTGAAATAAGAAGTATGAATGAAACTCGTTTCATTCATAACGACATGGATCAGTTTATGCCATCAAGGCACAAAATAATGGGGTTTATTTTTCTTTAGTATGGAAAATATTCATACAAGTAACAGGGTTATTGTTTCGTGTAAAGTGGTACCAGACCAGTACATACCCCCCTCGAAATATTTGCTACTAATAAAAAGGGACCTTATATATCAATAATGTAAAACATGTAAAATGACATTCAGTTTATAGAGTACTTATTATGTAAATGTGAGAATGTATTGTGCCTAATAATTTTTCATGTACTAATGTGTAAATGTATTAATAACCTGAAATCTATACACAATAAAGATATTCTTTTCTATATTCTATTCTATTCTAATATAATCTCACTATAGCGAAACTTAATATGACAATCTTGAGGTACGCTGTCTTAGCCAACAGGGATTAAAAACAATGTTGTTGTTTTTAATCCCTGTTGCCACCCCTTCTGATACATTCGTCAAACAAACGTGCTCATGTCAAACGAAAGTATTTTTATTTTATTTTATGTGGGTAGCTTACAGCCTTATTTACAAATTACATATACATATATAAAAACAATAGCCATTTATAAGCTTCCACAGTTATTAAAAAGATAATAATAAAACTCTTAATCTAGCAACCATGTACATTTACAGATATGCAGAGGAAAATTTGTTAATGAGAAAGGATTTTACGGAATCAGGACTACTGTTGAAGAGATCTATAGTAGGGTTGTTGCTTAGCTGGTTAAATGCTGCACATGCTCTTACTAGACAGCTATTCTTTCTGTAATTTGTGTGACACTTAGGGACGCGAAGTAACCTGTGAATTGTATGAATTGTTTTATTTATTTTATTTATATTTATCTTTTGATAACAAAGGTACGCTTAGATACGTCTTGGAACAATTTATATCTGTTATATTATAACATTTAAATTACTACTTACGTGCTACTAGCTGTTGTAAAAGGGCATTGTCAAAATAAAAATATGGCTGCTGCATAAGGCATTGTCAAAGTTGTTTGAAAGAAAGAATTTATTTTCAAGAGCGCATACATACAAACAATTAGGTACATAATATAAAAATGATGATAATTTTAAACAAATATAAGATAAAAATAATAAATAAACAAAAGTAATTAAGTTTGATGAAGGTGGTGTGCAGCACCGGAAAGAGGGGACTGCCTCAGCCTGTTGCCGTAGCGCTTTTAGCACTGCGGCGCTGATGTTCAGGCATCACCTGTGTGCCAGGGATCACTCCCTAATGATTAGTAATGATACACTACCGGAACACAAATTGATATTAGTAATTATAGATTGAATAGTCGTTATTGTAGTAAATACCATTAAAGAATATTAATAAACAGAAGTAAAATATTAGGAAACATAGGAAGGTACTTTAAAAAAAAATACATTAAAATACAAGAAGGTGTGTATGTAGGTATTATTGTATAAAATAAAGAGAAAATAAAAAATAAAGCAAGCAATGATGATGAAACTGCAGGACGGATTAATGTTTCTCGTCCAGGTCACCGAAACGCAACGTGTCGCAATCCGCGAACGCCACCGCCTTCGCCGAGAGCGCCATATCGGCTGTCCAGGCCGCCCTGCACAAGTACCAGATACAAATACATGAGCTGCAGGTAAATATGGGTTCATCATCAGCCTATTAATATCCCCACTGTTGGGACCGAGCCACCGAGCGGGCCCAGTGCTGATTGGTGAATTTCACACACGCCCTTAATCTCCCTTAATCTCGATGTTGGTAAACCTGTTTTTTTCAAAACAGACGCCAAAACGTTGATTGATTTTCGAGATTCTAACACGGTCATTGGCCAAATTGCAGAGTGTAAATCAGTAGCAGGGGCCATTCTATAAATAAAAAAAAATCCTTTTCTTATGTTACAAATATAAATAAGACGTCATCACTTTTAGACGGGTCAAATTAAAGTTGCCAACCTTCAGAACAGTACCTACTGTGTTCTTATAAAATGAGGGTATACCCGAGCTCCAACCCCACCCGATAGTAGTTCACACACCCCACCCACATACGACCCGCTTCTGGCGCTTACACGCGCTATCGACGCATTCCAGGCCGCTTCTCCCCGATCCCTCCCTCCCCAGCGACGTCCTAAGCCGAGGTCCGTACCCACCTGGGTGCCCTTAGGCAGTCGCTTCTAATAGTAGTTTTTAAGTCCTCCTCCAGGCTGGAGCGCACTTAGCGCTCGCCCCAAAAGCCCCGGTGAAGCTGTAAAGGTCATTAGGATTAGTCAGTTCGAAAAAAGAAAAAAAAAAGCCGAGGGCAACCAGATCCCCTCGGCTTTTTAATCTTTTTTTGGTCATTTCAAAATGACCAACTGCTTGTACAGTGGAAGATGCATAGTTTATACTCTGTGGAACTCTGTCGCAATAAGATTTTACAATGATTTCTTGGCATTCGTATGAATGTGTCCTTTGCGGGTTCAAAGTCCAAACGGTGTACTTTAGCTTCAGGCTGACTGTACCAAAGGCCATTGTACCACGGGTAATGTTTATTCTAAAATAAATATTGCAGGTGAAACTGCAAAACACAAGGGAACAGCTGGTGACGAGTAGGAAACACTGTGAAGCGGCTGACTCCAACATCGCTTCTTTGGAGGGCAAGGTGCAGGACTTGCAAGGTATATTACTGTGCTTGAGTTTTTAGAAAGGGCTTCGGATTTTCAGACTTCGGTTAGTGATAACGATACGCTAATGTACTAAGACTGTAGTGAGACAGAGACAAGATACCGATTTTACCAGATAACCGAATTCCTTTCTAAGAAATGAAATGAAATGAATTTTTATTTTCAAGAATATACGTTATGTATGAAGGATCTTAAAATTACATAGGTAGTTCCAGTATATCCTACCACATTGTGGTGTGCAAATTTATTTAATAGATAAATATATTAAACAAAAAATTAGAAAAAAAAAGATACGAAGCTAATTAACTAATACTCTTTACTCAGAGCTCACTGACTGTATTTTTTATTGGGATCCATACACCGAAGGTAAAAACGGACTGTCCGTCTGTCACGCGAGTTTAACGCATGGGCGTTAAACTAATTATAATTAACGATTTTTTTCGTGAACAAGTCTCTTACTTGACTTAGACCTGACACGTATATTAATGCCAAAATGTCGGACGACACTGTATGATAAAAACTGCTTCATTATGTCTGTAAGGATTTATAACCACATACCAGCAGATATCAGACAGTTGCCCTCAAAAGGTCTAAATACAACATGGCTGATTGAAAAATGTTTTTATTCAATGAAGAACTTTTTGATAGTAATTAATAAATATGACATTAACTTTATGGCTAGTTGGTGGACTTAATTTTATTGTATTATTGCGATTTATAACCTTTTTTTTTCATGACGTAACAATTTTTTTCATGCCAAAATAATGGCGAAACTCCTCCTCCTCCTCGCGTCGTAATCCTCAATGCTGAGGGTCGTGACCACCTTTAGGTATCACCTTCTGGCGGATGATCTTCCTCCATTTATTTCTGTCCCCGGCGGTGTGGATGGCGTCGTGAACTGTAGAGTCAAGGGTGGTGCGGATTTGGTCGGACCAGCGCATCGGACTACGACCTCGAGGCCTCTTCCCTTCAATTTTTCCGCGAATGGCGAAAAATGTATGATCTATTCCAACAATACTACTATCTTATATGTACCGTGTATCGTGCGAACAAATAATATTCCATTTCATTAATTATCTATTTATTTAAGGTAAATTGGACCAATCCAACGCGGATCTGAACCAACTGCTCCAGGAGAAGGAATCGCTGCAGAAAACTGTGGAAGCGCTGCGCATTGACAAGAATAATCTGGAGAGGAACAGAGTCGAGATCAACGCTATGGTAAATTACAACTTTTATATTTTTGACCGCCGACCGACCAAGTTGTTGAGTTAGGATGACACAGACATTAAGACATGCGTCAAGCTTATAACAAAAGGATGTTATAAGTTTGACGCATATGTCTGTTTGTCTGTGGAATCATAAATTAATAAACTTTAAACTTCGCAATCCTAAAACATTTGTATTAAATGTTGTTAAGAACAACACATCGTTCTATTACCCTATTGTGCGAATGTGTAGATTGTTTAACGAAATCTCTTCGAACAGCAACAATAAGCCATCGATAGACTTATTTGATCCTAGGACATTAGTTTTTAAAAGGCGGGTTGAGGATGTCCTCAAGTAAGCTATCCTCCCACGTACTTTATAATTTTTATTTTTCAATAGGTATTTTTTAATCATTACTTTCACTAGTATTGTTTGCTTTCCCAACTCAATGTTGTACAACAACCAATTTCCCACTTCCTAACCATGCTGTGTTTACACGTTAAGGGTTACGACCTAGCTCATAACTTTATATTGATTTTTCTGAAATTTCTCTGGTTGTAATCTGTTGTGTTTACCTCATAAATAAATGATAAATAAACCAATGATCCGATTTGGAAGCAGATTTTAGCCATTTCTGATGAAAATTGGATCAGCTGTTTCCGGGATAGATCTTGGAATATCTTATGAGATCTCTGGAACGGTAAGCGTCGGAATACGCGTCCAGTTCCAGCCCCGATTCGGTTTGCTGCAACCAACCACATGCGTTCCGCCTTCCTCCCACTTGATGTCAGCGGTTCGTGATTGGATCCAGCGAATCGAACCGGAGCTGGAACTGGACCCGTGCAATCCGGGCCTAACAGTTAGTTTAGCTTGAAGTCAAATGTTTAGGCCCATGCAGCCGTTTCCACATCTAGAATCTTAAGGACCTGATGGCGACCCGTAAAAATCTCCACAACCACAATGGTTAAATGCGGGTTTCTTGCATTTTTAATAAGTTATTTATTATCTTCGCATGTTGGTTATGGCTAATTCGCCTTTCAGGTGGAGTCCCTAACCTCGGACTACGAGAAACTTCAGAAGATAAACTCCCGCCTGGAGAAGTCTATAGAGTCTCTGGAGAGCGAGAAGAGGGCGCTGAACTCTGAGGTGGACCACTTGCACCGCGAGGCGCAGAACAGGGAGTCCGTGCTGAGGTCAGCTCTTAGTCTAGATGAAAACGTGGTCAGATAATGGTCTTGAAAGTTTTTTTTATGAGGAAAACTGAAGGGGCCGCGTTGGATGTTAAATATAAATGATATAAAAATGTTAAAATATTATTAAGGCTACAGGAGACGATCAATTGCGATTGACAATTGGAAAGGATGGCGCAATACAAACAAACGAGAAGGTTGTAAGCGCCTCTCGCTTCTTTATATAGCGCCGTCTCTCTTTAATTGTCAATTGCAATTGATCGTTAATTAATTAAGCTACGGTCAAACCGAGAAACTATTACGTCCACAACAATAATATTTCACTCATCTACAGCATGCACACATACTTTCATACTCACCCTCTCACACATAAACATACACACCCTTACACACACTCCCACCCCCAAACACACCCATACGCCTTACATACTTTCACACGTATTCGGGTATAAAATAATAATTAAAAAATATATATCAAATATTACCAAGACTAATCAATCACAACAATAATAATAATAATACATTGTAATTTGTGACTACAATTGCATATATATTATATTTATATTTGCTAGGTATTCAGTAGGGGGCGGTATTTATCCCATAGATAACTACCTAGTTATTCCCATAGATAAGAATGCTGACCTTTATTGAATACCCTCTTTTTGGGAAAGCACTGTCTCCCAAGATACAGGTTCGCCTATTTTTTTTCCTTGACTAAATCTACAGCACATAAATTTAAAAACAATACAGTCCATTAAAAAAACATACTGCCAATTAAAGATTTCCCACTTTAAAACGATGCCTATAGGGAGAATAAGTTTTGGTGTGTGTGTATGTGTAAATATGGATGTGTTTATTGGAAATGTGTGTGAGCGTGTTTGTGTAGAAGAGAGTGAAAGGGTGAAAGGGGTGTGTACATTTGTATGTGTTTGTTCGAGTCTTCACTACATGTATCCAGCTACAACGCTACTGTACTAGTACCATCTAAGTATTATTGATTATTGTTACAATGTATGAATGCTCCTGAAGGCAGCGGCACCGCCATTGAACAAGTCTAACGATGAAAATTCTTTTTTTTTTTTTTAATAAAGTTTATTTTTATGTTGGTACTAAAGTAATAATATTTTGTAATATAACATTAAAATGAAATATAGTTCAACTTTTGTTAACATGTTTTGAAATACAAGTACATTAAACTTAAAGTACATTAAAAGTAGTGGTAGATCCTAATGTGAAGGATCGCCTGGGGTGGTACCACCCTCTTATCTATTTCTGCCGTCAATCAGAAATGCTTGCATTTCTGTGTTTCGGTTTGAAGGGTAAGAGAGCCAGCGTAATTTCAGGCACATGAGGCAATCCATCTCAGTCCTCAAGATTAGCAGCGCATCAAAAACCCTCTAATATTAATACTGTGAGGTGAGATGTATATGGGCGATGGTGACCACTTACCATCAGGTGGCCCGTTTGCTCGTCTGCTCTCCTTATATATTAAAGAAAAAAAAAACTGTTTGGTGTTGTTTCAGGGCGGAAGAGGAGCGCTCGTCCCGTTTCCGCTCCGAAGTGGTCAGTCTGCGCGAGGAGCTCAACAAAACCATGCTGGCGCGAGACCTGCTCGACCAGCAGAAGTTGGAGGGCGACACCATACTGACGCAGATGGAGAAGCATAGGAGTATGAGATTATACATTTTTTGTTCCTCTTTTAGTGCCGTGGCGTGTCGGCCATTAAGAATAGCACCACTCCAACTCTCCCCGTGGGTGTCGTACGAGGCGACTAAGGGATTCTGTATTTTCCGGATCTTCAAGGCCAGAGTGAATAGGAATTTACTGGACCCGCATGCTCCATCGTCGACCTCATCGTCGGTTACCATCAGGCGAGATCGAGGTCAAATGCGGGTTTAGAAGTAGTAAAAAAAAGGGATTTTGTGGATACTATTCTGCATCTAGCAGACGGCGATAGGCTCACCCACCGAAAAGTGGGAACTACCTATGATGAAAGTGGTTCCTCTGTCTACCCCCTCGGGGATTATGGACGTGAGAGTTATTATTTGTTCCTCTTAGTCGTATTCCTCATTGATGAGGTTGCCATTGCCTTCCCCATTTCACACACTGGTTGTCTCAGTGTGCAGGTTTCCTCACGATGTTTTCCTTCACCGTTAGAGCAGTCGGTATATACATCTTTAGAAAAAATCCAAATCGCAAACTCTGAAATCACGTAAAGTTCCATACAAAACCTCAATACCTACATGACAGAAATGTATGAAACAGCTGATTCTTTAAATCTCGATATTAGAGTTGGCCCCGTAGTGAAAGGATTTCAGTTATAGGTACTGAACACCCTCTTTAGGCTCTATAGTTTCGGTTTTTGTTACTTTTTTAATTTTATTTATAAGGGATATCTACAGCTATTAACAATTATAAAATTACACATGTATTAAACTTAAAGAAGGCCAATTACAGATTTCCTCGTGTATATATGACTTAATGACCTACAGAACGCGGTTAACTTTAAGACTAATAATGTTGAATTAACATGAATATGTCATACATATTTACCACGAGTATTAAATGTTTCTAGAGACTCATTCTAGAGAAAATACTGAATCCATTCATATTTATTGTAGGTGACCTAGAAATAGAGCTAGAAAGGACGATGCTAGAGAGAGGCGACCTCCAAGACCTCGCGGAGAAGCTGCAGGCTGCCATGAGGAACCTGGAGTGCGACAAGAAGAAACTGATGGAGGATGTCAAGCAGGTAAGCTGATCACAATACATAGAGATGGGCATTTACCCGGGTAAAAACCCACTCCTGGGTAAATATGGTGGTAGATACTGAGATGCAGGATCGCCTGGGGAAGTACCACTCTCTTATCTATTTTTGCCGCAAAGCAGAAGGGTAAAAGAGCTAGCGTAATTAATGACACATGAGGTACTCCATCTACTCAAGCAGTGCATCAACAACTCTCTAATAATAATACAGTTAGTTGAGATGTCTATAGCCCGTTTGCTTGTCTGCTCTCCTTATTAAATAGATAAAAGAATAGTCATTAATAGTACGGATCCCTAAAGATATAGCGATGCCCAATTCGCACTTAGCCGTTTTAATTCAACATTGCGAATACCCACAGCTAGAAGACGAGAAGTCATCTCTATCCAGCCAGTCATCAGAACAGCAAGGAGACCTCAACTCCTTGCGCAAGGAACTCCTATCCGCGGAGCAGACACGAATGGAGCTGGAAGCTGACAAGTCCTCGCTTCAAGAGAAGATCAAGTTCCTAGAAGGAGAGCGGGAGAAGGTGGAACTTGAGTTACGACAGGTTATGAGGTCAGTTGACTCTCTTCTTTCATCATCAGTATCAGACGGAAGACACGGAGTAATTATTTTGGCAAAGAGCGTCGGTGGCACAGTGGCTAGGACACCGAACTCCCATGCGGGAGGTCCGGGTTCGAAACCGTGCAGTGCCATGTACCAATGAGTTTTTCGTATTTTTCGAAGACTTACGTACATTTACCGACTTCTCTAAAACATCGTGAGGAAACTTGCACCCTGAAATGACCAGTGTGTAAATGGGGTAGGCACAAAAGATCCTCAAGGGTCGAAGTGGCGCTGGGATTATTCCCGGTCCGCTATCGTAAGATAATGATTTTAGCAAAACCTAGGGAGATAGTTTTGATTAAGGATTGAAATTGAAAAAAATATTCGTTTACAAATTATTAATTAACATTTCACATTAAACTATAACCTCCACACTAGACGTTGCCTGTGTCGTGGAGATTACATACACACACTGACCACTTTACGATTGTAGTCAAATAACTGTAAAAGTGTTAGGTTGATTTTAAATGGAAAAAGTGGCAACACCACGACCAATTAAATCAGCTGTCTATTAAAGAAAATAAAGTTAAGCAGCGTAACTCTTGATATAAAATAAGAAATTAATTGTTTATTACCCGAAGATAATTAAAAAGTGATAAAAGACACACTGGATTTTATTATTTAAAATGTATGAATGAATGAATGGATTACAATTTATATGCACACATATACATAACACGATAGTTACATTACATTACTTTAAAGTTACTTTTTTGACTTGGAGTAAGTTCACATACATATGTGGCAAAAGGGTGACTGACTCAGCATCATGCTGTGACGATATGGCTAGACGCTAGCCACCGCCGCAGCGCTGGTTGTCAGTCAGGGCCGGGTGACACGACGCCACGGTACGTGACGGGGAGACAGCTGTCAGCATTGCACAACTATATAAACATATCTCAATACATAATAAGTGTAAAACAACTACTTCCATTCTAATATTACATTTCATTTATAGTTTAATTATTTTTCTTTTCGCAACCATAATTAAAACTTTTGACAATAAATATGCCTTAATTTTTTTACTAAACGACTGCACTGTTTGTAGGTCACGGAACGTATGAAACCATTATTGAAATCTTGGTCATCATCACATTGCCTTCTGCACATTGTATTGTACCTCTCTTTATGTTGTATGTTTTGATTATGTCCCGGGTGTGCAATAAAGTATATTTGTATTTGTATCAAGGTTCCAGATGGAGAAATTTGGCATAGACAAACTCGCAAACAGATAGACAATACCCTTGTCTGTGGTTTGACTGATAGTCTATTCAATATTGATGGTGGTATGACAGAAGAGTCAACCTGGGGAGGTTTCTTTTTTTGCTATTTCTGCCGTAACTGTATTTCTGTTTGAAAGATAAGAGAGCCAGCGTAATTACTAGCACATGAGGCACTCCACTTAAGTCCAGTTAAGGTTAGCAGCGTATAGAAAACCCTCTAATAACTTTAAAGTGATATGAGATGTCTATGGATGGTGACCACTTCCCATCAGGTCGCCCGTTTGCTCGTCTGCTATTTTTATACAATAAAAAAACATCCTGTTACAGGGAACGCGGGGAACTAAGCTCCCAACTGACAGCAATGGTTCGCAAGAAAGACACGCTGAACGAAGAGATAATCCGGCTGCAGCAGCGGCTGGAGCAGGCCAACGAGACAATAGGGAGGGTCAACCGCGCGCTGGAGGACCACGTCAAGGATGGGGAGGAGAAACAGGTATGAAGACTGCTGCTAAATGTCTTGTTATCCATACATGGCTCCATATGGGTCTCACCACTTTTTCATTGTTCAGTTTGGCTGGTGATGTCACATGGTTTTGATTCCAGTTTTTACCCTCAAAAATGACTGTTCAGGTCTTGTAACGACGTAAAAATCGACCGTGTCCCCAATTAAAATACAGAACGGCGTTCGCATTCCAGCATCTACAATCATTAAGTGCCAGGTTGTACAATAAAATAAACGATCACCTTGATATCTACCCACTAAATAAAAATAATTGTAAAGTAAAACTTAATAGATGGCTACTCTCTTTAGATTACGACACAACTGAGGCTCTAATCATATAACATTAAATTGTACACACTAAACTCATTACGTTCTTCAGATTATTAACACTTAACTTCCCACACTCACACACCCACTCACCCTACACTACAGATGCACACTTACATTATTACACACTCCCACACAACCTAACACACCCCACCCATACTCACTCTTACCATTATCTTTACTAAATTCCTTTATGATTAAATTTTCCAAATTCCTTTTAGGTTAAGAATATAATTTGTAATTTGCTTGCACAGAAAGTGCGACGGAATCCCGACTTCCAAGATTCAGGTTTTCGACCTAGTTTGTAAGTCGGAGGTCCTTTTTTTTGAGCCCCTGTATAAACTTTTTAATTTTAATTTTTTTTGTGTAAACAATTTGCTCATGTTCCTTTAGTATTATTCTCCACGTTTTCAAACCCTTTGGCACTGAAGTCTGTGTACTTTTCCTGAAATTCGGAAATATTTTCAATTTAAACAAACGCATTTCATTGGGGTACGACTCGTGACCAATTTGACCCACTAGTGGTACAGTATCTCTATATAATGGGCTCGTGGTCCCACTGTCTGGTGGGATCATCAGTCAGCCGTAATGCAGTTGCTCTGGGTCCCACTGATTTGGTCATAAACAATAACACAATATTTTAGGAACTCAACATATATTGGGACCACGAACCTACATTTTCAGGCTAGTGGGACTACGAGTAATGGTGGGACAATGTAGGTGGGACTACGAGTCACACACCATTTCATTTCGGTTTTTTTGCGCTGAAAAACATTTTCTCCCTGTAATGAATATATTGGTCTCGGTACATACGAGCCATTAACCCGGCCCCAGGGAAGACAGAGTCACCTTCTCTTGCCTTCCACTGGGGTAATTCCTGTCCGGCGCGTCCCAGTCGCGGGGGTGGGCACCTCACACCTCAGTAGGCCGGGGTGTGTAGGTGGCGGAGTTCGGATGGGGACCCAGTACCGCGGGGTATAACGCGGAACCCGTGCCCAGGGTTACGGGTGAAGTCCTCAACGGCTGTGACAGCGGAGATGGCAACCATCGGTACGGCGGAGGAGGCAGGTCACTATGACTTAAACTAGGAACCTGACAGAGGGCAGCAGTACCTGTCAGTACTATACAGAGGCGGAAGAGGTGGGCTCTGGTACGGCTCTGAAATAGATTATACTGAGCGCAGCTGCAACAGTGTCGACGGTCAGTGTACTGCGGTGCGGAAGGCAAGGGGAAACCACTGCACTATTTCCCAAAAAAGTAGTCAACCTTATAGAAGGAAAAGTTGAAGGCAAGCGGGGAAGAGGAAGACCGAGGATAAGCTACTTCGATCAAATCAAAGAGAAGGCTGGCGTTGCGTCGTATAAGGAGGTCAAGGAAAGGGCCCTAGACAGGACACAGTGGCGTTTACTACACCGACAAGAGCATAGCTCTTAAATTGAAGAAGAAGAATGAATATATTAAATACATACAGCAAATTTCTATCCATCCGTCTATAATTATTCTACCCGTCGTATTTGTTCGTCCCATCCAATCTCTACACAACTATCTAGATTTTTCTATCTACCCACTTATCTTCCCATCCGCTCATCTATTTATCCATCCATCATCTCAACTGGCAGCAATATTTGGACTCTGAGGCCGGTTTACACCTTTTCAAGTGATTAGTCAAGTGGACAGTAGGACAGTGGCAAGGACAGTGGATAGTAGGACAGTGCTGGTATACACTGTCAATTCTACTATCCAATGTCTGTGCCACTTGAAAAGGTGTACACGAGCCGGACAGTAGTAAGGGCTGTTCAAACAAAATCCTACTGTCCTTTGCCACTTGCAAAGATCTCAAGGGGTCCTAATTTTGTGCAATAAAGAGTATTCATTCATTCATTCCTACCATTATTCGAATACTTACATGAATCAAATATTTTTGCCACTACTTTATACCTTCCCATCTGTTCCAGATCCTGATAGACAGCCTGGAGAAAGACAAGCATCACCTACAAGAGCAACTAGCGGGCGTGAGGTCAGAAAAGGACGCGTTAGAAGCGGTCCTCTTCGACACCGCGAACATGTTGGAAGACGCCGACAACAAGCGGAACAAGTTGGAACATGAGCTCCAGGAGTGTCTGGTGCAGCAGGAGAATTACAAGGGTAAGGGAAAAATTACAAAGGTAAGGGAAGAATTACAAGGTTAAGGGAAGAACTTTGTATTGTTGTCCCAAGTCATACCAATAATCAGTACTTATGTCGCAGTTGTTAGTTGGTTAACTTTGTATAAGGACTGGCTGAACATCAGCGCTGTGTGTTTACACTCAGGCATTAGCTGAGCCAGGTGCCTATTGCCAATTGTATTATGGAGTGAACTAAGTATGTATTTTTGTGTGGTAATAATGTGTTTTTCTTCTTCTTAAGTCAAATATATTATAAAAATAAATAAACAAAAGTAATTAAGTTTGATGAAGGTGGTGTACAGTACCGGAAAAAGGGGACTGCCTCAGCCTGTTGCCGCAGCGTTTTAGCACTGCGGCGCTGATGTTCAGGCATCACCTGTGTGCCAGGGATCACTCCCTAATGAACACTACCGGAACACAAATTCATATTAGTAATTATAGATTGAATAGTTGTTATAAATACCATTAAAGAATATTAAAAAACAGAAGTAAAATATTAGGAAACGAAGGAAGGTACTTAATTTTAACTAACTACTTTTTTACGTCATTTTAATTATTACTATTGTTGGAAACAGGTCAAATAGCCCGCCTGACCAAAGACCTGGACAACAGTGAGAAAAAGCTCCGAGACACCCGCAACTCCATGCAGCAACAATCGGGCAAGAAGGAGGCGGAGTACCAGCAGATCATCACCAACATCAACAGGACTACCACTGAGAACATCACCAAGCTGAAAGAGGAGAAGGTATGCTTTATTTACCCGACTGTGTTTATATACAGACGTTAGACACACAGTAGAGCGTCGGTGGCCAAGATCGAGGTCAAATGCGGGTTTAGTAGTGAATAAAAAATGAAAAAAAATAATTCAGAACGTAGTACCTAATTAATACTTTTACGTTACCTTATTGTAATGTAATAAGGGGCTGGTTTCCGCAACTCGTCTTCAGCTGGAATGGAGATAGTAAGTAGAGGAATAGATCGTCGGTGGCACAGTGGCTAGGACACCTGACTCCCATGCGGGAGGTCCGGGTTCGAAACCGTGCAGTGCCATGTACCAATGAGTTTATCGTATTTTTCGTAGATTTCTATACATTTACCGACTGCTCTAACGGTGAAGGAAAACATCGTGAGGAAACCTACACACTGAGATGACCAGTGTGTAAATGGTGTAGGCACAAAAGATCCTCAAGAGTCGTGGTGCCGCTGGGTTATTCCCGGCCCCCTATCATAAGATAGGATAAGATATACAGACGTTCCGATTTGGCAGGATCCTGCAAGGTACCTCCGGCATTTTTTCGGAGCCAGTTCCGGAATTACCTCTGAGTCCTCGGACCTGGATCTCGGATCTGTGTGGTGTTATATAGTATATAGATACCTGATACTGATAAATATGACAGAGAAAAAAATTAAACCCATATAAGACGGATCTTATATGTAAAAAGGGTTATTATAAAATAAATGACTACTTAAATGATAAAGAGGCTTGGTCCTAAATTCAGCTCCAGCTCTGCACATTGTGTACATATATGGTTGTATTCATAATTATTGTAAGATATATTTATTTCAAAAGATGTGCTGCTGAAAGTTTCTTGCGCCGCTTCTTTCCTTTGAGCTATAGCACCTTACGAAGAGGTGGTAGAGTAAAAAAAATGACGTTGTAAAAATGTACTATAAGGTACTTACAATAAAAACATTTTGATTTGATTTGATTTGATGGTAGGTCCGATCGGCAATTCCAATTCTTAGATGAGTGCTTGCTGCGGTCCCAACGCTTTGTCCCAACCGGATCCATACAGGTCCAACAGACACGGATCCGGGATCCTGTTCCAAGGAGTCAGATTCATGGCTCCTATCTCTCTAAATTGTATTTTTTTTAATTGAGTACTAAATCCGCATTTGACCTCGATCTCGCCTGATGGTAAGCGACGATGAGGTTTAGAACACATATTCTATTGCAATAAAGCCTTTAGCACACCGCAGAGAAACGAAATCGGGCGAAACTCATAGAAAACAAGAATACCTAAAAATATATTTCTATGGTATTTCGTTCCGATTCGTGATAGAGAAAGCATTACTCTAACTAATAAAAAATAGTAACGTGTCATGGATAAGGTTCAAGAAAAAATCTAGTTAATAGTTGCGGTTGTTGGTACTTGGTGAAACTTGTTGTTCAGTATTTGATTCAATAAATAGATCACGACTGTGGCCTCTTTTTTAATGTAACTGCATATAGTTGTACTACGAGCCGCTAGATGGCGCGACCCGTCCTCGAATTCGCAAAAGATTGCGTTTGGTGAGTATTCAAGATTATAATGACACGCCTAACGGCTGTGCATTCAGTTCTAACCTAACTTTCGGGTGACATGCATCCAAAACCGCATGCATCGATTACAAGGTAAAAAGCGCTAAAATTATAGCCAACGGAACTCAAACATTGTGCTTAAGTGGGTTTGTGAATTAATCTATACCTAAAAACAGTGACGTGTGAAGACATCGAAGCCCTGCCGGGTACACGTGTGAACGGACATTGCCTATCGGTAAGTGGTACTGTCCTTATGCATTATATTATTAAAGGGGTCCACAATCGTGATTAGCAATTAGCAAATACCTTTAGTCCTTTACATAACACTTGTAGTACATGATTAGACTTAAATAATATACTGTTTCACGGTTTTTTATTGTATTTTATTAATTACGACCGGTTTCGTTTACACATCTTCAGGTAGTAATTAGGTAAAAATCTAGTGTTTTGTATTTAGTATGAAGATAAAGTGTTTTCCAATAGGAACAACTCCGCCAAGTCCTCGAACACAAACTGAGCCAGACCATCGCAACACTAACGAGCGAGAAGGAATCATGCGAGGCCAGTGGGCGCGAGAGAGAGAAGAAGCTTCTAGGCATCCGCGACCAACTCATATTGCAACACGATGAGGCAATGTTACGGGCTGAGAATGATAAACAGCAGGCGTTGCTTATGGGTGAGTTATTTTGTCGATATATAAATTGAAATCGTTTATTTAGCGCTGTAAACACCAGAATACAGAAGTATACAAAGTTTAACACATGCAGCACAGAACATCTGGTGTGGTACAGTGCCAAAAAGGGTACACCAGCTCAGCATAATGCTGAGGCAAGCCACAGCGCTGATTTTCAGCTGGCCCCTCAGTGACTGCACGGACGAAGAAAGCAACAGTGTGTGCGTGTTGTGTTGTATGAATGTGTTTGTTTGTATGAATGAGGATATTAGTGTGTGAGGTACTGAGTGTGTGGGAGGGTGATGGCATGGTGCTTGTACTTAGACGTGCTGGTCGTGCCGGCCATAAATACTCACGGGAAGAGTTGGGGAGGTGCTACTCACCTCCCCAACTCTTCCCGTGAGTTATTTTTAGTTCGACTTTGAGCTCAGATACAAATACAATACAAATATACTGTATTGCACACCCGGGACAAAAACAAAACATACAACATAAAGAGAGGTACAATACAATGTGCAGAAGGCTGCCTTATCGCTTTAAGCGATATCTTCCAGGCAACCTTCAGGTTTGCAAGCTGCCAAGCAGTAGTAATAATATTACATAAATACTATAATATATACAGAAATATAATACTTAATATATAATCAAATATATAATAAATAAATAACACACATTATATGCTAAAATGAAACTGCATTAGAACAACTCAGATGTTCCTACCATTGAGCCATTCCAATTATAAATTACAAGAGCGTCGGTGGCGCCGTGGTTAGGATGTCAGACTCCTACCCTGGTCCGTATTCGAAACCATGCAATGTCATGTACCATTGAGTTTTCGAAAGACTAACGTACTTTTATCGACTGCTCTGACGGTGAAGGAAAACATCGTGAGGAAACCTGCACACTGAGATAACTAGTGTGTGGAATGAGGAAGGTAATGTCAAACCACCCCAAATAAAGTAAAAAAAATGACGTAAAAATGAACTATAAGGTACAATAAAAACATTTTTTTTAAAATGATCTGTCAAGAGAGTCGTTCTATGTAATTAATTCCGTAGAATTATCACGACCCTCAGAATTGAGGAATACGATTTAGTAAAACCATTTCAAACATGGATAGGGTATGATGATGACCAGGAAGAATTAAAGGGATCTTTCTTACAACGAAAAGTCGTGAATTTCTTAATTTTTTAATTCATTGTTATTCGTTCCAATTATTTCATTTTCAATGCCTCGTTTCAGCCCATCAGGAACAGCAAGCGTTAATTGAACGTCTAGAAGAAGCGAAACGTGGTCTGGACTGCGAACAGAACAAGCTCGAACGTCTTCGGAGGGAGGCTCAGGCGAGGGCCGACCAGGACCGGACCTACGTCAACCAGTTGAAGGAAGAGATGGCTGCTTTGAAGACAAGGCTTGAGGAAGCTAAGTAAGTGATTTAGATTATCCTCACATTCGGATTCGCTCTCCCCAATGATAACCTAATCCAGAAGGATTTACAATCGCAAGGAAGAGAAATCCGACCTCCTAAGGATGTGATAAGGATTGGGAAAGTGAAATGAATGGGACATAAATGAATAGCAGTATTCTGCTAGAGCATGCGAATTTGAATTCAAACATGATTCGTGTCTTTTTGTTCAGTTACAAATGTTAAAGAGGCGGCGTTATCGCTCAAAGCGATCACTTCCAAGCAACTACATTGAATTATTATCTCATATCATTGTAGAAGTTGAATGAATGAATACTCTTTATTGCAAAAAAATAGTGTGATGTGTGTAAATAGTGTGATATGTGTAATGTGCCGGGACCAAGATTATTTATAAACATCTACCTTTTCTTTCATTCTTTTATAGATATAGATTACTCGTATATCCCTCATGACTCGACCTCTTTATTGGCACCGATTCCTGGGTGGCCGCCAAATTTAGCGATAATCGCTAAACGAAACCTCCCGCTCACTTTTATACATAATAATGATGTAGGCCATTGTCTACCTTGGCGACTGCTATGGATTTGTCACGTTACTCTTACAGATAGTATACGAGTGAGCGTGACGGTTTCAATTAGGTTTTTGGTGGCCACCCGGAATCGACGCCAACACCTTGCTTTTTCTCCAGGGCCACAGCAGAAGACGATTGCGCCCGCTTTGAGAACCGCATCAAAGAACTTCACTTGGAGAAGGAGGCCTGTAGCCGCGAGTGTACTGAGACCCGCGCGCAGCTGTCTTTAGCCGAGGATAAATATGACAATGCGTACGGACAGCTGCAGGAGACCTTGAGGAAACTGAAGGAACGTAAGTGATCTAGGAGTCCCATGGACTGTATTCGCCGTAGGAACGGTCTCGTCAAACTTTAATTTCCCCACCTATCCAGGGTCATACCTGAGACAGCGAAATATTACACCCTAGACGAGTAACTTCCAACATTTAATCTGTTGTGTTTACCTAATAAATAATTAAAATTAAATCATTAAACACGACTAACTTTTTGAAATCCAATAAATTCTGTTCGGATTTTATATTAAAATATTTTTTTAGATAAATAATATCGCCCGGTGCACTTATCCCTACCAAGCTATCCCTACCAGTAGGGATAAGTGGAATTTTTTTCCACCTATTTCTACCGGTAGGGATAGGTGCACCCTCAAATTCCACATAGTGCTAAGGAATGGGTTCAAAGTCCATGGACACAAGATTATTAATAATAATTTAAGTTAATTTATTTATAAGGTAAACACAACAGATTACAACCAGAGAAATTACAGAAAAATCAATATAAAGTTATGAGCTAGGTCGTAACCCTTGACGTGTAAACACAGCATGGTTAGGAAGTGGGGAATTGATTGTTGTACAACATTGAGTTGGGAAAGCAAGAAATACTATTGAATGTAATGATTAAAAAATACCTATTGAAAAATAAAAATAACAAAGTAAAAATTATAAAGTAGGTGCGTGGACCGTTCATTTGATTTGATGTTTTGTAAATTTTCTAAAATGTTTGATTTATTGTTGATTTTATGAATAATAGAAATATATAAATAAAAAAATAGATATCATTATTTCTTGTCCACAGTGGAAAACGAAGCCGACAGCCTTCGCAAGGAGCTGACCGACGTTCGTCGCCAACTTACCAACTGCTGTGCCGAGAGAGAGAAGTACAACAGCAGCTGTCGGGAGCTGCGTGAACACGTGAAGAGAGCCGAACACGAGCGTAGGGAGGCCGCACGCGCCACGGACGAAGCCTACCACAAGATCACCAGTAAGTTACGTTCAGTTGCGTTATATATAACCCGCACCATGCTATCACCCTCCCACACACTAGTACCTCACATACACACTAATATCGTCATTCATACATCACAACACGCACACACTGTTGCTTTCTTCGTCCGTGCAGTCACTGAGGGGTCAGCTGAAAATAAGCGCTGTGGCTTGCCTCAGCATTATGCTGAGCTGGTGTACCCTTTTTGGCACTGTACCACACCAGATGTTCTGTGCTGCATGTATTAAACTTTGTATACTTCTGTATTCTGGTGTTTACAGCGCTAAATAAACGATTTTCAATTTCAATTTTTCATATATTTTTATTAAATAAGGAGAGCAGACGAGCAAACAGGCCACCTGATGGTAAGTGATCACCGTCGCCCATAGACATCTCACCTCACTGTAGGAGATAGTTTTAAAAAAAAATAGCCTATAGGCTGTCCCACTGCTGGGCAAAGGCCTCCCCTCCTTTCCATTTTTCCCTATCCTCGGCGGCCTTATACCATCCTTTTTGGAAGTGGTCGATATCGTCCTTCCACCTACGCCCGGGCCTGCCTCGGCGCCGCTGTCCGTCTTGTGGCACCCAGTGCATGGCGATCTTTGCCCACCTTTCCGGATGCACTCGTGGCCTGCCCAGTCCCACTTCAATACAGATGCTTTGGTGATTGCAGATATTTAGAAACACTTTATTGTACACAAAATCAGGAGAAGTAAAAACTACAGGAATAATAGTATGACATGTACAAAGGCGGCCTTATCGCTTAAAGCGATCACTTCCAGGCAACCTCTGAAGTTAATTGGACATTAAAGATTAGCGACAGTGTAGTGTGAAGATATGAAAAAGGTTACTATTACTTAATATACAGTAAATTTAGTAAAATAAAAGTAATATGATATATATAAACAAATATGCAGGTATACTAAAATAGTTAAATGCATATATATACATAATATATAATAGATAGACGCATATAACAGATAGTTAACAATAAATAGGTAAATATACATAATAATAATAAAAAATAGTAGTAGTACTAACTGATGATTTTTAACCATCGCTTACTTACTTCTTCATAGGTATACACCTAAGTAGAGATTTTGTAGGGAAAAAATGTATGGGAAATGTTTTTTGTGATTTTTGACTTTTCTAGCTTTCTAACCTCAGTTGGTTCCATAGAATCTTTTCATTTTTATAAGAAATAGGATCACTTGACACCATCAAAAATTTCCCTTTAAATAAATAAATATTAAAACGTTTATTTGCTCAAAATACATGTCTTGTTTTATTATAAATTACATTAGATACAATTTATTTTTTCTGATTGACCTGTTGATATCAGGAACGACAGCACCCGTACTAATTTTGTAAAAAAAACTGTATAACTGTATTACAGGAACATATGGTTCCATAGAATCTTTTCATCCTCATAAGAAACAGGATCGATTGACACCATAAAAAGAAAACTTGAGAATTGCCCTTTTTCTCGCTGATTGTACATTTTTTTTCAAAATCTGTGAACGCAGTTGTAAATTACTCCAAAAGTTAGGCTAGGTCTCTTAAGAACGTTTTCCTGAAGCTACAACGGTTCATGTAGCTGCCTTTACTGCCAATACAATACAATACAATCTTTATTAATAACAATAAGTTACAGGTCAATTTTTCAGGACAACAATACTCATACTTATGTATAACAATAATAAAAATGATTATAATTTCCAATTAATTATTTTTTTCAATAAATAATTTAATCAAAAAATTCAAAATTCAAAATTATTTATTTAACCAAAATATAACATGATGATACACAAAGTTACCTTTGGACCCCACACTAGGCTAAGCCTGTCCCGTGGGGACCATTACATTATTAACCAGGAATTCAAATACGGCTTACAGTACATACTCTAAAACTTTACATTGGTATGAATTAGAAAAAGGGATATTGGGGAATGGAGGGAAAGAGAGAATGGACGGGGAGGAACACTCGGCACCTGAGACTCTTTAAGTAGTTCGACTGTGGGGTACCGGAACGGCTTCCTCAGCATTACTTTAAGCACAGAGCGCTGGGCTCTTTCCAAAGTTATTATCCAACCTATCATTTCCAACTTTCAATAATGAATAAAATTAAAATAAAATAATAAAAATATAATAGCAGGTACCTATTGTAAATATTCTCTCTCTCTTCTCTTTCCACCTTGTATTCTTTCAATAGAATAACCTATTTCTTTCACAGCTTTAGAAGAGAACCGCACATCCCTAGAGCTGGAACTGTCCCGACTACAGACCCAGCTAAAAGAGGCGGAGTCTGGGGGCGAGCACGTGGCCCGCTCGCTCAAGGCCGCCGAGGCGCAGCTGAAGAGGGAGCGCGCCGCTTTGGAGCAGGCGCAGCACGACATCAAGGAGTTGCACTCCAGGTCAGTTAAAAAAACGACTGGTCCAGGTTGAGGGTTGTATGACATTAAGGACTCCAGGTCAGTTGGCAAAAAAAAGCTGGTCTTTATTAAGGCTTATGCCGTAGTGATCATGTTCTGCTTTTGTGGTATTCTGCTTAGTCATGTCCTGTTTTAGTCATGTTCCCTTTTAGTCATGTATTATTTTAGTCATGTTCTGTTTTAGTAATGTTCTGCTTTAGTCATGTTCTGTTTTAATAATGTTCTGATTTAGTCATACGCTGTTTTAGACATGTTCTGTTTTAGTAATGTTCCGCTTTAGTCATACTCTGTTTTAGACATCTTATGTTTTAACAATGTTCTGTTTTCGTCATGTCCTGTTTTAGTCATACTTTGTTTTTGTCATGTTCTGTTTTAGTTACGTTCTGGTTAAGTCATGTTCTGTTGAGCCATTTACCGACAAGTTTTATGATTGCTCTAATTTGGGAAATGTAGCGAAACATTATGCGGAAATTACGCAGAAAAAATAGGTAAACCGCGTAACAGGCGCGGCAAGAGGGGCGCGGGCGGGACGACAGAGGGCGAGCTTGCCGCCCGCTCGCCTGTTACGTGGTTTACCTTTAATAATTTAGTATGGGATTTCGGCGACGTAATCGCAGCCAGGTGCGTCGGGGGTAACTTCAAAAGCATTGTGGGCCTAACCGTTACGAAGTTCGTCGACGTAATTTCCGCGTGGTGTTTATCAAGTGAAAGAGGTCTCCCGCCATTTGTGAGAACTAACAAAATTAACCCCATGCATCATAAATTTCACTCGCGTCTTTTGGCTAGTAGCTTTGCAAAATAATTTGTTAATATTTTAGACTTCAAAACGAGAGTGAAGAGCGCGAACGTTGCGCCAACGACGCGGCAACCGCCCGAAGACATGGTGCCGAACTGGAAGCCATGCTGGGGTCCACTCGGGCCGAGCTGGCTGCGTGCCGGCAGCGCGGGGCCGAGCTGGAGGAGGCCTGCAGGGCCCGCGACCAGGTGCGTTTAGAGGCGACTCTCCTTGTAATGTAATAACGGGCTGGTTCTGGGAACAACTACTTACTCGAACCACCCCAACCTCGCTAGAAAGTCCAGCAGTCCTTTAATGTTCTGTAGGACATCGGGAAGTGATCCTGGGGTGCCGAGGCTTTCCGCCCGGTAGGTGGTGACCTCACTGCATTCCAACAACACGTGGGTGACCATCCCGTGGGTGTGCAGATATCCTCACGATGTTTTCCTTCACCGTTAGAGCAGTCGGTAAATGTACCTAAGTTTTCGAGAAAAAAAAACGAAATACTCATTGGTAAATGACATTACAGTTTCCAACCCGGACCTCTCGCATGGGAATCCGCCAAAGTAGATTTTTTTTAAAATTTTAGAGAAAAGAATTGAAATCTTGGGTAGGTCACTAATTATTTTTTCCTCATTGGATCAGGAATTGGTCTTACGTTTGGAAGACTGCCGCTCTAAAGAGCGTCGTTTGGAAGAGCTCAAGCACAATTTGGAGGTGTGCCTCGCCGACGCCACGCAACAGATTCAGGAGCTCAAGGTAATAGATAGTATATAGATATAAATACAGTGAGTTATTTCCCTTGATATTGTGAGTTATCCCCCATGATATTGTTATGTAACCTATTCCTATCCCTCTTGACAATGTGAGTTATTTCCCTTGATATTGTGAGTTATCCCCCATGATATTGTTATGTATCATATTCCTATCGCTCTTGACAATGTGAGTTATTTCCCTTGATATTGTGAGTTATCCCCCATGATATTGTTATGTATCCTATTCCTCTTGACAATGTGAGTTATTTCCCTTGATATTGTGAGTTATCTCCCATGATATTGTTATGTATCCTATTCCTATCCCTCTTGACAATGTGAGTTATTTCCCTTGATATTGTGAGTTATCCCCCATGATATTGTTATGTATCCTATCCCTATCCCTCTTGACAATGTGAGTTATTTCCCTTGATATTGTGAGTTATCCCCCGTGATATTGTTATGTATCCTATTCCTATCCCTCTTGACAATGTGAGTTATTTCCCTTGACATTGTGAGTTATCCCCCTTGACATTGTGAGTTATCCCCCTTGACATTGCGAGTTATTATTCTTGATACAGTGAGTCATCCCCCTTGAGATCCTTGATACAGTGAGTTACCTATCTTTACAATAGGTACCTCCTATTATAACATATTCTTTATTTTATTTTAATTTTATTCATTATTCACAGTGGGAAGTGATTGAATTATTAATTGTTTTTTTTTTAAATTTGAAATTATAATCCTTTTTATTATTGTTATACATACATAACTATGAGTATATTGTATTGAAAATGACCTGTAACTTGTTATCAATAAAATATTGTATTGTATTGTATATGTGATATTGTAAGTGATCCCCCTTGAGATTGTGAGTTATTCCCCTTGACATTGTGAGTTATCCCCCTTGACATTGTGAGTTATCCCCCTTGACATTGTGAGTTATCCCCCTTGACATTGTGAGTTATCACCCTTGATATTGTGAGTTGTCCTCCTTTCCCCCCAGGCACGGCTAGGAGGCAGCGAAGGCCGCTGCCGCGCCCTCGATGCATCCCTAACGCAATGCGAGAGCGGCAAGCGCGAGGCCGAAGCGAAGCTGTCGTCCATAGCACATTCGCTGCGGCGCGTGTGCGGCGTGCAGCCCGACGGGTCTGTTCAGGCCGCCGCCAGGCGCCGCCTCGCTAGCCCCTCCAGGAGATATAGCCCGCATAGAGGTTTGTAATTTTTACGTACATAAATTCTCGCGTCCACAATCCCGAAGGGTAGACAGAGGAACCACCGGAGAACTCCCATTAGGTCATGCCTTCACTAGGTCATGCGTGACAACTACAATTTACACGACTCATTGTAGGAGCATTCACAGGTCATTATGGCACTAAGAGCCTCCTACATAAGATGAAACTGACAGACAACCCCACCAGCAAAGCCTGTGGTTACACCATTGAGTCAATGGAACATCTATTGTGTGAATGTGACTCGTTGGCTAGAAAGATGCAAAGCATCTTTAAGGAACAGGAAGGAGATTAAGTTAAGGGGTGAGCACAAAAGATCCCTGAGGATCGAAGTGCCGCTGGGGTTATCCCCGGCTCCATGTCTTAAGATAAGATAAGGTCATGCGTGAATTTTTTCACACTATGTCATGCATGACCTTAGTGAGCGCATGACCTACTAGATTCCATGTCAAAAGGGGGAATTATTAATCAAGCTAACTTAGCTGAAACGAAAGCACACTAGGAGTACGGCCGGCAGTACGGTGAGTCCGTCTTGGATCAGCACAACACTATGGTGGTACGGTAGGTACAAAAGAAACCACCGTCCGTACCCTTGGTGGTGTGGTGGTTCCGTCACAGAGTATGAAGATAACTTCATTTGGAAGTCACGTCATTCGTTTTTCACTTTCATTGAATATTGTTTAGCTTAATAAATATTTTTGTATTTCTTTTGTAGGTCGTGACCACTCTGAAGATCGCAACGAAATAATAGACGTGGACCCGGAGATGATCAAGAAGGGTGTGCGCAACTTGATGCATGAAGTGTGCCAGATTGAACGGGAGAAGGTTCGTAGAACTACGATTTTTTTAAACTCTTTATTCTGTCTGTGAGAAGATTAATTGAAAATTGGGAGCTTTGTAGATTTTTTATTACTATCTCACATTTTTTTAAAAACCTATAGATTGTCCCACTACTGGGAAAATTAAATTAAATTAAAATGTCATTATTTTCAGGCACTAGTCCCATAGAATAGAAAACAAATAATAAATTAAATTATCAATTAACAATTAATTAAATTAATTATAATAAAACACATTATACATAAAATTATTTAAATTTAGTAATATATGTATATAAATTTTACAAAGTTTTAAATTTGAATTTTAGAATTTTAGATAAGTACAATCATAATTATAATTTTCAAATAATTAATTAAATGTCAATAATATATCTAACCCAAATCTACTTAAATCAAATTATTATTATTATAAAAAGCCTCCGTGGATTCAATAAATTAAATAATGGATTTTGGGTGGGATTACGAGGTTTCTGACTCACGAATTGTCTCCAATGTCGTAGTTTTGAGGCCCCTCATGCTGGATTGCTGGCAACTTGGTTTTGTCAGAAAATATATATATGAAGAATGACAGGTCAAAAAGGAAGATGGCCGTTGTCGGTAAGGCGGCAATAGATCGGCCAAAAGGAACAGGATGCAATCATAATCAAGTCCATATTAGTACTATTGTTTATTTTTCTCAATGAATTTTGAACATCCTTCCTAAGGTTTCATTCCACCTATGCCTGGGCCTACCTCGACACCGCTGTCCGTCTTGTCATGATGAGAAAAAAATGTTTAAATGGGATATAGCACGCAAGTCTAGTAAGCGCCTTTTCAGTCTGGAATTGCGAGCAATATTTTCGATGCAAAATTATGGTAACCTTGAAAACTTAGATGGAGTGACTTATGCGCCGGTAATAATGCAGGCTCTCTTACCATTCAAACCGAAATACAGCCATGCAAACATTGCAGCAGAAATAGGTGAAAGGGTACCACCCCAAGCTTACTCTACAGTCATACCACCTTCAGTACTCCAATTCGGTGAAATACTGAAGGTTGCTTGCTTATCGTATGGTTAGTGGCCAACCTATTTGTCAGAGTTGTTCAGGCCGCCCGTAGGCATCTGATATGGCTTAACGACTGCTGTCGAACGACAACAACCGGGACCGACTGCTTAACGTGCTCTCCGAGGCACGGGCAGCTCAGATAAAGGATAAGCCACTAGCGGTCACCCATCCAGGTACCGACCGCGCCAACGTCGCTTAACCTGCACGATCACTTTCGGACCGTGCTCGCAACTAGGCTACGAGCTCCTACGAGATACTAAAGGTGACGGACACGGACACGGGACACGAGCAGAATTTGAACCTGCGACCTTGCCGTTCCGTGGCAGTGTTCTAACCAACTGAGCTATCGCGGCTCATCCTGCTGGCTTCAAATTAGTCAACCCATTCTCCGTGTACCGACGTAACTTAGGTTTACTTGCCTTTACTTAAGTAAAGGCGCGGTTACAAATAGTCGTTGACCGCTTCGGCGACCGACCTGCGTTGGCCGACCTACGGTCACCAACCTCCGTTGTTTACATTTGATCGTTGGCCGAAATCGTTCAAAGTCATTCGTTCGTTGACAACCTAGTGACACTTTGACGTTCGCCGAATGCGGTGGACATAGACGGTGGCCGCATGCTGTGACCGCCCAGGCGGTCGGTCAAAGACTATATGTAACCGCACCTTCAGCATGAGGTATGAATAAAATTGGTTTCTTCACTCTTATTCCAGGATGACTACAAGTCCCAATTGAACGTGGTGAAGAAGCAGTTGAAAGAAGCGAGCGACCAGCAAGGGAAAGGCGAAGGGAAACTGCAGTCAGTTACAAGCAATCTGCGTAATATTCAAGAGGAGAAGTCGCGGTTACAGAGTTCACTGGGACAGAGGGACGCACAGTTGAACGCTTTGGTAAGTTTTCTTATATACGGTTAAAAATATTAGTCACTGTTCAGAAATTTTTGCCCCATTTTCTTTTTATGGTTGACAAGGAGAAAACCGGTGATGGCTGGATTTTCGGCGACATGGTTTTCAATGAAAAGATTCAGATTAATTTATATGTCCAAAATGTAGGTACATAATTACAAGATGGTATTTTCTAAACAAACAGCCGATCTTTATCTTACTTATCTTATGATAAGGGCCGGGAATAACCCAGCGGTATTTCGACCCTTGAGGATCTTTTGTGCCTACCCCACTTTACACACTGGTCATCTCAGTGTGTAGGTTTCCTCACGATGTTTTCCTTCACAGTTAGAGGAGTAGGTAAATGTACGTAAGTCTTCGAAAGATATGAAAAACTCATTGGTACTTGGCACTGCACGGTTTCAAACCCGGACCACCCGCACGGGAGTCCGGTGTCCTAGCCACTGTGCCACCGACGCTCTCAACAACCGATACATTCTACTCAACAATGAGCATGCAAATATAAAAACTAAATAATATAACAGTCAGATAAATTTATATTATAAATGGAATCTATTATTAGGACTAATAACAAAATCTATTACTAGTTTAAAAACATATTATAATTATTAAGGAGCTGCAAACGCAGACAAGCAAACGTACTACCCGGTGGTAAGTAGTCACCGTTGCCAATAAACATGTCAACTTACTATATTTTGTATTATTCGAGGGTTTTCGATGCGCTGTTAACCTTGTGGCAAGTCCACAGTGGGTAGGTGTAATGCCTAATGTGGAACTCTCTTCCACCCGACGTTATCCCGCAGCGCTACGACATGGGATGCTTCAAAAAGAACGTTAAAATAGTCCTCTCCCTCCACGGCCGGCAACACACGTGCAATACCCCTGGTATTGCACGTGTCTCTAGGCGACGCGCGACGGTGACTACTTACCATCAGGTGGCCCGTCTGTCTGTTTGTCGTAGCCAATTTATAAAAAAAGTGTCCGTAATTACGCTGTCTATTTTTTTATGAAATACTGTATACTCTATACTGATGATAATACAAATATGCAACTATCCATGTTATGATATGACAAGGATATGTTTTTTTAGAATGAATCGGTGCAAACGAAGACGGTCGAGATCAGCAATCTGCGCGACAAGATCACCAGTTTAGAAGCCACTCTTAGCTCCGTCGCCGAGGAGAAAGTGCAGAACGAGGTGAGGTCATATCCCCCCTCGAACTCTCGCCAATCTTTACGGCGTATCTGAATATAGGCACGAGTTGCGTTTCATTAATGTTTTTAGGTGTCAGCGGGTGTAGAAGAGCGAGGGATGAGTACGGGCCGCCGCGCGGTGTGGGGGAGGACATACCCCGCTCCCTCGCTCTTCTTCTTCCCGAGCTTTAAATATGTTATGTATTAAAAGTATATAAACTAATAAATATTTCATATTTCACTCTTCTGCACTATACTGCCGGTAACCTATTAATAATTCATCTATCGCCTAGGTTGCCTGGAAGAGATCGCTCTGAGCGATAAGGCCGCCTTTGTACACTTATTCTATGTTTCCTTTCCTATGTAAATTTCTTGTGTGCGTGGCCCTCTGAGGATCTTTTGTGCCTACCCCATTTTACACACCGGTCATCTCAGTGTGCAGGTTTCCTCACGGTGACTTCCTTCACCGTCAGAGCAGACGGTAAATGTACGTAAGTCTTCGAAAAATACGAAAAACTCAGTCCGGTGCCTTAGCCACTGCCACCGACGCTCTTTCACTTAACATTAGATTAATATAAGAGACATATTACATAGTTGTAGCACTGAAGTTAGTTAGTTAGTTGTTGCGTAATTATTTGTAAATAATATTATTATGAAACTTTAACGTGTAATTATATTAACCAATAAACATGATTATGAATTTACGAATTACGAATTAATATCAGAAATAAGCGATACAAAGAATACCAGTGTAACTTGAACCACACCTCCGGCTTAACTGTAGCCAATTTCGCTACAGCGGTGGTTCAAGCAACCGGTGATCTTTGGCATCGCTTATGTAATAAATATTTGAAAAAATATCTGTTTAATAAATATTATTTAATAAATATTATTTAATAAATATTATTTAATAAATATTATTTAATAAATATTATTTAATAAATATTATTTAATAAATATTTGTTTGTTTTTTAGAACAAAGCAGAAAATCTTCGTGTGCAATTAGCTGAGCGCGTGCAAGAAGTGGGACAGTTGCGTGAGGCGCTAGCCGCCGCCGAAGGTAACACACATTTACCCGGGTAAAAGACCACCGCTGGGTTTCACCCTAAGCCTCGGTCTTCACGGCCCTTTATTGTGAAATTTTGTTCGATCTGATGGATTATGGGGGTTGTTTAGAGAACTTAGACAAAATACTACCGCTGGGTTTCACCCGCTGTCCATCTCTAAATACACTCTATATCTGTCTCACAATTGTACCCTAAGCCTCGGGCTTCACGGCCCCTGATTGTGAAATTTTGTTCGAATCTGACATTGATTATGGGGGTTGTTTAGAGGGCTTGGTTAAAAGACCACCGCTGGGTTTCACCCGCTGTCCATCTCTAAATACACTCTTTATCTGTCTCATAATTGTACCCTAAGCTGGGTCTACACGGCCCGTGATTGTGAAATTTTGTTCGAATCTGACATGGATTATGGGGGTTGTTTAGAGAACTTAGACAAAAGACTACCGCTAGATTTTACCCGCTGTGCATATCTAAATACACCCTTTATCTATGTCATAATTGTACCCTAAGCCTCGGGCTTCACGGCCCGTGATTGTGAAATTTTGTTCGAATCTGATATGGATTATAGGGGGTTGTTTAGAGGGCTTGGACAGTAGACCTCCGCTGGGTTTCACCCGCTGTCCATCTCTAAATACACCCTTTATCTATATCATAATTGTAACCTAAGCCTCGGTCTTTACGGCCCGTTATTGTGAAATTTTGTTCAAATCTGACATGGATTATGGGGGTTGTTTAGAGGGCTTGGACAATAGACCTCCGCTGGGTTTCACCCGCTGTCCATCTCTAAATACACCCTTTATCTATATCATAATTGTAACCTAAGCCTCGGTCTTCACGGCCCGTGATTGTGATATGTTGTTAATTTTGTTGGGGTTGTTTAGTGGGTTCGGACGGGAGCGAGGGAAGCGAGCTCGAAATTTCAACGCAGATCCGATGCGGTTGATGGGTTAGGTTAGAGGGTGGGAGCGGTGAATGAAAAAGAGTTTGATTTGAACATGACAATATTGCAGTATTTGCCGCCCCCTAGACGTGCCGCCCGTCTGCGGTGCACGCCTTGCACGCCCGCGTACCGAACCGGGGCTGAAAGCAAACCCGTGAAGTCCTAGCCTATATAGTAAAGCGACTTTTTTTACATATTTGTGTTTATTTACAGGGCGTGCGGCTCGACTGGACGTTCGTCGGGCACAACTCGAAGGCGACATACAGCGCGCCGCCGTCGCCGCTAGAGACAGGGACCAAGCGCTCAAGGTAATCCTGATAAGGTCCAGATGGGGTCCAACAAGATATACAAGATGTACAAGAATAGATATACAGAAAGGCGGCTCAATACAAACGCGCGAAATTGACTCACGCACCCACTTTTCGCCGTAAGATTTGGTTGACAGTTGTGCGTTTTACCATATTCTGGCAAATGTTTTACAGTTGTTTCCGAAAAACTGCGGTAATCATAATTTCAATACCAGAAACAAAAACAAACTTGCAGTCCCACGCTTTAGACTTAGTAACGTAAACACATCATTTATGGGTCACTGTGTACGATTTTATAATAAGATACCTGATACTGTAATAAATATGACAGAGATTTTTTTTAGATCCATTTAAGCCGGACCTTATGTAAAAAGGGTTATTATAAAATAAATGTCTACTTAAATGATAAAGAGGCTTGGTCCTAAATTCAGCTTCAGTACATATATGATTGTATTCATAATTATTGTAAGATATATTTATTTCAAAAGATGTGCTGCTGAAAGTTTCTTGCGCCGCTTCTTTCCTTTCAGCTATAGCACTTTACGAAGCGGTGGTAGAGTAAAAAAGAATGACGTAAAAATGTACTATGAGGTACTTACTTACAATAAAAAACATTTTGATTTTTACTTACTTACTTACTCAATTAAAACTTACCTTATAGAAACTCCAAGAGCGCTGCGAAGGCTACACCCGAACCATCGCCTCATTAGAAGACCGGTGCACGTCACTCAAGGGAACCGTGGAACAGTTGTCCACTTCGTTACAAAAGGCAGCCGCCGCCGAGAGCGAGCTCAGAGCGGAACTGAGCAAGTGTCAACGGCAGCTAAATGAGGCTAAGAATAACGAGCATAACGCAGTGGACAAGTTGAGGCAGATTCAGAAGAATATTGGTAAGTTATGTGTCTTTTGCTATCAAAGGTCTCTTTAGAGCTCAGAGCGGAACTGAGCAAGTGTCAACGGCAGCTAAATGAAACTAAGAAAAATGAGCATAACGCAGTGGACAAGTTAAGGCAGATTCAGAAGAAAATTGGTAAGTGATGTGTCTTTTTCTATCAAAGAGGTCTCTTTAGAGCTGAGAGGGGAACTGAGCAAGTGTCAACGGCAGCTAAATGAGGCTAAGAATAATGAGCATAACGCAGTGGACAAGTTGAGGCAGATTCAGAAGAATGTTGGTAAGTGATGTGTGTTTTAGTTACCAAAAGTGTTTAGCAAATTGATAGAACTAAAGCTAACGGTAACTAAATGAGCATAACGCAGTGGACAAGTTGAGGCAGATTCAGAAGAATGTTGGTAAGTGATGTGTCTTTTGCTATCATAGGTCTCTTTAGAGCTGAGAGCGGAACTGAGCAAGTGTCAACGGCAGCTAAATGAGGCTAAGAATAATGAGCATAACGCAGTGGACAAGTTGAGGCAGATTCAGATGAATGTTGGTAAGTGATATGTGTCTTTTGCTACCAAATTTGCTGAGAGCGGAACTGAGAAAGTGTCAACGGCAGCTAAATGAGGCTAAGAATAATGAGCATAACGCTGTTGAGGCAGATTCAGATGAATGTTGCTAAGTGATATGTCTTTTGCGCTACTAAAGGTATCTTTAGAGCTCAGAGCGGAACTGAGCAAGTGTCAACGGCAGCTAAATGAGCGTAACGCAGAGGACAAGTTGAGGCAGATTCAGAAGAATATTGGTAAATGATATGTGTCTTTAGCCACCATAAGCAAGTGTCTCTAGAAGAAGAAATACAAGTATCTAAAGTAGATAATTAATCATAACTACATAACTTTGTAACGTCCCATAAAGATATCGAGTTTATAAATATTTTTGAAACCTTTTTGAGGAGTATTTGCATCTATGTGTTATTTGCATAAATCAATTATATTTCAGCCAACTGCGAGAACGAAAGACGGGTGCTAAGCGAAAAGCTGGAGAGCGCCAAGTCGGCGCTGGGAGAGCTGAAGAGATTGAACTCTACGTTAGAAGACCAGGTGCATCGCCTGACCAACCAGCTGGCCAATGTAGAGGTTCAAAGGTATGAAGTGTACCCACCCCACGTTGAGTGGACCTTGGTTTTTTTTCATGCCCGAGCATAAGTACGAAACATCCCCGGAATGCCGGTTAATGTGTCGATCTTGGCTTACGGGAGTGGAAGAGACGAGAAAATGGGTTTGTCTTGTTTAAATAAAACCCTAGCATTATTATTTTCTGAAGCTAAGTTATTCAAGTTTAAATGTATATCTTGTTTGCTTGCTTGCTTGCTTATCGTATGGTTAGTGGCCAACCTATTTGTCAGAGTTGTTCAGGCCGCCCGTAGGCATCTGGCATGGCTTAACGACTGCTTAACGTGTTCTCCGAGGCACGGAGGAGTTCAGATGAAATATGCCACTAGCGGTCACCCATCCTGGTACCGACCGCGCCAACGTCGCTTAACCTGCACGATCACTTACGGACCGTGCTCGCAACTAGGCTACGAGCTCCATGTAACCTACCTATGCGTTTTAAAAGCAAATAAACGTTTTAATTTTTACCCGGGTATAAATGTATTTTATTTCGTGGGCGTTAAATTCTTTCTTAATCTTTTTGTTATGAAGATTGTAGGCCTTTCACAACCCTAGGATATTATGCTTTTCTCAATCTACTAACGGTTTTGTTTCCTCAGGTCCGGTTTAGAATCCCAACTCCGCATGACAACTTGGGACGGCAAAGAGAGCAGTGACAGCGAATTAGAGCGGGAGCTGCACGCGTTACAACGGGAGAGGACGGAACTTAAGGCCAAGAACGACGCGCTGGCCGACGCCGTGCGCAAGCTGGAGGCCGACCGCCGCGCGCCCCGGCCTTCGGTATTGCGGAGCAAGAGCCACGACCGGGCAGAGAGGAGTGTCTACTACTCTGACTTGGACTCAGGTAACCACTAGATTAGTATTTAGGCCGAGAGTAATCTGGAAGCCGAGCGCCGCATATTTCGCCCGATAAGAGTGTTCCTACTCTGACTTGGACTCAGGACGGTTGTTAGACCGAGAGGTAGCTGGAGCCCGAGCGCCGCAAGTCTCGGCCTTCGGCCTGGAGGAGCAAGAGTGGAATGTTGAAGAATTGCAATTAAACACCGGTAGCTGTTGCGAGAGCGGGTTTATTACTGACGTAACACTGATGCGATACAAGAGGTCGTAAGTAAAACAGGTTCGCACTACTACATACATATCAAAGAGTCACTGCCGGAGGTTTGGTTTTAAGTACCACCGGTGGTGTCTTTTTGTATCGCTTATTTCATTCATTATTATAGTTATGTAAGTGGATCTTGGCCTCCTATCCTATCCTCAACCAAGAGGCGCCAATTCTCCCTGTCCTGCGCGATCTTTTGCCAGTTGCTGCCATGTAGTTCGCGTAGGTCCTTGACCGCTTCTCTCCAGCGACCCAGAGGCCGACCGACCGCGCGACGTCCGCTCGAAGGCCCTTGTATGCTCCACACAGCCCGATCCTCTCCCATTCTCAGCACGTGTCCAAGCCAGCGGAGTCGTGCAGCCTTTATCTCTATTTGGGCTGAGACAATATTCTTCCGCCGTGCTCTGTCCGATGCCGCAGACTCTATGGTTTCCCAGGATGCTTTAGCCGCTTCCAGATCTTTTTGTAAACTACTTTTCCATGTAGCTATGGGTCTTCCACGAGATCCTCCTGTAGGTTGCCAGTTCAAGGAGACGTAGGCGATGCTTTTTGGGCGACGTAAGGTGTGCCCTATCCACAACCATTCCCTACGGCGGATCTGTTCAGATAATGGTTTTTCTAGCGCCATAGCCCACAGACTAATGTTAGACATTGTTTGCGGCCAAAATAGTATAATATCTATTTGTAACTAATGTTTTATCTTAGGAGCGGATTCAACAAAGGACTCTGCCCGCGCGTACAAGGAACTACCCCCATGCACGTGCAAGGGCCCTTCGAGAACTGGCTTCTCGACCGAGCTGAGTCTGCTGGAGCTCGAGAACAGGGAGCTCAAGATGAAGATCCGCCGTTTCGAGAAGGAACTCGCTGATAAGGTGCGTCTCATGGCCGGTTATGTACGACAGCGACTGAGCTTCGTGGTTGGTCTAAATCGTGTAACTATGCGCTTCTAATTTGCCCGAAATGTCCTTTAAGTTTATCAGCAGTCCACTCTAGTCACTAGTCCTCTACTGGACATAGGCCTCTCCCAACGCGCGCCATTGAGCCCGATCTTCGGCTTTTCTTATCCAATCGTTGCCAGCCACCTTGCGCAGATCGTCGATCCATCTAGCAGGGGGCGTCATAACCGGTTTACATTTGGTTAAATGCAAATTAAAAGGCGAGTGGCGAATGCCTGGCAATTTGTATCTGACCAAGTGTAAACTGGGCATTAAGGGCTGCCTTACCACCAAAGTGGTGCGAAGCACCGAAGCTGAACGGTGAGTGAGGAAAATCGAAAAAGTGTAATTATAAGAATTAACCATAGATATGTTTTAACTTGACCCAGTTTTAACTGGGTTACTATGGTTATCAATTCAAATGGTGATGAAACAAAATTGAAAAAATATATAGTTTGTATTTTCTATTTAGTCGTAGAAAAAGCATTATATGCAACTGTACATAATTAGCCATTTTAAATTCGTGTTTTCTATTGTGATACTCGCTACTAACACTCGTGTTACAATGGCTGTAATTACGTAACAGTTGCATAAACTACTATTGTCATCAGGAGGCCGAGCTATCAATGGCCCGTGGTCGGTACCTGGGCGAGTTGTCGTCCTCGTCCCCCGGCCGCGGCGAGGCCGAGCACTGGCGGCAGTGCGCGCTGCAGGCCGAGAGGCTGTTGGAGGCGCGGGAGGCCAGCCACAGGCAGCAGATGCTGCGTTTGGAAACGCAGGTGGGTGCGGTTGAAGGACATGCCTCCAAAGACCCCTGGGGGTCCAGGCAAGCAGGCACGTAGCCAGGATCAGCGGTCGGGAGTTCAGGGGAGTTGATTAGTAACAAAAACTCATGTTTTAATCAAAATAAAAACAAATATTGATGTCGCATGCGCCTAGTAGATTACTGCCTGTGCATCGACATTTATATCTCTATGGATACTTAGAAATACATATATGCCGGAAAAATTTCGGGGGGATTTCAACCCCTAAAACCACTCCCCTGCCTACGGGCCTGCAGGCAAGGTCTTTTTGGCACATTACGGAGGCCCACTGGAAGTTTTCTAGAACACGCGGAGAGGCCAGCCTCCGAGAGCATTTGCTGTGCCTCGAGACAGGTGGGCTGGATTGAATATGCTTAACAGGAGTGTGGAGTTGATTCGAACCGCTTTATGAGGGTCCAGGCAAGATCTACTGCGCTTGAGGACCAAGGGCTGTGTTTAATGCCCTACTATCAGTAGTTTATGTTAATTTGCCAACAGGTGTCGCTGTGCTTATATACCTGGCGACATCGTTGTTACTTCGGTTTTATATAGCATTTTTTATTTTGGAATTAATTGTACTCTTCGAAAGTTCATGGCTTTCATTACCTTTTTGATGTAGGCGCCCTCTGCGCAAACAGGCTTCTTGTTTCTGGCTTTGTCAAATCAAAGTGTTTTTATTGTAAGTACCTTATAGTACATTTTTACAACGTCATTTTTTTACTCTACCACCTCTTCGTAAGGTGCTATAGCTGAAAGGAAAGAAGCGGCGCAAGAAATTCTCAGCAGCACATCTTATGAAATAAATATATCTTACAATAATTATGAATACAATCACATATGTACACAATGTGCAGAGCTGGAGCTGAATTTAGGACCAAGCTTGTATGCAACAGAATATTTGTATTGTATTGTAAGGACGTATCATGAAAGTCGGGGTGAGTTGAAGTGTTGCCATGTTGTTCGCAGGCGTCGCAGCTGCGCGCGCAACTCGCCGCGGAGATCCGCCGGCGACAGGCGTACGTGGCGCGCAGCGGGCGCGCCGCGCGGGATGTCCAGCGCTTGCGCAGCGCGCTCGGGGACTCCCTGCGCACCGTGTCGCAGGTAATACCGCCTGAACTCACTCAAGGCGTAGTTATAGGTTCCTATTTTATTAGCGGTAAATATTTCTAAGATGTCATCTATAGGTCAATTAACGGCATAATATTGTTTTTAAATTATATAAAACGTTTCGAGACCAGTTGATGAAACAAAATATCGTTTATTTCTAATTTCGCCATCTGGTCTCACGTGTGACAATTTCCGTGTGACCAGTTGTATAACCCAAATTTTCGAGAAAACGAAAAATCTGTTTGTTTGAAATTTCTACAAATGCATGAATTATTGCTATTCTAATACTGAAATAATAAGTATGAATGAAACTCGTTTCATTCATAACGACATGGATGAGTTTATGCGCGCCAAGGCACAAAATAATTGGGTTTATTTTTTTTTAGTATGGAAAATTTTCATACAAGTAACAGGGTTATTGTTTCGTGTAAAGTGGTACCAGACCAGTACGTACATATAAAAAAAGGACCTTATATAGCCGTTAACCGCTTCGGCAACCGACATGCGGTGGATGATCTACGGTCACCGATCTCCGTTGTTTACTTGAGGGATGGATTATAGAGTAACAGTGACAAAATCATAATAATAAAATGTACTGTAATTTGTCACAGTGATGTCAATGGAACAGTGATTAACAACATTAACTGTTATGAAAATATAACAGTTTTCCCATCTTTATACCTTAATGGCGCTGGTCTGCGGTGTTGTCGCTGAGAGCGATCTCTTCCAGACAATTTTATAGTAGAAACCTATAACATGTTATTTCCGCAGGACCCTGCCCTAGACTCGTACACCCTGGAGCACGAGGCCCGCAAGCTGGACAGCACGCTGGCGCACAGCCTGCCGCCGCTCAACGACAGCTACGACTCCTCCAAATAAACAGCTCCCAACTACACTCGTCGACATCCCAAAATGGTGTTATAAGTTTGACGCGTTTGTCTATGGCATCATAACTTAAAAACCGATCAGTCGGTTTGGGTGCGGTTTTTTTTTAATTTAACATATTTTTTGCGAGTGTTCTTAGCCATGTCTGATAAAATATGGATCAAAAGGTTTTCAAGATCTTAGTATCCTTGATGGAATCTATGGAACGATAAGTTAGCTGGTTCTAGTTTGAGACCAATGTTTAAGACCTTGATGGCCTCACGTCTTGAGGACCTAATGATTACCAGGAAAAAGTAAGGAGATCTCCACAACGAAAAGTCGGGGGTTTCTTAATTTTTTAATTTAGAGTTATTATCTAATTTCTTCTTGTTGTGTGGTTAGAGGCCAACCTATTGTCTAAAGTTAAATAGAAAGAAATAGAAAATCCTTGTCCTTCTCTTAAAGTTATTCAGGATTGGTGGATTTCACACGACTTCGGAAAAAAATATTCTCAGACATGCAGGTTTCCTCACGATGTTTTCCTTCACAGTTAGAGCAGTCGGTAAATCTATGTAAGTCTTCGAAAAACCGGATATCTTATTGGTAGGTACATGACATTGCATGGTTTCTAACCCGAACCTGAACCTCTAGCTTGGGAGTCCGGCGTCCTAACCACTACGCCACCGCTCCTGGATAATCAAATCATAATAATAATATACGATTTTCTTTGTAAAGGTTGAGATACACTACTGTAAAATCTGAATTTTTTGTAGTAAAATTCATTTGACCTGCACAGGAATCGAATCCTAATCGCCAACAATGGTAAATTCGCACACGAAATTATATACATTTTAATGACATTTTTACCATTCAAAGTAATTATACATTTCATGGGTAATGTGGGTTTGGGGCCATCCATAAATAACGTCACACGAATTTCATGATTTTTGGAGCCCGCTCAAAAGTGGACCCCCTTTTTTTCGAGGGGAAACGTTCTTGCTTACCTCTTCGCCGCATAGGGGAGACGAAGAGGTTATGCCGGACTTTTACCGGCCAAAAACCCCCCGGTGTTCCTGCGCACCGCTTGACGGCGAAGTCACGGGAACGCTTCCGCATAACTTCCGCGACTTCGCCAGTTATGTGACCCCCCTGGTGTGACATCACACATTTTGCAATTTCTAATTTAGAAATTATTAAATTAAAACAGCACTTCCAAAATTATTTCTATTTAAAATATATTTTCATAAAATCAACAATAAATCAAACATATTTGAGAATTTACCAAACATCAAATCAAATGAACGAGACAAAATTTAATCATCTTGTGTCCATGGACTTTGAACCCTTTCCTTCAAATTATCTATGAATTCTTTTAGATTTACGCATGTGACGTCACGAAGCTTATGACTCGCACCCGCCCCCCTTGTCACACTTTGTTGACCCCCCTTAACGTGTGACGTAATATATGGATGGCCCCTTTTACCTTACACCGTAGCGCTACTGACCGTAGGTAGATAGATGTCACAGTCTAAAAATATGCGAAGTATGTCGTTAGATATTAAATGTTTGACAACAAATGACTCGGCCAAGTCGAGTCGTCTAGATGACTTGAGTCACTGTTGAGGTCACTAGTTCGACAGGAAGTCGGAAGAGTCATTTTTTATGAGTCAGAAACCGGTCTAGTCTAGACGAGATTTATAATTGTGTTTTAGTTAGATAAGTTACCTATATACTTTAATAATTTATAAAGGTACAAAGTATAATTATCAACTCTAAAACCTAGATAAATCTAGAAACGTGTGTACCTAATATCAACATTATGTAGAACATAATATTTATAATGCGATTATATTACAAAGTATATTTATATCTATAGCTTTTTGTCAGTATTCAATGTTTGTATTTTTATTAATAAGCAAATATTTATTCTAGTCAGGTTTTTCAAACTAGTCGAAACCAAATTCATTATAATTTGTTTTTAACTAAGGTATAAAATGTGCAACTAGTGGTTTCATAGAAATGTATGTGTATGTCATAGGTCAGTCAATTGTACAGTCGATCTAACCAAAACCACTTTGTTAAAATAAAATAAACCATACTTCGTGGACATAATAGATGGTATACTAGATTTTATATTAGTGGACGACTGTATGCGCTGACGTCACCTAGGTATTCATTCACAAGTGTTCCTTTTGTCTAGTCAATTATGAACTTAACGTATTAGAAATATAATATAAAATTCCTAAACAAGTGTTCCGTTCAAATTTTACTAACGAGTAACTAAGAATATGTGTAAAAATTAAGAAATATGTTTGCATGGCCTTCACTTGCATCTAATCAACTGCCTAGTCTAAGTCAACTGAGCCATCGGGGTAATTTATGAGGGCGATTTTTGTAGTAAATTATATCGCACAAAGTTCCTTAGAAAATATACATTACACATATGTAACAAAAACTCTCAGTATCTATAGACAACTGAGCAACTTTGAATAGAACCTTCAAACATAAATTAAATTATATTAAAACAGATTATATCAGCGAATCAGAATGAGCCATCAACTAATTTCCTTTTAATATCTAATTTATTTAGTGTAAACTGTTTACATATCTATTTTAAAAGCAAACAGATTATTTTTAACTTCCCATTCCATACGGAAGTTGAAAATATTTTATTGTATTTTTTCGACTTTACAATTGTTTTGTTACAACCTGTTTTTCAATAACATGATATGAATTAAATAAGCAATTATTTATTGTTAAATTCTATTTCTACCTATTTACTCCTACGTCATACATAAGTAGCGGAAAAACGTTAAAATGTAATGATGTCATCAGATGTGTTTGTGTACCTGTTTTATCCTCGTATTGTAATTTTGCATTATTGTACGCTATTATTACAAAATTAAAATAATTGGTAGTTTTAACACAGTCACCATCAATGCTCAAATAAAAAATTAACTCGTAAGTGGATAGCTTATCGTTCAGTGATTTCACGTAGGTACCTATACATTGGGTTTGATAAAAGTTAAATTGCACTTTGATAATAAAGTTATTACAATATTGGAGTTCCGAAAAAAAAACCTAAACAGGGGCGGATCCAGAAGCCTAAGGCATCGGTTATTAAAATCTGAAAATAGCCTCTAGTCTCATAAAAATATGGTCAACGGGCGAATCTAGGATCGAGTCGTATAATCCTTACAAGCAACTAGTCTATGAGTACCTCATGGCTTCCAGTAGTCATGCTCCATCGTCGACCTCATAGTCGCTTACCATCAGGCGAGATCGAGGTCAAATGCGGGTTTAGTAGTAAATATAAAAAAAATTAAAAAAAATCATTCGCAAGTAAAAAATTACTGCTCAATGTCCTGTACATTGAGCAGTAATTTTTTACTTGCGATTGATTTTTTTTAATTTTTTTATATTTATTATATCCTTTGAAAAAAAATATATCAAAATATTCAAAAGGGTACTTCATTGGCACCTTGTAATTAAGTGTAAATGTTATTCAAAATACATTGACCCCATTCTGATAAGAGTGACAGACGCTAAACAGCTCGGTGCTTCTGATAAAATAGTTAACACAAATTATACATTTTATCTACCCATCCAGTTTCCGCGGAATTTTTAGAGAGCGCAATTGTATGTAGATTCGAGCACTGTCCCACGAGCTTTCGATGTTCAGACAACTCTATCAGCATTGTATTTAGACCTAATTTCCTCATAGGCCCCCTGCAGTGAGCTCGATCTATGTATTAGACCTTGTTACACATGACGGGGAGCAGAGCATAATTTGTAACATAACACTTGATTTGCTGCGTAGATTATATTGCTTTTATCTAGGTCATTGTTAGCATAAGTTGGGCATATTGTGTTCATTTCCATTGGACTGTGTCAATTCTTATGTTACTAGAATATCGACATACGCCCGCCACGACACACTGCCATTTAATTTATAATTATACCAATGTATACTTCGTTCGATCAGTATTGTAATGTAATAAGTGAGACACATTTTATGGAACTTTTATACACTTTGTAGAGCCAATAAATAGTTGTAGATGGTACTTAATGGTTGTTTCATTTAATTAAATTCCATTAACATTCCAGCCCAATTGTAGTGGGATTGGTCACGAGGGGACGCGCGCGCGGCGCTGGATGTGACTCATCAAGATAACGCGTGAACAGAGCACAGCTTGACGTCACCACGTCTGATACTACTACATACATACAGGGAAACAAAATACACCCCACGGCTAATATTTAAAATTGGTTTTATTGATAAATTTGCAAAAAAAGAAATTAATAGTTATTATTGTACATGTCGATTATTGATTGAAAAAGATAAAAATATACAAGTTCTTAATTTGCACAATATATAAAAATATAATCCAACTCAGATCAAAGTTATTACCAATATCCTTGTGCAGTTAAACTTACATGTTAACAGAAATGAGAAATGAGGAAACATCTAATCCCGTAACAATATTTGAACACCTAATTATAATTATTACGTTTAACAAAGTTGTAGCAGCAAAACAGGTAGGTTGTTAATTTACATTCAAATGAGCCAGTAATCATAAAACTTTATTTCATTTACAATAACGATAAAATTTTTACTTTTTAATTTAATAGGTAAGGGGTTTATAGTCTGTCGAGTGGGCCGCAGCCGGCGGCTGTATGCGGGGAGACACTGAGACGCTACGGTCGGCGGGGTGCACTCACCTAAGGCTCACTAATATTTGTTCAAAGTTACAGAGTCCTAAACGGTGTCACATTATCAACTTTTCCTTCGATACATTTGAAATATATAACAAGACAATAATATATCTGAAAAAATTTAATGTATCCTTAATTATTAAACATTACACACTGGTTCAGGCCGACTGGCACATTTTCCAGGTCTCTTCGGAGCCTGCTCTACTCAACTCTCATACTCGCAAGATGTTCAGAAGTCTAGGGCTCTCTGTTACGATACCATAATATCACTAAATGATCCCATATGCCACGTCCAGACAGTGGGTACACAAATGCTACAAAAATATTGCTGGTACATATTGCTATGCAGATTTTTCAATTTGTTAAAGGCGTTTCATTATCCAATTGTTAGAAGAAATGTTAATATTCTGAGTATTGCTTGTAGTCTGTGCCCTTGAGAGATAATTTAGTGGAAAAACATGGCTGTACTAATTATCCTGTTCACTGTAATTGACAAAAGCCTGTCTGTACATAGCATTGATATATTTATTAGTAAAATTTACACAAATTATGTGATTATTACAACTGAAATTCTAATAAAAAACGGTTATATGAAAATTTTAACTTACATTTCTATGTACGAAATAGTAAATAATATTGCATGATACTATGCTTATAAAGAAAAAAATTAAACATAATATTACTTGTAATAAAAATTTATCAATCATTCACCGTTTTGCTATGCAGTTAACTTCTGAACATAACAGCATCCACACATTACAATTGGAATTCCTAGAGTGAAACACACACAGAATCGTCGAATATTATCTATTATTGAACATTGATCAGACCAAAAGGTGTAAATAACTTGTTACAAGTGGGAATTTGGACTGGATCGGCATCCTCGACACTGTGCACCTTCCACTCACATAACACTGGATCACGATATAGCTCAACAAATGCATAATTCTCGAAATGCTACAGGTATCGGTCGAGCGGCACTCGACACAACCTAGTTAATATTGGGAACTGTCAAGAGCCAAATCCGGGTACGAGAAGTCTTTCAAATTATTAAATATTTTATACCTAGATACGATGGAGGCTCCAGCGACACTCTTACAGAAGAACACATATTCTCTTTTTATTGGGTCGGTTCTCCACCTTTGGGGACTTCTTGTTGATCTGTCGCACTAGGTCGTAGAACACTTCATTTACGCTGATTTTGGCCTTAGCGGAGGTCTCCATGAAGACGCAGTTGAAGTGGCGCGCCAGGTTGGCACCCTGTTCCTTCCCGACCACGCGCTCGGCCTCCAGGTCGCACTTGTTGCCCACCAGCACCATGGGCACGTCGTCCTTGTCCTTCACTCGCAGGATCTGCTCCCGCAGGTCTTGTAAGTCGTTGAAAGTTGACTGCGCGGTGATAGAGTACACTAACACGAAACCTTGACCGTTTTTCATATACAAATCCCGCATCGCTGTGAACTGTTCCGTGCCCGCCGTGTCCAGGATCTCCAGCATGCACTGCTGCCCGTCCACCTCCACCTGTTTCCGATAACTGTCTTCGATGGTGGGGTCATACTTCTCCACAAAGATGCCTTGCACGAACTGCACTGTCAGGGCGGACTTTCCCACGCCCCCGCTACCTAACACCACTATTTTGTATTCGCGCATTATTAACTATTTTGTGTCACGTGATCCTAATTGTTGAAATCAAAGATCAAATAGCTAAAAAGCACATTAACTTGTAAGTTATTGCAAAAAAACCTTTAACAAGTCAAACCGCCATGACACCGTTGCACAGGGCGATGGCTCACTTTGAAGGTGTTGCCACAATTTAATTGATTACTACCATTTGTTAATTTGTTTATTTTGTCAAGTGTCAAACGAATAAAGCAAAAGATGACATGCATCGCATGGGCATTGTGCATGTGCCGAAAGAATGAAGCACGCGTATACAATAGGTAACAATTTATGATATGAATAAAGGATGCAGCAAATTATCTAATTGGCTGGCTTTATTTGCTTCGTTACATTGCAAAGGAAATTAAAATTGTTTTATTTTGACGTGAAAACATCTCATGACTCGTGAACCCGTGAGCCGGTTCGGGCATCGAGTGTCACACTTTTGTGTCTTCTTTCAAAAGCTAATAACTTCTTCAATTTAATAGATAATATGCCAAAACAAATAACAGAAACATCGTTAAACAAAGCTTTTGGAGTCAAATGTGTTTGACTAAAATAATCAGGAGAGTTGAGGAAGGATATCAAAGTTAGCCATATTTTCGATATGCCCACGGTACTTTGCGGTCTTAAATCTCAATTATTAGACATGTCAGCGAAGATATATCCACACATAAAGTTTGCGGCACAACACACCGTGTTACTCTTCCATTTTTTTATTTTTCCTGTCAATCAGAGAAATTTTTTACGATGAATTACGTACGTAGTTTCCGTACGACTAAATTAAACATGGGCTAAACCTACGACGGCGTTAACCGACGATGAGGTCGTACGTACACTTACGTGAGTGTATTACGAGTAAATACCTCTTTTATCACTCTAGAGCAGGGTGTCCTAAACTTTAAATAGTCACGGACCACTTTCAAAATGACGTCGGACCTTCAGAAGGGAGATGTAGGAAAAATAACGTATTTTGAAAATCACTATTTATTTATTTTAAGGGAGAATCTACGTTTAGGCAAAGTGCGGATTTCTTAAAACGGGCCTTTTGCGTACGAAAAACGTCGTTTCCATGGTAGATATATTTTGTGAAAATAGATAAATTGCGGACCCCCGGCACTCGTGTCATGGACCCCACTTTAAGGAACCCTGCAGTTTCAAAGATTATGAAGATTCAAAGATTATTATGAACTTATGATTAATAATAATATTACTGATCAACATGTAATAAGTAAATAAATTTTATTGCAATATTAATCAGTAATTATTTTTAATGAAATAAAACAACGATTTTATTATAATTAATTATAAAAAAGTTAGCATTTATTGTTGACTATATTATTTTACAAAACTCTATAATAGGTAAAGGCAATTTTTACTTAAATGCAATTTTATAATAACTACTTCACATTTTAGGAACATATTCATGTATAACTTTGTGTATGTATATATTTGTGCTCCTAGGTTTGGCTGCTACCTACAGGAACTGCCTCGTTTTAATTTTTCACCTGTATGTTTCAACACCTTGAGACTAACGAGGCCAATGCTTCGTTTTTAGGTAGGTGAATATTGTATTTATGAAAAGAATACAACATAATATTATTCTCACTCTCTTTTACGTAATCTATAGCACATGAGTGAGCGAGACAGTTTCATGTGACTACTTAATCGAGACCGGTCGGCCATTGAATTGATTCTAATTAAGCGACCTTTTCTGAATTCCAGCACATTTAAGATCCATGCAGCTGTCTGTCACTCAAGTCACTATACAAATAAAATGTAGTCTTCTATTACATAATTATTCTAAAATTTTTTTTTTACAATATTGTTTCATTTGGTAAAATATTTTAAATTACTCTGGTAACACCAAGCACTAAAATAGTTCCCTAAATTTCCGATGGAGGGCAGTGTTTTAGATACAAAAGATCTCATACAGACGGGCGTTATCTCACTCGACGTCTTTAATGTCAAATGCTCCAGCGTTAGAATAAATCACAGAGGTACCACCACCAATATTTGATTTCTGTGGAATAAATAACGAAAAATTATTGTCTGTTTTTGTGCGTAATACAATCGCATGAGCAGAAAGTTTACATAACACAATATCTTGGGACTTGGAGGGATCTACCTCCATTCTATAACACTGATTCTTTTTATAGGGTTAGGGCTACGTTCTAAAATAACTTTGGATTTGTCAGGTAATAATTGTCGAGTGAAAAAAATCGGACAAACGTTCAACGTCGTTGTCAACGTTAAAAAATTGGTTCACGTTAACACTAATGCCTAGTTCCAAACACATATTGATATGCAAATATTTTATAACTCGTGTAGTATGGCAGTCTGGGTACATGTTCGGGCAGTGTCACACTTTTAGCTTTTGAAACTAATAACTTCGTCAATTTTAAAGTAAAAACAAATAGTATCGTTGAAATTATCGTTATACAAAGCTCATTTTGGAGTGAAATGTATTTGGCTAAAATAATCAGGAGAGTTAAGGAAGGAGGTCAAAGTTAGCCATAAATTTATCGTGACTTGCTCGGACATAAGTGAAATATTTCTACAACTACAAAAGGTACAATAACAATTGATTTAATGTTTTCTTCAGAATGAAATGGTCTTATGAGGACTATAGTGTCCTCACAGTGGAAAGTGTTAAAAGACGAGCAGAGAGTTAAAATAGCGTATATAATAAAGACTTAAACTTTGTTTTGAGTTAAATATTGATAAATTAGTAAATAAAGATTTAAAATAATCAGAGAGATAAGGAAGGAGGTCAAGGAGGTTAGTAATTTTAAAGATATTTTCATACATAAAGTGTACGGTACAGCGTCGCTGTGCCTCTTCCATTTTTTTACTCGGCAATAATTACCCGACAAAGCGACAGTAATTTTGGAACGTGCCCTTGATAAACCCCAACCACTGACCTGTAGAATAGAATAGATATTATAGAAAAGATATTACAGGTCAGTGCCCTAACCGTACGGAATCATATTTTCCTGCAATTTTTCCTCATGTAAGTATGTGAAACAGCCCAATGAATGATGTCTAGCTCCAATGAACAACCACCCACACAGGTGCGTGAGTTGCATGTAATAATTTTTCACTTTATGCTTACTGAATATCCAGGATACTTTTAAATTAATGCAGGTAATCAGCGGGTTAGCGTGAGACACGAATAAGGAAATTCAAATTGGGATGACTTTTTGACTGATGCAAAGCTAATGGCCTGTTTACAATTGGTCAAGTGTTTAGCGAATCAGTGGGTAAGTACACTGAGTAAGGCCTATAGAAAAAAACCGCGTAACTTATCTGCACGGTAAGAGGGGCGCGGGGTGAGACGACCCTGTCGCGAGGGCGCCACTGGTACTTGTATAATCTGTGCTATGGAGATCGCAATGAAAAAAATAGTTTTTTAAGCTTTAATTGGTAAAGGGTGTTAGTGAAAACGCATGCCTTCCTTTTAGGGGTGAAAAGTTCAGTGCAATCGGTTGGCTGGGATTTATTTTTCTATGAAATCTAGACATTTTCGGGGTCACTTTCTCTTTGCAGATTTGATGTAGTTTGTCATAAAGTATTTAACATAAGGGATGTAAGGGGGGTCACCAACTTCTAGACCTCCAAATGTCAAACTCACCTGCACGTGGTGCATCCTGCCGATTAGCGAACGAGTCCCTGGCGACCGACTAGTGGCGGTATAACCACTCAAATTCTGGCTGGGTCAAAATACCAGAAGCACGATGACGGGCAGCAGCGTCATCGGGGCAAGCGACCCGGCTACTGCGATCGCCAACCCGCAGGCCTAGCGTGGCGATTATGGCATTACCTCCCATGGATAAACCTTGGGAGAGGCCTATGTCCAGCAGTGGACTAGAGTAGGTAGGCTGCTGATGTATTTAACATAAAGTATTAGGAATAATCCTAGTGATGTGTCCGAGCCATCGGAGTCGAGTTGCTTTCGTTTCTCCAATGATGTTCGGCTCGTTCACCATCTCTTCCATCTCCCTATTCTTTCTCATCCTCCACCCTCCGTCTTCCTTCTTGACTGGTCCCAGAATCTTCCTCAATATCCTCTTCATCACTAGGATGGGGGAGGATCGGGCGCGATGAAGTGCAGAAGGATCTGCGTGAGCTCCGGGCGCCTGACTGGCTCGAGACTGCGCAGGAGAGAGAGCGATGACGCTCTTTGGTATCGGAGTACAAGATCCACTTCGGGTCGTTGCGCCAGCGGAGTAAGTAAGTAAGTATTAGGAATAATGTTAACTATAGTGAAACCGAGTAGAAGGCGGATCGCTGCGCGGCAAGAGGGGCGCGCGGCGGGACGACAGAGGGTGAGCGGGCTGGGAGCGGGCGGTAGGCCCCATGCTCGCCCCTCGGCCCTCTTAAGTCGCGGGCGATCCGCCTGTTACTCGGTTTCACTATGACTATACTGAACAATCTGTATCAATGAGTTTTTCGGTTTTTTTAAGACTTACATTACATTTACCGACTAAAGTTTGCACACTGAGATAAACAGTGTGTGAAATTAGGAAGGCACAAAAGATCCTCAAGGGTCAAAATGCCGCTGGGTTATTCCCGGCCCCCTATCATAAGATAAGATAAGATAGGTCCCGTGAACCTTGGATATAGAACAAAATAATAATAATTAATAAATAATTCCATATAAGTAGAAATACAGGGTGAACAAAAAGGGTATTCCCAGTTTAGATGTTAAAATCATAAATGTAAATGGTTCTATTCTGTAATTGGTTTATTACTATCTAAAAGTACACGATTTGGAAAAATTAGTAACCAAAAATTATGTTGTCTAAATGACGTCCATTCCGGTTTTGGCACTCTTCAAGTCGTGACCGTAAATTACCTATTACACGTTCACATAAACCATTAGTGAGTATCCTTATTTCACTTACAATATTGTCCTTCAACTGAGTTAAGGTTGTCGGCTTATTTTTGTAAACTTGACTTTTGAGGTAACCCCATAAAAAATAATCCATTGGACTCAAGTCCGGACTCCTGGAGGGCCATTTAATGTTACCCTTTATTGTAATCAGCTTTCCTGGGAACAACTCATGCAGGGCTCTAATTGACCTGTCAGTCGTGTGAGATCTGGCACTGTCCTGCTGGAAAAATGTATCCGAATTGTAACCTCTAAACTCTTGTAAAGATGTTTGGATGTATAGGGCTTGACTACGCTTACGCAGTGAAAGTGTGGGATCTTGTCTTGTCGACTCATGCACTTCTTGAATGACTTCAGGCACTCTTATTTCTCGTGGACGACCGGAACCAGAATTTTTTACTGTCGATCCCGTAGCCTCAAATGTCTGAACCCATTTTCTAATAACCTTTGCACTGGGAGATAAATTAACGCCTCGCAAATTGAACTCCGCGCGATATAACCGACGCGCAGTTATTATTGAATTATTGTTTTGATAGTAAGCTCGTACACAAAATGCACGCTGTGCTCCGGTATATGACTCCATTGCAACTAAATTTATAAGATATACTACGCATACCGAATTTTTTTTTTCATATCTACCCCATAATTACAATTTATGGAACTTTAAAAGTGCGAATACCCTTTTTGGACACCTAGTATATTCTTTGTTTACTAACCGGCTCTAAAGACGTAATGGTTAAAACCGCACATTAAATCTATTGAATTCAATCTGGTGTAGGTAATAAATAAGATCATTTATTTATGTGTAAGTGACTAGAATAAGCTTGAATGTAGGTAGGTAGTAACGGCATCATAGGGCCTTATTTGATATTCGCGCCGCAGTGACGAAGTTATCCCATTACGGCAGGATAAGGTATGTTTGCTTGATGATAGAAAACTTTTAGAACCATAATCTTAAGTTTGTATCTATACAGGGTGTAACAATACCCCCCTTGTAAGCCGAAAGGGGGGTTTTCAGTATCGATAATTGAACATTTTTTGTTTTACGACTTATTTATTTGCGAACATGAAAGTTTTTTCTGTAGCTTCACATATATTTTTATAGATAATGGACCATTCAATGAATGTGTTTGGCGTTATTCATTAAACATCCTGAAAAACTGGAATAAAACTTCCAATAAAAGTATTTTCTCATGAACATTTTTAACAATAAATAATCGTTTGCTGAATAACTACAGAAACGGCTGAAATATGGCGGGTGACGCGATCTGGGCAATTCCGGTTTATTTTCCGAACATAACCAGTTATTTTCAGTTTGTTCCAGACCGTAGAACTTGATATTCCGTACAAATTGTAGGTTTATCGCACTTAGAATGTTGGAGCCACTTGTAAGTGCGAGGTAGCGTCGATCTGATTGTCCCACGAACTAGGTACTTTTCCCATAAACAGTGGCAAAGTAGTAAGCCAATGCGTCATCAACCATGAGTTTATTGCTTTGATCTGATGAAAATCGTTATTTTTTTTACAATTATTTATTTATCCTGTGGTTAGTAGTAAACCGATTTATTGTTAGTTTATTATATTGGCAGTGTTTTTAATATTAACTTAAACGATGGGGTTATCAATCTCAGAAAGTTCGTCACAAAACGCGAGTTACCGACATAGCTCATATGATTAGCAAGTTGAAGTGGCAATGGGCTGGCTATGTCTGTCGCAGAACCGACCACCGTTGAGGTAGACGAGTTCTGGAGTGGCGCAGTGTGGGACGCCCCCCTGTCCGGTGGACCGACGACCTGAAGAAGGTTGCTGGCGATGGTTGGATGAGAAAGGCGGTAGACCGAGTAACGTGGCGCGCCCTGGGAGAGGCTATGTCCAGCAGTGGACAGACACGGGCTGATAGATAGACTCTGTAAAATAGTATTAAATTCGACTAGAATTTTATAGAAATGTCAAGAGCCTTTTTTACGAGGGGATACGTTCGTGCTTACCTCTTCGCCGCAAGGGGAAGACGAAGAAGGTATGCCCCCCGGTGCTCCTACGCGCCGCGGGAATGCTTGCGCATAACTTCCGCGACCCCGAAATGTCAAGAGTCTGCTACTTGTACTTTTATAATTTGTGAAAAAAGGTCCACCTAAAGTTCCGTAAAAGGCGCACTTTATTATACTCCAGGTCGAGCTTTATTAGATCAAGTAAGGATATAACAGATACGAAATAAGCGAATCAGCAGCTTTCCTACATTCAGTGAAACAATACTCGTAGATATCGGGAATCGAAAGGGGGTAGAATGGGAAGTTCCTTGGGAAAAGTTTTAATTGACCACGATAGCTGTTCAGATCAGCAAGCCAATTATACCCTGACCAGGAAAATAAAAACCCTGTCGCGAGGGCGCCACTGGTGCTTGTGTAATCTGTGTTATGGAGATCGCAATGAAATAATTTAATTTTGTTTTTAAGCTTTAATTGGTAAAGGCTGTTAGTGAAAACGCATGTCTTCCTTTTAGGGGTGAAAATATACATATACCCTGAAGAAAAGTTGAGTGCAATCGTGTGGCTTGGATTTATTTTTCTATGAAATCTAGATATTTTAGAGGCTCACTTTCTCTTTGCAGATTTGATGTAGTTTGTCTTTGCCTTGCTCATTTCACACACTGTTTATCTCAGCGTGCAAACTTCAGTCGGTAAATCTATGTCGGTACCTAAGTCTTAGAAAAACCGGAAAACTCATTATTTATACAGATTGTTCAGTATAGTGAGGACCTCGTAGCCTAGTTGCGAGCACGGTCCGAAAGTGATCGTGCAGGTTAAGCGACGTTGGCGCGGTCGGTACCTGGATGGGTGACCGCTAGTGTGGCATATTTCATCTGACCTCCTCCGTGCCTCGGAAAGCACGTTAAGCAGTCGGTCCCGGTTGTTGTCGTTCGACAGCAGTCGTTAAGCCATGTCAGAAGCCTACGGACGGCCTGAACAACTCTGACAAATAGGTTGGCCACTAACCATACGATAAGCAAGCAAGCATGCAAGTATAGTGAAACCGCGTAACAGGAAGATCGCCCACGACTTAAGAGGGGCGAGATGACAGAGGGCGCGTGCGGGATTTTCGGCCTGCCGCCCGCTCCCCGCCCGCTCACACTCTGTCGTCACGCCCCGCGCCCCTCTAACGTCGCGAGCGATCCGCCTGTTACGCGGTTTCACTATAAGTTATCTGATCCACTCCTAGCTGACGTATCAATACCTATTAAAGGGGGTAAGATAATTCAGAGAGACTACATGATGTTTCGAACCCAGACCTTCCGTACAGGAGTCCGGTGTCCTAGTCACTACGCCACCGACGCTCCTACTATGTAATCTAAAGAGTATTAGTTAATTAGCTTTGTATCAATTTTAAAAAATATTTTTTTCTAATTGCTTGTAAAATGTATGTATCTTTTATATAAATTTGCACTCCACAATGTGGTAGAATATGCTGGAACTACCTATGTAATTTTAAGATCCTTCATACATTACGTATATTCTCGCAAATATTTCATTTACTATAGCACCATCAAAATTAAGTTAAAACGCAGATACCCACACGAGTTACTATTTAAAAGCTCGCCGTCACTCCAGCATGTTTATTATGCCCATTACCATGTTGATTTGTCGCTCGACTCCTCTCTTACTCGCTGGGGGATAATTGGATCCCCGACAACAGGGCCGGCTTCAGGGTAGGGGCTGGAGGCTGTGGTGACCTCTAGTTTATTTGGCTGAGAGGGGTTGTGACCCCCGGATTTGAATCGTTGCCCGTCCAAAGGAAACGCCTCTCATGTGATTCAACGCGGCAATGCTACCAGCCTAATGGGTGTTTTTAATAATTTAGTAGTGGTAGTAGTGGTAGATCCTAAAGTGAAGGATCGCCTGGGTTGGTACCACCCTCTTTTCTATTTCTGCCGTGAAGCAGAGATGCTTGCATTTCTGTGTTTCGGTTTGAAGGGTAAGAGAGCCAGCGTAATTTCCTGCACATGAGGCATTTCATCTTAGTCCTCAAGGTTAGCAGCGCATCAAAAACCCTCCAACATTAATACAGTGAGGTGAGATGTCTACAGGCGACGGTGACCACTTACCATCAGGTGACCCGTTTGCTCGTCTGCTCTTCTTATTTGATAATATAAAATATAAAATAAAAATTCTTCTTCTTTTAAGTAATATTCCTTATTGCTGAGGGTCGTGATCATTCTAAGGAATTAACCACATAGAACAACCCTCGTGACAGATTTAATGGGGTGGTTTGCCAGTGCCTTCCCCATATTAATAATAATTTAAAATATACGAGTAAAATATACGAAAAAATTACATATCTTCGATTAAATGAACTGACATTAGCAGACAATTATTAGTAAACAATAATAAGCGTAATTAAACTTACTGCTAGAGATTCATTTATGGTTATTCAATAATTCTTTAGTTCTTCTTCAGTTTCTTTGTCATTTTTATTGCCACTGCACCGCCATAACATATCTGCATGCCCAAAGGTCAGCTGGCAGAGAATGCCGCAAGGCATTAAGCTCACCTGTACACAAAAGTGTAAAAGAATAAATAAATAAATAATCAAAGTCAATCAGTCTTAAATCATGGTGTAAAAACACTAACATTTCAGCTCTCTCTGTAGCGTCATCCATTCAGTTGGAAATCCGACCAAACCCCTATCTGGCAGTATCCGGTGCACCTCTAGTATAATTATTAGACCCCCCCATCTCAAATATCGTTCTAGATCCGGCCCGGTCTAATCCCCCGGCGACCCGGGCAATTAGTGGTGGGGATAATTTTTCTCCGGCAGCAATTTATGCAAGTGCTGTAAGTTCAGGACTACAATTAAATTTTCTATGTACCTACTAATTTAATTGATTAAGGCTTACTTTGATTTACCTATTGGATAAAAGATATCTACGTAGCGTAGTTAAAAGTACTATTTTCGAGTATGTACGTATTCCAATTGGATATACAAACTTCTAAGTCGTATGTTCCTCATTAATGAGTGATCTCTATGGAATATTAAGGGAACACATTATAGGAACAACCTTACAGTTTTCATTAATAAAGTTGTTTGCCAGTTACCTTCTCCATTAGAATAATAAACTAATAGAAATAGAAAATAGAAAAACCTTTATTAATAGACCATTTTTGGCTTATAAATACTACACCATGGGAATACATTTTTAAAATGATATGGTTTAAAGTAGTAAACATATGATCTATTAAAAGGGCCAAGTTCAGCTGAGTGTCGCTAGATGTATAGATACCTACACCTCTACCGACACTGGTTTTCAACTTGACCCTTTCCAACTTATAACTATAGAGAGCAACATTGTCGTTCTGTCGTATCGGCTCATCTCCGTTCACGTCACCAGTATCTGTTCCTACTGGTGTATGGACAATGAATCCTTTGTAATCTTACCGCACAATTAAACGTATTCTCATTCTTATCAAAAATCTGGGATTTAATCATAATCTGCTAAACCAGCACAAACAGTGAATTAGATAGGTAGAACTAGATAGGAAACTCGCTCCTCGCATTATTTATCACGAATTTTTGATTACGGAACGAAAAAAGAATGTTATGAATCCAGGCACCCTAATTATTACCAAAGACAAGATAGAAGAATAGAGTCATTAGGCTCAATAGCAAGCCTTTCAGGCTAATTACATAGTTACTGAAAGTTTATATTATTTTAATTAGAGAAAGACAGCCGCGCTGAACATTTCTGCTGGACCGTGATCATATACCTGCCGTGTCATGTCCCACTCATAAATAAGGTCTCTTTTACAATTTACGACTTTAAGTTTAAATTAAATTAAAATGACTTTATTTTCAGGCACTAGTCCCATAGAATAAAAAACATGTAATGCATTAACAATTAACAATTAATTAAGTTAATTATTATTATAAGTTAATTATATAATATTGGAGCGTCGGTGGCGCCGTGGCTAGGACGTCGGACTCCCATGCGAGAGGTCCGGGTTTGAAACCATGCAATGTCATGTACCAATGAGTTTTTCGGTTTTATCGAAAGACTTACGTACATTTACCGACTGCTGACGGTGAAGGAAAACATCGTGAGGAAACCTGCACACTGAGATAACCAGTGTGTGTAATGGGGAGAAGGCAATGGCAAACCACCCCATTAAATCTGCCAAGACAGTCGTTCTATGTGATTAATACTTAGAATGATCATGACCCTTAGCAATGAGGAACACGACCTAAGTCGTTAATTAAGAAGAAGAATAAGAAGAAATAAGAAAAGAAGAAAGTTCTAAGAAGTTAATTATAATAAAACATTATTAATTTAAATTTAGTATTATATGTATATACATTTTACAAATTACATTTCCAACTACAATAATAAAATAATAACAAGTTTAAAATTTGAATTTTAGATAAGTACAGTTGTAATTATAATTTTCAATTAATTATTTAAATGTCGTAGTAACTGTCAATAGTATGTCTAACCCAAGTCAAATTTTTATATATAAACGGTTATGTTTCAACGGTATTATATATGAAAGGTTACTAACGATCATAGATAGATCCTTCCATACATCATGGCCATTGAAAAACATGTCGCTGAAAATGTAGCTGGGAATTATTTCTAACATCAAAAAGCGTTAGCGTAGGATTTTGTCTATACAAACAAAATGAAAACGACAGAACAAGATTGTAAATTGTTCCTGACCACTTGTACCATCAGCTGATCACTTGTATAGCCCGAGTTACCTGACCCCCCGTAGGAGGAGGAGCTGGCGTAGTCACCTGTTGGAAACGGTATACTGGGCCAACATCTATCTCAAAACTACTAGACAGATTTTAGTCTATGTAATGATACATATCCCTGCTGGATCGAATTCGAAATGTGTAGATCCGTCATAGAACCCCCAGTTACTGACAGCACATAAGAGTGGGTCAGTCACATCCGTCGCAGAACCGACAACCATTAGGGTAGACGAGAAATGGCGTGGGGATCACGTGGTGTGAGGACGCCATCCAGCTACATGGAGCGTCGATCTGCGCAATGTGCCTGGCAGCGATTGGATGAGAAGACTAGAGTTGCCACGAATAGTGATTTGGCCGAATACCGAATATTCGGCAACGCTGTCGGCCGAAGCGCCGAATATTCGGCACAAAATACATAGTTGCCGAGGGCGTAAACTGGTAATAGACAGGCCGCAACCTGTCTCATTACGGTGCACACGGGAGCGACGGGCGGGTATTTGTTTTAATTGCGAGTAAATCACGTCACGGCACGTGTCAGATCATAATAATACATAAAACATTAATATTGTGCAGAGAATAGTTCTTATTCAATTGTTTGTTCGTTAAAAGGTTTACAAAATGACACCAATTAATAAAAAATCGTCTATATGGGAATATTATGAGATATTATCCATCACAACCTACCATTGATCAATTTTACTTACTAAAGTATTGTAATTTGGTAATAGAATACATATAATCTTGAGTAATATGTGGGTTGTTTTTCATGATTTGGTATTCAAAAAAAGTGGCCGAATAGGCCGAATACCGAATAGTAGCCGAATATTCGTGGCATCTCTAGAGAAGACCCGATGTTCGTCTTATTTTCGTCTTATTATGATGTTATTGGATGTAATGACCTATTCTTCGCTTAACAGTGCTAGTCAAGCCAAGCAAAAAATTTAATTTAACGCTTGTGTAATGCGTATCATATTATGTTGACGCAACCGCAGTGCTCTAATATGTTCCAAATGGTTGAATATTAATAAATATCCAGATGATCGGGCTCAATGGCGCGTCTTGATAGAGGCCTCTGTTCAGCAGTTCGCGAAGGCCGACAAGAAGAAGAAGAGAAGGAGAGTTGTGTACTTGAATCGTGATCGTATCGCATGGTGTGACCGTTTTGGTTCTGATTAACATATTAATTGCCGCGACGTGTCGTGACTCCGGCTTAACCGGCGAGGCTGGCCCACCTACTGTCATTTCATGACTTTTACACATATCATCCTCATTTCATGATGTATGTAGTTTTAGTTTGTAATTATTTTGTATTTAATGGTTATAGTTAGACTGTTTTCTTATGACCTTATTCCGTTTCTAGTATTTACTACTACTACTACTATAATATTTGAACGTCAAACCCTGTTTCTAATAAAGAACAAAGTGTGTTTCTGAAGGTAAGCGGGCGAATGGATTAGCGAGGTTTATTTAATTTTTAACAGTTTTAATGTAAGTTGAAATGGCCCTGCCATAGTATGCTAATGATTATCTGCTCGTATGAAGTCTTATCTATTTTCATTAGAGACTATTATATATTATATGACTGTTTAAATTAATGAATCCCCAAAAAGGGGAAAATATGAGAAAAAATATATAGTCAGATTTCACTTTGTTATATATATAATTTTCAGATCAAAACTATAACTTAGGTACACCTTCAATATATGTATAGTACTATGTGCTACAAAGGGTAGCTATTAGGGTATTAAAACAAATTGTTTAAATTTTATTTACTATTCAGTATTCTTAGCAATGCTAGATGAAAACTGGATCAGTAGTTCTAAGATCTTGGAGTGTCTTGGAGTGTGATGAGATCTCTGGAACGGTAACAGTTAGGTGGTTCGAGTTTGAGATCAAATGTTTATGATCATGGTGACCTTCCCACGTTGGAACCTTGAAGACCTGATATTGTTTTCATTATTGGACAACAACAACAACAACAACAACAACAACAACAAACAACACAAACAACAAAAAATAACAACTAACAACTCCTTACTTTTGTAAGGAGATCTCCAACAAAACAAATTGTTTGAATACTATTTTGAACAAATCTCTATAAACTATTACAGTGTACAAAAGAATTCAACAGTACACTTTGTAAACAAAGTGGCAAACAGTGCCTGCACAGTGTTTGTTTGGTTATGTTTATCAGTGGCGACGAGTGCCACTGTGCATTGTCGCACTTGAAATTAGCTTATGGAGACAGGAAAATTAAAAGAAAACAACATCAGAAAAGTAAACATTTTTAAATTAAGTTCTATGTTTACAGAGAGTACAAGATTATAGATGTTTAATTGTCTTGAAAATGGCACACTTCATAAGTACATATTTTAGGGGAGAGGGAACTCCGCTGTTTCGGGGGGGGGGGGGGGGGGGGGCGTTTGAAATCGGAATTCAGGCTATGACAAAGTGATGTGGTATTTATTATCTCGCGGAAACAAGATACACGGGGTACCCCTCACCGTTACACCTCACATTTACTTACTGGACTTTATTTTACACATTTCCGCTTCAGCCAACCTAGGGAAGCTGAAGAATCGCAAGGTTTGTTTACGAAGGGAAATACTAGTTAGAAATAAATCAGTTTAGAAATCAGGATTAGAAAAATTACTAATGTGTGTGTAGCTGCTCATCTTATTTGAGTCAAATTATGGGTCAACGGGGAAGTCATATTAGTTAGGGAACAGACTGTAATATAGGAATTAATTGTGATTGTGTTGGCAATGCAAGGGTAGCAGATAATTTTCTTATCTATTTATAATGGTACAGATCGCGGCTCATAAGTTGAACAATGGCCTTGAATAGCAGTTTCGTAGCGGTTCGTAACATTGAAAAATGATCTGTAATGACTTGTAACTGTTGTTATCAATAAAGTATTGTATTGTATTGTAATATGCGCAGTGACAAATTTCGGGTCTCAATCGAAGTGCGATATAAGTGCAACGCGAGGAGCCGCGCGGACCGCTATTTTTGTTCAACTTATGTGCCGCGGATTATGAGTAACTTAGCTAGTGTTCTGAAAAATCTTTCACGTTAATTAAAGTAAACGTGTAATATAGATTCTATATTTCATTAAAGACCATAATCCCTAAAGCTTAATCTAGACTTTATAAAATTACAAAGTGGTTACACTGATAAAATTTCCAACTAGAAACTTTGTCTATTCCTAAGTCATAGTAGGTACCTACAGACAGGATATGGTCTGGTGGCAGTTAACAAGAAAACTCAATTTATTTAGACATTATTTCAAACAGAGCCAGCGAAGTGCAACGGACTTGCCCAAGGTAACCCCAAAGGCAGTGTGCAACTTTTAATTGCAAAGTTTGATTCAATTTAAGAGAGCATATCTTTCGTTTGGCACAACGGGTCCGTGGAGCGTGAATGAGTTCGTTAACGGGAAAGCGGATTTCACTGAGCTAGGAAATTAACGGGCCTACCTTTTATTCTATAATTACCAGGAGTTAAACTCAAGCAATACGCGCGTAAAAGAAGAAGAAAAACACTTTATAGCTGTGGCGACGCACGACGTGCGCCATCTACGATTAGTACCTATTCACATCGGTGTAGAACGCGCTATCGAAATTTTCCTAGGACTTCGTACGAGTTCCAAACATCCATAGTTGGACCAGGTCATCTGGTCAGCACGCACAACACCCCGCCTGGTGGAAGATCATCCCTGTCCTCCATGTCCTCACATCGCGCGTTCCTACATTGCCACAAAAAAATATATACATATTTAGTTCACTCCATAATACTATTGGCAAGAGGCACCTGGCTCAGCTGATGCTTGAGTGAATACACTTGCGTGTAAACACACAGCGCTGATGTTCAGCCAGTCCTTGTACAAAGTTAACCAACTAACAACTGTGACAATCTAAGTACTGCTCCATGTTATGTGCTCATTAAATAAATAAATAAACTACTGGTAGAGGAAAACTGTACATAAGTATAATATACGTAAAAACCGATATACCCTTCTCAGTAGATCCATAATCGGCAGGATCGCCGCGACACAGGGTCGCCCTAGTGCGGGGTCCAGTCAACTTGAAACATGTAAAAATTTATTGTGGTTAATAAATTATTATTTATGTAAAATTATAATGGATCTAGTGATCTAGTTTTTTTTCATTGGATCTGTTTTTACAAACGGATCTATTGCGTCTGCATAAACGCTCTCATACATCGTCATACGAGTATGTTTGAATTGCCCGCCTTACGCCCAGCAACACGCATCATCCATGAACGAGGTCTTACATCAAGTCTTACCTTGTTATTGTGTTTTTTGAGTATTTTAAGTTTTAGTTTGTCATTAGAATACGTATTATTACATATATATCAAATCAAAATGTTTTTATTGTAAGTAAATACCTTATAATACATTTTTACAACGCCATTTTTTTACTTTACCACCGCTTCGTATCTGAAAGGAAAGAAGCGGCGCAAGAAACTTTCAGCAGCACATCTTTTGCAATAAATATATCTTACAATAATTATGAATACAATCATATATGTACACAATGTGCAGAGCTGGAGCTGAATTTAGGACCAAGCCTCTTTATCATTTAAGTAATCATTTATTTTATAATAACCCTTTTTACATAAGGTCCGTCTTATATGGGTCTTAATTTTTTTTTAAACTATTATATTATAACAACTGAACTTCGGGTGCACTAATGGAAGATAGTGCGTGTTTGTTATTTCGTAGAGGCGTATCGTCGTAGCAGTTTCGTACCGGTTCGTAGCAATTACGTATAGGAATTACGTTTCTGTGATTAATAATTTGTTTTCCTGGTAGTAACGAAATATTTTTTACTACCAAGACAAGGGTATTTTTAAAGGACTAAAAATACCTACTCTGAAACGTTTCCTAAATCACCTTAACTTTTAAGCGGGGGAAGTTAAATTGATCATTGAAAACTCATACAATACGTTGTGGAACGAGCCGGGGCTCCCGGAACTTGAGGAGCTGAAGTATTGACCATTTCTTGTTGCTATTTCAACTTTTGGAGTCTTTTTTGTAAAGGATTAGAAACATTGATATTTTTTTGTCTTATTATTCCTATTTTCTGATTTATACGTACTACTTCTTAATTATGGTTATGGGTTAGATTACCATGAGTTGCAAGAAATGTCTTTAATGTCAAGGCTTCTTTTAGTCTCGTGTCATCTCTGTCTAGAACTATGGCGTAAAAAGGACAGCATGTATTTTAATGAAGACTTAACTTTAGGAAGTTTCGTGCAACTAACAGCTAGTTACTCACTAAGGTTGGTTAGATTCGAGCTACCTACATTTTATTTATAGTCGACATTTTTATAAAGTGGTTGTCTACGACGTTATAATTGTTATTAGTCTGTGGGTATCCTATCGGGAGCCACAAGATCTGATCAGATCAGAGGTAGACCCAACGCAACCAGTAAACTACTAAATCACTCATCAGACGTGAAAGAACCATGGAAGAACCTCAACAAAATAGTTTGTCGAGATTGTCGAGATTCCTCCAACAAAATCGTATCAAAATCAGATCATCTGTTATGAGTTAAGATACATAAAGACAGACAGACATACCGATTGATACACAGATATAAGTACACGTTAATCAATCAATCAATGCATTAATTTGATATATCAAGTTCAAGGTCAAGGTTAGGTTATCAGTGTCAAGGTTTAATATAATATTTTACGATAAATTATTATTTTTCTAAGCATTAGTATTCTAACCAGCTATTCAATTCAATTTGTAAGGGCTTTTAACGAGGTGACGACGAGTGTCCTGGGCGGCCTTAAAATGAATGTCTCTTGATAAAACTCTCGAAAGCTCCAGTTTGCTATTTTTAGACATAAATTTTGTAATAAAGATTGTTTAGGTTCCAAACTGGGGATCGATCGGGAACCCTAAAATTATCTCTCTTTCCCTCTTCCGTCGTAGATTTTTGGGGATTCAACCCCCGGCCCTGACTTGACCTAAATCCCTCAAATTGCAGACGTTTCAGACCACATTTTTTCCAAGGAGCTCCCAGTAGTTGCAACATGTTTTTTTGACTCCGACACGACATAAGTACCATCACTACAGAGAGTTATACAGGATGTTGAAATAGAAACGGCGTGTAACGTACTCGTACATTGTTGTTCTATTGTCATACGCAAGTTTGCCCGTGTAAGTTGCTTGCAAGTTGCAAGCTACGTGTTGTACGGAACACTGCGAATGTTGCACCGCACCTGCGTGTGCGAACTTGGCAGTTTTGGGGCAAGTGTGAAGTAAATAGCGTTGAGCAAGGGTGTACCCCTTAGATTATAAAAATGTGCACCCAGTATACCGGCATCACGGGGCAGTTGCAATTCCAGTCATTTCATTGCCTCCCCAGCACTGGTTTTTTTCCCTTTAATTATGGCCCCTGCTTGTGTACACACTGCAATTTGGCCAATGACCGTGTAATCTTAAAAATAACTCGAACGTTATGACGTCTGTTTTGAAAAAAAAAAACAGTTTACCAACGTCGAGATTCAGGGAGAGTCGTGTGCACTAGGAATGCCCAGTGTCTTGAATTCCAAGTGCAATTGGAGGTTAGGTAGGTTTTGATAAAAACAGTTTACCAACGTCGAGATTAAGGGAGAGAGATAGAGATCGTGTGCACTAGGAATGCCTAGTGTCTTTCATTCCAAGTGCAATGGAGGTTAGGTTGCCGGATCCACACCATCTGTAGTATTTCACTCCCACTTCACTGTTTCATATAACGTTCACTTAACACTGACGATTTTTAGGTAAAATACACTAGTTTTAAGAAATATAACCACTGTAAACCGTTTTTAAACAATAAAATAGGATGAACGCGCCATGACAGCGTGAACGTAACAACAAAACCCTCTAGCACTGGTTATAATCGCAAAGAAATTGACACAGCTTCTGTCAACTATATAGCTCTATCTCTCTTCTATGAGTTTCAGTATTGCCATCTTGCTCAATAAGATGACGTATCAGAAATGGGTTAATGCATGCGATCGCGGAATGTCAATTACCGATGCAAATTAAAGGAAGGTGCTGTCAACTGAAATATTTTTTATTTAAACACTTTTATGTTCTAATGCAATCTGTATTTAAAGTTGCATTTTGGTAGGTATTTACTTAAAATTCATTAGGGATAATATTGTTAATTACGAAATACAGATAGTAATGTCATGTGTCTGAATTGTATCTTCCAAAGTTAAAGATGAGTAAAAGACAATGTATTATACGATTGGTAAATAGAGTTGCACTTGGACGCTGGGTTAGGAAAGACGCTGGTTTAGATAGAAGAGAGAGGGGGAGTATCCAACGCAGGCTAATTATCAAACTTTACTTACCACCACACAGAGGAAGGCCTCTGAATACATGGCTAACGTCTGTCCAGAGGGACATAAGGAACCTAGGCCTTGTGGAGGGTGATGCATGCGACCGAAGCAAGTGGCGCCTCAAAATAAAGAAAGCCGACCCTGTATAGCGGGAATGCGCGAGGACAAAGAAGAAGAAGAAGTAAGAAGACTTACCACCACAATTATGTTTCTACTGGAATTAGGTATATCTATGTCGTTTGTAACTTAGACGTCTTGATAACTGCTTTCGAAGCGCGCAGTCAAGTTCTTCTGCAGTTCAGCAACTTACCGTAACGGCATTATCCTACCACCCTGACACTCAGAAACGTCGGTATTGCATTTCTTGTTAGTTTATTATTCCCTTACCATGTTTCAAATAAATAGGTTATTAATTCACTGATCGGAGTAGGTAGGGCTCTTTCGGGTCAATGTCCTCAAAGGTTATATTAATATCGATATGATTTCGGGATCCCGTTTTAAGTTATCGAGCAAATGTTGTAAATTACTTTTATAAACCTCGCCCTTACTCGGCGGATTACGATTTTTTATAAATTGTGAACTTACGAAGAAGTTAAAACACTACCATAGGTACACTAGCGCCATGAATCTTAAAAAAAATTATTTCGCCACCAATCTGAAATGTGTATCAAAACAAATATAACGTTAAAAATCTAAATAATATATTTATTCAATCCCGGAAATCCCGGGATTATTGGGCATACTTATCCATATTATGACCGTATGTGGCAAGTACCAAAAACAGCCCTACCTACTCCGATCATAGGTTATTATTATAGGTATACCCTGACCTGAAAGTAAAATAAAAAACCTACCCAAGACATATTATAAAACTACCAATGGCGTTAGCCATTAGTTTATGTAATTTTAATTAGGTTCACTATGTAATTTTAATGTTTATTATTTACTTGATTAGTATTACGTACTTCTATTGTATGTAACATGTATTTGAATAAATAAAGATAAATACAATAATCTGTGTTATTTCTTTATTACAATAAAGAAAAAAAGTTTTTTCTTTATTCTTTAGGTTGCCTGGAAGAGATCGCTATTAGCGATAAGGCCGCCTAAATTGTACTTCACTATTTCCTTTTCTATCTTTTGTTTGTTGTTTTCTATTAGTGCAATAAAGTGTATTTTACTTTTACTTACTTATGTCTGGTTCTGGTTCACAGATTGTTCCAAAACACCAGGCATTTAGTAACTATATGTAGTTTACAATTACCTACAGGTACAAAGTAAACATAAAAACATCAAAGGCTTAAACTTAACTGAAAGATCATCACACGAATTTAAAAACATTGTATATTTTTTGCAAATACTGCTCCATGGATCTGAAAACACGTTGGCATTCTGGACCGTGGTTAGAAACCTATTAAGTAGCAGGACACTACTTAATAGGACACTTTGAAAAAAAGTACCTACCCACAATGTATTTCCGCAATACCTATGGGGAGAGTTTTTATAGACCTGGGTCAAGGTATAAGTAGTTATCTTTAAAAAAAAAGAATGTGTCCAGGCGAAGTGTGGGTTTTCACGCCATGGGATGCAACTCCTAAGGGCCTTATTACATTGAAGAATTGCGAGCGTTTTTTGTTTGCCTTCGCCCTGGTACAGCTAAAAACCAGCGCTGTGGTTCTGCTGTACCGGTCGCTGAGCATGTGTCCTTTTGACATTGTGTTGTGTTTTTAATTTTAAGTCTTTTTAAGTTTAATGCAATGTTGAATAAATGTGTTTTCTTTCTTTCTTTTTTTTAAATAAATAGGCTAAGAAACCAGGCAAACGGGCCACCTGTTTTCAACAAGGCGATCCGTCAACTGCTTGTAAATCGCCAGTGTGATAAGATTCTTTTTAAACACAGGATCACAGAATACATAATACTTTTGTTAGTCTTTTATAATGATCTAAAACTGCTAACTTTGATGGTCTTTTTACGTCATTATTTTCGATACAAACAATCATTATTTGTTTTTGAATACCTATTTACATGTCAAATATAATATTCCTTAAAAAATAAGCTCTTTTAGACGTGGCAACGTGTACGTGGCACAGCAAAAGTGAAAACAGCTTTCCTGTTGTTATATGAACAAGAATTAAAGTTCATATTTCACACACTATTTTACAGCATGCCATTCAAGTATGCTCCACAATACAACAGCTATAGAGTAAGTTATTGATGGCAGCTATAAAATGGCAAGCCATTGTTATATAGGGGAAACTGTACAGTGATTGGAACTATATACGTCAATAAAATTATAGAAAAAAAAAATTCTGTTCAGTTATGGGTAGGTATTTCTTTCGTTTGGAAAAATCTCGTGGCAATGTCCAAAGTTACCAGAATTTAAATCGTTACAATTCTAATGAAAATATAATTATGTACCTAATGCTGGCATAGTGCCTGAGAGCATGTAAAAGTTGTAAACAATGCGTGAACCATATTAGTTGGGTAGATTGTTGAAATACCATGCACTGCTAGCAAAAAAAGTGAAAATTAGCACACGTATTTAGGACACCCAAAGGATCATTTTGAAGATTAGAGACCACGCAGATCACCGCTCCGTCCGCGCTTCAGTAAAAAAATTAAACCAAAATCATTACACCTACCAGGGCATTTTTGGTATCGTTTTCGTATAAACAAAGGATAACTAATTCATTATTGGAACAATATTTTCACTATTCCATTGAAGAAATTCGAGAAAATTAATACAATGTAAAACTGATAACAAGAACTGCATGATTCATTATTATTCTGAGTAACATCCTCTCGAAAAATATAGTGTAATTCAATTTTATTCAATACCTAATGGTAACTAGTTATATATATGATTTCTATTCACATTACTTTAAGAAATTCCATAAAGTATCCAATAATATTTACAAACAAACTACAAATCATGTTTGCTGTGAGTCCTGCTTAACAGGGAACACCTAATATCGCTGATCGAAGTTAGATTTATCAGTTGCGAGTTTTTTCATAAACTACTAGACTAATTCTAAAAATTCTTTAACTATTTCACTGTAGTATATACTTTAGGCTATAGACTAGGGAAATAGTTTTTGTAATCGGTTTAGTAGTTTTTGTTAAAACCTCAAAAATACATGTTGCGTCTGTATATACGAGTACGTTTCTCTGTAGGAGATCGTAACATAACAAAATTTCACGTCCATAATTCCGGGTAGACACCGTCAATCACAGGTGACTTATACTAAATGAAAATATTTTTTTGTGTGCGATATTTTCTGTCAAATATCGGCGGGCTATCTTACCCCCATTTCCCCTAGTTTCAGCCAGTCTGTAGCACCATAGAGACGATCTCTCGAATTGATAATATTTTGTGTATTTTCTACTTTACTGTCGGCTTTGATTTGTTTGTTTGTCGCGAATTTTTATTGGAATTGGGTGAATTTATGTTGGCGAATGTAGTATCTACTCGTTGTTGATGAGTTTATGACACTTTCGTATAAAAATAAAGTAAGTAGAAAGAAAGATAGAAATGTAGGTCACTATTATCGTCGGGAAAAATTTCTAAAGGACATTAAGTACTTTATAAAATGACATATTTGCTTTACTAGCGTCTGAGTATTTATTTTACTTACACATTCTCAAGTAGGTGTAGAAACGCGCTATGTGAGGACATGGATGACGTAACGTCAGTTTTATGAAAGGGAAAAGGGAAGATCTTCCACCACGGGGTGTTGTGCCTGGTGACCAGATGTTCTGGTCCAACTATGGATGTTTGGAACTCGTATATATACGAAGTCCAGAAAAATTTCGATAGCGCGTTCTAAACCGATGTGAGTAGCAACACATCGTAGTGGCGCGCGTCGTGTTTCGCCACATAGGTATAGGTAAGAGATAGGTATATGAAGATGTAATCTGACTCAGGGCTAAAAAGATGCACTCACTCACCCTGTAACATCGTTTAACGTATGAAAGTAAAATGGTAAATTCTGTGGTGAAATATTCCAAGCATATGTAAAAAAATATATACGTTCGTTACTTTTATAAAAGTTGTATAGGTACTTACCAAAATATTTGACTGTAGCTTTTTCTATGGGTTTTTGAGGGTTTGGGCCCCATAAGGCCGTGTTAAGGAAGAATAAAGAAACTAAGGAAAATTTACGAAAAAAACATGTAACAGAAAGAAGTGTGGAGACAAGAAATATGGAGTTATGACTTTTGATGACTTTCATAAAAATCATCATCAGCAGCCTACTCTAGTCCACTGCTGGACATAGGCCTCTCCCAAGGCGCGCCATTGAGCCCGATCTTCGGCTCTTCTCATCCAGTCGCTGCCAGCCACCTTGCGCAGATCGCACCTAGCAGCAGGGACGCTCGTCCCACACTACGTTTGCCCAAGCGCGGTCTCCACTCCAGAACTCGTCTACCCCAGCGGTTGTCGGTTGTGCGACAGATGTGACCGGCCCACTGCCACTTCAGCTTGCTAATCTTATGAGCTGTGTCGATAACTTTTGTTCTATGCCGGATCTCCTCATTTTGGATTCGATCCAGCAGTTTTCAATTTGTGATTCATAATAATAAGTAGAGTTTTTATGACTAAAGCCGCGTTTGACCTCAATCTCACCTGACGATGACTGAAGTGATGATGAGGCCGAAGATGGAACACACAGGCTTAGCATAGTACATGTACTCCATTTGCTTAAATAAGCTCGTTACACCCAGTTTGATAGCGGGACAATCGGCAACCAATCAATCAACCAGCCATCGGCAGTCTGCGTCCTCTGTTGTCGCGGCGGAATCCTTTGACTAGCGGCGGTGGCGCGAGCGCGGACGACATTTTCAAAGAGCGACCTTATACTTTACTGCACTAATAAAAAGATACGAAAAAACTAACCTACCAAAACAAAGATACTTCCCTTCTAATCAACCTTTTAACCTCAACTCTACTTTCCTTTACCAAGTCTAAAATTATGCCCAGTGGATCGGAAAATACTCCGCTCGCCACAAAGGAAGCAATTGACCGTACTGCACTAGCAAAGCTTCCTAGAAAACTCCGGTGATGTGTTTTATAACAAAGTTGTCTGATTATAGTGCAAAGACGATCACGATCCTGTTGCTATCAAAATTTTGAACAACTGCATCTCTATTTACCGATTGAAATAGAAATGAAATGAAATATTTTATTTTCCAGAAGCATTACAGTCTTCTAATACAATACAATATAAATTACAAATCAAATACATTAAATTAAATTAAAATTGTTACAATTGTTGTTATTGTTGTTGCCTTAAAATACTACACCATGCGAATACATTTTTTAAATGATAGGGCTTAATGTAGTAAACATATGATCTATTAAAAGGGCCAAGTTCAGCTGAGTGTCGCTAGATGTATAGATACCTACATCTCTACCGACGCTGCTTTTCAACTTGACCCTTTCTAACTTATAACTATAGAGAGCAACAATGTCGTTCTGTCGTATTGGCTCACCTCCGTTCACGTCACACACAATTATTTTCTGAAACTCGAATAGTATAAAAATTTGGGATTTAATCATAACCTGAGAAGCTGGCAGATTCTGGGACCAGTCAAGAAGGAAGACGGAGGGTAGAGGATGAGAAAGAATAGGGAGATTGAAGAGATGGTGAACGAGCCGATCATTATAGGAGAAACGAAAGCTGCTCGATTCCGATGGCTCGGACACGTCACTAGGATGGGGGAGGATCGGGCAGTTAAACGTCCGGTCGGATGTCCCAGATACCGCTGGCGCGATGAAGTGGAGAAAGATCTGCGTGAGCTCCGGACGCCTGACTAGGTCAAGACTGCGCAGGAGAGAGAGCGATGGCGCTCTTTGGTATCGGAGGCCAAGATCCACTTCGGGTCGCTGCGCCAGCGGAGTAAGTAAGTGATCATAACCTACTAAACCAACACAAACAGTGAATTAGGAAAGAAGGAACCCCAAAATCGATTGCACAGTAGACTATCTTTTAGTCATCTTTAACTTTGGAAGGAACAATTCGGGCACTTGACTGTATGTATATTTCGTAATAATAATATCCCTAATGAATTTTAAATACCTAAATAGGAGGCAAGTTTTTTTTTCATACAACTTCAAGAAGTTTTACACCAAGTAGGTACTCGAATAATGTAGAAACAAGAATACGTTCCAAAAACAGGGAAAAATTACAATTGGAACAGAAATATTTGACTTTGCCTCGCGATCAAAATTCACCGTTCGAGATAGATTTACTTTATTGACTTTTTATTACTTTACTTTACTTTACTTTTACTTTTTTAAAATACTTTTTTTATAGCGAAAAGTCGGTTAATGGTGTGGTTGAATTCTAACCCGGACGTACTTGTACCTAAATATTATTTAAGTTCGTAGCCTAGTCGCGAGTACGGTCCGAAAGTGATCGTGCAGGTTAAGCGACGTTGGCGCGGTCGGTACCAGGTTGGGTGCCCGCTAGTGGCATATTTCATCTGAGCTCCTCCGTGCCTCGGAGAACACGTTAAGCAGTCGGTCCCGGTTGTTGTCGTTCGACAGCGTTAAGCCATGTCAGAGGCCTACGGGCGGCCTGAACAACTCTAACAAATAGGTTGGCCACTAACCATACGATAAGCAATTTAATTATACCCGGCTTCCTATAAATTATTAATTAATTTTGCAAACATTTCAAATGTCACCTAAAATAGACGTTTAAACCAGGCCAGTGTCAGTTTTCCGTGTCAATAATCACGCAGAATCTGATTATAGCACGAGAGCTAGGCGTTAAATGGAGCAGAGGTGATTGTATTAGAGCATTAATTTGTGATATGGAAGTTGAAATGAGAACATTTCATTTGGTAGATCCTGATGTACTCGTAAAGAATGGCCTGGGTTGGATACCACTCTCTTATCTATTTCTGCCGTGAAGCAGAAATGCTTGCATATTCTGTGTTTCGGCTTAAAGGATAAGAGAGCCAGCGTTAATTCCGGCACATGAGGAATTCATCTTAGTCCTCAAGGTTAGCCACGCATCAAAAACCCTCCAATAATAATACAGTGAGGTGAGATGTCTATGGGCGACGGTGACCACTTACGATCAGGTGGCCCGTTTGCTCTCCTTATAATACAAAACCGGCCAAGTGCGAGTCGAAAAATATCATTTTAATTTTTTTTCTCAATAATAATAAATGTTTAGATTTCGTTTTATTTTTCCCGTTGGGGCCGGGATTAACCACAGCGACACTTCGACCCTTGAGGATCTTTTGTGCCTACCCCATTTACACACTGGTCATCTCAGTGTGCAGGTTTCCTCACGATGTTTTCCTTCACCGTTAGAGCAGTCGGTAAATGTATATAAGTCTCCGAAAAATACGAAAACTCATACATGGCATTGCACGGTTTCGAACCCGGACCTCCCAGCACGGGAGTCCGGTGTCCTAGCCACTGTGCCACCGACGCTCTTGTTATTAAAACATAGTTAAACCGTTTAGTTTAAACCATATAGTTAGTTGGTTCGTTCATATCTTTGATAAGTTTGTTGCGGAGTAATCTCTGTATAATACCTAGTCGCTGCAAGTTAATCCCGTGTAATGACTTAAGTAGTTATTCTAGGTGACGATATTGAAACGAGATTGAAAAGTACAAGTTTAGATACCTAACTGTACTACTGTAGCTAGTTTTTGTAAGAAAAACTACCCTTAACTACTCTTGGGAGATTTTTTATGCCGCCAGGGCACAAATATGGCAGGTAGAGTTAGTGCAGTAGATGACGCACTGAAATAAATATTACAATGATGTATATCAGAAAGGTTTTGAGTTACACAAACATATTGGGATATATGTTACTACCATCCCTTAGGAGTAATTTGTCATGTCAGTTTTTTTTCTCCATACATACTTACATACCTTCACACTATGTCCTTGCGGGGTAGACGGAGAGAACGGAACGCCACAAATCTCTTGGCACGCTTCTCTTGCTTCCTCTATTATAGTCATTCGTCGTTACACGCATGTTTTTCCCGTCGCACTAAAATTTCATCATTTCATCATCACATCTTCTCGTCGCCCATACCTCAATGTCTAAAGACAAGAGTCTTTAACCAGTGCGTCCTACCAGTAATGACCTACGGAGCCGAAACGTGGACACTGACGGTGCGACTGGTTCACAAATTGAAAGTCGCTCAGCGTGCTATGGAAAGAGCTATGCTCGGAGTATCTCTGCTGGATCGAATCCGAAATGAGGAGATCCGGCATAGAACAAAAGTTATCGACATAGCTCATAAGATTAGCAAGCTGAAGTGGCAGTGGGCCGGTCACATCTGTCGCAGAACCGACAACCGAAGTCTAAACATCTTCCTGTAAATAATTCGTCATGATTTCTTTTCTAATTTATATTTCTCATACCCATAAACTTGTGGACATTGTCGTGTTTGTGATGGATCTATTTTGTACTCAGAGGACTTCCTCTGAGATTTTCTATCTTGTATGTCAGAACAGCAAACTATTCTTGACTAAATATGGGATTTTTTTTTTAAATCGTGTCTCAGAATATAAAACAAACACTAATTGGGTTTATAGTGGCGCTACTTTTTATATAAGATGCATTTTGTACGACAAATTGTTATGGATGGAGTTAGTACAAGTACTCGTTGAGTTTCGTAAATTATTATAATGTTGTGTTACATTATTATTAATATAACACAACATTAGTGCAGGGTATAAGCCTCCTCTCTTTTGTGCCACCCTATACGATCCTGTGCAAGCCGCATCCAGGTCTTCGATGCGACTTTGGTGATGTCATCCGCCCATCTAGCTGCTGGACGACCTACTCCTCTTTTCCCTGACCTTGGCCATCACTCTGTGAGGGCTCTGGTCCACCAGCCGTCACCACGTCCAACCAAGTGTCCTGCCCAGCGCCACTTTAGAGTCGCAACCCGCTTTCCTACGTCTAGAACTTTAGTTAGTTGTCGGATCTCTGTGTTGCGGATCTTGTCCATTAGTGTGATTCCTAACATGGCACGCTCCATGGTCCTTTGTGCGACCCTTATTTTGTGCACAGCTTCTTTTGTGAGCGTCCATGTTTCGGCACCGTAAGTCATGGTGGGCAGAACACATTGGTTAAACAGTTTGGTCTTCAGGCATTGTGGCATTAAACATTAGATTACATTTTACATTACATTTTTTCAACTTTAGTAAAGTACATTAATAATAACATAACACAACATTACTATTATAGCAGCCAGACATACTAACAATAACAGGTGCATACACACACACACACACACACACACACACACACACACACACACGCATACACTCAAACACCCTCTCACAACAGGTTTTTTTAAAATAATAATAATATTTATCTATTTTTTATATAAGTGTATCCCCCAGGCCATTAATTAGACTGTTGCTATCTACTACGCTGCAAGACGGCCGATGAGGCCAGTGCAGGTACATAGTAGAGACCGATATTTAAATATACATTGTAACTACACTATTGTTAAGTGATTATAATTTGAATATTGTTTGGGTTACTTACTTACTTACTCCGCTGGCGCAGCGACCCGAAGTGGATCTTGGCGTCCGATACCAAAGAGCGCTATTGTTTGGGTTAATAATTATTTTTGTATTTTTTTTGTATTAGTCAGTAGATGTTTTCGAAATAAAAAATTAGTTTAAAATAATAATGTAATTGCATAGGTTTAGCGTTTTTACTAACTGTAACTAATATCACATGGCGGATACAAAATGGCGGATATCGAAGGACGGGACTTTTTGCTATTCTCGTATACCTTCGATATTTATCAAGTTCTAGCGATCGATATACGAGTGTTTTTAGCAGTTGATAATTTCGTGTAATTCAGTCGACATGTTATGGGATATTTATCGAGTTTCGATATTTGAGAATTAGCCTCCTGGATAAATGAGAACATAATTAAAACCAAAAATGCTCCATTTTTTTTCATATTGTTCGAAATCGAACTAGAAAATTAATTTTATTCGCCATTAAATATTTTATTTTTATTTCTTTTTAATTTAATTTCTTCTTTTTTATTTCAATTGTATCTTTTTACATTTCGTCAAGATATTCTCGTTTATTGAATGAAAAAGGCGGATGAACGTACGTTCTTTGATAAAATTAGCAAAAGCAATAAAACACACAAAGGAAATTCGTTTTGGAGGCATTATACAAGCCAATGGAGACGTTTCCAATATTATTTGGTGGAAGCTCCAATGGTTAATAAAATTATCGTCAAATAATGGACGTTTATTTATTTTAACTGGCCTTAATTTGTTGTCAAATAGATAGAAACACTTTATTGTACACAAATACAGGAAAAGTAAAAACTACAGGAATAGTAGCACGATATGTACAAAGGCGGCCTTAAACGATCTTTTCCAGGCAACCTCTGAAGTTTGATGAAGATTTATTTCGGCAGTGTTTATAGAAGAGCCAGTACTTACTAAGCCCGTGTTCCATCTTCGACTTCATCGTCACTTACCACCAGGTGAGATTGAGGTCAAACACGGATTTAGTCGTAAATAAAATAAAAAATATTGTGCACAGAAATATGTTTTGTAATAAATATAAGTACTTACCTATCTATATTTTCAGTTAGATACGAGTACTTATAGAAGATTAAGTTGTAGAAGTTTTTATCAGTTTCATCATCAGCCTATTAACGTCCCCACTGTTGGGGCGCAGGCCTTCCCTTGACCAACGGGGGTACGGGCCATTATTGTCCCCACTGTTGGAGCACGCCTCCCCTTGTACAAGGGGGTACGGGCCATGATCCACCGAGAGCGGGCCCAGTGCTGATTGGTGGATTTCACACGCCTTCGGAAATTTTTCATTTACTATTTCCTATTTGTGCAATAAAGTGTATTTTACTTTTACTTTCTTCTTCTTATCTTATGATAGGGGGCCGGGAATAACCCCAGCGGCACATCGACCCTTGAGGATCTTTTGTGTCTACCCAATTTTACACACTGGTCATCTCAGTGTGCAGGTTTCCTCACGATGTTTTCCTTCTCCGTCAGAACAGTCGGTAAATGTACGTAAGTCTTCGAAAAATACAAAAACTCATTCGTAGATGGTACGGCACGGTTTCGAACAAGAACCTCCCGCATGGGAGTCTGGTGTCCTAGCCACTGTGCCACCGACGGCCTTCTTATACTTTAATGATTTCTTTTACTTTACTTTAATGATTTATTTTGACCTATTCTATTAAAATAAGCACAAAGATCATGCCTTCAATCTCGGGGCGCACAGCTCGATTGTGAATGAACGAAATAATAATATCGTGTCGGTAAATATTGAACCTCGAACGATCCAATCATTCAATTTAACAAATCGTTAACAAACGCTTCGATTGATTTCCAATCGAACGCTTTTAGGCGTTGTTTTATTTATATAAGTAAGTAAGTATAGCGAGCAATTAGGATTATTTTTATTTACCTCTAAATCTGCGTTTATTTTATTTATTTATTAGGTAAACACAACAGATACAACCAGAGAAATTACAGAAAAATCAATATAATTTTTTTTCCGCTACCGTAGAAATAGCGTTCCTGAAGTATGAAGTTTAGTAAAGTTATATTACCTATTGAAATTTTGAGTAATTTAATTGTTTTATTTTTTTCTCTCGTTATGGTGAGAGTACTGACGAAAAGTTTTGCAGAACTATCGAGTACCTAACGATAACACCTCGCCTGTGTATTTTTATGATTGTGAATTGGATATGGGGCGGCCAGTTCCAGTAGTTTAAATAAAGTCCAGTAATGGTAACTCTCAGTTCTGTTTGCCTCTCTTCAATTCTAAATCTCTCAGTTGGTTGATGACGCGCAAACCGTTTTGCCTTGCTCGTATGAACTATTACCTTGAGGCATAAGTTTACCAGTAAGTATTTAATAATAGTTATGTAAAAAGGGTTATTATAAAATGTTTGCTTGCTTATCGTATGGTTAGTGACCAACCTATTTGTCAGAGTTGTTCAGGCCGCCCGTAGGGCCTCTGTCATGGCTTAACGACTGCTGTCGAACGACAACAGCCGGGACCGACTGCTTAACGTGATCTCCGAGGCACGGAGGGGCTCAGATGAAATATGCCACTAGTGGTCACCCATCCTGGTACCGACCGAACTCAACGTTGCTTAATCTGCACGATCACTTTCGGACCGTGCTCGCAACTAGGCTACGAGTTCCTTCTCCTTATAAAATAAATGACTACTTAAATTATAAAGAGGCTTGGTCCTAAATTCAGCTCCAGCTCTGGATATTGTGTACATACTCGTATATGATTGTATTTCATAATTATTTATTTCAAAAGATGTGCTGCTAAAAGTTTCTTGCGCCGCTTCTTTCCTTTCAGCTATAGCACCTTACGAAGCGGTGGTAGAGTAAAAAAGAATGACGTTGTAAAAATGTACTATAAGGTACTTACAATAAAAAACATTTTGATTTTGATAAAAGTCTTACACAATTTGTAAATAAAAAAGTTTGTACAACTAACCATCTGCTCCCAAACATTTTAAAACAGGAACAAAGTGCCCGGCAAAGCCTATAATCTAAAAGCAATTCATCAGGAGCCGAGAGCCTTTTCCACCGAATTAATATTAAAACCTTAGCGAACTAATGTTGGCCTCGTTCGGACAGAGCAGCGTGTGGACATCATACGACTTTATATTTTGGTGGACAAGATGTTTTAATCGACGATAAAAAAGAGGTTCTCAATTCGACGCGTAGGTTGTGTGTGGATTTGTCTCGAAATTTCTCGGTAACTAGAAGGCTGACGTAGCTCATATGATTAGCAAGTTGAAGTGGCAATGGGTTGGCCATGTCTGTCGCAGAATCGACAACCGTTGGGGTAGACAAGTTCTGGAGTGGTGACCGCGTACAGGAAAGCGCAGTGTCGGATGCTCCCCTGCCCGGCGGACCGACGACCTGTAGAAGGTTGCTGGCGATTGCTGGATGAGAAAGGCGGAGGACCGAGTAATGTGGCGCGCCCTGGAAGAGGCCTATGTCTAGCAGTGGACAGACACGGGCTAATAGATAGATAGAAGGCTGACTTTGATGGAGTGTATTTTATGTGTTGCATGAAAACAGAAACAAACAGATTTACTGACAGTTTCTGAATTATAATAATAAATTATTAGACGGTCTGCCTCTACCTACAATATAGGTGACATTTTAATAGAGAGTGTTTTAAAATTAACAGGGTTTTCTCGCCTCCGCGATGTTGTACCCAGATTTCATTTCAGTTAGCGTTTCATTCGCATTGCCCACCCCAAGAATTGTATAGAAAAATTTCGCATCACATGTCTTTTCTCCCCATTGCGACATACTTTATAGAATGGTAAATCCATACTCTTCACCCAAGTGGACGCCTGGGGGGTTTCTGTCACCAGGCAGTTTTTCATTTTGTTTAATTTATTCATCTTTGGTACTTAATGGACATTTCAATATATAAAAAATAATAGTTTCTTTTTTTAATGTACAAAGCTCGTTAGCACTGTTCGGGACGATATCAGCACGTGTGTTCCCTCGATGCTGGCATAAAACTTCAGATTCATCGGAATTTCTGTAACATGCCGGCAGCCATTAAACTCTGTTTAGGGCGCAGACAGGTGGAATTACTGCGCTTCCCAAACTTCCAAGCGCACACCCTCCTTAACGTCCCAAACAACTAACTTATAATGTACGGAAAACTTAGAGAGAAATGCAGTACGTTACATTTTTACATAGATCACAAAGTTATTTGTGACGTGATTCTTACTGACTTTACCCATCAAGCAATATTATAAATAGTTAGACACGGGATTCTTATCATGGTTTTGGTTTTGGAGCTTCACGAACGCTCCAGATAAGTGAGATTGCGGTGCCTGCCCACCGACCATGGAGCACCTGCTCTGTTGTCCCATGTCCACGTCCACCTGCACGAGGGACGATTTATTTGAGGCCAACCAGAGGGCAATTGACGTGGCTGCATTCTGGTCTGGCAGAATATAGAAGCTCAACTCGTGATACCATTGATGACTTGACAGAAGAAAAAGAAGATGGTTTTGTTTATTTCGAGCTCCCGATATTCCGGTAGTTGTATGCACCATGGTCACGTGTCTAACTCTACAATTGTACATAACCACGAAAGCTTAAAAAGTCATACATTTTGGAGATTTGTAAATTTGTTAGGAAACATTCACATTTGTACACAGAACGCCATTTAACACCCGCTACCAGAGAAGACTCGCTCTGCCAAAATCAAAATTAAGTCTACACAGTTCTGGATCTGGACCGTTCGTTATGTTTATAAAAATATATAACAAAATTTCACAAATCATCGACATTGAATTAAAAGACTCGATATTCAATAAAAGATTAACGTTATATCTTCTTAACCAATGTTTCTATTCACTGCAGGAGTTTTTTGATGATAAAACCAATACTTAACTATAACATCAATTATGTATAACTTATAATGACATTTAATTTTATTTATGCAGTTAGTATTTTTTACTATTATAATTTATTATAATCTCTTATTTTATATTGCTGTGCCCTACTCAGTGTTTCATGTATGATCATATAATATATATATTTTACGACCAATTGTTACACATGAAAAGCAATAAATGGTGTAAGTATAAGTAAGTATAAGTTATATTCACCAAGAAATGTTTACTGCAGACTGTGCAAAGACGCTGCCTGTTGTCAATCGGCTACCGACGTTTTTCAGAATCGTAACGTATGCTGGTTCGTTAGCTGCTAGATTTACTCTTCCATGTGTTGTTATAAGTTCGTTGGTTCCAAACTCCAGTCAGAATCAAGGGTCCTCATCTGTGACGTCATCCTGAATCTCAAAGTGTGGTGAGTATTGAAAAATGAAACGAGTTCCGTTGTAACGACCGCGTAAATTGTTTCACAGGTTTGAGTTTTTTAATTGAAATTCAAATTCTTTATTTATTTGTCATTAAAAGTGATTTTCATTATTTTTTTATTTAGAAAATTAATGTTGAGAGATTTCCCTGAATAAGTGTTTCTGCGTCAGCCTCTTTAAGTCTTGTTGTATCCCATTGTTGGAGTAAGATATAACAAGGGTTTTCGATGCGCTACTAAACTTAAGGAGCTGGCTCTCTTACCCTTCAATCCAAAACACAGCAATGCAAGCATTGCTACTTTGCGGCAGAAATAAGTAAAAGGGTGGTACCACCCCATTCATGTAATGAATGTCGAGAGGTTTGGCTGAATCAGCAGTGGAATACAAATAGCTTGGAACTTCTAATCAGTGTTTTTCTTAGGCATGACTTTTTTATTGGTTCGTAAAATAAATTGTACCTCTTTCGTACAGACATGCATACCAACAAACATAACTTCACGCTATGTCCCTTGCGGGGTACGCAAAGAGCTAATGGAGCGCCACGTATCTCTGTCTTGGCACTTCTAGCTTCTCTTGCTTCCTCTACAGTCATCGTCATTTATAGCCATTTGGGTCGTCTGCTCTGTAAAATCTAAGACACGGGGATAAGCCAGCCTTTGTACATATTTTAATGGTTTTTTTCTGTGTATATTTTTTGTGTATAATAAAGAGACTACAAACAAACAAACAAACAAACAAACAAACATAATTCGTCTACTTTAAAAAATGAAAATGACCAGTGTCCCATTCAGAAAAAAAAATCGGATGCCTCTCCCTCCCCCGCCCAGACAAGATTTGGGTGCGAAAGTGCGAAGTTTTACTATGGGTTTCTGTGATTTTCGGGGTTGGGGAAAGGGTGGAGGCCTGCTAATCTCCTGATAGCGATATGAATTTCTTACTCAGATGACCAGATCAGACGTAAATACACAGCCTACAAATACAACATTGCATAAAACATATTTATTTACTAAGACGAATGGACAGACAACGAAATGACCAGAAATATACCAACAATATTCAGTACGATTGCTCAGTTCCTGTGCAAAATAAAAAGAATACAGAAGGGATTCTTTTTTATTTACGACTAAATAAAGCAATTTGCCAAAGAAAAATGGAGAGAAGCATGTTGGGTATTAGAACATTTGATAAGGTGAGAAACGAACACATTAGAAAGAAACCAAAAAAACCTGCATCATTAAAAGTGTTAGAAACCTAAAATGGAAATGGCCGGGTAACATACTAAGACTAGAGGATAACAGATGGACGAAAAAAGTCATGGAGTGGTACCCAAAAGTAGGGGAAAGGAAAAAAGGAAGACTCTATAAACGATGGGACGATACCTTTGCAAAGAAAATGGGAACACATTGGACGATAATGGTGAGGGACAGGGAACACTGGAGGAAATTGGGGGAGGCCTATGTCAGAGATGGCAACTACTGAAATATATAATATAATAAATATTGTCATACCTATAATAATTTAGTGAAATAATGAATAATGACAAGTTCATTTTATCTTAATTTATGAATGATTGTGTACGAGTGGTAGGAATTAAAGGCTGTTTATATTTTTATTTTATTTAAATAAACCATGACCACATCTCACCTGATGGTAAGTGACGATGAGGCTGAAAATGGAGCGTGTGCTCCATCTTCGGCCTCATAGTGTTATCTACTCAGATAGCGCTATGTAAACTGCAATTCTTTATTTTATATTCATGCTCGTTCAAAACAATCATACACTGATACCGACTTCTTAAACCGGTCTCCATCGGGCGAGCAGTCTCACAGGCAGCTTTTTGTCTTCGTTTTTAGAAACGATTACCGTTTTGGTATGGAACCCTAAAAATAAAAGACGGTTGAGGCGATGTTGCTCACTTGCTAAGTTAGTACCTACGCCGCTACGCTACATTGTATGTAGGTATCGATAATAAGTCCTTGAGCGACCGTGTAAGTTGACAGTGCGCTAGTGCGAGTGTGTGAGTGCCCCACGCGGCGAGCGAACGCATAGAGGGAGATTCCCTTCCGTACTTTTATTATTTTCTGGTTCCTGTAATAAATAGCCGAGATTTCGGACAACCCCCCGCGGTAGGGTTGCACCGCAACATTAGTCAGGCACTTCCGACTTTGTCCGACTGTCTGACAAATAACAAGACGGCTGGACGACTAATTGCTACGTTGCAGGAAGATATTATATTGTTGTTAGAGAAAGTTGAGGAACTATTCTTAGCAATGCTTGTAGAAACGCACAAAGGAAAATTAGACCACTTTTCAACTTTACTGTATCTTTGTAGTTGGCAGTAGGTACAAACCCGATCAGGAGATCGATTCCATTAAATACAACGTAACTAAATAGAATCTACACTGCTTCGTTATGACGTGTTTCCTATGCTACTATCCAATTTCAGTTAAGCTCAGATCGAGTCAACGAGCGATCGAACAGTAACGTATTTGTGCATTCTAATAAAATGTTTAGTTTATACTGAATCGCAGTTGAACGGTAACAAAACGCTTCAACTGTCAAATACAACGATCGAACATAAGTTCTTCCCGAGGTACTTTTGCCCGATCGATAGTAAATCTAAAGGTGGCAGTGGTAGAGTTATGCGTCAGCAGAATGCGATTTGGTGTCCAAATACAATACAATACAATACAAAAATCATTTATTTCTCTCATAAGGCAACATTAAATAACATGGTAATTGCTATAACTAAGGCTGCAGTAGCAGACAATGCTTGTGGCCTTGTGAGGGCTGGAGTCCGTTATAGGTTCAGTACCTGTGTGACGGATCTCCAGGCTACCACCCTCTTCGAAATAGAATTGGAACGAAAACTAAATTGAAATTGGATAGAAATAGAGACGTTGTAATTTAGGCGAATTGGGCCCCAGGAATATGTGAATCCTTCACATCGCACATTATTTCTTATGTCATTTTATTTGTTCGAAAATGAAATAAACGCTGCAATTTAAAAAAAAAATATTTTTTACTTTCGCACAAAAAAAAGTGCCATGGAAATTACATAAAACATTGTGCGATGTGAAGAATTACAGTTGCCAAGATCTTATCTTACAGGGGGCCAGGGATAACCCCAGCGGCACGTCGACCCTCAGGGATTTTTTGTGCTCACCCCTTTCCTTAGTCTCCTTCCTGTTCCTTAAAGATGCTTTGCATCAAGGACGCTGTACAGCTTACAGGAAGGAGCCTATAGTCCTCTGGTTTCGGGAAGGCGACCCCCAGAAGACTCATACGCCCTCCAACCAACGAGTCACATTCGCACAGCAAGTGTTCCATTGACTCAACAGGCTCTACGAGTGGGATTGTCTGGCAGTCTCATCTTGTGTAGGAGGCTCTTAGTGCCAAAATGGCCTGTGAACGCCGCTACAATGAGGCGGATGAGACTCCTGCTATAGTTGTCAGATGCCAAGATGGTACACCGGATACTGTTATTATCTGTGTTATAAAGATCGCTTTAGAAAAATCAGTTCATTAAAGTTACACAACATGACGAATTCTATTTATTATATTCCTGGTCGGGTTTTTAGTGAAAATATAATTCTTGGGCACATTAAAATATAGGTATAATAACTACGATGTATGGGACCCCTCCATAACCTTTAAATAGGTACAATTTTACACAAGAAATCTGATTTTACTCAGTTTACATTACGAGATAGACGGCCGTTAAAGACAGACAGACAAACGATTGAGCGACAGAAATAGGGCTCCGTCTACCATTGGGGTATTTTTTTACGGATCTCTAAAAAGAAAAACTATAACTCTACCACTACATACAACTACAACGTGAACGCTCAGACTAACGCCAGTAACCAGTAAACTGAAAAAAATCAGAGTAAACATTAACGTGGGTAGGAAATAAGCAAGTCATCGAAATACGCAAGTGAAAGGTAAATACGTTATTTATTACAAAAGTTACCTCATAAAAGTTTTCAAGTTCACGTAAGCACGTACTAAAGTTATTTATTTCAACATGAGAGTTATTCGCAATGATTTCTAAATCAGAGGTCTTTTTGTATAAGTACAATATTAACTGGTTTAATAATATTTGAACAAAGTAATACTTAAGTCAAACACACAAGCACTTCCCTCCCCCCTCTCTCACACGCACACACACCCTCTCTCTCCCACACACATACATATACACACACTCACCCCTCGTATAACATACTCGTGGAACACAATGTCATGCACGACACCTATTTCTCCTCACTAACAACTTTTGCAATTTAGAATGCACAATTAATATGTACAATAAAATACCGCATTATATTTAAATATGTAAGGCTACTTTAGGAAAACCTATAATTGGCTTATGTTTAGATTATTAAGTATGGTTAATTTGTTATAATAATAGCTGTTGGTTCGCTAAATAAATAAAATAAAATAATAAATAAGTAGCTAAGTTAGAGGAATTTCCATGTGCCTTTGTAACCTTGCTGGTAATCTGGTATTACATTATTTTATTAAATTATACCTCATTTGTAGGCTTATCATTTAAATAAATAACAGAGATTAGAAAAAAAACGTGTGGGATAGATTAATTTAAAAAAAATCACAAAGACATTCAACATTTAAAAACAAGAGGCGCGTAAAATCAATCCGTATAAAGTAATAAATTCAAAAAATGAACACATTCTTCATTCCTGCAAGTTATATTCTCCCCGTAATAAAAACGGAGTACATTTTCGGATGTAGGTAATATCTATGTACACAAACAAGGGTCGAAGCAGGGCCGGCTTCAGATCGGTGGCTTATTCCTTGTGACCCCTTTCAAAGTTAAAAGAAACTTTTCAATAATATACATTGCACAGTAAAGTGTCGTGGCGGCCATAAAGAATAGCACCACCCCAGCTTTTCCCGTGGATGTCGTAGGAGGCGACTAAGGCGGCGTAAAGAAATGACTTTGTAAAAATATATGTTAAGGTACTTCTAATAAAATAATGTTGACTGACAGAAATACTACTGTCATTAAATTTATAAATATTCAAGTCTACCAGGCACGTCCGTTTCTAAAATTAGAAACAAAGTCACTTATTAGAGAAAATAATATAAAAACAATATTAAATAAATATACCTAGATATATAAATGTATATATTAATATATTTAATAAATTTATAAGTCATATAATCTCTTTAACTTAAATTGTAATTTTAAATTCTAATTCTGGAATGTGAATGTCAAATTGACACATCACATTGTAAAGTGGTCAATGTGCGTATCCATGTAGTCTCCACGACACAGGCAACGCCTAGTGTGGAGGTTATAGTTAATGTGAAATGTTAATTAATATGTAGTAAACGATTTTTTTTTTTTCAATTTTTCACTTTTCAAAGTATGGGCCCCCCGAAAGAATACCCTGATTCCGGGCCCGGCTCACAGCATCCCAGGGTCGGGATATATCGGTAGTTACTTATCAGATTTATTGTATTTCGGCCATCTTCGGAAATGTCTGAACTGAACCTATAAAGTAAACAGCCACGGGAGACATGGACAAGGGTATAAGTAGATTTTTAGAGAAAAAAAGGTTTTTTGTTAGTAAAGTCAGAATTCCTTAGTATTTTTGGTGCTGTTTATACTGTAAAACAGAAATGTTGGTATTGCTGCGTTCTGGTTTGCGGGGCCTCAGAACACTACTACTCTGCCAGCGTAATTACCATGAGGCACTCAAGTTAGCAGTGTATCAAAAATCTTTTCCTTTTTTCTTTTCAGACATAAGAAGGTCGCAATTTTAATGTGAGGAATTATAAGTTTCTAAACCTGAACCAGTACAGAAAAGCTTATGATTTTAATTTCAAGAGTAAAAGCTTAGTAGTTACAATTTTACCTAACCTTGCACAACCTACTTTATAATTATAATTTTCACTGGACTTGGAGAGGTACTACCATCAACAGAAGAGGTATCATAGATAGTTATAAACACTTTATTGTAAAGCAAGTGTTAGTGATCTGGGATATATAATATATAGCTTATTAAGTTTTGAAATAAATTGTACGTACTCTCTGAAAGTTCATGGCTTTCCTTCATTTTTTGATATAGGCGCCAATGTATTCTATATATACTCATACCTGAGTATATATAGCTTTTTAAGGTTTGAAATAAATTGAATAAGATTTGAAATAATACATGAAACCCGGAGTAGGGCACCGCAATATAAAATAAGAGATTATAATAAAGTAAAGTAAAGTAAAATACACTTTATTCCACAAATATAAAACAACAAACATGAGATAGAAAAGGAAATAGAGAAGTACAATATAGGTGGCCTTGTCGCTGAGAGCGATCTCTTCGATATAAAGGCCTCGCCAACGTCGTTTTCGAAGAAGTACGGACCAATGACGCCGCCAGACCAAAATCCGCACCAAACAGTAACTTTTCGTGGATGCATTGCCACCTGGTGAACCTCATGTGGGTTGTGGTCATCCCATATACGGCAATTTTGCTTATTAACAAAACCATTCATCCAAAAATGTGCCTCGTCGCTAAAGATTATTTTTCGGCCAAAATCGGGGTCCTCTTCCAAGCGTTCCGAAGCTCATTCAGCGAACATACGGCGTTGTCTATGGTTATTAACTTTGAGCTCTTGGGTCAGTTGGATCTTGTACGGATGCAAGCCCAAGTCCCGACGCAAAATTCTCCAAGTTGAAGTCTGCGAAAGGCCGAGTTCTTGTGCACGGCGAGAAATCGACTGCCTCGGAGTCTCCTGAACACTCTCACGTACAGCGGCGATGTTCTCGGCCGATCTGGCGTTCCTTTGACGTAAAGGTGTTGGTTGGTTGTTTACCGAACCGGTCGTGTCAAATTTGGTCACCAATCGTTGGAGAGTAGACTTTGAAGGGCCACCGCGTCTGCCGTAAAATGGGAGCAATGCGCGCAACGTTTGCACTAACGAACACTCATTTTGATAATAAAGTTTTATCATTTGCACTTGCTGCTGAACCGTGTAACTTGCCATGGTGATTTGGCATCAGTGACTGAATAAGAAACAACAGATTTGACAGATGTCGCCAAAACAAAATGGCCGCCACAAATTATTAACATCGACCCGCTCTATTTGAAAGACCCTTTATATCCCAGATCACTAAAGTATACCGCGAAGCATTAACTACACAACGACACCTGCCGGCCCACTTAACATAATAATTAAATACAGGGCATTCTACAGGTGGTACCACCCCAGGCTGAATTTGCACGGTCATACCGCATACAAATGATGCATGATTGATAGCTATCTTGCCAAAAAAATTGGAAATTTTAGAGTTACGCTTGTTTCGCGTGACATCAGAACTGGCGATCCAGAATCAGACGAAATCGGTAAAATTTATGACAACCATAATAAGCGAACAGCCCCCGGAGGATGGGTATATTTCATGGGTATATTTTATTATACACTTGCGGCAGTTTATTGGTTTATGGATTTGTAAGGCCCTCGGGGCCTCGTCTCCGGAGACATTCATCATTAGATTCTATGAAGCCCCATCTATAATAATATTCATAAAATTTTGAAGTCTGTGTCTAAGGTTTCGATAGAGCGTCAGTGGCACAGCGGCTTGGGCACCGGACTCCCATGTGGGAGGTCTGAGTTCGAAACCGTGCAGTACCATGTACTGACGTTCATTTACCGACTGCTCTAACGGTGAAGGAAAACATCGTGAGGAAACCTGCACACTGAGATGACCGGTGTGTAAAATGGGGTAGGCACAAAAGATCCTCAAGGGTCGAAGTGCCGCTGGGGTTATTCCCGGCCCCCTATCGTAAGATAAGATGGAAACCGAGTCTTAACGGGGCTTATGACACTTGACTGAATGAGTCAGTCGACTGATTCGGTCAGATGTATTAGGTAGAAACAGAAGAACTGTCTAATCTTCGACTAAATCGTATACTGAACACAGTCAAGTGTATGTAGTCCTTAATAATAAAGACTAAATTCTTCTCTTTAATTAAAGAAAAGAAACAGGAAACCCTCAATCACCTATCAACTGAGCGGCTGTTGAAAAAACTTCTGGCATAATTTTTCCCTCTCAAATGTCTCCTAGAGAGAAAGCGAGACGGAGAGGTGGCGACCGTTTTTCATTTTAACAAATGGTGGTTTTTATTAGAAAAGTTGCCGTCGCCTTTCAATATTTTAAACGTCTGCGTTTGTACCCTTATTGAATCCGTGGCTTAACGTTTCTAAGGTACCTACCTAACCTACTAACCTACTTACTATCGACTAAGTATATAACTTTTTCATAGAGAATAAAATTTAAGAAGTTGAACATACTTTCTTGCACAGAACTTTTGAAAGTGATATGAGACTCTATGCATCAGAGTCGGCTTGGAATTTTGAGGTTTAATTCACTGGAAGTGAGGCGTAATTACGTCCTACTAACTACTGCTAGTAGCATTTGCGTGGGGAATCGGACTGTCCCGAATTGGTGGAGAAACTTGTCCGCATGTCTGTCCCCCCTGTGCATATATTTAATTTCCGGTCACGTCGTAACCATCTGCTAGCAGTGCCGTCAGCACGTACTGTTTCTTACAGTAAATCGCCACTTGTTCGTGCTCTGCAGTATCTCAATGCGCTTCTCGCATCAGCACCAGACTGCGATGTGTTTTGAAGGGTAAGAGTAAGAGAGCCAGCGTAATTACCGGCACATGAGGCACTCCATCTATGTTCATAGTGAGATGAGGCGCCATCAGCTGGTCGCCACCTTACAATCAGATGGCCCGTTTGCTCGTCTGCTCTCCATATACCTAGGTACAATAAAAATGAAATAAATATTTTTTGCAAAACAAAGCAATTAATACAATCTGCGGAGCGGTATTATCGCTAAGAGTGATCTCTTCCAGACAACCTTTAGCACATTCCAGAGAAAGGTTATAATCAAATGAAAACATAATGTGGTTAACCTATGTATTCAGCTATGTCTCAAGGGACTACTGAGGGGTCTAAACGAGATAATTATTAGGGCTTGTACTTTTAGGATTCCGTTGAAATTCCAAAAATCATATTAACAAAGCTCTTTTGTCTGGTTCTTCTTCTTTTCAGCCTATCGTAACCCATCGTTGGACATAGGCCTCTTCATGTGCACATCCTCCCCGCCGTCTTCACAATATCGTCGGTCCACCTCGCGGGCTGCCTACCGACACTTCTGCGCCCCACTCGGGGTCACCACTCGAGCAGTCTTCGGGGCCACCTATCGTCCTGCGTTCTAGCATGTGTCCTGCCCATCTCCACTTAGACCTGGACACTATACTGGCTTTATCCGGCACTCTCGTCTTTGTCTGGTTAGCGGTGGTCTATTAGCTGAACGTTTGTGGTCAAAGGTAAGTCTGCGTGAGAGCGTCGGTGGCGTCGTGGCTAGGACGTCGGACTCCCATGCGTGAGGCCCGAGTTAGAAACCAGGCAATTCCATGTACCAATGAGTTCTTCGGTTTTTTTCGAAAGACTTACGTACATTTACCAACTGCTCTGACGGCGAAGGAAAAACATCGTGAGGACACCTGCATACTGAGATAACCAGCGTGTGAAATTGGGAATGCAATGGCAAACCACCCTATTAAATCTGCCACGAGAGTTGTTCTGTATGTAATTAATTCCGACTGATCACGACCCTCAGCATTAAGGAAAACGACTTAGAAGAGAGAAGAGGGTGATCGCTTCAGTAATTTACTAGTAGTTTAAAGGAAATAACAGAATTCGACATCTTTACTGTCAGAAATTTTATCAGATACATTGAATGAATTATTTATTCGCCAGAAATATGGTACATTGGATGACAAATCTTAAATATTAGGTCTCACATATTTCGCCAGCTTTGGCATACAAATATTTTAGAACATACACATAACACACATACATACACATGCATTACAGAACATACATATAATGGTATTCATATCTATAATATTACATATTTTGACACGTATACTCTAATTTAGATGTAGGTTTACATCAAGGAATTTCTGTGGTATAGTAGTTGCAAGTTGGTGTAGAGAAACTTCAATATCAAAGATAATTAATGATCTAGATGTGTATTATAAATAGATATTTCGTTACTATGAATGTACGGAGCCCATGATGCTAAAATCATTATTTACCCTTGACTAGTCCCTCGTTTATTACTTTTGTCTCGTAAATATCTAAAACCCTTTTCTTCATTGCTTCGATGAACGAAAAAGATAACAATAAAATAGAATTGTGCTATAAAAGGTCTTTGAAAGTCGACAATTTTTAGCTGCCGTTTTGTATTGAAATTGTACATAATTCTCTTGAGGTTACAGCTGTAATTTTTTCAGTGTCTGACAATGTTTTGTGAATTTTACGAGTATACTTACTCGGTTTCGTCTCAAGGGTGTATTACGTTACGGCATTTTTTTTTTCACAAAAAACGGATTCTTTACCTACCTCGACTTTTAGGAACATAGGTATTACATACACAGGTTTTTTTTAAGGGGGATTGTGAAATCTTATTTTGACCTCTGCGAATTATGATCTATTATAGATCTATTAGCTGATTATGCTGCTCTACTAAAGAAAATCAAACATACCAAACATTTCTGCATAACCCCATGGTTAGCTGGTAGAAAATGCCGCAAGGCATTAAGCTCGCCTAATGTACACCTTTTTATTTTGTGCATTAAAGTATAAATAAATAATAATAATAATAAAATCATATTGGGTATCACTTTTGTATCCTAAGTGAATGTTTCAAGTTTCAAGTCGCCAAATAATTCAAAACGCAAAGTTAGTTTAGGGCTAGTTCCAGAGTGAGGGGGCTGAACCTAATTTATGAAAGAGGTTCAAAGTCCTTGGTTCAGTAACTAGGATTTTAATTATAGCTTTAAAGCATATGACGGCATTTTTTATGGTATACAGGGTGGAAAGTTTCGGCGTGGCACCCAGGGCAGCTACCAGATCCGTTGGAGCTACGAAAAAATGGTCTTAGGAGACCTTCCCTAACTTTTGGAGCTATTTAAAACTACATTCACAGATTTTTTTAAATTTTTTTTTTTTTTTTTTTTTTTTATTAAATAAGGAGAGCAGACGAGCCAACGGGCCACCTGATGGTAAGTGGTCACCGTCGCCCATAGACATCTCACCTCACTGTATTAATATTAGAGGGTTTTTGATGCGCTGCTAACCTTGAGGACTATGATGGAGTGCCTCATGTGCCGGAAATTACGCTGGCTCTCTTACCCTTCAAACCGAAACACAGAAATGCAAGCATTTCTGCTTCACGGCAGAAATAGATAAGAGGGTGGTACCACCCCAGGCGATCCTTCATAATGGTACAGTCCTTCGAAATGGTACAGTCTGCGCGAAAAATGCAATTTTTCACAAAAACATATTTTGATGCCAATCGATTCTATTTAGTGTCAGGAACAAAAGACTCTATGAAGTCAACCGAGGTTCGAGTACCAGAAATCTCAGAAATAACAAAAAACTATTCACATACGTTTATTCCACCTGTATATACGTCCTAGCCCTAGATCGAGATGGCACGTGACTTAAGAAAGCCTTTTAAACCTTTTGTTCTGGCTACTCACGGTGTCATTTTTCTACGCTTTTGGGGAGGGGGAGATGAAGTTTCAGGGAGGTTTATTATGAAGTTTCTGGTTTCATATACGTGATTTTAAACTTACACGATTTGTATTATTTTTTAACTACGCAAACGGGGCCATACCTGTCGGTATTTAATTTTGGAAAACTAGACTGTAATATGGTACCATTGTTCGATATTCTGTTACTTTTGTTCGTTTCTGGCCTCCTCTTAAATTAAGGGTTTCAGGGGAATGGGGGGGTTAGATAAGAATCCCCAATATCCTAAATCCCTCAAAGTCCTCCCCTGGCCTACTAAACGAAATTCTAAAGCCGCCCCGAGGGGGGCTATTTAAAACCAATCGATAAAGCTAAGTGCTAAAATAATTTATCGACGCCGCGATCGACACGGCTTACCGCAAAAACTTGCCTAATGACTTTAGTTCTTATTGGCATTTACTGAGTTGGAGTAGAGAACTCCCGTTTCAATTTCAGTGCGAAGTTTCGCTGCTTTGTGCCTCGTTTGCTGGGGCGTAGCTACTTGTCTTCTACGTTTCAGAGCATCTTTCAGTAAAGCAACTTACAGAAATTTCTGCTGAAAGCTTGCGTGATGTTTTGATTTCATTTATTTGGGGAGCTCATCACATTCTAAACTAAATGGGACTAAAGTACTTACTGACTCCGCTGGCTCAGCGACTCAAAGTGGATCTTGGTCAACCAAGAGACGCTATTTCTCCCTTTTTTGCGCTAGTTGCTGACTTGAAGTTCGTACAGGTCCTTCTTCAGGTACTAATAAAATAAACTACCTACATGGTCCAGAAAGTTTTTAAGATCAAGTATAACCATTACGTTAAAACATGACTTGTTCAATTGAAAACAACTTGGTGAGGTAGAAAGACAGCTCAAGCTCAAACAGGGCATCACAGCCGCATTATGGTGTTTTGATTGAAAAGTTCCAGGAGCTCCCCACATTCTAGGTGAGATGGGACTAACTAATAAGATATGCTTGTGAGTGTGAGTGCTCATTAATTGACCTAGTTGCTAGAATTTTGGTTAGAATCCGTAACTAATATAATTTTTCTTCAAAATAATAACATTTTATTAAAAGAAAGACACACGCATACATATATTTAGTAAGAAAAGGAAACACTCTTAAAACTGTTTCACCGTAAACTAGATTTTAATTATTGATAACCTCGTAGTATTCCTATTAACACATCACTATACAATTTCCTCTTTAGTGCGGCATCGGGCCTTTCTAACCCGATATATATTTTTGATGTTTATTCAAATATTATACATCAGAACCCGGGGTGAAGCGAAATTTGAACAAAGTACTTAATGGAGATTCTATATTGAAAATGAAATTTGTTTAATGGGTACATACATTCGCTGAGATAATCAAGTTTAAATACCGACCATTGTTACCGGACAGAATCGGCCCGGCACGCATTGTAGGAAAGGTTTAAAGGTTTTTATGACCGGCACCGCTCCAGTTGAAAGTTCGTCAAATTTTTTCCGCAGTGAACGTGTTATGGCAACGAAGTACTCAACCTACCTGAAGACTGTAGGCTTATTTTTGAAATCCTATTTCTGCCGCAAAGGAGTCATAGCTGTGTTTCGAATAGAAGGGTAAGAGAGCCATCACTTCAGAGTAAGTAATTACCGGCACATAATCCTCCATTTATGTCCTCAAGATTAGCAATAACATATCACCTGACGTATTGAACACATACGTTATATTTTTAGAATTTGAATTTTTCATTAATTTAAATTCGAAGAGCCGAAACAAATTAGAACTCCACAGTTTTATTTTATACGATTTGAACAGATATTGATGCTAAATCATCTTGCAAGTGATCAATTTCATAATAATCTTAATCATAATAATTTATTGTGTGAATTTAGGTTTACATTGCAGTTTTTAGACCAATTTCCTACTTATCGCTAAATTCTACTTTCACAGGCATACACAGTTTGTACACATATATATATATATATCATTATAATTGTTGAGTATGTATTTTTTTATACACTATATAATTATTGTAATTTATTTATACTGATTTACTGAACTCCATACTTTTACCCACAATAGAAGTAATTCTAAACTCTCCTAAATCAAAGGTTGGCTGGAAGAGATCCCTATCGGATAAGCCCGTCTTTGTACATATTTTTTGTTTTTTATTGTCTGTGTATTTTATTAGTACAATAAAGAGACTACAAACAAACAAACAAACAATAGGTTTACCAGATTAATCAACATAATAATGAATATCATCATCATCAGCAGCCCACTCTAGTCCACTGCTGGACATAGGCCTCTCCCAGGGCGCGCCATTGAGCCCGATCTTCTATAGTACCGGTTCCATCCATAGGTTGATCCTTGAAAGTAAGATTCCAGGAAAGAGAGGTCCAGGTCGACCGAGACGCAAATGGCTGGACGATGTCAAGGAGTGGACAGGAGACCGGACTGAGCTACCGGGATTTGAAAGACGCAGCAAGGGATCGCAAGCGATTTTGCCTACCTGACCTCCAAATTTTATTTTGAAAATGATACACCAATTGGAGAGAGAGATATAGAGTTATCACAGCCTATGTGGGCCAAAGCCCCTCTCCAACTCTTCTCTTCTTTTGAATGACTTCGTATAAAAATTGGTCAAGTTAAGCAGTATCTTTTAAGTTTAAACCATATTTCTGTATTTAAGTTTGATGGTCAATTGAACTTGGCACCCACTTACATCGATCTTAGTTCTTTTATCATAAAAGCCGACAAACCCACTACAGTTCATTGTAACGAACTTGGGCTGTTTTTTTACAATTATGATTTTGGTGGAATTACCAACTACGTTTTAGCATGTAAGCATGTAAGTACGAGTAGTAATAAGTTAAACGTAGGTAAATTTTGATAGCCACCGATCAATTCCAGAGGTTGGCTGATTACCGAACTTCAGACCCCCCAGGGAAATCGGAAGCTGAACCTGTCAGCCGACGAAACCAGGTGAATTTACCGCAAATGGGGAAATTAGGCGAACTGCGTAAATAAATCAGAGTATTTTCGAAAAGGGAATTAGGACTTGGCGACACGGAAAAATATTTTTCATGCTACATGTGAAATATTGGAAGATGAATGTATTATTTTTTCCACTTCTAAATCTAAGCACGTTAGGTTCTTGGTAAGGTTTTTTATTTGAATGTTTTGTTGAGAGCGTAAAACAGTTTCAAGAAAATGAAATTTAGTATTTCCTATGGTCCACCCGCTTTGTTCACCTAGGTGGATCACAGGCAATTTTGTTTTCCGTGGTCTACCCAGGTGGACCTACTCATCAGCAGCCTATTCTAGTCCACTGCTGGACATAGGCCTCTCCCAGGGCGCGCCATTGAGCCCGATCTTCGGCTCTTCTCATCCAGTCGCTGCCAGCCACCTTACGCAGATCGTCGCTCCATCTAGCAGGGGGGCGTCCCACACTACGTTTGCCTAAACGCGGTCTCCACTCCAGAACTCGTCTACCCCAGCGGTTGTCGGTTCTGCGACAGATGTGACCGGCCCACTGCCACTTCAGCTTGCTAATATTATGAGCTATGTCGATAACTTTTGTTCTATGCCGGATCTCCTCATTTCGGATTCGATCCAGCAGAGATACTCCGAGCATAGCTCTTTCCATAGCACGCTGAGTGACTTTCAATTTGTGAACCAGTCGCACCGTCAGTGTCCACGTTTCGGCTCCGTAGGTCATTACTGGTAGGACGCACTGGTTAAAGACTCTTGTCTTTAGACATTGAGGTATGGGCGACGAGAAGATGTGACGTAATTTCCGAAATGCTGCCCAACCCAGCTGAATTCTTCTGTCGGCTTCTTTCTCGAAGTTGTTTCTACCTAATTGCACAGTCTGGACCTACTCGTATTGTATCAAAGACAAATAAAATTTCCGTGGTCCGTCTTTTCACATATTAGATACACATTTAGTTTGTGACTTTGTTGTTTATTTATCAACGAGACAGGGAATCCTGGTGTGGGAACTAGGGGAAAAACACCATCAGATGCATTGGGGTAAGATCGTTTAAATCATATTACTACCGAAACTTTACTTTGCCGCTTTTTTGCTAGCATTATTAATGGAGGTTCATGGAGGCCCGCGCGCCCGCCTGGCAGTCGCTGTTCCGGCAGCGCACGGCGGGGCTCCGCGAGCGGATCATGCGCTCGTTCAACCTTATCATCACGGTGACAAGAGAATGGGTTCCTAGCCCACTACATCGGAGATCGAACCTTGGGATCTTCAAGGCCAGAGTGAATAGGCATTTACTGGACCCGCATGCTCCATCGTTGACCTCATCGTCGCTTACCATCAGGCGAGATCGAGGTCAAATGCGGGTTTAGAAGTAAATAATAAAAAAAAAAGATGGACCACTTATCATGTGCCAATAACTAGCGTAGTGGTAGATCCTGCTGTGAAGGATCGCCTGGGGTGGTACCACTCTCTTATTCATTTCCGCCGTGAAGCAGAAATGCTTGCATTTCTGTGTTTCGGTTTGAAGGGTAAGAGAGCCAGCGTGTTTTTCCGGCACATGAGGCAATCCATCTTAGTCCTCGAGGTTAGCAGCGCATCAAAAACCCTCTAATATTAATTTAGTGAGGTGATTTATGTTCATTTTTTCATTTCATTAATTCCGCTTGATTGGGCAGTGATTTGATTTAAACGATCTTACCCCAATGCATCTAGTGGTGTTTAGCCCTGGTCCCCACACTAGGATTCCCTGTGTAGTAAAATTCTTCTGTGTAAAATTTTAGTTCAAAAAAGTTTTTTATTTTATTTTATTCGACGAAAGCGATGGACACGTCGGTCTCGACGCCGCACGCGTTGCGCCCGCGCACCAGGTAGTAGAACCCTTTGTCCCCCCAATCAGTTCCCCACGAGTTCTTGATTATCCAGTACGGAACCAGTCGTCCGGTGTTCTCGTCCTCTGAAAATATATCCTCCAAAGTTATTCCTCGATTAAGTCTATTTTTAACCCGCAACTAAAAGTGACATAAGTTTGACTCGTATGTCTGTTTGTTTGTCTGTGACATCATAACTTAAAAGACGCGGATTGATTAATTTAACAGAGAATTATATTGAGAATGTTCTGAGCCATTATGTCAGATAAAAACTGGATCAGGGGTTTCCAAGATCGCTGGATCCGTAACACTTAGGTGATTTGAGTTTGAGCGCAAATGTTTATGAGTTTATGACTATTATGTCATGTATTAAAAAACTTAAAAAGTAACTAACTTGCAGCATTGTAGCCAACAATCAGGACGGCGTGGTCGAGCTGGTCTGGAGGACACTGTTGATCTGAAGGCTCGTCTATTGCATTGCCCACAGGGTATTTATCCATTGCAGCTGAGTTTATAGCTGCAATAATTGGTTTACTTGAAAACTAGGTTTCGCTTTTTCGCTTTCAAAGATCACAAAGCCTCAAGAAGACAGTCTTCTCTCTATCCTGATCACATTTTTAGGATATCGGATTTGTCATTCTTTGGGATTGTAAATCCTCCTGGGTTTGGTAGTCTTTAGGAAGGCCAAATGTGAGTGGTGCGTTCTTCTTTCCTCTCATTTCTTTAATATGGAAGGTAACGCCTAATTCCACAACTATCTAGACATAACGGCGAGAGTGAAGAAGAGGACTTGGACTTGCTGGACATCATGACCAAACGCAAGCATCGGCGCGAACGCTGTCGTCCACGGCGGCGGCGCCTGCGCTCTCCGAACGGGCCCAACGCGCTACTGGCCGCAGTGCGAGACGAACCGCCGTCGTCGCGTCAACATCGCACTCTCTGTGATCAAGGCCTTCGAAACAAGCCGAAACTAGTCGGATGACTTCCGACGTTCATCAGTAATCCGTAGTTAATTATATATTTAAAATGTCTCACTTTAGTTTTAATTCTATCTAGACTAAACTAAAGAGCGTCGGTGGCACAGTGGCTAGGACACCGGAATCCCATGCGGGAGGTCCGGGTTCGAAACCGTGCAGTGCCATGTACCAATGAATTTTTCGTATTTTTCGAAGACTTACGCAGATTTACTGACTGCTCTGACGGTGAAGGAAAACATCGTGACGAAACCTGCACACTGAGATGACCAGTGTATAAAATGGGTTAGGCACAAAAGATCCTCAAAGGTCGAAGTGCCGCTGGGGTTTTTCCCGGCCCCCTTTCATAAGATAAGATAAACTTAGACTAAAGCTTCTGTAGACCCATTTTCTTCTTCTAAGCCCTATTCCTCATTGCTGAGGGTCGTGATCATTCTAAGGAATCAAACATAAAACGACTCTCTAGGCAGATTAAATGGAGTGGTTGCCATTGCCTTCTCTATTTCACACACTGGTCATATTCTCAGTGTACAAGTTTCTTCACGATGTTTACCTTCATCGTCTGAGCAGTCGGTAAATGTACGTAAGTCTTCGAAAGACTATCATACCTGTCGATAAAGGCCCGAGATTGAACAGCGCTTTGATCATGGACTTCTCATCGGGGTGTATTCTCTTGTAACCGATCACTGGTACGGGCTTTGGGGTGTGGCTATTCCATCTGCATGACATCTGGCGCTGTGAAAAAGGATAGTAGTCTGCATCTCGGAGAATTCCGCCGAATTTTGATATTATGTACCTGAAAGAACAAAAAATTGGAGATTGGTTGGGTAGGTCATATTGTATGTACGTGTTCTCGAATGGAACCAACACCGCTTGACGAATGATGTCATTTATTATGAAGTTGAGAGATGGAAGAACTGAGGATTATAAGAATGGAGAATTGTAGACCATAATTATGTTCAGGAATAGACCACATAAAAGCCAAAAAGAAAGCATGTATGTTATGGAACCTGGTATTACAATCTGTAAAGAGAATAAATTGATTTATAGATGAGATCATTTGCGCAAGTACTTTATCTATCAGTGACTCTACTCAAGAACTAGCCTAATACAACTATTTTCTGTTCTGCAATGGATGTGAACAGTCCACTGCCCTTTCAGCTCCCTAATCCTAAAGGTGATGAACCTCCTGGGGGTTCATCATTGGCCTGTTACAATCTGTTCTGCAATAGACATTGCAGACGATATAAAGAGAAACGCGAAGGTCTGCTGTCTGAGGGATAGTTGTAAAGAATTAGAACTCCTTACTTACGAAAAGGAATCTACGATGGAAGCACTCGAGCAGCCAGGGCTGAGGGTGTCGCAGTCGATGAGGAACTGCTCTGACAGGGTCTCTTTAACTCCCAGATATATCACAAGTTGGCTTTCGACATTGGCTAAAAGTAAAATAAAACATTACAAATTATTAGTTTTTTCCTTTTATACCATTTTTCTTAGTCGTAACTGGGAAATATCGTAAACAGCGAGAGGAGGGGTTTCTCAAAGTGTGCGCCGCAGCGCCCCGGGGCGCTGTGGAACGTAGACAGGGGCGTCGCGAGGTACTCCTGTTCTCTCTTTTCCGGAAACTAAAGTTACATAAGTACGAATATATGCAAAATGGAAGATAATGAATAAGCAAGTCGACAGTTCATGTGAGAATCTGTTTCTGTTTCTGAATTTTCATACTTTTCTGTAAAATTTAATATTTACTTGTGTGTCAAAGTTTTTTCTTGTATTCAATGTATTTTTAAGTAAGCCTCACATTGTGAGGCTTGACTAAAAGTTGTTTTAATGTTTTTGTAAATGTATGTACTCACACATGTTTTTGGCTAGGGTGCCGGAAGGAAATACTAAACCAGTACGTGCGCCGCTAACTGAAAAAGTTTGGGAACCCCTGAGGTAGAGTATAACGAGATACAAGTTTATCTACGTTTCGGTCAAGAATGTTCTTAGCCATGGTAGATCAAAATTGGTGTAGTGGTTTCCAAGATCTTGAACTACGTCGATTTCAGATGGGACCTCAGGAACGATAGGTAGAGGTAGGTTCCAGTTTATGTTCAAATGTTTAGGATCATGATGCTTTTTCAATTATGGAATCTTAAGGATTTAATGAAGATCAGGGAAAAGTAAATCTATCTCCATAAGTTAGTCGAGGGTTTCTTAAATATTCAAAAGTGTTCAGGTAAAAGATTTACGTTACCAACTACGCTGAAGGCCCAACAGGCACCACAAACACCTTGGTTCTTTACAGGAGACACCATGCCCTGGTCTCTCCAGTCGAAGTAATCTGGCACATTCGATTTACTTGTACCTATATACGAGTAGGTAGCTAAATCACTATTGTTAAAGGCAGATACCATTCCTGCACTGTTGACCTCTGAAAATTAATGGTTAGATTAGCTTTCTTTGTAATTTGATGATCGTAGATTTAGCTTGGTCGTTGGAAAAGTAATTTAAGTTGTGATTGTAAACAAGCCCGCATGTACGAATGGACATAGAGACATAGATAGTAATTTACTCTTGAAATGACAACTTATGCTTCGTCATAAAAACTACTCACTACTAGCCACTGTGCCACCGACGCTCTATTTCTCTACTTACTATTTCCATTCCAGCTGAAGACGAGTTGCGGAAACCAGCCCCTTATTACATTACAATAAGGTAACGTAAAAGTATTAATTAGGTACTACGTTCTGAATTATTTTTTTATTATTTTTTATTTACTACTAAACCCGCATTTGACCTCGATCTCGCCTGATGGTAAGCGACGATGAGGTCGACGATGGAGCATGCGGGTTCAGTAAATGCCTATTCACACTGGCCTTGAAGATCCCAAGGTTGTAGGTTTCGGTATTGAAGTGGAATATGTGAATTTAAGTATTCCTAGAACGCTCAAAGAACATTTAGAAACTGAGAATATCTGCCCTAAACCTAGATTGTACCTAAATCTAATCTTATCAGGGCAGGAGAACTTACAAGCAAGTAATTTAGATATGCTTACATAAAGGAAGGGTTGTATTGATTACAATTATTATTGTTTCGAGTATTGTTAAACTTTGCAATAATATTGTTAGTGTTTCCTCCAATATCGACGAAACTCCACGTGAATATATTTGCATTGATAAAACAATCTCCCGACAGCTTAGGCCCTTGCGAAAAGAACTGTCTTTCCCTTGGTTTTCGTCTACCTATTTTCATAAAAGTTATATGTTTAATTTCCTGAATCTATAATTGAGAAATAAGCTGGAACTGGTGTTTTGTGTTTCGCGCTTATGATATTGTAGGGACGCTCTATGTGAGGACATGGATGACTTAACGTCAGTTGTATGAAAGGGAAAAGGGAAGATCTTCAACCAGGCGGGGTGTTGCTTGGTGACCCATATATCCTTGTCCAACTATGAATGTTTGGAACTCGTATATATACGAAGTCCCAGGAAAATTTCGATAGCGCGTTGTACACCGATGTGAGTAGGCGCGTCCGTGGGTCGGCCACAATATTATCCATTCATATACACGTGTAAGAGCTTCGGTGGCCTAGTGGCTAGGACACCGGACTCCCATGTTTGAGGTCCGGGTTCGAAACCATGCAATGCCATGTACCAATGAGTTTTTCCGATTTTTTCGAAGACTTACATTTAGCGACTGTTCTAACGGTGAAGGAAAACAACGTGAGAAAATTAAAAGTTTTCGAAATCCACCAATCAGCACTGGGCCCGCTCGGTGGATCATGGCCCGTACCCCCTTGTACAAGTGGAAGCCTGTGCCCCAACACTGGGGACATTAATAGGCTGATGATGATGATGATGATACATGTGTAACGACTGCGATGACTGGGTACCTACCTATACACTGCACTCGACTATTTTTTTATAGATTTGATATAATACATTTTCTAACAAATGCTGGAAGAGCCAAGTTCTCAGCCCATTACCAACTCATTCTATAACTCATCTAAAGATGTCAGATGTATTATTTCGTACGCACCGGATTTAGTGTTGTTCAATTTATCGCGAATCCTTTTGGTCATAAAAAAACTATTACTGAAATCGAACAAAAAAACTGAAATTAAAATAAAAACCGTCGCGCGAAACATTTTGGTCTAACGACGGGGGCCCGATTCGCGATCTGAAAAATATTATTCACAAAAGCGAAACTTTATAGCCCTTCCCGTAGTATCCGAGCCATGACAGTTTTACAACGGTTTTATTTCTTTTTTTTAAATTTAAAACGTTTTCCTGTTTCGTGTTTGACATGCTCGAAATGTTTAAAATCATAAAAGCTATTTTAAATGTTATTTATTGCTGATATCTGTTTGTACTTGAATGTTAACAGTGTGTTTGTCTGTTTGAATGTTAACAGTTTTAAAAGTGATTTATGTGTTTTACCTACCTTTTAATTGGTTTTAGTGTTTGCTTTTTCAAGGTTTTGCAATTTCAATTCAATCATTTATTCATTAGGTGTGTAGGCAACTCCAACATACTGAGAGAAATGTTTCATTATACAGGCTATTCCAGAACGTAAGGATCAAACGAAACAGGTTACTTATTATTATAAATCATTATGATTCAATTAAGAATCAATATAACTCCGCAATATAAGGTCCTTTTTTATTAGTAGCAAATATTTGAAGGGGGGTATGTGCTGGTTATTTGTACCACTTTACACGAAAAAATAATCCTGTTACTTGTATGAAAATTTTCTATGCTAAAGAAAAATATACCCCATTATTTTGCGCCTTGATGGCATAAACTCATCCATGTTTTTATTAATGAAACGAGTTTCATTCATACTTCTTATTTCAGTATTAGAATAGCAATACATTATTCATTTGTACAATTTTCAAACAATTTTTTTGTCGTTTGTATCGAAAATTTAATAAAAAATAATTATTTTTTTGCCCTATCTTTATTGTTATAAACTTATAACCTATAGAAGACACTCTAGAAATATTTGCTTCTTGATGATTCAAAAGTTTTTTAATTTTTTGTATTTTATCAAAAAATGTCTAGTAAACCCACAAAAAAAGTATTTAAAAAATTTGACAGGTTTTCTTATTGTAAGCGAAACTTTATGCAAGTAACTTACAGAAAATCAAAGTGTAAATGATAATAGTTAGTGGCCTAAGTTGCATCATAGGTAGTTCCTACTTTTCACCGTAACATTTGGTGGATAATCGTGACAGGTTACGAGTCTATCGGCGTCTACTAGGTGTAGAATAGTCCACAAAGATCCTTAGTCGCCTCGTACGACACCCACGGGAAGAGTTGGGGTGGTGCTATTCTTTATGGCCGGCACGACACGGCATATAAGGCACAAGGCACTTATTAATATTCCAATAAAAACCCTTACTTACCCCTTTATCATAATCAAACTTACGATCAACCAGTAAAATAAACTTCAGCCATCGTCACGGGTAAATGGCCAAGTTATCGCCATGGCCGTAACCTGTGGCCGCCACACTAGTGGCTGCGGCCACGGACACTCGCCTCGCTGTCTTGGAGCGCAAGTTTTAATTGATCAATTTAACTTCAACTACCACCATTTGGCCCAGAATTAGGGTTTTCACGCATGGAAATGGGCAAATCGTAAGGAGTTCGAAGACACGTCAAGCTATACTCTGTGGAACCCTTCCGCAATAAGCTTTTGCTATGATTCCTTGACATTAGTATTATATCTATCTATCAGCCCGTGTCTGTCCACTGCTGGACATAGGCCTCTCCCAGGGCGCGCCACATTACTCGGTCCTCCGCTTTACTCATCCAACCATCGCCAACAACCTTTTTCAGGTCATCGGTCCACCATTAGTATGAATTGTGTCAATTAAGTTTAAACCACAAAGTAGGAAAGGGTATAGCTTTATGTATTATCCAGTGGATAATCTGTTAGACTGACCTTATATTTCCAAGTTACTGTATGATGAGCTGCGGTGGCGTACCTAGTATCTATACACATAAAAATAAATCTATCTCTAATTATAAGTTTTTTCACAAAGCTGTTTCCATTTCGGTTGGTTTCGTTCGGTTGGCTGCATCCAATCACATGCGCTCCTCCCCTCCCCCCACTTGAATTAACGCACTGTGAGTGGATGCAGCGAATCATCAAGTCGATCGTTGAAAGTACGATACTTACCTAAGTTGAAATTTTTCTACCCGAACCTCAATTGTAAGTGAAGTAGAAGCGGCTAAAGTATCCTGAGAAACCATAGAGTCTGCGGTATTGGACAGAGCGCGGTGGAAGAATATTTCCATAAAGATATCCTTTCATTAAAAATTTAAAAAAATCATGCAGGTAGTATCTTTTATATTTTCACTGATTTCCCTGGCTCCCACACTAGGATACCCTGTGCTGTGGGGACCAGTCTCTTCCGATATCTCTATATTATGATGACATAATAAGGTTATGCCAATAAGACAATGCTGTTAACAAAAAAAAACCATCAACTACAATTATGATAATAATTAATATGGACATAAAAAGACAAAAATTACAATAAAAATAAAATAAAACTCGCGCCTAAGAATGCCTGTATGCGGGTGTGTGTGTGTGTGGGGGGGTGAGGGTGTGTGTGAAGGTTATGTGCGTGAGAGGGTGTGTATGTGGGGTGTGTGCGTGGAGGGTGTGTGTGAGGGGTGTGTGTGTGAGAGAGAGGGTGTGTGTGAGGGGAGGTGTGTATTTTGTGTCTCAGCCCTATGCACTACTAGATGCTTTAGGATCGAAGAAGAACATTTTCACTACTTAAATTGAATGACAGGTTTTTCCCTTGCACCTTAAACTTATTAATTTTCTAATAGTTGACAACCCTGCATCTATACCGGATGTTATGGTAGCTGAATCGTTCACAGTATACCTCCTTGGGAGATTCTACCTATTATTGCCTTTATACCTCTAATTTCCGATAGAGATAGGCACTGAAAGTTATATACATTGAATCGCACTTCAAATGATTAGATATTCCGGGAGTCGAAACCTATGGCATAGAAAGGGATAGCATGTAGTTTAATGTAGAGGCTTCTGTTTGACAAACCGTACTGAATGCATATAGGTACGTACTTGACTGAATTCAGTTTATGAATTCAATCACTTCATCAGGGACCGGGAACAGAAGGCTGGCCTCTACTTTGCTCGGCGTATAAGCCTCGCTATACAGCGGGGCAACGCTGAAGCCTCCTCGGGACACTCCCTGCAGGGAGCGACCTGGGCCAGGTATTTTACTTGTAAAATAGTTAGGTATTTTGTAATTTTAGCTTAAGTATGTATTTTAGTATTACTTTATTTTATTAAATTATTTCATCACTTATTATAAGTTGACTTATTCAAGTTTTCAAGTGTAAATTCAGCATTCAGTACGGTTAGTCTGCGATTTACGCATAAACAGAAGCCTATCTAATTAGTCGACTTACAAAATACAAAAATATGTATCATTTAATTTTTTTATGTATATTTAATTAAAAAAAATATATTTATTTATCTTATAAGATATGATAAGATCTTTTAAGATAAGATTAGGGGGGACCCGGATAACCCCAGCGGCACTTCGACCCTTGAGGATCTTTTGTGCCTATCCCATTTTACACACTGGTCATCTCAGAGTGCAAGTTACCTCACGATGTTTTCCTTCACCGTCAGAGCATTCGGTAAATATACGTAAATCGTCGAAAAATACGAAAAACTCATTGGTACATGGCACTGCACGGTTTCGAACCCGGACCTCCCGCACGGAGTCCGGTGTCCTAGCCACTGTGCCACCGACGCTCTCAATTAGTCGACTAAATCGTTGACTGAATGCAGTCAAGTGTATGCCCATTAAGGTTAAGGACGTTTCGTGCAATTCAATCGCACTTCATCCCTATCTCTATCTTATCGTCCTAAATAACTATCACGGCGTACGGTAGTAAAAATGCCAAGACATTAAATTTATTTCAAAACAACAGTGGTTTACAATGTTGACAAATTCTAAAATAAGTACTTACCCTTGATATAGAGTATTTACGAAGTGTCGCATTTTCATGAAAAGTTTTTTTTCAGATCAAGGGACAATCTCCTAATTGTTTCGCATAGCAGCGAATCTATCAATGAATTAGATTGGCGTGTACGCGTTGCATTTTTGAAATGTTATGCTCCAGATTTTCAACAACTTTGTATGTGCCACTAACGAACATTGAACACTGTATTCGGTAAACACTGTTTGTAAATACGACCAATATTTATTCGCGTTTGCTACCCTTAAAAATGTAAATACGCAAAAAATTGATGCAAAAATTTAAAAAGTTAGTTCATGCGGAAATCAAAGCATATGGATAGAAGACCAACAGCGTTGGTGCACGTCTGCGGAAAACATTCTAAAATTAAATTTAAATTTTTAAAATTTCACGCTCGCTCGCAAGCACTGGCAGCACTTTGAATAATAACCGTTCCTTTTAATTTTCGTAAACAACTTTGCTGCTTTTTAATTTATGAGAATGTGCGAACAGATGTCTAGTTGGATGCACTGCATGGAATGATTCATAGGTAAAAAAAAAATTGTGCGGTAACATACATATTACCCATTTAAATCGTCAAATTATTATTGTAGAATCTGTTAAAATCCCATCAAAAACATTTCTGTAAAAAGGGGACAAGGTCCAAGTAGTGTTAACACATAAAAAATAGTGAGATCTCATTTATAGCCAATTCAAACACATCTAAGTACTTTTTTCCTAATAATCTTAATATTACATTTCTCTAGTAATTTTTGCTTTCCCAACTCAATGTTGTACAACAACCAATTTCCCACTTCCTAACCATGCTGTGTTTACACGTTAAGGGTTACGACCTAGCTCATAACTTTATATTGATTTTTCTGTAATTTCTCTGGTTGTAATCTGGTGTGTTTACCTAATAAATAAATAAAATTAATAGTTATTTAAAATTAGCTGTCATTCACAATTCAATGTATTTTTAGCTTATATATCATCATCAGCAGCCTACTCTAGTCCACTGCTGGACATAGGCCTCTCCAAAGGCGCGCCATGGAGCCCGATCTTCGTCTCTTCTCATCCAGTCTCTGCCAGCCACCCTGCGCAGATCGTCGCTCCATCTAGCATGTTTCCACTCCAGAATTCGTCTACCCCAGCGGTTGTCGGTTCTGCGACAGATGTGTCCGGCCCACTGCCACTTCAGCTTGCTAATCTTATTAGCCGTGTCGATAACTTTTGTTCTATGCCGGATCTCCTCATTTCGGATTCGATCCAGCAGAGATTGCCTGGGTAAGAACCAGAGTGATTAGATTATATCTTTAATATCAATCCAATGGACTGCTTTAACATCTAGTGTAGTTAGTCAGTAACAAAGTGGCAATAGGCATTTATTGCTATTATATTATGTATGAACACACGAACAAAGTCTCTTAATAGAGACTCTAAGGAATTGTGTCAGTGGACAAATAGTTAATTCTATATAGGAGTTTAATTTCAATTAAAATTACTTATTAGCTTTTTAGGCTAGATTGTAATAACAAAATAAAGGATTTTTTTAAAATTATGATTCCAAGTACCTTTACAAAACAATAAGAAAAGGTGTAAATAAGAAACTGCGTTTTGTGAGGCTAATTACGCTTCGACGCTTTCTTTCATCAACGGCTTGCATTCTGCAGTTTTTAATTTGCCAGGGAGATGCAAGTCTGAAACAATTAGCTAAGAGTCAGGAATTCAGCCTGAGGGATTAATATGTACAAAAGAAAATATGAAGGTTTATTTGTATTGTTATATTTATCTTAACACGGTCACAGTCCCTATACAAAATTGCAACTGCGCTGCAGCAGCAGTTCAGAATGCACTTGCGCTGCGCGGCAACTGCAAACATGTCTGTGACGTGACTATTCAGTTTCAACCTTGTGCTTATGGCAAACAGATTCAATCACCTTTTTACTTTTAGTGACAGTTAACTACCTAGTCAGGGTAGAAATCTATGTCTGTCAGCACGTCAAAATTCAAAACGCGGCGGTTGCTTCCCCCGCACCTCGCGGCCCAATCGCCACTCCCGAGAGTTGCTCACGCGGCCGCGGTGCGTTCAACTCCATACAAACTCGTTTAAAGATTATTCTGCAGCGCCAGGCCGCGCAGTGCAGCGCAGTGTAGTGCAGCGTAAGTGCGTTTAGGCCTTTACACCGTATAATATAAACAGAAGCCTGTCTAAGTATATACTCTTAAATATTTGGCAATAAATGTAGTTCTATTTGTCTATTGTTAGAATGGAAACTTTGGTCAAGTTAGAATCTTACTCATCTTGTGATATTTTGTCTATTAATAATTATTGTGCCTTAAAACACAATACCAAAGGCCATAAATTAAAAAAAAAGAATTTCTATTCTATTCTAAGTCGTAGACATAAATAGTCAACTGAATTCAGTCAAGTGTAATAAGAATTTAGCAGTCGATTCATTAGAGACATTGTCAGTATGAAAAATGAAAAATGAAAATGAAAAATGTTTATTGTCTTTTCTTACTTATCTCTAGTACAAACAGGGTTGAGACTCCCTAGTAAGTATGAAAATACCTGTGTCAGGGAGTCTCGCTCTTCCATATCCAACAGTTATTGATGATAACAAACAAGTGTTATATAATATTGACAATAAATTTAACAATTAATAATTTAAGTTTAAAGTTTTTGAAGAAATAAAGCCAAAAATCAAAAATTACATGTGAATATAGTGTGTATTGTATGTGTGTACGTGTATGTGTGCATGTTGTGTATTATGTCGTAAATATATTATATATGTTTATATACTAATCCTTCTCATTAGGTCTGAAATATTATTTAAAGAAATAAGTACTTCTAAGTAGTTCCTCTGTTTCATCATATGAAATATTTTTTATCCATTTAATTATTTTATCTTTACATTCATGCTTATTGAGGTCGTAAATATTTAATAGTTTGTTAATCTTATTATACACATAAGTTGATTGAGTCTGATATTGTCTCTTAGCAAATGTTGTTTTGTATTTATTAGGATGTGTAACATTAAACTTTTTCCTTCTTTTATTTATATTAGGGTCGTATGTCAGGGATGTATGTTTCTTTAGGGTGGTTTTAATTATGTATAATTTCCTAACCGTTAATACATTACTTAGTTTATATAGCTGTTCCGTGGAGAATCTATAATGTAGGAAGTGCATAACTTTTAGCAAAGTTCTTTGTGCTCTCTCTACTTCTATGAATTTAGTTTTGTTTGCTCCACCCCAGATTGTTATTCCATACGTTATGATGGATTGTGCTAGAGCAATATATACTTTAGTCAAGAGTTCTTTTGTAGCTACGTGTCTAAGGTTTCTAAAGATCCAGATAAGTTTTCGAATCCTGTTTGATATCTGTTCAAGATGCGGGTGCCATGATAGTCTTTGGTCAATTAGTATACCTAGATATTTCGTCACGCTTATTTTGTTAAGTATAGGACAAGTACAATTTGGGGTGTTTGAGCAATCATGTATTTTAATGTTAAAATCTGATTTCGGTTGAGTTCGTTTGTCTATTGAAAAACATATGTAATTGGTCTTCTGAGTATTTAACGTTAGTAAGTTCTGGCTGAGCCACTGTCCAATCCTTATTAGCCCCTTTTCGGTTGTTGTCTGGATTTTTTCCCAAGAGTTCTCTGAAAAAACTAAAGCAGTGTCATCTGCATATGAGAATAGTTGGGCGTTCTCTATGTCCATTGTTAGCAAGTCATTTATGTAAATTAGGAAGAGTGTAGGGCCTAATACACTACCTTGCGGAACTCCGTAACATACTGTTTCAAATTGACTAATATTAGACGCAATTTTCACACACTGTTTCCTATCACTTAGATAGTCAGTTAAAAGCTGAAGAGGTATTCCTCTAATGCCGATGCTTTCCAATTTTTGTATGAGTAGGGGGATAGAGACGGTGTCAAATGCTTTTTTTAAATCTAAGAATACTGCCAGGCATTTCCCTTTTTGGTCTAGTGTGTCTGTAACTAAAGATGTTAGGGCTGTGATAGCATCTTCTGTCGACTTTCCTTTTCTGAAGCCATATTGGGAATCCGAGAGTATTTTGAATTTGTCTAGATAGCTTATCAGTCTTTTATTAATTAGTTTTTCTAAAATTTTTGAAATAATTGGCAGTACAGAAATTGGTCGAAAATTATTGACATCATCTCTATCCCCACCCTTATACACCGGTGTAACAACGGCTCTCTTTAATATTGAAGGAAACACTCCTTTGTGGAAACATGTATTAATAAAGTGGGTAATTACGGGAAGTAGCTCTGCTCGTGCAGTTTTTATGAAATTTGTAGATATATTGTCATGGCCAGGAGCACTTTCAGACTTTAGGTTCATAAGTACTTCATGAACTTCCTAATAATCCGTGTCTAATAGTACAAAAGAAGATTGTTGTTTATTACCTAACGTACTTTTGTTTTGTTTAGCGTATAGTCCGTTTTGTTTATTAATAATTTGTTCTGCTAGTGACCGACCTACGTTTGTAAAATAATTGTTTACATAATTAACTGATTCTATAGGGGAGGATTTTATGTGTAGCAATTCTGTGTTATCTTCTTTTACTTGTTTGATGTTTGTTATGGTTTTAATATTATTCCATAGAGCTTTATTATTTTTTGTTGAGGTATTTAGTAGATGTCGTTCATATATTCTCTTTAGTTTTTTAATTAGTTTATTGCAATGATTCCTGTATCGTCTATAAGTAATTCGTAGTACTTCATTGCTTGGGTCTGAGCGTAGATTGTTTTGCATTTTATTCCTATTTCTTATACAGCGAAGTATGCCAGAAGTAATCCAAGGTTTAATCGTTCGCTTACTTTTCGGAATCAGAATAGTTTTTGTATTGTCACGTAATGCAGCTGTTATTTTGTTTGTTAACATTTCAATTAAAATATTTGGTTTGTCGCAAAATAGTAATTCTTCTAAATCATTTGTTGATAGATCCTTTAATGCCTCGTCAATATTTGTGGTTGTTTTTATTTTGGTTTCTCTATATTTTGGGTTCAGATTTGTTAAATTTAATGTCACCATCAAATGGTCAGTTACTGTAGTGTTCAATACAGCAATTTGAGCCTTTACTTTACTTTTGTCCAATTTGAGTATAACGTGGTCTAGGCAGCTATTTATTCTAGTTGGTAGAGAGTGTCCAGGTAGTAAGTTATAAGCAGCTAGTCTGTTTAGATAAGAGTGTCTATTTTTGTATTCGTAGTTCTGTTCAGTTTCGCTAGCTATTAGGTTAATGTTAATGTCACCAATTATTGTTATCGTTCTTTTTGGATTTATGTTATCTAGGTGAGAGCATAGGGAATTTATAAAGGTATCTGCGTTTGTATTTGATGGTGATCTATATATTCCTAGTATTGTAATTTTTTCTATGTCTATTTGTAAACACGAGGCATGGCTGAGTTTTATTTCTTTTACTTTTGATTTCAGTTTATTATTTATGTAGATTACTACTCCGTCATTTTGATTAAGATGGTGGGTGGTTGCATAGTTTCTGTAGTTCTGGATATTTGGAATAGGTTTATCTGATTTTAATCTACACTCAGTTAGAATTATTATGTTAGGAGTAAATTTTAAAGAAGAAATTGATGTCTCTAAATCGTCGATATTACTATATACGCTCCTAATGTTTTGTGTAATTATATTGAGATCGTCTTTTCCAACTTTAATATGTTTATGTAGGTCTTCAATATCACAGTTTGTAGCAGATGCGATTGTAACATTATCTATTTCATTTAATGTGTTTATGTCGTCATTCATAATGAGTTTATTAAAGGACTGCAGTGTTTGCGAATATTACATTGTGAGTTATGAGTTATTTTTGTTACTATATTAAGTATATACTTTGGATTTAGAGCAGCTAATTTTGATATGGGAGGCTGATAGGCATGACAGCATGAGATATGAGACAATTTGAGATATTTATTTAGCAGTAGTGTGCTTTTTATTGTGGATAAATTTTTAACTTTCTTCGAGATAGGAATGTATTGTGTTTGTGTTTTGTGTGAGTAGATGGATTTTAATAGTATATAGGAGGATGTAAATTTGTTTTGTAGAGCATTACTCGGCGTTGTGATGAGTGCATGTACTGGTTGAGTGTTTAAAAATAAGTAATTGAATTTTCTGCGACGCATTATAAATGGTTGTCCATAATGGTTTAATTGGAGAGATAGGTTTCCTAGTCAATCTGAGTTCATTAGTTGTTGACACTGTTCTTCTGACTTAATAGTGATGACTGGTGAGTTCTCGTCCTTTCTGAGGTAAACCTTTCCATATGATGTCCAACAAAATTTGAATTTCTTAGATTTGGTCAAGTCTCTTGCCAGGAAATGCAGTCGGGATCCACGGGCGGTCAAATTTTCTGATATAAAGATAGGCGTATCTGTATTTTTCCGGAATCCCAGGTGTTTAGCGCAAAGTTTTTCTTTATGCTTGATGTTAAATGCCTTGCAGAGCTTAAGAATATCATTCTTCATTAGCGTAGATGAGGTTTCCACAATGATAGGTTTGCTAGTAGGTCCTTCCTTTTTCCCTTTTACTCTGTATATGTCCTTGATGTCTTGTCTATTTAGTTCACTTCCGACTGATTTTGAGAGGTTTAATACCATGTCAATCAAGTCTTCTTTGGTTTCATTCTCCTTTTTTGGAACATTTTTCATCTCAAAGTTTGACTTTCGGCTAGACATTTGCATATCTTCAATTTTGTTTTCTAATAGTATTATGTGTTCTTTATCTTCCTTTCTCAGTTTTTCCAATTCATCTATTTTCGTCTTAAGTTCTCTGTTTTGTTCGGTAAGGAAATGTATTGAACTCTCAATATTCTGGTTTGACTGTTTAATCTCAGTTAAAGTTGATTCAATAATACTGAACTTTGCTGTTTGGGATGCGGACTGACCGCTAATAGCATCCATGATCTCCTGTTTAAATTTTGATATTTCTATTAAGATGTCTTCATCTTCCCTCTTCCTTTTTTGCCGTATGGACACGTATTCGTTACGTGGTGTTGCTGTGATTGCGCTCAGGTCTGACTCTGACATCGATTTATCCATCGTGATTGCGTTCCGAGTACTAGGATATCAGAAGGCTTGAGGAGTCTTTATGAGGCTGTGTTGTTAAAATATGGTCGCAGGCGCAAGTGGGTGGAGCTTATTTCTTTGGCTCGCTAATTGGTGGAGGGCTTGGCTTTTACGATCCAATTACATGCAGGTAGGCGGAGCCAGTAACCGGTGACATTTGCAGGTGCGCCGTAATTGGTGAATTATAATAATGGCGACTTACTTCAATGATGGCAGAATTTGTTCCCAGGTGAGCTCCATCTGTTTATGCACTCCTAATTTTTGTAATTGATTTAATTTTACAAATTTTATTTTATTATTTTAAATAAAACTGACGCAGAGCAAAGATACGTTCGCCCCTTAAGGCGGTCCGGGGGAAGAGGAATTAAGTATGACAATTTGGACATTCTAGACTTGACAGTCGAATTCCTTACTTACAGATGATTTCTATGTGCTAAGGACTCTGAAGTGGAAAAATAAATATTCTTAGCTCGTTAATAATGGAAAAGAAACTTTAGAAAGAGAGTTACTTTCGTAAGTGGAATAATGATGGCTAGGTGAAGTTTGCTATAGTCTTATGATTGGACTTCTTTGTAAATTAGTTGGAATGGAAGTTTTCTTATTCTTGTGTAATATGTATTCCTGAGAATATTGTATGCTTCAAAATAAACGTTAAAAGACTCCATCTAGGCTGGCAGCGCATTTTTTTAAATGTCAAAAAGGCTGGTAACCAGAGCCGTAAAACTGCCAAAGTTTAGTGTTGCAGTTTGTATAACTAAGTTCCACGAGAGTCTTTAGATGTGTAAGCGAGATCATGCTATAGAAAATTATGCTTTATCTCTTTTTCTCTACGCATTTATTTCATTTTAGATACAATTTGAATACGGGACGAGTGAATTATTATTGACTGACAGTGACAGATCGCCATTACGTGCGAGAAACATCTATGAGAAGAACAACTAACTCAAAAAAAAGAAGCTCCTATTACAACTCTATTATTATTTATTAGCAATAAAGCCGCCTAAATTGTACTTCTCTATTTCCTTTTCTATCTCATGTTTTTTTTTCTATTTGTGCAATAAAATGTATTTTACTTTTACTTTACTTTAACTCTAAAATGGCAACATTGTCGTTATGTTGTATGGGAATTTCTATTATCCGTGTAATAATTTCTTTTATTATAAGGATTGTTGTTTCGTAATTTGGGGTTCAGGGCCGTCTGCCCATCTGTCTAAACCTATTTATATAAAAAAAAAATATTTTCCGGGAAATCATAATTATTAAGGCGATTAATACAAGGTAACGCATGTCGGAACGATATCGCACGCAGCGTCGCGTTGTACGCATGATGACAACCATGGGCCATTTCATAGAAACAATGGGACACTAAAACACAGTGATATAATTATGTCGCTACGATTGAGTCACGGTGTGAATGATTTTAATACCTATGAGATATATGAGATAATGTTATTATAATTATCTTAAGTGAAAATGGCTTAAATAAAATTAAATCATTTATTAAATCGGACAAATGAGTCCATAATTATAACATTCATTCCATTTTTTTTTTAAATCGCATAACAATACAGAAAAGCACAATAAATAAGTAACTTTTGAATTTCGACTAAACTAAAATAAAGTTTATAAAAGAAGCAATTTATTCCAAAATTTAAACACAGCCAAACAGTGAGTGAAATAGCAACAATCAGGTTATTTTTATTTTTGAAGATCCTATCCCTAAACCTAGCTGCATGGAGTCGGATCAGCGCGTCAAGCCCCGCCACACGGGCCTCCACGAACATTTCAGAAGCACTACAGAATCCAGGCCTGAATAAAATTCTAAAAGCGTCATTATATTGCACTTACAGCCTTCTGTAGTCTTAAAGGTTTATGATCGAAGAGACTGCCACTAACGTCCCTTTCCTGGCACCTCTTTGATATCATAGCCGCAAAACAAACACAGGCGGTGTGCTGACGGCACGCCGGTCGGCATACCTCTTAAATATGTTTTTTGCCGCTTCACTTTCATATATTTTGTATGAAAATAGTTTGAAGGGGGCGGAACGTGGGCGCAACGGCCGCCACATCGCACGGCGCGCCGCTTAGTGGACTGAAAATCGAGCTTTTATGGACATAGGTTTAAAAACAAATGTTTTTTATTACGCGTAATCGATGGTGTAACAACTTAACGGTTTAAAAAAACGTTTTTTTCATTCTGTTAAAAAGAACCTACATGAAAATGGGGCCACATTAAAAAAAGTGTATGCCCGTGTTTGTGATACAAGGGAAGAAATGCAGGACAAAATAATTTTGACGTTGGTGTCAGTCACCAGCGACATCCTGAGGAACGTCACGCGCTCGGTAGCACGACGAGCTGCATTTGACCATTTTTGTGAACTTTAATAAACATTAATTTTTAGAGAATGAAATGTGGTGATTTATTTAGTCAAGTGTGGTTGCGCCACGACCCCTGTATGTTTTACGTCTTAAGCCTTAAGCTATGACTGGTTACATAAATTTTCCAAATATGAATTGTAGACACCTTTCATCTTTTTGTAGAAATTGACTTTCTAATGTACTTTTACTGCTATTCCTATTTGTTATCGTTATAAGCAGCCCAAAATATAAATTAATCATTAAGATACAAACGATTGAAAACTATGAATTGTGAGTAATTGACGCAGGGAACAAAATGTCATTATGATGCAAATGATATGAGATCACAATGATACGAGGGCTGTTCTGAAAGTTATTAGCTACTTCGTTAATATTATTCAAATATCCCTATGTTTATAACCGTTTGCAGGCTTATTTCAATGTAAATCTCTATGGTAAAAATCATACTGGCCAGTTTCGATTAGTTTTTTTTTAATGAATTTTTGGCGGCAAGATGTCATCAATAAATTGATTGCAACAATGGACGTGTCCCGTGAAGCATTTCGTGCAATGAAACGAGGGTTAACGTTTAAGGAATCTCATGAAAATTTACAAACTGCTTTTGGTGAGTCTTCTCCTTCGTTAGCCACCGGCACTTACTGGTATCGCGAATTTAAACGTGGCCGGAAAAGCCTAGAAGATGATCCTAGACCAGGAAGACCGCCGACTGCTGTTACTCATGAAAACGTCATCATGGTGGAGTGGTTATTAAAGTAAATAATCGTAAATAAATAATTATCATTGTTTTGCACTAAGTTTTTCTGCAATAAAGTTTATTTTAACGGTATTCATTCATTTATCATCTTCACGCTTTTGTTACTGATAGAAGTTTTACGTAGTATTATTATTTATTCTGTGGTTACCCTAGGGTTTAAGAAATTTATATCTCTAGAGCGTCGGTGGCCTAGTGGCTAGGACAGCGGACTCCCATGCAGGAGGTCCGGGTTCGAAACCATGCAATACTCATACTCATACCATTTATTGCTTTTCATGTGTAACTATTGGTCTTAAAAATATATTATATGATCATACATGAAGCCCTGAGTAGGGCACCGCAATATAAAATAAGAGATTATAATAAATTATAATAGTAATAAATGCTAACGGGATAAATTATATTAAATGTCATTATAAGTTATACATAATTGATTTTATAGTTAAGTATTGGTTTTATCATCAAAAAACTCCTGCAGTGAATAGAAACATTTGTTAAGAAGATATAACTTTAATCTTTTATTGAATATCGAGTCTTTTAATTCAATGTCGATGATTTGTGAAATTTTGTTATACATTTTTATAGACATAACGAACGGTCCAGCACTGTGTAGACTTAATTTTGAACTTTGGCAGAGCAAGTCTTTTCTGGTAGCGAGTGTTGAGTGTGTGTGTCAGTGTCGAGTGTTTTCAATGCCATGTACCAATGAGTTTTTCGAAGACTTACGTACATTTACCGACTGCTCTAACGGTGAAGAAAAACATCGTGAGGAAATTTGCATGTCTGAGGAAATGAACAGTTGTCGGAGGCGTGTGAAATCCACCAGTCAGCTCTGGGCCCGCTCGGTGGATCATGGCCTGTATCCCCTTGTACAAGAGGAGGCCTGTGCCCCAACAGTGGGGACATTAATAGGCTGATGATGATGATGATTTCTCAAAAATATGATACAATCTACTTAGCTTAGGGAAATACAAGATAAACTTATAGTAATTAACAATGTGTACGGTAGACGTGATTTTAAGGTTATTATTAATTTCTAGTATATAATCCTCTGTTATTAAGGTTAATTTACCTAATTGAAGAGAGCTTTATCTGAGCTGCGGGTAACCAGAAGACGAACATAAGAACACACAAAATATATCATGCTGTCCACAGTGGCACAAATTTATCCCCTTAGATTTACCCTATAGATTTAATATGTCTAACGATAGAACTAAACACCACCATTCAACTCAACACCCCATGCGATATCCCGTACGGCCGACCGGCACAACGTAAATCCCTAAAACTCCGTTATCTCGCTGACCAGCCGCGCGTCGCTCATGCGAGGTATTGGCCCTTTGAGCCTTGACAGAGACACATCAGGGGCGACAGATCGGGGCGCTAGATTTTAGAGAATCCAGTTCAGATCTCAGTAAACCTGCGAAGTTTCATATTTCAGGCCGAAGACTCACGCGAAACGATGTAGGACAGGCTTTAGTAATTGAAACCAAAATCTGCTTCGGTTTGGCATTTATAGGGAATCATAGTGTGATACGTCAAGACACGGTTATGTGTCTAGGGATAGTAGAGCAGTAAAATGTTGGACAGTTGCATGTTGAATTTCCTTTGCAGTATCAGCGGATGCTTATAATATTTTTAGACGGTCGCATTTACTTGTTGGATGATGCAGTGTCTCATAAACTTCATGGCCGAGGACTTTGGACCCCATTCGATACAAGAAAATTATGGATTTACCCAGCTTTTTGATGATAAGACTTAAGAGGTGGAGTACAAAAGTCTCAATATAAAAGGGTGTGTGACTCGTGGTCCGACCTACATTGTCCCACCATAACTCGTAGTCCCACTAGCCTGAAAATGTAGGTTCGTGGTCCCACTGCATAGTGGGACCACCAGTAACAGTTGTAGACTACGACTCGTGGTCCCACTCTATTATTTCGGGGAACACCCGTGTAATATTGTATGCTCCGGTCCGCGATTATCCCTCATTATGCGCGGGACTTTTTGTTCTCAAAAATAATAGTGCATCGTGTGCGGTATCTCCGGTCCGTGAGAGTCTCTCGTTGTAGGCGGGACTTTTGTCCGCGAAAATAATAATGAGTCAATTGTGTGCGATATGTCATAGTTCCGTATTGTACATTTCAGGGATTAAATAGTACGCCGCGGACAGTCCGTTGTCTGCGTAGAGCCTTATGAATAAAAAAATAAAAATGAATTGATGCAGACAGTATCTTTTACATTTTCTCAGATTTCCCTGGCTCCCACTAGGATACCCTGTGCTGTGGGGACCAGTCTCTTCCGATATCTCTATATTATGATAACATAATAAGGTTATGCAAGTAATTAAATAATTAAGAAGGGTGTGTGAGAGGGGTGTGTGAGTGTGTTAACTTTATGGTACAAATAATGTAGCAGTAGGTAAGTAGGTAGGCAGTTATTTTAAAAGTTAAGTAGATGCATTTTGTGGACGCTAAATAAGGCGCTAACGTGGAGGCGTCCCTGTTAAGAGAAACCAAACACTGTAGTATTTGTAGTGCCATACTTTTGGATTATCAGTTCGGCACTTTATGGGATATGTTTATAAGACTTTCGAAGTGTACTTAGGTCAAAATATTGAAAAAGGTCAGAACATTGTAGATTTGGACATTATGTAAGTATTAAGACATTATAGGGGATACATTTCACCATGAAGGAACGAACGCCCACCCATGAAAGCTAATATGAACTGAAGAATTTTTTTTCTTTTTTCCAAGCATTTCACTTTGTTCCCCGAATAAATGTTGCATATTGCATCTAATTTTCAGAAGACATTAAAAAAATATAGCTGCCTGCTTTTTCTTTTAAATGCCTTTAAGAAAAGGACGTTTTACTTATCACGCGGATTTTCCCCCGTGCGGATCTGTTCCTCATGTGTGTCGTCCATAAATAAATATTTTCATACTAGATTCTACTGCTCCGCATCAGGGATAGATGTTGTGTAAATAATATTTTATATTTTATTTATTAAGGAACGCAAACAGTTTACAAATAGATAGAAATACATATAAACAAACAAAAAAAATTACACAGAAACAAAAAGGGTTCACAAATATTATAAACGTAAATAACATATTTCAGTTCATGTAGACAAGACAAGTACACACTAGTTATATATACACATAGAAAATTAAATATACAAAGGAAGTAAATGTAGAATAATGTAGAAAATGTAGTTAAAACCCCGTGACACGAAAAACACACTTAGGATTCAAGACTAATTCAGCCTCTGGTTTCCAAAATAACTCGCGCCCTTAGGGATTAATCATCAACTTTAGATACCAAACAAAAAGACTTAAGTGCCAACTCTGGCTCGGAACTATAGAGTTGACCTTAACAACGCTATGCCATTAGGGACGGTAGCGCAACTTTAACTCGGGTTAAGCGCGGCTAACTAATGATTGTGGAAATGGCTTTGAGTTGCTTAGAAGCTAATGTCTTCACAGTTTGCGAAGTACCAGAGCTCTTAGTTGGTGGCTAAACAAAGGGCGTTAATTTTATAAAGGATAGGCTTAATACCGGTCTTAATGGGTAGTTTAAAAATTATATAATATTTAAAAAATGGATATAATTTGTATATTTTAAGATAAAAGATTCCTGCGCCAGAGCTCTATGACACAGGGAATTCTAGTGTGGGGACTAGGGAATAAACCCATAGTGATGTTTTAAAACAATTTAATTCAATAAAGTTTAAGTGTGTGTGTATGTGTGTGTGTGTGTGTGTGTGTGTGTGTAAGTGTGTAGTGTTAATATTGCGGTGCTCAGGGTTTCATGTATGACCAGATAATATACATTTTTAAGACCAATTGTAACACATGAAAAGCAATAAATGGTATGAGTATGAGAAAGTAATTTTGTTATTTAATTTCCCCAGAATATCCCCATTCCCTCCCTGGATGGCTAGTAACTGCTATGACCACCAGAAGCCTCGATGAGCACTGAAAGGTCCTTAAAATATTAAGGGCTTCAGGACCCCAGGGGTCCATTGTCTCTGGACATAATGTTCTTATCTTCATCAACAGCCTATTGATGTCCACTGTTGGGGCACAGGCCTCCCCTTGGCCCGTACCCCCTACGATCCATGACCCACAGAGCGAGCCCAGTGCTGTGCCTCAATTTTTAATTTCCTCAGACATGCAGGTTTCCTCACAATGTTTTCCTTCACCGTTAGAGCGGTCGGTAAATGTACGTGACTTCGAAAAAATCCGAAAAACTCATTGGTACATGGCATTGCATGGTTTCTAACTCGGACCTCCCGCATGAGAGTCTGGTGTCCTAGCCACTAACGCTCAATTTTATTATCTTATCATTAATTATATCAATCAGCCTCTACAAAACGAAATCTCCATTATCCGTACTCACTGTTTATCACTATATGTTGACTACTATTAGTCTATATCCTCCCACTGCAGAGTAAAAGCCTCTTTTCTTTTATGTTACCAATTCCCGGTCTTTAGCATCCAAGTCTTTGATGTTTCTAATACCCTAATGCGTTTCTCCACGACTTTCAGGAAGTAAATTACAGGTATTCTACCTGTAAGTATATTCCTGTAAGATTCTCACCGCTGTAAATTCTACAGTGACTGTGATGAACACTCGCATTTAGCTGCAATTGCGAAAGGTATAAATTATGGCACCTTTTCTGAATATGCGGTTCTCAAACTTTGATTTTCATGCACCCTTTATGAAGGAAAATGCTCAGCGATAATTAAGAACTCCAAATCAATAATAAGAAAAAATCGTGTGCCCTAATATTAGGGGGTAGGGGGGAGGGAGGCAGCTGCTCCATGTATGGAAACCGAGTCGTAGCATTGTACATGACATTGACACCTAATCTCATGTTTCTTTTAGTACTGCATACAGTTTATATTCTAGGAGCTTTGCCCTGCCCGTCCGCCTCTTAACATAATCCGTTAGTACTTTGTCGCTTTAACTTGTTTGATACAAGGAAGGCTAACAAAACTTTTTGCGACAGGGTTCCATAGAGTACAGCTGATGCGTTTTCCACCTTATTCTGTATTGATTCTCAAAGATAATTCCGAACGCTAAAGGGGCTTACTGCCCAGAGCCTTTTAGGACCACTGTCCTAAATGCATTGTCGTCGCCATCCATCACGGGCTGTTAGTGGAGTGCATTACCTGACTATGAGATTCCAAAAATAGGTACTTCCTTACTCTTATTATGGAGAAATGGGAATAATATTCTTGTTGGTGCCAAATTGTAAAATTAAATTATGCAAGTATTGGTTTCCGTTTAATTCAGGTAGTCGCTTGGGTAGTGGGATGCGGGAGGGGTGGCTGATGACTTACAGTCATAGAAAGAGGGGGGCTCCGTGAGGTCCCCGTTTCGGATCGCATGAGTTTGGGCCATAGGTTTAGGATCATGTTGCAATTTCTTTATCTGGAATTTTAAGATACTGATGACGACAAGGAAAAAGTAAGTGGATTTATGCAACGGTAAGTCGGGAGATTCTTTTTTTTAGTTTAATGTTAATCTGACCTATTTTCCACATTATAAGATAACGTGTGTGAAAGGCTAACTACCCCATTTAATAACCCAAGAAAGTCATTATATGTGGTTAATTCCATATTAGATCAAGACCCTCATTTATGAGGAATACGGTTAAACCAATATTTGTAAACGGTTAATCAATGTAGCTTTGTTAAAATCATGAACAATGTATATCAACTGAGAGGGTAATCGGAATTCTAAAATCAAATATTGTCCTTCGCCATTTCGGGGGTAATATCTCTGCGGAAATAGGCGTTTTACTTCCGGTATAGTCGAGCTATAATTAATGATGTTCCCAAGTTCCATTCAATTAGTTTTTGTGTTGAAACGAAAACTTTGGTTCGAGAATTGACTTTACTTGACGTACCTACTTGAGAGTGATTTTTAACAAGCAACTACTTGATAGAAGGACAGCTGAAAAACAATGGAGTGTTCGACTCGTTCCATTTTCTCTGCCTATTCCAAAAAGAATTTCACACAGAGTGTGTAAAAATATCTCTTACTTTGATCCGAAAAAGATTTAGGTACATATTTTAGAAGTAAATACATACATACAAAAGTGTGGAACAAAGTGATGGAAATGGAAAGTGATACAAATACAAATATACTTTATTGCACACCCGGGACAAAAACAAAACATACAACATAAAGAGAGGTACAATTATGGACCCACACTGACCCTTACACCTACTAACATACACCGCCTCACACACACACCATCTCACGCCCACCCCCCTCACACACATACACACACACACACCCTATCACGCACACACCCCTCCACACACCCTCTCAGGCACACAAATGGATAGGCAGCGTATCCACACTGCAATTCGTAATGTTGTTTTCGTAGTGATTATGAAGCCCGATGATGCAGCACGTGGACCCAGTAAATAAATGCCTTTCAGTCTCGCTTGCCTAGAAGATCCCAAGGTTCTATGTTTTTATGTACACTACTTGGTGACATTTTACCCGAATTTCCCATTTCTGCTTTCTTTCATTCAACATAAATAGGTCAAGTAAATATTTTGTCGGTCGTTTATTTTTTGTCACGATAAACAATCTGTAACGGCTAGTGAAGAGCGGTTTATAAATCGTCAAGACAGCTGTATAATAGGTTCGTTTCTCGGTCAATGTAGCCAAGTAGGTAATAGGTTTTGAAAAGATGGCAGTAAATTAAGATGAAATGGGTTTTTTCTGAGATGGGACCTGGGGTTTTGAGGGCAATGGTTTTTGCTTGAAAGGGGAGAATGTACCTTTGTTAGGTAGGGTGTTACTACACACACGCGATTGATGTCGGCTCGATTATACATAAGGCTGATCGATTAGTAAGTACCCACTGTTCGAAAAACAATCGATCGACAACCAAGCTAGAAATGATCGACATTCGAGCGTTTTATCACACATCGCGTGAGTGCAACGATTAATCGGACAGATCGATTTTACGAGAACGAACAATACCTTATTGGAGTAATAAATGGATTTATATTTGTATGCTGCTCTGCTCTCCTTATTTAATAAAAAAAACTGTCAATCGACGATGGCTATTCCAATTTTTCTATTGATCGATCAGATGGATGTGGTCACCTGTATCTGACTTTCAGTAGCTCTATTTTTAATATGGTCACAAATTCATGCAAAAAGGATGATTCACTGCAGGCTTTTTATCATTGCATTTTCAAAAATAGGATATAAAACGCAAAGCGTTGCGTAGATGGAGCCATAAGCACACTCCGTAAACAGAAAAGCAAAGCGAAACGTTATTTTTGAAGATATCACAAATTTCTCGTTATTTGAGTTAATTTAATTTAATTTTACAAAGCTATTAGTAAAGTTGTGATGATATCATGGCATTATAAATGGCCATTTCAAAATAGCAGACCTAAAAAATTTGTTAAGACAGCGTGGCGCGAGTCTGAAGGGTAAAAAAAAGATTTGGTGGAAAGGAACGTATCTCCATGTTGATTGGCTTCGTACCTTTGTGCTAGTGGCACCTCTAGTGGTAAATCATTGCAGAATTGTCTCCTATTGTGACAAGAAAGCGTGATATGGTGCTAGTCATTAGTTTTATCACTAGTGACCAACATAGATTAATAGAGTCACAGGTGTACTACCTGCTTGTCTGCAGAACTCATCGATAATATGCTAGTTCAACATTTGTCACCAAAAAAATTCGTTCAAAACGAATTGAAAAATTGAATCGCGACTGAAGGTCAATGCATGTTTGACAGTTGTGCATTCATGAGTATTCTTTGGTTGTGCTGACCAAGATGTGCAACAGATCGGAGGTACTATTGTCATGTCCATACTGTAGTTAGGTATTTTTCACCCTGAGCCATCCATCGTACTTCTAAGAACTGAGAAATTGATGATAGAACGAACCTTTCCTTCCTTTTGGCAAAATCACAATGTGACGGGGTTCTTTGTCCGAAACGTAATCGAATTACGAGTACTAAGAGTTTCCAACTATTCTGACGTGGGTCCTAGAGTGGACAGGGTTTAGGTATTGGGTGAGGTATTTAGGTCCGGAAAAGGCAAGTAAGGTAAGAGGAGTGAATCTAATCTGCTTCAGCCTAGTGATATGTAATTAATTAGGTTCTACGCTCTGAACACTTTTGATACCAGTGCGACAGTATTTCAATTATTATTTCTGGTTATCTTTACTAACTTAATACATACACAATTTCTGGGTTTCCTTTGTCAGTTATACCTTATTTTTAAGGAACCATTCCCCGGAAATGAAAATTCATTTCCGTCTTCCGTCCGTCAGTCACGTGCTTCTAGCTCATACACTTTACAAGATATAGACTTCAAAACAAAAGTATAAGTGGTAAGCTTTTGAAATGAAAACTTTTTTTTTCTTTCAATACAAAACTAAAGTAAAAAAACAAATGGGTCCATGACTCAATATAATTGCTGACAACGCGACGGGGTGTCGTCAGCCGCTGGTATTCTACCAAGGCAAGACATAATACAATGATGGAACACGCGGAAAAACAAAAATAACAAAAACAGAACAAACACACAACAATTTTGTATATGGAAACACAAGCGTCCCAGGATTGCTTCTTCAACAGCCACCCGGAACATTTTTTTTGGAACGAGGAACGAGACTTTGTCAATGCACTACGGAGGTAGATCGTTCCATATTTTCGAAGCAGCGTCCTTAAAGCAACCCTGGGTGCACACTAAGGAATACACAGGAAGTATAAAACGGAAACCTCTATCTCTAAAGCATTAATCCTCGTTTTTAGTTGATCTGCTACAGTAGCTGAATGATATACAGCCTTTCCAACTTCAGATGACGTCATAAATAGTTACTGCCACTACCATTCCAACCAGCTCATAAATCCAATCGCCTATCAACAAAATAATTTCTCCCTGCCTCAAAAGCGGGAAAGAATAGACTCGAGAATAATTCCCGTTCTAACGAATCATCCCAAAATGATAGATTATACTAAAGTCATGGTACGGACCTGAAAACACTTGTCAGACATGTCATATTAATTATCTTTTCAGGAAGTATCTTTAGACATTATTCACTGGCGATATCGGGAAAAATCCTCATGTAAAAATGTAAAAAGAATTTTTGTATAATGCGGTGACGCTTTCAACGCTTCGGTAAATTCCAAATTGTGACGCTTTTTCGAGAATCGCTGACCTATTCTTGGAGTGATTGACGTTGCCACGGCAATCTCAGTTTTTCTACAGATATGAAGAAATGGGAAATGTCAATAATAAGTTATTATGTACGCCTCGGAAAATTGTGTGATTCTTTACACATTTGACGACTTATAAAAACGTTTTGCGCAAAATATGGAGACTGGTTTTTCAAGAGATTTCGGTGCAAGCGTTGCCGGATTGAATCCACCTTTGAAATATTGTGGTGGATCACTTCTAGCATTAGAATTTTTGTCTTATTGGAGTGGTTAGTAAAGAATATTGATAATGTGTAAGAACAAAAAGTTTTAGAGGAATTTTTTTTGCGATTTTTTTGCTATCGCCACCTCTACCTTGTGACGAGGTGCCTCTTAGGACATCATCATCAGCCTATTAATGTCCTCACATTGTACAAGAGGCCATAATCCATCGAGCGGGCCCAGTGCTGATTGGTGGATTTCACACGCCTTCGAAAACTTTTAATTTCCTTAGACATGCAGGTTTCCTCATGATGTTTTCCTTACTGTACGTAAGTCTTCATTTGTACATGGAATTGCATGGTTTCGAACACGGACCTCCCGCATGGGAGTCCGGCATCCTAGCCACTAGGCCACCGACGCTCTCTTAGGACGCCAGAACGACTAGTTTTGTTAGTTGGTCAATTACTGCACGGTCATTGACCAACTAACAAAACTATTAAAAAAATACCTCTGACATGGCTTGTAGGTCAGTGATTTAGATATTCGAATCCGGTTACGTAGGCGGCCGATTGTTTGTAAAACCAATCCCCTTCGGCCGCCTACGTAACCGGATTCGAATATCTGAATCACTGACCTACAAGCCATGTCAGAGGCCTGCGGGCGGCCTGAACAACTCTGACAATAGGTTGGTCATTAACCATACGATAAGCAAGCAACTGACCTACAGGTCCATTTTTTGTTTGTTACTAAATAAAATATATTTTAAGAGAATGGAATTTGACGTGTAAATTGTTAAGTAAAAAACATAACACATACGAAAATAATTATAAATAAAATCAGAGCTATACAAGCTATGTCTTCAACACAAGTGGAGGGTACCAATGTTTAAAAAATCAAGGTTTAAATGTTGGCCCAAGTCCACCTATTATGAACGGAACCATAAGTAATGTAGAGTACCTAACTGATATTTACGATCCTGGCGAAAGTAGCCATGCAATGTTTGGAGTTCGCACATGCGGTTGGCAGGGCCACACATTCGGTTTTGGCAAAGCCAAAGTTATGGATGTTACCAGACTTCGGTTAGTGAATCTTTGTACAGTCGACCTACCCGAAACCTCAAAATTTGAGAATCTGAAATGTATCATATTGCGCAGGCATAAGGTTGAGATTTAATCGAAGGTTTTTGACAGATGGTATACTATAGCTTGTGGTGGACTGTACCGTACTATCATAACTTGTTATCGGGAAGCGTTATAGAGTTTTATAGCTCTTGTAATGGTACAATAGCATTAACTAAATAAAAATAGGCCATAAAGGCCGTAAAATAATATTAATAAACACGGACAAATTGTATGAATACTCAATAATTTGGTATTAAAAGGTTTTTTGAGAATTTTGGGTTGTAATTTACGAGTATCCGGAGCGTCCGAAAATAATTTTCTTAATTTTTTATCATCATCATCATCAGCAGCCAATTAATGTTGGGGTACAGCCCTCCCCTTGCACAAGGGGGTTATGGCCCATGATCCACCGAGCGGGTCCAGTGCTGATTGGTGGATGTCACACGCCTTTGGTTTTTTTTTATTTCCTCAGACATGCAGGTTTCCTTACGATGTTTTCCTTCACCGTTAGAGCAGTCGGTAAATGTACATAAATCTTCGAAAAAATCCGAAAAACTCATTGGTACATGCACGGTTTCGAACCCGGACCTCCCGCATGGTTGTCCGGCGTCCTAGCCACTAGGCCACCAATGTGAGTTATCACCATGGATTATATTATACTAGTTATCACTATACACCTTCACACCAAAGTCCACTCCAATGCCAACAGGAAAAAACAAAAAGGTAAATGCCTATGACATACCAGATGAACAGACGTGCAGGCGTACATGATGAATACTTCGGGATCCTAAAAATGACCGTTATAGATGCCTAACAGTATTAAATCTTACAGATATGCTTCATTGGTCAAATCCTATAAAAATGAACGAGCAAGAACTGAACCTGCAACGTACTTATCCGAGTCCTTAGTCCTTCTTCTAAACCACTAACCGTCAGATGCACGAAACATCCTTAAAGAGATGTGTTCAATAAAATACCCCTTACTACACCATACCTCTGAGCCTATAGATAAACTGCTAACTGTGGTATCGCATACGCGGCAAGAAGCGGGCGGGACGATAGAGGGCTAGTGAGTGGCGAGCGACGTATTTCCCGAAACCTACAGCCTTGGTATCTTCAAGGCTGGAGTGAATAGGCATTTACTGGACCCGCATACAACATCGTCGACCTCATAGTTGCTTACCGCTTACAAATGCGGGTTTAGTAGTAAAAAAAAGATCGGGCGGCAGGCCCCACCTCCCGCCCGCCACACGCTCTCCCTCTGTCGTCTCGCCCCGCGCCCCTCTTACACCAGACTTAGGGTGGCTTTCCACCAAAGCTGCGTGAGGAAGCGAAGTGCTGCGGTGAGCGAAGAAAAAATCCGCCAATAGGTACGCTCTATTTTAATCGTGACGTGATAATGAGGTGTTCGTATTGGTGGATTTTTCCTCGTTAGCTTTCCACCAATGGAAAGCCACCATTAAGCCTCGTAATACCCTTTCGTCTAAACACATCAGTTCAGTCTGGTTGTTTGCGAGGTAATCCCCAGCGGACGTGACATTGAAGTGTATCAGTGTACCGGCCAATTATGAGACCATTTCCTGAGGTGTGGTCAGACTAACCGACGGGCATGCATGCATATGCGATGCATGTTAATTACTTTGCGACATTCAGCTACGAAACGGATATACACCGTGTTTTTGGTTATGCATTAACTTAGACACTCAGATCATCGAAGTAGACATTTGTATTATCACATTTTTAAATTTGATAGTATTTTTTTTTAATTTAAATTATTTTATGATTATAATAATTTTTTTATAATAAATTTTTAATAAGTTTTTCGGATTTTTTCGAAGACTTATGTACATTTATCGACCGCTCAAACGGTGAAGGAAAACATCGTGAGGAAACCTGCATGTCTGAGGAAATAAAAATAATAATTCCGAAGGCGTGTGAAATCCACCAATCAGCACTGGGCCCGCTCGGTGGATCATGGCCCATAACCCCCTTGTGCAAGGGGAGGTTTGTGCCTTAACAGTGACATTAATAGGCTGCTGCTGATTATGATGATAGTTATAATAATTTTTTGAATTTGATGATAATTTGATAGAGACTGTGGTGTCTCCCCTCAAACCATGGAGCATTTGCTCTACTGTCCCGCGTGTCCGACCATCTGCACGCGGGAGGACCTTTTCGTGGCCAACCAGAGGGCTATCGATGTGGCTGCCTTCCGGGAATTTAGTTCGGATCATCAACTCGATAGAAGAAGATTTTTTTTCTTTTTATATTTCATACAAACTACCTTGCCTTATGTTACCTAGTATGCCGTACTCTTTATCCAAACTGGCACCGTCGCATTTAGTATAATTTAAACTTGACAATCACGACATAAGTTATTCATGACATGTGCAAACCAAAGGCCAATAGTTTGTTAAAGATTTGTTTCAGGTTTTCTTACGGACATAAATTAAGACCCTTACTCATTGTATAACTCAATTATAGTAAAATAAAACAGCAAGTCACACGAAAACGAAGCGTTTTTGAGGCTTACTTCCATTGTCAAATATATTATTATGTAAAAGCTACAAAAGTGTTTGGCGAAGTCAATATACCACAAAAACACGGTGTATATATAAAGTCCTACAATAACACCTTACAAAGCGGTGTGGTAGAGTAAAAAAAATACTTTGTCAAAATGTACTTATTCTTTATATTAGCTGGGAAATTTCTACATACGAGTATAAACTAAAAACCTCGATATATTCACAATCTTAAAAATTAAAAGCTTAGACTCTATCCTATCAGAGTACAATCTGCAGTCAGAGTAATAAAAAAGAAATACCTATTCTTTATCTAATAACATTTTAGCTTTACGACCCTATAGCGGGGCATTAAATCGCCTCTACAATACAAATTGGCTATTAACCCTAGAGCGTTTTAACTAGTGATGGGCGAAACCGGTCTTTTACTTTAAATGTGAACCAAGATTAAGACCGACACAGTCACTGCTAAAAGAGATGTGCTAGGACAGAGATTCATGGCACTGCTTTATTATGAAAGGTTTTTTTTTCTATCCATAGGTATATAATTATATACTATGCAAGACTAAAAACAATCGAGGAAGGTTGTAAGAATCGAACAATATAGATAACAAAGGGGATTCAAAGTAAGCTAGATTGCTGATTTAAAACATCAAGGCATTGTAAACTTGGAACTGTGGTCTTCGAATCGATATGGTGGTCTTGATAATGGGGGAACTACGCTAACTCAACGACGCTAGATCAAGACCGAACTTCTTACTGATTACTGATGTAGGATAAGTTAGTTCGATTCCTCTTCTTTTCGTGTGGCTAGTGGCGAACCCATTGTCAAAGTTTATCAGGCCGCACGTGAGCCTCTGACGTAGCCAAACGACTCCGCGCTGACTCACGCTTTGTGCTCTCCGAGGCACGGAGGGATTCAAATGAATATATGCCAGGAGCGGTAATACATCCTGTTTCTGACCGCGCCCAACGTTGCTTAATCTGGACAGTCACCTTCGTACCATGCTCGCAACTTAGCTACGAGTCACTCCTTAAGTTAGTTTGATACTAGGTCTTTGGTCTTAGAAATATAATCGTCCTCTGCCCATCACTAGATTTTAAGATGTCTAAGCTAGAGCTAGGTGGAGATACAATTTAACATTGTGTCCTTTGTGGCGTCCACCGCTTTCATAGATCATGTTTGTATCCTGACTCCGCGATCCTGAGGCACTGGATATACCTGCATGTCAATGCGAAGTAGTCGTCCAGTGCTTTGGGATCGGTACCATGGGCTTGGTAATACAGGGTGGACCAAAAGTCCGTTAACATTTGAATAGGTCGCTGCGTCGGCGCGGGCGGGGTATTGGCGCGGGGGGTGTTACTACAAGCGAGAGCTACTAATAGGGATTTAGTACCATGGCGTCATTCAGCGGAGCGCAACGCGCATTTTGCGTACGCGAGTACTATCGAAACAACGATTCTACGACCGAAGCTAAACGGAAATTTTGTAATCATTACAATATACGGAACAGAAATCAAGCACCAACAATTCAAACGATTAAAAAATGGGTACAGAAGTTCGAAACAACAGGTTCAACTTTAAGTCAACCACGATCCGGCCGACCTAGGACATCGCGCGATCCAGTAAACATAGAGCGTGTACGAGCGTCTGTTCGAGAACAACCTGGTCTCTCTACTCGAAAGCGGTCTAGTGCTTTAGATGTGCCCAGAACATCTCTAAATCGCATTCTACACAAAGATTTACATTTACATCCTTACAAAATTCAAATTGTACAGGCTTTAAAGCCAAATGACCCTGCTCAGAGACTGCAGTTTGCTAACGAAGTGCTTGAGAGGTTTACGAGCTTCAATAACATCTTTTTCTCAGACGAGGCACACTTCCACCTAAATGGACATGTCAATCGACAAAATTGCAGATACTGGAGTGACACTAACCCGGACTTGAAGCACCAAAAACCTTTACACTCGCCCAAGGTTACTGTATGGGCCGCATTGTCAGCCAGCGGAATCATTGGTCCATATTTTTATGAAGATCAGAGAAACCGCGCCGTCACCGTTAATACAGAGCGATACATTGTGATGCTACAGAATTTTTTTGCTCCAGCATTACAGGACTTCTCAGGCTTTAATCGAAGCTCTTGGTTCCAACAAGATGGGGCAACATGTCACACCTCCAATGACTCTATAGCAGCACTTCGTGAAATTTTTGGCCAAAAAGTCATATCCAAAAGAGGTGACATTCACTGGCCACCCCGCAGCCCGGATTTAACTCCAATGGACTTTTACCTTTGGGGATATCTCAAAAGTAAAGTTTACATCAGCAACCCAGTGTCTATTGAGGAATTAAAAGAAAATATACGCGAGGAAATGCAGAACATTTCACCAACCACTTGTCGGGCGGTCATGCAAAATTTCCGTTCCCGGTTACAGGTGTGCCAGGATGAACAAGGGTCATATTTGAATGATGTTATTTTTAAAAAGTGAAATCCTAATTTGTCTACTTTATTATTAAATAAACAGTTTTTCACTAAAGTAGCATTTGTATTTTTTATAACCATTTTAAATGTTAACGGACTTTTGGTCCACCCTGTATTTCTATATTATTTTTTTTTACTAACATAGCTTTAAGTAATATAATATAATATACTAACTTATATATTGTATGGACTATGTCTGACTTAAATAAATAATAATAATAATATAGTATAAATAGGTATATAATATTTACTTACGCTTGTAGGGTAGTACAGTGATGATTTTATTTTAGCTTGAAACAAAATTAAATAAAGTGAAGTGAGCTAAGTTGGCTCTCAAAGTAAGGGCTGACTCTAATAATAGTTGAGCTTCCCTTCCCTTTTCTTAGTGACCCTACCGAGGCTAACATGGTCACCTTGCCTCTAAACTGAGATTTAAAAAAAGTAAAATGAAATGAAATCGTTTATTTAACAACTTGGTATATTTTGTACACTTTTGTTCGTAATTTTTTCCATACTATATACAAAAATGTAATAACTTAAGAGTAATTATAAATTAACATTAATACTCGTAATTTTTTAATGATATAGGTAAATTAGTTAACTAATATAAGTTAAGTTTAATTAAAAATATTTTCGTGTAATTGGCACTACGATCAAAACGAGGTTTGTTAAGTATAGATTGCTCTTTTCAGACTAAAAGGTCGAACGTTTTAATTTTCCATAACATAAATAAACACATAATATAAGTGTTTCCTGAGAGCTCTTTTCACGAAATTATAAGCTTTCTAAGCAATCTAAAAAGCTCCGTGAAATGTATAAATCTAAAAGTACCTAATTTAATATTGAAATGTAGGTAATTTATAATTATGAGTAGGTTTTTGTAACGAGAAAGCTCTTGAATTATATGATCGTGTTTTACTAATTGGCTCTAAATACATGCTTATCATAGCTCATAAGATTAGCAAGCTGAAGTGGCAGTGGGCCGGTCACGTCTGTCGCAGAACCGACAACCGCTGGGGTAGACGAGTTCTGGAGTGGAGACCGCGTTTGGGCAAACGTAGAGTGGGACGACCTCTGCTAGATGGAGCGACGATCTGCGCAAGGTGGCTGGCAGCGACTGGATGAGAAGAGCCGAAGATCGGGCTCAATGGCGCGCCCTAGGAGAGGCCTATGTCCAGCAGTGGACTAGAATAGGCTGCTGATGATGACATGCTTATCTAAATTAGCACTCAAACAAAACGAAAATTATCTTTACTAGTATTTTTTTAAACATGAATTCGGCTTTGATACGATGCAATACACATTTAATAAGGAAACTCGTCCCATATGCTCTAACGGTAAAGGAAAACACCGTGAGGAAACCTGCATGTCTGAGGAAATTAAAAAGTTCCAAAGGCTGTTTCCACCAATCAGCTCTGGGCCCGCTTGGTGGATCATGGTCCGTACCCCCTTGTGCAGGGGAGACCTGAGGAATCATCATCGGTCCTATGCTGTGGCCGGCTATACTCATAAACTAACTAGTTCATAAACTTAATAATATTTTTTATTAACTATTTAACATTCTCCGTAACATTGCACATAATTTTTGAGCAATAATTGAGCGTAATTTAATGAGCAATTGTCCGAACAAGTTATACATGGAAACAAGTTCCCTATTATAGAATAGGCAACTTGTTCTATGAACTATAATAGGGAACTTGTTCTATGAACTATAATAGGCAACTTGTTCTATGAACTATAATAGGGAATTTGTTCTATGAACTATAATAGGCAACTTGTTCTATGAACTATAATAGGCAACTTGAAACAAGTTCCCTATTCTATAATAGACAACTTGTTCTATGAACTATAATAGGGAACTTGTTCTATGAACTATAATAGGCAACTTGTTCTATGAACTATAATAGGGAACTTGAAACAAGTTCCCTATTCTATAATAGGCAACTTGTTCTATGAACTATAATAGGGAACTTGAAACAAGTTCCCTATTCTATAATAGGCAACTTGTTCAATGAACTATAATAGGCAACTTGTTCTATGAACTATAATAGGCAACTTGTTCTATGAACTATAATAGGCAACTTGTTCTATGAACTATAATAGGCAACTTGTTCTATGAACTATAATAGGGAACTTGAAACAAGTTCCCTATTATAGAATAGGCAACTTGTTCTATGAACTATAATAGGCAACTTGTTCTATGAACTATAATAGGCAACTTGTTCTATGAACTATAATAGGGAACTTGAAACAAGTTAGAGAACTATAATAGGCAACTTGTTTCATGAACTATAATAGGGAACTTGAAACAAGTTCCCTATTCTATAATAGGCAACTTGTTCTATGAACTATAATAGGCAACTTGTTCTATGAACTATAATAGGCAACTTGTTCTATGAACTATAATAGGGGAACTTGTTTCCATGTATAACTTGTTCGCAATGTTACGCAGAATGTTAAATACGAAGTAAAAACAAAATATTATTATGTTTATGAGCTAGTTAGTTTATGGGTATAGCCGGCCACAGCATTTCAGTTGCAATTTTAGACCCATGGCATTAGAAAAATGTGAATTTTTTTACCGCGAGCGGGACGCGACTATGTACAAAAATCGCTTATGAAATATTAAGCTAGAAGAATAATTACCTACCTGCTTCTTGAAAAATTAAAGATAAATATCGCTAGGGAAAATATTTTCTTGTATATACGTGAAACTTCAAAAGGTAGCAGCGCCGGAGCGAAATCCATCATTTTCAGTAATCGATTATGCACCCAGGGGTGAATAATTTGCAAGCGCGGAAATGTATGGCTGGAGTTACTCTTTCATATAATATTTAGCGATATTCGGGTTTTAAATTTTAAGTATAATTTTGTTTTAGGTTAAATACTTGCGAAAAAAGGGGCCAAGTTCGGTACCACAAGTGTTGAGACTGTCGGCTTCACATCTAAATGGGTGCCAAGTTGAAATATATAACATTGTTTAAAGGGAACATTGTTACCTAGTTTTTTTTTTTTGGAATTGCAATATTATGAGTTATAAATTTAAATGCATGCTGGATCGAATCCGAAATGAAGAGATCCGGCATAGAACAAAAGTTATCGACATAGCTCATAAGATTAGCAAGCTGAAGTGGCAGTGGGCCGGTCACATCTGTCGCAGAACCGACAACCGCTGTGGGAGACGAGTTCTGCAATGGAGACCGCGTTTGGGCAAACGTAGTGTGGGACGACCTCTGCTAGGTAAGGTGGCTGGCAACGACTGGATGAGAAGAGCCGAAGATCGGACTCAATGGCGCGCCCTGGGAGAGGTCTATGTCCAGCAGTGGACTAGAGTAGACTGCTGATGATGATGAAATTTTAATGTCGTCAAATCGAAATAATATGTTTTTTTGGCGAATAAATTTTAAAATATTATTATCAGTCAGAATCAAACTTCTTTCTTGTCTTATTTATGAATACCATTTATACTTACACAAGTTTCAGTGTCATATCACTAAAGGCATGTCATGAGAGAAAGCGACAGTTTGACACTTAATTTCGTGACAGCTCCTTTGATAGCGTTGCGATCATAGAGCGACGGTTCTTATGAAAAAAAATTTTTTTTTTAGTTTATTAATTCATGAACTAGTAAGCACCAGCTTTTCAGTATTTCGCCGTATTTCCTTGTCGCTAATTGCAAGATTAACGACGCTTTTACAACAACTTTTCCAACTAGTTTGTAGCAAGGGATTATTTATAACTTGGCTTTAGGTATTTTTGAAACAACAATGTAGATCAAATAATAGTGAGACCGTGTTACGTTATTTCTGTCACGACTTATAAAAACATCACTGAAATAACTTTAAGGAAATATCAGGTTATCTTATACACCGTGGGCCACAGAATGAGCGGATCTGCTCGTCTAAGTATGTCGCAGGTTTCACCAATGAAACGTTGGGCGCAGATGTGGCGCGGGCGGACCATGCGGCCATTTTGAACTGTATGTAAAACCCGATAAAGTTCACTATTGATTATAGAGCAAAAGCCGACAGCGCCCGCTCTACGTCGCTTCTAAATGTTTTGCGCCAATCAATACTGAACTTTACAGGCCTTTGCGTACAGTTCAAAATTCGAACGTCCGTCGCGTCCGTGGCTCTTGTGCTTGCGCCTTATGTATTCTTTTGTTCATTATTCAATACAACCGGAACCATTTAGTTCTCCTTGGATCAATAATTGCTCATTTAACAGACGCGATACTGTAGCAGCTCTGAGAATTCATTCTGGACACATTCCATTGAACAAATTTGCGTTTTTGATTTAGAAAGTGGCCTCACCAAATTGTGAAGAGTGTGGTGTGGTCGAAGACGTATACCATATACTGATGGAATGTGTCAGGAACGAGGCTCTCAGGCGAGATACATTTAAAAAAATATATTTTAATGTGTGGGATATGGGGGGTATATTCCCTTATCGGATTCGACCAAGGCACTGTACAAATTAGGTAAAGCTACGAGAAGGTAGGTTAGGTAAATATAAAATGTATATAAATTGTACCGAGCGACATAGTCGCACAGGCGACTAAGCTCAAAAAATAAAACTAGAAATAAAACTTTGAATTATGCTCTCAATAGATAAAATGATATCTATTGAGGGCTACCTCCCTTATTATAGATTACTTCATGAATATCCAGTATCGATATTCTTCACTCTTCTATATTTATAGCACAGTTTTAGATACGTTGGGAAATGTCAAGTTCGTACAACTTGGAGAATGTCAAGACCGCAATATGTCCAGTTTTTTTTTTTACCATTCTGCTGGATAAAGACGTCGCTGCGCCAACGCACGAAGGATATACAGAGCTCTAGCTGGGCCAAGGTCGTGGACTGTAGGCAGTCTCGAGAAGCCTTGCCAAAGGCTGATCCGAGACTCACCAGACAGCTCCTGCGGCTCAGCAGAGTCAATTTACGGAAAGTAACCGGGATAATAACCGGACACAGTCCACTTAACAGACACCTCTTCAATATAGGCATCACGGACAGCCCCTTGTGCAGAGCTTGCATGGAGGCGGAGGAGACGGTCGCCCACGTGCTCTTGGAGTGCAGAGAGGTGACCACCTACCGGGCGGGAAGCCTTGGCACCCCAGGATCACTTCCCGAAGTCCTTCAGGACATTAGAGGACTGCTGGACTTCCTGGCGAAGTTGGGGTGGGTCGATTAGTAGTAGTTTCCACCACACGCAAAATAGGCGCTTAAGACGTCAAGTAGCGGAAATCAGCCCGTTATTACACTACATTACATTACATGTCCAGATTTCCCGATGTATCGGTCGAACCGTGGTACCACCACCCACCACCCCAGGATGACTGCATCAGAGTCATAATTTAAACCACCTTATCTTACTTGCTAATCTTATATTGATGTCGTATTGTGTAGGTAGGTGCTTACCATGAAGGTAAAAAAAAGGTAATCTTTTTTTTTCTTTGTTCATGGTGCTTATTTCATATTTCGTGGCCAGAACCATTATCCGACCATATAGTAACGTGATACGTCGAGAAAATAGACTGCCACGTCTGCCTTAATTTTCACTACATACGCTGTTACTATCCCATCTGCACCACAATGCGACCCCCCACACCCCCCTATTCTCTTCAATTAAGCTCTACTGAAGGGGGAATAAGGCTATTTTCAGGGGTCTACATAACTTGGACAATTAGCAGACCGTAATGGAATCTTAGTGAGGATTATTTGAACGAAATGTAGGGCAAAATTTGCAATTGATTGTTGGATGTAGTTCCTTGTTTTGTATGGAAATGCAGGGTCGATTGGAGCTTAGCTGAGCTATATTGAACTGGGATTTGTAAAGGATGGATCATGGAGCTTAATATTCAGTATCTTCGCTCTGGTCTTAGTCCCTTTCATTGCTTCCTTATCCATAATAGGGCCCATATTTGTATTCTAAAGTGGTTCTATGTGGTTATAATTCCATAGAATGTTCACGCCCTTCATCAATGAAGCTTGTTCCATGAAAGACATACTTTCAGTCCTACATGTACGACTTCGACTAAGAACGAATATTTGTATTACATTGCTGGTTGATGTTTGTTTAGATATCTTAAATGAACAGCTAACAGAGCAATATAAAGCGATGCGGGGTTGATTAATTAACTACTACTTTAAATTTAATACTTGCGGTTTGTTGGTACTTGGAGAAACTTGTAGTACATGTTTAGACTGAAATAATATACTGTTTCACGGTTTTTTTTTTGGTTTCGTTTACACATCTTCAGGTATACCTGTGGTATAAAATAGTACCGTCTTTCCGCTAATCATTTACCGCTTTGTGATTCATTGTTTTTTTTTAGGTTGAATGTAAATTAGAATATGAGGATGCATCTTGTTTAAAAGGTGTGACTATTATGGAAATTATCCTATATTCAGCTGTTGACTAAAACCCATATAAGACGGACCTTATGTTAAAAGGGTTATTATAAAATAAATGACTACTTAAGAGATAAAGAGGCTTGGTCCTAAATTCAGCTTCAGCTCTGCACATTGTGTACATATATGATTGTATTCATAATTATTGTAAGATATATTTATTTCAAAAGATGTGCTGCTGAAAGGTTCTTGCGCCATTTCTTTCCTTTCAGCTATAGCACCTTACGAAGCGGTGGTAGAGTAAAAAAAAAGACGTAAAAATGTAGGTACTTTAAGGTGATTTGATTTGACTATAAATGTGTCAAGATGAAAAAGGCATGCTCCGTTGTTTCGAGCATGTGGAAAGAATGAGTTATGAACGAATGACGAAACAGGTAGGTATATGAAGTGAAAGTGAGTGGAAGAATAAGCCGGGGTCTGACCTTTAAACATGAGATTGACAGAGTGCTCATATAAATATACAGAGCAGACGACCCCAAAAAAAGGCGAGCATGCGTAAATTAACGAATGACTGTTATAGAGGAAGCAAGAAAGGTAAAGTAAAGTAAAATACATTTTATTGCACAAATAGAAAACAACAAACAAGAGATAGAAAAGGAAATAGTGAAGTACAATTTAGGCGGCTTTATCGCTAAGAGCGATCTCTTCCAAGCAACCTTCGGCAAGGTGTGTCAAGGCAGAGATTCGTGGCGCTCCATAATCTCTGACTACTCCGCAAGGGATATAGCGTGAAGTTAGGTTTGTATGACTATTATTAGCCAATGGTAAATTTGACATTAAACATTTGTCAACACAAGGCCAGCGTCCCGCATTATTATCGTCATACATAATTATAAAGTTTCAAGTTGAAATTGTGATCCCTCCCATTGCTGACGTCACTTGTCACTCCCCCCACCCTGGTGAAGGTAACAAGCATTAATCAGTACTGGAATGGAGATAGTACGTAACTATGTTAACGCAACGCCATCTAGGTATAACTATAATAAGCGCCCCCTAGTTTAAACTACTCATACTACCATCTTAGATTCTATAGATCAAGCTATGTAGTAAACTAAAACCCTCACTAGGAGGCGCTGTACAATTACTATTATATTCGCCTACAATAGACTCTTTTTGCTCTTGCGCGGCTTTGATTAACAACGTATAAAGTAAATTGTGGGGAAAGAGGTAACAGCAAAGATCAATGTACCTAGATTGCTCGCTCGCTAGATAAGTTTTATATAGAAACCGCATTTGCTAGTCGACACATTGTGAGCACCACCACCATATTCTGTCCGCCATTGAATTGTCAATTGTATGGTGTTGTTAAAATTATATGTGCATTTGCCAAAAACCTTAGCTCACTGTCAGTGCTCAAATTTTCAGTCTAAAGGAGAGGTCAGAAAAAATGTATACTGCTAGTATACTGCTAGTGCTCAGAAAAGTTAAAAATGGAGCTGACTTTTAGTTCGATATATGGGTGTACTTGAAATAAAGCATTCCCTTTGACAGTGTGATAGCGGGTAGTTAATAATCTACGCAAATAATTAAATTGAAAATTGATATTTATAGCCTGCCAATAAACTTTATTCAGTTGGATAATAATTACTTATTATATTACAATAAACACTAATATATGTATACAGAGTGGAAAGTTTCGACGGGGCACCCAGGGCAGCTACCAGATCCGTTGGAGCTACGAGAAAATGGTCTTAGGATACCTCCCCTAACTTTTAGAGCTATTTAAAACTGCATTTACAGATTTTTGAAAAAAAGTACAGTCAGCGAGATAAATGCCATAGTCCAAAAAAATAATTTGATGTCAATCGATTCTATTTCGTGTCAGGAACAAAAGACTCTATGGGGTCAACCGAGGTTCGAGTACTAGAAATCTCAGAAATAGCAAAAAACTATTCCCATACATTTAGTATGAGTTATGATTTAAAGGTTACTATGGAACAATGAATTCCTAACGGCAATTATTTTCATTACAAAAATGGGGTACCGTAACTCATTTGAAACACTCTACAGTAGGAATGAAATCATTTTTATATGAGTTTTCAGTACAATTATTAGATTTATTCCATAAATATCAAGTCGTAACGGGTTTCTGCGAAGCGGTTCTCCTATTGACCCTGGAAAGAACCTGCCAGAAGTAAGATGCAAGCTGTGGCGGGAGAAATACCCGCTTGAAGATTTCATACCGCCAATAGAAAACCTACCACCGGGTTTCAAAATCCCGTGGCCAATTTGGAAAAGGCTTAATCGACTGCGAATCCAGTTTAGCTGTTGCGGAAATAATCTACACAAATGGGGTTTTTCCAGCGATCAAGTAAAGTGTGAGTGTGGTGTCTCCCCTGAAACCATGGAGCACTTGCTCTGCTGTCCCGCGTGTCCGACCACCTGCACGCAGAAGGATCTTTTCGACGCCAACCAGAGGGCTATCGATGTGGCTGCTTTCTGGTCGGGAAAAATGTAGTTCGAATCATCAACTCGAAAGAAGAAGAACACGTACTGAATCATCGATATGATCGTAGTACAAAAAGTAAGGTTATATCTTTGACTTTTGACATTTCACACTTTTCAGTTGTGTTATTGGAAGGCGTCACGCAGCTTGATGTTTTTATAAGGATTACACTTTTCACTACCTATCTGCGTGGCTCGGTATCACACTTCGTTAATTTTTATATTATTTCGGCAAGCCTTGTTTCCTTCAGCCCCCATCCAAACCGCATGCTCTCGTCAAGTTAACAAGGCAATATTTCTCAAAGCGACGACACATTCATTGTTCAAGCCAATTACTCTCCAGGCTCCATAACATTACTGTGCAACCAAGGCTGGGTACCGTCCTATAGGATGCAGTTTTAGCTTATTTTGTTTGAGTTGAAAGTCACAGCCAGCTGCTCCTGGTGGGGGTTATTTCAACTTCCATGCACAGCCGTTATTAAAAATTATAAAAAAAAGTTCGTCCATCCGTTCACTTATCAGCCCATTTGTTTGTCGTATAAAATACTAAATGGAAAATTGTATAAAATGTCCAGAAATTTTAAACATGTATATTCAGTAAAACAGTGGAGATCACAGCTGCAGTTTCAACATCATCTAGTAGAGGTGGTATCACAATTAGTTTTCAACTTTTCACGAAGGTTGCCTATAACAATAATTTGAAAACGTCTCACTTGATTTGAAATTGAAAATCGTTTATTTAGCACTGTAAACACCAGAATACAGCAAGTACACAATACAAGGATATACATAATACATTCAACACAAAAGATCCGGTGCGGTACAGTGCTAAAAAGGATACACCAGCTCAGCATAATGCCGGGGCAAGCCACAGCTCTGATTTTCAGCTGGCCTCTGATTTCTAGTGAAGTCATTCAAAATCTTAACTGCAAATGAAGTTCGATAAAGCAACACACACTTAACAACTCCGTAATGTCAGCACCTTGCCTTGCAACAAGCTAGTGTCAAAGAATACTTAATAATAGGTACATAGCGCTATGATAGTATTTAATTTTTTTTTGTTTATTACAAAAACACACTGCCAATTACAGATTTACTATTTTAAAATAATGCTTAGAGGCATAAATTAGTTTCTGTGCGTGTATATCGATGTGTGTTTATTGGAAATGTGTGTGAGCGTGTTTGTGTAGAGAGTGAAAGGGTGTGTACATTTGTATGTGTTTGTTCGAGACTTAGAGTATGCTGAAGTGCCGCCTTTTATTTATGAGGCGAAGCGATCCCGAGGCGATGATAGATAATGTGCTATTATAACCTTTTCTGGATGGTATGAAAAACCTCTAATACGAGCTCCAAAATTCTTTCTTACATTTCAAACTGGTGAATTTTGTACATAGTTTTATGTAAGAGAACACGTGGTAATATGAACGTAACGTAACTAAATATAATAAAGCTATTGTATGATTCCGTGCGGATGAGGGCTGAATACTGAATTAGGCTAAATGAATTTTTACCACTATAATGAGGGATTTTCCGACAGCTTGCAATCAACTCAACAGATGGCGCTGATTGTATACTGGAATGTCTAAATGTGCCAAAATATTAGGACCTAGCATGTACCTAGATTTAAAACTTTATTTTTAAACAAATGATCGTCAATAATAATTGTTCGTTAATTGCTCATAGTTTTTGTTTCATCATTGAGAAATGATGAATTCGATGAATATCTATATTTTTTCAAAAAACTACATATTACGTAATGAAAAAGCATTATGTCAAAACAACTCTGCTCTCACTCTAACATTCCTGTTTATTTTATCTTATTATAGGGGCACCAGCGGCACTCCGACCCTTGAGGATCTTTTGTGCCTACCCCATTTTACACCCTGGTCATCTCAGTGTGCAGGTTTACTCGCGATGTTTTCCTTCACCGTTACAGCAGTCGGTAAACGTACGTAAGTCTTCGAAAAAACACTAAAAACTCATTGGTTTATACATGGCACTGCTCGGTTTCGAACTGGGACCTCCCGCATGGGAGTCCGGTGTACTAGCCACTGTGCTACCGACGCTCAAATCAACACTCCTGTTAGATGCAGCGCCATCTATCTCGAATGGCAGAAACTTAAGCTGGGAAATCTCTCATTTTGGGGGTATAATAATAAGATACATTATAACGATACGTCGGGAAATGTCAGATAGTAAAATGTCCAGACGTCTAACTCGGAGCATTGATCATTCACAGGTAACGTTTACCCTATTGTCTGTGGTTCACATAAAATGCAATACGGCGATATGCCTGGTTAGAGGGTTTACGATGCGCTTCTACCCTTGAGGTCAGGAATGCCTCATGTGCCGGTAATTACGCTGGTTCTCTTAACCTTTCTAACCGAAACACAGCAGAGCAAGCATTATTATACTGCTTTACGGTAGAATTAGGTAAAAGGGTTTTTTTTTTTTTTTATTGATTATTAACCCGCATTAGACCTCGATCTCGCCTGATGGTAAGCGACGATGAGGTCGACGATGGAGCATGCGGGTCCAGTAAATGCCTATTCACTCTGCCCTTGAAGATCCCAAGGTTGTAGGTTTAGGGAAATACAGACGCCGGCAGGCTGTTCCATTCCTTAGCCGTTCGCATAATGAACGAAGAAGCAAATCGCTTCGTACGAACAGATGGGATATCAACAACATAAGGATGGAACCCCTCTCCGCGCCTGGTAGTCCTAAGGCGGAATGGAGATGCTGGAATTAGGTCGTGTAATTCCGATGCGTACTCTCCGAAATGTAACCTATAAAATACCGATAGACAGGCAACCTTGCGCCGATGTTCCAGACTTTGTAGTCTAGCTTCCACCAGCGATTCGTTACCTATAAGAAGCTAATGGTGCAATGGTACCACCCCATACTGACTCTGCACAGAGTCATACCCTTTCAAAAAGAGAGGTGAGTTATTTTCAATGTATACGGACTTAATGTAGTCTTTTGGTAACTCACCACAGTTTTCTATTAACGATTTATTGAAGCTGGGCTGCGGTTTCTAGCTCCTTTCTATAGGAACTAATAAGAAAGCTGTGTGAGCTTTCGTACAGCTTTGCACAAAAGACTTGTTTGTTAGTAACTTTGAATATTTTAGTAAATTTTTGAGGTTAATCGTAAGTTGCACGAAACTTCCAAGTTATGACGACATTTAAATACTTACTTTCCTTATCTTTTCTACTTCCTAACCATGCTGTGTTTACACATTAAGGGTTACGACCTAGATCATAACTTTATATTGATTTTTCTGTAATTTCTCTGGTTGTAATCTGTTGTGTTTAATAAAATAAAATTAAATCTACGCCATAGCTCAAGATAGAAATGACGCAAGACTTAAGGAATCCTTAACTTTAAGGACGTTTTGCTTCTCACGGTAAGTGTCATTTTAAGTTTGTTTTGCGCCTACTCATGGATTTGTACGTATGGCAATAAAAATCATAGAAAACAAGTAAATACTTAAAAATTCCTTGAGAATAACAGAAGTGTCAGTGAATCTCCAGTAAAGATTATTCACTTAATTGCTTACTGTCACTTATTAACTTTTTATTGTACACACACAATATAATACAAACTTATACAAAAATATGTGAAACACAAAGGACGTGACTTATCTCTTCCAGCCCCATAAAGTGACAATTTGATTCATATCAAGGCAGGCGAAGTGTAAACCTATATGCTAAATAAATATACCTACATAATAATACAAAATAGACAATACGTACATAAATATAATACAATATATAAATATAATACTATATTCTTTTTATTTACTACTAAACTCTCTTATAACAATATAAATAACACTAAAATAATACTAAAGCTAAATAAAACTAAACTAAGGCTAAGAAAACTAAAGATTAAAAAATTGGGTTAATTCCCCCACATCCAAGAGACTGGCTGCGTTGCCCCGTCGGATAGCTAAGCTAATCCGCTGCGCCATAGGAGCCAGCTCTTGGGTCTTTTGGCGCGTCGACCAGGCGCTTTGCGAGGTCCTTGAAGACGCGGTGCGCTCCTGGGCCCCAGGGTCCCAATGTTTCAACCCTAAACGGCTCAAATATGTATGTATGACCCAGATTAGTATATCTGCGTCGTTTGATGGTTTCTGCAGCAGCGGCCGCAGAGCCGGCTCTATAAGAAGTGGCTGGAAGGTGAGACGGGGCAAGAGTAAAATACTACTGTACTACTACTATATACTAAGTAAACTCTCCGCTATCTAGGACCTGTATGGAATACAATAGCATGAGGACAAGGATATGTGATTTGGACATCTTTTTCGATACTGAAAATAAATTCAAAAATAAAATTATAAAAAATACGTAGTTGTTATGTTATGTTGTCACCTTTTTATGTTTTTTGTTTTAAAAGTAATTGTTTTAAATTGTTTTTAGTTGCTATTAGTTGTAATTGTTAGTTGTATAAGGAATATTGTTATAAGGTACTAGACCTATATTGTAATGAATGTTATACCTAAGTAATTACCCGATGTTTTAGTGAATGCTGTGTATACCTTTAATTGGCACATATATCAGTAAAAGTACAGTTTTATTAAGATGATTTGAAATGTGAAATATATGTGCTGTTGGCATACCTAAATAAATAAAATTAAAAATTAAAATAAATACTAAAATATAAATGTTATTCCATACAAAACTGGGTCGCTTTAACTTATTAGACAGTCTCTATTGTGCCTACAAATACATAGTTCCCAATTTTGTGGTTTACACAAACCGATGGTTAAAATACAGGGTTCATATTTTATGTTACAATATAACTGAACGTCGTAGCTTTTGCCAAACACATCCTGTTTCCGGCGCGGTAATGTTTGTCGACCACTCGTATTTATTGGGTTCGGCTTTCGGTTTTCGGCTTTAGGCTTTCGGCCCTCGGCTCTCGGCCTCGGTTTACTAGCAGCGCTTTTATATTATGGTTATTTGTGTATGAGTTATTTCGTACAAGGTAGGTAAAGTAAGGCTTTGTACAGATTTTATTGACGTGAAATTCTCTAAATCAGAACTTACCAAACTAATGTTTGATAAAACTGGATTAAATATTTTTTTCCAGAAGCATTACAGATACAATAAATTATCCAAAAAAACTATCAAAAACTAAAATTAAAATTTAAAAAAAGCAAATGGATAAAATTAAAGCAACATGGTTTTGTTTTTACTGTACCTAAATTCACTAAAAAAATTACATTTAGTCTAAACAGATCGTTACTAGTGATTCGACGCTCCAAACTGGGTATAGATATATTCAATAAAAAAAATTAAGTAGGTACTATAATATTATTAATAAAAAAAACCGGTGTGTATTGTTATTTTTTTCAAGTTAATAAAATAAGTATATAACCAAGGTAAGATAAAGTATGTAATAAAGCCGCCTTTGTACGCTTATTCTATGATTATTTTATGTTTTTATTAATTTCAGAGGTTGCCTGGAAGAGATCGCTTTAAGCGATAAGGCTGCCTTTGTACATATCGTGCTATTATTCCTGTAGTTTTTTCTTTTGCTGATTTTGTGTACAATAAGTTTTTCTATCTATCTATGTTTCCTTTCCTATGTAAATTTCTTGTGTGCACTAAAGTATTAATCTATCTATCTATCAAGGTATGTATGTGCTAGGTATAGTCAATCTCTTATTACATTGTGCGACCTATGAACTAGCCATTACTGGCTGCAGCTGACAAGTGAAAATGACATACATAGAACTGCAGCTCACTGTACAGTCAGTAAATACTCTGGCGAAACTGGGATTGATTAGTTAGAGGATTTCTCTAGTTTACTGGCACTAGTTTGGTCTAGTATTTACTTAGTATTAGTACTAGTTCATATTCAGACTGTCGTAAATCCTTTGACTTTATTAACTTTATTTTCTGACTATATTTTATAGACTTTATGACATGTGACAATTGACAATGCCCTTTTACAGCAGCTATAATTTATTATAGTTATTATTTGTACGACAATGCCCCCTTACAGCAGATATATTAATTTTATTATTTATTAATTTAGATAAATGACAAAGCCCCTTTACAGCTGCTACAGTCTTAATTTTTTAGCCAAATTTTTTGTATGTAAATCGGCTGGTCTGTTCGCTCCTGTCCAGTTATGTTTGTGGTTAGCAGGAATTGTGTTTTGAATTTGAAGTAATTGTAAAAGCATGATGTAACCAAGAGTTCCTGGTGTCCCGATGGTGTTTAATAAATGAGTATGAGTATAATATGTCCTCTCATAGCGGTTCAATTTTTTTTGGTGAAAAATCCCAAATTGGAAAACATCTGAAGTAATACAGTACCTACCAAAATACTGTCAGATATCTGACAGGGGTTTGATCGAGGTCGTAACAAATCAACTTTAGTTCTTCAACTTTTTAAATATCATTTATGAAATTCAAAGTTGTAAAAAAATCTAAATACAGACTCCGACTTCCCTGGATCTGAACATGACTTTTGTTACACCTTGTAATATATGTTTTTCCGTGTATGGGACCGGATTATATGCCTACCACCACTGGGTAAGCTTGTCGTATGAGGCGACAAACCCGACTAACTTGCTGGAGGTACGAACCCTTCAGGGTCTGTCTGCATGTCTGTCGTCAAATATCTTCGCTTCAGCGTTGATGAGTTTCGACAGTGTTAGGGGATGCCTGAAAATCAGCGCCGCAGTGCTAAAAGCGCTACGGCAACAGGCTGAGGCAGTCCTCTTTGTCCGGTGCTGCACACCACCTTCATCAAACTTGGTTACTTTTGCTTATTTATTTGTTTTTGTAATATATTTGTTTAATATTATTTTTGTCTTCTGTACCTAGTTGTTTGTATGTGTGTGTCGGAAATAAATAATCTTTCTTTCTTCTTTCTTTATAGAAGAGCCAGTACTTACAAAGCCCGTGTGCTCCATCTTCGGTCTCATCGTCACGTACCACCAGGTCATCATCATCAGCAGCCTACCCTAGTCCACTGCTGGACATAGGCCTCTCCCACGACGCGCTATTGAGCCCGATCTTCGGCTCTTCTCATCCAGTCGCTGCCAGCCACCTTGCGCAGATAGTGGGGCGGCTGGGAACTGGGGGCCGTTTTCTTTGTGCGCTATCCATGGGAGGTAATGCCATAATCGCCACGCTAGGCCTGCGGGTTGGCGATCTCAGTAGCCGGGTCGCTTGCCCCGATGACGCTGCTGCCCGTCATCGTGCTTCTGGTATTTTGACCCAGCCAGAATTTGAGTGGTTATACCGCCACTAGTCGGTCGCCAGGGACTCGTTCGTTAATCGGCAGGATGCACCACGTGCAGGTGAGTTTGACATTTGGAGGTCTAGATGTTGGTGACCCCCCTTACATCCACCAGGTGTTTGACCTCAAACGCGGGTTTAGTCGTAAATACAAATAATGTGTTTTAGGGTAGGTTCAGTTTTCAGGTAACGTTAAATACACTCTGTATAATAAATATACGAAGCAGCAAACATACCGACGGAACAGGGTTGATTCGTCGGGGGCCGGTTTATCTGCAGCCGGATGTAGTGGCAGCAAGCGGTGTGTGGTAGTAGCTGGAACAAGATACTTAATTGAAGAATATAATTAAACTCTAGAGAGAATTAGGAACATCACTGGTTCACAGCCACCCCGGAATCGATACCATTTTACAGAGTGGGAAATGTACCTATGTGCATGTGACTGGACGTCAATAAAGGGGTTGTAGAATGCGTGAGCAGGGACCTAAGCTTTTCCTTCAGAAACTTGTTTAGGGTGCTTAGGGAGTGAACATACTAAAAGTCCTGATGCCTAGGAGGTGAGCCGGATTTTCATTCTATACACTTCTAAACACTTCTATAAAGTGGCTATATCTCAGTAACTATAACCACTGGAGTCTTTATAATTTTGTATACTTATTGACAATCATATTCTCTAGAAAGTAAATTTAAGAATTTTTAATATTCCTACGGGATAGGGAGAAATAGAGATTTTGGCCTTTGACCATTCATTAACTGCCCTATTATCCATTTATACTGTATACTTACCCAGTCGTAAGATGTTGTTAAATTGTTAGAGTCAGAATAAGTAAACAGAACATTTGTTGTTACAGTTTGATGCCGTAGTCAGGACCAACGAAACAACACAACAACATTAATAGAAACCTCCATAGAAAATAGCGTTAATGTTGCTAATTATACATGTACGAATAAACACAAGGACTGTTGTTTGTGAAGTAGGTAGGGCCCAGGATTATTTTAAAGTAAAGTAAAATACAAGCAAATAATGCAAGTTTACGTATCAGTTTTTTTCTATTTGTCATGATCATATGATAATGATCAGAATTGGTGATTATGTAAATTAATCATTGAAATGTGGTGTGGTTATGTAGATTAATTATTGACCTCAACGGCGAGCATGAGTGGAACGACGAATGACTGTAGAGGAAGCAAGGGAGGCATGCCAAGACAGAGAGAGACACAGAGAAAGATAGAGTGTCGTGGCGCTGCATTATCTCTGCCTACCCCGCAATTTAAGGTTTAAGACATTTATTTATTTATTTTATTTAGAGAACTAGCTATTATTAAAACAATTTAACCATACTTAAGAATCTAAACATAAGCCAATTAGAGAACTAGCTATTATTAAAACAATTTAACCATACTTAAGAATCTAAACATAAGCCAATTATAGGTTTTCCTAAAGTAGCCTTACATATTTAAATATAAATACGGTATTTTATTGTACATAATAATTGTACATTATAAATTGCGAAAGTTGTTAGTGAGGAGAAATAGGTGTCGTGCATGACACTAAAAATGGATACAATCCACTTTGCTTAGAGAAATACAGGATAAACTTATTGTAATTAACAGTGTGTACGGTAGACATAAGGCTTATAAATTAAATTACTAGTGTATAATATGATCTAATTGAAGAGCTGTAATATTTCGGAGCTGCGGGTAACCAGAAGACGAATAACACACAAAATAGGTATATCGTGCTGTCCACAGTGGCACAAACTTATCTGTTCCGGTGGCTATATATCGTGAAGTTATGTATGTATGTATGTTATTATTGAAATAACAACTAGTTACTAACCTCCATATAGCCGGAACGAACAGAAATAGTGTAGCTCTCGGAATCGACAAGTACCCAATCAAACTTTATTGTACGGTGCGACCTGCGGAGGTGGAAATGTACAGTCGACCTCGATATTCATTTACATGGTGCTAGTTTATACCATGAACAACATATTAAAGAAAATTAGGAGTTGTGGAATGTAATCTACTGAAAGATTCTGCACTAGCTTTGTACCATAATTATGGTTTAAATTAAAAGGTAATACGATACTAATACACGGAAAATCTACACGGAAGGGACCAATACAAGGTAGGGTCGTGAAGGAGGCCGGTGACTGAGCACTAACAATTAGTTACCATAGGGTGTGACGATTCAAAGACACAGTATTCTTTGAGATTAGGATTCTCTCAAAGACTACCTTTCTCAAACAAGATTCCTGTTATGTCATCCATCTTAGTTTGTTAATATTTATTTAAACCTATATATGTATATACGTATATGTATGTATATTATGTATTGTATATTTTAGAGATAATTATTATGTATTTCATAGTTATTGCATATCTGTGCTTATATGTGTATATATGTATATATATGCATATTTATTATAGTTGTCTTTATATATTGTATTTATTTTTATTTGACGTACACACTATGTCTGTCTACCTCTAAATTATAACGCATCTTTCCCTTTCGCGGGTTTGCTGGAAGAAATCTCTTTTAGAGATAAGTTCACTTTTTGTACAATGTCTCATTTTAATTGTTTTTATTAAGTCTATTTTTGTACAATAAAGTGTAAATAAATAAAAATAAATAAAAGACTTTCATACCGCCATTAGCACTACATCGATTTTCGATCTGAATCAGATCGAATATGGAAATCTAGAAAACTGAAATTTGATTTCCATGGGTTCGGTCCGATGTCATTCAATATGAGTTCAAAATCGCTGTAACATGCTGAAGGCGTAAAAAACTGACTCTCCACACTGAAACTGTCTAACTGCGAACACAACGTGTCCAAATTCATAATGCCTATCATCAAACAATATTGTAGAATAACTTTCATAAATACATCAATCACGTGGAAGACTTTACTTCTCACAATCTGTATTAGTTCACACTTTATCTCCAGCCAACGTCAGCTTATAAAGTTGAGATCCGTGTTCAGTTGAGACCTTGTTCGTAAAGCTACTTTCTCAAGTAGAATTGAAGAAGTTATTACTGAAGATGTATTAAGTATGCTTACTTTGACCCGTGTTAGAGTAATAGGTTTATTCGATCCGAAATGTTGTTGATCAGTGTCTGTTGGTAACTTTTATATCGAATCTCGCAAAATAATTTGTATCTCAATATAAAATATAAATGGATTTTTACGAATATATTCAATGATCCTGGCTTAGTCTTTCGCTACATTATTTTTCGCTTTATCGCTACTGAATCATGAGAATTTGCGGTATGAAGTCTTATCGGAATTGCACGACCTAATTCCAGCATCTCCATTCCGCCTTCGGACTACCAGGCGCGGGGAGGGGTTCCATCCTTATGTTGTTGATATCCCATCTGCTCGTACGAAGCGATTTGCTTCTTCGTTCATTATGCGAACGGCTAAGGTATGGAACAGCCTGTATTTCTGTCTGTATTTCCCGTCTGTATCCGCCTGTATTTCCCGAAACCTACAACCTTGGGATCTTCAAGGCCAGAGTGAATAGGCATTTACTGGACCCGCATACTCCATCGTCGACCTCATCGTCGTTTACCATCAGGCGAGATCGAGGTCAAATGCGGGTTTAGTAGTAAACAAAAAAAAATTAAAAATAATAATCTAATTTTGAATAGTCTTCATATCATGGTTAACACGGAGTAAATTCAGAAACTTTTGATCGTCATCATCATACATAACCAACCTTATTAGGTCTTCATTATAGACCATTCTTTACTAAACGTACAAATCACGATACACCATTGATCTAATTTCAGCGAAAACTGAAATAAGCTTTAGTTAAACCACGGATTGTAGTCCATTAAATTTCCCGAATGATACTAGGATTTCAGCGGTCCGCAGAAATATGCTAAAGCCGGGATGTGTCGAAACGAACGGGCCTAATTCAGCAAATGCGGGTAGATAGGATTGCAGGAGTTTACAATTTATGGGAGCAACGGTGGCGCACGTGAGATTTGTACCAATTACTAATGGAAAGTATACGGTTGGTAATTCTGGTGACCGTTGAGATAATGTAAATAAATAGAAATGAAGAGTTTTCCGAGATAAAAAAATGGCAGTGGACAACATTGATACAAAAATTTCCGAATCACCAACGGGTGATTCCTCGGTGTTTCCTCACTGCCGTGTCTAGATTCGACTAGTCGGGCGTAGTTTCAGGGGTTATTGTTATCTATTTCTATGGAAATCGAAGGTGGCGAGGGGGGGCATGACTATTGTACCACCCCCTCCCCTCTCATTCTTCAATTCCCGAATACTAGGTTAATGTAACGACACTAGAAGAAAAGATAGGGATATTTTCCGAATACTAGGTTAATGTCGTTAAATTAATCTAGTATTCGGAAAAGATCCCTATCTATTCCTATGGGAACTGAAGATTGAGAGGAGAGGGGGCGGACAATAATCATGACCCCCCTCCCCCAAACCTTCGATTCCCATACACATATATAACAACCCCTGAAAGCGCGCCCGACTAGTCGAATCTTGACACACGGCAGTGTGTAGTTAAGTATATCTAGAAGATTTTTGAGCGCTCGTATAAGGTATGTAGATTTATTATATAGCTATAAAGATCATGAGGTCAGATATTAACTCAAGCAATTGGGCCTGAGAAATGTAACAATAATATTTTCAACACTTTGATAGCAAGAACTAATATCTGACTCAATAAGAGCTTTATTTACTTTGAAATTGTGGCGACGTACGACGCGGGCCCTACGATACAGTACCTACTCACATCGGTGTAGAACGCGCTATCGAAATTTTCCTGGGACTTCGTATATACGAGTTCCAAACTTCCATAGTTGGACCAGGACATATGGTCACCAGGCACAACACTCCGCCTGGTGAAAGATCTGCCCTTTTCCCTTTCATACAACTAACGTTACGTCATCCATGACCTCACATAGCGCGTTCCTACAAAATTTTGCGAATTCTAAACGGGTTGGGAGAGGGGGAGCATCCCATTGATTTGTTCACCTGCACACTGACCAAATTCACGGAAACAGCAATCCGACGTTTGTCAAACATACAGTAAATTAGTTTTGTGGTGTCCGTGTGTATTTGTAGTGGTTTTTATGTTTTTAGTAGATTTTATTTTAAATTAAATTAAATTAGTTGCTGCAACAATATACAGTATGGAGTAAAAGAAAGAACATGAAACAAACCGTTGCATTCAACCCGCCCGGTAGAAAATTCCTGAAAACTCAATACTGCACCGTGAAGAAAGTTGAGGGCAAAATTGCAGTTTCTATATGGCTCTTGAAATTGTAATGAAATTGTAAGACGTGCAGTGTTTCGAGTTCCCAGAGACGTACTCAGTGACGGTACTACGAATCCATTTAAATTGAAGGGGTTTATAAGGAGTCAGTTGAAGCCAGAGATTAGTGCCATGCGCATATTTCTTTGCTTTAGAAATATAAATAAAAAGGTTTTGCGAAAAATAAATAATTAGTGAAACTAAATATTCGGAAAAACTTTGTCGCAGCAAATATTGAGACTACTTCTTCAGGATTTTGAAATCTTTAGATTTACCAATCTATACCAATATTATAAAGAGGAAAGGTTTGATTTTTTGTTTGTTTGTTTGAATTGAATAGGCTCCGAAACTACTGAACAGATTTGAATAATTCTTTCACTGTTGGAAAGCTACATTTTTCCTGAGTGACATAGGCTATATTTCATTTTCAAAAAAAATGGGGATCCTTACTTAAATTACGATAAAGTGTAAAAAAATATCAAAAAACTTCCTTACATCGCGTACGCTGCGAAAACTATTGATGATAGAACAAAATGATATATAACATTTTTTTAGAACACACCATTATCAACAAAAAAATCAGCGGCAGCGTGTCTCTAACTATTATAGTCATGTCACAATAAGCGTTTTTTTTATAAAAAAAAAAGAAATTAAAATACCACCGCTACAAAAAGCTCTTTATTTGTACCTTATCAAAATAAATGATTTATTATTTAAGACTGCTTCAATACCTTTATATTACTTTTTGAATTATTCGATTCTGACATTCCATTCAAAAGATATCACGAGTTTAAAACTTTGAAAAAATAAACTCCATTCGGCTACTTATGCGTTGTAGTGCGTCACTCGGGCAGGGGTACGGGAGGGGAGTTAAGATCACGAAACAAACTTGCCGCGCGGTTCACTCGCGCGGTCGGCTCCCTACGTGATGGATGTGCGCTGCCCGTGCGAAGCCGGGACGGGCCGCTAGTAGCTAATAACTTAGATATAATATTAAATAGATTTATAAGATGTTAAAGAGGAGAGAAAACAGATAGATCAGTCTGTACAATTCCATACATTTATACGTCTTACGTCCTAAGCTGATACGGCTGGCACACTCGATAGAACGTAACCTGAACGTCGTTGTAAATGTGTACTTAACGTGGGAATGCAAATTATACTAAGTTATTATAATCAAATTGCAAAAAACCAATTACAAACTATTCAAAGTAGTTACATAACATTAAATTACGCAACATTCTTATCGTTTATTCGGTTTCCGTATCCATTTGAAAGCTGCCAGCCGTATCATCGTAGGACGTATCTATTATCAAGCCGCTATGCTCTGGAATAGCGCCCGAGAAATGAATGTTTCTTTTTCATGTTTTTGTGACCTAATTCTTTTTATCCAATTACGTCCCTGTTCTCAAGTGTTAGCGGCTTAGCGTCGACGGGCTTATACATGGTAACATAATGTCATATTACCCCCATTTGCCCTTACAACGTATGTAAGCGCCTTGTAAGCGCCAGCTCTCTATTTTCTATCGTCTACAAAGGGGATTAAGTAACTGCATTGAAAAGCGTTAAACTGTGCACCTTTGATGTGGTTATTAATAAATAAATTAAAATACAATTTAAAATAGTTTTTACGCGAGTGACATCACAATATTAGCTTTTTTAAGTACTTTCTGTGAAAACTTCACTGGCTTTTATGTTATTTATATGTACTACTTTAGCTGTTTGTTTTCCTTAATAAAAAATTTAAAAAACTGCGAACAGTGATAAAACGTCGGTGGACAAGTGGCTAGGACGTCGGACTCCATGCAGGAGGTCCGGGTTCCAAACCATGCAATGCCATGTCCAATGAGTTTTTCGGACTTTTTTCGTGCTCTCTGCTCTGACGGTGAAGAAAAAAAAAGAGGAAACCTGCACAATGAGATAACTAGTGTGTGAAATGGGGAAGACAATGGCAAACCACCCCTTTAAATCTGCCACGAGAGTCGTTCTATGTGATTTAATTCCTTAGAATGATCACGACCCTCAGCAATGAGGAATACGACTTATAAGAAAAAGTAGAAGTAAAAAAAACATGTTTCCATTTCTATTGCAAATGGATTCCTGTCTGGATGCAGCTGCTGCAGTAAAATTACACCTCCTCCTACTCGGATGTAACCAGAGAAAGTTTGGGGAAGTTACAACGTAATACGGGGTATATTATGACGCGATAAGGTTTTACAGGATACATTACAGAACAGATATTTGTGATGGGTCTTCAGAGTCATCTTAAGTAGTTCCTCTTCCTCTTTATCCGTAATTAATGACTGATTGATTTTAATGATTCTCGATTAGAGAGGAAGGGATGGGTGGTGGGGGGAGCAGGACTTCTAGAGAAATTAGGCTAGAGGGGGTATAAGAAGGCAGTATAAGAAGAACTCTAATTTATTAAAATCAATCATGTTCCCTTATCTTTGCTTTATTTTTCAGGAAATCAGAACTTCGATTTTCCTTGATTTTACGCAATTGAACATCTAAGGAAGACTGGAAAGGAGGGTAGGGGCAGATGACTGACCACTCTCACACTTATGGACATGAGTAACCACTTTCATATACCACATACACACACCACACATACACTATCTCACGCTCACCCCCCTCACACACAGCCTCTCACGCCCCCCCCCCCCCCCCCCCCCCCACATACACACACCCTCAAATATACGCATACTTAACTATTTAATTATTTGCATAACCTTATTATGTCTTCTTAATTTATATTTATCGGAAGAGACTGGCCCCCACAGCACAGGGTATCCTAGTGTGGGAGCCAGAGAAATCTGAGAAAATGTAAAAGACTCTGTCTGCATGAATACATTTTTATTTTATTTATATAGGTAAAATTGAAAATGTCTGACTGTCCAGCGAGTTTTCCGCTCCATATTTCTTCAATGCCCAAAGTGTCGAGTGGCAAAGTTAAGTATCGGCAACTAAGCAACTAAGTTTGCTGAAGAAACTTCTTTATTCTATCGGGAGAGTAACTTAGGATGTTTTCGAGAATACGTTACGCTTCGAGATTATGGGTAACGGTTGGATATCTTGTGCTTTTCAAGATATGGTAGAGTCCTCCAGCGCTAAGCCTCGAACTTTATGAGTCCGGTTCCAGCTCCGATTTGGTTCGCTACATTCAATCATGAAGCAGTGATTTCATATGCGGAACTAATTGCAGCGAACCGAATCGGGGCTGGAACCGGACTCGTGTAGTTCGAGGCTAAGACTGTAGAAGAGATAGATGTAGACAGCCGTTTTGTTACGCTCACACAATGATATGAGAGTAAACCAGATAGTACTAATGTCGTATTCGACATTTGCCAGCTAAATTCCCCCTCAAAGTTAGCGTTGGGTTGGAGGATTGTACTATAATATTATATATTATACCTATTTTACCGTCAGGTTGATGGTAACGTCTTTAATATTAATTATTCATTAAAATATATGCTCCTTTTTACACCATAGCTTTAGATAGAGGTGACACGATTTACCACAGCGGATGTTTTGTGTTGCATGTATTAATCTTTGTATACTTCTGTATTGTGTTCTATATTCTGGTGTTTACAGTGCTAAATAAACGTTTTCAATTTCAATTTTTTTTTTTTTTTTTTTTTTTTATATAAATTAGCTACGACAAACAGGCAGACGGGCCACCTGATGGTAAGTAGTCACCGTCGCCTAGAGACACGTGCAGTACCAGGGGTATTGCTTGTGTGTTGCCGGCCGTGGAGGGAGAGGACTTTTTTAACGTTCTTTTTGAAGCATCCCATGTCATAGCGCTGTGGAAAAACGTCGGGTGGAAGAGAGTTCCACATTTTGCAGGTGCGTGGCAGAAACGTTCGTGTAAAACGGGTCGTGGTAGACACCCAAGGCTTTAGAAAGTGCGGGTGAAAATTGAGCCGCCGACGAGTGGTGCGATTCAAGAAAGTAGACGACGGCACCAAGTCGAATAGTTCTGAAGAGCACTCCCCATTATAGACGCGGTAGAAGACGCAGAGAGAGCCAATGTCTCTCCTTAAACTGAGAGGCTCTAAATCGCTCGTGAGCACGGAATCGTCGACAATTCGAGTAGCGCGCCCCTGCACGGAGTCAAGTGGATGAAGCTGGTATTCGGCTGCACCGGCCCAGAGATGGGAGCAGTACTCCATGTGCGGCCTTACTTGCGCTTTATAAAGCGTTAGCCTCTGGCCGGGCGTGAAGTACCGCTTTGCTTTATTCAGCACACCGAGCTTTTTGGAGGCCAATTTAGCCTTGCTTTCCAAGTGACTCCGGAACTGCACGTCACTCGAAATGTCGACACCGAGGATTCCTATGCTATTGGAGATAGTCAAGGGAGTGCCCTGAAATTGAGGCGCCATGACAAATGGGGTTTTCTTCGCAGTGAAGGCGCAGACTTGTGTCTTTGTGGGGTTGAATTGGACTAGATTTAGTCTACCCCAATCAGAGATCTGCTCTAAAGAGTTCTCGATTTCGGACACAAGTCTGGTTCTACCCTCCTCCACAAGTGACCGAGGGAATGTGGTATGGCCCTTGTAGTAAGCATCACCCGTGCTGTCGTCCGCATAGCAATGAATGCCGTCAATTTGCAGCATATCATTGATATGCAGGAGGAACAGCGTGGGCGATAGCACGGAACCTTGAGGTACGCCAGCATTAATGGGCTTAGTGTCCGAGCAGCAACCGTCGACAGCGACCTTAATGCTTCGCCCGGACAGAAAACTGGTCACCCAGTCACACAAACCCTCGGGTAGCCCGTAGGATGGTAACTTCTCCAGAAGTGCCCTGTGCCAGACCCGATCGAAGGCCTTCGCGATATCTAGGCTGACAGCCAAAGCCTCTCCCTTGCTCTCTATAGCTTCGGCCCAGCGGTGCGTAAGATATACTAGAAGATCACCCGCTGACCGACCATGACGGAAGCCGTATTGTCGGTCACTAATCAGCAGATGATCCTCCAGATACCCCAGGAGCTTGGTATTAATGACTCGCTCCATCACCTTAGAGAGCAGGGAGGTAATCGCTATCGGCCTATAGTTGGTCGGGTCAGTGCGGTCACCCTTTTTGGGTATCGGGTGGACGAGGGCTACCTTCCAGGAAGACGGGACTTTACCGGTGGAGTAGGATAGTGAGAAAAGCCTTGCCAGGACAGGAGATAGCTCGGGAGCGCATGTTCTAAGCACTATGGCAGGGATACCGTCGGGCCCACTCGACTTCCTGACATCGAGGGACAGTAGAGCTCAATTTCAATTTACGGAAGCCTTAACATTAAGGACGTTTCTTGCAAACCACGGTTAACTCTAAATTATTGTAACCTTCCCGCCCCCTCCCTTCCATCTTACAACCATTAATGTTTTCCAAGGAAATCCTTCCTAAGTAACATAAAACTTATTTGGTGGGTCGAATTTTTGTTTACGAGCTTATTTCAAAATCCGATCAGTTTTTTCCTGTTTCCTTTATTTTCATCTCCCGTATCCAAAAGGGTTTCGAGTAAGGGTAAGCGCAGAGTATTCGCAAAACTGCTGGGCCGCGGAACACTGGCACAACACAACACTCATCATCATCATCAGCAACAGCCTATATTGTCCCCACTATTGGGCACAGGCCTCCCCTTGCACAAGGGAGTTATGGGCCATGATCTACCGAGCGGGCACATCAGCAACACAACACTCATTTTATCAAAATCCGAACGCAGCGGGATACGTTGGCGCAGGAGGGTTGAGAAAACGCGCGCGGCATAGCTTTCAAATTGCGTAATAATAATTTTTTTTCGAATTTTTAATAATATGAAAAACTATCCTTGTTACTCTAAATTTAGTCAGCGCTGACCCTAACTTTTCCAATGGAATAGAAAACGCGGAATGAAAAGTTAAAAGCAATAACGGTGTTCCGGCGGTGCGCATATTAAATATTTCCTCAACTTCGGCCGAGTTTTGAGAAGTGGCAACACATCAGTTGGCTGTCTACCGGCGCTGCTGCAAAGTGTCGCTACTTTTCATCTTAATATTGCTATAATGATTACATTGAGTACATTCCAGAAAACCTAGGGGTAAAACCAAGGATTTGTAAATTCACCCTATTTAGATTGCTCGCTAGAGAAGTTAGACTTGCTGTCGGTGCTCACATCATTGTTCTAGAGGAGAGGGCGCTAGTAGTCAGTTTTCTGTGGGTAAAACCCATGAAAAAATACATTTTTTCCAAGAAAACACTTCGCAAAAAAAATCTTTTTTCTAATTTATAGGTTAAATGTGTGTTATTCGTCTTCTGGTAACCCGCAGCTCAGAAAAACTACAGCTCTTCAATTAGATTAACCTTAAAATCTGATAATAATACACTAGTAATTTAATTTATAAGCCTTAAAATCACGTCTACCGTACACACTGTTACAATAAGTGTATCGTGTATTTCCCTAAGCCAAGTGGATTGTATCCTTTTTTAACGAAATAAATGTCTTAAACCGTGAACCGTAAATTACACAATAATGTTGAAAGAATAACACATAACACTGGCATTGATTCCGGTGTGCTAAAAGGATTGATAGCTGAACGTAATGCCGTCATACTCTTTATAAATACAATCTAAAATTTATATTTTTTTAGCTGGAGATACACGTCACAAATAACTGTCAAAATTTTTTGACAGTTAGTTATTTGTGACGTGCCACTTTCCTTCTTGGAAAGTGGCGCCTTTTTTTTTCGCGCGGACATCAACCAAACCTGTTTATTGTAGCTCAGAATAATGCAACAAACAGGTTTAATAATTCGGTTTAATAAATACAATAAACAGGTTTGGTTGAGGGCAGCGCGAAAAAATATATGCAAAAGAGATGCCACTTTTTTTAATTTTTTTATTTACTACTAAACCCTCATTTGACCTCGATCTCGCCTGATGGTAAGCGACGATGAGGTCGACGATGGCAATGTCTTTTGAATGACTTTCAGGCAATGTCTTTTGAAGTAACATTTAATTTCAATAAATATTACATTTAATTTCAAATAACATTTAATTTTAATAACATTGCCATCCATGTACATTTATCAAAGTTGTATTTTTGTAAAACAACACCCGGAATGCTTCATATTGCATAACGATGTCGTAATTAGACCCTATGCGAGGTTCATGAATAAGCTAAGTTTACCCAACATACGCCTAACATAGTTTAAGAGGAATGTCTATGTAATGGCAATGCATATATAATAAATTACCACGCCATTTTGCCGACTTATCCCTAAGAGTTTTTAAAAGAAGATTATTTGAATGGTTACTGGATAAATATTTCTATTCGGATAATGAAATTTTTAATACTTATTTATGAGAATTATAGATATTTTTTGTAGACATTGTTTCTTAAAGAGATTATGATTATAATCTAATCGGATCTGATCGGCTCTTTGTTTAGAAAATACCATCTTGTAGTTATGTACCTACCTACATTCTGGACATATTTTTTTAATTTATTTTTTATTGACTACTAAACCCGCATTTGACCTCGATCTCGCCTAGTAGTAAGCGACGATGAGGTCGATGGAGCTTGCGGGTCCAGTAAATGCCTATTCACTCTGGTCTTGAAGATCAAGGTTGTAGGTTTCGGGAAATACAGACGCCGGCAGGGTGTTCCCTTCCTTAAATTAATCTGAATCCTAGCCTTACGGTCACTTATCCTGGTTCTGACCTCGCCAACGTGTATGGTCGCAACTAGGCCAGGAACACCCTCATATCTTTAATAATTTGGTTGACTCCCAATACTTACAACAATAGCCACCAAATTCATACGCCCACCCATTGAATCCTATATATAGCGTCGCAACTTTAAATTGGTTCACCTAAATATAATATGTAGGTATTTGTTCGTGAAACGAGGCCTGAGGCAGTAGCGGGGGCGCAAATGTCAAAATTCAAATATATTTTCGGTGTTCTGTCATCTCAACGGATACGACAAGAAGTGTGCAACGTGTTTCCTCTTTAAAATAACTAGTTGCTAATTACACGTTTATTATACCAGTGTTTGCATTTTTCAAGAGTTTCTTATTATACATGTCTACTTATCAGCATAATACAGTCCACTCTCCAGTCTACAACACGCACACACTATTGCTTTCTTCGTCCGTGCTGTCACTAAGGGGCCAGCTGAAAATCAGCGCTGTGGCTTGCCTCAGCATTATGCTGAGATGGTGTACCCTTTTTGGCACTGTACCACACCGGATGTTCTGTGCTGCATGTATTAATCTTTATATACTTCTATATTGTGTTCTATATTCTGGTGTTTACAGTTTTCAATTACAATTTTCATTTTTCAATTTTTCACTTTTATTTCGACTAACAACCAACGAATCCCACCGTCGAGGACGTTGGCTACAGTATCTTTGTATAATATCTCAGTCCCATCTTGATATAACCCTAAAATTTATCACTGAACCGACTTTATTTACTTGGTCACAACAGCTAAACCGACAGATATCTATGGAGCTGTTTGCGAAAGTAACGTTACTTGGTACTATATAGTACTCGGTAACGTACACGGTCGGGCAAGAATAACGTTATGTGCTAACTTGTTCCATGAATAATGTCTGCACCTCACTTTGCGTTGAAATATCTGTTACAATGATATTTGAATATCTTTACATACTTGTTCAATGTTCACACTTGGGTTTGAATTTCTGTTATATTATATCATTAGATAAGATAATTTTATTCATCAACAAAAATATTGTACCTATAATAGAGAGTGTGGAGACATTCAAATACCTTGGATGCACAGTAACTGATACCAACACAAGAGAAGAGGAAATCAATATCCGAACTCAAAACGCCTTGAGATGCGCCGCAGCCCTGTATAAGGCTCTGATGTCCAAGTTACTGAGCAGAAATACTAAGATCCGGATCTACAAAACTGTCATCAGACCGATCTTGATGTATGGATGCGAGATTTGGATACTAACCTTAAAGGAAGAAAACAGACTCTTGGTGACCAAGAGGAGGATATTGAGGAAGATTCTGGGATCAGTCAAGAAGGAAGACGGAGGATGGCGGATAAGAAAGAATAGGGAGATTGAAGAGATGGTGAACGAGCCGAATATTATCGGAGAAACGAAAGCAGCTCGACTCCGATGGCTCGGACACGTCACTAGGATGGGGGAGGATCGGGCAGTTAAACGAGCGTATGTGGGACGCCGTAACGGACGTCCTAGATACCGCAGGCGCGATGAAGTGGAGAAGGATCTGCGTGAGCTCCGGGCGCCTGACTGGCTCGAGACTGTGCAGGAGAGAGAGCGATGGCGCTCTTTGGTATCGGAGGACAAGATCCACTTCGAGTCGCTGCGCCAGCGGAGTAAGTATATTAGAAAGAAAGAAATGATAAAAAAAAGTATTTATGATACATTGCATCACTGCAGATGCGAGGGAATTAGCCGATGCTGTCCGCTGAGCTTTTTTAAACATCCACGGACAACAAGGGATATTTCCGCCGTAAAGCTTATCGGTACGTGACATTGCATGGTTTATTTTTAACAATGAAAACGAGGCTTAATCGTGTCGGTATTTAATTATTGGTAAACTGTACTGTATTTATTTACCTTTGTTCGACGTTTCAAAGTTGCATCTGTTAAGCTCCATATTCATGGATAAAAATGAATATAAATTGTGTAACATGATTAGACTTAAATAATATACATTACACATCTTCATGTGAAACGAAACCGGTCGTAATTAATAAAATACAATAAAAATACCGTGAACCAGTATATTATTTAAGTCTAATCATGTACTACAAGTTTCACCAAGTACCAACAACAACTATTTAAAGTGTGTAAGTTTAAAATCTCATATTGCATGGTTTTGGACTCAAAACGACGCACTTAATTATTTAAAAAAAAGCCAAACAATAAAATAGAACCTTTACAAATAGTAAAACCTAACCTAAATCATAAGTAGATATCACTCATTAAATAAAAAAATAATTTTCAGTCACAAAATGCCTGCTTTATAAAATCAAACCTGTTGGTTTGTTTCGTGTTTCGTGCGTGTCATGTCATATCACATTCAGGGGTTAATGGCGGGCCGCACGGCAGAGAATAAACAAATTTTTGACATAAAAACCTGATTTGTGGACAGCCTTTTGTACTGCGAGCTTGGAAACTTGACTCCATTGTTCTGTGGAACTGGTGAATTGTACGGTTTCAAGAGGTTTTATTATTTGGTCAGTTAATACTTAACGTATTTATCATTTTAAATTTTTAACCTTGCATATACTTAGTTTCTTGGGGTAGCTTAGAAAGAATAAGATGAACTCCGGTTATTGCATAAAATCCGGCTCGAAGGACTAAACAAAAGATTTCGATTTTCTTGGATACGAGAATTAGGTACAATTAATCTTAAAAAAAAGAGCGTCGGTGGCACAGTGGCTAGGACACCGGACTCCCATGCTAGGTTCGGGTTCGAAACCATGCCATGTACCAATGAGTTTTTAGGATTTTTTCGAAAACTAATGTATATTTATCGATTGCTCTAACGGTGAAGGAAAACATCGTGAGGAATCCTGCATGTCTGAGGAAATTAAAAAAATCCGCAGGCGTGTGAAATCCACTAATCAGCACTGGGCCTGCTCGGTGGATCATGGCCCATATCCCCTTGTGCAAGGGGAGACCTGTGCGCCACCACTGGGGACATTAATAGGCTGATGATGATGAATCTAAAATCACATAAAAAATAATAAAAAATAATTATTATTATTTAACGACAACACTACAACGGAAAGGTACAATGAATACTACAAAAAATTAAATTAATAAAAAAAATATGGAATTGGTATATTTAGTTCATCCTGTCTTCATCATTATGACATAAACTAACTTGACCTAGGTGGAGTGTCTGTGCCGGTAATTAATGTACATGCATATATTACCTACCCTTCAAAAACGAAACACAGTAACGCAAGCTTTTTGCGGGAGAAATAGATAAAGGGGTTGTTTTGCATAGTCATAGAAGACGCCTGTGAAAATACAGCTGTTCTCTCGGTAGATAGGTAAATTCAGACAGCTCCGATCCGCCCTGCATTAATGAATAGGTTCGGATAAAGTTATGTAGAAGTTTAAAAATAATAATTATATAGGTACTAACACTAGACCCATGTTTGACCATAATCTCACCTGATGGTAAGTGATGATGAGGTCGAGGACGGCGAACGTGAAGTAAATGGATGTGGGTATATCTATTGTTAAGGAGAACTTAGGGAACACCGGATGACTCACCGCACTAATCCAGATTTGCAGAATCGGCGTCTCCGGCTGGTTGGCTGATCTGGTGCTCCGTCTTCGACCTCAACACTTCACACATAGGCACAGGCTCGAGGAGTAACAGTTCACAACCCGGGTGTGGCTCTAGGAGATATTTCTTAGTCAGATTTCGTAAAACACAGTATTTTTAGAAAATTGCACACGAGGTTATGCGTAGCGTCAAGCCGGCAGGCGTAGACCGTTAAAAGTGATTCGAGGTTCAAATGTCAAAATGCTAAAAAATGCATTTGTAAATCCACAGGTAACTTCATGCCGGTGTTGAGTGACCAGTTTGGATTGTCATCATCAGGTTTGAGAGGAAAAAATGAAATTTAGAAAAGTACGAGTTCAAACTGTGTTGTCTACGGTACAAATAATAAAAAGTATTATTTGTAATAAATAAATCTGCTCCAGTACGGAACACCTATAAATATTCAATATTTTTATTTTTCGGATAACTTGATCCATTGTGTTAGTGTACTTAAAAACTATGTTAGTTAATATATTCAGCAAAAATTACGAGTTTTTACACTTCGATCAGATGCTGATCAAAGATAACGTCATTCGATCAGCACCCGAACGAAGTGTTTAAGGATAGGGGAATCGTATTTATCCGCTATCACATTCAGGATACTGTTGGAGCTGCTCCGAAGCCTGCAAAGCAGAAACGCAGTTCTTTTTCTAATTAAAAAGTGGTAGAAGTTGTTTTAACGTATAGACTAGATCCGCGTTTGGCCACAGAATCACCTGACGGTAATTTCCACTTTCACCTTAAATAAAGGCGTATTTTGTCATAACGTTTGTCATTTCGCGAGGCAGATGTCGCGAACTTCGTCAACAGTAATTAGGTCGAAGAGGGCGCAGCGACCGAATTTTTTTAATTATTCGAGGCACACCCGCTGCTAGAGGCCAATTTGTAGCTGGTCACTGAAACTGAAGCTGAAACCAGTTTCAGCAAAGGTCAGGTCATATCAGATAGGTACGAAAGTAACTGATGTTCAGTAGGGGGCGGTATTTATCCCATAGATAACTACCTAGTTATATATGGGATAAATACCACCGTTACCGTTATAACTACCTAGTTATCTATGGGTTGAATGCTGACCTTTATTGAATACCTTCTTTTTGGGAAAGCACTGGCTCCCAAGATACAGGTTCGCCTAGTTTGAAAGTCAGGGTATTGTTCAATTTACAAGTGTTGTGATGTTTTCAATAAATATTTTTTTTTGTTTTTTTTTTCTATTTAGTATGTCGTTAATTTATAATTTTGGAGTTTTGTAAAAAGAAAGCAGATGAGGATACGGCCTACTTCTACCTTTACCTTTGTAGACGTCACACCTGGCTCACTACAATGTTATAAATACAAATATTCTTTATTGCACACAAGACAAGAATACAGAACAGAACAAACGATACAAAATACAATTGGCGGCTTTATAGCCTTAAACTATTTCTTCCAGGCAACATTTGTGTGATGGAGTTTTTGTAAAATACAACGTAAGAACGATTTAAATAATCCCAAGTAATAAATATACAACAATTATAGGTACTTAATAAATATTAATGTTTAAAATACATAAATAGGTAGAGGGTTTGGTTCGAGGTTGAGCTGAAATGTCTCAACATTTGGTCCTAAGACCATGGTTCCTCCTACATCTGGAATCTTCAGGACCTGATGGTGATAGGAACTTACATAGTGTTTGAGCGTCGGTGGCACAGTGGCTAGGGCACCGGACTCCCATGCGGGAGGTCCGGGTTCGAAACAGTGCAGTGTCATGTTGATATGTATGTAGTAGTGCGAACCTGTTTTACTTACGACCTCTTGTATTGCATCAGTGTTACGCCAGTAATAAACCCGCTCTCGCAACAGCTACCGGTGTTTAATTGCAATTCCTAAACATTCCACATGTACCAATGAGTTTCTCGTATTTTTCGAAAACTTACGTACATTTACCGACTGCTCTAACGGTGAAGGAAAACATCGTGAGGAAACCTGTACACTGAGATGACCAGTGTCTAAAATGGGGTAAGCACAAAAGATCCTCAAGGGTCGAAGTGCCACTGGGGTTATTCCCGGCCCCCTATCATAAGATAAGATAGTGTTTAATATTAAGTTCTTGTCAATATATAGTATTTTATTCTATTTTTTTCGTACTGATAACTGCTGTTGGTCCTAATGACCTTTACAGCTTCACCGGGGTTTTTGGGGCGAGGGCTAAGTGCGCTCCAGCCTAGAGGAGGACTTAAAAACTACTATTAGAAGCGACTGCCTAAGGGCACCCAGGTGGGTACGGAACTCGGCTTGGGACGTCGCTGGGAAGGGAGGGGTCGGGGAGAAGCGGCCTGGAATTCGCCGATAGCGCGTGTAAGCGCCAGAAGCGGGTCGCCGCCCGCGCCGGCGCGGGCGGTATGTAGGTGCTGTGTGTGAACTACTATCGGGTGGGGGAGTGGCTTCCGCGATTGAGATCGTGATGGCGTCGTCGGGGTCGTCTAGGACGTGTCTAGGCCGACGTCGTCGACGGGATGTCGGTAAACCGTTAGTCGAATATGTGAGTATTTTATTCTATTTTAGAGACCAAAGATCAAACATCGTGGGGTCTCTACCCATTGCGTAAAACCCGTCTATCTTGATTTACGTGGCCACCGTACACGCACGTTAGTTAACTCTTCCCCAAATTGTATTTATAATTAATTAAACATTTAAGGGATTTAAATATTAAATTTCATGTTCGTAGCTTACGTAATCTAATCGCCGTGACATTTAAAAATAGAAATTCTACTTAGTTGAAGTTAAAATAGAATATTAAACTTATCTAAAGTTTAAAACGTGAAGTTTCGAATTGAATACCCAGTAGGTGGCATGGTAATGACAAAGTATTGTGTGGTTAAACAAAAACAATTACTTACAGATTATAAAGTTTATTTTTAGTTTAACGAGAAAAAAATACTTTAGATTTAGTCTATAAATGTTTTTAAGAACAACACATCGTACAATAACCCAATTGTGCGAATGTGTAGATTGTTTACCGAAATCTATTCGAACAGTAACAATAACCCATCGCTAGACTTATTCGATCCTAGGCCATTAGTTTTTAAAAGACGGGTTGAGGATGTCCTCAAGTGAGCTATCCACGCACCTACTTTATAATTTTTATTTTTCAATAGGTATTTATTAATCATTACATTCAATAGTATTTCTTGCTTTCCCAACTCAATTTTGTACAACAATCAATTTTCTACTTCCTAACCATGCTGTGTTTACACGTTAAGGGTTACCACCTAGCTCATAACTTTATATTGATTTTTCTGTAATTTCTCTGGTTGTTATCTGTTGTGTTTACCTAATAAATAAATAAAATAATAACTATCACAGTTTTTACTGTGATATGAAGTTAGTTTAGACATTTTGGCAAATATTGACAATCATTGAAGCTAAAAAAGGTTTTACAGATTCGATTCACGAATTCAGCTTCACGAAACTCTGCCTATTCTGCTAATTCTTCTTCCAAGTCGTTTTTCCTCATTGCTGAGTGTCGTGATCATTCTAAGGAATTATTCACATAGAACGACTCTCGTGGCAGATTTAATGGGGTGGTTTGCCATTGCCTTCCCCATTTCACACACTGGTTATCTCAGTGTGCAGGTTTCCTCACGATGTTTTCCTTCACCGTCAGAGCAGTCGGTAAATGTACATAAGTCTTTCGAAAAAACCGAAAAACTCATTGGTACATAGCGTTGCCTGGTTTTGAACTCGGACTTCCCGCATGGGAGTCCGACGTCCTAACCACGACGCCACCGACGCTCTTTTAGTAATTCTGCTAATAAAACAGGATAAATTATTCCGGAACGTATATTTATTTTCAAACAAAATGTTAAATTAATTACCAGTTAAAAACAATTAAATTATTACACACATACTCTTCACATTACCAAAACGTAATAGTGATAGGATGTCATTCCCGTGATAATAAAATAACACATAAAATGGAATGGTAAAGTTCATTTGCAATTTGATCGTGCTTTCAGGTAATTTTTGGTCTAACCTTGAATATCTATGATGCTATAATGACAGTAACTTTTTTCCACACCCTTTGCGTGTGTAATCCCAAGGGAGAAAATTGGATAAGTGACAAGCGGATACAAAAAAAAACAAAAAAAATTAAAAAAAAATTTTTTACACCTTTTTAAGTTTGCTGTTGGAATCCGCACTAGGGCGACCCTAAAGACCCTATGTCGCGTGTCGATGTGTGGTGATATGCTGTGTGAAACTCTGTCGCAATTTTGTTATGATTTCTTGACATTCGAATTAATATGTCAAATAAGGCCAAGACCAGAGTGAATAAGCATTTACTGAACCCGCATGCTCCATCGTCGACCTCATCGTCGCTTACCATCAGCCGAGATCGAGGTCAAATGCGGATTTAGTAGTCAATAAAAAAAAATGTCAAATGAAGTATCAATGGACAATATAGCATAATGCAGACGCTTACAATGCTGTGTTCCGATTTGAAGGGTACGAGAGGCACATGAATCACTTTATCTAAGGTTAGCAGTGCTTCGAAAACTCTATAATAACTTCATAGTTACGTGAGATGTCTATGGTGATCAGAGCACATAACATTCCATCAGGTTTGCGTGTCAGCTCTCTTTATACAATTAAAAGAACACAGGTTCTTGTTAAACTTTGCATTTGTATGCATTGTACATATTTTTCTGCAGCATGGACACTCAGTTTATTGTAATGATACACGGTAATTACCTATGACTTATCATAACTAATAATAAGTCATTAACCCATTACCATGATAAATCAACCATAACTTCATAACTTGGGCCATGGCGATGAGTGTAACCTTTCCTTTATGTCATTAACGCACCTATAGGTAATTACCGTGTATCATTACAATAAACTGAGTGTCCATGCTGCAGAAAAATATGTACAATTAACGAAAAAAAAATACATTCCAGAAATTCTATCTAGGAAAGACTCATCACCGACTGAATTAAATTACACAATTCAACTACAGGAGATCGATTCCACTAAATACAACGTAACTAAACAGAATCTAAACTGCATCGTTATGACGTGTTTCGTATGCTACTATCCACTAACGAACCAATTTCAGTTAAGTTCCGATAGAGTCAACGATCGATTGAACAGTAACGTATTGTGCATTCTAATAAAACGTTTAGTTTATACTGAATCACAGTTGAACGGTAACAAAAAAAAGCGGTAGAATGCGATTTGGTGTCCAAATAGAATTGGAACGAAAACTAAATTGAAATTGGATAGAAACAGAACAACAAACGTTGTAATTTAGGCGAATTGGGCCCCTGGAACTAAAAAACCCTGTCAAGAGGACGCCATAGGTCGTTTTATAATCTGTGTTATGGATTTCGTCATGAAAAAAAATATACCTACCATTTAATTCCGCAATATGGGGAGGGTTTTTTAATTTCTGGTCAGGGTATAACTTACTAAAAACATCAAAATTTGAGAATCTGAATTATACAACACCTATGTACACAGATATACAGGTATTATATAAATATGATGAATGAAGTTCACCATCGCCCATATATTTAAGCTCACCAAAATATTGCAAGAGGGTTTTCGATGCTCTGCTAACATTAAGAACTTACATGGAGTGATTCATGGGCCAGTAATTACGCGGGCTCTCTTACCCTTCAAACCGGAAAATTGTAATGCAGGTATTGCTGCTTTGCAGCAGAAATAGGTCAAACGGTGGTAGAGTAGCAGTGTCGACTTCTATCTTTTTCTCCGAATAAGTTCAATAATTTGCCATTATTAAAAAATATTTATAGTATAATCTCATTTATATAAAACGTAATATAGTTTCACTAAGTAACTAGCTCGTAGCCTAGTTGCGGGCACGGTCCGAAAGTATTAAAGCAGGTTTGGCGCGGTCGGTACCAGGATGGGTGACCGTTAGTGGCATATTTCATCTGAGCTCCTCCGTGTCGCAGAGAGCACGTTAAGCAGTCGGTCCCGGTTGTTGTCGTTTGACAGCAGTCGTTAAGCCATGTCAGAGGCCTACGAGCAGCCTGAACAACTCTGAAAATATGTTGGCCACTAACCATACGATAAGTAAGTAAGTAAGTACTAAGTATTATTCTTTTTACAAAATTAAAACCAACGTACTTACTAAAAATAGAAGTTGAAAGCTACAGAATGCAGAAACCAAGTCATGTAAACAATAGAACTGGAGTTTTGTGACCCATTTTAGTTCCAAATTGGATTGTCCACCTGCTGGGACATCTGGTACCACCACATTTCAATTAAAACCACACCTTGACCATGACTCATGTCGTCGTGATAGTAATTGACCCTTTACGCACATTGTGGTGACAATTCTCGATACAAACAGTCTTTATAATCGGTGAGTATTGTAATTTTTTTAATAACTTTTCAATAGGATTTAATTGTATAATTTAATAAAAAACTCCAGAGCATTTTACAAAAATGTAGGGTAGTGATATATTGGTCTTATTATTAATCCTAATTGTAAGTAGTATGCAAACATATATATGTATATATAATAGTATATAAATAGATTAGATAAATAGTGTATGTATAGTATTATCGTTAGTTTGATGTATATTTATTATTAGTATTATTATAAGTATTATATTATATATTATAAGTTGCTTGCTTGCTTATCGTATGGTCAGTGGCCAACCTATTTGTTAGAGTTGTTCAGGCATCTGACATGGCTTAACGACTGCTGTCGAACGACAACAACCGGGACTGACTGCTTAACTTGCTCTCCGAGGCACGGAGGAGCTCAGATGAAATATGCCACTAGCGGTCACCCATCCAGGTACCGACCGCGCCAACGTCGCTTAACCTGCACGATTACTTTCGGACCGTGCTCGCAACTAGGCTACGAGCTCCTCCGTATTTATATGTTCATATGGATTTATTCAAGTAATTTTGTTTAGCTCATGTACAATTTGGTTCTTGTGTTATGAATTGAGAATTTCTTAGTATATGCATTTTTTCCCTGTTGTTTTACATAATTTGTACACGTATGTATGTCTACTTATCATTCTAAATTTCTCTATGTTAAATGTCTAGCTGGAAGAAATCTCTATTTTAGAGATAAGTTCTACCTGTGTACGTCAAATTTCTTATTGTTGTTTCTTTTGTAATTAATGTGTGTGCAAATAAAGTATAAAGTATTATTATTATTATAACTTGAGATTAAGGGTTCCAGGAAGGCTGGGTAATGATTTAAGTAAACACCGAATGCACTAACTATTATTTACTAATTAAAAACAATAGACTAGCACTTATCTTTAACGTAGTATAACAAGAAGAGAGTGACAGCTGACAGTTTGGTTTTACATTACTATTGTAGTTGCCAGCTACAATATGCCACAATTATAATCAAGTTGTAAAATCGAGTAGTTTATTTCAAGGTAAAATTGTGAATTAAACTGATTTTTTTAAAATTTAATTGACTGGTTTTTACATTCCACAGGACATTAATACACTACCAATGGCAGCTCTCGGTATCAACTGTGCAGTAATGGGTGAGTTGTATTTTTATTGTATTTCCAAAGTGCCAATTTTGTCACGGTAATGACACCTATATTCGTGTGCGAGAAAACCCCATGACGTTTTTATGTCTTCGACATAAAATATGGATAATTTATCGACTGCAAACGAGACTTTTGTTTTATCTGATAAAAGTTTTGCTGTTTTTAAAAATGTAAAGGGTAAAAGGGTAATGTATCTTTAGTTACATTTCTAGTGAAGTAAAAAATGAAGAACTTCGAATCTCTAAAAGAAACCACATTTATTCAACATTGCATTATACATGGTTAGACTTAAAAAGACTTAACATTAAAAAAAACACAATTGTCGGAATGAAATATTTTATGATTATTCTAGCTTTTGTACCTATAGTATCATAATCATCAGACTATTAATGTCCCCACTGTTGCTGGGCACAAGGGGGTACGGGCCATGATCCACCGAGCGGGCCCAGTGCTGATCGGTGGATATCACAAGCCTTCGGAATCTGTAAATTTCCTCAGACATGCAGGTTTCCTCACGATGTTTTTTATTCACCATTAGAGCAGTCAGTAAATGTACGTAAGTCTTCGAAAAATCCGAAAAACACATTGGTACATGGCATTGCATGGTTTCGAACCCGGACCACCCGCATGGGAGTCCAGCGTCCTAGCCACTAGCCACCGACGCACACTGTACTTATATTATGATTTAGTAGTGGTAGATCCTAATGTGAAGGATCGTCTGGTGTGGTACCACCCTCTTATCTATTTCTGCCGTGAAGCAGAAATGCTTCCATTTCTGTGTTTAGGTTTGAAGGGTAAGTGAGCCAGCGTAATTTCCGGCACATGAGGCAATCCATCTTAGTCCTCAAGGCTAGCAGCGCATCAAAAACCCTCTAATATTAATACAGTGAGGTGAGATGTCTATGGGCGACGGTGACCACTGAACAGCAGGTGGCCCGTTTGCTCGTCTGCTTTCCTTATTTAATTAATAAAAATATATTAGAAGTTCTTTTTAAATTATATTATTAAAGATTAATACCGTACTTCATCTCTATTTGCTTCTTCGTTCATTATGCGAACAGCTAAGGAATGGAACAGCCTGCCGGCGTCTGTATTTCCCGAAACCTACAACCTTGGGATCTTCAAGGCCAGAGTGAATAGGCATTTACTGGACCCGCATGCTCCATCGTCGACCTCATCGTCGCTTACTATTAGGCGAGATCGAGGTCAAACGTGGGTTTAGTAATCGAAAAAAAATTAAAATAAAATAAAAAATTCAACTGATGGTAAGTAAGTGACGAGGAGGCAGACGACGTAACCCATTCATCATCAACAACATCTCTTTGCATGCCATATTTGCTTCGCAAATCCGCGATTCAACGTGCTACGAATTAAAGCAAAAATATTGCTACGCGGGTCAAGCTACGGCGCAGCCGTAGAGCTCATCAGTTGCCTTGAAGAAATAGCGTAAAGCTAAATAAGGGTGGCAAATTAATATTTTTATTTTGTATGTTTTTGTGTGAATTAAGCGTTGGTGGCACAGTGGCTAGGACGCCCGATTCCCATGCGGGAGGTCCGGGTTCGAAACCATGCAATGTACCAATGAGTTTTTCGGTTTATTCGAAAGACTTACATACATGTACCGTCTGTTCTGACGGTGAAGGAAAACATCGTGAGGAAACCTGCACACTGAGATGACCAGTGTGTGAAATGGGGAAGGCAATGGCAAACCACACCATTAAATCTGGCACGAGAGTCGTTCTATGTGATTAATTCCTTAGAATGATCACGACCCCCAGCAATGAGGAACACGACTTTGAAGAGAGAAGAAGAGAGTGTGAATTAAAGAATATGCTCCTCTGCTGGATCGAATCCGAAATGAGGAGATCCGGCATAGAACAAAAGTTATCGACATAGCTCATAATATTAGCAAGCTGAAGTGGCAGTGGGCCGTCACATCTGTCGCAGAACCGACAACCGCTGGGGGAGACGAGGTCTGGAGTGGAGGCCGCGTTTGGGCAAACATGGTGTGGGACGCCTCCCTGTTAGATGGTGCGACGATCTGCACAAGGTGACTGGCAACGACTGGATGAGAAGAGCCGAAGATCGGGCACAATGGCGCGCCCTGAAAGAGGCCTATGTCCAGCAGTGAACTAGAGTAGGCTGCTGATGATGATAGAAACTTCTAAGTCGTTTATTACTCAATGATGACGGAGGCACCATCTAACAGGGGGGCGCCCTGTTAGATGGTGCGACGATCTGCGCAAGGTGACTGGAAACGACTGGATGAGAAGAGCCGAACATCGGGCACAATGGCGCGCCCTGGGAGAGGCCTATGTCCAGCAGTGGACTAGAGTACGCTGCTGATGATGATGATTAAATAATATTCATCTTATCTTTTGACTCGCTTTGGTATGGAACTAACCACTCGTCATTTTTGTGATATATACCTATTTTATATATTTTACGATGTATTGGCCATTACTTCTAATTAAGACCACATGTGTTATTGCAGTTTTTAATATAAAAGGACAAAAATATAAATCACATGTCGTGCTGGTAATGAGAAAGGCGGGTCCCCACGAACTCCGGTTTAATGGACTGTAAAAGTTTTAGGTGTGTCCTGATATGGACCTAGCATGTTTACTAATGAGAATAATTGTTATTTTGTTGCTAAATCGTGCGACGTCCAGTATGGGTATTAAGTAACAGTGTTTTAAAAATTAACCACAATACAAGCAGAACTACTTTTTAACCAAATTTTTAACCCTAGACAGACCCCAGACCAACGGAAGCAAAGTTATGGTTAAAAAAACAGGTATCGGTATCGCTACACCTCAAACAAAAGAAGACACTAGCTAGCTAGTGCCTAGTAGTAGCTAGTGTAGCTTTTTTGACAGACTCTAGTAGAGTCTGTCAAAAAAGTCAGTTGACTTGGGATTTTTAGTAGAATTTAAAAAACTTATATATAGCAACACTGTAATTTACTTCAGCTTGCAAATGTCTGGAGGTTGAACTAGGAGTATAAAAGCAATAGACATATTTTACAGGTAATGTCAGTGTTGCTAAATATAAGTTTTTTAAAATTCTTCTAAAAATCCTGAGTCAACTGACTTTTAGACACACTAATAAGTTCGAAGGTAAGCGAAGCCAAAGGAATTCTGAACTCAGACACTATTGTTACACCATGTAATCTAGATAAAAATCTATCTTAGGTTTTTTAAAATCTAACAATACAGATGTCCCAGAAAGAATGGATCAAATGAGACAGGCTGAGTGATGGATGACTGATAAGGTCATAATTAGTACCCAATTTATTATTATTATTTATTTATTCTTTTACACTTTTGTGTACAGGTGAGCTTAATGCCTTGCGGCATTCTCTGCCAGCTGACCTTTGGGCATGCAGAACCACTGCACCGCCTTAACATATAAGGCGTATAAGACAATGGCAATAAAAATGACAAAGAAACTTACTTAATAATATGTGAAATTTATATATTAAAATATATTAAAATAACAATATACTTACATAGTATACTAATATACAATACTAATAAATACAATATTAAATACTTAAAAATAATAAAAAATTATGCACAAATATATTGATATGTATAATATAAAGTTTTAGGGATTATGAGGAACACAAAAGGTGGCTACGAACTATTTGTATAACGTGATGAAGGTGTGTATGGATGAAATTGAAGGAAGAAATTTTAATCCGAGTAGAAACTATCGCGAGATTTTCAAAGAAGTTTTCGTAGTGCAAAGATGGTGCAAAGTGCTTTTGCGAAGTGGTAATTATCTGGCTCGAACTTATGCAGATTTTAATGTGACTCTAGAATGAGATTGGTTTTCAAACCGACTGAAAAAAGATTGTTGGACTGATTTCTTTCCTGTTATTTTCTTTGTTAGAGTTTTAAGTGAGTCCTGAAGTGGAAAACAGAAGCCTTTTGCTGTCATCGTCCGTCCGTTTGTCACGCGCTTCTAGCTCGTAAATTAGACAAGATAATAGTCTTCAAATGTTCACATCGTTAATCGTTTTCTTTGTTATAACTTATCTATTGATGTCAAGGTAGACAAAGGTTCTTTTGATGAGATTTCATTTAAGACATAATCAATAAATAATCATGTGGTAGGTAGAGAAAACGGAGCGCCTTAAATTCTTATGCTGATATTGTGCACGTCAATCTTTATGGCGTATCTGAATATAGGCACAAGTCGCATTTCAGTACATGTTTTTAGATGTAAGCGGGGTGTAGAAGAGGGAGTGATAAGTACGGGCCGCCGCGTGGTATGAAGGAGGACATGTCCCGCTCCCTCGCTCTTCTACACCCCGCTAGAAATAGAAATAGAAATATCATTTATTTGTAAATATGTGTAATGCAGATGTTACATTGTGTTTCAGTATCACCATTTTCTTCCCGAAAGCGTACAAATTTTTGTGCTATTAATAAATAAATCAATCATAAATTATCATCAATAAAATAATCAATCATAATAAATTATAAAATTATTATGATTGATTATAAAATAGCAAAATAATAATAAAGGTAACAAAAAAAAACATCATTTTTTACTGATATGTCTCAATTTAAAAAATTACATAAGAATTAACAATAAAGATAGGTTTTTAATTAATTATAATATAAATGTCAACTTTATTTATGTAATATTATTACTACTGCTTGGCAGCTTGCAAAGGTTTGCATATATATTTTTTTGTAATTTTTTGTTTGTTATTTATTTATTTGAGGGTAGTATCTATTTCATATGCCTTTTGCACCCGTATATTATATATTTTATGATTTTTCCATCACCTGAAGGTTGCCTGGAAGATATCGCTTAAAGCGATAAGGCCACCCTCTGCCCATTGTATTGTACCTCTCTTTATGTTGTATGTTTTGTTTTTGTCCCGGGTGTGAAATAAAGTATATTTGTATTGTATTTAATTAAAGTTTAATAAAATGTCACAGATTATCACTAAGGAAGTCACTCAGCTAACACCTAAAAACATGTGCTGGAATGCAACTCGTGCCTATATTCAGATACGCCATAAAGATTGACGGGCACTCTACCTATGATAACACGAAGCCATTATCATCATCAACCGAGGTCGTTGATATTGGTGGTTGAAATCAAATGTTTCTACAAATAGTTTGCTTTTCAAAACTAAAAAGCTTTGAAGTATACTTACATTAAAATTCTAACTGTATTTTCTGAGTTAAAGAATATATAGGGTTACCTAAGATAAAACTTAGATAACGCCGCGGTTTAATATTTCAAAAAAAAAATAAAAAAAATGGAAAAGTTTATTTACTTATTACAGGGCACACAAAAAAAGGACCTCCGACTTACAAACTAGGTCGAAAACCTGTATCTTGGAAGTCGGGATTCCGTCGCACTTTCTGTGCAAGCAAATTACAAATTATATTCTTAACCTAAAAGGAATTTGGAAAATTTAATCATAAAGGAATTAAGTAAAGATAATGGTAAGAGTGAGTATGTGTGGGTGTGTGTAGTAAGTTAAGTATACGTTTTATTATTATAAATTAGAATTATTGAGTACCTTTTGGTACAGTTATAAATTATTATTATTGAGATTACGTAAAAGAGGTTCAATTAACTAATTCCAATCAGTTTTTCCGCGATTCCAGCCCCCCTGGGCGGTCACGGATAAAAGCAGTTTGTAGCAGAAAGTCATAATATCTCACCATGAGAACTTACTGTAGGTACGAGTATGTACAAATTCTGTCATCAATAGAAGTTATATTAAAAGGCCTACTGGCGATATTAAGGCTTTTTTGAATTTATTTATTCGTGAAATAAAAGTTCAGTTACCGTTACTGAGTTACTCTTACCACATAGAACTGATCTAAATTTCGTATATATTCGTAAATACCCATTGTTACCTTTTAAAGGTAACTGTGCTACAATCTGCCCCCTAGATGCCGGCTAGCAGGGTTCTAGGACAGTGTGCAGATGAAGTAATAGAACAACTTGGTAATAGTAGATATTATATTTATCAGGAACAGAACAACACAATAGTAGAAAATAGGTAGTAGTAGGAGACAATTTTATAAAACGGACATACGTGCTTTCAGGAGAAAATACAGAGAGAAGCAGTCAAACAATGAAATTAATGGAATAATGGAATTTAGAAATGGAATGGGAATATGATTTGAATTTTGAAAATATAGATGAAGAAATGAAAATGCCAACACGAAATGAGGTGAGATAAACGCTAACAGTGAGGTTGAAATTGATGGCAAGGAGGTTGATATGGACGATGAAGTCGACATCGTTCCAACTGCTACATCGTAGCTACATAAATCGCAAACGCAAGACCTTAAAATAAGCGGGTCTCCAAAGATTGGGGTTTTCGCAACCTTGCTGGTCTGACTGTGACGGCAGGATGCTGGTGGACGTGGGAGCGCTCCCGGGAGATCGTGGTCTTTAGTTGAAGCACTTTATGGCACAATTCACAGGGTTTTTAATATTTTTCATCTCACTTCCAAAAGTTAGTGACCGATCGCGGGAAAACCACAGAGAAGGAGTTTTTTTTTCTTATTTCGTTTAGTTGGAGGCAAATGTGGTATGTCTAAACAGCCTAGGTCTAATGCAAGGTGCAGCAGGCGGAGTCCTACTGCGGTATGAGGCCGTGACAGTAACAATGGGTATTTAAGGCCTTTTTAAGGTCTTCCTTGCATCCAGTTAAGACCAATTCTTTTGAAAAAAAATACGTTTTTTGAAGTCTGTCCCAATAATTGCGTCAAACCTGGAAAAAATATATTTTGGAAATCGTCTGTGTCAATAAGTTGTGACAACCCTGTTAGCAACATTTGTTTGTTTGTACGAGAATGACATGTCTAGATTTTATCGCGAACGTTTTGCAGTCATTAGTGAGTCTGCACGTGTGTCGTTCCACGAGAAGCTATAAAAATATCATCAAACTCTTTTCAACCTTTTGAATTCGCAATAAAGTTTAATTCACTTTATAACTCCTACAAATATTTCAAAAACAAGACAAGAGAAATTCAGTTTTGTTGCTACAGCTTTAAGGTTAGCAGTTAGTTGAGTTGGAATTTTACTTTTTATCTAGTCCAGTGGAAATATAATGGGGTTTTTTAACACCCCAAAGCTCGGTAGTTTTGTTCCGTGAACCTTTGTTGTGTGTACAGAATAGAGTCATCATTTCGAGTGAACACATTCAAATTCACGTTTCGTTTCATGAAATGTAGTTTAATACAGACAGTGACCAAATAAGATTACTTACTTACTCCGCTGGCGCAGCGACCCGAAGTGGATCTTGGCCTCCGATACCAAAGAGCGCCATCGCTCTCTCTCCTGCGCAGTCTCGAGCCAGTCAGGCGCCCGGAGCTCCCGCAGATCTTTCTCCACTTCATCGCGCCAGCGGTATCTGGGACGTCCGACCGGACGTCGTCCGTTAGGGCGTCCCACATACGCTCGTTTAACTGCCCGATCCTCCCCCATCCTAGTGATGTGTCCGAGCCATCGGAGTCGAGCCGCTTTCGTCTCTCCTTAAGATGCGCCGCAGCCCTGCACAAGGCTCTGGTGTCCAAGTTACTGAGCAGAAATACCAAGATCCGGATCTACAAAACTGTCATCAGACCGATCTTGATGTATGGATGCGAGATTTGGGCACTAACCTTAAAGGAAGAAAACAGACTCTTGGTGACCGAGAGGAGGATATTGAGGAAGATTCTGGGACTAGTCAAGAAGGAAGATGGAGGGTGGAGGATGAGAAAGAATAGGGAGATAGAAGAGATGGTGAACGAGCCGAACATTAAATAAGATAACTTGAATTTATTTTGCAGTACATATATACTAAATCGAAGACAAAACGCATGCTGTTATAGTAGAATTTACAATGAAATATTTTGGTCAAATACTGGTAACTGATACCAATATTTATTGTAGATAAACATTGAACTTTGTCAAAGTACACCGCAGAGCAAGTATGGGAAAATAATGCCGGTGAAAAAAAAATTTTTACGAGTTTTGATGAATATAACAAAATACTACAAAGTAAAAACTTTCTGTTTAGTTTTCGAGAAAAAAAATGATAAGTGAAAATTCACCTGAAATCAGTTTTCATACAAAATTGTATGGAGAAAAAATAAAAATGTCCTATTTCAAACGGAAAAGAAATATGCTTTAGAAACCAAAATTATAAACTATATCCCCATAGAAACTAAAACGTCTATAGTTTCTAAATTATGAAGCTTCCAAAAAAATGCAATTTCAAGTGAATTTTCACTTATAATTTTTTTTCTCGAAAACTAAATATAGTAAGTTTTTACTTTTGTAGTATTTTGTTATATGCATCAAACACGTAATATATATATATATATATATATATATATATATATATATATATATATATATATATATATATATATATATATATATATATATATATATATATATATATATATATATATATATATATATATATATATATATATATATATATATATATTTTTCTCCGGTATTTTTTTACCATACTTGCTCTGGGGTGTACTTTGACAATGTAAACCACTAATGCTAATTTCAAATGAACTTTTGTAATGTCGTAACAAAGTCCAAAGTAGTTTGGCTATTTGTCAGTGGAAGACACATCTAGGTATTTTCTGTGGTACCTGTCGCAAAAGGTTTATGATTTGACATTTGTGTGAATTTTTAAATGAGTTACAGCGACATATTCATTTATTTCAGTAATGATCATACATTGTCAAAAAATAAATAATAAAATGTTAGCATGTCATGATCATACATTAATATTAATAAAATTTCTTACTTAAAGTAAGTATAATGTCAAAAAGGTTAAAAATTAAAAAAAGTATTGCAGAATATAAATCTACAGTATTTCAAACATCGTTCGTCAAGGAACTCATTGACAGAGTAATAGGTCTTTTGGATCAACCATTTTTTAATTTAATAACGAAACAGTTGTACGTTTTAGTACATAGTACCAAAGGGTATAGCTACTGATGGATTGGCTACTGTACATTATCGTCGCTTGGTTTCCGCCTTCGACCTCGACCGGCTAAAGCAGAATTATCAGCGCCATGCTCTAGACTACACTAGAGTATGGCTTAATTTAATTGTTATAATAATAATATATAAAATAATTAATAGAATATATTTATTTATTTTTTATTATTATTGTTGTGTACATATTAGGTTTTACTATTTACAAATTTTCGCGCCCTGAAACCAGAAACTAGTTTGTCTGGGCGCTGCACAATCCACTCAGTTAAATGAAACACCAAATATAAAAACAACTTAACACATACAAATCAAAAACATGACCGTAGGTAAAAAATTGATAACGGCAGGTAGGCATCTATCACGGGAGCGCACGGCGCATATTGTATAATGTATCCTATACTTACCATAAATGGAATTGCATGTGTGCTGCAGTTAATAAACGTTTTTCTATATCTATTTCTACTGCTATAATTACATACACAGCGTATGCTTGAACGAAAATGAAGATGTTACAAATATCAGAAACTAGCGATAAGTACAAAGAAAACACCACCGGTGGGACTTGGAAGTTCAAGTCCCACTTAACTAATTTCGCTACAGTTGAAGACCTTCAAGGGCAAACGATTTAAAAAATATATAAGTAAGTAGGTACCTTAGTTTTATCAGCAGTGATCGGAGTAGGTAGAGCTCTTTCGGGTCAATGTCCTCAAAGGTTATATTAATATGGATATGATTTCGGGATCCCGTTTTAAGTTATCGATCAAATGTTGTAAATTACTTTTATAAACCTCGCCCTTACTCGGCGGATTACGATTTTTTTTAAATTGTGAACTTACGAAGAAGTTAAAACACTACCATAGGTACACTAGCGCCATGAATATTAAAAAATATATTTCGCCACCAATCTTAAATGTGTATCAAAGCAAATATAACGTTAAAAATCTAAATAATATATTTATTCAATCCCGGAAATCCCGGGATTATTAGGCATACTTATCCATATTATGACCGTATGTGGCAAATACCAAAAACAGCCCTACCTACTCCGATCATAGTTTATCAGCGTAAGTAAATATAATACCTATGCTTGGTTTAATTTTTCCGGGAATATCATTATGTAACATGAAATTTTATGCGCTTCCAGGATTTTTTAATCATTATAATATAATATTTACCTATATTTTCTCTCTGTATTTTTCCCACCAAATAAATTGGTTTGGGAAATGTGATACTTTCTGAGCAGAGTCGTAACCAGTCCTTTTCAGGGGGGTTTTCACAGATTTAGTTTTTTTGTTATTATTTTCTAACTAACTTTTTTTCGGGTTCGAAGTTTGTGAGTATTTGTAACATCTTTTATTATTTTGATTTTGTACTCAAATACGAAGATTTAGAGATCCAAAATGTGTATTTTCTTTTATAAGACGAGGATTGAGTACTGTTCTGCCATAAAGTCGAAATGTTTGTTAAAAGAGCTGGCGTACTTACCTAACGTCGGATTCAATGGAACTTGTTCCTAATGTAAACAAAGAGTGTCGGTGGCACAGTGGCTACGACACCGGACTCCCATGCGGGAGGTCCGGGTTCGAAACCATGCAGTGCCATGTACCAATGAGTTTTTCGTATTTTTCGAAGACTTATATACATTTACCGACTGCTAACGGTGAAGGAAAACATCGTGAGGAAACCTGCACACTGAGATGACCAGTGTGTAAAATGAGGTATGCACAAAGGATTCTCAAGGGTCAAAGTGCCGCTGGGGTTATTCCCGGCCCCCTATCATAAGATAAGAGAATGTAAACAAACCTGTCCTTGATTTATCACATTAGACGATCAACCATATAGTTTAATTCATATGGAATTCACTTCTTTCGTATCCTAAATTCCATTATACTATGAAATATTAATTAAAAATTGATAATTCATCAAACAATCGACATCGCAAATATGGTGGTTTGTTTACATTAGGAACAAGTTTCACACAAGAAACACTTGCCGCTTACCACTTTCACTTACTTACTTACTTTGCCAAGTTGGCTTTCAAAGTGAGGGCTGACTCTAATAATACTTGAGATTCCCTTCCCTTTTCTTAGTGACCCTAACGAGGCTGACATGGTCACCTTGTCGTGTACCAAAGCCTCTGTGATATGATAGTTTGGTGCCGTCTTTTACCAGAATTTTGTTGGAAATTACTCGTCTAGGGTATAATATATCGCAGCCTCGGAGTAATCAGGCGTATATACTGGAAATCGGAGCGTTCAATGGTTTGGTATTACATAACCAATTACCGTTACTCAGAATTGCCAGAAATCAACAATGATATAACTGTATACGAATCTCGATTCGAGGCAAAAAATTCAAACTTTTCTAGAAGTTTCCTAGGTTTCAATTTCCGCTTCACATGGCGTACATGCCAAAATATTATTTCTTAAGTAAAATACATACTTACTTATATATGAAACATTTCATCCATACTCGTATGATACGAGTAGCTACTCAGTCATAGCTATGGTTACAAAACATGATTCAACTTTTTTTCGTGCTCGGATCCTCGATTAACTCCATTCATCGGTAACGTTTAAGCTGTGTGTTCATTATAGACACAATACTGTTATTGTGTGTAATTCCAACTGACATACGAATAAATAAATTATAGACCAAAAATGTTGCACAACATGTCTCGTCTGGCATAGTCGCTAAACATCTTCAGCATTTCGGAGCATGACGCGCGTTGTGTAAAATGTGTCCAAGCAAATCAAATCAAACTTTTTTATAAGTAAGTACCATAAAGTACATTTTTACAACGTCATGTTTTGCTCTACCACCGCTTCGTAAGGTGCTGTTGCTGAAAGGAAAGAAGCGGCGAAAAAAACTTTCAGCACTTGTAGGTGCTTATTTCGGATATCAGTACTCATCATCATCATTCAATGGAATTATGATGATGAGTACTGTAAATGTCCAGATATCATATTTTGTGATACTTCTAAACGTCACACAACTTATGTCCAATAAGACAAACAGCAGGATCGTAACCCCAGGCTAGGGACACCTCAAGTAACCACAAAATTTCAAACCAGAACAGAATCATCAGGTAAACAATTTTTCTTAGATAGAATTCCTCCTTATTTTTTTCTGACTGCGTTTACGAGTATACTGACGCACAATATGTTGCGCAACTTTTGTCGCCTAGTGTACACACCGCTTAATAAGGCTGATTTCTGCTGAAACGTCGCGATTTCGTTGCATTAGTGACATTGGAAGCTTTTTGTCTGGATTCGGGATGGTGGAGTGGTATCAATTTGTTATGTTTTGTGCGGTGTTGATGTAAAAATATCGTTTATTTTATTTGTGTGGATAATTTATGAAGTAATGCCATAATCTTTTTGCACGATATCTTTGTTCTGGCCCCTAACAGAACTTGGAACTCGGAAAATTGCGTGCACTTTGGATACAAGCATGTTTTCGACCAGCAATAGAACTGTAATACTCTATTGTACTCATCATTAGATACATTAATATTACTCTCCTTTGACATAATGTAATATACAGGGTGTAACATTAAGAACGGTCAGTATGGGAAAGTCTGAAACTATAAGACACACGAAGATCTGTTCTTAGGAACCATGTCATCAATTTTAGTAACAAGAAACACTGTATTCATACATTTAAAAAAAAACTGTACTCAACCTGGGAATCGAACCCGGTTGTTTTGAAAAAAAATCCAACACTATTTCTATTTAGATATCGATTGTGTAGGTCTTAAGGAATAAATGTTAGTATGAAACGTGATGTTTAAAATTAATAAAACGCATTGTTTCCATATCTTTTAATTTATTTTAGTAGGTGTTCGAAATGACTACCATTTTGTAAAATACAACATTCAACTCGTTTAGGTTTTTTTTTGTTTACTTCTAAACCCGCATTTGACCTCGATCTCGCCTGATAGTAAGCGACGATGAGGTCGACGATGGAGCATGCGGGTCCAGTAAATAACGATAACAGTAGGTAACGATTTTACTATTGAATGTTGTATCTTCAGGTGGTGAATTTGCGTTAAAATTGTCTCTATGGCTGCTTTTAGGTCTTCAATTGTGTCGTAGCTTGTTTTGTACGCTTCATCCTTAACGTAATCGATATCTAAATAGAAATAGTGTAGGATTTTTTTTCAAAACAACCGGGTTCGATTCCCAGGCTGAGTACAGTTTTTTTTAAAATGTATGAATACAGTTTTTCTTGTTACTAAAATTTATGACATGGTTCCTAAGAACAGATCTTCGTATGTCTTATAGTTTCAGACTTTCCCATACTGACCGTTCTTAATGTTACACCCTGTATAGTGTAATTAATTAAGTTGTAATGTAATAGACCTTGGGGAAGGTGGCAGCGTGCTATATCCGCACGCTGTTGTGAAGGGAGGAGCTGGCTCTCAGGATGCCCAAAGCCAGTGCTACGGGGGCACCGGTGCATTCCACTTTAGATCCAGGAGCCCTTACAAGAGGTAAGATCAGCCATTGAGGGGTTTCAGTGGGTGAAAATGCCACATAACCCGATCTCCCCCAGGAAGCCCGTGAACCCGTGTGCGCCATCTTCGGCCTCATCGTCACTTACCACCAGGTAGAAGGAGTAGCAAGGAGCTCATAGCCTGTTGCGACCGCGGTCCGAATGTGATCGAACAGTTTAAGCAATATTTGGCGCGGTCAGTACCAAGATGGGTTACCGCTATTGGCATATTTCATCTGAGCTCCTCTGGGCCTGGGAGAGCACGTTAAGCAGTCGATCTCGGTTGTTGTCGTTCGACAGATATGTCAGAGGTCTACCGGGCGACCTGAACAAATCTAAACATAGGTTTGCCACTAAGCATACGATAAGCAAGAAAGCAACTAGGTGTTATTTTTCGTCTTGAGAAACGTTATTAGAAATCTCAAATAGGTATTTTCACATAAATAACAATTACTCTACCTGGGTTTACAGGGTGTTGTGCTAACTACTAAATAATTAAGGATATCCGTTTTCGCAGCGGATTCAGAACAACTTTACTAGATCGTCTTTTCGATGTATTAATGACAATGCATATCAAAAATGTCATACAAAAAAATATAAAATATTAGAAACTCTTTGCGTAACACAGGGTATTATTAAAATGCCTGTAGAATATAATGATTAACACCTCGACCATGAAGGAACGATCGCCCGCCCCCTATGTGCTAATGTTGTACGTCTCGGGTGCAATGTCAACGAAATAACCAATGGGGAGTGAGACTACTTTTTCGGGTCGTTCCCCGTGGTACAACCGCAATTTCCAACGGGGAATTATTTTTCCCCATGGTCCAACTTTCATTCATCCATGATCTCGACTCAGTATCGATTACTAAACAGTTTCCAAGCATCTTTCCATGATAAAAAAGTGTATATTATCCTTATAACTTACTCGAGTTAGTCGGAACATTTTTTCGCCAATTTTCATAGGCTGCTCGGCAAAAGTTACTCTGTTATCACAACTGAGGCTTCCTGCAGAATATCAATGGGTTAGCCAGACCAGAAATACAATAGAATACGCCATGTTTGTTAGGAGAGCAGACGAGCAAACGGGCCACTGGTGGCAAATGGTCACAGTCACCCATTGACTTTTCACCTCACTAGAACTTCGGTGGCCTAGTGGCTAGGACGCCGGACTCCAATGCGGGAGGTCCGGATTCGAAACCATGCCATGTACCAATGAGTTTTCGGATTTTTCGAAGACTTACGTACATTTACCGACTGCTCTAACGGTGAAGGAAAACATCGTGAGGAAACCTGCATGTCTGAGGAAATTAAAAGTTTCCGAAGGTGTGTGAAATCCACCAATCAGCACTGGGCCGATTTGGACCCGGTTTTTTAATTTAATAGATAATTTTGTTGGGAGTGTTCTTAGCTAGCTAGGTCTGATAAAATTGGACCAGTGGTTACCAAGATCTTGGAATATCATTGATGTCAGATAGGATATCTGGAACGGTAATAGCTAGAGGTTCGAGTTTGAACTCAAATGTTTCAACCATGGAGCTCTTCCCACGTTTGGAAACTCAAGGACCTAATGATGACCAGGAAAAAGTAAGAGGATCTCCACAATGGCAAGACGGGGTTTTTTTAAATTTTAAATTTAGATATTTCTTTCCGGTGCTGCACACCACCTTCATCAAACTTACTTTATTACTTTTGTTTATTTGTTTTTATCTTATATTTGTTTAAAATAATGTTCATTTTTATCTTCTGTACCTAATTGTTTGTATGTGTGTTTCTTTTTTTTCTTTATTTCATAATGATCTCCATAACGCAAATTGTAAACAGTACCAGAGGCATCTTGCTCTATTCCTGGTCAGCGCTTACAGATAGGTATTTTGTTACACCCTAAGTATTTAAGCTTTAATAAGGTCCAAGGGTACCGTAAAGTGTGTGGTCTATGTGGAATCAGGAAGCACCCTTAACGGTTCACCGGTGCGTGTTTCTACATCCGATACTGAACAAGGGTTGACCTCATTCCAATTAATATTAGTAATTGTGTGGTATTGCGGGCTGATGGCTGTGAAGAGGTTAAAAGGAAAGTACAGTGGCAGACACATCAAGTTATACCCTTTACTACTTTGTCACTTCACTTAGAATAACTACTTAAGTTATTATACAGGATTAACTTGCAGCGACTAGGTATTATACAGAGATTACTCCGCAATAAACTAAACACAGATATGAACGAACCAACCAACTATATGGTTTAAACTACGCAGTTAAACTATGTATGTTTTAATAACAAGAGCTTCGGTGGCACAGTAGCTAGGATACCGGACTCCCGTGCGGGAGGTCCGGGTTCGAAACCGTGCAGTGACATGTAGCAATGAGTTTTTCATATTTTTCGAAGACTTGTACATTCACTGCTCTAACGGCGAATGACACTGAGATGACCAGTGTGTAAAATGGAGTAGGCACAAAAGATCCTCTAGGGTCGAAGTGTCGCTGGGTTATTCCCGGCCTCTTATCATAAGATAAGATGTTTTAATAATGGTTTTAATGTCTTTTGGACTGTCCAATGTGTAATAGAGTAGTCAAGCGACTTTGTTGCATTAACATTATTCAAGAAAGTCAAGAAATCGTAACAAAAACGTATTGCGATATGGTTCCACAAGTTACAGCTTGCTGTGTTTTCACATCGAGCTCCACATCTCTTGTTCTTTGTCGATTATGAACTGAATATAAAATATTAACGTAAATTATAAGTTAGTAATACTATAGTAATAATACCAAAACCATGTACGTCTTAGGGCCAAAAATTTACAATAAAATTCTCAATGAAATACAAAATTCAGATAGAGTTATTATTTTTGAAAATAAATTAAAAATGTGGTTGCTGGGCGGTGCATTTTACAACTTAAACGAATTTTATAACAATAAAAAGTAATGTGAATTGAAAACACAATTTTTGTCAATAAACACATTGTAAAATAAAATTTCATGTAAATAAATTTTTTGAATAAATTATGATTAATAATAATATTAATTTAAATTAAATAATTATTTTTTTAGAATAAATTCCATTCATTCGTTTTCAGGAGTAATTGCAAATCTTGAGTGCAGGGGCATAAAACATAAAGCTTTTCTTCTTTGTCGTTTATCAATTGAATAATATTGAAGTTAAGTTATAATATTTATTTTTTAATATTTAAATCTTTCAATTCGTCCCACTGTTGAACAAACTAATATAAATAACTTACATAATTATATTAGTTATTATTATTTACTTTAAATTATATTCAAATCATTCGTTCGGTAGTAATTTCAAATTAGATTGCTGTTACAGAACTTTCTAAATAATTCACACTTAGTATATAAAAATTCTTCTGAATTTATTATCAATTTATCTGAGGTGGACGTGCGTTAATATTTTAACCCTAAATTTTAAAATGGACCTCGAATTAGTGTTAACCGGAGAGTTAAAGACGGCGCAAAACGGCGTTTCATTCAATCCACATCAATCTCTAAAACCTTGATGTAGGTGGTCAATTATTTCGATATAAAATCGTAGATTTGTATAGGTTACTAACTTATTTGTAAAATAACTATACTTAGGTATATACTTAAATTAATATTGTAATATAATATGGAACAGCCTGCCGGCGTCTGTATTTCCCGAAACCTACAACCTTGGGATCTTCAAGGCCAGAGTGAATAGGCATTTACTGGACCCGCATGCACCATCGTCGACCTCATCGTCGCTTACCATCAGGCGAGATCGAGGTCAAATGCGGGTTTAGTAGTAAATAAAAAAAATATATATCTTCCTACTGACACTGACATATTCTGTAAATTCTATTACATTTATTTTTGTTTATTTTTGGAAATATAAATGAATCTGACATACGTAAAAAAAAATATAGCATAACAAATATGTCAAAAAACATCTTCCTTAATTAGATTGATTATTAAACTCCAACTAATAGGAATAACGAGTTACAAGGTTTATAACGTAATTTTTAATAGCATAACAGGAAGACCATGAAACCATATTTTTATTATATTTATGAAACGCAATATTGTTATAAAATTTGCGATTATAATTTTTTTGTCGGTTTCATCCTATCATAATACAATTTTCCTTAAATAATACACGATATCCTCACATTACACGTCCGAAATAAAACAATACCGACACGTGTGTGAAATGGGAAGGGATGATAAATAATCGGGAGCCGTGATACGTTTTAAACTGCCTTAACTGGCTGTTTGGAAAGACAATTGTCATTTAAATCCTCCCAAATGAATCGTTATGGAGGTTGCCCTCCAGAGGTAACCGACCACAGATAACAGAAACTCCAAGGAAAATGTACGAATTTTTCCAGCAGCTACAATGCTTTGTTAGCAAGTATTTTCGCCAGTATTTTCCCGCTAAAATCCGACGTTCGTCCCGCCACTCAGGTGCTATCATTTCAGTCCTCTCCGCCTCTCCCATGAGGGTAGACGCTTCATCTCCTGAATTTCACACCGAATTTCGAACAGAAAATTTGAATTTCGAAGCGCGAACGTTTTGAAAAGCGATTCAATTTGAATAAATATGTAAAATAACTTGAAATATTTTTCAGCCAGTTATGAAAAGACATTGTCAGATTTTTGCCGCGAAAATTTTATATTTTCGTTCGGAAAGTAATAGTTAGCGTGAGTGGAAAGTGTTTTTGTGTGTTATTCAAGATGTTTGAAAGAAGAATGGTCGCGGTTTCATCCATATTGTTCGTTTTATGTGGAGGTAAGTGAGTTTCTGAGTGAATACGGTAATGGATTACCTATATGGATTAAAACGCAAAACGAAAACAAAATCCATGTTTCCATTATGAACTTTTTTAAATAATTAGTTTATGTATATTTAGCTAGTTCAGAAATTATTCAGTACTTTAATTTTATATGCACATAACTTCATACAGAGGCACTGGGCTGGGAGGTAAAACCAAAGATTAATAAAGCTACTTATAACTTCTGATCTGGTATAATCTTTTCGTCTTACCTCTTTTCATATCTATGATAAAGTACTTACCTAATGTATTTTGTTTCGACAAAAGGCATTTGCACCACGTAATAGATGTTATAATATCGTATTATATATTTCATAAGTAAATACGGCAGCTATTTATATTTATAAATTATAATTTAAATTATAATTTTATTTTTATTTATTATATATTTATTTTTTTAAGCATATGTTTATTTAAAACATATACAAATTGCCCTTTAAAAAGCATATTACCCTGGCTCCATACAAAATCTCCCAGCAATCCAATAAAGTGGCGGCAAACATTTCTGAACGAGATGAATAATGTTTTTAATAGTAGGGAATTATATATTAGGTTTGTTAATATTAGGGATTTTAATGTGTTTTTTTTGCTATGGTACCTAATTTACGAGACGCAGTTACTTTATGAGGCACTTATAAAAATGTAGGTTTGTGGTTTGACGGTAGGTAACAAGGTGTTTTGGTTTGTGATGTAGGTGATGTGACCTGTTGTGATAATTGTGAGTGACGCTTACCCGTGCACTTATGAATCTCATGTTTATTTCTGCAATGTGCAATAAATTATGTAAGTAAGTATAAACATGGGAGCAACATGTCCGCCGTTAAACTGCTAAGCAGTTTAGGCGATATTGTATATTATACAGTATAAAAAATAATAAAAATAGCAGAAATTTATTTCTGGTATGACTTATATTATCTGCATCGTTTGTATAAACAAACTAGGACACCTAGTTATTTTTAATAAATATTTTTGTGCACTGAATATCGTGTGCACTAAACTGTCTTCGGAAATCGACTGGTATGGCGGAAAAATTGCTGTACTTGTAGAAATCGGTACTCTATTGACTACATAATAATTTTTCTTTAATGAATTGGCTGCGACAAACAGGCAGACGGGCCACCTGATGGCAAGTAGTCACCGTCGCCTAGAGACACGTGCAGTACCAGGAGTATTGCTTGTGTGTTACCGGCCGTGGAGGGAGAGAACTTTTTAACGATCTTTTTGATGCATTCCAATATTATTTAGGCAAGAAAGTCTGTGCCCACTGTACAGTGAATGACACATCAAGCTATAAACTGTGGAACCCTGTTGCAATAAATTTTTGTTATGTTCGTTGACATTCGTATCATCATCATCAGCTTATTTATGTCCCCACTGTTGGGGCAAATGCCTCCCCTTGCACAAGGGGGTACAGGACTTGATCCACCGAGCGGGCCCTGTGCTGATTGGTGGATTTAACACGCCTTCGGAAACTTTTAATTTCCCCAGACATGCAGGTTTCCTCACGATGTTTTCCTTCACCGTTAGAGTAGTCGGTTTGAACATTCGCATGAATGTCAAATAAGTTAAAACGATAAAGACTAAACGGAATTGCCTGATTAATAATAATAAAAAAGTGCTTACTAATAATAATAAAACGGTTGATTCGTTCATCAACAAACACAAAAATTAAAATTTTGATTATAGAATTTCACGCCATGATTTTTCAATTTCAAAACATGAAAATGATTAATTTAAAACCGTTTTAAATAAAACCGGACCAACCGTTTTAAAAGCGAGTTCGCTTGTTTGTTTTTGAATTTTCTCCTTTCATAAAATTTTCAGGATGTTTGTTGGCGATCTCAATTTTAGGGTCGTTCACAAAGGTCCTAATAATAATTGTGTGGTGTGAGTGAACCTTTTTCTTTTCCTTTTGAATCACATGCACGAGGTTTTGGGCAAATAATTAATTTCCGCGGGTGCTAGAGTCCAAGAAGTCGGTTTTTGGTTTCCTTGATAAAAACAGATTCGGCCAAATTGTGTTATTATTTCCTTTTTTAATGTGCCGAGGTGCCGAATTAATGGTTTTTTATTCGGTTTATATTTTTATATTTTAGTTATTTGTCAGTTTCACAGCATATTACACATTAAATATATAAATCAAACAATTAAAAATCTGTAGATGCCAGTTACGAAACCAAACTGTTACAAAGCTGTTTAAAAAGTAATTGAGGAAGTAGTTACAAAATGAAAGAGAAAAAATTAAAAATAAAATAAAACAGAAAATAAAACAGACTTTACGATATGTTTGAGTGCTAACGGTGCGTGTGTGTGATGTGTGTGTGTGAGTGTGTGTGTGTGTTTGAGAGAGAGAGCGATGAGGATAATGGTAGTGAGTTTGGGAGAGAGGGTGGAACAGGAGAAGGAAGGACTAAGACCGGGTCAATTGACGTATGACTTCGTTGACGAACTGAGAGCGACTAAGGAAGAAAATGTCAGCGGTGGAGATAAATCGTTCGTGTAGATCAATGCTCCGGTTAAGAGGTGAGTGTTTCCATAACACAGACTATAAAAGTACCAATGGCGATGGAACCCTCTTGACAGGGTTTTTTATTTCCTACAACGGGTTATTCACCTTTTTTGACGGTTTTCGTTCACGAATTTTCGTTACATACGGACTTGCCGATTGGTGAAAGAATTCAAGGTGCGGAAAGATGTATCATGTTCATGTTGCTACAATTTGCATACAATATTATGCATAATTGCATTAAATATTATTCACACTCTGTGCCGTTACTCGGTATAACTTCATTTTAATATGGAAAAATAAGATTTTCAGCACTTACCGTAAACTGCTTAACTGTGGGGTCGCCTCGGCGCGGCAGCAAGAGGGGCGCGGGGCGGGACGTCAGAGGACGTGCTTGCGGCGGGCGGGAGGTGGGGCCTGCCGCCCGCAAACCGCAGCATGCGGCGAGCATGCCATCTTTTTTAAATTTTGTTTTAGACTATCATGTTACTTTCGAAAATTTGACTGATAAAGTGATAACTCTATTATCCGTATATTTAACCTATCCCCAAGACGTTTCAATGACATCTTAATGACACGTCATATCACCGGACATATGTCGTCCTTGGGCGGTCCTAGGGACGTCATTTTAGAAGTTAATATGACGTCTACAAGTCATAAAAAGGACTTGAATCTGACGTCTTTATGACGACCATGTGCTAGCTGGGTAGTTTGGTCATAAGAAATAAATAAAGGTAGTATGGCTCTGTGCAGCATCAGCCCCGGGGTGATACCATCCTTTTACCTACTTCTGCATCATTGCAAGCAGTGTTTTGCCTTGAAGGGTAAGAGAGCCCGAGTAACAGCGTAATTACCGACACAATACATGAGCCACTTTACCTAAATCCTCAAGGTTCGAAATCCACATCGAAAATCCTCTTATAACATGAGGGCTATGGGCGATCATTTACCATCAGGACTTTGGTTTCGGATTCTAACAGGCGCGTGTGGGTTTAGCACTAAATGTAGGCAATAATTATTTCTCTACAGAGAGAAACCTTTTCGGGGGTACTTTCTCGGAATCTTGTCACCAATAGGGGTTGCTTTCTGGAAAATGTGAATTTATTTCTACGTAGAATAAAGCATTAGGTATCACCCAAGGGGAGACTTTCCAAAAATAGACTTTTTCAAGATTCTTTTCATAGCTTCTCAAGCAGGTGTTATTTAATTTTTCAATAGGTAAGTAGAATATAGTGGATAATTGGTATTCTATTCTAACTATATTTCACAAATCATCGACATTGAATTAAAAGACTCAATATTCAATAAAAGATTAAAGTTATATCTTCTTAACAAATGTTTCTATTCACTGCAGGAGTTTTTTGATGATAAAAACAATACCTAACATTAAAATCAACTATAACTTATCATCATCATCATCAGCCCATGTCGTCCCACTGCAGGGTATAAGCCTCCTCTCTTTTGTGCCACCCTATACGATCCTGTGCTATCGCATAATTATAATTAATCGACTTAGTAACTGAGAATCAATGTTAAAATGACGCCTAGATAAGTGAAATCAATAATGGAAAACAAATAAAATCACAAAGCTTTAAAAATACATAAATATTTACATCTTCTTAATTACAATACAGTCATTGTTATTTTGTATACATTTATTAATTATTTTTTACAAAGCTTTCTATTTTTGAAATGTCGACTTTTGAATTTTGTCAACGTTATTTTGGGTCACGGTGTACTTGTTGTACATTCTGAGGTTAAAACTTTCAAAGAAATGAATAGTTACTTTTTGAATGAAAATAAACATGTGAATTTATTTTTTCGATTACATATTTTTTTTATGAATTTGAGGTATATCTAGTTATGTTTATTATAGTCGACCGCAAAGTACAATTAATTCTTCACGAGTAAGTACTTACTCAAATAAAAAAATCCGGAAACTATTTACCCCTAATCGATTTTTCCTGGACCAATGGAAATATCTCACACTAATATCCTCATTCATACAAACAAACACATTCATACAACACAACACGCACACACTGTTGCTTTCTTCGTCCGTGCAGTCACTGTGGGGCCAGCTGAAAATCAGCGCTGTGGCTTGCCTCAGCATTATGCTGAGCTGGTCTACCCTTTTTGGCACTGTACCACACCAGATGTTCTGTGCTGCATGTATTAAACTTTGGATACTTCTGTATTCTGTTTTCTGGTGTTTACAGCGCTAAACAAACGATTTCAATTTCAATTTCTTTAAAAAAAGTAAAGTGTATATTATCCCGCTAATCTCGCGTGACAGACAGACGGACGGCGGAGCGTAAGCAATAGGGCTCCCTTTCCCCTTTGGGGTATGGATCCCTAAAAATAGTGGAATGTGAACTTTTAAAAATTAAAGCTTCTAAGAAAAGGGAAAAGGGAAAAGTGGATCTAGCTTTGCTATTGAAGTTCTGACTTCTGACTAAATAAATACTTACAAATTAAATTTACCGAGTATAAGCACAGAATAAATAATGTATACTTACGGTTGATTAAATCTGTTTGAGTTTCTAACGAAAAGAGCGTTTTATTTGCGTTTGCTCGAAGGTCTTCTACTTCTAAACTTAGATCTTCATAGAAATCTAGGTACTTACTAATTATCCTGGCGAAGGATTTTATTATACAGGGCCATAAACAAGAGATCCTTGGGCGCACTTGAGGGTCTCTAGAGTCGGCCCGAAATAGCAAGACCCTCTGCAAATACGCACCAACTGTACGAGTGTACGTACATAGTGTAACACACAGAAATCGGATTATTAGGTGCTGCGCAAGGTTCAATGGCGCGCCCTGGGAAAGGCCTATGTCCAGCAGTGGACTAGAGTGGGCTGCTGATGATGATATATTATAATATATAAATAAATAAAAATTCAGTAACGTTGACATATTTTGCATTCAAAAGCGTTAAACTGTGCACCTTTGATGTGGTTGGAAAAATCGAGATTCTAGATTCTATGGACACTGGTTGAAGATGCACCGGACTGCGAATAAAAAGTAGAAAATTCACTTTTATTATGTTTAATGTATTTTATTTTATTCTATTGTATTGTGTGCATTCACTTCTTTACTTCTACTTTTTAATTTAAATTTCTGTTTTCTGGTTTTTTTCATTTCTTTTCAATTTTTATTTTTTATTTTTATTATTTAATTTTTTTAATGTTTGATTCTAATTTTAATTATGTTTTTATAAAACTTAGGCACTATGGGTGTATAACCTGACAATAAAGACATTTTATTATTATTTATTTTATTTATAATACGTAAATTAAAATACAATTTAAAATAGTTTTTACGCGAGTGACATCACAATATTAGCTTTTTTTAGTACTTTCAGTGAAAACTTCACTGGCTTTTATGTTATTTATATTGTCTATTATTATGTACTACTTTAGCTGTTTGTTTTCCTTGCTTGCGTATGGTTAGTGGCCAACCTATTTGTCAGAGTTGTTCAGACCGCCCGTATGCCTCTGACATGGCTTAACGACTTCTGTCGAACGTCAACAACCGGGACCGACTGCTTAACGTGCTCTACGAGGCACGGAGGAGCTCAGATGAAATATGCCACGGTCACCCATCCAGGTACCGACCGCGCCAACGTCGCTTAACCTGCACGATCACTTTCGGGCTAAGCTACGAGTTTGTTTTCCTTAATAAAAATAAAATAATAAATAAATTATTAAATATATTATTTTGACTATAACGCCCATTCCACTAGATTAATGATGGGAGCACTGACATCAAGCCATGGGTTTGCCCCATAGGCATTGGACATACAAGTTCATACTTTGACATTTCAATGCCCAACTAATATGAGAAAATGCTAACAGCGCATGTGCCAACTGACAGACGCTGTTTTCATATAAAAATTATCTAGCGTGCAATCTACATAGGGTGAATTTTAAAATCCGTTTGTTGATACACCATGCCGAAATTACGCAGCCGAAGTTTAGCGACTTATACTCACACTACACATAGCCGTATTTGGCTGTAACTGAAAACTGGCGCATCTAGGGAGGAAATTAGGGGTGGCAATTCCCCCTCCCCAAAGCCTGTAAGATCGTATAAAGGATCCGAGGCTTGACTCGCCCTCATCATTTTTTAGTAAGAATTATCTAATTTTAGCAACCGAATTCCCCCATATATGTTTTAAATCCGCGCCCCTGTCTCCCTTTTTTTGAGCCCTTATGCTGTCCCACTGCTGGGCAAAGGCCTCTTCTCCTTTTTTCCACTTTTCTCTGCCTGAAAATACGGAATAAAAAAGTTAATAAGCACAAAAGTCCCCAACACAGGGTATCCTAGTGTGGGATCAGGGAAACTCCAGGGAAACTTTAGGTAAAATGTAAGACACTGTTTGCATTAATTTTATTTTCAATAGGTAACATTTAAGACGCGACGTAGTTTCGGCCAGGTTTATTAGCTTAAGTCCGGCGTCATAATTTCGGCATGGTGTCTGTGCCTACTGAATTAGGAATCCAGGCCTGGTTCTCCGACGGTCGTCAAAGGCATAAAGTTTAGGAAGCTTTAAGACTCGAATGTTTTACAAACTTCATTAACCCCTCTCATGCACACGGGGGTACGGGTCATGATTCACCAAGCAGGCCCATCAGTGCTGATTGGTGGATTTCACACGCCTTCGGAAACTTTATCCTCAGACATGTAAGATTACTCACGATGTTTCCATTTACTGTTAGAGCAGTTGGTGTAAAAAATCCCAAAAACTAATGTAACAAATATTACATGGCATTGCATGGTTTCGAATCTTCCGCATGGGAGCCACAGCGTCCTAGCCACTTGACTAGGCCACCGATTGCTGTTGGGAGGTCCGGGTTCGAAACCGTGCAGTGCCATGTACCAATAAGTATTTTGTATTTTTCGAAGACTTACGTACATTTACCGACTGCTCTAACGGTGAAGGAAAACATCGTGAGGAAACCTGCACACTGAGATGACCAGTGTGTAAAATGGCATGAAAGATCCTCAAGGGTCGAAGTGCCGCTGGGGTTATTCCCGGCCCCCTATCATAAGATAAGATTTTTAAAAAAGGCTACCGACGCTCCTCCCCTCACTCACCAATTAGGTATCCTTCTTTGCACAGATGTGACGAAAAAATGACAACAACTCATGCATAATTATCAAATTATCATAATGTTTAAATTTATGATTGAAATACAAACTTTTAGGTACTAATTTATGATTTATAATAAAGAATTGAGTTGCATAAATCAAAGAATCAAATCAGTCTCAGACTGTTCGCTGGGGAAATCGATCGCTAAGCATTCCAATTTGCTTCTGATCAATTCAATTCAATTACGCTTAGCTTACGCGAGGCGAAATTGAGTTTATTAATAATTACATTTCATCGTTATTTATATTTTGGACAGATTTTTCTTTGTTGCTTTTAACTTCAGTTGCTTGTATTAAAGCAATTTGCTTTTAAGCCTTTTCTGAGAATCGAACAACTACGTAGTTATTAATCTATCTTTTGAAAACTAGGTAGATTGTATTGTATTGTATTGTACCTCTCTTTATGTTGTATGTTTTGTTTATGTCCCGGGTGTGCAATAAAGTATATTTGTATTTGTATTAGATATTACTTTGCAGGGTACTAGGTCGCCTGGATAGGAGGTACTACCCTTTCATTTCTACCGCAAAGCATCAATGTTTGGGTTTGAAGAGTAAGACAACCCTCTTGCAATATATTAATAATAAATACCCGAATAAAAGTTTCAATAAAATATGAAACAAACAGAGCGATGTCCGATAAAGTAGGATAAAAATATTCTGTCGAGCCGTATTCAAAGATCTCCTAAACTTCCTTCAGTTAAGTCTGAATATTAATTTATTTAAGAACGGACCCCTTACTTTGCGAAAGTACCAAAACACTCTTTCCTATATTCTAGAACTCTGTCCTAGGTTATAAAAAAGGTACTTATGTGAAATACACCAACCAGCACTGGGCCCGCATGGTGGATCATGGATATAGTACTCCATTGTGTAAGGAGGTCTATATCCCAAGAGCAGGGGTTTTAGTACCCTAATAATGATCTGTCCTAGATAATAAAAATAAAATTTAGCGTTTTAATAAAATTAATGTCAAATTAACTAATTTATTACTTAATATTTTTACGTAGTAAATTATGTATTCTTTGCTAATATATTGTATTTGAAATTGTTTTATGTAAGTATTTAAATTGAATTTATATTATTTTAGATAAAAGTCCTTTTACCGGACGAGATCTAACATGTGTTTTCATACGTCATAAAGAATTCAAAATCAAAATTATGCCTTTGCAGGATTCTTGCGAAAATGAATTTTTGGTGAAAGGTACTTAAACGTACAATAGAAATTATTTCCATGGCGAGCCAAAAGGGAGAAGGAGTGTAAAGTATACCTACAGTGCATGATGATAACATTAGCAACACGAGTAGGAGTTCCAAACAATATGAAGTAATTTCCAAAAAAAACCGTTTCCATACAACTTTTCCAATTACTTAGACCCGATCGATTTGTATGGGATGTATGCAAGTGAACTTTGTCGTCGTGGTCTACTTTGTAAAGTAAAGTAAAATACACTTTATTGCACAAATATTTTAACATAGACTTACTTACATCAGATAGAAATACAACGCGATACACAGAGATGCTACACGATACAGGGTTTAATATCATCAACAATATCACTGAGGAGTACTGTACACGATCTACATCGACTACGAAAACTATTATAGACCATGTATGCTCGAATCTAAAAACGCATGATTTTCAACTATCGATTATTAATTCATCGATGTCAGACCACAAACAGATTTACTTAGAAATGAAGAAGTACAAACCACAAAGGTATCAAAGAACTCAATACGAAGCAATAGACTACCAGAATCTCTACGAAAATACAAGCGATGTTAATTTTAATACAAATGAACACAATTATGACAACCTAGAACTAACAATCAAAACCAGTATTACGAAGAACACAGTCAGAAAAACAAAGATACTTAACCCGCCACAAAAGGATTGGATAAACAAGGACATTATCAACCACATAAACAAACGGAATGAATTATGGTACAGATACAAAGAGGACCCCGAAAATCAAGACTTGGAAAAAGATTTTACAAAGAAAAGAAATCAAGTTACTGAACTTATTGCGAAGACAAAGAATGGATACTACTATGATGCTTTCAATAAATGTATCAATAAACCAAAGAAAATGTGGAAGCTAATAGACACAATTTCAACTAATAAAATAAAAACTACTTGTGCTCCTTCAAAGCTAATAACAAATTCTGAAACTATTACTGAACCAAGACAAATATGCGAACACTTTAACGTTTTCTTCTCAACAATAGGAACTTTACTAGCTAACGAAATTCCACAAAAATACCATAATAATACTACTTGCACTCTCTCGAAGCCCAATGATCTTATCAAACATAACGAACTGTCACATCTGGAGCCCTGCACCGAAAGCGAGGTCTCCAAAATAATTGACTGCCTTGATCCAAACACTAGCACTGGTATAGACGGAATAAGCACTAAGGCAATAAAATGTATAAAAAACCACATTACTAGGGAACTAACAAATTGCATCAATAAATGCCTAACAAATGGCATCTTCCCAGATAACCTAAAAATTGCCAAAGTGACTCCCATCTACAAATCAGGTTCGAAATCCGATGCAAGCAATTACAGACCTATATCTGTGTTGCCAACCATTTCAAAAATTTATGAAAAGGTTATTTTTAAACGACTGGATACACACCTAATCAAGATAAACTTTATTTACCAACATCAATATGGTTTCCGTCCAAAGTCAAATACGTTGGCAGCAACAAATGACCTCATAACCAAAATTAAAATAAATATTGATCAAAAAAACTTAGCACTTGGCATATTCATTGATCTAAAAAAGGCTTTTGATACAGTCAGTCATTCGCTTCTACTTAAGAAATTGAGCAGCATTGGAGTGGTAGGTAATGCGCATAAAATTTTCGAGTCTTACCTTACTAACAGATTCCAAATAGTCAAAATTAACGAACATCAGAGTGGACCACAGTTGATCACATGCGGAGTCCCACAAGGTTCCATTCTGGGACCACTGTTGTTCTTAATCTACATAAACAACATCAGTGACATATTGCTGCATAGTCAAGTTACACTCTACGCTGATGACACGTGTCTTTTTTACTTTGGTCACTCAATTGATGAAATCACTGTGCAGGCGCAGGAAGACTTATGTATCTTACACAAATGGTTTCAGTATAACCTACTAACAGTCAACACGTCAAAAACAAGCTACATAATTTTCAAAGCTAAAAATAAAAAAATATCAAATGTACACCCTTTGACCATTAATAATGAAGTGCTAAAAGAATCTAAAGAAGAAAAATATCTTGGCTTGATGCTGGACAGTGGTTTGACGTGGAAGGCGCATATTGAACATGTTCGCTCCAAAATGTCATCCCTCTCGGGATTACTGCGTGGCATTGTGCGATGTCTCCCGCGTCAAATTCGCTTTACTATCTACAATTCACTAGTCAAATCTCACCTAGACTACCTTATAGAAATATGGGGCACTGCTGCTAAAACAAACATAAAAGACCTCCAAATTTCTCAAAATAAAATAATTAAAAGACTATTTAACTATGATTTCCTCACACCAACACAAAAAATATATAAAGATACAAAAATAATGAATATTAAACAGTTGTATAGATTCAAAACATGTTTGCTTATTCGTAAAATTTTAACTAAATCCATACATACAGAAATAGAATTTAAAACTGGTGAGATGGGAAGATACCGCACTCGCAGAGCAAACTACCTATGCACGCGCCCACCAAGAACAAATTATGGTAAAAGAAATATAAGATTTGAAGGAGCACAACTATATAACAATCTACCGGCAGATATCAAAAATACAAAATCTTTCGATTTATTTAAAAGACAAGTGAAAGACCATTTTATCACTGACTTGTCTTTGATATAGTACTTTTTGCAACTACCCACATATCAACATTTATTTAAGTTTTAAGTTTCTCTTTTAAGTGAAATGTAATTTCTTGGAGAAATTAAATGATCTTTAACCACAATATAAAATAACAAACCATAGATAGAAAAGGAAATAGTGAAATACAATGGAATGGCTTGCCTCTATGTCATTTTTTGTGATTACTGATTTATTATCTGTGTTCTAAATAGTAGTGATTTGATAAGGTACCTTCTCTCTGGTGCTCTCCAAAAAATATTTAGGATCGGTTAGTTTTTTTATAACAAAACTAATAAATATTGCATGTGAGAAACTTGAGTTATGAAGTGGATTTTATTATGCTGCAAGGCGTCCCCATCCTGGGAGACAACAGTGAGTAAGTATCTGTTACAAGGATGCTTGAGAAGAGGTTGAAATTTGGGCGACTTTTGTTTAGTGTCGTACCAAATTTTTTCTGTAAAGTTATTTCATTTCACGAATTTCTGAAAAAAGGTAATTTAGTTAATTTACTTTTTAACCGGTTAGTCGTAGATTAAAGATAATTGTTGCTTTAGCAACTGTCGGATATTGCGAGTCAACTAAATGGAGATCTCTTTGATGGTTCAATTAAAATGACTCTTCGGAATAAACTATTTAATCTAACTGAGTGGTTCTCTAATTGCCTCTGTTGCCATCAGCCTGTTAATGTTCTCAGTTTTGAGGCACAAACCTCCCCTTGCTCGTTAGGGTAGGGACCATGATCTTTTATATAACTATAGGTTGTCGCACTGCCGGGCAAAGGCCTTCCCTCGTGCTTTCCATTTCTCCCTTAGCAAAATTAAAAACGTGAAGATGTGTGAGAAGGTGAAAAATTGGACACTGTATGTTCTTATTTTTTTGAACCGACTCTCTGCCTGGAAGTTACTTAGCTCGTCTTTCCACCTACGCCTGGACCTGTTTCGACGCCAATATCTTATGGCACTTACTGTATGATTGATCTTTTTGTTAGGAATTCCACTCTCAGCTCTTTTATTGGTTTGGTTCTACAGCAAATAGACCACTACCACGGAAACTATGCCTTGATAATCATGTTTTTTTTTAAATTGACTACTAAACCTGCATTTGACCTCAATTTCGCGTGATGGTAAGCGACGATGAGGTCGACGGTGAAGCATGCGGGTCCAGTAAATGCCTATTCACTCTGGCCTTAAAAATCCCAAGGTTTCGGGAAATACAGACGCCGACAGGCTATTCCATTTCATAGCCGTTCGCATAATGAACGAAGAAGCAAATCGCTTCGTACGAACAGATAGGATATCAACAACATAAGGATGGAACCCCTCCCCGCGCCTGGTACCCCGAAGGCGGAATGGAAATGCTGGAATTAGGTCGTGCAATTCCGATGTGCACTCTCCGAAATGTATCCTATAAAACACCGATAGACAGGCAACCTTGCGCCTATGTTCCAGACTTTGCAGTCTAGCTTCCACCTTCGATTAGTTGTGAGCAAAATAAGCAGAAGTTTTTTTGCACAAAACTTACAAACAGTACTTATACCAGATATACGATACCAGATTTTCACTTGGTCATTTCTTTTTTGTCCTGCAAAACAATGTGTTTTTCCCTAAATTGGCTGCAGGCTGCAGGGTTTTGACGCTTTGTTAGCAGACTGCAAATCCAGAAAATAATTGGACGGCCGCAAATTCGGTTGTTTCGTAATACGTTACACGAAATAAATTAGGTCGATTTGGCTAAGCCCGTGTTTCTGGAATTACTATTCAACTAATATTATTTCGACGCGAGTTTCGAAAGTCAGAATTTACGACACAATGTAGAATTGACAATATTATTTCCCGACTTGATGGCTTAATTGAGGTTTGGTTGCTCGATTCTCGATGATGAGAACGGAGAACCGAAGGTCATGGTTTTTGAGTTTTTAACCTTGGGATATTCAAGGCCAGAGCAAATAGGCATTTATTGGACCCGCATGCTCCATCGTCGACCTCATCGTCGCTTACCATCAGGCGAGATCGAGGTCAAATGCGGGTTTAGTAGTAAAAAAATATATGAAAAAAATCTTTAACTCTTGAAGTATGGGTGCATGTTCAGGCAAAGTAACGTAAGCAAGTAATAACAATTGATATACTGTTTTCTTCAGAATGACATTGGCTATCTAGCGCTGCGATCAGCCTAGGCAGTACCAATTTTGTGGAACCTATATCTCTCACTGATCCTTGTGTCCTCTGAAACAGTGAATACTTGGAGGTCCCTAAACTCTGTTTTGAGTTAAATATTGGTGAATGAGTAAATACATGTAGGGGATGTATCAGAGAAAGATATGATTTAAAATAATCAGAGAAAGGAGGTCAAGGAGGAGGTTAGTATTTTTTTAAGATATTCATACATAAAGTTTACGACATAGCGTCCCTGCGCCTCTTCCATTTTTTTCCATAAAGAGAGAAAACGAGCAAACGGGTCACCAGATGGTAATGTAATATGGTGTGCTGGGGTTGAGGTTTAGGATATGTAGTTAAACCATTTGCATCACTTAATAGTGATTAGTCACTTAATAATTCACACAATACAAACAATGATTAAACTAAAACATGTAGGATATCAATGCGCTGAATGCTAACTTACTTCTGTATTATATACTACTAAAATAGTACGCCTCATACGTGAGATAATCCTTGTTCGTGAATTAAAAGCTAGCTATAAAATAATCGACCTCATCGTCGCTTACCATCAGGCGAGATCGAGGTCAAATGCGGGTTTAGTAGTAAATATGGGATATAGCGGACGCTACATTCCTACAAAAAATTGCGCAAAGTAGAATTGATTGTCCTGAGCTCCTTAGCAAAATTTCATTGACGGTTCCCAATTAAAATTTACGGAGTAACAGGTTACTTCGCGTCCCTAAGTGTCACACAAATTACAGAAAGAATAGCTATCTAGTAAGAGCATGTGCAGCATTTAACCAGCTAAGCAATAACCCTACTATCTCTTCAACAGTAGTCCTGATTCCGTAAAATCCTTACTCTCTAACGAATTTTCCTCTGCCTATCTGTAATTGTACATGGTTGCTAGATTAAGAGTTTTTTTTTAATATCTGTGGAAGCTTATAAATGGCTATTGTTTTTATATATGTATATGTAACTTGTAAATAAGGCTGTAAGCTACCCAAATAAAATAAAATAAAAAATAAAATAAAAAATAAAATAAAAAATAAAATAAAAATAAATAAAAAAATATCTTTATTTTATTGCTTATTTTACATTACGTGTAGATGGATGAATAGATCCAACAGGATAACTCACGTACGACTACACTACAGTAACAGGTCTGCATCGCCCATAGCATAGACATTATCTCACCTTACTAAACTAGTGCAGTAAGTTTTCAATGCACTGCTAACCTTGAGGACTTAGATGAAGTAGCTCATGTGCCACTATTATTCCTTACGCAGGTTCTATCAAACTTCAAACCGAAACACAGCTGGATGGCTTTCACGCAATCATCGGAAAAAGGGTTGCTTCCCTGATGCACCGTGTATATAGCAGTCCAGCAGCATCCTGTTGACGTTTGCCGAGTCCCCTGACTCCTCGATTCTGAGGCACTGGATATACCTGCATGTCAATGCGAAGTAGTCGTCCAGTGCTTTGGGGTCGGTACCATCATCAGCAGCCTACTCTAGTCCACTGCTGGACATAGGCCTCTCCCAGGGCGCGCCATTGAGCCCGATCTTCGGCTCTTCTCATCCAGTCGCTGCCAGCCACCTTACGCAGATCGTCGCACCATCTAGCAGGGGGGCGTCCCACACTACGTTTGCCCAAACGCGGTCTCCACTCCAGAACTCGTCTACCCCAGCGGTTGTCGGTTCTGCGACAGATGTGACCGGCCCACTGCCACTTCAGCTTGCTAATCTTATGAGCTATGTCGATAACTTTTGTTCTATGCCGGATCTCCTCATTTCGGATTCGATCCAGCAGAGATACTCCGAGCATAGCTCTTTCCATAGCACGCTGAGCGACTTTCAATTTGTGAACCAGTCGCACCGTCAGTGTCCACGTTTCGGCTCCGTAGGTCATTACTGGTAGGACGCACTGGTTAAAGACTCTTGTCTTTAGACATTGAGGTAGACATTGAGGTATGGGCGACGAGAAGATGTGACGCTACGACATGGGATGCTTCAAAAAGAACGTTAAAAAAGTCCTCTCCCTCCACGGCCGGCAACACACAAGCAATACCCCTGGTACTGCACGTGTCTCTAGGCGACGGTGACTACTTACCATCAGGTGGCCCGTCTGCCTGTTTGTCGTAGCTAAAATATATATTTAAAAAAAAGAATTGAATAGCAATAAATTGCTATTCCGCAGAAATAGGTAAAAGGCGTACCTCCCCAGGCTGACATTGCAGAGATCCAACCTAAAAAAACGGTTGACATCAGGTGGTCTGCTCATCTGCAATTGTCTGAAACTTTAGTATTATGTAGTTGATTCCTGATCCTGTATCTGAATGCTCACATAGGGCCGGGAAAGATGTTACTTACGGGAGAGTGACAGTGAAATGGGTTAATAACTATTTATGATAGTCAGGATGTTCGGTAGACTGACGTGAACGTTTCGGAGGACGGAACTGTACGCCAGTTAGAATGATAGCAAAATTACTCCGGTCCTTTTAATTTCCGAGCTGTTTAAAATTGACACACAAATGCGTTGCGCCTAAATGCGAAAATAAATACATTTTCAGTTTATTTGACAATTTTATTACAATTAGACATTAGGCAATTGGCATCTGGCTCAGCAGGAGATACTTGCGTGTAATAATTACACAGCGCTTGCTTGCTTATCGTATAGTGGCCAATCTATTTTGTCAGAGTTGTTCAGACCGCCCGTAGGCCTCTGACATGGCTTAACGACTGCTGTCGGCAGCAACCGGGACCAACTGCTTAACGTGCTTTCCGAGGCACGGAGGAGCTCAGATGAAATATGCCACTCGCGGTCACCCATCCAGGTACCGACCGCGCCAACGTCACTTAACCTGCAAAAAATCAAAAAATCACTTTCGGACCGTGCTCGCAACTAGGCTACGAGCTCCTCACAGCGCTGATTTTCAGCCAGACCCTATATAAAAATAACTAAAAATCTGCGTCAATGAAGATTACATGAAGTTTTTTTTATTACCATTTGGTATAGAAATTACCAACAAGACTCCTGAAAAAATAACTTCGATTGAAGGACAACGCACTCTTGTGGTAACCGTTTTACTAATATACCAATTTTTTTGAAAAACCATGTAACCACAACCAGATTGGACTAATTTGGAAACCAAGAGTTTTTCTTCCAGAAGTAAATGCTGTAACCATTGAAATTGAAGGTGTGGGCTCTGAATATATAAGCCGAAGAAATTCTTTAGGTAAGGATGTATATTCGGTCCCAACTCCCTAGATTTTAACGAGTGTCAAAATATAAGGTGTGGGCTCTGAATATATAAGCCGAAGAAATTCTTTAGGTAAGGATGTATATTCGGTCCCAACTCCCTAGATTTTAACGAGTGTCAAAAAATTTTTATTTTTTTTATTTTTGTTTATGTATAACTAAACCCGCATTTGACCTCGATCTCGCCTGATGGTAAGCGACGATGAGGTCGACGATGGAGCATGCGGGTCCAGTAAATGCCTATTCACTCTGGCCTTGAAGATCCCAAGGTTGTAGGTTTCGGGAAATACAGACGCCGGCAGGCTGTTCCATTCCTTAGCCGTTCGCATAATGAACGAAGAAGCAAATCGCTTCGTACGAGCAGATGGGATATCAACAACATAAGGATGGAACCCCTCCCCGCGCCTGGTAGTCCGAAGGCGGAATGGAGATGCTGGAATTAGGTCGTGCAATTCCGATGCGCACTCTCCGAAATGTAGCCTATAAAATACCGATAGACAGGCAACCTTGCGCCGATGTTCCAGACTTTGCAGTCTAGCCTCCACCAGCGATTCGTCACCTATAAGGCTATTGATATATGACGTCCTTAATAAGTCTTTACTTGACAGCAAAAGCTATTCAAAATTGTCATAAAAATCCGTTACATGTAGATTTTTAACTACCAACGAGAAACCTGAAAAAATAAAAAAAAGACTAAGTAAAGACAATCAGAATGGTCTAATTTGTAAGCCTGTAACCATAAGAAGCGGTGGCAGAGAAAAAAAAATGACGTTGAAAGAAAGAAAGAAAAACATTAATTTAACATTGCATTATGCAACATAAACAAAAAAAAAGTAAAAATTTACTATATGGTACTTACTTACAATTAAAACATTTTGATTTGTATTGATTTGCCAAGATTTGTTCTCCCATATGAAATTAGGGTTCCTATTGAATCCCTTCCCCCTAAAATCAGAATCGTCTGATTATGTTCCTAGGTAGGTGCTTACTTATACATTTTTTCTACAATCTCGATTTTTTTAAGTTACGTTTAATATTTACTTCGTAACTGTTATTTTAATAAAAGTCGGTGTTGTTTAGAACAGACTGGGGATTATATTCAGTGAAACGTTTCAGCTGTCAAAGCCAGGACTTGTTGTTGATAAACAGCTACCAATTCTAGCGTATCAAACGCCACTATGTTAAATAGAGGCGATATCGCCAAACCCGATTTAGCAACAAACAAACATTATATTCTAACGTTTGTCGTTAATTTGGAATTTAAACTATAGTAAGACATTTAGTACATACATACATTTAAGACATACAGTAAGACAAGACAACACAGGACATAAAGACACGACTAGACATGCGGGAGGTCCGGGTTCGAAACCATGCAATGCCATGTACCAATGAGTTTTTCCGATTTTATCGAAGACTTACGTACATTTACCGACTGTTCTAACGGTGAAGGAAAACATCGTGAGGAAACCTGCATGACTGAGGAAATTGAAAGTGTTTGAAGGCATCAATCAGTACTGGGCCCGCTCGCTGGATCATGGCCCTTTTCCCTCTTGAACAAGGGGAGGCCTGTGCCCCAACACTGGGGACATTAATAGGCTGATGATGATGATGAAGACATTTTAAAGATGTGATTAATTTTCCGACTTTCATTAGTGAGTAATCCGAACCTAAATTAATCATATTTTATTATGTTTGTTGTTATTTATTGACTGGTAATCATTTCTGCCAATCGCCATGATTCGTTTGATCCGTTATTTCTATAGAGGTTTCCGTCGTATTGACTACTGTTAGGGTGCTTAAAATTATAGATACCTAACTGAAATATTTGATAACATTTGCAAGCAAGATCCTTTGTGTTATTCAAGAAAATATCAGAATCACAAAATACTAAATATTACAAATATTTGTAGCATCCGAAACATTTACTGAAGGCGAAATTTTCCGAAAACCCGAGGTCAGATCTCACGTTACTCAGGTCAAGCTTAGTTATTCTGGTTAAGTATGAGCTGGTCCATAAGGACTTGCCAAGTTGACGTTGGTTTTTGGACACCCTGTCCCTGTACGTACCTATGTATGTATTTCGAGAGCGTCGGTGGCGTCGTGGCTAGGACGTCGGACTCCCATGCGGGAGGTCCGAGTTTGAAACCAGGCAATGCCTTGTACCAATGAGTTTTTCGTATTTTTCGAAAGACTTACGTACATTTACCGACTGCTCTGACGGTGAAGGAAAACATCGTGAGAACACCTACACACTGAGATAACCAATGTGTGAAATGGGGAAGGCACAAAGATCCTTAAGGGTTGAAGTGCCGCTGGGGTTTTTCCCGGCGTGTTTACGAGATTGTGACTAAAATTGGATGTTTATGGATATATATTTTTTGAATAATTATCTTCTTCTTCTAAGTCGTGTTCCTCATTGTGAGGGTCGTGATCATTCTAAGAATAGAACGACTGTCTTGACATATTTAAATCTGCCACGAAATATCTCGACCCTCGGCAATGAGGAACACGATTTAAAAGGAAGGAACTGAATAACTATGTTTTAAAAACAAATAATATCAATGTATACTTTAGTAGCCAATTTAATTTAGTATTGTTAAGACATCTGTCACAGGAGACGTTATTATTACGTCTCCTACTAACTGAGTGAAACATTCCGGCCGTCAACTCCAGGCATTGTTGACAATTAATTATGAACACAATACAATGACTGCGCTCCAGCGACACCCATTCTCATTGTTTTTAGAATTACGAATCACTCGGGGGGCAACACCGAGTTTTGAGTGGTCGGTTTATTTAAAATTTTTAAATCAACATTATTGTCGTGATTTTATTCTGAATTGTGTATCAATTAGAGCGGTCCTTGAGCGATCATTGTTTTCTCTGTATATCCAGGTAATTGGCCTCAATTCTCAATTCTTACTTGCTAAATTATCGAAAACTCTTACTCAATCACACACAATGAAGAATTTCTTTATATTGAACTTGAAGGAGCACTCAAGAAGACACTGCACACAACTAGTGCGGAACACGCCCAACACACTGCCACAACATCATCTCCTATTCAACCGGGTAGTAATCCCGTGGAACGGCCTACCTGACCAAGTTGTGAATGCTGAAACTATAAACCAGTTTAAGAACAGATTAGACAGCCACTTACGAAATGTGAAGAAACAGGCCAACTAGCATTAGCTGCCTGCCTGCTAAACCAATAATAATAATAATAATCTTGTATAGTGAGCGTAAAATATGCTTTAGATTTGGCAGCCATGCAGGAATAGACGTCATTCTACTGTTTTTTGACGTGGAACGTCTTTGTTTCGGTACCCACTAGAACGCCAAACGAGCGACATTAAATGTACCTCTATTAGTCATCTAAAATTGTTACGAGTATGTAAATATATCTCAGGAACCCATTTGTTTGCTTTATGTTGTTACTTTATGTTCTACAGTCTATCACCCATATTAACCTACATTTCAACTATTCTTAAAGGGACATTAAGATACTTTATCGAACGAAAAGGAATGCCTCTATGTGTTATCATGAAAGCACTGTTTCTTTGAACTTTTGTTTTTCCAACGCTCCTTTATTAGTTGAATAAATATTTTCCTTTCATTTTCCCTTTACGATAAAGTTTGTTTTAATATAAAATCAGAGCGCAGACGGTTCAATGGCGCAGAGTTTCCCAATCATGAAGGTTTTTGCAACTATCTCTGAAATATTAAGTTTTTAAAAGAACCTAACGCTTGGCGAAAACATGCGGTGCATTGTGGAAAATTCTTTGGCGAATTTTTCAATGGGTTTTAAAAATCAGATAAAGAAATTTCACGAACGAGTTTCTACACATTATAAATAGGTATGAATTAGGTTAATAAATTAATACATTGCAATTTGTAACTACACCGTTCGACCAGCTGTTACCAACCCTTAAGATGATCTTATAAGTGCATTCTGGAACGACCTTTTAAGACCTATGTTTTATTTATGCCTGACACAATTCAACGAATACTCATTTGCGTAAAATTCTGAAAACGTATATTCTCTAAAGACCGCGGCATTAAGAGCGTGTGCTGATAGACATCACTTGATGTTCAGCACTATGGATTTTGCCCTGGGGTCGGATAGTAAAACATATGGCAAAAGTGTCATAGGCTCAGCATCCGATCTTAGACTAGATAAGTTATAATTAAACAAATAAACATTTTATTTATTTATTCAAATCAAAATCAAATCAAATCAATTTATTTTCGGAACAACAGAGGTTCAATTTTTGAAACTTAAAGGCAGACATGTGGGACAGAGAGTTGGTGCGTTCACCGGGACCTACCCGAACCCGGTCAACACACGAACCCAGTGTCTGATTATCGGACAATCATGTTTGCCCGCTATCATCTTCAGAATGCCCTTGTGACCGCCCTCCACTCTGTGCAGCAAGGAGGCGGTCTTCTTGCGCACGATCGCATGGAAGCCGTCGGTGCGCGCCTCCGCAAACATTCCGCAAATATTCGTGTGTCAGTTCGAATTATACACAATAACAGTACAAATAAACAAATAATAGTTTTTTTTTCTAGTTTATAAATTAAAAAATTAGCCTGAGGATTTGACAGGCATCCCTTAGAAATTACTTATTAAAACAACAATATTTTCAAGCATAAAACTTTGATAAAGAAAATGGGACTGCGTTTTTACTCAATACTAAAGACGCTAAAACACCCTAAATCTTCTATATTTTTGCTATCTTTATTCCACACACAAATACTGAGACATCTGGGAATTTCTCTCAAACTCGGCTGCAAGTCTGAATAAGTCAAAGCTTCTTAGTAAACTTTACCGACGAATGTACCGACAATAAAATATGTATTTTAACTCGAATAAACTTATTTCAACGCACTGTTCTCGCAATTTTGTGCTATAATCCGTTATTCTGGCTGGACTTCTGGAACCGTGATGATAAGACTGATGATGAAGTAAGTATAAGTACTATCACTTTCTCGAACTTTGTTTCCTACATCTTTAAACTCTTTCCTTTTATCTACACTGGTTGTTATTCTGCTTTTCCTGTATGTTATGTACTCATTATGTATTTTAGTTTATGTAGTCTATGTATTAATTTATGTATGTTTATCATTATTTATTTAAGTATTCATATACATATATATCTGCCTATTTTTTAATGTACTTAGTAAGTATAGAATGGTATTTACCTTGGTATTTATAAGTATGTCATTGTTGTGTAAATAAAATTCTCTTATATATCGTTATCCATATTGATTGCACACCTACTATCTCTTTCTCGAAATCATTTCCTCTGCCCGAAGGTTGCCCGGAAGAGATCGATTTTAGCGATAAGACTGCCTAAATTGTACCTTTTTTTATGTATAACTAAACCCGCATTTGACCTCGATCTCGCCTGATGGTAAGCGACGATGAGGTCGACGATGAAGCATGCGGGTCCAGTAAATGCCTATTCACTCTGGCCTTGAAGATCCCAAGGTTGTAGGTTTCGGGAAATACAGACGCCGGCAGGCTGTTCCATTCCTTAGCCGTTCGCATAATGAACGAAGAAGCAAATCGCTTCGTACGAGCAGATGGGATATCAACAACATAAGGATGGAACCCCTCCCCGCGCCTGGTAGTTCGAAGGCGGAATGGAGATGCTGGAATTAGGTCGTGCAATTCCGATGCGCACTCTCCGAAATGTATCCTATAAAATACCGATAGACAGGCAACCTTGCGCCGATGTTCCAGACTTTGCAGTCTAGCCTCCACCAGCGATTCGTCACCTATAAGGCGCTTAGCGCGTTTCTCCACTGAGTCAAGGGCAGCCAGTTGGTTACTTCACTATTTCCTTTTCTTTGTTTGTTGTATTCTATTTGTGCAATAAAGTGTATTTTACTTACTTACTTTACTTACTATGGCGGTTCAATTGTAAGTCTCTAGTGATTTTTAATCCCGGATAGTAAGATACAAACGTCTTCTTCTAAGTCGTATTCCTCATTGCTGAGAGTCGTGATCATACTAAGGATACGGACGGACGGATTACTGATTCTGACTCATCAGCTAGTACATCTAATTCATTTAATAGTGAATAAATTACAACTATAATATATTTCGGTTACTTTTGTACTTCCTTTATTTTCCCTGTCGAAATAAAGACATTGACTAGGTATTAATATTTATTAAGCCTTTCTATAATAATACAAATACTCGCAACCTTTGAAACGCAATTCACTAATAAAATTATATCGAATAATTTTAAGACTATGTTTAATTATGTATGTTTAAAAAATGTTTTACACCCCTGAAATGTCACTTTGACAATGACATTTGTTTGTTTATATTTTTATCTCGGATTTCATTTCTAAGTTTAGTACATTTTACCTGCACAAAAAGTACAGGGCATTAAATTATTACCTACTGTGATGAGAGGAGCGTCGGTGGCATAGTGGCTAAGACACCGGACTCCTATGCGGGAGGCCCGGGTTCGAAACCGCGTAGTGCCATGTACCAATGAGTTTTTCGTATTTTTCGAAGACTTACGTACATTTACCGACTTCTCTAATGGTGAAGGAAAACATCGTGAGGAAACCTGCACACTGAGATGACCAGTGTGTAAAATGGGGTAGGCACAATAGATCCTCAAGGATTGAAGTGCCTCTGAGTTATTCCCGACCCCTTATCATAAGATAAGAAGATAAGATGTTTTAATAACGGGTTAAATGTCTTTTGAGCTGTCCAATGTGTAATAGAATAGTCAAGCTACTTTGTTGCTAATGCTTTGTTAATAATGTCAATACATTATTCAAGAAAGTAAAGAAATCGTAACAAAAACGTATTGCGATAGGGTTCCACAAGTTACAGCTTGCTGTCGTCACATGATGATGAGCTACATACACATCTCTTGTTCTTTGTCGTTTATGAACAAAATATAAAATATAATCGTAAATCGTAATCGGGAGGCTTCATTCGGGAGCTGGGGAGGCGGTTGAGGGAGAGGGGGTGTGACCCCCGATCGGGATACTTCCTGGCCCAGCACCTTTCTCTCGCTATTCAGCGAGGAAATGCAGCATGCATAATGGGAACATTTGGGCGGGGTGCGCTAAAAGGCGGCCTTTTTGACTAAGCTTCTCACGTACTTAGTGACAAAGTTTTAGATTCATTGTAAGTTATAATATAATTATATTTTGTGACGATTTATTAAATATATCGTAAATTATAAGTTAGTAATACTATAGTAATAATACCAAAACCATGTACGCCTTAGCGCCAAAAATTTACAACATCGTAAGGAAACCTGCACACTGAGATTACCAGTGTGTAAAATGGGGTAGGCACAAAAGATCCTTAAGGGTCGAAGTGCCGCTGGCCGCTGTACCGCGGGGTTATTCCCGGCCTACTATCATAAGATAAGATAAGATACTGTGATGGTAGATGCCGCTCAGACGATAGAAACACTAGGTGGTAAGGCGGGATTACACGACTTTTATTTGTCAAATCATCACAAAAGTCCAAATCATCACAAAAGTCCTTTACAAAAGTAAGTTAATTAGCAAAAAATTGTATTAAAAAGCTTTATAGTCCCCGTTTTCACATTACATGTAGACACAGCTTTGGTTACATTTATCGTAACATTTTTTTTCAGTGAACTAACTGTAACTAAAGTCAACTACGAGCAATAAAAGTTGCGATGACTCTGTGGGGACATATCACTCGCAGTCTCGGAGCCTGATACTGATTTCGATTCAGGGCACGTATGTTTTTCTGAACTTACGTTCCAATTTATTACTGGATTTATGGAAAAGGTGCCCTAGGGTTTAAGAATTGGGTGTAAGATCAAGTACACATTGTCATTCCTTCTGTAGTGAAGAAAATTATGAGGACATCGTTCGCTTGGCACAGTGGATGCCTGCATAAGGACAGCCATGAATATGGTTTGCTTTCGATTCCAATATCTTTCTTTCTTTCTTTAATTATGGCCTCTGCTAGTGTACACACTGCAATTTGGCCAATGACCGTATCTTGAAAATTACTCGAACGTTTTGGCGTCTATTTTGAAAAAAAAAACAGTTTACCAACGTCGAGATTATGGGAGAGTCGTATGCATCAGGAATGCCTAGTATAGAATGCCTTGCATTCCAAGTGCAATTGGAGGTTAGGTTGCCGAATTCACACCATCTGTAGTTTTTCACTCCCATTTCACTGTCTTATATAACGTTCACTTATCACGGATGATTTTTTGGTAAAATACACTAGTTTTACGAAAAAATAACCACTGTAAACCATTTTTAAACAATAAAATAGGCCGAACACGCCATGACAGCATGAACGTTCAACATAACCCAATTCTTTTGTTTCTTTGTCCAGAAATATTAATTTGTCGACCTGGGGTAGTGATTATTGCACGGATCGACATGCAAAAATTTAAATGATATTTTAACCCATCTCGTTCACTCGCATAGATACGGACATAAGTGTGAGCGTAACAACACTTTCTACAGCCGCTCGACTTTGCATGTCTTTGCAACGTACAGTCCTCTAGCTATGTCAAATTTCTGCAATCTGAAATGTACCTTATGCATTCACCATGGACTTCAAATTTGAATGTTGACAGATGGTATACTTTAGCTAGTAGTCGACTGATACCAGTGCTCAGGTTCACAGATATTTCCAACGGGATATATGAATGTATCATCTAAAATAAGTATGGAAACCCAGTCGTAATTTTGCACCTTAAAACAAACATAGTTGTTTGTAAAGCCTTACAACTTACACCTTCTCACACTTACAACAATCTTACATTTATTACCAACAGTACTGTTCAGGCCTAACCTTAATGGAAGAAGTGTCTCGCAATTTACATAAAGTCCTTAATTAAATGGGCACTTGAAACCTTCTTTCTTATTAAAGTAGGTTCTTGTTAACCTTTTACTTTAGCAAGTTTCAACAAAAATTATTTGCCGTTATCCGTTATACCTTCCTTTCTACAAAGTGGCTCTTTATCAAACTTTTCATTTGTTTTGTTTTGTATTCTTACTGCTACGAGCAGCGACTTTAGTTTCTTGAAAAACATAAAGGTTTCTCACATTAGTCAACATTTTATTTAGGAGTTCTACACGTGAGAATATGAATGAATTTATGTAGGTACTCAAAAATAAAAACATAACGGCGAATAAAATGCCTTGTCTTTTTCAAATGCATTCGAATCCGCACACTAACGGAGATTTTTTATTTTTTATTAATTTATTCTTTTACACTTTTGTGTACAGGTGAGCTTAATGCCTTGCTGCATTCTCTGCCAGCTGACCTTTGGGCATGCAGATATTTTATGGCGGTGCAGTGGCAATAAAAATCACAAAGCAACTTAATAATATGATAATTATATATATTAAAATAACAATATACTTGTATAGTATACTAATATACAATACTAGTATACATATACAATATAATTTACTTATATAATATGCATAAATACAATATAATTAAATACATACGAAATAATAATAAAATAAAATATCGTGTAGCAATGTTAAATTCTTAGCCATCAATTTCAACTTTCTTTGTTTACCTTCACCATTAGAACAGCATAGCATAGCATAGCATAACTCTCACGTCCATAATCTCCGGGGTGGTAGACAGGGGAACCACCTTCACTAATTTAACATAATATTGACGAATCAGAATGCATGGGTGATTATTATTGGTATTTCCTATGTATTTTACCTATTTTCTTATCTATTTGTGAATTGTGTTCGAGTAAACACAACCTAGTTATTCTAGTCTATATAACTAGATATCTCAGTAAGCCAGAGTAGTCTCAGTCTCATTAGAGCTTTCCTACGAGCTTTCTACAAAAACAGCTTTGTAGAATTCGTTAGTACACTGAAAGCGTACTACACCTACCGATGTAGAAGACTTCGTAGATATAGGACATCTATGGATAGATAACCGATGGAACACATCGTAAGTTAGCGCAGTGGGCGGAATTCAGAGTATACTTCTAACAATCACTGTCACAAAAACAGTCACTATGTACGATTTTATAATAAGATACCAGATGCTGTAATAAATATAACAGAAACAATTTAAGACCCACATAAGACGTACCTTATGTAAAAAGGGTTATTATAAAATAAATGACTATTTAAATAATAAAGAGGTTTGGTCCTACATTCAGTTCCAGCTCTGCTCTGATTGTATTCATAATTATTGTAAGATATATTTATTTCAACAGATGTGCTGCTGAAAGTTTCTTGCGCCGCTTCTTTCCTTTCAGGTATAGCACCTTACGAAGCGGTGGTAGAGTAAAAAAGAATGACGTTGTAAAAATGTACTATAAGGTACGAGTACTTACAATAAAAACATTTTGATTTTTGACATAGGACAGTTACAAAATTTGTAATTGTACTGTGATTTAATTACAAAACAATAGGTATTTGTTGTTAATTTTTATGCCCCTTTACAGCTGCTACAATCTTAATTTTTAAATTTAATACAAAGATATAGATTTTAAAAAAATATTTAAATATTAACTTAATCTTATTTTGGTATTTTTTTTTTTACAAATTATGTGAATCGGCTGGTATGATCGATGTCTCTTAGCTTATTCTATTCTTCACAGTCATTATGTTGAATCTTGCGGTAAAATTTTGACTTTCTTCAATTAATTATCGTAATAGCAATATAGAACCTTACATAAGCATTGTCAAAAAGCTTTAATTAAACTTTTAACTAATTATAAGATTTTCGTCACATCTAAATGTTTTCAACTCAAGCACTTTCCTTCTGTTCCTTTGTCCATAGACTGACAGAAGGAGTTATTTCGTGATGAAGATTTTCTGAAATGAAATAATATTCACTTCTGTTTGTGTTTTCGCTAACCTTTCCTTGAGAATCGAATAAAAACACATTTTATTTTGGGTTAGATCTTATCTATTTATTAGAAAGAACTTAAAAAGCTTTGCTGAATGGGAGCATTTGGTAATTTGTTCAATATGAAACTACAACCAGTATGTAACATACGTCGTTACATACTGACATAGGGTAGTTACGTAATATTTTTTAGGTTATCGTCAACCTACATTACGACACCATATTAATATTTCATGGGATTGGATTCAAAACTAGTAGTTTTATTGTGATGTAATTTAATTTTTTTTTATGGCAGTTATGCCATCTGGAATAACTTAAATGGCTATAAGGAAGATAACTTGGACCACGCAAGTTATTTAAGTATCTATTTCATGATCATAGAAAAACTATTATATACAATTAGCCATTGTAAAATTAGTTTTTTTTCTATTCTGATACTCGCTTCGCGCGTATCAAATACGAAAGAACTCATTTTACAATGGCTGTAATTACGTGACGGTTGCATAAACTCCTATACCAGTCGTACTTTTAAATTAAATTTTAACAGATCTGGAAAAACCGTGGCGTGACAGGTATTCGTAAGTGGAGTAGCAAAATATTAGCTAACTATTTCAGTGTGCAGTTTTCCTCACGATGTTTTCCTTCGGTAGTAATAGGTAAAAGAGGTACCACTCCAGGCTGACTCCGCACAGAATTAAACCACATTTCCAAGCACAATTGTCCACTTTTAAAACAAGTTTGTAATTTTATACGTCCTCGTACAACAAAAACAAATAAAACATGTTCTCTGGATAAATGGGGAGAGAATACCTCATTCAAGGCTTCACGTCCACAACCGCTTGGTGCTTCTACATTTGACTGAAGAGGACAATTACACTTACGGACAAATTAAAATGAACATGATACAATTTTGATCATTTACTTCTTCTGCGCATCTAAAACCTTTGGGAAAACCTTCGCAGATTGAAATCCTGCTCGCGGAAAACTTTTCACCTTTTTATAATTTATTTTAAATTCATGAGAAATGCATAATAAATAAAATTGGTTAACCTTTGGGAAGTTGGTTTTACAAACTTACATTCTGTAGTAGCAATATTTAATGGCATTAATGTTTTCCTTGTTACGGTTTCAATGATTTTTATTTCCCTTCGAAATATTTTTTATCCTCCGCATTTACATAAAAATTTAGCCTTTGATGTTGAAGTATTTAAATCTCGACAGTAAATCTGGCGGGTATGTTCCTTATTTTGTGAATCTTATAACTCCTGCTTTAGGCGACATTCAGTGTGGCTTGATTATTCGTTTACGATGGAAGCAATTTTGAAGAGGTTGTCATGTACTGCAAAAAAAATTATCTTTTACTTTTTAATACACAGTCTGCAGCATTAGTAGGGCGAACTTTGTAGCTAAAAGAAAATGAACTTCAGAACATCAAGCACTTTTTAAATTACCCCTCAAATTGAATGTGAACAAGGATGATGAAGTTGATCATTGGTCGGTTACAATCATCATCTTTAGATAAACACTTTCGCAGCCGATCATGTCCTTTCTAACCACATGAAACACTTTACTCTTTTATGTCAATTTCAATTTAGATTTGTATTAATAAGGATTGACTCAACAATAACAAGCGTAATTGAAGGCAAACGAGATTGCGATTGGAAGAACCATTTGGAAGCTCAGGATTTCGTTTTACTAATGAGGTATAAAACTAATTGGTAACTACGACCATAAACATGTTATGTAACTGATTCAGATAGTTTATCGATCTGATTAATGATTCAAAAAGGTAAATGTATACTTATTAATTTTTTTACATGTTCTTTGTTTATGACAATTTTTTTTTCTTTACTGAATGGCCCCTGCTAGTGATTATCACTGCAACTTGGCCAATTACCGTGTTAGAATCTTGAAAATAACTCGAACGTTTTGGCGTCTGTTTTGATAAAACCAGTTTACCAACGTCGAGATTAAGGGAGAGAGAGAGAGAGAGAGAGAGAGATCGTGTGCACTAGGAATGCCTAGTGTCTTGCATTCCAAGTGCAATGGAGGTTAGGTTGCCGGATCCACACCAACTGTAGTATTTCACTCCCATTTCACTGTCTTATATAACGTTCACTTAACACGGACGATTTTTAGATAAAATACACTAGTTTTAGGAAAAAATAACCACAGTAAACCGTTTTCAAATAATAAAATAGGACGAACACGCCATGACAGAATGTACGCAATATTGTCATAGGAGGTTATGTACCTCCTATGACAATTTGTTTGTTATTAACTGTAGGTACAGATAATTGAAAGATAAAACGTTATATATTTATATCAAACTGTAACATTGTTTTTAGAAATAAAAATTCTCATACTTTTTATAACGATAAAAAGAAAAAAAAATATTTATCCCGGCCGCCCGTGTACTTAATTACTTGTATCGTTGAACCTAACCTATCCAGTTTCTTTTGTATGTGGCTGTGGATAAAGCAGATGCTTTTCTTATTGTTATACCGTCATTCACACCACACAATAGTGGGTAAATGAACGTTGTCTATATATAGGTACGTAACTTTGTCCCGGAGTGTATTATGAGTTATTAGGTTGGAAACAGATTTCCATTGAGTATTTTTTCTTTTTTCCGCATAGAAATAGCCCGTCTTTGGAGTAATTAGAGAGGTTTTGTAGGTATTGGGTATAAGTGATGCTGTAACCTATATAGTATCTAGGGATTAAATAGGTAAGAGATGGGATAATTACCTATGGATTTATCTTATATTCTTATCTTATGATAGTTGGCTTTATGTGCTACTTTAAAGTTTATGAAACAAAAATCTTGTAAAATAGAAATAATGTCAACTTAATTAATAAATAATTATAAATAAACCTCCCCCCTTGCCGCTCCCGATGCAAAGGTCCCCATAACGCTTTCGGCGTTACCGCGCTGGATCGCTATGCGTTACCGCGCTGGATCGCTATGCGTTACCGCGCTGGATCGCTATGCGTTTATCGCTATCCTTTGCACCAGGAACGACTCGGAGCGATATGATATTATGATAGTTATATATTTCTACTACCTATGATGAAGGTGGTTCCCCTGTCTGCCCCTCTGGGATTATGGACGTGACAGTTATGCTATGCTATATATTTCTGTAGGTACGTTTGAAGGAACGTTAATTGAACTTGGCATCCAGTTAGATCTCAATTCTATTAACGGCGAAGCCGACAGGCATATTGGTTCCTTGCACCGAACTTGGCACCGTTTTTCACATTTATGTTTTTGGTGGGATCTTATCTTCTTATCTTATGATAGGGGGGCGGAAATAACCCAGCGGCACTTCGACCCTTGAGGATCTTTTGTGTCTACCCCATTTTCCACACCGGTCATTTCAGTGTGCAGGTTTCCTCACGATGTTTTCCTTCACCGTTAGAGCAGTCAGTAAATGTACGTAAGTCTTCGAAAAATACGAAAAACTCATTGGTACATGGCACTGCACGGTTTCGAACACGGACCTCCCGCATGGGACTCCGGTGTCTTAGCCACTGTGCCACCGACGCTCTTACCTAAGGGTGAGGAGCTCGTAACCTAGTTGCGAGCACGGTCCGAAAGTGATCGTGCAGGTTAAGCGACGTTGGTGTGGTCGGTACCTAGATGGGTGACTGCTAGTGGCATATTTTTCATGTGAGCTCCCTCCGTGCCTCGGAGAGCACGTTAAGCAGTCGGTCCCGGTTGTTGTCGTTCGACAGCAGTCGTTAAGCCATGTCTGATGCCTACGGACGGCCTGAACATCTCTGACAAATAGGTTGGCCACTAACCATACGATAAGCAAGCAAGCAACTTAAAGGTGTAACTAAATAGTTTATTTATACCTAAGTACGTGTCAATATCATAGAAATATATATTTTTATCGGTTATAGTTAGGTATAGTTAAATCATATAATCTTATAGGACTGCAATTGACATTAAATCTCAGATAATGTTCTATAATTGTATTTTACATTCTTACTACCCACACTTGTACCGGCGACTCCATTATCTGATTTAGCTATAGTTATTAACACTGAGTTGAGGCCCTTTTCACAACAACAGCAGACCATCAAACATGATTTCAATACGTTTACCTTTGACTACATAATTATTTTATCATAATTATTACTGTTTCGGTCATTGCTGTGTGAAATAAACATATTACTTACTTTTTTTTATCTTAATAGAGTAGATATTAAGATTAGATATACTCGTCGTAGAACACGAAACGTCGTCTGAGACCTGCAAATGAAAATATTTTGCATATAATATTCTTAAAAGAGAATCGTAAGCGTAATGGAAAAATATTTGATAACGTTTGCAAGCAAGATCCTTTGTGCTATTCAAGAAAATACCAGAATCACAAAATACTAAATATTACATAATATTTCAAATATTTTGTAAATATTTGTAGCATCCGAAACATTTACTGGAGGAGAAATTTTCCGCAATATTGCAAAACAATAGCTGGAAAACCCGAGACCATTACTCAGGTTAAGTTTAGTTATTCTGGTTAAGTATGAGCTGGTCTATAACGTCTTGCCGAGTTGACGTTGGTTTTTGGGACACTCTGTATATACGTACCTATGTATGTATTTCGAGAGCGTCGGTGGCGTCGTGGCTAGGACGTCGGACTCCCATGCGGGAGGTCCGAGTTCGAAACCATGCAGTGCCATGTACCAATGAGTTTTTCGGTTATTTTGAAAAACTTACGTACATTTACCGACTGCTCTGACGGTGAAGGAAAACATCGTGAGGAAACACACACACACACAGAGACATACACACACACAGACACACACACACACAATATATTCCCATCATCCCTTATATTAACCTTTATTATTGTTCTTTTTTGTCTTTCTTTCAAATTTTGACAGTTTTATATTTTCCCATGTTCTGTTACATGTTCATTTCCACCGGTCACTGAATAGATCTGTCCTGCGAGATACAGGAACTTCCTAGTTCGGAGGTCAGCGTTTATTGTGAACTAACTTGTTGCTCACTAATTTTATTTAGTTTAATATAACCTATGCTTAAGTTCCTACTGATGTATGGACTAAGAATCCTTTGTAATCTTACCGCACAAATAAACTTATTCTTATTCTTAAACCTGTACACTGAGATAACCAGTGTGTGAAATGGGGAAGGCAATGGCAAACCACCTCATTAAATTTGCCACGAGAGTCGTTCTATGTCATTAATTCCTTAGAATGATCACGACCCTCAGCAATGACGAACACGGCTAGAAGGAGTATGTATTTCTTGAAAGTGATCAACATTATATTCTAACACGTGTGCCTTGTAATTATATTATACTGTAACTACTTATTATATTATCATAATTATGGTTCCCCAGAAATTAATTTAGCAAGCATTAATTTGGTTTACTCATCGATATTAAGGATAGTGGAGTAATTATAGTAGGAGATTAATGTAAGGATCTTGCAGAGCCTTTAGGGGAATTGATGAGCACAGGATGTGACCAAAAACGTGTTAGATCCAAAAGAGATCTAGTTGATCACCGTTATCGTCACCCATAGACATCGCACCTCACTAAAATATTGCAAGAGGATTTTTGTTGTGCTGATAACTTTGAGGACAGGTGGAGAGCCTCATGTGCCGATAATAACGCTTGCATCGCTTACACTTCAAACAAGAACACAACAATGCAAGCATTTTGAATTCAAGAATGCTTTGGCAAAAATGCTGAGTCAAAAAGGTTACTACAAATTAACGGACTATTTTTCAGATAAACTATTTAGTATAATAATTTTATTAATAATCATTATGTAGTTAGTTTGAATTGAATATTTAGATTCTACTGTGAACTGTTATTTCTGTAACATAATTATTATATAAATGTATAAGGAATATTTGTACGTCTTATAAAGGCAAAAGGTAGCGATCATCACGACATAACCTAAGATCTTTGTAACCTACCTTTACAAATAAATTATTTGATTTGATTTGATTACTCAGGCGATTTATTGCGATGGGTTCCATATAGTGAGTACTTGTAATTTGATGTGTCTTCCAATGTACATAAAGCTATGTTTCTTCCAGATCTCAAGTAATACTGTATATTTTTTTTGAAAAGTTGTAGAACTGTAACAGAACTTGTTGGCTTACAAATCTCGTTTTCGGAACATACACCAATTTTGTTACAGCCTGTTTAATTTTCTAATAATAGGTGAAGATACATTAGTAAATTAACAGGTGTTACGTCACGCCGTCAGTGAAAATGACATGACATCAACCCGTTTACGGTTTGATTCTCATAGTGCTTTATACAGGATGTAACAAAAAGTTCTTATAGTCAGGGATTATAGGGGGATTTTGTTTTTTTGGTAGAGGCTGAGGGTACTATGTATATTTTTAGATGCAAATATGTTGAGGGCGAAGTGCTGGCTATGAAAAATGAAAAAGTCTTATTTACATAATACAAGGCACAATAAAAATTGAAAAAAAAATAATCGTTTCTCACATATTAATTAACATTTCACATTAAACTATAACCTCCACACTAGGCGTTGCCTGTGTCGTGGAGATCACATAGCTACACACATTGACCACTTTACAATGTTATGTGTGAATGTAACATTTACATTCCAGTATTACAATTGAAAAGTTAAGATAAAGAGATTAGATATGACTATTATAAATTTATAAAATATATTAATATATACGTTTATATATCTAGGTATATTTATTTAATATATATTTTTAATATTAAAGCTAATTATGTACATATATGCAATAATATGTACACTTTACATCAAAACATTTCAGTCTTACTCATAATGTAAAAGATTATTGTTTTTTCCTATATATAGTTAGCCTAATCCAGTAGTCACAGACAAATAATGATTTTTATATTGGATTGGTAATAACCTCAGGCATCGCCTTGTTTCATTTGATCCACACTTTCTGAGACACCCTGTATATGTTTTTTTCTGTGATCCAGGTAAATTGGACTGATCCAAAAAGGTGGCTTTGACAAAAAAATACTAAAACAAAACCAAACAACAGAAGGCAAGGGTAAAAACTATAGATCCCCGAATATTTGTTGTGGTAATCGGGGCCATCGAGACCGCAAGAGCATTGATATATTAATTTTCCGTCAAGCGGACCGTAGGGCCCAGCGCACACTGAAGGACTAGTGGCGAAGTGCGGATCTCTGTCTGGTCGCGACTGCGAGCGGCCTTTTGACAGCTTGAGTCGTTTTACCAAACCAAACGGTTCAAATTAGCATGCCTACATTATTGTTTGTTTTTAATCTCTTTATTGTATTTAAATAAAATTCACAAAATTAAAAATTAAAAAATGATTAAAAGAAGTCATAAATAATATAATGGAATGGGTTCAAAACCCATGGATACAAGATGATTAAATTTTGTATTGTTCATTTGATTTGATGTTTTTATGTTTTCTTCCATCCAATCTTTGATTTAGGAGAGTACAGACAACTTATATGATGGGTGTATGGATTTTAACCAGGTTTTAGAAAGCAGTTTTTATTTAAAAAGTATCGAAACCGTCGCTTCGCCACCACTTAGCTAGTAAGCGCTGGGCTTTAGGGTTCGGAAGCAATAAAGAATTTTCTTATATGTCACCGCCAGGATATGCTGCTTATGAGTGGCCGAATGGACTACACCAAGAGTTAATATATCTATCCCTTTTATTCCCTTTGAGCATCTATCGTTCTATCCCGCTTCTTCGCTAGTAAATTAGGTTGATGATGCGTCGCGTCGTTTGCGTTATACATATTCTAGGGAAAAGCTTTACACAGAGGACTGGTTTTTGTTATATTCTCATTTTTCATCTAGTAAAAGGATTTCTGGATGGACAAATAGGACAAGGAAATACACGAGTCAGAAAAATCTAGAGCTTAGACGACGAAGACTATAGTAAGTATAACGGGAATCTTATCTTATCTTATGATAGGGGGCCGGGAATAACCCAGCGGCACTTCGATCCTTGAAGATCTTTTATGCCTACCCCATTTTACACACTGGTCATCTCAGTGTGCAGGTTTCCTCGCGATGTTTTCCTTCACCGTTAGAGCAGTCGGTAAATGTACGTAAGTTTTCGAAAAATACGAAAAACTCATTGGTACATGGCACTGCACTGTTTCGAACCCGGTCCTCCCGCATGGGAGTCCGATGTCCTAGCCACTGTGCCATCGACGCTCTCTCTCTCTCTCTCTATATATATATATATATATATATATATATATATATATATATATATATATATATATATATATATATATATATATATATATATATATATATATATATATATATATATATATATATATATATATATATGATAAGATAACGGAAAGAATCAAATTGTCGCTACGGGGTTATTTAAGACGAAGATGAGACGTAGTCCAAGGGATGGATACACGAGTATGACACGTGGTTTTCCCGCATGTGATAGACACGATATTTCTTGTTACAATGTAAGTAAGTAAGTAAGTAAGTAATACGTTTATTTCACACACAGCAATGACCGAAACAGTTATAATTATAATAAAATAATTATGTAGTCAAAGGTAAACATGTCTAAATCATGTATGATGGTCTGCTGTTGTTGTGAAAAGGGCCTTAACTCAGCTTATTGCTACAGACAAGAATGCCTCCAGCGCTGCTATTCTGTTGGACCGTGACCGATGGCTGGCCAAAACCTGTCCAAGAGGACAAAGATACGACACAAATAAATTTAATTGTAGATAGGTAGTATTGATAAGTTAAAAATATATATACCTACATTTACCATGACACATAAATGATAAAAAATATATAAATATCGTAAATAAATAAATATATATACCTACTCACAATATATATAACACACATATATATAAATATAATTATACTAAAGGGGTACAGTACGAAATGCTAAGAAGGAGATAAAGGGAATAAAGGCAACAGATTCAGACTAGGGCAACAGTAATTGCACCGACAGCAAGTGTGAGCGAAGTCTGTTTTTAAATGTATTTTGACAATGGAGTTTTACTTAAAAAGAACATAAGGAAATCAGAAAGGAATATGATTAAATCAGACTGGAAACATAACTAAATCAGAAATGAATATGACGAAATCAGAACATGACCTCCACAGCACAACCCAATCGATCGATCTCTTTGCGACTGAATAGATCGTTTTCTATATACAGGTCAGTTGTGATGGCTTCATTTGGACTCCTTTACTTATACTTAGCTAAGAATATCTTTATTTTCTTGGCATTTCTAGATTGCTCTATGCATCTTCTCCGTCGAGGCATGTGTCGAAATTCAACTTCGCCACCCTTTATTGGAATTGCATTCCAGTTTCAAAATAGGATGTGTGGCTGCTATGGTTTCGTTGCATAGCAAACTCGACTCGCAATAAAATCATTCGACGACCAACTGTATTTTCTCTCCTTAATGAAAGATGTCCTTAATATGAAGACGATTTTTGGTATCTAACTTCTGGTCCACACGACTTAGGATGTTCGCCCCATAATGAAAGATGTAATCCTAGGTGAGATCTATTAAACGTAATATGTTTGGTTGGAGACGAAAACAAAAAAAATGTGGATACTAGCTTGTATGGAAATCTCCCAATCTCCTTTAATAGGTTATTGGCCTGCCCTGACAATCTAGCAAAGATATTCGAGAATAAGCTCACCTGATGCTTTACTAGATGAACGTCTAGAAAGACACGCTAACTTCCTCACCCCTCTAGCCTCATTTTCTCTCCTTCCCTCTCCTTTCTTAGCTTTTCTAGCATATAATTAAATCCTGCTGCATTGCAGTATGTCGGAGTTATTTCACGATTCATTTGCCTCGTCCTCGATAGCCGCCTTGCCCCATTTGTGTCCACCGCCTGCTGCTATCGAGCACAGGCATTCTGATATTTTATGAACGGTTCGAGAAATAAACAAGTTTCTTTGAAAGATTAAAGGCAAAGTTTGTTGAAATTTTGTTAGGGAACTTTCTGAGTTTGGCAAAAATGTCCAGGCGAAATTTTCAAGAAATCAGGAATAAATCAACTTTTCATGTAGCAAACCGTCATGTGCCCACAACTGACCGTGAAACAGTGAGATGAGCTAATTTGCTTACGATAAACGATACTGAAAGGTATTAGGTACTGCGTGAGGACAAGGATATTTATTGGCTGCTTTTATAACTTTGCACGGTAACGGCACGTTATACCTCCACGATTTAACAGGGAAGCGAAATGTATGGAACTGTATGAAGACGCTTTTATGTTTACCGTAAAACGTTACCGTCGACGGTATTTCCGTTGCCGTGGCACACCAATGCTGTTACAAAAATACAATAAATCGTCACAGCAAAGTTGAGAGTGTAGTTTAAGTGTGTACCTACAGGTATATTAAATATGTGTGAGTGAACGCCTCGCGCCTCCCGACCCGCTTTCAAGCTAACGGTAGGTAAATTACCGGCGGGTTTGCTGGAAGAAATATATTTTAGAGATGAGTTCAGCCTTACTCATACTCATACCATTGATTGCTTTTGTACAATGTCTCATTTTAATTGTTTTTATTCTATTATCTATTGTTGTACAATAAAGTGTAAATAAATAAATAAATTATAACAGCGTTAAACGTGGACGTGGACGATACAATCGTGGATGTTCACGATAATATCGTGGACGGTAACAGCATGTTAATTATAAAAGTGCCCATTGGCGTCAATTCCGGGTGGCCGCCGAATCTAAACTTAAAACTTAATGTCACTTATCACTTGTCACTTATCACTTGTCACTTATCACTTATCACTTGTCACTTATCACTTATCACTTGTCACTTGAAAGTGTCACTTATGCTTCAAGCAAGGCATCCTGATAGTTGGGTACCTACATCTTATTTTCAAATTCCATTAGAATCTATTAGAATGCATTAAGGTGTATATATTTACGCACTTCACTGTACATTAGCGTGTGGCTGACTGTACTTTACCCATGTCATGGCGTCACTCGAGGGCTAAACGGTTATTTAATTTTATTGCTCTCGAAAACAGGTGCGAATAAACATTGTGTAACAGACAGGGGTGAAGTTCGTGTAAAATGTTCAGGAACATACTTACATACAGGTGTAACAAAAATACCCATTAGTACTGAAAGGGGGGTGTTCAGTATCCATAACTGAACAACTTTCACTATGAGGCCAACTCTGAAATCGCGAAAAAAACCCAGCTGTTTCATACATTTCAGTCGTTTAGGTTTTGTATGCTACAAAAAGGGGGGTCCTTTCGGAACTATCTCTCTCCTAAGTCGTTTTCTGAGGGTCATGATCATTCTAAGGAAAGAACGACTCTCGTGGCAGATTTGGGGTGGTTTGCCATTGCCTTCCCCATTTCACACACTTGTTATCTCAGTGCGCAGGTTTCCTCACAATGTTTTCCTTCATCGTCAGAGCAATCGGTAAATGAAAATAATAATAAAAATAATAATGAAAAAGTTTATTTACTTATACAGAGGCACAAAAAAAGGACTTCCGACTTACAAACTAGGTCGAAAACCTGTATCTTGGAAGTCGGGATTCCGTCGCACTTTCTGTGCAAGCAAATAATGTACGTAAGTCTTTCGAAAAAACCAAATAACTCATTGGTACTTGGCATAGTTTCGAACCCGGACCTCGCGTATGCGTCCTAGCCTAGCCACCGACACTCTAAATGAAAAAATAAAATAATTTAATAATAAGGCCGCCTTTGTACATATAGTGCTACTATTCCTGTAGACACCTGTAACAAGAAGAACTCCACTCAAATATGAACGCCATGCCACATAAATATAAATGGAACCTAAACGCTCCGATTCTAGCAATTTTATCCGCTGATTAATAGAGCTCGTCCGTTATCCCATAAATGTTGAGTTTTACAAATAACACAGATTTCCTGAGCGGTGGCATTCGGTCAAAACGTTCCACTATTGATCCGTGTCCGGTTGTCAGGATATTCAATGGATATTGGAATGTTTGAAAGATTGTCTTCGCTTGTGGAACTGCATCTATTTCGCTTCAGTTTACCTTTCTTCTCTACACTGAAAAATTAACTTTATTCAGTTGAACACGTTACTTGATAGACTTACAACCAAGATCTTGATTGAAGTAAACAATTTCTTAGTTGAAGTGAACCAACTTCTCATCAGTCATCAGCGTATTAATGTCCCCACTGTTGGGACACAGATCTCCCTTTGCACTAGGGGGTACGGGCCAAAAACCACCGAGCAAGCCCAAGTGCTGATTGGTAAATTTCATACGCGCTTGGAAACTTTTCTACCCGGACATGCAGGTTTCCTCATGATGTTTTCCTTCACGTTAGAGCAGTCTGTACGTCAGTCTTGGAAAAGATGGCATTGCATGGTTTTGTATTGAATGGAATGGTATGTTTCGGCTTCGGCCGTGGTCTTAACTGACTTTTGAAACTGGCTTTTAACTATTTCCGCCACTAAACAGCAATGTTTGCATTGCTGTGATCCGGTTTCAATGGTAAGAGAGCCAGCGTTATTATTGACACTTGATTAATAGAACTGAGGCTGTTATTTTTGCTAATAATATGCATGAAATTCAAAATACTTACTAACTACTAAGTAACATAGTTTTTACTAGATTGTATAAACTATGTTACTTATATAATTAGATACATTTATTAACTTTTTATTGTACACACACATTATAATACAAACTTATACAAAAATATGTGAAACACAAAGGGCGAGACTTATCTCAAAGAGAGATCTCTTCCGGAAAACCCCATAAAATGACAATTTGATTTGATAATTACGTTTCTAGCGTGTAATTATTTTGGCTTGTCCGTAAATTTCCATGTAAAAATAATTTAAAAAATCAATTTCAATTGAGGCACTTCATCCAAGACCTCAAGGTTAGCAGCGCTTCGGAAACCCTCCAGTAATATATAGTGAGGTGAAATGTCTATGGCCGATGGTAACCACTTCCGGGAGGTCCGGGTTCGAAATCGTGCGGTGCCATGTACTAATGAGTTTTTCGTATTTTTCGAAGACTTACGTACATTTACCGACTATTCTAACGGTGAAGGAAAACATCGTGAGGAACCTGTACACTGAGATGACCAGTGTGTAAAATGGGGTAGACACAAAAGATCCTCCAGGGTCGAAGTGCTGCTGGCATTATTCCCGGCCCCCTATCGTAAGATAAGATAAGATAACCACTTACCGTAATCAAGTGTCCCGTTTGCTTATCTACTTTTATACCGTGTTAAAAAAACATTTTTCGTAAGTAATCACTACAATACTAATTATTGACATTAAAATCATTAAGCGAAAAGATAAAAACTGCAAGAATCTTACACAATACCACCGACTGTATGCAATCTATGTAAACGCAAACCAGGCACGGATTCAGTAACTTTGTGGCCTGCGCCGCAATACCGCTTTTATTTTGAGACCGCTGTAAAGTAGCATAAGCATAACTCTCACCGTCCATAATCGTGAAGTAGCATTCAGATTTAAACGATGTTATTTTAAGTCGATTTAAAAAAAAAAAAAGTTCGATCTTCATAATTGGCTGTATATGTTTGTGATATATGTGTAGTATGTAAGTATAAAGCTGTCAAGTTCGCGAAAATAAATAAAAAATAAAAAGGTGTTGTTTTTGGTGGAGAATACATTAATTAAAATGGCATGCATGTATTACGTAAAAATTTAATACATGTAAACGTAACCAGTGAGTGTGTGTGTTAACACTTAGTAATAGACTAAAATCAAGCTTCATAATATTAAGACATACTTACATTAGAAGTGTGCGTAATTTACCTGTGTGTACTTTCTTATTAAATGTACCTGGTGATAATGAGTTAATTAGGGAAGGGTTTTGAAAACAGCCGAAACCTTTTTACATGTATAAGATTAGTGTACTGAAGCCGTTTGCAATAAATAGTGTGGCCCTCATTAAAATATCCCTTAGTTCATCATTGTTAAGCAGCCATGTTTCACCCTGGCAATCCTTTGTTTCGCCAGGTTTTTAATTAAGAACCTCTGATGAAGCATCGTGGTCTTTATACAGTTGAAAAAAAATCATAAAACCAAGCATATTTTTAGCTTTGAATTTTCTTGCGCAATTCTTTCCTTATTTTTGTGCACACTACATCTGCCTCTCATATTAAAAAGTGGGCTATGGGGTTTACAGGAAGCAGGATTGTAGTTAGGGTCCCAGGTGGGGACAAATCAATAATACATACATAATAATACGTTAATATTTCCGTTATTAAAGTTTATATGTTCCGGTAGAGGGAGTGATCCCTGGCACACAGGTGATGCCCGACAATCAGCGCCGCAGTGCTGAAAGCGCTGCCGCAACAGGCTGAGGCAGTCCCCTTTTTCCGGTGCTGCACACCACCTTCATCAAACTTGGTTACTTTTGCTAATTTATTCGTTTTTGTAATATATTTGTTTAAAATTATTTTTGTCTTCTGTATCTAGTTCTATTCCGGATCTTCTTAACGCTAGATCCCTTGCGCGGTAATCAGAGATAACGGAGCGCCATGAATCTCTCTCTTGGCACGCTTCTCTTGCTTCCTGTACAGTCATTCGTCGTTTCACGTACGCTAGCCGTCGGGGTCATCTGCTCTGTATATTAAAATCTAAGAGCTTACACCTAAGTCTACAAAAAATTCTAACTTCGTTTCTCCTCCGAGTTTTTTTGTGGCTACGATACAATGACAGGAAGAAATCTATTGTAGAGATAAGTCACGCAATTTCTGCTTATTGAATTTTAATCATAATATGTTTCTAAATAATTTTTTTGTCTGCGTTAAAGAGTTAACTATTCCGGGGTCTAATAATTTTTGTATAGCGCAAAATAAAAATAAAAATCTATCTACCAGCCCGTGTCTGTCCACTGGTGGACATAGGTCTATCTTAGGGCGCGCCACATCACTCGGTACACCGCCTTCCTCATCCAACCATTGCCAGCAACCTTCTTCAGGTCGTCCACCGGGCAGGGGGGCGTCCCACACTTCGCTTTCCTGTACGCAGTTTCTTCACTATAATAAAACTAAACTAAAATAAAAATAGTTATAAGATACTTTGTCAACACAATTTGGTGAGAATTTATCCGTTTAGGCAAGGCTTTAGAATTTTTTAGCAGTATAATAGATACAATTCTGATAAGCGTTTATAACAAAATTTGCTAAGAAAAAATTCTGATAAAAAATCCTCGCCATATTACGGAATGAATGAATACACTTTATGGCACAAAAATAGTGTGATACAGTGCGTACGAAACAATTAATACAATCTAGGCGGTCTTATCGCTACGAAATAGAAAATAGAAATAGAAAAGCGTTTATTTGTTGTTTACAGCACACATGCAATTCCACAAGCAATTCTTTCTAAGAGCGATCTCTCCCAGACAACCTATTTTTTTTCATAGCGAATGTGTGGTCATATTTTTTTCATAGCGAACTACATAACACAGATTATAAAACTACCAATGGCGCCCTCTTGACATGGTTCTTTACTTTTGTCAGGGTATAAATAGAAAGGCGTATAAGAGATAAAGTCCTTCTGGTGACTTGTCATGACTCTGCATTCTAGTTTAGGAGAAAAGTAGGGCGAGTTAACTGTGACAGATGGACGGACGGACGAGCTAAACTAATAGGGTTTCATTTGGAACCATTTAGGTGTATTTGTGAGAGAAAACTGTATTTATTAGCCATACTAGAAATACCTACTTCAAGTAAAGTTAAGTTAAGCAACGTTGGGCGCGGGCAGAAACAGGATGGATGGACATTTTACCTGAGCCCCTCGGTGCCTTGGTGAGCACGTTGCACTATCAGTCACGGCTGCTGCCGGCTTGTCCAACGGTCGTTAGGCCTACGGGAGGCCTGAACAACACTGACAAAATGTTGGCCCTTAACGAACAAGACATTTGACAAAAGGACGTGTTGAAAGTCAGCGCTGTGGACTCCGTCCATAGCATCAGCTGAACACGCTCCCTGTTGCCAGAAATTAGTTTATGTACAACATTGTAAGGGCAAAATATGTACCTGTAATATACATTTGTGTGCAATAAATGGTTTTGTATTGTATTGTCATTAGGGAGTGATCCCTGGCACTCAGGGGATGCCTGAAAATCAGCGCCGCAGTGCTAAAAGCGCTACGGCAACAGGCTGAGGCAGTCCCCTTTGTCCGGTGCTGCACACCACCTTCATCAAACTTAATTACTTTTGCTTATTTATTTTTATAATATATTTGTCAGATCAGAGGGTAAGGGCATAGATGGCCCGCTATCATTCTACGGGTTGTCCTCACCCTGTGGTTCTGTTTTTGCTATTTAAAAAACCAGCGAAATATAATTTAATAACTATATTGACTCAATCAACTTATTTTAGAGTTATTTAACAGCAAATTAGTTACTGCCTAGTTACTCGACACTAACTATCCACGGGTCAACTGTCTCGATAGCAACCACTAGTCACCGGTTAGACATTCAATAGTAACCAGCCATACGAGAGTCCCCTGATAACAACCAGTTACGGTTACTAATTCGGAAATGCAATATTCTCGAATAAAATATCAAGTCCGACTACCTCATCGACGAATCGCAAGAGAATGATCCCACCTATGGTCGGGCGCCAGCTTTTATAGAGGCCAGGTAGTGGCGAGCGGCATGACGTGGTATCGGCTGTTGCTGCGTGTTTTGATTCGTCGCAAGCGCAGGTGGGCATTGCACGTGCACTATGACGTCACTTGTTGTTTGCGCTGACATATTTGTTAAATATTATTTTTATCTTCTGTACCTAATTGTTTGTATGTGTGTATCGTAAATAAATTATTACTTTATTTCTTTTATTGTATCTAAATATATTATAGCAGCAGAAACATAATATTGTGTAACTTACAAGTGATAATACGTATACCTAAGTATATTCACCTACTTAATTCCAGTAACATTCGTACTTATCAAATTTAAATGCGTATCACAACTCAAGATACGCGTATTAGCTTTTTGTATACATACAGCTATTGTTCGAAACCCGTCTTGTGAAAGGAAGTAATCCCTTACTGTTAAGTTAAACGTGGATTAAGGGATTTAACAAGCATCTTGTATAGGGATTATATGGTAGGCGAAATAAATAGTTAGCAGGGTCGTAGTTAGGAATAGCGCCCTGGGGCATCATTTGATTCGAGGCCTCTCTATTCATCTTGGGCATAAGCCGATCCTTTTTTATATAAATTGGCTACCTGATGGTAAGTAGTCACCGTCGCCTAGAGACACGTGCAATACCAGGGGTATTGCTTGTGTGTTGCCGGCCGTGGAGGGAGAGGACTTTTCTAACGTTATTTTTGAAGCATCCCATGTCGTAGCGCTGCGGGAAAACATCGGGTGGAAGAGAGTTCCACATTTTACAGGTGCGTGACAGAAACGTTCACACGATCTGGTGGACCTTACATAATTTTCAAAAACTATAGGTATGCACAAATAATTGTCTTCAATAAAGGAGGTTCTCAATTCGACTTTATATTTTTATGATATCTTTGGTTTACAAATAATCTAAATAAATTGATAAATTTTTATTTAGAATTGTATATCACTAGCTCCATAAAAAATTGATTAAGATCTGCTGATGCACTTCAGAGATAGACAACGGAAGTCCTTAAAATCAAATCAAAATCAAATCAATTTATTTTCGGAACAACAGAGGTTCAATAAAAGGAAAAAGGAAAGGAAGGAAGGTTAAAGGATGACAACTAGTCACATGTAAAAATACCCCATCCCCCCTTCCTCCAACCCCAAAGCCCCTCTCTACCTTAACACTAATAATTGAGAAATAAATTAATTAAAAAAAAACACCTTCAAATCACGTAAGTCACTAAACTTTAAATCACTTTCTGCGTATAACGCATAAAAAAATGGTCTAAATACCGCCCAGTATGATCAGCTTCATGTGGCGCCTCAGTCGGTGGCCCCATTACTCCGCCCTAGATACGGCACTGTCTTGGAGTCTCGGAAGAGACGCTCTACTCACGTTCTATAGAATAATGACTGAAATAATCGCAAATAAGATCGAAGGCCATAATAATGATAAAGTCAATTTGTGAATATTTGGATCGTTGCCATATTCATGATTGATTTATTGCTCAGACTAAGTACTAGTACGTTTTATATTATAGAAATGAACACTGAACATACATAATATACTTAATTTTCGCGCTGTCAAATCAAATCAAATCAAAATGTTTTTATTGTAAGAAAGTACCTTATAGTACATTTTTACAACGTCATTTTTTTTAGTCTACCACCGCTTCGTAAGGTGCTATAGCTGAAAGAAAAGAAGCGGCGCAAGAAACTTTCAGCAGCACATGTATTGAAATAAATATATCTTACAATAATTATGAATACAATCACATATGTACACAATCTGCAGAGCTGGAGCTGAATTTAGGACCAAGCCTCTTTATCATTTAAGTAGTCATTTATTTTATAATAACCCTTTTTACATAAGGTCCGTCTTATATGTCTTATATGGTGTTTCATCATTTTCAGCTGATTTTCGCCGTCTTCTCTCATGCGACATTGTGCTCTCATCCAAATATCGTTTGATAATCGAAACTTTCCAAATTCCAATTTTCTTTACGAAATCCAATTTAGTTTACAAAATCCAATTTTTTTTTCATAATCCAATTTTTTTCACAAAATACCTACTTTTTGTTTCGATTATGCAATCACTCCCTTGTGTTATTTCCTTGTGTATTATCTACTTACAATTTTAAACCATTAAGTATAAACTCGTAGCTCTCTGAACTCGTGAAAAATTGCTATGATTAAGTAAGTAAATTTTTTTTTTTTTTTTATTTATTTATTACAAAATCTACAGCACTTAAAATTAAAAACAAAAAAGTCCATTAAAAAACATACTGCTAATTAAAGATTTCCTATTTTAAAACAACGCCTATAGGGAGATATAAGTTTTGGTGTGTGTGTATATGGATGTGTTTATTGGAAATGTGTGTGAGCGTGTTTGTGTAGAAAGGAGTGAAAGGGTGAAAGGGGTGTGTACATTTGTATGTGTTTGTTCGAGTCTTTACTACATATATCCAGCTACAACGCTACTGTACTAGTACCATCTAAGCATTATTGATTATTGTTACAATGTCTCTCCTGATGGCAGCGGCACCGCCATTGAACAAGTCCAACGATGAACATTCTTTATTATATGACCTGTGTATGCGACGGATAATAGAATTTTGTGCATAGTTAGTTCGCGATAAGGGCACATAGAATAATGATGTGTGTCTTGTGCGTCTGTTAGGAACACAAAAGCGCAGAGTCATCGAGGTTAATTTAAGAGTTATGTAGTATGTAAAGTAAGTACGTGTATATAAATAAACAAATTGTTGTTCATTTATATTAAATCTGCCCCAATTAAATGAAGTGCCATTATTAAATTATTACTCTGTACATAATAAATTGATGTTCATTTATCTTAAACCTGCTCTCCAAATATCCCAATTAAATAAAGTACCATTATTAAATTATTACTCAGCAAAAATAAAAAATATAAGGCCGTCATGTTTCATTACATCAAACGGTGGGGAAACGGGAAAAATCTTATTAAATTTCCAACGTGGCGCACTTAGTACGGGAGCCCAACTGTACCTACATCGTATCAGCTTTTCCTTTAACTTCGGCGAATTGATCAAACCACTGGATCAAACAAAAAAAACCGTGCTGAGAATAAATTTATAAAAAATGTAATATATTCCCGCTCTTCGTTGTTGTCTTGTTTCACATTTTTTAATAAGTTTTCGTGCAATACAACACAATACAATACAATGATCTTTATTTTCAGGCTGCATAAATAAATAATTTTTTATTTCTTAAAAGTTTTACAGTTTTGTTAAATAAACTATATTAGGCTATGTTACTAAAACTATTTTAAGCCACTGTTACCGAACTAGGTGTAACCTGTATTTCAGCATACAGTGTTCCTCCAAGACTCTTACAATTCAGCCAATATCTAAACGCAATTTGTGTACAGAAGTATATTTAAATATTTTATCGGTCAAACATTTAATCAAAAATAAAATATAATAATAACTAATAAATAATGTTAAGGTAAGTAAAATAATATAAGTAATATTAAAGATCCTCTCTGGGCTTAAAGAAGGTAAAAAGTGAGAGTTGTGTGTGTGTATGTGTGTGTGTGTGTGTGTGTGTGTGTGTTGTATTGTATTGCATGTATGTTGTAGTAGATGTAGATGTATTTTTATTACCATGATGTAGCTAAATACCTTACAGACTAAATACATAAGTAATATAAAAATATAATATCAAAATTAAATGTATTTTGCATCATTAGATGAACAATAAAGTGTATTCATTTATTCTACTTGATGAGCTCTAAATAACGTTGAGGTACAAATATATTTTTTATCGATCCTCTTGTATGAATGAGACACCCTCTAAAATATAAATCTACAAAATTATTAAGTCTTTAATTCGTATTTCGGTCAAGAGAATACGTAATATGTGAATTTTCGGAGTCTCTTGGTATCTTGATGGGGTTGTACTCTTTTACTGTACGGCTTGGGCGTCACCGCTCGCTGTTTGGGTGATCACGACTTCTTCTTTTGTCTGCGTTGAGCCCATGATGGAAGAAGGAAGGCACTTTTTTTCTTCTTTTTTTTGCTAGTTTTTCTTTATTTTTCGTACTGGGTCTTCTTTCTTCAGAAGTCACTTAGTTCAGTTGGTCATGGGTCGCCATGAAGTATCTTGCTCTGGTAGATACTTCAGATCTGGAGATAGGTAGCGGAGTAGTAATTAAAAAGCCATATTAGGGTCGTGTGGTTTATTCGGGTGTCAAACCAATACAAGCCGCGTGTGCGGTATTACATTCAGTTTTATTACACGTATATCGCTAACTCAGCGCGCAGTGTATATACCTACAACCCTCATACCACTACATTCCGTTTAGGCGTCAGACCCGCGTGAAAGACAGGCTCTCTTTCAAAGAGGAAATCACAGGTCCAGCTCTCGGTGCACCAAGTAGATAAGTTATGAAAATGCTATGATTACGCACAATTTGTGACGCCCAGGCACGCCCAGACACGCCCAGGGCAGGAAGTGTCTCTAATTGTCTCTCGTCGCCTCCTTGACTGGACACAAAAATATATCTCCATATCTGTAGGGATCAATACTATTTATAAACACTAAGTATTTGTAAGTAATGAACGGAAAAAAATGCATTTTTACTTACAACTCTTAGACTCAATATTTAACTCAATTTTCGGAAAATTTCCATTTAAAACTTTCCTTCTTTAAGACCGTGTATATTTAGGTATAATAAATAACGATGGAAGACAACGCAATAAATTTTTATATGATTTCTAAATCATGATTTTATTGATGATTTTCTTAATTTTGATTATGATCTTAATTTAATTAACTTTATCTTTATTTTAATTATCTTTATCTTAATTATCTTAAATGGTTAATACTTGCGGTTGTTGGTACTTGGTGAAACTTGTAGTACATGATTAGACTTAAATAATATACTGTTTCACAGGTTTTTACTGTATTTTATTAATTACGACTGGTTTCGTTTACACATCTTACGAGTATATATAATAATAAAATATCTGAAGATGTGTAAACGAAACCGGTCGTAATTAATAAAATACAGTAAAAACCTGTGAAACAGTATATTATTTAAGTCTAATCATCAATTATCATTTTTTAATAACCTATAGGCTGTCCCACTGCTGGGCAAAGGCCTCCCCTCCTCCTATCCATTTTTTCCTATCCTCCTAAATCAATTAATTAATTATCTTAATCTTAATTAATCTTAATCTAATTATATTCTTAATTTTGATTATAAATGTGTCAAATAAGTTAAAGCGTCAAAGTACCGAAATGTAATCAAGAGTAAGTACGAGTAAGAGTCAGAGTAAGTAAGAGTCAAGAGTAAGTAAGAGTAAGAGTCAAGAGTAAGTCAAGAATAAGTAATATGTATCACGACCCAATGTGCTGGCCACTATACAATAACATTTATCTAAAAGTTAATTAACCTATGAAACAAAATTCACTCAATAAAATAATAAAATTTATGCAGAAGTAATTTATGCAGAAGTAATTTCGGAATCATGTCATGTATCTACGTAGGTACCTAAATCGTTTTATAAGTATGTAGACAACAGGAAAAGGTTAAAATATTATGTTGTAAATTAACGGCCACTTATCAAAATAACTCGTAGGTATAATATGGGCGATCGACATAGATCGGTGGTATTGATCAACATGGCTTAGACCGTTCAACGTCGATCGTTGTATCCGACCGGCCAAACCATCCATCGATTGAGCATTGAACCAACGTCGATCGTGCGATTGTCGATTGATCGATGAAAAAATCCGGCTTTGGTTGATTGAATGAATGAATAAATACTCTTTATTGCACAAAAATAGTGTGATACAATGCGTACAAAACGATTAATACAATCTAGACGGTCTTATCGCTAAAAGTGATATCTTCCAGACAACCTTTTGGTGAAGTAATTTTGGTGGAAAAAGGTAGGTCGTGCCACGTCAACAATAAAAAAAAAATTTTTTTTATTGATCTCAACAACTAGTACAAGGTTGATCAATTGTCTTTCGACGTGTTTTACAAGCCGCTATCATTGATCATCCTGAGCTATTAAATCTACGCGGCCGAAATTGATTAAGGCATCTAATCGATGCGACAGCGAAAGCGCTGGTGTAAAGGGTAATTATGTAACTTCATAAAACATAATTAATTATAATATTTACTTGTAAAGGATATAAGGTCACAAAATCACATCTCCCAATTTAGGTCTTAACTCAAATGGCTCCCCATTCGTCATCGCCGAAATTCTCATATTCTATGCATTCTCTTCAAAATTTTAAGGAATCCCACATCTCCCCCTATTTGCGTGAACGCTTTAATTTCATATGGTCTGGTGATAAGCTCTCTAGGTCCCACATTAGTTCCCTTCTACAGTTTCCTCGCACCCCCCACAAGACCGACTTCTTTAACTACTCCTTCTCCGTGCACGCGGTCAGGTTGTGGAATGCTCTCCCTCCCGACATTCGTGAAAGTCAATCCTTTCCTACCTTTAAGAAACTTGTCAAGGAACATTATTCTTCTCTCCTTTAGAATTTATTTTGTCATCCTGTATTATCATCCTGTATTATATATATTATATTATAATTATATTATTTACTTACTTATCGTATAGTTAGTGGCTATTTGTCAGTGTTGTTCAGGCCGCCCGTAGGCCTCTGACATGGCTAAACAACTGCTGTCGAACGACAACAACCGGGACCGACTGCTTAATAGGCTTTCCGCGGCACGGAGGAGCTCACATGAAATATGCCACTAGCGGTCACCCATCCAGGTACCGACCGCGCCAACGAAGCTTAACGGTCCGAAAGTGATCATGCAGATCACTTTCGGACCATGCTCGCAACTAGGCTACGAGCTCCTATCTACTACTACCTAATTAATTATATTTATATGTTAGTATATGGTATATATTTGTATATTTATATATTGTATTATTTTTATGTACGTATTTTCTATTTTGTATTATTAAGTAGGTATATTTATTTAGCATATAGATAGGTGCACACTTCGCCTGCTTTTCGTATCAAATTTTCACATAATGGGGTTTGCTGGAAGAGATCTCTCTTAGAGATTAGTCACGCCCTTTGTGCTTCACATATTTTTATGTGAGTTTGTTAAAATCCAAGAATAAAATACCAAAATTCGTAACAACATTTCTGCAACGCAAAACATTGCCATAAAGTCAAATTTTCGCAATTCCACGCGAATATTAAGCAACGTATTCAGACGATAAAGTTGGGTAACTTTAACTTTGCTTATTTGTAACTTTGCTTAATGAGTGCAACTTTACACGTCACTCCGGCAGTTATTTGCATGCTTGTTACTTATAGTTGGATCTGTCAGTGTGGTACTAAATCTTGCACTATGTCAGGAAGCTCTACGTGCCTATAATTAGTAATCTTGTTAAACAGAAATTGAAAAACATTGATTTAGCACTGTTAACACCAGAATACAGCAAGTACACAATACAATACTTTCAGCACAAAAGATCAGGTGCAGTATAGAGCCAAAAAAGGCATCCAGCTCAGCATAATGCTGTGGCAAGATGCTGTTTTTAGCTGGCCACTCAGTGCTGACTGCACGGACGTACAACATGCAGAGGTCAAGAAAATTAGTCATTTGTTACACTTAAATTAGTTGTGTTATTGTAAACGACATTTCAGTAGTATAGTGGTATAAGTTTGACTCTAGCCTATATTAGTAACTACTAACTAGTCGAACAAAATACTGTTATAGGAAGACATTTTTATAACCAAACAATTTTTTTACCATTTTTTGCTAGTTGGATATCCATCACCGCCCATCACCAGAAATACACCGGATTACACAAATGGGAACGCAAAACGTGGGTATAGCTGGGAATACATTAAAAATTTAGGAAACCCCCGACTTACCTACTTACTTACTTTTTACTTAACTATAAAAACAATTATGTATAACTTATAATGACATTTAATTTCTTTATCCCGTTAGCATTTACTACTATTATAAATTGTTATAATCTCTTATTTTATATTGCGGTGCCCTACTCAGGGCTTCATATATGATCATATATATTTTTTTAAGACCAATTGTAACACATGAAAAGCAATAAATGGTATGAGTATGAGTACCCCTTACTTTTGCCTGTTCATTATCAGATCCTTGAGGGAACCTTTTAGTTCAAACTCGAACCATCATAGCTATTACCGTTCCAGAGGTCCCATCTGTCATTAAAGATACACCAAGATCTTGGAAACCACTGGTCCAATTTATAACAGACATGGCTAACAACACTTTCGTCAAAATTCTCTGTTTAATTAAAAAACCGGGTCCAAATTGGATCATCGGTTGCTGAATTACGTTGCCACAGACAAACAAACAAACACGTCATTAAAAGCTTACAATCTGTATAACTCACAATCTTGTCTCATTGCAGCTACGAGTATACAGGGTGTAACATTAAGAACGGTCAGTATGGGAAAGTCTGAAACTATAAGACATACGAAGATCTGTTCTTAGGAACCATGTCATCAATTTTAGTAACAAGAAACACTGTATTCATACATTTTTTTTAAAAACTGTACTCAGCCTGGGAATCGAACCCGGTTGTATTGAAAAAAAATCCAACACTATTTCTATTTAGATATCGATTACGTTAAGGATGATGTGTACAAAACAAGCTACGACACAATTGAAGACCTAGAGACCAGCAGCCATAGAGACAATTTTAACGCAAATTCACCACCTGAAGATACAACATTCGATAGTAAGATCTTTACCTAAACGATCGTTACCTAATGTTGTATTTTACAAAATGGTAGTCATTTCGAACACCTACTAAAATAAATTAAAAGATATGGAAACAATGCGTTTTATTAATTTTAAACATCACGTTTCATACTAACATTTATTCCTTAAGACCTACACAATCGATATATAAATAGAAATAGTGTTGGATTTTTTTTTCAAAACAACCGGGTTCGATTCCCAGGCTGAGTACAGGTTTTTTTTAAAATGCATGAATACAGTGTTTCTTGTTACTAAAATTGATGACATGGTTCCTAAGAACAGATCTTTGTATGTCTTATAGTTTCAGACTTTCCCATACTGACCGTTCTTAATGTTACACCCTGTATACCCAGATCCATATAAAATTTTGCGTTTTCCTTTTGTCTATGATTTTAACAGCTCAATTGTAAGCGCGGCTCTATAATGCTAGATTAGGCTCCATATTTATTTTAAGGTAGTTATCTCATTTATGCGGCAAGCTTTGCTTATCCAATGAGGCAGATTTGGCAGTGAATCTGGTGTGGCTGCCAAGTCACTTGGAAACCGGGCCATTGAGCGTATGAAGAGATAATATGATCGCAGTCAGATGCTATTGTAAAAGGACAATGCTTTTTACTTACAAAAACTACATAATACAAAGGAAGGTAAAACGATTGGCATTTTGTAATTCCTCATTTAAATAATTCATCAATTTCTGAATTCATGAATGCAGACATTTTCGTTTTATTATAATAATACGTGTATTAACTGTCAGAATTTCAGGCCTGGATATTTTATGCGTTGAAACGAATTGCCTGGCTTTTTGTGCCGATAATAATGTCAGACAATGTTCAGTTTACTGAAAATATCGGCTTAAATCTTATTTTTTATTATACATGTAGAGATTGGAGCCTTGCCCAGTGGTGGGAATAGTGTTCGCTGACGTACATAGATAAATAGATTAGATATCGGTCATTTTAATTTTCCGAAATAGACGAAATATACCTACACTTACAGTATCATCATAGGCCTGTTACGTCTATTGCAGACGATTTAAGTAGGCATCTCTTTTCGTGGCTAAATAAACCTATTCGGGAACGGCATACACGGCCGCACGGTGCACCGGGTAGATGAGTGAACACTCGGTGTCTGTTTGCTCTCCTGGCCGCCAGTATTTCGAACCACTTTGCATCGTGTTCCTGACATCCCTCCTGAAGACGTCGTCGTTCCTCCAGAGATGCATGGAGGAAACACTTACAGCAAGATTGACAATATTTCTCCATTGCATTTCTATATATAAAAAAGAAGAATTATTTATAATTTTCAGCGCAAATCGAGCGATATTAAAAACATCGTCCAAATAAACAATTTCAGTTTAATAACCGTTTTCTGAGGCTGTGAAAGAAAAATAATTTCATATTGTTTGCGAATAATATTCAATTAAAAACTGCAGCGGAGCTTTAGAAAAATTGTGAAATTAGTTTTTGTACGAAAGTAAACTAAAGTTTTTGTAATAGCTTTTGGCTGAAATAAGTTCATTGCAGATTATTATTTTGTAGCAGAGGACTTACGAGCCTTTCAGGCGCGTATGTGTAAAATATGGAGTGATTTTCCCTTCGACATTTTCCGTAGCTCTACGATTTATACAGGGTGTAACAAAATCCCCCTACCCAAAAGGGGGGTGTGCTGTATTCAAAATGGGGCCAATTCTGTTTGCGTTTTGCGTTTGCAAAACAAAATTCAGCTGTCGGATATATTTCGGTCGTGTAATTGAGCTTTTGTATGGAACAGCTGTTTTTTTTGCAGTTTTAGAGTTGACCTCATAGCACAGGTACCACGGGGAAGGACCCAACGTTGTACCTTATACAGGTGATTCCGTTTCTCGTAATAAAGTCAATATTAATTGCCAGCCCTTTTTAGGTCAAGGCTGTCCTTATAAAGGAAGTGTAAAATTGAAAGGGTTCTACCTGACCCTTCAGCATAGTCATGAATTCACAATTACTTAATTATGTGTACCTACTTTGGAATTGTGTTGAGTTTCCTTCACCATGTAGATGAAACAAAAGGGGGATTTTACGCCTGTAAGCAAAGCGTCGCGGAACTGACTTGGCATGAGGCAACACAAATTGCTGAAATTACAGCTAAAAGCATCGTTGGGTACCTAATTATGTGGTTTGATTCATAAGAGCAGCGAGATGGGTATATATGGAGAAAGTGTATGAAGATAGTCCAATAAAAGCCTATTCACTCTGGGTATTTACGACCAATCCCGCGCTAGAATCAATCGCTCAATCTCACCTGGTAAGTGACGATGTGGCTGAAGATGGAGCACGGCTCTTCTATACACACACTGCCGAAACACATCCACGCCGAAGCGAAGATATTTCACGACAGACTTTAAGTACGAGTGGGGTGAGAAGGGTGGTTGTTAGCCAGGCGGATCCGAAGGGGTCTACCACCAGCTAATCATTCGGGTTAGTCGCCTCTTTCGTTTCGCCCAGTAGTTTTAGGGAAAAGCGAAATCTCCGCCACATTTTTTAACGCACCCTCTTATGGCTTACTCCAAGCTTGATAGGAAACCTCTAGGGCCATGCAACTATCGTTTAACTAACGTTTAACTAGCGCCAACTTCAGGATAGTTTTCACAACTTAAATTGCTAAGTTCAGTCACTGAAGCTATTTCAAGAGCTTGAGCTTTAGGTATACGTCTTAAGCTCGAACTTGAATTAGCTGCGATTACCTTTAAGTGAGAATGGCGCTTTTATGTCGAAATATAGCCACGTGTTTACGGAATTGTGACTAAATTGGATGTTTTTAGATATATATATTTTGAACAATAGTTATCTTTTTCATCTAAGTCGTGTTCCTCATTGCTGAGGGTCGTGATCATTCTAAGGATTAATCACATAGAACGACTGTCTTGACATATTTAATGGGGTGGTTTGCCATTGCCTTCCCCATTTCACACACTGGTTATCTCAGTGTGCAGGTTCCCTCACGATGTTTTCCTTCACCGTCAGAGCAGTCGGTAAATGTGCGTAAATCTTTTGATAAAACCAAAAAACTCATTGGTACATGACATGGCAAGGTTTCGAACCCAGACCTCCCCGCATGGGAGTCCAACGTCCTAGCCACAGTGCCACCGATGCTCCAATATAGTTATAATCTTTGTTTATATTATTATTTATTACTGATCAATCACATATCAGAATTTGGACAAGTAGCTGTGGTAAATGTACAATGTGGAAGACAAACCAAGCTGTACTCTGTGGAACTCTATAGCAGTAAGATCTTGTTAGATTTGTAGATTCGTATCAAATATTTCAAATTAGTTAAAGCGATAAAGTATAATGATGTTTGATGTGTTGTCAGCTGTAACTGCCTGAAAATTGTGATAAAAAGATAAATATTAAATCAGATATCTAGTGATTTAAGTGAAATAAAACAAAGAACACTAATTAAATAGAAATCGGCAGTGTAGAGTCTCTCCATCTAGTTAACTCTTCCTTTCTTTTCTTGTAATATCTTTCTAAATTCCTAGAAAGTTATGCAGCCCCGTTATTTCAGACTCAAATAAGCTTGTGATCGCGAAAGAAGGTCAAAACACAATTTCCTTCGTTCTCGAGATTTATAATCATTTTTATTTCCACAATAATTCCACAGAGCAGCTGGAATCCACCAGGCCCAAGATTGACCTGTGTAATGTACCAGAAAATTGAATTTTCCTGGCGTGTTCTCGAATAACGATAGAATCGACACGAATTAGCTACAGCCAAATATTTGATCAAATATAGGTCCTTATTGGCAGGCAACATTAGCAAATGTCTCCCGCTGTGGCGCTAGTGTAGCTGGAGGTCAAATAGTGACAGCTAGTACGTTTATTAGTACTAGTAGTATTTATTGTATCTCATGTTAAGCTATCATATTTAAAATCTTGTTCAGTTAAAACAGCTAAAGAAATACGACGGATTTCGTTATTACAGAAAATTACAGACTCCAAAAACACAACCGCTCAGCACGGCGAACGTCGCTCGACTTAGGAACCGTCCCGGTCGCCCGAGTCGTTTGTGGCAATATACGACCAGTGTCTGAAAAAGCCCTCCTTCAGGTGCCCGGACCGGCTAAAACGAGAAGCAACCGCCCCGATCGCTAGTTAATCGGACCGGGCGAACGGCCGTGTGTGTGACAATTGCCGTAGATTTGTATTGAATTTTCACCTCCAGGCGACCAGCCCCGGGCGACCGGTTCGGAAAAAACCCGCCAGTGTGGGTCCAGCCTGAAACGCCTCCATTTTGTGATGTCAGCGTCCACAAGAGCATTGACATTTTGAGTGCTGTGGAGTGTTTAACCAAAGCAAATTACGTGTTTGTTGACAATCCAACATGGATGCTGACGTCACGTTTCCAACATGGATGCTGACGTCACGTTTCGGTCTAACCAATAGCGTTGCGTTTTGCTATTTTGAATTTCTCTCACATTTTTCCCACTTTTATTCATTAAAAAGCGATTAATTATAATAAATTGTATATATACAATTCTGTAGTAATAAGGTTTAAAAAAAAATACTTGACCTATATTTGAATCACATGCATATTCCCTATTACAACATTCTAGATAGAATCCGGAAATTGAAATGGTACTGATTCCAAGTCTGCAAACCGGTAAGCGTACTACGTGCTACGGTGCTACAGCATAACGTGTCTACGCCGTAGAGAAGTTTCAGTCAGCAAATACATTTAATTGCAATTTCGCTGTACCTAATGTTTTTCTCTCTTTGAAACGCACTTTAGCCCAAACCTGTATCGGCGTTTTGTTTGATACTTTAGAGATGATATTGACAATGATATCCACTCATTAATTCGTTCTGGGAATATAACCTTCAGCTGCGATGTTTTCATGATATAATAAAACTCTATACCAGTGAAAGGTTTACACAAAAGATTAGTTTGACCTCCAGACAGCCCCCCGAAGTGTTTACCGTGGGCCTAATGTACGGTATTATTTAGACATCAATACAAATAGATTATAAAATTGCTTTATTTTAGCATGTTATTTTCAAAATCACGCCTGAATGAAATAAAAAAAAATCCTTTGTTACATACTTTAGGTGCGGATACCAAGAAAGTTGCTTACCTTACCAGTTTTGGCAAAATATCCAAAGTAGTGAAAATACAAGGTTCAAATTGTTGTGGTAAATAAATTATTCCTTCAAAAAATTCAAGCGAAAATAATCCTTACAGTTCTTTGACGTGCAAATGACATTCAACCTTATGGTGGTAAAGGAATTATTTGGCCAAGGAACGGTTAGCAAGAGGAGTAGGTGGAATGCCGGACTCCCATACCGGAGATCCAGGTTCGAAACCATGCAATGTAATGTACCTATAAGTATTTCGGTTTTTTCGGTGACGATGGTTCAATGGCTAGGGCAGGATATCTGTGATAATCAGCGTGTGAAACGAGGAAAGCAATGGAAAACCACTCCATTAAATCTGCCAAGATAGTCGTTCTACGTGGTTATTTCCATAGGATGATCACGACCCTCAGCAGTGAGGAATACGATTAAAAAGAAAAAGACCAATTTTCAAAAGCTGCATTGCAAAAGATGTTTTTTAATCAATCAGTTTCGTTACAACTTGGTACCTAATGTAATGCCCGGAATTATACAGGCGAAGTTAAAATTGCGTGAAAAACTTTTGGAGGGTACTTCGGTACCCTCGGAAGGGAATAAAAAGTTTTCCCGAGTGAGCTTTCAACGGACTGTTGAGACCAAGCACCTGTTTTTAAAAGAGAAGGTTTCCAATCAAAAGTCTTTTGAGATTGAATTGATTTGAACGATTCATCGCAGTTGGTAAGTGGCGGATTCTGGATTGGAACAATCTTTGATTCATCGGAAAATGTCAAAGGTTGCCTGGATGAGATCGCTCTTAGCGATAAGGCCGCTTAAATTTCACTTCACTATTTCCTTTTTTATCTTTTGTTTGTTGTTTTCTATTTGTGCAATAAAGTGTATTTTACTTACTTTTATTTTGTAGTACTCAAATTTATATATATTTATTTAAACTTATATTTCGTATTAATAATATATTTAGACCAAAATTACAAATAATGTCAACATAATTAATAAATAATTATAAATAAACCTCCTCTTTGCCGCTCCCGATGCAAAGGCGTCCATAACGCTTGCGGCGTTACCGCGCTGGATCGCTATGGCCAACCTTTGCACCAGGAACGACCCGGAGCGAGGGTCACAACCCTCCCCCTCCCTCTACCTAAGGCGACGGCCAATCTCATCCACAAAATTTGCTTCCGCACTCCAGCAGTCTGTAGTCTCCACAGCAAAAGGCATAAACATGTAATTGTGCTGGAGTGCGGAGTATTTTTCATTTTTTCTAGCAGCGGCCAATTCAGCGGCCGCTGCGGCCGTCCAGCCGTCCATTTTGTAGATGTCCAGTATGTCTAGTTGTCCAAATTATTTATAATACTGCTAATTTAATTAATCTTCTATAAAGATAAAAAAAATGTTTCTGTTTGTTAAGGATTTGTAGAGTGAATAGGCATTTACTAAACCCGTTTATAACTTGTTATAAGTACTTAATTGGTCATTTTTATAAGTACTAACTTCACATTTCACATTTAAATGGTTCACGTAGAGTTAAAAAAAATGTTTGTAAATAAAATAAAATTATAAAGTTTTACAACGTTAATAATAATCTAGTCTATGACACCGGACTCCCATGCGGAAGGTCCGGGTTCGAAACCATGCAGTGCCATGTGTACCAACACATTGGTACACAATGTGTTTTTCGGATTTTTCGAAGACTTACGTACATTTACCGACTGCTCTAACGGTGAAGGAAAACATCGTGAGGAAACCTACATGTCTGAGGAAATTAATAGTTTCCGAAGGCGTGTGAAATCCACCAATCAGCACTGGGCCCGCTTGGTGGATCATCGCCGGTACCCCCTTGTACAAGGTGTGGCCTGTGCCCCAATAGTGGGGGCATTAATAGGCTGATGATATATAGGTACTTAGGTTAAATTTATAATACAATTTCACAGGTGGTAGATCCTGATGTGCAGGATCGCCTGGGTTGGTACCACCCTCTTATCTATTTCTGCCGCAAAGCAGCAATGCTTGTGTTTCCGTGTTTCGGTTTGAAGGGTAAGCCTGGGACTACACGATGCCCATTCCAGCGACGGTTCGGATCAGGTACCGGTACCGGCCGTGTCGAGTACCGAGTCGATTGCATTTAAACTCATGCGTTGTTTTAAGCCCCGTCCACTCGGTTCAGGAACCGCGCTTGCCGGTTCCAAGTGAAACCAAGTCGAATTATTGTTTGAGTTTATATATGAAGCTACGGTTCCATGGAACCGATCGATACTGGAACCGTCTTAGGAACCGTCGTCATGTAATCCGAGCCTAAGAGAGCCAGCGTAATTACCGACAAACGTGGCACTCCTCTAGGTTAGCAGCGCATCAAAACCCCTCTAATGAAAGTGAGGTGAGATGTTTATGGGCGCGGTGGCGACTTACCATCATGTGGCCCGTTTGCTCGTCTGCTGTCCTTTTTTCTTAAAGTCTCAGTTTAGAGGCTTTGGTACACGACAAGGTGACCATGTCAGCCTCGTTAGGGTCACTAAGAACAGGGAAGGGAAGCTCAAGTATTATTAGAATCAGCCCTTTGAGAGCCAGCTTAGCACATAACAGTAAGTGTTTCATATTATCAGAAAAGGGCTGACTCAGAATAATATTGAGCCTCCCATTTTGGAGCCTATTGACGCCAAATTTCTTCCTCTCAATCAGGTCACACTTCATTAGGAGGTGAGCGAGGTCTTCTATTATTATGATATTTTATTGGCTTGACAGTTTTCAACGCTTCAAAAGTTTAATTAAGTGATACCAACAGTCGACAAATTATTGGTTGTATGGACGGTAGGCGGCTGTTTAATGAAATTCTGTGAAACAAAATTTAATTTTCTCTCATTTCTCTATTTCAGAAAAACCTTAATTTGTTCCGCAGGAAAATTATAAACTGGCACTTCTTTTTCTGGACCTATTTCATCCATCTTATTCATTTTATTAAACGTCTACCTAATTAATTTAAGTTTTCCATATCTTTGAGGAAAATGTTATAAGGGAACCAATATGTTTTAACCACTGACCAAAAGGAAGGTGTTATAAGTATGACGCGTAGGTATGTATGTTTGTCTGTGGTATCATTTCTCAACGATAGATGGTACGATTTGGACGCGGTTTTTTCTGTTTAAGAGATATTTTTGACAATAGTGTATGGTGTGTGTGTGTGTGTGTGTGTGTGTGTGTGTGTGTGTGTGTGTGTGTGTGTGTGTTATGTATTAGGCCACTGGTTTCCAAGATCCTGGAGTATATTATGGCAGATGCGATCTCTAGAACAGTTAATTGACAGACAGGAGGTTCGACGTTGAGGTCGAATGTTACAAACAATGTTGCCATTTCCACATGTTTAACCTTGAAGATCTAATGATGACAAGGACAAAGTTATATAATCTCAACAACGGTAAGTCGGGGGTTTAAGTATCTTTTACCTCTAACAAGTAGGTCTTATCTTATGATAGGGGGCCGGGAATAACCCCAGCGGCACTTCGAGCCTTGAGGATCTTTTGTGCCTACCCCATTTTATACACTGGTCATCTTAGTGTGCAGGTTTCCTCACGATGTTTTCCTTCACCGTTAGAGCAGTCGGTAAATGTACGTAAGTCTTCGAAAAATACGAAAAACTCATTGGTACATGGCACTGCACAGTTTCGAACCCGGACCTTGGGAGTCCGGTATCCTAGCCACTAGGCCACCCACGCTCTTTCATGTAGGTAGGCAGTATATGTACAAAAATGTGTTTAGTCCTGCAAAATTTGGAAAAGGCAGGTGTACTACCGAAGTACCGACTCTCTACGTCATCCTGAACCATATGAATACCCTCTATCCATCCCAAATCACCCAAGAGAGTTCGAAAACTAACATGCATGCGAAAAAAACTCGCCAACAAATGTATTTCTCTCGCCTGAATATAAATTACCCACTCAGATATTTGGATCGGGCTATCTCGATTCAATTTGAATGCGTTATTTCATGCTGTGACCGCGGCAATATTTTCCGGGTCTCAGGATCCCCAGGGTACGGGTACAAAATAGATAAGAACTTAACAGAAATAAGCCTCACACACACGAACTCTAAAATTCCAGAAAAAAGAAGTCTGCAACAGTGGAGCCGGAGATACTACTTCGCTACAAAATCAAAATCAATCAAAATCAAAATGTTTTTTATTGTAAATAAGTACCTAATAGTACATTTTTACAACGTCATTATTTTTTACTATACCATCGCTACCTACCTACTCCAGTGAACTATGGTGGCTGAACTGACAGCGTGGGGGAAATGCACAATACTCCTACGTGTGCGGAGTCAGTGCAGCTCCCATACGAGTAAGAATAAGAAACTCTCTCTAAGACGGTGAGCGAGGAAATATTCCAGCAATAGGATAGATTCATTTTAGTCGTGATATGATAATCAAACGATCCTGATGGTGGGTTTTCCTTCGGTCACTGCCTCACTTCCTCACATGGTAAGTTCCCGTCCATGGTGTAAGCACACACACACGTTTCATGTGTGAGTGCTTCTTGCCAAAACACTAGTTAGGAAGTCTCTTTTCTGTTAAGTTTTATTTTTATTTTGTGGTACATACGGCACTTGTTATGGATGGTAATGTACAGGACTCAAGACGTTCGCACGAGTTGGTTTTCTAAATATTGTTTTTACGACGGTAGAATACTAAACAGTGGACTGCTCTATTCGTAACATCACAAATCACCCTGTGTCTAAGAGATATTTGTAGTCGTAAATAGACTCTGGCGAAGAATTGGACCAAGGTGCCCTGACTTGGCTCTACTCTCTATTCTATATTAATACAAAGTAATCTCAATATACGACTCTATATTAATACAAAGTAATCTCAATATACGACTCTATATTAATACAAAGTATTCTCAATATACGACTCTATTTGTCTTCCCAGACCTCTTTGTTATTGTACATCTTGTTATGGTTGGGTATGGTTTGGGTATGGGGTAGGTATTTTTAGCGGAAATACACACTGGGCTTTATTTACTTTTTTATTTTTTTAATGCGCATAGCTTTATCTGTTAATTATTTTTCCAATCATCAATCATTTAGTTTTACAAATAGACACACCAACATTACTCACACAATTCTACTTCGCCAAATCACATTACTTACAGTACATTTAGGTACAAACGACAACACACACTCCCCACCACAGCGCCCACGACACAGGATTACCTAGTGTGGGTGCTGACCGTAGTCTCGGTATTAGGAAATATGTGTTTTTTTTTTAAATTTAATTTTTTATAGTATTCATTGTACCTTTCCGTTGTAGTGTTGTCGTTAAATAAATTTATTTATTATTTATTATTATATTAATACAAAGTAATCTGCTATCTCGCCAGCACTCGGCAGACTGCAGGTGCAGCTGCCGAGGCGGCGGCGCAGAGGTACCACCAGTACTCCAACCTGGAATCGATGTACGACTTCGTGCCTTTGGCAGTTGAAACCGCGGGACCATGGGGCTCCGAGGCCAAGGATCTAATTCACACTGTGGGGAGGCGAATTAAGGAGAGTTCCTTCGCCATTCAGCGAGGGAACGCCGCGAGTATCCTGGGTACTTTCGGCCAGGGGGCACTTCGCGGGGGGCTGTTTGACTGATATTATATTATATAATTTTTACCTAGTTATAGTATGACATTGATTTTATTATTTTATTTTTATATTTTAGACATCAAATTATTGGAATATAAGTAATCTCAATATACGACTCTATATTAATACAAAGAAATCTGAATATAAATTGTAGCGACTTGACTCTTAATTTTCGTACGCAGCCAGGCAGGACTACCCAGGCCTAATCTAAGAATCCTCTCGTCAACAGAACCATGGCGTTAAATAAATTTCAGAGGAAAATTTATATTTGATTGATGAATAATTATTTCTACAGTGTTAAGGAATTTCTTGAACACAAAGTTAGTACTTAATAATATTCGATGTAAATAAATTGACATTTAATATTAAATTGACATGTAATCATTATATTATTATAATTATTAGTAAGTAAGTAGTTCAAGGACTTTACGTAGCTAATTGGTTAAGTCGAACTAGCTCTTCATTCATTTGACCTACTAGGATAGGAACATACTATGACTTTGAATCTACTGTACTGCCTACCTAGCGTATTTAAAACGAAAGATAAAAAATAAAATAAAATACGTAAATAATTAGAGCTAAGAAAGAGTAAGACCAAAAGAGCGTAGAGCATAGTGTAAATTGTGCATTTTAAAAATAAACAATTTTATTCTTTATTCTTTAATTATTAATTGGTAATTTGTGATGCTTGTAAGATTGTCTGACTTGTAATCTAAAGTGTATTAGTTAATTAGCGTTGTATCAAAAAACAAATCAAATTGCCTGTAAAATGTATGTATCTATTATATTATTATATAATATAAAGCACACCACAATGTGGTAGGATATGCTGGAACTACCTATGTAATTTTAAGATCCTTCATACATAACGTATATTCTTGCAAATAATAATTCATTTCATTAAAAAAAAATCATTTCATTTCAAAAAAGTCATATTATTATATAGTCATATATTTAAATTATTGTAACATTTAAACCAGGTTGTCTACACGGAAAAGTTTTGATTGATGGAATTTTCATATCTTTTTGCACAATCTTGGACTCCTAAATTGCTTATATGACAGTGACAACATGTGTCCCAACCATTAAAATCTGATAATGAATGATTTTTAGTTGTTAAGTTTGCATTTGTATTTGGATTTATTCAAGTCTACTAAATAGTTAATTTTTTCCTTAAATAAATTTATATTTTACATTAAATCTGATAATTATTATTACGGACAATATTGTCCGTAGAGACATGGAATCTAATAAATTACACCTACCTAATACTTACTCACAATATAATTTAAAATCACTATGATCAAATTCTGAATTAGTTGTAAATTGCGCTGAAAATGCTATCACGAGTAGCTTTGCGTACAGCTGCGGCCCGACAGTCCGCCGGCACGGCGCTAGTGGCGCGAGGCTCCGCCACGGACTCCGGCGTGAGAGATGAGACGAACTTCTCGCGGCCAGTGCGAGGCGAGCCCGGTAAAGTCCGGCTTGGATTCATTCCAGAGGAATGGTTCCAATTTTTCCACTCCAAGACAGGCGTGACAGGCCCCTACACACTCGGCGTCGGCCTGACAACATACCTGTTCAGCAAGGAGATCTACGTGATGGAACACGAGTACTACACCGGTCTATCGCTGCTTGTCATGGTCTATGTCGCCACAACGAAGTTTGACCCAGTTATCTCAAAGTGGCTAGACAAAGAAGTTGATGCCATAGAATCAGAGTACAACGAAGGCCGTGTGCAAAGCCTTAAGGACTTGGAACAGGCCATTGAAGACGAGAAGAAAGCGCAATGGCGAGCCGAGGGACAAGAGCTCCTCATCCAGGCTAAGAAGGAGAACGTTCTCTTGCAGCTCGAGGCTGCATACAGAGAGCGACTGATGCACGCTTACTCTGAGGTGAAGCGTCGCCTAGACTACCAGTTGGAGAAATCGAACCTGGAACGCCGGCTGGCGCAGAAAGCCTTGGTGGACTGGGTGGTAACTAACGCGACCAAGGCCATTACTCCTGACCAGGAGAAGCAGACCCTGGACCGCTGCATCTCAGACTTAGCCACCATCGCCGGTCGCAAGTGAACGTAAACGCGAACAGTAGTTTTTATTTATCTTACCTCTGTATCAGATTGAGAATAATGTTGAATAAAGTAACGTGAGACAGTTAAAAAATAAAACAGTACACGAGAAATACTATGATTGATTTCAATGAGGCCAAAGAGAAGAGCATTCTTAAATATCCATACGGACGGAATCCCGGGTTAATGTTAGTTTCAATAGATTAGTTAATTAGTAGTTAAATTAACTATTTTGCAAAAAAGATTTAATTTAAATATATACCTTAAATTCAATAATAAATTCAATGGAAACCGAACACACGGCACAGATGTCGAAATCTCCATTCTAAATCGATATGCACAAGAATAGTTACTGAAGCTGCCATTATTACCCCGTCCAAACTTTTCACCCTATATTCTGCCAGAAAGAAAATGAAAATGAAAAAAATGAAAAAGTTTATTCCCTTATACAGGGCACAAAAAAAGGACCTCCGACTTACAATCTAGGTCGAAAACCTGTATCTTGTAAGTCGGGATTCCGTCGCACTTTCTGTGCAAGCAAATTACAAATTATATTCTAAACCTAAAAGGAATTTGTAAAAGTTAAGCAAAAGGAATTTAGTAATGATAATGGTAATAGTGGGTATGGGTGGGGGTGTGTTACGTTGTGTGGGAGTGTGTAATGATGTAAGTGTGCATCTGTAGTGTAGGGTGAGTGGGTGTGTGAGTGTGGGATGTTAAGTGTTAATAATCTGAAGAACGTAATGAGTTTAGTGTGTAAAATTTTATGTTATATGATTAGAGCTTCAGTTTTGTCGTAATCTAAAGAGAGTAGCCATCTATTAAGTTTTACTTTACAATTATTTTTATTTAGTGGGTAGATGTCAAGATGATATAAAATATGATGAGAATAGAAGACAACCACGTCATTTTTTCACGGCATTATCATTCTAGAACAAAATAAAAGAATAAACAGTTGGTACCGGATTTCCAAACTTTGCCTGCGGCTATAATGGTGTTGTGTAAATTGTTTGGTCGGATGAACCTGCATTCGATTCATTGTTCAAATGTTTGGGGCTATTGACTGTTCGCTCCGTTGTACAGGGCTTTGGCATTGTTTTGATTGGTGTTTGTAACTCGCTCCCCCTGGAGTTCTGAAGAGGAGTTATAAATAACGAAGCCATGGGTTTTTAAGTTAGTAGATGGATGGTAGAAGGTGGTAAATCCTGATGTGCAACGCCTATGAATTGAAGGCACCACTACCACAATGTTACCTATTTGTGCCGCAAAGCAGTAAGTCTTGCATTACTGTGATTCGGCCCCAGTCCCCAGTCCCCGAAGTATTTCTCTAGTTTTAAGATGTCATCTTGCAGAGACACAGCAGCCGCATCAATCGTTTGTGTTTGGGTTGTTACAGCAATGACATGACATCGCTGAGGTAGATGTTGAATAGCATTGGTTTACTGATCCTTGGGGGACACCGTTGTTGAGAACTTTCGATTTGCTTTGGATTCCGTTTAGGCTCACTCGAAGCAGAGAATCAAAGAGGTTATAAACTCGTGTTTACACTTTAAAGATTCTGGTCAGTTTTATGAGGAGCTCTTGCTTCCACACTGTATCGAAAGCCGAGCTCAGATCCACAAATACTGCCACCGTTTTGAATTTTTCCTAAAAGCCAGACTCGACTTCAGAGATGAGCGCAACAACCTGATCGCAGCAGCTTCGGTATCGGAAGAAATCTTGCCTGATCGACGAGCAAATGCTGCTCAACAGGGGAGGTCATTTGTGCCAAAAGGACTCTTTCGAAGACCTTATATGTGGTGCTGAGAAGGGATATCGGTCTATAATTAGCTGGGTTGTCTGCGTTTTTTCCCGGTTTAAGTAGAGCTATAACTCTTGCCCTTTTCCAGTACCTACTTATTCTTCGATTTACAGTCTGATTTTATAGAGATATATCGATCTCAAATGGTAGGTAATGGCATTTCCAACGATTTCTCACAGAACCCTGACAATCGTTAGGTAACCTAACCTTTATAATTGAACATAATTGAGAATCAAGTTTTAAAATTTCCTAATTTCTAGTTACTATACCTCTTTCGATACTGAATGTCCCCAAAAACGATCAATATTAGCAATCTGTTACGCCACGTATATCTCCAACCAACATTTTCTTCACCTCAATCGATTTGGTCGACTCGTCACCGAATGTAAATTCACTATTTACTGTCTTTTTCTTACAAATAGGGAGGGAGCGAGAGGTACCATGGTTATTGACAGCGATAAATCTCTTACCTGCCTTTATCTTGGGGTTGGTTGCTCCATATCTAGAAGCTGTTTGCTGACGATTGCGTACATTTTATACCCCTGCAGGAATAGAAGGGGTGCTATTGCCTATGGGTTTCGTAATGGGAACTGTCACGAATATACTAGCGATAGCAAATCTTTTAGAAGTAGGTATAGGTATCAACTGGGGGCCTGATTCTTCTACGTCCAACGTAATCTCAATAGGAACTAAAACGCAGCGACTTGTGGTTTCGCATACCACAAGTCAGGAACCGTCTGATTAACGTCAGGTACGTTTCGGTCAAGTCTACTCATATGTGTTAATATAGTATTAGCGTTATGCGATTTGTTGTTAAATTAGGATCGATTCTAAAACGTAATTGCTAATTAATTGGAAAAAAAACGACAAAAATATCTGGCCTCCCGCCGGAGGATTATGTGGTTTTTTTCCACTAAAACGATGGCCGACCTCATACCAAAGAGAGGGTAGGCGTAAAGTAAAACAGCTAAAATATTCAATTACCTTGGTATTTATAAGTATGTTATTGTTGTGTAAATAAAATTCTCTTATATATGGTTTTCCATATTGATTGCACACCTACTACCACTTTCTCGAAATCATTTCCTCTGCCCCAAAATTGCCTAGAAGAGACTTCTCTTAGCGATAAGGCCGCCTAAATTGTACTTCAGTATTTCCTTTTCCATCTTTTGTTTGTTGTTTTCTATTTGTGCAATAAAGTGTATTTTACTTTTTACTTTACCATTGGAGGTCCAAGTGTCTATTACACCCGTGACCCTACCTAACCCTATCAATTTCGAAAAGAAAATGCCAGTAGACTTCAAAGTACTTACTTTGGTCACCCGCGATCCAATACTCTATCGTTTCGAAAAACAATACGCGATTTAGGATCTACACGTGATGTACACAGATGACTTACTTTACCTTCACAATACCAATACCTCTACTCAACAATTCCAGGTGTGACCAGCCTCCGAGACGTAAAGCTGATCGTCCATCCTCCCACGGTCATCCGGGGCGGCACAGCAGCCCTGGTATGCTCCAGGGACATGCAAGGAGCCCCCCTCTACTCCGTCAAGTGGTACCGGGGCAACCATGAGTTCTACCGGTACACGCCCATGGAAGAACCCACCAATCGGGTGTTCACTATACCTGGGATCTATGTAGATGTGAGTATTAATCTTTTCTTTTCATTTTTTCCTTGTCTTGTCTTGTTTTAGAATAAACTAATCAATGAATTTCTGGTAAATAGTGTGAAGTCGCCACTCGTCTGCGGCTCAATTTTCACCCGCACTTTCAAAAGCCTTGGGTGTCTACCACGACCCGTTTTACACGAGCGTTTCTGCCACCCACCTGTAAAATGTGGAAATCTCTTCCACCCGACGTTTTCCCGCAGCGCTACGACATGGGATGCTACAAAAAGAACGTTAAAAAAGTCCTCTCCCTCCACGGCCGGCATCACACAAGCAATACCCCTGGTACTGCACGTGTCTCTAGGCGACGGTGACTACTTATCAGGTGGCCCGTCTGCCTGTTTGTCCTAGCCAATTTATAAAAAAAGTGGTTTGTTTACTTTCCATTCTTGAATGGAAACAAATGGACTTCTTTAAAAGTCACCAAAAAACGTATCCCAAAGCTCTTTCAACAATTCAATGACCTTTATTAAGATATTATTATAAATCGACTAGTATTATAGTAGTTACGTACTTGACAGTTAGCAGAAGCAGTTATTTTGCAAAGTGACTCGCTATTACGAGAAATGTCCCCGCTTAGACAAATGTTTGTAAAGACGGGGTACTTTGTTACAAACGTTGCCTAAACGAATTTAATAAGGGCTCTTGAAGGTTGGACAGGTACGTAATCAGGTGCATTTGAGGACCAGAATGGTTCAAGGTTTCAGGGTGGCTAACAGGTATAAGGTAATTTTTCGCTTCGACTATTCCGGTCGATAATGTGGAGAAAAAGGGCCTTTTTTATATAAACAGGCAGACGGGCCACCTGATGGTAAGTAGTCACCGTCGCCTAGATACACGTGCTATACTAGGGGTATTGCTTGTGTGTTGCCGGCCGAGGAGGGAGAGGACTTTGTGACCAGCCTCTCACTAATTCAAAAATGTTTTTCCGCAAAGTATCGTCTGAATCCATCTACTATCTTAGTCTTCTGCCTCAACCGTCGCTTATGTAAGTACTTTATGTAAGATTTTGTGTAAATCTCTGGCTTATAAATATTGGCAATCCCTAGACAATCTTTTTGGCCATCATCAGACCCTCAAGTATTTAGATGAGGTTTACGTCCAAATTCGAGGTTCTTAACTTTAACTGTTGCTAAGTTCCGATAGATACCAATTACCATCTTCCACTATAACTACTGCAGCGTCAGTCCCTCTTACTCATTTTAAAGAATTGTATCTAAGAACCAGCTCAACAAAATTTCCCATCTTTTACGAGAAACCACATGCGGATTTGTGACAAACATAATAATAAACTGACAAATGTATGCGTTAAAACCTATACCGGGGGCTTAAAAACATACTTCTTCTTCTTCAGGCTTTATTCATCCACTGCTGGATGTAGCCCTCTCCTATATATTTCCATGTAGCTAGCCCGATTTGTAGTGCTTCTGAGCCAAGTCACTCCAGCTCTAGCCCTGATGTCGTCTGACCACTTTGCTGCCGGACGTCCCCCAAAAACATACTCATACTCATACCATTTGTTTATTTATTTATTAGGTAAATACAACAGATTACAACCATAGAAATTACAAAAAAATCAACATAAAGTTATGAGCTAGGTCGTAACCCTTAACGTGTAAACACAGCATGGTTAGGAAGTAGAAAATTGATTGTTGTACAAAATTGAGTTGGGAAAAAATACAATTGAATGTAATGACTAAAAAAACCTATACCTATTAGAAAAATAAAAATAATAAAGTAAAGACTATAAAGTAGGTGCGTGGATAGCTCACTTGATAGCTCTATTGCTTTTCATGTGTTACTAAATCGATTAAAAACATAATATAATTTTGGTACCTCTATGTACACTGGGTCCGCACCTGTGTAAATGTGTAGGAATGCGGGAAACGACAACTGGGACCTTTTTTGCGGAACGCTGCAAACGTCGATCACATCGTAAAGTGCTCGGGTTCCCGCAAAATGTTAGTTAGGCGACATACAGGGTACTCGTAATATGCTCCGCTTTTGCTGAATATTTCCATTCCACCCTTCGAGGTCTAGGTTATCAAGTATTCATAAATATTGGACATTGTTTTTGGTTTAGGTTTTTTTAGATAGAGATTAGTGCAACTAGGCGGCTTCTAGAGTGGTTTCATACTAGGGATGTTACGGAGCTTCGACTCCGACCCCGAAAGGTCGGAACTTCCGATTGAATTTACACCTCCGACTCCGACTTCGGCTCCGATAATTTTGAATCGGAGGTTATACCGAAGATTTGTGAGTAAACATATTCAAATATCAATATTTAATTAAATAGTGTAGGAATACATTTATGTATTATTATTTATGTATTCCTACACTACTCTCTAAAGGAACATGTTTTATTGCCGCAAACGTCATCATAAAAAAATAATTGGCCAGTTCAGCTATAAAAATTAAAAAAAAAAACGGTTTAAAATTTGAACTTTTTCTGAACAACTTTCTTCTACCTCCGCCTCCGACTCCGGTTCCGACTCCGATAAATCAAATTTAAAACCTTCGGTTTCGACTCCGGTTCCGGTAAAACCCCCTCCGTAACATCGCTACTCTATACCATTGGTGGAACAACTGATTTGGTTTTGCTGTATGAATGATTCGGACTTGTAGGTATATTAGTATTCTAATGTCTACCTACCGATACACATATGTGTATAATATCGCTATTATATAATAGCGATACAATGACTGCGATTTAGCGATTTGAATGTGAATAATTTTAGTTTAGACTCTGTTTCGTTAGACAATAGCTAGTTGCATTCTATAACCCTATTGTGCCAATGTGTAGATTGTATAACGAAATCTTTTCGAACAGCAACAGAAAGCCATCATTAGACTTATTCGATCCTAGGCCATTAGTTTTTAAAAGACGGGTTGAGGATGTCCTCAAGTAAGCTATCCGCGCACCTGCTTTATAGTCTTTACTTTATTATTTTTATTTTTCGATAGGTATTTTTTAATCATTACATTCAATAGTATTTTTGCCAACTCAATTTTGTACAACAATCAATTTTCTACTTCCTAACTATGCTGTGTTTTCACGTTAAGGGTTACGACATAGCTCATAACTTTATATTGTTTTTTCTGTAATTTCTCTGGTTGTAATATATTGTGTTTACCTAATAAATAAATAAAATTAATAGCTAGTTATACATAAACTGCGAAAAGAACATTAGGGTAGATTACAAAATTGTCAAGGAACTCCGGTATACTTTGAATTAGGGTTCCTATATGGAAGCTGTCTGAATTTTGCTGGCTCTGAATATTTTCTCACTCCACCAGATTGAATCGATTCGAATAAAACCGAATTCAGTTCCGACGGAAGAATTTTCTTTAAAGTTTCAAAGAAATCTACACGGGTTTCAATCTCTGTGTTACTTCATCTAGTAATTGAAGAGAGAAATGAAATTTCGTCGAAATAATAATGCTAATTTATTTAGGACTGTTTTAGAGACGTAGGTCAACTTAAATTAATAAAATTTCGCTGAATATTCTATTAAATTCAATCTACAACTTTGTTTTACAAAGTAAATTCGAATTGTAGTTGTGAGAAGAGATTTCGGAGATGTGTTTGAAGCAAATAAAAAAATTCAGATAAGTTCCAAATTTGTTTTACAAAGTAAATTCGAATAGTTGTTGTGAGAAGAGATTTTGGAGATGAGTTTGAAGCAAATAAAAAAATTCAGATAAGTTCCAAATTTGTTTTACAAAGTAAATTCGAATAGTTGTTGTGAGAAGAGATTTTGGAGATGAGTTTGAAGCAAATAAAAAAATTCAGATAAGTTCCAAATTTGTTTTACAAAGTAAATTCGAATAGTTGTTGTGAGAAGAGATTTTGGAGATGAGTTTGAAGCAAATAAAAAAATTCAGATAAGTTCCAAATTTGTTTTACAAAGTAAATTCGAATAGTTGTTGTGAGAAGAGATTTTGGAGATGAGTTTGAAGCAAATAAAAAAATTCAGATAAGTTCCAAATCTGTTTTACAAAGTAAATTCGAATAGTTGTTGTGAGAAGAGATTTTGGAGATGAGTTTGAAGCAAATAAAAAAATTCAGATAAGTTCCAAATCTGTTTTACAAAGTAAATTCGAATTGTAGTTGTGAGAAGAGATTTTGGAGGTGAGTTTGAAGCAAATAAAAAAATTCAGATAAGTTCCAAATCTGTTTTACAAAGTAAATTCGAATTGTAGTTGTGAGAAGAGATTTTGGAGGTGAGTTTGAAGCAAATAAAAAAATTCAGATAAGTTCCAAATTTATTTTACAAAGTAAATTCGAATAGTTGTTGTGAGAAGAGATTTTGGAGATGAGTTTGAAGCAAATAAAAAAATTCAGATAAGTTACAAAAATGTAATACGAGTATGCAGCGCAATTCTGGAAAAGAAAGAAAAAAAAATTTATTTCCAAAAAAAAATCAATTACAATTAGGTACAGAAGATAAAAAATAATATTTAACAAGTATAAGATAAAAATAAAGAAGCAAAAGTACTTAATTAAGTTTGATTAAGGTGGTGTGCAGCACCGGAAAAAGGGGACTGCCTCGATCTGTCAAAGACAAATTCTATTGATTCTAAAATAAGTATTATGTACTATTAATTATTTATTCTGCGGTACTATGAAGAAAGTCAGAAATAGTTATAATAACATAAGAGGAAATGAACAGCAATGGATAAAATATCTAAGATTAGAACTTCTAAGAACATTAATCCTATTAGTATCACATCACGTAGATTAATACCTATATTACCTACAGACTTAGTTATTCTAAATCCCTCGAGTCTATCTGAATAAGCCAAACAACTTCCTCTTAATACATGACATCTTATTTACTTCTTATATGTTCGTAACTTGGTTGGTATTTCAGCCAGTAAACCTTTGAATCTCGGTTTTGTCCTGAAACACCTATTTCGCGTCTTCAACTCTCATGCGTCGTTAAATAATGTTCTTCAATGAGGTCAAAGTTAAAATCTGAAAGCTAACTCTTCTGGAAATTAATATGTACGTTTTTCTTTTGCATCATAAAGTTAATCTGCAGTGATTTGATCAGTTAATGGGCAAACGTATTCTTTCTGCGGATTTGTGATGACTTGATGATCACAGTTCATATTATAGACTAGACCAGGTTCGAACAAGGCCTCATGAAAAATCTTTTTACTTTAATGTAATAACTTTTTGAATTTATTTAGTCTGAGACAGATAAGCACAACAGGCAAATTGATGATTGTGGTTACTACCATCTTCTTCTAAGTCTTATTCCTCATTGATGAGAATCGTGAATGACTCATTTGGCAGATTTAATTGGGCGGTTTACCATTGCCTTCCTCATTATACTCGTACATACTGGTTATCTTAGGGTGCAGGTTTACTCACGATGTTTTTCTTCTAGTCTTAGTAAAAGCTCAAACTACACTGCACCACCTTCTACAATCAGAGGTACAACACCAGAAATACTGCTAGCAACAAGCGCTGCCAACCTTCATGGAGGCTTTTGTATCCTTTAAAAGCATCTCTAGAAGATAGAGGTAAACTGACACAAATTTCTATGGTTTCAGATAAACAAATCGAATGGCAGCCAGGTCCTGCTGCGCCGCCTGGATCTCAGTCTGGCTGGAAACTTCAGCTGCGAAGTCACCGCCGACACGTCCTTCGTCACTCTCATCGCTATCAAGTTCATTGATATTATTGGTAAGTTCTTTCACTTTTATATTTTTCTCATGATTTCCTCTGGTGGTATCACTGTATTTATTCACTGCAAAGCCTAAAGTTTATACTAGCCATCTTACTTTGCAAATTTTATCTCTCCTTCGTCATTCTAACCGTTACCAAGTTCATTCATATATCTATAGATCGTAAGTTTCTTCACTCTTTAATTTTAAATGGACCTTCCTGTTACTTTTTTTCGCCTTTTTCTTCTTAACATAGGGTGATTTTCAGCAATTGTCCGCATGGGACAGCCCTTAGTGCATGAAAATACTGATGTGGCTACTGTAGCCAGCCCAACTACCACGAGAAATCTATCAGACTGCGGCTTCCTTCCAATCCTGGATACACCTTTAGGGCAAGGGTCTGGCCCTAGGCTTGTTGTTACCTACGACGTTGACACCTTTGGTGGTACTAACGCGTTCTTTTATCAAAAACTATCTCAGATAGTCCTACGACATTTGATCATAAAATTATAGCTTTGGATGTTGATGGCAGCGACTGGATGAGAAGAGCCGAAGATCGGGATCAATGGCACGCCCTGGGAGAGGCCTTTGTCTAGCAGTGGACTAGAGTAGGCTGCTGATGAATGTTGATGTAGGTATATTCTGATTTAAAAGAGTTTAATTTAAGTAAAGACAAGCAAACTTTTACACGTTTGAATTTTTTTATGGAAAGCCAAAATAGATTGATATACACGGTGCAATTTCGTACCACTGCTTACGTTTTAGCTCAGACATGACCTTTCATGCTCGAACAAGGGTCTAACTTTTCCGAATAAATTGAATTTAAAATGGAAGCGTCAGAAGAGGAACTTCCTAAGTAAATGAACGTGTCAAACTCAAACAATTTTCTCACAGGTTCATCTGGAACTTGTTTTTGTTCTCATCATCCTATTTCCGTCATCAGTCCGTTTTCCACTTGCATCTCTCTTGGTCTTTGGTCTTGAGCCTATATTGTGTAGGTGTTTTCCTGTCGCGTCGTCGTTTTGTTTAAGTATGTCATTCCTCTGACACTGTGACCATCGGATATGTCATTTAGCCATTGTGTGTACCCTAGGATATTTATAAAGTTCCTAATCATTTGAGGATAAATTGTCCACATCATCATCATCGTCAGCCCACTCTAGGCCACTGCTGGACATAGCGCTCTCCCAGGGCGCGCCATTGAGCCCGATCTTTGGCTCTTCTCATCCAGTCGCTGCCAGATCGTCTACGTATTCTCAGATCGTCGCTTCATCTAGCAGGTTCAATTGCAGTGACCTAGAAAGGAACGAATTAAATCCAGGACGCTTCGTGAACTGTCTGTTATTCTATTAAATGAGTTTTGACGACTTGAGACCTAAATTAGGTATTCATTTCTATTACCTAAGATACGTTCTCTTGATGATCGTTTTAAAGGTATCTGTAAAACTAAAACCCGACTTCAGCTATAGCAAGATTTGACGTTTTGAAGACGTTTATGAGCGAACTTATGATAATATACCACAATTATATATAAGCTTATATTAACCACGGTCAGCAGGATTTTGTGTCGATATCTAACAAGCTTTTTATTGAGAATTTGGCTAGAAATAGGAAATGAAAAGTGAGGAAAGTTATAGCAGCTAGCTGTACAGCCAAAACGGTAAGATACAAGAGTGTTTGTTGTATAATTCGGTACTGCTGGGCAACGGCCTTCCCTCCTCCTTTCCATTTTTCCCTATCCTCGGCGTCCTTATACCATCCTTTTTGGAAGTGGTCGATATCGTCCTTCCACCTACGCCTGGGACTGCCTCGGCGCCGCTGTCCGTCTTGTGGCATCCATAATTCTGTTATTTGTTTTAAATAATTGAGAAGATGTTTACCAAAAATTGTTATTCTACTCCCATTTCGTAATTGATTCATAAAGAAATCACAATCAATACCTAACATAAAGAGGTTCATTCGTCATCGTCGTGTGAAAATATTAAATATCAGTTTGTTGTATCAATTGTTTTATGGCACTGCATACAAGAATGTACTACATTGCACTGGCCAACTACTTGGTACTATATAGCCATAAAAAGAACTCGACACCCGTGCATGCACGATGTCGACAATATACGTTGAACGTTCCGTAATGGTTTTTTTTTTGTTTATATATTTCATGGATGTAGAAAAAAATAATTTATAACCAACTCTGAATTCTGAGCTCTGAGCAACGCATTATGTTGTTAGAAACAACAAGTGCACGAGGAATCCTATCAGTAATGTACATGTAAATTAATTTTATGAATAAATTATGATTATGATTATCTTCCCGAACAGGAGTCAAACCTGTAATACGTAGAAGGCAGCTTCTGATTACGTCAGGAGGTAGTAATTTGGAAAGTTAATTTGCACTAAAAGATAAGGTAATATCAAGGAAGTTGTAGCGCCAAGCCATTCGCATTTATTGTTATGGACTTATAAATTGCACGGAGCAGGTCCAAGGTAATGAAATACCATGATACAAGCTATAATAATAATGTAGCCAAAAATGACTTTCGGGGTTGTTTCAAGGATTCATGAGAAGGGGGGGGGGCAGGTCTATGTGATAAAAATCTTCAAAAATAAACATTCAGGCCCAAAAGCGTCAGAGGGAATGCTTATTCCAGCTGCCTGGAACATGAGCTTCAGTATCTCCATAAACCATATTATTTTGTGTGAACAAATACCTTAGCATTCATACTAAATTTTAGGGGAGATCGAGGGGAGTTGAAATAATTTTGACATTTTGCTTCATACACAAAACTCTATAAACACAAATCGTATGAGATTAGTGCCAATCGATAGTTCATTTCTAACACTTTCAGATGACTGACACAAAGAAAGTGTAAGTGTAAATTATGTGGCGAAAAATCTACCTGAACGTAACAAGTCATTTTGTTTCAACTCCCCTCATACCGAGGTAAGTTGAAACAGAGGTCGAGGTGAGTTAAAACATTAGAACTACTTGAGCTTCCCATTCCTCCCATAATGATCATTTCGAGGCTGACATATAGTCACCTAAAAACCGAAACCTCTAAACACAATACTTATATAAAATAAATTCCTGACCTTGATTGATTTCGTACTAAAATGAAAATAGAATTCATTCATAGAAAAACGTTGCTCGAATATACCGACTTATGTTACTTTGTTACATAACAGAAATGGAGTGACTTTTTTAAGGCTTTCGTCTAAAGGTAGTTCTGAATAATATACTACAGGCTGTTCTGCCACTTTTCGATTTTCGCGTCCATTAATTACGTGAGGCGATTTTGACGATTTTTCGACCTCCTCCTCCCCTTGGTGAGATGTCGTGAGATTAGGATCGACCCCTAATCTCACGTGAGATTTTTCAAAATGCGTATTGTTTTGTGTAAATACGATAATAAACCCGCGATAAATGTTATTGTGTAGGACTTAGCTATACCCCCCCCCCCCCCCCCTCCCCCCAATGCCTCACGTAATTAATGGACTCCCCCTTCCAAAACATTCCTGGCTGGCATAGATCAGCAGTCATAATTAGAGCGTGAAATTGGTACATTGAGTATGTATATTTTTATAAAACACACTGGTCACGGTTGCCTAGAGACGCTTGCGACACTAAGAGGGGATGATTTTCTTGTGATTTTCAAAAGTTTATAGGACGAATGTTGATCACTAGATTCTTCCAAGAGTTATGTACATTTACCTACTGCTTTAACGGTGAAGGAAAACAACGTGAGGAAATCAGCATGTTGAGGAAAAAATTACAGAATACATATGAAATCCACCAATCAATTTAGTACGAGTATACTGGGCCCGCACGCTGGATCATGGCCCGTACTCCTTGTGCAAGGGAAGGCATGTAGGGGTAGCTTTTTCACACCACTGTGGTGAAATTGGTAAAACGCGTTATCTACGGTTAATTCGGAGGTGTGGGTTCAAGTCCCACCGATGGTGTTTTCTTTGTATCGCTTATTTCTGATATTTGTAACATCTTCTTTTGAATTTTAAGTAAATTATTATTATAGCTTGTATCGTGTGAATGCAGCCGCAAGTGCTAGTGCATCGTATACAACGGGAATTATTTCAAACGCTGCATTCATATTCCGGCCACCCGCTACGGTTTTAAATCAAATCATGAAAAAGATTAAATACAACTTTTGTTGGACCGTTTTATGATTTTGTACCGCGCTGTGTAGATGGGAAAAGAATTTCATTTCAGAATTAAATTTACATAAACAGAGATAAATTTTAACAAAACATTGTTATTTACCGTAAAAAGAAATTAAAAATAATTATAGATAATTAAAATTGAAACATTTCAACTAAGTGGGTATCTCATTAAGAATTGAAGATTTACCTAAATCATTTCTATTCAATCAATTCTAAACTTTTATTTAAAATTGATGATTTCTTAAATTAATATTTTTGCTAGTATTAAAAAAAATACTTTATCAGAAAATGCTGTCTATCTCTTCTCTGCCCGGGGTCTATAATGAAACCGCGTAACAGGCGGATCGGCCGCGACGTTAGAGGGGCGCGGGGCGGGACGACAGACGGTGAGCAGACGGTAGGCCCCACCTCCATGGTCATCTCGTCCAGCGCCCCTCTAACGACGCGGCCGATCCGCCTGTTACGCGGTTTCACTATAGTTACAACTTTACCGTCACAGAACGAATTGAAAGTCTTCGTCAGAGCTTTCATTTGACATATCACTCAAGTGCTACACTCTTGGGGTGACTCCTATATAGGTACTAAAATGCCTAATATCCTTTTGAATAATACTCGAAAAGTGGGACAAGAAGGCTTATAACCCAGCAGTGGGATAAAAAAATAAGAAAAGACTGGGGAATTTACCAGATATTTCTGGAAGAATTTATCGCATGTGAATCTGCCCAATGCATTGCATTCTTACAATCATTGTGGAGTCCATGAATTCTTTAAACGTGAAGGATTTACGGGCCATTCCTTTTTCTTGTAGGTAGGTACTAGATTGATTAAAAGGAAAATACGCATTTTACCGTATCGCTTCTACCGAGATCAGAGAGCTTATACGAGTACTTACTTAGTTAGATGTATTACGTACGTACTTAGTAGATTAGAAAGCGTAGTGTGGGACGCCCCCCTGCCCGGTGGACCGACGACCTGAAGAAGGTTGCTGGCGATGATTGGATGAGGAAGGCGGAGGACCGAATAATGTGGCGCGCTCTGGGAGAGGCCTATGTCCAGCAGTGGACAGACACGGGCTGATAGATAGATAGTAGATTAGAAGTTTGCCTTTTCTGATTTTGGCTCGTGAACTTCCACCAAGTTATATATTATACTTTTATGTAGAGGTAATGTAATAGGTATTATTTATAGGTACTACACGTACAGCGCGTTTTGAACCAAGGAGAACGGATATTTTTAACTTGTCTGTGCCTGCAACATAGTCTGTGCACGGTAAAAACAGTTATCTCCTTTAATTCAACGCAAATCCTGGAGTTTCTCCCGCGCTTTTGTGGCATCCAGGTCAGCTTTGTTTCGTTTTGTCTAGCAAATTGTTTTACAGTAGTGCTTTTCTAGAAAGAATGGTGTTTCTTGCTCGAAGAACTTCTACAAAATATGAATAATGTGTGGGACAGTGAAGTAAAGTCAAATAAGAAGCTGCAGTCCGATCCGTACTTGCCTGGTTTTTGAAAAGCCATACTGCGTCCAGGACGCCTTCTTGTTTGATTCGGATGGTGCAGAAGCGTTGAAGATTCTCCCAGATAGCATTGAAATGTGTCACACCAGCATTTTAATGAAGACTTGAAATAGTTGTTTACATCAGACATGGCTCAGTTCCCTTTGCCTTAAAAAAACAAACAACAATCAACGCAAATCCTGGCTTCCACCATATAAGGGAGACAATATTTACTTCAATATCAAATATATTGTTAGAGTTAGGTAAAATACGCGTATATTTTGTCTTGTTGCTTTGTCTTGTATTTCATACTTTATATCTCTTGAAAAAGTAGGCTTTTGTAGAGACTTGTTGATTAAGATTAATTCAGTGTCTCCTAGACCTAGATAATTCAGATGGTGCTAGACAGGGCTGCGCTACTTACTGCATCACGATTGATAAAATAAACGTTAGGTATCACCTATAACTTTTATTTTGATCCCAATTATTTAGAATCATAATGCCATTCTGATATCAGTACGAGCAATCACGCCGTCTAAAGAGCCCCCAATGTGGCAGGGTTCCCATGATATGGCAGCTTTACCACGCTGAACGGCAAGCATTGAGCAAGGCATAACGGACACCACCAGTGTTATTCATGCATCAATGGGTGGGATGCAGAGTATTATACCTATACATACTCGTATGTATTAATGCAGTGCACCTGACCGGTTTTTATTTTAGTGTTAGTTAATAGTAGGTAGGGAATTATATATTAGGTTAGTGATTTATAATGTGTTGATATGTGTGTGTGACGCTGACGCGTACTCACTACGTTTACTATAATATACTATATTTATAAAAGGGAGTAATAAGTCCGCCGATAAATTGCTAAGCAGTTTGGCGGTATACATTTATATATTACTGTATTTACTGTACTGTGTAAAAGTTGAATAAAAAAAAAAGTATGCACCTGACATTTCCCGAAGCGAGGAGCAGTATGGTCGAAATATCAGCCTATTCACACTAGTCCCTGGCTTGTAGGGACTAGTTGAATAACCCGAAATATCGACCCAATCTTTCCACCATTAATAAAGTAACCAAGTCTTTATCTAAATTTCCAGCACTGCCGTCCTCGAAACCGGTCCTGATGGCGGACAAGGATCGCTACCAGCCAGGGGAGATCCTCCGAGCAAACTGCACCTCGTCTCCGGCGAGGCCAGCTGCCAACCTCACCATTTACATCAATGAGGAACCGGTATGTATTGTCTTGTGCTTTTTTCATTATGGTCAGTGATGAAAGTAGTCATCCATCGCCACTAGACTGAATAAATGTTCTGGATCTGTAGTGCTATGAAGCAGTTTGAAGAGTAAGAGAGCCAGCGTAATTTCGGTAAACCTTTTATGTTAGCATCGCGAAAAATCCCTTTGGTAACATTATAAAGGTTTTTATTTTATATATGTACCTACATCTCACCGCTCTAGAATGTTATTAGAGGGTTCAGGATGCGCTGTTTAAGATGAAGTACTTATATATACCACATATGCCGGTAATTATGCTGTCTCTCGTACCCTTCAAACCGAAACAACAATGCAAACATTGCTGATTTGCGGCAGAAATAAGTAACTCCCTAGGATGACTCAATTCCACCTTCAAGAAAGCTAAGCTGCTTGACAAATCCATTATAATAGCACCCAGATAGGAAGAAGCATAACAGAATAGCATTTATGATGCCTTGGACGATTTGCTTTTATGACGTATACTACTTGGGCGAACTGCTTTTTATAACTGCTTTTTTTGCGTCGTGTCGTGTCGGCCATAAAGAATAGCACCACCCTAACTCTTCCCGTGGGTGTCGTACGAGGCGACTAAGGATCTTTGTGGACACTATTTACACCTAGAAGACGGCGATAGGCTCGCCACCTATCACGTTTGTCCATCAAATCTTACGGCGAAAAGTGGGAACTACCTCTCGGTGGTTCCTCTGTCTACCCCCTCGGGGATTATGGACGTGAGAGTTATGATATGCTATGTTTTTTAAAACTTTGACATTATTGCTACTTGGTGGTTTTGCCTACTTGGTCGTTTTGCTTAGTACATATTCTGAGCTGGAGAGGAAATTATCTGTAACTCCATAATATACTCTTTTCATCCGCATTTTCCAGCTCCGTTCCTCAGAAACCAGCCTCCATCCATCCGACAGCGGTCTCCAATGGACCAGCGTCAACGTGGAGTTGAAGGTTACTCCGGAGCTCTTCCCTAGTGGAAGGCTCAGGGTTGCTTGCGTGGCTACGGTGTATGATGTCTACAAGGCCTCCGCCAATCTGGATTTCTTCACGCCTGAGACGGATCCAAGGCCTGAGAGAAGTAGGTTTTTTATTTTTTTATAGAATAAGGAGAGTAGACGAGTAAATGGGCCACCTGATGGTAAAGTCGACCACAGGTCAAAACGCAAAACGTCAAAATTAGAAAATCTGAAAAGTATCATATTGCGCAAGCATTAGGTTGAGATTTAATCGAAGGTTTTTGACTGATGGTATACTATAGCTTGGGGTCGACTGTACTAGGTCAACGTCGCCCATAGAAATCTCATCTCACTATAATGTTATTAGAGGGTTTTCGATGCTGTGCTGACCTTGAGGACTTGATGACTGATGCAGTGCCTCATGTGCCGGTAATTATTGATTAAGCTGGCTCTCTTACCCTTCAATTTGAAACACAACAATGCAAGCATTACTGCTTTGCGGCAAAAAATAGGCTGACTCTGCTCTGAATAATAATACTCGTACAAACCACCGTCAAATTATTTTTATTTGGGATAGGGATTTCTTAAGATTCGCCAATAATATGATTTGATGAATATTTTATTGAATTTCAATTGAAATGTGGGTTCTTATATTTTGTGGTACTTAGTTATACCTTCTTGTATTATATGTTATTGTTGTAAATAAAATTCTCTTATACATATAACGTTTTCCATAAACCTTGCACACCCACTTGCAACCTCTTTCTCGATATAATTTCCTCTGCCCGAAATTGCCTGGATGAGATCGCTCTTAGCGATAAGGCCGCCTAAATTGTACTTCACTATCTCCTTTTCTATCTCATGTTTGTTGTTTTATATTTGTGCAATAAAGTGTATTTTACTTTACTTTTTATAAAGGGTTTCTTTAATACATAATTTGAAATTTCTCTTTTCCAGTAACTCTCAACGGCAAAGCATCGAAGCACATCCAGAGTTGGTTCCTTCTCTTCCTTCTATTTCTGCTTCCCATGGTGGTCATGGGCCAGGACTTCGGGGCCTTTGATGGGGCCTACGACTATGCCTTCGATAGCGATATCCAGTACAGCGACGATGAGAGTCATAAGCAAGCTGCGATGTCGCTGGTTGGCGGTTGAAGTCTGTATGTTTAAGTTAGGTTAAGATTAGGTTTAAGATTAATTAGTAAAGTCAAGTTATTGTTTCGTCCGATTGGTGGGTGTTACCGTTCATTAAAGTAAGCAGTGTAAGGCTTGGACTACACGTCGACGGTTCCAGCGACGGTTCAAACTCATGCGTTGCGCTCAAGCCCCGCCCACTCGGTTCAGGAACCGCGCTGACCGGTTCCAAGTGGAACCGTTGTAAGTGTAGTCGACAGCGCATTTTTGTTTTTGTTTATATGCAGCACCGGTTCTATAGAATCGCCCGACACTGGAACCGGCCTAGGAACCGTCATCGTGTAGTCCGGGCCTAAAGCTTGGACTACACGACTGTTCCAGCGACGGTTCGGTTCAAGTACCGGTATCGGCCGTGTAGTCGATTGCATTCAAACTCATGCGTTGCGCTCAAGCCCCGCCCACTCGGTTCAGGAACCGCGCTGGCCGGTTCCAATTGGAACCGTTGTACGTGTAGTCGACAGCACATTTTTGTTTCAGTTTATATGAAGCTCTGGTTCCATGGAACCGCCCGATACTGGAACCGGCCTAGGAACCGTAGTCGTGTAGTCCGGGCCTAACTGAAGCCACTACGGTGCAAAGTTACGACTTGGTACACATTAATTTAATGTCGTAATTGTGGAGTAGTTTAATGGAATATTGTTACCACGAATACGAGTATAAAAATACACATAATAATATATTCATATGAAAATCTTCTATAATACCTAATAAAAAAAATACATTGAATTTTGTTTCAGTACAACGTGACTGATTTGACGGTAATAATATTCCAATAAAAAAATGCACGAAAGCGACATGAATGTGTAAAATGAATCGTGTGGGAACAAATTCGTGACTTTGCTCTTAAAATTCCACTATTTCCTATGACTGTGCGGTAAAGTAAGTAGAGATAAGTGAAAAAGATAACTTATTTTATGACACTAAAATTGAATTGAATAAGTAAAGGTAAGATAAAAAATGAATTGAAACACTTTCCAGTAGAGATGTGAGACGTAGTCTTGATTAATTTCAAACATGTTTTTTTACTTATCTGATCTGTTATTTAATTCCTAAGCTTTATTCAAAACCTAGTCATAATTATGTCATCAAAGTCCAAGCACTCATTATAATTACATATAGTTTGGTTAGTCATTGAAACAAAAATTACGAGGATTATGGGCGTTACGTCCAATTCCCCGAATTTCTAGTCAGTGAAATCTATTCCCTTTATTTTCAATTACCTGAATGTCCAATTCCCCGAACGTCCAATTCTCCGAACGTCCAATTCCCCGAACGTCCAATTCCCCGAACGTCCATTTCCCTGGTCACTCAGAGTTTTAAGTCAATACGTCCAATTTCAAAGTGACAAATGTCTTAATGCACCACTCGCAAACTGAAGTGAAACTTAAATCTGTTTATCTAAGTTTAATCTCTATACTTCAAAATTATAATTAAGTTAGTAAGTGGGTATTAAATTACTTCCCCATCTGCTATTAATTTAAAAATTGTAAATTATTCTGCACATTTTGTATAAAGACATTTTTAATTACTTATGTTAGAGCGTCTTTCACCAACCGTTAATCTTGGGTCAATGTTGATATTAACCGGAGGTTAACTTTATATGAAAAGCAAGCAATTCGCAAGTTAATCTAAGGTTAAATGTTCGCTCAAGTAGGCCTTATAAATATTAATGTTAACGATTTCATTCAACGATGTTAGTCTGTTTTATTTTGTTAATAATCCATTGAGTGTATTTGTCCTGGATCCGTGACAGAATCAAATCAAATATTATTTTTTTATTGTAAGTACATTACCTTAAAGTACATTTTTAGAACGTCATTTTTTACCACCGCTTCGTAAGGTGCTGTAGCTGAAAGGAAAGAAGCGGCGCAAGAAACTTTCAGCAGCACATCTTTTGAAATAAATATATCTTACAGTAATTATGAATACAATCATATACACAATGTGCAGAGCTGGAACTGAATTTAGGACCAAGCCTCTTTATCATTTAAGTAGTAATTTACATAAGGTCCGTCTTATGTGGGTATTAAATTTTTTCTCTGTCATATTTATTACAGTATCAGGTAACTTATTATAAAATCGTACACAGTGACTCATAAATGATGTGTTTACTTTACCAAGTCTAAAGCGTGACTGCAAAATCTATTGCTAAGTTATTGTTATGCAAATTACGACACACGATAGGTAGGAACTAAGTATAAAGGAATACAGTATATTTGACATTCAGAGTACAAAGACAGTTTTCTCACTCAAAGTGATATCTTCAAAGCTCATCTAAATTTAAAAGTCATTACTACAGAAAACTAAAAGCCGTCGTCATCTTTCTTACGGCTTCCCTCGCTGTACCAAAGTCATATGAAATTCTGGTGAAATGTACTCTTTACCTATATTTTACATTTTCATATTATTCTTATTTTTTTAAAATAATACTTTGAATTGACAGTACATCTCAGGTAGACTAGGTACACTTCGGCTCCAGAGCCACTAAAATGGCACCGTGTATAAGTACTTACTATAGAAAGATTTTCATAAGATAATATTCTTCGTCCCAAGACAACATTTACGAAGAGTCATCAAAACGTACCTATACCCAAAAAGTATTCAAATCGGTGTACCCATGAGTATATTCTGTTTAGTTCTACTTTATACCAACCCAATTCTACCTACTGATGGACCATGAATGCATTTAAACTGCAAGCTATCTGCTAAACTGCAGTTAGGATGCGGTTTCTGTACAGTTCTATCGGCATCGATTCAACTGCACACCGATTGCAATCCGACTACGCAGTTGCGGAGTCTACGGAGATGCAGCTGAACCGACTGCAATAGGGCTGCATCAGAGCTGCACAACGGTTTCTCAGATGCCGTTTCCCTCAGTATTCGCGGAAAGTTATCAAAGAGACGAACTCTGCTGCCGTGCAGTTGACATGCAGTCAGCGTGCATTTGCACTAACTGCACGTAGGGTTGCCAACTCTCCTGGAATTCCGGGATTCTCCCGGAAAAAGGCTCTTAGTTTTTAAAATCTCCTGGCTCCCGGAACGCAGACAAAATCCCCAGGATTTAAGTTTTGCGCCGCTGCCGCTGTGCAGTCTCGCGCAAACAAACCACAAGCGCAAGCATAGGGCTTAATTTGCACATTATAAAACTATATTATTATTTTAACGACAAAATCTGAAATAATTAGTACTAATAGAAAGTGTTTCAGATGCATTCCGAGAAAAATAAAACGTCTAAAAATATAGAAAAAGCTTTGGCTTTAAAAAAAATTGACATGTAATTTTTATTTACGTAATTAAATATTTACTAAATCACTTATTTTCTAATTATTATTTAGAATAAAATTATTTAATAAAAAGAATTAAATTGATGATTTTTGAGGTAAAAGATTAATGATAGTTTTCAAAATAAAAAAATATTTCTTTTCAGAACGGAACCCATGGTGCGAGAACCCGACTCGCACTTGGCCGTTTTTTTTATTTCACTTCCCGGAATTCTGATACACTGAGTTGGCAACCCTAACTGCACGTCGACTGCGCAGTCCGCTTGTAACCGATGTGCAGTTCTAACGACTGTACACAGCCGACTGCATGCCAACTGCATCCAAACTGCAATTTTGCAGCTGTCATAATTGCAGTCGAAATGCAGTCTGTCTGTATAAAATACATTCTTAGCAAGTACAACTTACCAGAAATCAATTTGAAACCCCTTGGAAGATAAATGTACTATCTTCTACGCGAGGAGTTCACCAGCGACATATAATATTTCGCTGGAGTTCACTGAAACTCGGTTTCTAAAAGTGTTAGAAAACTTGTAGTTTCCACTGAAAGGTACAGATGGCGTTGTTTCACGTTTTACTGCCTTTATTCTGTCTGGCCATACGTAAATTTTATTATCTAATGTTTTATTAAAATGCATGACGTAATCAAGCGCTCTGTAAGAATCTCCGAACCTTTGAATCTCAAACCCAAATATGTTTGCTGGTATACGAGTAGGTACTCTCTTCCCTCTACTTGGGTATAGATATAAAGCTAACTAACTAATGAGAAGATATTTGAGAGCCATTCGAAAGTTGTATTAAGTTTTTTTCATGTAAATAAGTCTGTGATTATAACTTTAGTGCACTTTTAAAGTTTACTTTGTTTGTAAATAACAGATTGAATTAGGTGTAATGGATTTGAACGAACTAGTGCAGTTAAAATTCAGCTAAATTAAACCATATACCACCATACATTAATGTACTTAGGGGCCGTTCAATTAATACGTAAGCAGAATTCTAGCTATTTTAAACCCCCGTCCCCCTTGTCAGCGAAAGTAAGCAAAGCTCTCCCCCCTCATACGCTTACGTGAGCATTGGTATAATTTATACAGAATTTGTCAAGTCTTTAATTATAATTCTTAAACAAATATCATTGTTATTAACTGCTGATCGCTTTTTGTGCTGACGTAAACACCATTCAAACCCCCCGCCCCCGCTGTCATTAAAAATAAGCAAAGTAAAACACCCTACTCCCTCTTTGATGCTTACGTAATATTTGAACGGCGCTTACAGCGTTATAAGAATTACTAGTAAAGTTACATTATTTTATATACCTAAGTGCTTTTTAATTTAGAAGTTTATTGTTATGCACATCATTATTATTATTATCTTTTAAACCCTCATGCGTCAACCCTTAACTAACTAACCCAAGGTTTAGGAGGAATTAAAACAGCTGTACAATAAGATGACATAAGAATCGAATCACCATTTTCATTGTTTTAATTTAAGTATTCATAGAATATGATATATTAAGTTATTGTAAATACAATGAACATAAGAATAAAATTTCAAAGACACGAATCTGTTATTTTAGTTTAATACCTACCTACTTTTGTTCTAGGCCTCCAAATATACGGGACGGGAATCAAATCTAAAACCTCTCAAAATTTATAATTACTTAGAGTACATATTGATGATATTCTGGTAAAGGGCTAGACTGTAGGGATACCACATAGGAGCAGAAATTCTTTCTTGAAGAAATTTCTTGCATGAAGAAACGAACACCTGCCCTTAGGGAGGGGACAATGTATTTCTTTCATCTTAGTTTGCAGGTTTTCTCACGAACGAACTACCTTTGCTATCAAGCCAACGTTAAAAAATAAAGTTTCAGCCGTTCGTTCGCTATAAGACATATTCTACAAAACTAAGACGAATTTGATGATCCTGACTTAAAAATATCTATATACCCAATTGTACTTATTAGGTATATCTTTTGGCGAATCTAGGGTTAAGCGAATCAACTTTTTGCAATAGCAAATCTGTCCTATACAGAACCCTGTCCAATATCCAACGATTAATATTAGCGATTAGTAAAAATGCGGTCAATATAGGAATGCCAGGATCAATAGTGTTACTCTAACGTGAAAAATAATACCTACCAAAGAAGGTAGGTAGATTTAAAAATACATGATCATGGACTTAAGAAGTAATTAAAGAAGAGAAAGGGCAGTAAAAGTAAAAGAAAAACCTAGATAGGTAATAAAAGATAGAGTTGCGTTGAGAACAAGAGAACAGACTAATTGTTTCCAGCGACTCCGGCGCACAAATGAGGGGGAATTATAGCGCAGCGCAATTAGAATGCAGTAGAAAAATGAAATTAAAGCCTCTAATGAACAAACAGCGCGAGCTAGCGCCTTCGTGCTAGGTTCATAGACTACTGTGGGGATGTAGAGAAAAACTGAAAATGTAAAAGTTTATTTACTAAACTTTACAAGGCACAATAATAGGACCTCTGACTTACAAACCTGGTCGAAACCTGTATCTTGGAAGTCGGGACTCCGTCGCTGTCATGTGCTTGCACGGAAAGCCGTGCAAGCACATGACAATTTATAACATTACATAAGAACTATATACTATACCTAAAAGGAATTAGGAACAAGTTAATCAAAAGGAATTTAGAATATACCTAATAATAGAGAGGTAAATTAATATCTAAGAATGTGTGAGGGTGGGGGTGTGTTAGGGTGTGTGGTAGAGTGTAATAATGAATAGTGTGTATCTGTAGTGTAGGGTGAGTGTAGGAAGTTAAGTGTTAATAACGAGTACGGCGACCGCCCTGCGGCGGACGACCTACGTCCACCGACCTCTGTTGTTCACACTTGGTCGTGGGCCGAGGTCGTCTAACGTCATTTGCTCTATGACAACCTAGTGACACTGGCGTTCACCGTTCACTGCATGCTGTGACCGCCCCGACGGTCGGTCGACGATTAGATGAAACCGCGCCTTTAGATTATTAGATTTATTAGAAGGCGCGATCGACATAGATCAGTGGTTTTGATCAACATTGATTATAGACCGTTCAACGTCGATCATTGTTTGCTTTTAAACCAAACCTATCTGCCATTGATTGAACATTCATCCGACGTCGATCGTGCGACTGTTGATTGATCGATGAAAATATTCGGCTTTGGTTGTTTGATCGCAACATCTAGCACAAGGTTGATCATTGTCGTTCGGCGTGTTTTACAAACCGTAATAGTTGTTCATCTGAGCTACGCGGCCGATGAGTAAATGCATCAATGCAACATCGGTGTTATAACCAGAGACCGGAATCTGGTTGTCATCTCAGGGTCGAACAGGGTTGCCTGTCTATCGCTATTTTATAGGATACATTTCGGAGAGTGCGCATCGGAATCGCACGACCTAATTCCAGCATCTCCATTCCGCCTTCGGACCAGGCGCGGGGAGGGGTTCCATCCTTATGTTGTTGATATCCCATCTGCTCGTACGAAGCGATTTGCTTCTTCGTTCATTATGCGAACGGCTAAGGAATGGAACAGCCTGTCGGCGTCTGTATTTCCCGAAACGTACAACCTTGGGATCTTCAAGGCCAGAGTGAATAGGCATTAACTGGACCCGCATGCTCCATCGTCGACCTCATCGTCGCTTACCATCAGGCGAGATCGAGGTCAAATGCGGTTTTAGTAATAAATAAAAATTTTAAAAAAAGATCTCAGGGAATGATGATAATAATTTGATTTAATGTTTCTGAATAGCAGCACGTGGAGGAATTTCGGAATTTTAGTGTAATCTGCCTCCACTTTTTGGAACTGTTGTGTCATCTGCCCCACGGATTGCGTGGGGGAATTTCCCACTTCTTTTTTACTGAAAGGCTCTTTGCATATGAGTTTGCTTGGTTTCGAACCCGGACCTTCCACATGGCAGTCCGGCATCCTAGCCACTATGCCACCGATCGACAGTCTTGGATGAATGTATTGAAGCCTCTGACATAACCTACTCTGCCTGCACTTATTCATCGCATCTTCCCGTCGTGGTGTGTCCCGCCGACTTCCTTTCAGCCGCAAACCGGGGTGCGCCGCTTAGCTAAGAATATTATTCTCAGGATTCTGGGTCAGATTGTGTGTGCTGTGTGATTCTAGGTCAGATTATTTGTGCCTCTTGTTTTTGTTAGCGTATTCTAGAATATTTCCTTCACTACAGAGCAGTCAGTAAATGTACATAAAGTGTGGAAACATTAAGTGTGTCCAGCCCATAATTTCGTTAATTTAAAAGATATTGCAAAACTTTAAACTGATATAGAATCTGCGTCGTCAAATGCAGAAAATGACAAAAAAAATTAACGCCATGTGTTCAGAATTTGTGCTTTTGGGGCTCCCATACATTTACTATAATAGCACTCATTAGTAGGTAGGCATGTACAAGTATGATTATCAAACGCATTAGGGTTTTATCACAGGTTTTATGCACGTATTAACTCACATCAAGATAAACAAATTTAGCAATTATTATTTTTTAATAAAAAAAATTTAAAAACTTGTTGAGAGTGTGTGTGTGTGTGTGTGTGTGTGAATACATTCACTTTCTTTTTATTAAACTATCTTTATATCAAAGATTTCTAAGTAGTCGAGAAATCGTGCTATAGTAATTGAATGAGAGCCGCATGACGTTAATTCTGAACACATAAAGTTATTTTTTTTAAATTTTGCTTTTTGTCATTTTCTGCATTAAACGACGCAGATTCTATATCAGTTAAAAGTTTTGCAATATCTATTAAATTAACAAAATTGTGAACTGGATACATTTAACGTTTCCACTCTGTATATGTCTTTCGAAAAACCCGAAAAATTTTGTCCGGCGTCTTACCCATTATGCCATCGACTGAATGAGTCCAAATGGAATGAGTCACCACCAGAAAAAGGGTGAAATAATTTCCGCGGAATAAGGGTTGACTAATTTGAAGCAAGCAATATGAGCCGCGATAGCTCAATTAGTTAGAGCACTGCCACGGAACGGCAAGGTCGCATGTTAAAATCCTGGTCGTGGTTTTTTTTAATTTATTTAAGTGTATATATAACATGAGGAATGCATTTTAAATAAAAATAATTTACGCATTTTACTAGCATTTCATGTTTTAATAAATCATGAATAGGTTTTTTCACGGTCTGGACAGAACTTTCGATGTGAAAAGATAAGTCTAAAGCGGACAGTGACAGACTTTCCATATAAGTTCCTTTCGAAAACAAATCTCTGTACCGATTCTTATAAGCGGATATTCAGAATTCTCCAATATTTGATGGAAATTCCTATACATTTTTGAACAAATATGAGTACTTTCATATTTTCTTCCCCGTGGAATATAATTATAATACAAAAATGAATGCTGGGTGTACCTATAATTATTTGGAGTCGGTGCCAACCACGCGCAAGGCGTCGCACTGCGCGGCGAACGTCGTCGGCGGCGAGATTCGAAATCAAATCTGGCAGTGCAACACGTTGCACGTGGTCGGCAACGACTCCAAATAATTATAGGTACATCTTGGATTCATTTTTGTATTATTTCTTTCTTTTAGTGATTTGGAAGCGGTTTTTATTTTTTATTTAAAATTATTTTTTATTTCACAATTTTTAGTGTTAATGATGGGGGTCTGGTGTTGGTGGAGGGGCTTCGCCCTAGCGCGCCCTCGTTGAGCCTTCAAAAAGGTTCACAATTGTCCAATTATTACAAGTGACTTGCTGTTACCCACTGAGGACTTCCGCTGTCCATCTCCGAAGTTCATCATCAGATCTTGACCAAATTGGAATTATGGGACCACTCTGGAAGTATACTCTTGTCATTAAAAAAGACATTAAAACCTGTTCACAAGTGCCATACATAAATTTTTTTAAATAATTGAAAACATAGAGTCGAGATGATAACCTCCACCTTTTTTTATTGAAGTAGGTTAAAATAGTTACCTATACACAATGAAAGCTGCCAATTCTTCCATGTGACTGGTTAAATCGCATGCTACAACTGTATGTACAAGAATCTCGTTTTACCGGGACTGTGATTGAGAAGTCCCGGGATTGAGGCGGGATTTTCCCGGGAATCAGGCTGGGAAGAAAATGCTTTTCAGTCTGCATACCGCCGTAAGTTTCCAGGTATTTGCGCTGTGAGAGGGATTTCAAATTGACAGAGTTTAAATTGTTTTATTTTCCATGTCCTGCATATTCTTGCTTTATTTCATTGTTCTTTTCGTTTGCTGTTTTAAGTTGGATTATTAATACACTTTAATGCACAATAGGATAAAACAACAAAAGGAAATAATAGAATTATTGAGTTACCAGTACAATTATTGTATTCATAGTAACTGGTTTTTTATTTTTTTATTTTTTGTTGACTACTAAACCCGCATTTGACCTCGATCTCGCCTGATGGTAAGCGACGACGAGGTCGACGATGTGCTCCATCGTCGACCTCGTCGTCCAGTAAATGCCTATTCACTCTGGCCTTGAAGATCCCAAGGTTGTAGGTTTCGGGAAATACAGACGCCGGCAGGCTGTTCCATTCCTTAGCCGTTCGCATAATGAACGAAGAAGCAAATCGCTTCGTACGAGCAGATGGGATATCAACAACATAAGGATGGAACCCCTACCCGCGCCTGGTAGTCCGAAGGCGGAATGGAGATGCTGGAATTAGGTCGTGCAATTCCGATGCGCACTTTCAGAAATATATCCTATAAAATACCGATTGAGAGGCAACCTTGCGCCGATGTTCTTTCATCATTATTCTTTGCCACAATTGCATTGTTTCTAAAGATTGCTGTATTTCTACTGGAACATATTGATTTTATAGCGGAGAGCCCTCTCGCTATATCACAGATCCACCTAGATCACTGGATCCCTCCAGTGATCCACTGCTTCTTCTAATCGTTTATAATTGTGTTGTTCTGGTTAGATCCTGAAATACTGTGCAGTTAGCTCGTCACGTCGTGTCTATGCAACCTTGAGAACTGGTCTCCCTCTGTACCCATCAGGTGTCTGGGAGTTGCACCCGGTGACAGGTTAATCTACATTGGTATCTAACTATTTGTCTGCCAATCTCCTCTCGGCTTATGATATGCTTATGATTACTGTTTGTTGGATTAAGTATATCTCCGTTAGTTGATAAATACTGCCTGATTCGGAAGAAGGCGAAGTGCAACACGCATTTTTCGAAAAAATGGCAAAAACGCGTCAAATTGGTTATCTATGGGAGGATACTGTTTCTTCCATCCAAGGGTTTTCTAATGTTTTTGTTTCCAGAAAACATCAGAAACCAAATTGTAGTGGTTTTTGCCATTATTTCGAAAATCACGTCTTCCTTTATAAAGGCAGAATACATCTATTGTAATAAGAAGCGGAATGTGCACAGTAAGTAAATACCTATTGGATAACAAAGTTGTGAATTCTATGTTCGTGTCAAGGTCTCAGTTGTTTAGTGTTAACAAAATCTTCACGAACGATTTTTCTCCACCGCTGACATTTTCTTCCTTAGTCGCTCTCAGTTCGTCAACGAAGTCATACGTCAATTGGCCCGGTCGTAATCCTTCCTTCTCCAGTTCCAGTCTCTCTCCCAAACTCACTACCATTATCCTCATCGCACACACACACACATACACACCGCTAGCACTCAAACATATCGTAAAACCTGTTTTATTTTCTTTATAACCGCTCTTTCATTTCGTAACTACTGGTTCAATTAATCTTTAATTAACTTTGTAACAGTTTGGTTTCATAATTGGCATGTATAGATTTTTTTAATTGTTTGATTTATATGTGTAATGTGGTATGCTGTGAAACTAACAAATAAATAAATATATATAAATATAAAAACATTAACTATATAAATCGACTAAATTATAAAAATAACTACTCGAATCGAGACTCGATTTCTGGGGAAAGTTTTAATACGAGTAATCATTTGTACGTGAATAATCTGATAAAATATAGATTGCATATTGAAGTAGAAAAATTTCAACTGCGACAAGTTTCAATGTAAAGTAAGTACGAGTATAGTAAGCAAGTAAAAATATAGTACACTTGTACACTTTGTTGTACAAATAGACAAGTAAAAATACACTTTGTTGTACAAACAAAAGATAACAACAAATAAAGAACAAACAGATCACAAAGCATTAACATCACCAAGGCAACAAAGAAAACTTCAGTATATTTCACAATTTTCTACCAATATTCAGCATATCAGTGGAAAAGACAATATCGTTGCAGATACATGTATATCTATGTATATTTGGCAAAAGGGGGGAAAGTCACCAAATGCTGACATAATCGGGTACTAATTCAGCGCTGTTTTTGTGGGAGTGGGAGCGATAGTGTAGTGGGTAAAAAAATAATAATTAAACAATGTGCCTGTAAATTGAGTTACGAGTAACAGCCTGCGGCCTGTTTCCTGAAACCTACAACCTTGGGATCTTCATGGCCATACTGAATACCTAGGCATTTATTGAACCAGCATGCTCCAACGTCGACTTCATCGTCGCTTACCATCCAGGCGAGACTGAATGAGGAGAAATGTGGGTTCAGCAGTAAATAAAAACCGTGGTAAAATGAGGAAGGAGACAAAGTCATTCTGTAGCTATATAGATAGACTGATCACGACTCCGTTGAAATTCAAACGGTCCATATTACAAACACAACTACAGTGTCGCCAAAGTTTTCACTAACAGTAGAGCAGAGACACAATTAACAATGCAAATGTAATTGAAGTGCGAAGGCTGTTCTGAATTTCATACCGGAATACATATGGTAATTGAGTTTAGTCAAGAAAAACCGCCCGGAATAGGATTTGAGCCGGCAGGCATCTCGTTAAGATTTCGTGGATGCTCCAACAAATTTGGCTTGCGTTTAGTTAAAAATTTGCATTGCTTGCGAGTATGTGACAAAAAATTCCGAGGGGTAATTTTATTATGACATATTTAGGTTAAAAAATAAGATTTATTTCTGACTCGTGCAATGTCACGTCTTTGTCAGGAGCGTCGGTGGCCTATTGGTAGGAAAATGTGTATTATAAATAAAAGTAGGTATGTATGCCCAGCAGTGGGACAGCCTATAGGCTTTAAAAAAATGTATGTCCAGGGAAAAAATCTGATTTTACCCGTTAATGCGTTTTTGAAGTCTTCTTCCGGCGATGGCAATTTAGATTATGGCAACCATACTCCCAGGCGAATTTCGACTCGTAGTAAAATATTACGTAGAATGCCTTTAGCCCCCCTCCTCCCTGAGGTAAGGTCATGTAGAGATTTTTTAAAACCCCCTCCCCCTCGGGACCCTTATGTAATTAATGAACGGCCCCTTATGTGTCTTCGAAACGAATTCTTACTTTCTCTTATATTCATTTCGGAAATTATTAATGAGCAATAATATAACACTTGGTATCAAGTCAGTTTTCTCTGTGGCATTCTTTGGTTACTTAGCTGGTTTCTATTACGTCTTGAATAAATTGAAAGAAAAACAAATAGAATTTGAAGCGAAGTCTTTCGCCAAAACGACGCGAATCCTTTCAGTGCATTTCTTTGTATGTAACTTGTAATTATCTGGCAACACTGAGTACTAAAATAGATAGGTACCAAGTAAAGTAACAGAAAAGAATCTGCCTATAGTAGCGTTCTGATGCGAGGCACTCACACAACTACACGCTATACTAGGCGCGCAGCGACCGCGTTGGCGTAAGCACACACAAAACGGTCATTTTTTGTGCCAGATAGCGACAAGAGGAATAGGCCAAAAAGAGTACCGTAACTTCAGGAATAGTGCACGCGCGCGCTCTTCTTGACTTTTCCGTCAACTGGACCGCCGCCAGGCCAGCGAAAGGGTGATCCTGCTTCCTCATGCGTCACCCCTTCGCTGGCAAGGAGTTTCCGGGTATTGAACGACAATACGCGGTTGATATGGTCTCCTTGCGTGCAGTAATGTAGAGAAAGAAATTAGTGGCAATTGTCATTCAGTTCTGTTGTCATCTATATTGTATTTTCCTATACTTTATTATAAAGTCAAAAGGTAATCTTGGCTTTATTCGACTTTATAATTAAGCATAGGAAAATACGATATAGATGACAACAGAACTGAATTACAGCGGTGTACGATCGTTTGATGCCGTTCGCGGTATTACAGCAGTAGAGACTTTCATTTCTGTTGGTAAAAAGGAATCTATTTTGTGACTGAATCTCTGCCGCTGGCTCAAGACTAGTCTCATTTGCGCTTAAGTTTGGGACTCGGGACTTCGTTAGTGTTTTGTCTCGAATGCCTTAATTTATGCAAGAATCTTAAAGCCAGAACGTCAGTTCCTTGGGATGTACAAACTAGTTAAATAGTTAATTTTAGGGATCCGTCCGCCCCCTAAAGGGGAAAATGCAAACCTATATTGCTGCCGCTCTACTCCGTCCGTCCGTCGGTCATGCGCATCCAGCTCGTAAACGGGACAAGATACAGACTTTATAACACATTGTTATTATGAATTTTATAAAATTGAAAAATTGAAAAAAATTAAATTGAAAACGTTTTTTTAGAGCTGTAAACACCAGAATATAGTACACAATACAGAAGTATACAACATTTAATACATGCAACACAGAACATCCGGTGCGGTACAGTGCCAAAAAGGGTACCCCAGCTCAGCATAATGCTGAGGCAAGCCACAGCGCTGAATTTCAGCTGGCCCCTCAGTGACTGCACGGACGAAGAAAGCAACAGTGTGTGCGTGTTGTGATGTAATATCTTATGGTAGGGGGCCGACAATAACCCCAGCGGCACTTCGACCCTCGAGGGTCTTTTGTGCCTACTCCATTTTACACACTAGTTATCTCAGTGTGCAGGTTTCTTCACGATGTTTTCCTTCACCGTTAGAGCAGTCGGTAAATGTACGTAAGTCTTCAAAAATTCGAAAAACTCATTGGTACATGGTACTGCACGGTTTCGAACCCGGACCTTCCGCACGGGAGTCCGGTGTCCTAGCCACTAGTCCACCGACGCTCTACTTATTATGTAAGTATACCCTTGAATCAAATCCGAATATCGACTACAAATTTTGTAGAATTATATTTTAGAGGTCTCAGTTGTGAGAAAAAATGGCAATCGTGTTATTGCCAGTACCTATTTAGGTTCAAATTCCTTCTTATTAATAGTACGGAACCCTATAGATAGGACGAGGTCCGACTCGCACTTGGCCTGTTTTTTAATGTTTCCGTAGTGTAGTTTACTTCTAAAAATACGAAAATAGACCGATATCAGAAAAAAAAATTGACCTGCTTCAATTTTCGGCCCAAAGTCAAATTATGTTAGAGCGGCTCCACCTTTTTTTTGTTTTGACTTACTTACCTACGAGGTGATAATGTAGCGATGATTTTAAAAAAATCTAAAATTAAATTAAAAAAAATATGATTTTAATTTAATTTAATTTAATTTATTTATTAGGTAAACACAACAGATTACAACCATATAAATTACAGAAAAATCAATATAAAGTTATGAGTTAGGTTACCCTTAACGTGTAAACACAGCATGGTTAGGAAGTGGAAAATTGATTGTTGTACAATATTGAGTTATAAAAAAATACTATTGAATGTAATGACTAAAAAACTTATGCCTATTTGAAAAATAAAAATAATAAAGTAAAAACTATAAAGTAGGACTCACTTGAGGACATCCTCAACCCGTCTATTTTAAGAGTCCTATCTCCATTTAGGTAACACAGAGTTCCTTTTACCTTTCAGAAATACCAATTCCTAAAAAGCGGTGCCAAGGAATGCTAGTCGCTGCACTGTGCGAGATTATAGACAAAGGGGTGGGCGGCGAAGAGGGGGGGACGGGACGGTTCCAGAGTCCAGATGGACCAAATCCCTCGCAGACGTGAAGAACGTGATTATCTACACGTCTGAGTACGTCAAGTCGAGCGACAGAGACGGCTAAAGGGTGAAAATAACTAGCAGCCAAAGACCATTTGTATTTTTTTTAATTTAGAAATGTTCTAGATGAGTTAGATGGGCCCCCCTCTTCGCCGCCCACCCCTTTGTCTATGATCTCGCACAGTACAGCCACTAGCATCCCTTACCTCAGCCCCTCTTTTAAACTTCACGCAGTCCCACCCCAACCCCCCTCACCCCTCTCTTCTATGTCACTAACAACTTCCACTAAACCCCCCCCCCCCCCACCCCCACCACCCCACAGCCTTCTATATAATAAATAAAAACGATGACTTTTTAATTTGGTCTGGTTATATAGGCTGCGAGTTTTTAGGCTGCCAAGTTCACACCGCTTTCCTAGAATATGTTATTTACTATTTCATTTATGACATCTGGTTATGTTATTGAATATTAGCAATAAAAATCTCATAAACCGTTTTCCCGTAGTTTATTTATTTTGAAATTCAGTTTACATTTCTAGCAGAGATGTTGCCTTTTCCGTAGTTTTTAAAGTACCTACAAACATGCAAAAATTTACTTTTAGTCTATATTTCTGTGTTGGCATCATCACACTGAGCAGTAGGGGTGCGTCGGGGTTCGAAATAGTTACCATAGCAGCGCGACAGTCTCGGGCTACCTCCTTCTCACCACACAGTATGTATTTTGAGAAAGTGGCGTCGATTCCGGGTAGGGTGAGCGAGACATTTCGTTTAGCGATTATTGCTAAAGGACCCCGCACATAATGTATTTGACCGAAAGATTTTTTTCATACATTCTGTGCGGGGTCCTTTGGCGGCCACCTCGGAATCGGTGCCATTATTATATGGGGATCGCGTATACACCAACGGAGAACCTAAGATTTTATAATCTAAGTACCGTGTTATTTGTTTATTTAAGGGTAGTATCTCTTTCATACGCCATTTGCACCTGTAAATATACGGGTGCAAATGGCGTTGTTGCTTTAAGTGATATTTTCCATTTGATATTTTGGCAACCTTCAGATGATGGAAAAATCATATGGATACATTATTATGTATCCATATGATTTTTCCATCATCTGAAGGTTGCCTGGAAAATATCACTTAAAGCAACAAGGCCGCCTTCTGCACATTGTATTGTATCTCTCTTTATGTTGTATGTTTTGTTTTTGTCCCGGGTGTGCAATAAAGTATACTTGTATTGTATTGTTTTTTAGGCTTTGGCTTATTATAGGACCATATGCGGGTGGTTGGTCCGGGTTCGAAACGTGCAGTGTCATGTACCAATGAGTTTTTCGTATTTTTCGAAGACATGTACATTTACCGACGGCTCTGACGGTGAAGGAAAACATCGTGAGGACACCTGCACATTAAGATGACCAGTATGTAAAATGGGATAGGCACAAAAGATCCTCAAGGGTCGAAGTGCCGCTGGGGTTATTTCCAAGCCCCTATCATAAGATAAGATAAGATAAGATAAGATAAGATATTATAGGACCATGCCAGTCTCATAGGAAACAAGTTTTCAATCCTACAAGACAACGTCCGATTAGATGAATAGTTTGATCGTTTGTTACCCAACAAGCGCTGTTTCTGGAACTTGAGCTCAGTAGTTCCACTACCATGGTTGACTGTACTACTTTTTTTTTCAGTAATCGACAAAACATGTGCCCTCAAACCAGAGAAGGGTCCTTGTCGTGCAGACATCTCCATGTACTACTTCCAAGTGCAAAACATGAACTGCAGTACCTTTACTTGGGGAGGCTGCCAGGGCAATGGTAACAGGTTCGATTCCATGTCGCAGTGCATGAAGGCGTGCGTGAGCCAGCCAAATCCGCCTAGTAAGTTTTTTAATATATTTGTGTTTTGAGGCTTCGGTACATTCTTATCTTATCTTATGATAGGGGGCCGGGAGTAACCCCAGCGGCATTTCGACCCTTAAGGATATTTTGTGCCTACCCCATTTTATACACTGGTCATCTTAGTGTGCAGGTTTCCTCACGACTTTCTTCACGACTTCTTTCACCGTTAGAACAGTCGGTAAATGTACGTAAGTCTTCGATAAATACGAAAAACTCATTGGTACATGGCACTGCACGGTTTCGAACCCGGACCTCCCGCAAGGGAGTCCGGTGTCCTAGCCACTGTGCCACCGACGCTCTCTTCGGTGCATTATAGGAGCATGGCAGCCTCATAGGGAAACGCAAGTTCTCAATCACACACAATACTCTGCTGCCCTGAGACAGCGCCCGATATATAGCTGTTCAGGCTGATCGCTGTTACGGTAAGTGGCTGACTTATCTATAATTATACCTGGTCATTACGTCCCTCGCCGTCACCCATCAAACGTCTCTGGGCAGCCGTACGACCACACTCCACCAACGACTGGTAAATCCATAGATTTTGAGCATGTAGATGGCTTTAAGAACTTCCATATGCCTTCATTGGGCAAGTGACTAACCCGTGGAAACTTGGCGCCTTTAGCATACTTCAGCGACTTTATAGGACCGAAGGATTGACGAGATCTAATTTTCGTTTTTTTTATTATACATTTCTATGGAGTTTTCTAAATTTCTATGTGTTCGCTTCGATTCCGTTTCAAAATCGTGATACGTCGCGAAATACTAATGTCAAAGTCGTAAAATGTCAAGACTCCAAATTACGTCCAAGTCGTAAAATGTCCAGATCGGAAAATGTCAAAACGTCCAGTCACAATGTGTGCATGTCCAATGTCACGGGCGACACGAGGGCGACATGGGGACGATACGGGGACTTTACGCGAACGACACGGGGGCAACATGGGGACTCATTGTCCATTGGACACATTACCTACATAGTACACACTGATACATTGGACACATTGACAGAATTTCGTCCCCGTGTCGTCCCCGTTGTCATCCCCGTATCGTCCCTGGATTGTCTGTGACATTAAACCCATTGCAAACATTATGACTGGACGTTTTGCGATCATGACATTTTCCGATTTGGACATTTTCCGATCCGGACATTTCTCGACGTATCACAAAATCGTTGCAATATGATAAAGGTGTCACTGTCATGGTTCCATGAGCTCTCTTCTGCGTCCGCCTGGACTAGTGGCTATCTTTTTATAGTATAAAATCTGTAGCCAATTTTATATCTTACTTAGGCGTCGATTCCCGCAGCGCTTACCTATACAAGAAGAGGCAGTGTTTACTAACATAAGTCTGTGTGCTCAATCTTCGACCTCATCGTCGCTTACCACCAGATGAGATTTACGTCAAATGTTTAGTCGTTAATTTGGATATAAGAGACAGCTCTTCTTGAACCAAGTATTTCATCTTCGGTTATATCGCTTAAAGTTAAATGAGGTTGAGGTTAAATTCCGTTTTAATCTTGTAATAAAATTTCTAATTTATGTTGTTTCTAGAACATCGTCCGAAATGGTGTTCTCTGTCGTTCGACTACGGTTACTGTTTCGGTGCATTAGACCGCTGGTTCTATGATCCACTGTGGAGAGTCTGCAAGAAGGCCATCTACTCAGGGTGTGGTGGCAATAAGAACAACTTCTACAATTCGGAACAGGTGAGATTGAACCGGTTTCTTCTTCATCACCAGCATACTTACATAAACTTTTTCTTTTCTTGTCGCGTGGTTAGATATGATCAGAGTTGTTCGGGTTGACTATATGGCGCTGACATGACCTAACAACTGGTGTCAGACGACAGCAGTCGTGACTAACAGCTGAAAGTGCTCTCCAAGGCACAGAGAAAAATTTGTCACTAGCACTGTCATTTGACCGCGCCCAACTTTGCTTAAAATGCACCATCAGTGATCGTCGATCACTTTCGGACCATGTTGGAAACTAGGCCACGGGCTCCTCAACTACTTATATAATTGTATACCTCAAACGAGATAATATGTGAAAGAATAGCGACGAAGCGAAAGAGACGTCCCAAGCAAAAACAAAAATGGGACCATTCACTTTGCCTATCCCACAAAGTCATATTACTAGCGTAAAGGACATGACAATAACATTTCATTAGGTACCCGTATCATGGGATGGGATGGAATGGGGATGCGATTTCGGCACTTTTATGCCTCCTCCTAGCACCAATTAGAAGACGTAATTCCTCTCAAATATAAAACTATCTCTTTTTTTTAAATGAGCGCTGTGTTTCTGCCGTACCGGTCGGACCGCAGCACATGCTGAGCATGTGTCCTTTTAATATTGCATTGTTTTTTTTTCTTTCAAATATTTTTTAAGTTTAATTATGTATGCAATGTTAAATAAATGTTTTTCTTTCTTTCTTTGATGAGCCAATGTTGGCCAATGATTTTTTTTCAGTGCGATTCAGTTTGCCGCTTTGGCAACGGGTGGCTCACCACACCTTCCAAGAGCAAGAAGGGAATCAAGAAGGTGCTCATCGTGAATCCATATCTTACCACAAAAAGAGGTCAGGTGTTCGTTCCTCCGGACAGAACCAAGGATGGAAAAGATGGCGAGCCTGGAAAAGGTGGCGAGCCTGGAAAAGGTGGCAAAGGAACGAATGGTGGTACGCCAGGCGCCGATGGTGCAAAAAATGGTAAAGGTAATCCAGGCAATAATGCTAATAATGCTGGAAACCATATTTACGTTGGAAAAATCATTGTGAATGGAAAAGTTACTATTATCCCAACACGAGGAGGTTAGGTTCATTAAATTACATTATAAAGATGTAATTGCCTAATTATTTGTGAAACGATATCAAACAAACAATAAAAAATACATTTATTTACTTGGGTCCTGCATTGATAGATTTACTTGGGTCCTGCATTGATAGATTTACTTGGGTCCTGCATTGATAGATTTACTTGGGTCCTGCATTGATAGATTTACTTGGGTCCTGCATTGATAGATTTACTTGGGTCCTGCATTGATAGATTTACTTGGGTCCTGCATTGATAGATTTACTTGGGTCCTGCATTGATAGATTTACTTGGGTCCTGCATTGATAGATTTACTTGGGTCCTGCATTGATAGATTTACTTGGGTCCTGCATTGATAGATTTACTTGGGTCCTGCATTGATAGATTTACTTGGGTCCTGCATTGATAGATTTACTTGGGTCCTGCATTGATAGATTTACTTGGGTCCTGCATTGATAGATTTACTTGGGTCCTGCATTGATAGATTTACTTGGGTCCTGCATTGATAGATTTAAAAAAAAGTAACGCAGTGCTAAAATAAAATATTTTATTGCCATCATAACCATTTTACAAAAAATAACACCAGTATCTAGTCGTTAAATCAGTCACCGTCAAATTCAATTAATTTACAATTATTTCTACCAAAGAAATAATTTAAGTAGATACTACAGGTTGTAACAAAATACCCCTATAGTCCCGAAAGGGGAATGTTAGTATCAATAACAGCAAAACTTCCACTCTGAAATTGCGAAAAAAATAACCAGCTGTCCCATACAAAAGGTCAATACCAACACGACCGTAATATATGAAACAGTACAACTGTGCTAGTAACGCCTCTGTAGTAGTGTCTCCTATTCTTGTAATTTATTTGGGTTAATTTTAAAGTAAATGGATCATGGGACTTTGTGCTGAAATCTAACTCGACCCCTATTCACGGAGCTATTATCGCCTAAATACCCTAAATATTATAATATCACACCGATAACATTTATCAACTATAAAATTCGACCGATAAAATTTTCCGGTTCATTCTTCACAGCTGACACCACATTTGCACACAGCACATTGGCTCTGAAAAGAAAATAATTTCTTGATGTAGAAAAATGATTTTTTGTTACACCTACTCAAAAATGGCCTATTTATCGACAGAAAACTTTGCGGGAAAAGTCTCATTACGATATGGCACAGTGACTAGGATATCGGATTCCAATGCTTGGAGGTCCGAGTTCGAAAGTGCAGTGCCATGTACCAATGAGTTTTTCGTATTTATCGAAGACTTACGTACATTTAAATAAACGAATTCAATTTCAATTTACCGACTGCTCTATCGGTGAAGGAAAACATCGTGAGGAAACCTGCACACTGAGATGACCAGTGTGTAAATGGGGTAGGCACAAAATATCCTCAAGGGTCGAAGTGCCGCTGGGGTTATTCCCGGCCCCCTATCATATGGGATGTCCAGATGGGAGTCCGGTGTCCTAGCCACTAGGCCACCGATGCTTTATGGGAAAATATTATACATAGTGTGAATTTCAAGTTTTTACGGTGGCATACATACATACGCTCCGTCCACTTGGATCCACAGCTCGGATCCACAGATCCATACCTACCTACATACATCAGGCAGAAACTAAATGTGCTAAAGAGCTATTGTGAAATTGAATTGTGCAGAATCGCGATATGGAAAAACTCAGATTGTCGAAAAGTCGACCAATCCCTCTTCACCACTAAAAAGACAAATGATCAGAAAAATAAAGGGAAACTCACACTCCATTGCTCACAGTGCCCATGAGGTTAAACACGTAACTCGGGCAAACCTCAGGGTGCATGCACCGCGCGTGGAACAAGGTACCCTGGCAGAAGCAAAACAGCAGTTCTGGTAGAGGTAACTTCTCCGGCAGAACCTTCTTCTCATAGAGGATCGTCGAATATAGCTGGAGAAGAAAAGAGGAAGGATCATTGAACTTTTACTCTTTTACTTTCTTTATACTTTTTTATTGTAAGGAAACACGAACAATAAACGGGCTACCTGATGGTAAATTGTCACCATCAATATATTCGATGCGCTGCTTAGCTTGACGACTGCGATGGAGTGCCTCATGTTTAATGATCGGATTAGGTAGTGCAAGTTAGGGTTAACGACCACAAACGTTACGAGTATATTAGTATGGATACGCCCGCGGTATTACGAGATTTTGGAAATGTTCTGTATATATAAAATACTTTTTCTCCTAATGGGAACTCCAAAAATAAATAATGTCATCATCCCTTTTGCGAGAGACAGAGACAAAAAGATACCACTATTAGGACTCTGTTCGGGATTTATTGTCTCTTTCTCACATTCACACTTACTCAGAACGCTCATTAGTCATCGCCTTTGTTATGCCAAAACAATACATTTTCTATACATTTTTGTCAAGTTTAAAGTAAACAACAATATAGCGGCAAATTTCGCTCCGAATCAGAAGGTCTATCTAGGAGAATGACGTTGTTGGCAGAATGTCGGCTTGTTAAAACGCCTATAAGGTGATAATGTCTTTTACGGCAAAACGACCTACTAGTAAAACGTCCAAAATTTAGCCTCATACAAAATCTTATTAGAATGTTTAATAATATTTTTAAACGATATTACTGTCCAATGTAACCAGTTCTTAGCGAATTTGTAATTCCGGGATATCGTTACTTGTTGGGTATGTCCATGTCCATATTTCGTCATGGAATCCCGCAAAATTGCACTACCTAATCCAATCACTCATGTATCTTGAAACCGAAACACATATTGCAAGCAGCGCTTAGCGGCAGAAATAAGTAAGACTCTGCAGACTCTAGGCCTAGGGAGGTACCCCAGGCCGACTCTGCATAGAGTCTTACTACTTTTGTGTATTAGGTTTTTGATTACAAATACAAATATACATATTTACTGTTTAGATAGATAGATAGAAACACTTTATTGTACACAAAATTGTTTAGTGGTGTTGAAATTTGAGAGGAAGAAATTTGGCCTCAATATAGGCTCCAAAATGGGAGGCTCAATATTATTTTGAGTCAGCCCTTATCTGTTAATATGAAACAGTTACTGACTCTATCAATACTTGAGTCACCTTGTCGTGTACCAAAGCCTCTAAAATGAGATTAAAAAAGAATAAAATAATATTATTGTTTCGTGGTAGTGAAATAATGTGAAGCTATTAATACAGTCTAGGCGTAACTTTGGATTTATTGTTAGGTGGGTCATAAATTTATGAGAAAGAAAAAAATATGAAAAAATGTATTCGATTACCACATAATTATTAATAAACATTTCACATTAAACTATAACCTCCACACTAGGCGTTGCCTGTGTCGTGGAGATTACATAGGTCACACACATTGACCACTTTACAAGCTATGTATCAATCTAATATTCAGATTCCAAAATTACAATTTAAAATTAAAAATTACGTTAAAGAGATTAGATATAACTATTGAAAAAATGACTAACCGTACACCTTGTATCGGTGGAACTATGTGGAACCCTGTCAATGCCTTTGGTTTTTTTTGTGATTTCATAAAATTCGTATATGTCAGTTAAAGCGACAAAGTACCTCGATGTGTAGTCAATTCTTACCTTCAACGCTGCGGTAACTGATGCTATAGCGAACCCAAGATTAGGGCTGAACAGAAACGACAGTCCGGCGAGGTATCCAGCCGGCAAAGCGTGCAAAGCTGAGTCAAAGCCGCGCTTACGACTCAGGAAGCATATCACAGCCTGCAAAGGAAAGAAATTATTAATACACTTGAGGATATGATGATCCTTCCGTTTCTCCCACTACACTTGATCTCAAAATCTTCATTTGAAAAATAAAACGGGAATTAGTTAGTTATAGGGGGTCGTTTCGGTGTTTCCTAAGACATTGGGTACATTTGGGCTCAAATCTTCGTTACCAACAAAATTAGTGCATTCGATAGATATCACTTAGAAATATATATTTTATTATGGAAGAAACATCTAAGTCGTGTGGGACCAAAAACCTAGAGACCAAAAACTGTTTCCTCAAAGTATACATATATGGTTTTACACAAAAAGATCAAGGCTTTGTGTAAATTCGTAAGTGTTCCTTACGAATTTGCAGCAAACGAGTGAAAAGGGATAGTTTAATTCTCAGAAACAACTTTAAATGTTGAGCTATCTATGAATTTCCCCTGCTTTATAGACAAAAAAACTATAACAGAAAAGGTCAAGCACAAGCATCGTAAGCTTTCTGTTAACGATAAGTATGAAAATCTAAAAAGTATTTCTACTACGATACTAATACCTTAAATTACTATTTATTTCTTTTTCCAAATAGCATAAAATAGCAAATCGTACTCTGTAAATACCGATATAGCCGCCGAAGAACAGCGCCATCTTGAAATGCTTCCCGCGTATCGAAGACAGTGCTCTCAGAGGCGTTCTGATTTTAGGCAGGATCTGGCGCGCCATCGTGATTGCTAGCCCTATGGCGAAGTATGAGGAATAACCCTGAAAGTAACAGCATTGGTTTTATATTTCGTTTGGGAAGCGTTCCAAAACAGGTGCTAATTACCCGACAAAGGATATACATTACACATTACATTAACAGTTGAAATAGTGTTGGTTCAAAAACAGCTTCGTGTAAGTGCCTTTTAATAATTACCGGTTCTAAAACTCGGCAATTATTACCCGATGAAGCGAAAGCGGCTTTGGAACTATTCACATTTGGCCTCACTTTACAACTTTATTAAATGCTTCCCTTATTTGTCCTATTATTCATTGATGAATTATTTTAGATCGACTCTCTTGGCCGATATAACGGAGTGGTTTGCCATTGCTTTCCCCAAAATGCGTAATTCTTGGATAGATTTTATAAAAGAAATACCTTCAAAATATATTTCTGACATGACCCCTCATGTGGACAAACGTTTTTCGACCCGTCTGATTTCCGTCGCACTTTTTCTGGTGTAAAGAGCCTGAAATCAATAATTATTTTTTTTAAATTGATATGTAACACAGATCTGAACCACCACCTCTGTCTACACCCTCGGGAATTATGGATGTGAGAGTTATGTAACAATATTTTATTTATTTTTTAACGTGAGCGTGTCTGTAGAGAAATTTAAAAGTGATTAAATATTAACACTGTGCTGGTGGGCCAAAACGGTAATAAATACATGAGCGGTTGTTGTATTTTTAAAGAATGCACATAAAGTATAGAACAATACCTAAGTGTATTATAAACAAGAGCACTATCGTTTACAAAGTATCATAATACGGTACAGTCATAAACCAAACATTTAAAGTGAATCATTCATAACTTCCTGCGACCGACTTAGCTCCATACAACAGTAACAATGTACCTAAACTAAAATACGTTATATAAACGAAATAGACTAACGTCAAAGATGATACAATTGTTTATAACGTTGACAAAATAAATAAGAATAAGTTTATTTGTGCGGTAAGATTACAAAGGATTCATCGTCCATAGTAGGAACTTAAGCATATGTTATATTAAACTAAATAAAATTAGTGAGCAACCAGTTAGTTTACAATAAAAGTTTACAATAATAAAAAAATAAAAAAGACTTTTGAAAAGCCTTAGTCAAAAATTCCGCCCCGTGTCGACCCTGGCGCAAAGGTCCCCATGACGCTCGCGGCATTGCCACGATGAATCACCACGGCCAACCTCTGCACCAAGAACGACCCGGAGCGGGTCACACAGCCCCTCTCTCTCAGGCGACGGCCGACCTCCCTGACAAAATCCTTTGCCTCCGCCCCCCAACAACCTGTCGTTTCAACCGCAAATGGGACAAAATAAGTAAATTATAATATATATTTGTATTAGTATTGTATACACATATTATTAAGTAAGTTACTTTGTCATTTTTATTGCCACTGCATCCCCATAACATATCTGCCGCAAGGCATTAAGCTCACCTGTACACAAAAGTGTAAAAGAATAAATAAAAATAAATATTAAATAAGTTCCTGTATCTCGGAGGACAGATCAGATCAGATCAGAGTGACCAGTGAAAACAAAACAAAATTAACACAATTTGAAAGAAAGACAAAAAAGAACAATAATATAAGGGGTGGTGGAAACGCATTGTGTGTGTGTGTGTTTGAGTAGATACATGTTTGTGTAGATATCTTTTTTGTATAGTTCCGTAGTTGACAATAAAAACAATAATGGTCCCATGATATGATTCGATGTAGTGAAGGGGATAAAATAGAACGAGCGTAGAAAAGTGAAGGTACAACTAAGCAGCGACACAGAAAAAGAAATAGAAGATCTTTGGGCTAAAAATAACTATTTACACTGTACAAATAAACATGAAGAAATATAGATGAAATTAACCAACACGAAAGGAAACGAACGAAGAGACTTTAGACTCTATTCCGTATTGTTCAAACCGAAGACAATACTGGTACTGCCAATATGATCTACCACTTTAAAAATAGTAATGGATGTAGCACTTTGAAGTAGTAATGTAAACCCGTCCCATTGGTACAAGACATAAATATCGAACAGTACAATTATCGAAATGGAACTGATTATCTCTGTTTTGTTTAACAAGGCATTGGCAACACAGGTCATCAGGCTAAACATTAAGCGATTTAATACAGTTTTTAGTTTTTCTGCATCATGTTGTGGTGAAGTCACATTTTAACACTCTAGGAGTTATGACGGAAATTTCAACCGGTCTAGTCTCTGGCGATTTATCATGGCGCGCCGCAGAATCACAGAGTGAAACTATGCAACGAACCACTAATGAGAAGTTTATTTTAAGAGTTTGTCACTGTTACTGACGTTTGCTAGACTAAACTACACCGATTTTAGCTATCAAAATCACCAGAAAACATTTTTTGAGCAATAAAATGAACACCTTAGAACCTTCTCCAGCGGTTTTTACCGCCAAAACTCCATGGAACTGATTATGAAAATGATTTTCTCACATTGGAGTTCACAACGTTATGACAGTGAAACCAAGCGAATACAAATAGTAAAGTCGTATGAAATATGTTGTTAAGAATATAATGTTTGATATCTATGATAAATTAAAATAAAATAAATAATAATTTATTATTATTTTTACCCACTATCACTATCGCTCCCACTAACATCTTGGGATAAGGGGGGAAAAGAAAAACAGCGCTGCATATTTGGTACCCGAGTATCTCAGCATTTGCTGACTTTCTCCCCTTTTGACAAATATACATTACATATAATGCTTTCGTATAGTACTTTGTTTGTTGTTGTGATTTGGCAATAAATGTATTTCTATTTCTATTTCAAAAGGAAAGAAGATAAATATTCAAATAATGTATACTAACCAGAATAAAGGAGTCCTTCTTTCCTTGTCTCCTTCTAACCTCATAAGGTATAAAAGAAGAGCGTTTCCCACCATGAACAGTAGTGTCTGTTTCGACCTGGATTTTAAGATGGAAACATAACCGTCTCTCTCTAGTGTTCTGAGCCAGTATTCTATTACCTGAAAAGGAAATTATTGAAAGTAGTTGAGTTTTATTAGTTGAGGTTGCCTGAACTTAACGACCACCACCGACGACCACCTCAACCTTTTGGGGTTGGATCTGACTTCCAATCTCAACTTTGGGCGCTCCATTGAGTCAAAAGCTCAGACTGCAGCCAAAAAATTGGGCATCCTGAGTAAGGTTAGGCGGTACTTCAGGCCGGGACAGCTTTTAAACCTTTACCAAGCTCAAGTCCGGTCGTGCATGGAGTACTGCTGCCACCTGTGGGACGGCTCAGCAAAATACCAACTGGCTGCCCTTGACTCAGTGAAGAAACGCGCTAAGCGCCTTGTAGGTGACGAATCGCTGGTGGAAGCTAGACTGCATAGTCTGGAACATCGGCGCAAGGTTGCCTGTCTATCGGTATTTTATAGGATACATTTCGGAGAGTGCGCATCGGAATTGCACGACCTAATTCCAGCATCTCCATTCCGCCTTCGGACTACCAGACGCGGGGAGGGGTTCCATCCTTATGTTGTTGATATTACGTCTGTTCGTACGAAGCGATTTGCTTCTTCGTTCATTATGCGAACGGCTAAGGAATGGAACAGCCTACCGGCGTCAGTATTTCCCGAAACCTACAACCTTGGGATCTTCAAGGCCAGAGTGAATAGGCATTTACTGGACCCGCATGCTCCATCGTCGACCTCATCGTCGCTTACCATCAGGCGAGATCGAGGTCAAATGCGGGTTTAGTAGGAAATAATAAATAATAAAAAAAAACTTCGTTGGAGTTTTAATAACGTAGTGCAGAATTATTATAAATATAGAATTGTACTTATCAAGGATCACTCATGTGCGGTTAGGTCACAAAATGTATTGTGGAGTTGAGATGATCCGCCCTCAGGTCAATGATAATAAATACATTCCTTTTATAGAGATAACCTGCCAGTCACAACGCGAAGTACGACCATAAAGACATTTCTATTTAGTAGCTTATTCAGAATTTGGACCTCTTGACTTTTCAGGTGTGTACGCCGTGAACAAGGTTCCGTTCTCTGTAGAACATTTTGACGCACGCACTTTTGTAGACAACCTATTGTTAAATCAGGGGCTGCTCCAATAGAAATAGGATTATAAAGACTTCCAGAATGGCCGCCAAAAACGCGGGATGCATCCCGCACACACGTACACAATTTAGAACTAGAGTGAGCGTGACAGTTTCATGTAGTTTTAGCTTTAGATTTGGCGGCCACCCCGGAATCGAAGCCAAGGAAGGCTTACCAAATTGACGAACAGATTGATGACTAGACCTCTTCTACTGGGCGGTTCCAGGTATATGAACAATCCATTCAGCATGTTTGGGATCATGAAGTATGAGTAGTACTTAAATTTGTTACCCGACAGCCGCCTGTAAGAATTAAACAATTATTTGACACTGAGGTCAAAGATTGATGACAGAGAAGGATGGAGACATTTTCTACTAGCCCCAAATTCCTTAGCGGAGTTACGGGAGGACGAGAGACAGACAAAAGTCAATGATTACATGGTTGTAGCACAGAGTACTGTACCTATATACTAAGTTGTACTCGTAGTAAGGATGCAAATTTATTTTTCCACACAAATCAATTTATTCGTAAACAAAGATAAAGAAGAATCAAGCTTATCTTATGATAGGGGACCGGAATTAACCCCAGCGGCACTTCGACCCTTGAGGATCTCTTGTGCCTACCCCATTTTACACACTGGTCATCTCAGTATGTAGGTTCCTCACGATGTTTTCCTTCACCGTTAAAACAGTCGGTAAATGTACGTAAGTCTTCGAAAAATAAGAAAAACTAATTGGTACATGGCACTGCACGGTTTCAGACCCGGATTTCCCGCATGGGAGTCCGGTATTCTAGCCACTGTGCCACCGACGCTCACAGAATCAAGCTTACATAATATTTAGTGATCTTCAAGATCAGAGTGAATTTACAAAACCCTCATGCTCCATCGTCGACCTCATAGAAGTCCATCAGATAGAGGTCACATATGGGTTTAAATTATATTCTTTATTTATTTACACTTTATTGTACAACACTAGACTTAATAAAAACAATTAAAATGAGACATTGTACAAAGGGTGAACTTATCTCTAAAAGAGATTTCTTCCAGCAAACCCGCGAAAGTGAAAGATGCGTTATAATTTATAGGTAGACATAGTATGTACGTCAAATAACAATAAACACAATATATAAAGACAACAAACACACTATGATCTGAATGAATTTCTACAAGTATTCTATTACTGGGCACTATTCTGACAACTGAAATGGCTAATGTCATTTCAGTTGTCAGAATAGTGCCCAATGAGAATTTCTTATTGATAATAATGAGAATTTATAATTAAATTCTTATTGATAATAATGAGAATTTATAATTAAATTCTCATTATAACATTTCATTACGTGTAATAAATAATATATAATAATTTGTGATTGTGTAGGGTTGTGTTAAAATAGGAATTTACAATATGACAGTTTTAAAATTATATAAAGACAACTATATATATATATATATATATATATATATATATATATATATATATATATATATATATATATATATATATATATATATATATATATATATATATATATATATATATATATATATATATATATATATATATATATATAGTGATCTTAGTGCAAAACTGATGAGGGAATAATAACTTGATGTTATATTACCAAATCTTCGCATGAACATAATTGCAACATTACACATACCTTACCTAAGTATGCATCCCATGATGGGCGACGTGACACTGACTCCGGCCCCCAATAATGTGGATCTTATATAGTACTCTCCCATTTTCTTCCACTCCTCTTTCTTCCGCATCTTTCTACCGCGCATTGCGATTTGCGCCTGGAATTTTAGACATAGATTATAGTATTGCGACAAACTATTATATAATAATTATCGGTACTTCGTTAATATTGTAACATTAGTAGTAAAAAATGAGCATTGGTAGAATTGGTAATATTGAATTCAATCTATCTATATTATCGATAGTATCTTTTATTTTAGTTCGATACTGCCGCGGAATCAAGTTCCAACTATCCACTGGTAGAATAGAGAAACTATGGTAGAAATAGGTACTACACCAGGCTGACATTGCACAGAGCCACTACTCTATACCACTTTAGAATATAAGTTATCAGGTAAAGAGAGGGAAACTTACCAAGTATACAATAGAATAAAACTTAGCACTGCCTATTAAGGAATGCATCGCAGTTATAGGAATGGAGGCCACACAGCTGGGGTGGTAGTAATGCATCAGTATATAGCAGTCCACATCTTGGCAGGCTTGCTCGAAGACCTGTTTGCTTAGCTCCATTTTGAAGAGTTTTCTTATATCGAAGTAGGGAAGATTCCTTAGGCTTTTCTGAAAAGATGATATAAAATGGTTCAGTTATGTTTGATAACAGGTACAAGCACAGAACTTGTGTTCAGTGGGAAAGTTAGCCATTGTAATAATCAAGATGACCATAGTTTTAATCCCGATGCGTCAGCCGAGGAATTCTAGGGCTGAGATTAAAATTGCTTTATAGCACGTATATATTATATATCATACAAAGTTTTTCATCACACCTGGCGAGTAAATGCACAATATGTCCCGCAACATTATCCCGCAAAAATAAAATAAAATGTAAAATTAGTAAAAGATTCTACGTATTCGGAACTGGGACCCAATTCGCCTAATTACAACGTCTGTAGTTCTATTTCTATCCAATTTCAATTTAGTTTTGTTCCAATAGGGAACTTGCATGAATTTTAAAATTTAAAACTATGTGTTGTAATCGATAGAATAGTACATAAAAAGATAAAATTGTGAGTAGTAATATTTATATATTTGTATTTATTGAGATATTTAGCTTTTTAGTAGCGCGAAATGGAACGTAATTTCAAACACCTATCAGCATTGAGTGACGTCATAGGATTTCTCTACCCTAAATTTAGGGAATATTTTTACAAGTGAGGCGGAATTATCTGAATAAATATATATTATTATTATAAACTATTATTATTTTTATAAATTATATACCTATTATAATAATTATACATAACTGTATATAGAAATAACTGGCAGTAACGCTTACACGTATCCAAATCTGCATAAACTTTGATAAACTTCTAAGGAAAATATTTTTTGCAATTGGCAACTTTTGTAATTAAAACAACGAATCATTACGATTACACCCTAGTTATTGTTCTTAGGATTACACAAATACTGTAAATAGTTTTATTACTCTTGTAAATAACCAATATAAAAATAACCTCTAAAGCGAAAAATCTTTTGACAAGTTCAAGACTGTTCACAGCTCACGTTTGTTTACATAAAATCCAATTACGTCACTTGAGAAAATGAATGCGTTTTGGCGCGAAAATTGTATTATGGGTTTTTACAAAGCTATATCTCTTTAAATAAGCATATTAAAAATCTTTTGTGTTCAGTAAAGTTTCTCTTTTTCAAGTATCTTTCGATTAAAAACAAAAAAAAAACATGCAAGTTCCCTATTCTATTTGGATACTAAATCGCATTCTGCTGACGCATAACTCTACCAGTGCCACCTTTCGATTTACTATCGATCGGGCAAAAGTACCTCGGGAGGAACTTATGTTCGATCGTTATATTTGACAGTTGAAGCGTTTTATTACCGTTCAACTGCGAAACGTTTTATTAGAATACACAAATACGTTACTGTTCAACTGAACTTATCTGAAATTGGATCGTTAGTGGATAGGAAACACGTCATAACGATGCAGTTTAGATTCTATTAGTTACATTGTATTTAATGGAATCGATCGCCTTTTCCGTTTCAGTATCGGACCTAGTTCCAGAAAAGTAAAAGGCTCTATACGAAATGAAAATTCTGGGATTTGGTTATTTTGGGAATTGGACATTCTGGGCCGGATTGCTTTCTTCGGCTATGCATATATGCGCTTTATAAGCGTGTGATAAAAAGTAAATTACAGTTATATGAATGACAAGCCCCATAGGTTTCAACACCAAGATTGTTTCGTCACAGATCAAGGGCCAAGTAATTTACGGTTGCTATTGTTTGCCAATAAAACCTGCTATTGTCTAGTCTAGAGCGCTAATGGAACTTCACTTTACGTTTTTATGGCCATCAAGAGCAGTGTATTTGCTAAGACATTAGAGGTTATCCTGCGTTTGTTGAAAGATAAGAAATTGTTGACTTTATTCATTAGCGGAGTTCATAGCCTAGCTGCGAGCATAATCATAAAGGCCGAGGTCAGAAACAGGACCGCGATTATCGTAGTGGAATGTCGAATTCGATATTAGTCCTATCTCATTCGCTCACATGACATGTATGAGCGTGACAAGACTTTTTTTTTCGTACTGATAATTGCTGTTGGTCCTAATGACCTTTACAGCTTCACCGGGGTTTTTGGGGCGAGCGCTAAGTGCGCTCCAGAACGCTCCAACTTAAAAACTACTATAAGAAGCGACTGCCTAAGGGCACCCAGGTGGGTACGGACCTCGGCTTGGACGTCGCTGGGGAGGGAGGGGTCGGGGAGAAGCGGCCTGGAATACGCCGATAGCGCGTGTTAGCGCCAGAAGCGGGTCGCCGCTCGCGCCGGCGCGGGCGGTATGTAGGTGCTGTGTGTGAACTACTATCGGGTGGGTTGCGTGACAAGACGTTCGTAGCGCTCGACTTTTGTATGTCGAGCGCTGCGAGAATCACCTTCCTGGATGGGTGACCGGTATTGACACATTTCATAATAGGTTATGAGCTCGCATGTGCCTTGGAGAGTCGCTAGTCGGTCTAGTTATCGTTTGAAAGCAGTTGTTTAGGTTCTATCGGAGAAGGCAATGGCTATAACTTATAGTAGTCAACAATTGCGTCGATTGGGAAATCAATGCACTTTAAAAAAAATATAGATATGAAATCATGTATAATTTACTGCGATAGATAAGCGGACAATCACTAATTAAAAGTTTGAAATGAAAAATGAGAAGTTTATTTACTTACAAGGCACAATAATAGGACCTCCGACTTACAATCCAGGTCGAAACCTGTATCTTGTAAGTCGGGACTCCGTCGCACTTTCCGTGCAAGCATATGACAATTTATAACATTACATTAGTAACTATATACTATACCTAAAAGGAATTTGGAAAAAGTTAATCAAAAGGAATTTAGAATATACCTGATAATAAAGAGGTTAGTAATACCAAGAAAAACGGTAATACATTATTTTTCGAAGATAATGATAAAGATAAAATTCTCCGATCAAAGAGAAATCTTATAGTGAATTGGCTGCAAACGATAATTTTGACCTTAAGATCCCGATCACTATTTATGTGTAAGTACTACTTGTTGCGCCTACGTCTCTAGCAAGCTTGACAGCGTAATCTTCAATCATAACATTGTTATCAACAAAGGCTATTCATTTATAACTATTGCCTAGTGTTTTTTTATATTTTATTTTATTGTTCACAGGCTTTTACCCTTATGACAGGGTACGAGTAGTTGCAATTCCAGGTAATTAAAATTGTATGATTGTAAAACCGAATGAATGAATACTCTTTATTGCACAAAATTAGTGTGATACAATGCGTACAAAACGATTAATACAATCTAGGCGGTATTATCGCTAAAAGCGATCTCTTCCAGACAACTTTTTGCTGGAGTAATTTTGGTGGAAAAAGGTAGGTTGTGCACCGTTTACAATAATATATATATATAATATACCCATACAAATAAATATATTTATATATACTTATACATAAAATATCTACATATACACACACATAATACATAATATTAAAATATAACTAGAAACCAAAGTTGTGGAAAAGTAAGGATGGAAGAAGGAGTCATTGGGATAGATAGTGGGCCTTAACCTGTGCCTTGAAAATGTCTAAGGATTTGGCTTGTCTTATGGATACGGGTAAAGAATTCCAGAGACGGATAGCATGGACAGTGAAGGATTGGTCATAAAAAACTGAACCGTATGCAGTTCTCTAAAATACGATCAATTTCAAAATCCCGTTTTGTCATTTCGTTATTTGAATTCTAATGGACGTTTCATGTTAGTTTCTTTTCTTTTTGTTTCACACACTATAATCACACGATAGTTACAGTTCATTCAAATGTAAATGAATTTATGGCAAAACAACATCTGTTAGCATCAGTTGAGGTCGAGTAGTTCACGGATGCGATGTTGCGTTTCGTTCGTTCTACTGAACGGATTTCACTTTCTAGTTAAGCGTTTAGTTGCTGCAATAACACGGCTCAGTACGCTACGCAATACATGTCGAGTGATGAGTGGTCACCGTTGCTTATAGAGATTTAATCTCACTATAATGTATTAATTAGTATCGGTGGTCTAGTGGCTAGGACGCCGGAGGTCCGCGTTCGAAACCATTCAATGCCATATGTGCCAATGAGTATTTCGGATTTTTTCGAAGACTTACCTACATTTACCGACTGCTCTAACGGTGAAGGAAAACATCGTGAGGAAACCTGCATGTCTGAGGAAATTAAAAGTTTCCGAAGGCGTGTGAAATCCACCAATCAGCACTGGGCCCGCTCGGTGGATCATGACCCGTGTACCTCCTTGTGCAAGGGGAGGTCTGTGCCCTAACAGTGGGGACATTAATAAGCTGATGATGATAATAATGTATTAATAATCAATCAGAGGTATGTCAGTAAAAGTGGATTCTTTCCAGATTCTTTCCATCCTTATGTTGTTCATATCCCGTCTGCTCGTACGAAGCGATTTGCTTCTTCGTTCATTATGCGAACGGCTAAGGAATGGAACAGCCTGCCGGCGTCTGTATTTCTCGAAACCTACAACCTTGGGATCTTCAAGGCCAGAGTGAATAGGCATTTACTGGACCCGCATGCTCCATCGTCGACCTCATCGTCAAATAAAAAAAAATAAAAAAAAGATGGTGCCAAATAATCGCCCGAATTAATAATTCCAGATTCCCCCAAAAAAGTATTCTGGATTAGTGCCTGAAATGGGGACGAGATTTGAGCTTTGTTAAAAACTGTATCTTTCAGTATGTCTGTTTTTCGTTTCACGTAAATTGGACATTCATAGTCCAAAAACAAAGACAAAATAAACTGTTTCACAACTTCTGACAATAATCGCGTTTGTAATTTCGTTTCCAAGGCTTTATCTACAAATCCTAGGATTAGCCTTTATCTATAGTCATTTACAAATGATAAGAGGGTATTAATTAGTGGCCTGATTTTGCATGGAGGAGGAGGAAGTCAGAGGAAATTACTAAATGCTAGAGCAGTTCGGCAAATTAGCAGTTTTCCAATGCTTTTATTAGAGAGCAGACGCGTAAAACTGGCCCCCTGATGAAAAATGGTGCTCATAGACATCTTACCTTACTATAATGTTATTAGAGGGTCTTCGATGGCTGCAACCTTGATAACTTAGATGGAGTGTCCTATCACTTATCCTCAGAGTCAGAGTGCAATTTGATGAGATTTTTTAATAAAACATACTAATGTAAAAATCGATTTCCCCTTAACTTAGTTACTTAAGTACTTACCTAGTTCAATAATAGTGATCCATTTTGTAAACACTTCAATACACTTCAGTGTTCAAAAAAAAAAGATACTTGCCGAAAATAATTCATAGTTATATCGACGAGTAAGTACTCACAAACTTATCTATCACACCGTTTTACTGATAACATGGGGTCAATGTAATAAACAACACGAACTTAACTTATCTAATACTTGGTTCGATTATTTAGGTTATATGTTGCCACGAAGCGTCCTAAGAGTTGAAAGTCAATTTAAACATATTCTCTGTCCCTCTCTGGGTTATAGCTTTAGAAAGAAATGTCACTAGACCTAAAGGTAATAAGAAATTTAAGGAAACTTTATGCAATATGTTTACCTTTGACTACATAATTATTTTATTTAAGTGGTCATTGCTGTGTGTGAAATAAACGTATTACTTACTTACTTACTTACTTACTTTTAACTCAATACATATATTATGTATATTTGTGTAGACCTATAATTAGTCTTTATTTGTTAAATTTGGGTTATATCGGTGCCGCTGCCATCAGGAGAGACATTGTAACAATAATAAATAATACTTAGATGGTACTAGTACAGTAGCGTTGTAGCTGGGTACATGTAGTAAAGACTCGAACAAACACATACAAATGTTCACACCCCTTTCACCCTTACACTCTCTTCTACACAAACACGCTCACACACATTTCCAATAAACACATCCATATACACACACACCAAAACTTATTTCTCCCTATAGGCGTTGTTTTAAAATAGGAAATCTTTAATTGGCAGTATGTTTTTTTAATAGACTTTTTTATTTTTAAATTTAAGTGCTGTAGATTTTGTAATAAATAAATTTAAAAAAAATAAAAAAATTTTTTTAACTTTAAGTGCTGTTGGTTTTACAATAAAATAAATAAAGATAAAATTTAGGCGCCGGCGCCGGCAGGGGCAAGCAAAAGGGCGTTCAATCAAGTACAGCAAGTAAGTAACTTATGTAAATATATTATGTGTTGAAAATACCCGTGAATTTGAATAAATTAAACGAGAGAAAAAAAAGTATTTTGCAAAAAAATATGGAACTACAAGCAAAAAAAACCGGTCCATCATGACCTAACCAGTGTATGGGAAGTCAAATTTTTTTATGCGAATATCAATTTTTTTTAGTGAAAGTTGTCATTAATATTCATGGATATAAATTTCACCCAATATAATATGTTACATCTGTTCTAACTATATGTATTGACTAATCTTATCTTATCTTATGATAGGGGGCCGGGAATAACGCAGCGGCACTTCGACCCTTGTGGATCTTTTGTGCCTACCACATTTTATACACTGGTCATCGCAGTGTGTAGGTTTCCTCAAGATGTTTTCCTTCACCGTTAGAGCAGTCGGTAAATGTACGTAAGTCTTTGAAAAATACGAAAAACTCATTGGTACACGGCACTGCATGGTTTCGATCCGCATGGGAGTCCGGTGTCCTAGCCACTGTGCCACCGACGCTCTTAATCTACATACTATCCAGTTGTACCCCGGCCCGTTGGCGTACCGCCCCTTTTGAAAAGGAAGACAGGGTTCCCCGTCAAAAATTACTGATACTTCAGCACAGAGGGGTCAGATAACTTAGGAAACCAACTGTATACGAAAGTATTCCAAAATTGGAACGATAATGAATAGTCATTTATTTATTTATTTACACTTTATTGTACAACACTAGACTTAATAAAAACAATTAAAATGAGACATTGTACAAAGGGTGAAATTATCTCTAAAAGAGATTTCTTCTAGCAAACCCGCGAAAGTGGAAGATGCGTTAATTTATAGGTAGACATAGTGTGTACCTAAAAAAATACAATTTAAAAAGACAACTGTAATAAAATAATACATAATACATACATACATATGTGCAATAAAGGACGAAGCTTAGAGACGTGGTAGACCTCATCGAAAGCCGGAAATGGAGATGGGCGGGACACATTGCACGGATGGATAGGGACCGGTGGACCAGAAGAACGCTGGAGTGGAGACCACGGCAAAACACGCGGGGACAAGGTCGCCCACCTATGAGATGGGTGGACGACATTCGGGGAATAGCGGGCCACAACTGGATGCGCACCGCCTGCGACCGTCGGAAGTGGAAGAAGTTGGAGGAGGCCTATGTCCGAAGGCGGACCACACGTGGCTGAGATAGATAGATAGACATATGTGCAATAACTATACAGTAAATAATAAATATATCTAAAATACTATACATACATATAATATATTATAGATATACGTACATACATATATAGGTATAAATAAATATTAACAAACTAAGATGGATGACATAACAGGAATTCAATTTGAGATAGGTAGTGATCTTTTACTTGTTTTTTGAAAATGGGAATTGTTATTCATTGTATTCATGGTAATTGTCATTCATTGGATCTTTACATACAAATGCATTTCATTGTGTTCTGTTATTGGTTTATGTATGGGTTCGATGAAATCACTGACACGGACTTTAAATTGACCAACAATAGAGAGTAGTTCATTTCAATTGAACTTTGATTGTGAATAACGATTCACATTGTAAAGTGATTTCTTGAAGAACCTGTGGGTCCTAGAAAAGTCTAGACAACCTCCAGCTTCTACATGTTTACCTAAAGATAAAGAAACAGAGAAACTTTTTTGATTTCTAGATGAAGTTTCGACGGGAATCTAGAAGACTTTGCTAGGTTCACTTTAATTATTATGTTTTCTTTACGGAAAAAACTAAGTTCTTGTATTAATTGTATTTAGGTAATAATGTAAATTATTGACAAATGGCAAATCGGTAAATCTACCATCCTCAAAGGTAGATTTATAAAGGAAGTATCGCTCTATCGCTAGTTGAGAACCTTTTCACCCCAACAGCTTGCTCTAAGTGTAGTACTTTGTCACGTTACAAAATTAGTTAGAAGATAACAATAATTAAAAACTTACATTAATTAAACTGTCAGTAGAATTCTAACTCAAAGTCTAATTTTGATTATTTTAACCACAATGTCACAAACAAATCACAAATAAAACCCACGTCACAGTTTAATTACAGGCCGTCATGACTGGTTTGTTTTACATCGGAAAAATATAAACATTAAAAAAAAGAAAAGTTACGCGATCGGCGGCGCGTGCGCCGGTGTTGGTTGCATTACGTTTGTTGCGTTCAGACCGGTACTACGCCAAGTGTTAACTAACTATGAGGCTACGAAACGGGCGGGGAAACTATAAACTTAGATAGGTATAGTAGAACTTCAGGGTAGAGTAAACGTCAGGATATGAGTGTTTTAAAAAAGTTGTCATGTCAGGAAATAATAAGTTGTTAAATGAGATTTAGCCATTTTTAAAAAAAAAATTATGTAAATTCAAAAAAAGTCGATAAAATTTATTCGATTATTGTAAATAATAATTTTTTATTGTAAATTGTATTTTTTTTGTTACAATTTATTACAAAAACATACATAGGTACTTTATTTTTTTAAATATTTTCTGTCAAAACAACACATACTTGTTAAAAATATGGATTATTTGTTATTAAAAATCTGTGGGTCGTATCAGGTTTGTGATCGTGTCCTAACTTGAACCACGTGTAATAATATAGTTGAACCTACTGTATGAATACATCCAAAGTTTCCTGGCGTCAAGAAAATGTCAGAAAGTGAGGAAATTACGTGACACAGTCTTTATTTCACCGCTGCATCAAAATCGTCTTTTAAATTCAGTATTACAAGTCTCTATCGCAATTAAGACACGTATAACAAGTTTTTCTATATATTAAATAAATATATTACTTACATTTTGTGTTTCAGACGCGGACAAATTCCGACCATTTAGGTTAATAACGACTCAAACAAAATTGTTGCGGTATTATTGCGTTGTTTATGGAACACTGTACTGGGTTTCCAGTATAAATAGCGACAGGAAATGGTGTCTAGAATTTATGCGAAAATCTGGGAATACCAATTAGTTTTTCATTTTAAATTATAAATTAAACGTTATAGACAAAATTAGGCTTCAAAATAGCATCAACATATATTCATTCTAGTTACAACATAAAAACTTCATCAGTAAAATAGAAAGTGTGAGTTTTACGGGGAGTTCAAGTCGCTTAGGTAGAAGAATTTTTAGTGGAATTTGTATGGAGAAGATTTTTAGTACTCATAACAAAATCGATTTTCTAAGATTATTCTACAGTTACAGATTTTATTGTATTTCTAAATTGAATATGAAATACTTAGTTAGCCCACGAATGCAGACAATTTGTAATAAATACCATATTTTTTTAATTTTGAATATTATCCCTAGGAGACATTTTTAGAGTACCCTTCCTTAGGTTTATATCTGTTGGTAATTTTAATGCGTTACAAATCACAAAAAAAGTGGACAAATTGCGATTACTTTTAATGTGATTTATTTCAACGTTACAAAAGTAATCGATGAACAATAAATAGGAATTTACTCCTTATTCCTTTGTACCTTAAAACTTCATCCCTTCATCTTAAAATTACCAAATTTGTTGGATCATAATTAGCTTAATTATTGAGAAAATGTCTATTATGCATTCAAGAATTCAAGGAATAAGCTGCATGCTACTAAAGATGGATTATTTTTGGGCTGAAAATAATAACAGTCTAGTATCAATGCCTGGTCAAAGTCAAAGTCTAACAATGACTGGTCAAAGTGCAAAACGGCCATTCTTCGCAGTGGTATATTCGCATTTACCGATACCCCGTTTTATTGTTGTTTAGGACACGGTCTACGGGGACAGTTGTACAGTCGACCACAACCTATAGTATACCATCTGTCAAAAACCTTCGATTAAATCTCAACCTGCGCATTATGATACATTTCATATTCTCAAATTTTGACGTTTTGGGTAGGTTGAACTGTGCTGTACTATAAACAACAAAACGGGTCTTGAACGCTCGAAGTATGCCCCAAAAATATTCTCGCACTTTTCGTGGCCTTTACAGTAGATCACGATGCGTAATATGCGTTTGACGTAGAGACCAATCTTTGTAGAGTTACATACTTAAATATCAGAGAGGACTTTGCTTAGGCCGTTTTCACATTAGACGATAACGCCACCGACACGACATGACACATATATTATGTCACAGTATACAGTTAGTTACTTTGTAGGTTGTGAGCAAAAACGGTTCTTACAACCAAAGTTACACTTACAAATAAAGATTTGATTTAAATTACAAATAATCCTTAGCGTACGGAACCCTATAGATATGGCGCGGTACGACTCGCACTTGGCCGATTTGTTAAACCCTTATGGAAGACATAGTCGCCGAGGCGAGCATTACAATCTCTTAATACTATTTATATTAAAAAAAACGCATCGCTAATAATTTGTCAGTGTAAGTAAACAAGTGCGCTAAACAGGTTGTTTATTTATTTAGGTAGTTAAACCACCGGTACCGCTAACTGCCGCTAAACCGTTTCACGAACCATACTCAACCAGCCCAATTCGCCAAAATTACAACGTTTGTATTTCTATTTCTATTCAATTTCAATTTAGTTTTCGTTCCAATTCTATTTGGACACCAAATCGCATTCTGCTGACGCATAACTCTATCACTGCCACCTTTCGATTTACTATCGACCGGGCAAAAGTACCTCGGGAGGAACTTATGTTCGATCGTTATATTTGACAGTTGACGCGTTTTGTTACCGTTCAACTGCGATTCAGTATAAACTAAACGTTTTAGTAGAATGCACAAATACGTTACTGATCGATCATTGACTCGATCGGAACTTAACTGGAATTGGATCGTTAGTGGATGGTAGCATACAAAACACGTCAAAACGATGCAGTTTATATTCTATTTAGTTACGTTTTATTTAGTGGAATCGATCTCCAGGGCTCTGTACAAGCGAATATGTTTAGTTAACTAACGTAAATAACTAACCTTCTGACATTTCTTAACAAAATAACAGACATTGACGAGTAAAATAAACCCCTCAAAAAAGTAAAACAATGATGTATTCAAAGATAAATATTTGTACTTTGTAATCCTTTATCTTACTAAGTAAGTAATATGTTTATTTCACACACGAAACAGTTATAATTATGATAAAATAATTATGTAGTCAAAGATAAACATATCGAAATCATGTCTGATGGTCTGCTGTTGTTATTTTTAATATTAATTTTATTTTATTGGAAAATCAACAGCACTTTAGACAACAGTAAATCAAACTAACAATAAAAGGCCAATTACAGGTCTTCACTAATATTTTTAAGCAAATAGGTGCCACTGTAAACATACACACAGATTATGAAGTAATAAAAAACATCACCGCCACACTACCGGTATTGAACAGGTCCAAATCTGGGACCTTACTTAATTTATTAAAGTTATCGCACGCCCGCCAGAGATATGTGTTCTGTCTATAGTTGGTGGATGCAAGCGGAATATGTAGGGGAGGATTGACTCTCAGAGTTACCGCGGGGGCTTTTATAGAAACTTTTGACAGGAGCTCAGGGTAATCTATCCTGTTGGTTGTAATTTTAGTCAGGAATACGAGATCAGCAATCTCACGGCGTTTTATCAACGGCAACGGGTTATTCGTTTGTGTTTCATTTTAAAATATTTTTGTAATATTGTAATTTTACAAACAATATGGTGCCGTCAGTGTCGTCACACTGACAAGTAAAAAGTGATTTATTTATATGAAACACACATTTCTGTACAAATAGTGATCAAATTTCGCTACTAAAATGCAAAACTATATTTTTTTTTAAATCCATCAATAATAGTAGTAATAATAATAGTTTGTTTCCTCTAAATTGTCTTCTTTGACAGTTATATGTGACGGGTATCTCCAGCTAATGAAAAAATGGACCCTAGGTATTTTCTTTACCTTTTTAATTACACACTGTCATATACTTACCTCTAAATAAATGGACAAGTGCGAGTGAGAATCTTGCCCCGATGGTGTCGAACCATAAATGGGTCAAAAACTAGGGTATGACACTGCGGCGCAAGCGCCGCCGGATTAAATCCTCCTTTAGTAGTTTTTTTTAAATATTATGGCCTCTGCTAGTGTACACGCTGCAATTTGGCCAATGACCGTGTTAGAATCTTGAAAATCACTCGAACGTATTATTATTATTATTGGATTAGCAGGCAGGCAGCTAATGCTGGTTAGCATGTTTCTTCACATTTCGTAAGTGGCTGTCTAATCTGTTCTTAAACTGGTTTATAGTTTCAGCATTCACAACTTGGTCAGGTAGGCCGTTCCACGGGATGACTACCCGGTTGAATTGGAGATGATGTTTTGGGAGTGTTTTGGCCGTGTTCCGTACTAGTTGGTATCTATCTATTGGTGTCTGTTTTGAAAAAAAAAAAAACAGTTTACCAACTTTGAGATTAAGGAAGAGTCGTGTGCACTAGGAATGCCTGGTGTCTTGCACTCCATGTAAAATTGGAGGTTAGGTTGCCAAATTTACATCATCTGCAGTTTTTCACTCCCATTTTACTGTCTTATATATTATAATATAACGTTCACTTATCACGGACGATTATTATGTAAAATACACTAGTTTTACGAAAAAATAACCACTGTAAACCATTTTAAAATCAATAAAATAGGACGAACACGCCATGACAGCATGAATGAAACAACATAACCGGTTGGAGTGGGTAATGAATAATATTGCTATGTGTAAAAAATTACAATCGTTTTTTTTTAAAATATGTCTATGCCTTGTAAAATGTATTACTTACATGTTTTATCTTATTATTAAGTACAGTTTTGAAATGATTCGTGATTGGATAAATACATAGGTAATTTTTGTTGCTGAAAAATAATATAATCTCATCTGTACTGAGTAATCTAAAAGATTACAATTTATAATAATTATACGATTATTTAATTTATTGGCTTGGCAATACTTATCTAAGAAAAAGAAATTACATGAAGTATAATATCAGCTAAACAACCTTTGGATTGAAATAAGTAAACATTACAAGGTTACAAGGTGAAGTTTTAACAATGATAACGGCCAAGTGCGTGTTGGACTTGCGTACCGAGGATTTAAGGTCATTATGTGCGCAATGACTCATAATCATCATCAATCACGGTATAATGAAGTATTCATAGTCGTTCATATGTGAGGAGCTTCAGCACAGAAAAACCGGCCAAGTGCGTGTCGGGCGTCGCTCTGTCTACTCTATAGGGATCCGTACTAAGATCTATTTGTAAGTTTTGTAAAAAAAACCTTGTTTGTTACAAATTAAGAAGTTGCTTGCTTGCTTATCGTATGGTTAGTGGGAGTCAGAGTTGTTCAGGCCGCCCATAGGCCTCTGACGTTGCTTAACGACTGCTGTCGAAAGACAACAACCGGAACTGACTGCTTAACGTGCGCTCCGAGGCACGGAGGAACTCAGATGAAATATGCCACTAGCGGTCACCCATCCTGGTACTGACCGCGCCAATGTTGCTTAACCTGCACGATCACTTTCAGACCGTTCTCGCAACTAGGCTACCAGCTCCTCATTAAGTAGTACTTACCTATTACAGATGTATCACGTTACGTACGCGTCATGTTTAAAACAAACTTTTGTCAAGAAGTGGAAGTAAAAATTTACTTCTCCGAATGTACGAGAAGTGGGTACGGGTATGTTATTTATACAATATCTCGACCGCTGTGGCTCGGTCTTTATATATTGTTAGTCAACCTATGTAACAATGAAAAATATTTATATTTTAGTAAACAATCATGCCCAAATATGGTAGAAAATATTCATACCTTACATACAACGCGTCGAAAAAAACCTCTCATTTTTTTGTCGGCTGTTAAAAGTCATACAAAACATTGTTAGGAATTGAGTACTGAATTAATTAGTTAGTTTGTTGTTTTATGCCTAAAAAGAGACCAAAAAATATTTAAAAATATTTATGTTTACGTCAGTCACCTTTCAAAAATAAAATTAAAAAAAATACTTAGTTGTTATTGTTACCTTATTTTCTGCATTCTTTTTTGTTTTATGTTTTAAAAAGTAATTGTTTTTAGTTGTAATTGTTAGTTGTAATAACATAAGGTACTAGACCTATGTTGTAACATTATAAGTAATTACCCGATATGTTAGTAAATGCTGTGTATGCCTTTAATTGGCACATATATCAGTAAAAGTACAATTTTATTAAGATTATTTGAAATGTATAATATATGTGCTGTTGGCATACCTAAATAAATAAATAAAATAAAAAAATAAATGATTACGCCAAACTGGTGTAACAACGAAATGGTGTTCAGTATCCATAACTGAACAAATTTCACTGCGGCACCAACACTGAAATCGCGAAAAAAAGCGAGAAAAGCGAAAAAAGAAAAAAATATTGAGCGTTTGTATGGGACTATGGGATATAAATTTCAGAGTTGGCCCCATAGTAAATGTTGTTCGGTTATGGATACTGAACATTCCTTTCAGCTCTATAGGGGGGTTCTTGTTACACCCTGCATATTTTGGAACGATAATACTTTTTTATAAAAATCTCAGTTTAGAGGATTTAGTACATGACAAGGTGCCATGTCAGCCTCGTGAGGGTCACTAAGAGAAGGGAAGGGAAGCTCAAGTATTAATAGAGTCAGCCTTCACTTTGAGAGCCATGAACCAACTTTGAAGGGCCACATAACCTTTAACATAAAATTAAGTTATATTAAAACAACGAAAAAAAATATAGTGACCAGAAATTACATAAGGGAAACGGTGCCCCGTATAAATAATTTTAAATAAAACTTCATTTATTAGTTACTAGAATAACAGTTAAAAGTTCATAGTTCTATAAGTACCTAAATGTTGAGTTGACCACAATTTGACGCTTTTTAGTTGACAAAAAAATAAAATTATGATTTTTAAACTTTTTCAGGAGTTTTCAGAAGTAATGTATGTTCTCAATCGTAAATACATACATACCTTCACGCTATTTCCCTTGCGGGGTAGGATGAGATAACGAAGCGCCACGAAAGTACCTAAGTTAAAAAAATAACATTACGTACTTACCGATCGTTTATTAGATGTGTTTTTATTTTTTATTTTCACGTTTCACACACGACTGTCCAGTCCATAACTAAAAATGTTATAATCATTATTAATGTCTTTTTTATCGATTATTATCAAATTATTTATCAACGATGACTGATGGTACCTGCGTGACGAGTAGGAAATATGATGACATCATGCCAAAAGTGTACGTACCTTGTCATTTCTTGGTAGTTTTTTTTGTCTGGTTTTTTTTTTGACTTACTCCCATTCGTCTTGTTTTACATTTATAGGGATCTTGACCTATGGAACTGCACTGTGCAAAAAAATCATATTAAACTAGCTGAGCAATTTGTATATCGCGATTTCAGAACGAACACTAAAGTAGTTCAAAAAATAATTTGAACAAAATATTACAATGTTTTTCACGACTTTCTACTAAAAAAATAATATGTTTACAACCGTAATAACTCACTCACTGACGTTCACAAATTAGTGCGACAGACAATTTCATTGAAATCGATACGTCCATCGCATCGCTTAGCAACTACCATCAACAAATACAGAAAATACATAAATGCAAGCGGAATACCGGAAAACCATGAAGGAAAGAACCACAAAAATAAAGTAAAAGTAAAGTAAAATACACTTTATTGCACAATATTAAATGTAAAACAACAAACATGAGATAGAAAGGCGGCTTTATCGCTAAGAGCGCCTATGAATTTCAAAATCCATTGAAGGAATGGGTTGGTTAATAATGGAAATGGAAAAAAAATATGAAATTGAAAACGTTTATTTAGCGCTGTAAACACCAGAATATAGAACACAATACAGAAGTATACAAAGATTAATACATGCAGCACAGAACATCTGGTGTGTTACAGTGCCAAAAAGAGTACACCAGCTCAGCATAATGCTGAGGCAAGCCACAGCGCTGATTTTCAGCTGGCCCCTCAGTGACTGCACGGACGAAGAAAGCAACAGTGTGTGCGTGAAATAGACAAGATCATATGATTGAAGATAGACATTTTCATATATAAAAAAGATTTGTAACTAAATAAGAAACTTTTACGAGAGGAGGACATGTACGAGTACACAAGTATAACACAAGATATAAGGACAAAGTTCTAGTACCACGAACAAGGCTGACTAAAACAAAAAACAAGGAGTCTCTGTTAAAATAACCATGTACAATAAGCTACCATTAGCAATAACTAGGCTACCATTTTTAGAGTTCAAGCGTACAATAAAAAAGTCGTTCAAAAACAATCCTTTTTATAATTTGAGTGAATATGTCAATGCCCCAAGAAATATTTCCAACTCGACGATATCGGAAGATTGAACAATTTGAGTTATTTTTTTTATTTTTTTAAATAAGGAGAACAGACGATCAAACGGGCCACCTTATGGTAAGTGGTCACCGTCGCCCATAGACATCTCACCTCACTGTATTAATGTTGGAGGATTTTTTATTTTTTTATTTACTTCAATGTAATGATTAGCGATCGGAGTAGGTAGGGCTGTTTTTGGTACTTGCAAGCTGTCGTCATGATATGGATACGGCTTTCTTATAAACCATATTTGGATAATCCCAGGATTTCCGGAATTGAAAAAATCGCTGTAGATAGAGCTACTTTTGGTAATTCCAACCTGCGATCATCATACTATTGTCATGCCATTAAAAAAAATTATTAAAAAATCCCGGGATTTTCGGAATTTAAAAGAACATACTTGAAAGAAATGAAATAGACGACGAAATTCTATTGAATTATAAATTCGCTTCACTCTGACGTCTAACAGATGTCCATACTAACCTAGTACTAATCTAGCTTTTGAGGTATTTGACCCCAACAGCCCTACCTACACCTATCAGTGGTAATTAGATATTAGGAATTATTATTAAGTACTTTTTATAACTAAGCTAATATTCAATATATAATACAATATTGCAAACGGCAAAAAAAATTACAATTAGAGAATTTAAAATTGAAAATTGAATTGTAAAAATGTATTCGTTTACAAAATATTAATTAACATTTCACATTAAACTATAACCTCCACACTAGGCGTTGCTTGTGTCGTGGAGATCACATAGGAACCCACATTGACCACTTTACAAGCTATGTGACAATTTACAATTAACATTCCAGAATTAGAATTTAAAATTACAATTTAAGTTAAAGAGATTATATGACTATTATACATTTATAAAATATATTAATATATACATTCATATATTTATGTATATTTATTTAATATATATTATTAAAATTAAAGCTAATTATGTACATATATCCATTAATTAAAATTATTAAGTCACAGCTTCAATTACAAAAACGTCCCCTAGTTAAGATATTTGTATACTCAAAAGCAGAGAGGTACCAGCCAAAAAATTCTGTTATTTCAAATAGCCTTTCAGTTTCGTCATAGGACAGTTCCAGTAACCAATTACGAACGAGAGTTTTTGTCTGTCTCATTGGAAGTTCCTGAAGACACATTCAACTCGCATTCTCAATACTAGCTAATTATCAGTATGCTTACCGTCACGTCACAATCACTGTTTGTGGCCAGGAGCTCGTTCAGAACAGTCTTCAAGCCTAATCTTCAAGGGTCTTCTTCCTTAAAGTCTGATGTGCTGTCTACTTTACATATGGAATTGATACTTCAAATAAACTTGATAGAGCCACAGACGGAGACACCCGCACTCACGAAGCGATAGGAGTCCGTGAAGTGGATCTTGCTGCCTGCGTTGGATAAAACCTACGTGTATGGCAACAAAAAAAAGAAATGTCGTCTGTCACTTTGTGTCATTTAGTTGTCAGAGTATAATTTAATGTTGCTCACTGTCGATTTTTTTATTCCCTTATCCAACGCAGGCGGCGAGATCCGCTTGACTCTCAGAACTCCATTACCACCATTCATTTTGACAATACCTATACCTACTCTCAAAGCGTTCCAATAAAAACAAAAACGTTTCTAAAGTGTGTCCCGCAAACAACCGGGTAGACAGACATAAGCGGTGCAATAAAAATTATATACGTGCCCATTTAGAGATGAAACTGTGTACGCTGGCAGTACGCCAATACAATTATATATTTGGTAAGAGGAGCGGCTATATAACGCGGCGCTCACGGGGAATTACCTTCATGGGGAATTAAGTGGCTCGAATTAGTGGAAAGACAAAATATAAAGACAGACGTTTCTTCACACGTGAATTGAACTGATGAGGTTACATTTGGTAAGAGGAGCGGCTAAATAACGCGGCGCTCACGGGGAATTAAGTGGCTCGGGAATTAGTGGAGAGACAAAATATAAAGACAGACGTTTCTTGGGCGCATTGAATTACCTTCATGGGGAATTAAGTGGCTCGGGAATTAGTGGAAAGACAAAATATTAGGTAGTTGATTGAATCATTATCATATCCTAAGAAAGTCTGATTTGTCTCATTTGAATCTTTCTGGATTTGGTTATCGTTCGGGTGGGCGAATCCGAGTTCGGGTGAATGGCGGGTTCTTCTTCCCCAAATAATTTGTATAATGTATTTTATTTATCATATTAATTTTATTTTTTATTATTATCTATCTATCTATCGTTTTTAACATAACCCTTATATTTTTTATAAAAATTTTTTTTATATTTTTGTCAAAAAAAAAAAGACACCCTTCTTTTTAGAAAATGTAAAGAAATGTCAATATAAAAACGATGTAGATGATATTTCTTTACACATAAAACATTACTTTATTCGTGTTCCTGTTGCTGGCTCTGTTATCCTTCAAACTGAAACAGCAATGCAAGAAATGCTTGCGGAACCGAAAGAATACGCGCATCGTGATGACGTCACAATGTCATCTGCCAATCAAATTCACTCGTGAAATGACTTCTGTCGCAACGGATTTGTCGTATTTGTCACGCAAAACAAATTAATTAATTACCACGCTAAGTACTCTAATTTTGTAACTGAACTATCGCCGCGAGTGCTCTAAGTGCTCACCCCTTTAAACTTTGGTGGAAACCCGAAAAAACAAGCCGCTGGAGATCAGATCCAGGAGCTTCTCAAACAAGTCTTGTCTCATCTCCTTCTAGCTATCTGTCGCTAATTTTTTCACCAGGCACCTCGGTGCCTTTTATTTGATATATTATATGTATTTATAAGATAAGTAACCAAATTTCCAGGTGATCTACGTACCCTAGTTGTGTGATATATTAATTTGCCCTCAAATCCTTTCCCGCAATCTTATTAGGGTTGCTCTAATGTTTCGCTTCCGTGGATATTAAAGCGGTTTTACGATCGAGACTCACGGAAATTGAAATAAATATACCTAAATATACAAATGTATATATTTACATTAACAATAATAATGTAGTTATTTGATTATTATATATTTTATAAATTTATAATAGTCATGTCATCCCATACTTCCTATTTCCTTTAATGTTGCATGTTTAATAGTATAAAATAAACATCATAAGCTTTTACTTAAATTGTAATTTTAAATTGTAATTCTGGAATCTGAATATTTGATTGACACATAACATTGTAAAGTGGTCAGTGTGTGTATGTAATCTTCACGACACAGGCGACGCCTAGTGTGGAGGTTATAGTTTAATGTGAAATGTTAATTAATATGTGGTAAAGGAATACATTTTTTCAATTTTCAATTTAAATTAGTATTTTTGATTCACTCAGTATTAACTTCATTATGTAGGTTTCTGTTCAAATGAGGTCGAAATTGGAGGACGGTCTATAACCGCCTTGGACCTGATTATCAACACGTTCACAGGCCCCAAACAAAATTGTTTGACAACTTCACACGTCCAACTAATTTAACTCTATTGTTATGTGACCCCAACAATGGAGGCACGGACTCTTTGGCTAGCACTTAGGTGTCCTCAGGGCTCTGGACTGTGAATGTGTTAAATACCATCAATGGGACTAACGTTAAAGTTTTATTAACAACATTAATTATCATAAGAATCCATTTGTAGACGTTCAGAATATCCAATATTTTCCGTAAAATGCAATGGATAAGCTGCACTTTTCTCTTTCAGTATGCCATTCAGAACCAACTACCACATCAGGGACATCCTTTCTGCGAACTCTTTTTGAAGCAATATGTACCACAACACTTGGATATTCTTCTTCTTCTAAGTCGTATTCCTCATTGCTGAGGGTCATGATCATTCTAAGGAATTAATCACATAGAACGACTTTCGTCGCAGATTTAATGGGGTGGTATGCCATTGCCTTCCCCATTTCACACACTGATTGTCTCAGTGTACAGGTTTCCTCACGATGTTTTTCTTTACCGTCAGAGTGTCGGTAAATGTAGGTATGCATGGAAGTCCACTTGGAGATTATTTTTATTTTATTTTTATTTTAGTTTATTAGGGATCACAAACAGTTATACACTAAACATTACATAAGCATAGTAACTAATACAAGTATAGATTAAATGCATAACCCACTACGTAATCCACAGTTTACAAAAAAATAGTAAAATCAATTTATAAATCTTGCCAACAGACGGTGATAAGGTAAATTACTTAGATAAAGTTTATAAATAAAATAGAGAGTTAAGGTATATGGGAAACAACATTGAGAATAAACTTACGAAATCTATTTGCGGACAGTGCAAAGATATCAACATTTTCAAAATAGGTGTTGTATGAATCTACAAGCCTCCGGAGTGGAGCACGTACACCGGCGTTGGTGCGGCAGGAGCCGACTGCGAACAGTCGGCCCGCGCGCACCTCGCGTCTGTGCACTGTCCTCGGTACAGCATAACACAACCGATTAACAAGTTCAGTACAGTCGTATCTATTATGGCAAAGTCCATGTAGCATCATAGATCCAAGAAGTAAACGACGTTGTTCCAAGGTAACTAAATTATACTTACTTAGTAAATATTTATATGGAAGATAGCTTCGGTGACATCTAAAATACATAGTTCGAAGGAATTTGTATTATGTACTAACTTTATTACTTTCACAGTGTGATGTTACTAGTTACAGCTTTGACGAAAATGCGTTTCTCATCGGATGCTTCAGGATGCACGTTACATCCTTACTATGCACGATAAATCTACTCTACGTAAGACATATTATCTAAAGTTTTATTTCCTTAGTGGTCGTTACAACTTGGAAGCTAATGCGGATCTCATCGGATATCTACTTCACGGATGCTCACACGCCTTACATCCTTACATCGTTCATGCTATGTAAAGCTAATAAAGCTAAAGTTAATACCGCCCTAAATCTGCCCCACTGAAGTCATTCCCGCTCGTTTTACTAGCGTAGTAGTCGTTACAGCTTGGATGCTAATGCATCTCATAAGATCACAGTAACTTGCTGCTAGAAAGACCTCTTCAGCGTCCGCTTGGCTGGCGACCGGGCCCTTCTATGTAAGGTCTGTCGTCAATGTCTTCACTTCGGCGTTGATGTGTACTTACTAAGCCCGTGTGCTCCATCTTCGACTTCATCGCCACTTACCACCAGGTGAGATTGAAGTCAAGCGGGGGTTCAGTTGTAAATTAAAAAAAGTGGTTAGTAGATGCCCAAATACATTACATTTTTACTCCGCATTTACTACCAGTAGCGATAAATCTGTCCCACTTAAGACATACTTACTTACTTACTCCGCTGGCGCAGCGACCCGAAGTGGATCTTGGCTTCCGATACTAAAGAGCGCCATCGCTCTCTCTCCTGCACTGTCTCGAGCCTGTCAGGCGCCCGGAGCTCACGCAGATCCTTCTCCACTTAAGACATACTCGCTCGTTTTGCTTGCATAGCGGTTGTTACAGCTTGGATGCTGATGCGGATCTCATCGGATTCTTCACGGATGCCCATGCACGTTACATCCTTACTCCGTACTTGCTATCCGAAGCGATAAATACAGCACCACTATGAGATTATATTGGCCTGGGGCCAATTTTAATTCCGCGTAGTGTTGCACGTTCACATCAGAGCCGTAATCAGTCAAAAAGGGAGGAGGTCCAACCTAAATTAGTTATGAAAGTTTCTGAAAAGTGAGGACCAATCTGAGGGCCCAACACGAACGGGAACGAGCGATCGAACTGGGAACTGACGGATGAAACTATAAATAAAATGATAATGGTGACAGTGATGTTGCTAAGTAAGTAAGTAATCACAGACATCTCACCTCATAAGGATACTTCCGTGCGTCGATTCCTGCGGGGCCATCATCATCATCATCATCGGGTGCCATCTTCAAATTGAAGTTTGGAGGTCAGAAGGCAAAATAGCTTGTGATCCCATGCTGCGTCTTTCAGATCACGGTAGCTCAGTCCGGTCCACTCCTTGATATTATTCAGCCATTTGCGCCGAGGGCGTCCTGACCTCTCTTTCCCGCAATCTTAATAATAATAATAAATAAAAAAAATTATACATCAACAAAAAGGTACAACAATTTTTTCCAATTGTGGAGGCCTTCTTTTAAGTGTGACAACACCTGTGTCAGTGGGCCACGCTCTCCCATAACTCTTTATTTATGTACCTCCTATTTACTAATATGTAATTAAATTTATTAAAAGTACAAGAAAAGAGTGTTTGTGTGTGTATTCCGTAACCCTACGACGAACTGTAGTCTTGGGATCGGGAGCAAAAGTTACCATTTACGGGTGTGGTGTGTGGATGTGTGTGTGTATGAGAGAGAGAGAGAGAGAGAGGGTGTGGTGAGGGTGCATGTGTGTGTGCAAGAGAGATGTATGGTGTTCAATGCCAAAATGAGTGAGAGATGTCAAATGAAAAGCCCTGCGATAAAAATATCTTGGGATCGGTGTAAACCACGTTTAATTTAAGGTAAAAAGGGGAGAAATACTATAATGAACTGTCTCAATCTGAGTATTTAAGGAGATTCTCGATCTCCTCATAGTTTAGTGTTTTTAGCCAATCAGAAAGACGTTTTTTACAGTCGTAGTATTTGATTAAATAAATGTCCAATTCTTTATTGATGATATTGTATAGATGTGCCGATTGTTTTGAAAACTGACGACTAGCAAAAGTTGTCCTTACTGAAGTTGTTTGGGCCACCATACGTTTCCTACGTTTTGTCAGTATAATAGGGACAGGAATCAAGGATCTTGCCTTCAAGGATCAACCTTGGAAACTCGTATAGGGATTTTCAGGTGGCTGAAAAAGGAGGTCTTTCCTGCGGGGCCGCCTAATTCTAAACCTTGAAACTGTCACGCTCGCTCAACAAAATTGTGTAGGAGTAAATTTAATTTAGAAATGATACGCCAAAATTGACGCCAGAAGTATGTTTTCTGCTCTTGATGACTCATATGGAATGTCTTTTGAGACACTTCAAGCCGAAACACAGCGATGCAAGAAATGTTGCTTTGCTGCACCAATATTAGGTGACAATGGAGTCATACCAGTATCATGTCTCCGGGGCCCTAGAATTCAGTTCCACCTGGCAGCGGCCCTGCTACATCCACGGAGTTACGACCGCGTTGTCTTGTAAATATGCATAAGACTCTATTCAATTTTGCTGTGTATTTAAGAGGATGTGGCTAAGGCATTGCAGTTTGCTTCTGCTAGACGGTTGTGAACGTACATACATGTTCGAAAAATATTATATATAGGGTCCTATTTTATTAGCGCAAATATTTCTAGGGTTTCTTCTATAGGTTATAACTGAGCGTCGGTGGCGTCGTGGTTAGGACGTCGGACTCCCATGCGGGAGGTTTTTTTGAAAGACTTACTTACATTTACCGACTGCTCTGACGGTGAAGGAAAACATCCTGAGGAAACCTGCATACAGAGATAACCAGTGTATGAAATGGGGAAGGCAATGGCAAACCATCCCATTAAATCTGCCACGAAAGTCGTTCTGTGATTAATTCCTTAGAATGATTACGACCCTCAGCAATGAGGAACACGACTTAGAAGAATTTTATTTGCGGCAAATATTTCTAGGGTGTCTTCTATTGAAGACAAAAAAAAAATTTTTTTTTGCCCTATCGTTATTGTTATAACCTATAGGTTATAACAATAACGATAGGGCAAAAAAAATTTTTTTTACTTATTAAGTCGGCGAACTTTAGTATGGGGATAGGGCATTAGGCCCGACAGCGGATCGTCACAACATGTAATGAGTATATATAGGGAAGGCATCGGTGAGCACGGCACCGAGAGACAGAGAAAATTCTGTCCTGTTACTTTAGGCTTTCAAAGTAAAGCTGGCAAGGTCTAAATGACCGTTATACAAATATAACCATAATCTCGCCTCTGGGGCAAGGCGGAGAGAATGGAGCGCCACGCAAAATTACATTGTTCAAACAAATGTAAAATGAAAGTGGTGTTCAAAAATGGTATCTCATTAGAAATTCGCTTGTAAAAGTACTAAGGTACTTGGTGCATGACAATAAAATGCCAGTCTTTACATGCCTGACCTATATGGGGACGGCTTCTTATTTTCTATGTGTAAACATGGAGAGTGGAGGCTGAAACCAGCTAATGTGTAATGATGGCGTATTTTCTTCCTTTGCGAATACGAAAGCACCTTGTGTTTGGATTACGATGCTTGGAAGGAATGTCTGTAGTCATTATGCATGAACCATAATCGAGGACTTATTAGATTTTTGAGATTCTCTAATGCGAGGTATTGTCCTGCTTGCAGGGAGCACTTCGTTGTTTGTAGAGTTTCAGAATCAAACAGTTTCGATTATATTACAAATTTATTTATCATTAAACTGACACTTTTTATACATGCCGGAAACCAACTCTTATACCCTTTGTTCGTCACAGAGTTCGCGCATGCTCTGAAGGGCTGTCTGGCGTTCCTGTAGCTTAGTTCTACGGAGCAATGGAATTGTTGGTTGGTCGTTTAGGCGATCTTGTTCAAGAACACCCGGCTGGGTACCGAGTGCGATTGAGCAAGTGGTGAGGAGTGTTCATCAGAAATAGCTTCTTGGATGGTCCTCATCACGAGCGGTTCTTAAGCATTGTTTGGATTAAACGTGCATTTACCCATTTAACCATGAGATGAATCTCGAGGCTGGGTAATGATAAATCGTTTGAGGCGTAATACGAGCACGTCTTTGGATATATCCAGAGTCTGGATCCCAGACCCATTCATTGCTAAAGTTACTGCTCTAATTTGATGTGTTTGGGTTCGACACACAAATGGACATTTAATGTTCATAGTAAATCGAGGGAGACCTGATATTATTTATTTAAGTATATACCCACATTACTCACCACATTACAACATTGCATTTATTAGGAAATTGATAGGGATTTAAACTTAAGCTAGGTGATGGTAAAATAGGTTTAATCTTTAAAAAATCAATTAATGAGCAGGAAATAGAGTAAGTAAGTATATTAATGGTGAAAAGTGGTCTCAGGGTTTAGGTAGAGTTTTGGATCTACCTTATTTACTTTTTTAGTTTATTTTTATTAATGTCTATTTTATATTTATTTATTTATTCTTTTAATACAATGTATCCCTGGCTGATCTGGTATGAACATCATCCTTAATTTATACAAACATGAGCAGTAATACTTCACATACAATCTATTTGTACGTAACAGAATTGTTTACACTTTACTTGTTCCAAGATGTCATGTTCAGTGAGACCTTGGTTCTTGCATCTAGTTACTTTCTTTGGAACTCGGAGAGCACCGTCCTACTGGGGGTAAATTCCGGCACGTATGGAATATCACTTGTTTTGTTGTTGATACCCGCTGGGAGTAGACGGGCAAGTGGGACCCCTTCGTGTACCTTCCGGTACTCTGGTTTGACAACGTTCAAGGAGTTTTCCTTTGGAGTCGCTTGAAGTTTGAGCTTGTCTCGTTGCTGGATTTTGATTATTGAGGAGCTGCCTTATCATGATTATTATATCTTCCCACATTTCTGCACCTTCCCACAAGATGGGTGGTGTTTATTTAAGCTAATGCACCTTCCCACAAGATGGGTGGTGTTGGCTTTTGAGTCTTCCCACAAGATGGGTGACGTACTCCATTTCACCTTCTCACAAGATGAGTGGTGAACTTACATTTACATTTTCCCACAAGATGGGTGATGTCTATACCGGGGCAGTATAGGGATGGGTTGATGGTAAAGCTTGTGGCACTAATCCTTTTATTGGTTGCATTCGAAATTATTATTGTTGTCTATATAAAATTTCATTTGATTCTATTTGAAATGCAAGTTTCAAATATTGTTGCCAATAATGGGATTAGATTGGTTTTACTTACGTTTTTTATTCATCTAGTTCGTGTATAGTAACAGTATTTACATAGTTACTTAAAAGCATTGCTTCGTCTTCAATTAATTTTAATAAGTGTAATATTTTAGCAATATATTGAGGATTGAAAGTCTAATTTCTCTAAATGATCGCTAACTTCAATTATTTTTATTTGATTCTCTAAAAGACTGGGTTACTTAATTAAATTCAACGTGGGATCCTACTCGATCATTTGGCCAACATTTTATCAATCTCTTATTATTTTTGTTAAGAGAACAGTTTTGTAAACTATCGAGTAAAACGACAAAATTGTTTGTTTGAAAATTCAACAAATGAATGAATTATTACTATTCTAATACTGAAATAATAAGTATGAATGAAACTCGTTTCATTCATAACGACATGGATCAGTTTATGCCACCAAGGCGCAAAATAATGGGGTTTATTTTTCTTTAGTATGGATAAATTTTCATACAACAGGGTTATTTTTTCGTGTAAAGTGGTACAAATGACCAGCCCCTCTCCAAATATTTGCTACTAATAGAAAAGGAGCTTATATAGACACCGATAGAGAAATAAACAAATAAACATTTCGTCAGTTTCTTCAATTGTAAATTCAATTTTCAATTGTTTTTCATTTGTGAAATAATTTTAATTTAAATATTATATGAAAATAATTTTAAAAAAAATACCCTGACTCCCAAACAAAGATGATTTTTTATTTTTTTATTAAATAAGGAGAGCAGACGAACAAATGGTAAATGGTAAGCTGATGGTAAGTGGTCACCGTCGCCCATAGACATCTCACCTCACTGTATTAATATTAGAGGGTTTTTGATGCGCTGCTAACCTTGAGGTCTAAGATGGATTGCCTCATGTGCCGGAAATTACGCTGGCTTTACAATGATGTTTATTAATTATTTAACTTTTTTTCTATTTATAAGATTCTATCATGTTGTAGAAAGTAGAAATGTGGTAGAAAGTAGTGATACTATATTATAATTTAAGAACTCTGTAATGTACCTACTTTCAACAAATAAACTATTTGATTTGATCTGAGTATGTTACCAAAGATTTTGAATTAACTTTAGTAGTCCGATTTATGTGGAGCTACCACAGAAACAATGATAATTTATGTAATATCCGCTATGGGTAGCGGAGGAAGGAGGAGGAAAAATTAAAAACGAAAACAACAACAAGATATCATTTCCTCAAAAGAAAGAGGGCAATGATAAACTAACAAAACCCGGCTATTCATCAAGCTTCAATGGGGAAGCGAGAAAAATACACTAAAACGCAGTGTTAGCATCGGCTACGGTAATAACACTGTTAAATTAATGCACTGCTAAGTTATTACGTCACAAATTGAACGGTGGCTGTTAATTAGTCGATAAATAAAATGAGGTTTCGGGAAGTTCCGCATCACGCTATAGAAATTTTAATAGTTTTAATAGGCACTTTTTGATTATTGACGAGTTTGTGTTTTCAACAGATTTTAGGCCCTGATTGTTGTCCCTTATTTGGAATGAGTAAATAATTTAATAAACTAAAGTAATACTAAAATATATATAATACTTAAGCTAACTTACAAAATACCTAACTATTTTACAAGTAAAAGACCTGGTCCAGGTCGCTCCCTTGCTGTACAGCGAGGCTTATACGCTGAGCAAAATAGAGGCCAGCCTTCTGGTCCCGGGATGTCTATGGGCGACGGTGACTATTTACTATCAGATGGCATGTATTTAGATAAAGTTTAGATACCAAAGTGATCACCGTGCTAAACACGCTGATGATTCTTTCTCCGTACCTTGATAGCACACCTGCCGATGGCCCGCACGGCTTTCCTCACGAAGTCCACATCCACTTCAGTGGCGTACTCCTTGAGCTCGCCCAAAACCTACGAGGCGCTTGGCTATGTATGTTTGTATCTACGGGGGTAGAGGGCTCCAGGCCCCCACGGCCCCGAGGTCTCCACCCCGAACGGCGAAAATATGCAATCACCACCCAGGCCCGCATACTTACTTATTTTAAATTTTATTAGTATTATCTTTGAACTTTAACCTTTATTAATGTATAAATTGTAACCTTTATTAATGTATAAATTGTAAACTGTGAGGACACTAACTTCTCACAATACAGGGCAACCTAGTGTGAGGGTCAGAACTCTATTTAAACAGCTCTATAATGTTTAATATAAATTGTAACATTTTATGCCAATAAAATAAGAATAAGTTTATTTGTGCGGTAAGATGTCAAAGTATTCATAGTCCATACACCAGTAGGAACTTAAGCATAGGTTACATGAAACTAAACAAAATTAGTGAGCCACCAGTTAGTTTACAATAAACGCTGACCTCCGAACTAGGAAGTTCCTGTATCTCGGCGGACAGCTCTCTTCTGTGACCAGTGGAAATGAACATGTAACAGAACAGACGTTGGCCAAGCCAAGAAAATATAAAACTGACAAAATTTGAAAGAAATACAAAAAAGAACAATAATAAAGGTTATTTTTAAATTTATTTCTTTATTAGAACTTTCAAATTTTGTCAGTTTTATATTTTCTTGGCTTGGCCAACGTCTGTTCTGTTACATGTTCATTTGCACTGGTCACAGAAGAGATCTGTCCTCCGAGATACAGGAACTTCCTAGTAAACCCGCATTTGACCTCGATCTCGCCTGACGCAAGCGACGATGAGGTCGACGATGGAGCAGGTCCAGTAAATTGCCTATTCAGTCTGGCCTTGAAGATCCCAAGGATGTCGGTAAGGGGTGGTGGGAATGCATTGTGTATTGCATTGTGTGTAATATTTTATTATTTAAAAAAAATCCCTACTATCTAATTTGTAATTGTCTTTAGTATCCCTACAGTCTCACCGTAGACACTGACAATTCCTGGCCGTCCTGTTGGGTAAAGCTACGGGACAGAGAGAAGACGTAAAAATTGTTATAATTACCGTTGTCTTGTGAACGAATACCGTTCTAAGGCTGTCGTAAAATGCGCATTCTTTAGAATTTGGACGCGCCCGAAAGAATTTTATGGACGTTCCTATCGGGTCAAATTAAAGTGTAGGAACGCGCTATGAGAGGACACGGGTGACGTAATGTCAGTTGTATGAAAGGGAAGATCTTCCACCAGACGGGGTGTTGTGGTGACCAGATGTCCTGGTCCAACTATGGATGTTTGGAACTCGTACGTATACGAAGTCCCAGGAAAATTTCGATAGCGCGTTCTACACCTACGTTCTTCGTAGTGACGCGCGTCGTGCGTCGCCATAAAAGTATAATAAAAGAGCTGTGCTTTGTGGTGGTGCACTGTGTATCTTTTCAGTTATGGGGGGAGGGGGTTGGGGGGTCGGAAATAACTCGAAATGGTTCCCGTAATATAACATGCGTCAGTGCGTCGTTGCCCTTTTTTTAACCCCCGACCGATTGAGGGAGGGTTATAAGTTTGATACATTTGTTTGTTTTTCTGTCTGTTTGTCTGTGGTTTTAGTCACTTATTCAGTCAAGTAATAGTAGATTTCAGTACGGTCAGTATAAGGGCATAAAACCGAGTTAGTTATGATCTTTGTCACACAGGTCGGAAAATAATGAAAATGAATTCGTTTCACCTTATTTATGTAAGTATTTACCTAGAAGAGTTAGTATTTTGATTTTGTTCGGTGTGTCGTTTTTTTAACCCCCGATCGATCGAGGGAGGGCGTGTGTTTGTCAGTCTGTTTGTCTGTTTGTCTGTGGCATCATAAATTGAGAACGGATGTTTAGAAGAAGTTCAAATTTTAAACCGTTTCTTAATTTTTATAGCTGATATATTTTTTACGATGACGTTTGTAATAAAACATGTTCCTTTTGAGAGTAGTGAGGGAATAAATAAATAATAATACATAAATGTATTCCTACACTATTTAATAAAATATTGATATTTGAATATGTTTGCTCACAAATCTTCGGTATAACCTCCGATTCAAAATTATCGGAGCCGAAGTCGGAGTCGGAGGTGTAAAATCAATCGGAAGTTCCGACCTTTCGGAGTCGGAGTCGAAGTTGCGTAACATCCCTACCTATAACATCCAAATATCATTCATATACTTTCCAACTAAATTTTTTCAGACCCAGAGAATAACATATCTAATTTCTCCGGTATTTTTATATCGACACTGGATCACCTTCGTTTTTATCGAGTGCCTCGGTTATGTTTATGACCATGGAGCCCTTCCTACATCTGGAATCTCAATGACCTGATGTCACCACCAGTGATGACTTTCCCACATCTGGAACCTTGAGAAACACGATGACTACGGAAAAGTAAGGGGGTCTCCACAATGGTACGTCGGGGGTTTCATAAACTTTTAATTTAGAGTTATTTTTTCTTTCTCTTCGATCTATGGTAATTTCGAAGATACGAATTCACGTGAGACTAAATCTTCAATCAAACAAAGAAAGGAACTATGGCTATAAGGCCTATAACATCCAAATATCATTCATATACTTTCCAACTAAATTTTGTTCAGACCCAGAGAATAACATATCTTATTTCCCGGTATTTTTATATCGACATTGGATCACCTTCGTTTTTATCGAGTGCCACGGTTTTTGCTCCCTTTCTTACAAGCTGAGAATCTCTCCCCTGACACGTTTGCCCCTGTTTTCCATCACGGTTGCTCGGGCAATATTTTTTGCAAGTTCCGAATTGCCTACTGCTTCCCAAGCTTGTTTGCGAGTGAAGATCACTCCCTTGTGGGCTATTAGTGGTCGGGTGTACAGTTATTTATAACTGGGTAGGAAAAAACTGTGTTGAATAAATACTAGCCGTAAATTAACCTTCGGGGTACTAACTATTATAATATATTTTCAGTAAGTTAGAAGAAAGAGAAGAATAATCTTTTATATCTTGGATGAAAGACTTGAAGTAAGACTGACTCGTTCTGATCAGCAGCCTATTAATGTCCCCACTGTTGAGGCACAGACCTCCACTTGCACAAGGGGTATGGCATGGCCCATACCCCTCGTGCACCGATGTGCATCCGTGTTATCCACCGAGCGGGCCCAGTGCTTATTGGTGGATTTCACTTTTCAACTTTATATTTCCTCAGACATGCAAGGTTTCTTCGCGATATTTTCCTTCACCGTTAGAGCAGTCGGTAAATGTATGTAAGTCTTCGAAAAAATCCGAAAATCTCATTGGTACATGGCATTGCATGGTTTCGAACCCGGACCTCCCGCATTCGTTAAAAATTGTCAAATGACATTTCGTTGTCTAAATTTCCCCGGGACGATAAACAGCAGCTCTCCATAGAGGCGGGCGTTCATTCCTTCATATTTTATATTATTAGCGTACGGACATGACAAACGTACCTCAGAACCGTTACACTTTTGACTGGGAACCCTGTCTTCCTTTTCAAAAGGGGTGGTACGCCAACGGGCCGAACGACATGCCGAGCCACAGCAAAAAACAATTGCAATCTACATACTATCCAGTAGTAAAATTTTATCATAAAAGAGCCATAGAGGGTTCCCTGCCCAAAAGTGTAGGTAAGATCAGAATCGTGCTTCGGGGGTTGTTTTTGGTCAGCACAACTGTCTTTCACGGATTGGACTTCAGTCGAGATTAAGGAATTTCGACTGAAGTCCAATCCTTAATCTAATTCAATTCAATTCAATAGTCCGATTCTTAATCTTATCCTTTTCCTTGGCATATTCAAGGATGCCCTTGAATAAAAGGTTATTTACGGGCATTCTTGAATACGTCTTGAACGAACAGAGACCAGCAGAATAAGTGTAATTCTTTCCTATCTAGCCTCGTAATTACAATCAATAAAACACCCATCAATGCAATTCTCATCACCAATTCCATACAATACCATTGGGGCCGTATAGACTGGGTCAAATTAATTGAACCCATTAAGGCAAGTTGGGTCGATATTGCAACTGTTGTGATTTGGCTCAGTTCATAGTTGAGCCGACGTCATAATGGTATATCATTGTGGACAGTTATCTCTGTACTAACTCATGTTACTACACTGAGAGAAATTTGTCACGACGCCAAATCTTTACGTAATGCAGGTGCCGTTTTGTCTATAATACGTATGGTACAACATGCATTTTGTTGGTAAATACAGAGTAATGTTGTAATGTATCAACACGTAATTAAGTTACAACATGCTCCATAATGATCTTCCTGTTATGTACGTACCCGTTTGCCGCCTACTTAAGCAAGACACTACATCTATACAGGCATAGCCCGATACATGACCGGAAGTAGGCCGTTGATATGACGTCACGTACAATACATTAAATAATGCAGTCGCACTTTTCTACGTGTACTACAACATTATAAAGACTGCACATACTTATTGCAATTGTAAAGAGCTCGCATACGTAATGAATGGATCTCGACACATGAAAGCATGACTCTTAGAATAATGTTACATCGTCCTTACTACGTACGCAACTCAATTAGGAGTGGTGCCGCATACTGATAAATATCCCGTTACAATCATAATGATACCACTTTTAGGAAAGCGTCCACTTACCCGCAAAAATGCGGATGACGTCATCCGCAGCGCCCGCAAGATACTGCTATCCTTTTCTTAGCCGCTGGCGCTGCGGCTGACGTCATAGGTGCCCGCAATTGTATGAGATTCCATACAAAGTAAAAATTCCGTTGCTCCATGAAAAACGAGGTTTGGTACGTAATACAGTTGACGCATACTTATTGTAGCCGGGTACATGATACGAGACACCACTCTTACTTTACGTACTTCGCGACTATCGCGACATTATAAGTAGCTCGCATACTGATGCCTGTAACCGGAGCATGACTAATGTTAGATCGTCCCGACTACTGATTGAACTTCATTAAGAATGAGGTTTGGTGCGTAGTACAGTTGACGCATACTTATTGTAAGTACCCGGGTACATGATACGAGACACCACTCTTAGATTACGTACTTCGCGACATTATAAGTAGCTCGCATACTGATGCCTATAACTGGAGCATGACTAATGTTAGATCGTCCCGACTACTGATGGAACTTCATTAAGAACGAGGTTTGGTACGTAGTACAGTTGACGCATACTTATTGTAAGTACCCGGGTACATGATACGAGACACCACTCTTACTTTACGTACTTCGCGACATTATAAGTAGCTCGCATACTGATGCCTATAACTGGAGCATGACTAATGTTAGATCGTCCCGACTACTGATGGAACTTCATTAAGAACGAGGTTTGGTACGTAGTACAGTTGACGCATACTTATTGTAAGTACCCGGGTACATGATACGAGACACCACTCTTACTTTACGTACTTCGCGACATTATAAGTAGCTCGCATACTGATGCCTGTAACCGGAGCATGACTAATGTTAGATCGTCCCGACTACTGATGGAACTTCATTAAGAACGAGGTTTGGTACGTAGTACAGTTGACGCATACTTATTGTAAGTACCCGGGTACATGATACGAGACACCACTCTTAGTTTACGTACTTCGCGACATTATAAGTAGCTCGCATACTGATGCCTGTAACAGGAGCATGACTAATGTTAGATCGTCCCGACTACTGATGGAACTTCATTAAGAATGAGGTTTAATACGTAGTACAGTTGACCCATCCTTATTGTAAGTACCACGTCCACGAAACTGTCCACGCGATTGAGTCGAAGTTCTTCAAGATCCACCATAAAAACAGAACACAGAAACTCTTAAGTTAAATCCTCAAACTCATGAGCGATCGGCGCGAAATGAGATTGCAGTCTTCAGTGGACGAAACAGAATATGAGCGGCTCAATAGACAGATCTCCAAAGCAATAAGACGCGATATATTACGTAGATTTAATACCTCACGCATTAAAGAGGCGATCGAGCGAAATAAAGGCTCCGAAGTGTTCGCACGAGATCTGTCTATGGGGCAGAGCCAGCTGATGAAACTAAAGACCGACACAGCGGCAATATCATATCTAGCAAACCGGAGATTTTGAGAGAGCTTGAGATATTCTATGGACAATACACTTCTTCACGGCAACCTCTTACCAACACGGCTCAAGACCCTAGAGCCAAGCTAACCCGACATCATACCAATGATGTCCCGGACATCAGTCTGTATGAGATTCGTATGGCTTTCAAACAACATAGTCCGAGAGCGGAAGGTATAATTACCTACGTCATCTGGTACCTCTTCCGCACTGTTATAGGTAGTTGACCGCACTTTAGATATGTAAGAAAAAATAGCCAGCTGGGGTTCCATTGGTACGTTTTGGAGATATATCCACCCGCCATCTGCACTCTGACACTCTCCCCTATGAACATCCACCCTCTCGAAGTTAGTCGAAGTATTTCGAATTAAGCTGAATTTACTGTTACTGACCAGAATTCAATATTATTTTCAAGCTTGTCTGCCGCGGGTATTGGACCAACGCAGGGATGGCAGACATTCACATTCGTAGTTAGCGATGCGTAAGCTATTAAATAGCATTGGTTTCATCTCGGTACCCGATGACGTAGGTTGACATGGTTTTTGGGCCATATTTAATGTTGTCTGGCGGGCATTTTGGATCAAGGGGCGGGTGGCAGACTAATGTTTCTTGTACCTACTACTAATGAAGGGGCAACTGCTGATACTAATTTGATTTCGGTACCAGATGACGTAGTTTATGCCTAAAAATACGACCTATATATTTTGGCATATCTCAGAAACGGACCAATGGAACCCCGGCAGACCCTATTTTCCTTACATAACTAAAGTGCGGTCAACTGCCTATAATAGTGCGAAAGAGGTATCAGATGACGTAGGCGTTTCTTACATGCCAGCTCTCTTATTATAAGAACGCCGTCATGTCAATCCGATTACAGGACCAAAGTACGAAACCAATCCAATTTCAAAAAGGTGTAAGACAGGGAGACGTGATTTCTCCGAAACTGTTTACCACCGCATGGAAGACGTTTTCAAACGTATGTCCTGGAAAGGATTCGGCATCAACATCAATGGCGAGTACATCACTCACCTTCGGTTTGCCGCCGACATTGTGATCATGGCGGAATTCATGAAAGACCTTGGCATGATGCTCAGAGACCTGAACAGTGCCTCCCAACAGGTGGCTCTTAAAATTAACATGGACAAGACGAAAATCATGTCGCACTCGCACCCGTAATGGTTATCGTTAGGGGCACTGGTCTTGAAGTTGTTGACCACTACGTGTACCTAGGACAGATTGCAGAGCTAGGTAGTGCAGAGCTAGGTAGGTCCAACTTCAAGAAAGAGGTCAACCGACGAATCCAACTCGGCTGGGCAGCGTTCGGGAAACTACTTCTACTTACTAGGTATTATAGAATCCGTCAATTAAAGAGGTATGAGCTGGACCATAACACCTCCATGGTCAAGATCCGTACAATTTATTTTGCTTTATGTGCCTGGAGATGACGGTTCATATCTATTTAAGTATAAAAGTTGTACCTAATCCATATTCGGCGGAATAACGATTTTCCGAGTAATCATGTCATCGTAATACTCATCCCTCTGTGTATTAGGTATGTGATCACTTAACATACATCATCATCATCATTATCGGCCTATTTATCCCCATTAAAGGGGGCACAAGCCTTCCCTTCACAAGGGGGTACAGGCCATGAACCATCGAGCGGGTCCAGGACTTTTAAATACTAGGTACTCATAATTATTATTTTGAAATGAAGACTTTTTTAAATCAGACCCAAAGGGCAAGAATCCAGAGCTATAAAATAAACAAACCAATGTTCTCTTTCTTTAAAATGTATGCTTCACATTATAATTAGCAAAAAACATTATATAAAGACTCTACAACGGAACGTAATGAGCGCCGTACATTAAAAAGATTTGCATACATTATTCCTGTACCACATACATTAGATACTGTAGGTACTTACTGCTCTCTTGTAGTCTTGTTCTGTGTGGCAAAACTGGCATAAACCTGTCACCTATCCATAGGTGTGCTCAATCAATAGAATAAAAGATATCAAAATGTATGTAGGTACGTCGGCCAAGTTTTTCTCCAGTCTACATATTTTAACCAAGCATAATATGCAGATGATAAGTTTATCATTTAACTATGTTCCGTCTGCAATTCACATATTAGTCGATTTTCGATAAACAAGGTTAAAAAAAATGGCGAATTTGCCTGTGACGTCAGTCGAGCGCCGCCGACCAGTCAAGGTTACTGTGCAAGTGTTGTTTGATTTAAAGTATTTGGTAAGTGATTTTGTTAGAGTTTTATTAGCGACAAGTGATTATATTATTGTATAATAACCTCAGTGATTTTATTAAAGTGACAAGTGATTCCAAGTATAGCGTAATGACTTCTTTTGAGTGTTTGTGACAGAAAATTATGTTTTCAAATTATTTTTACCATTCTAGGACCGATATGGCTGACGACGATGAAACTCCAACTTGTTCTCAAAACAAGCCGTCTATGACTTATATAAAAAGGGGTGGTGGCACAATCCTCTTACATGCTGGTCATCAGTATTCAAGGAAAGAAAAATATAAAAATGGGACAGAGATATGGGAGTGCATCAACAGGAAGAAAGCGAAATGCGGAGGCAAGATTACTTTGAAAGTAAGTGAAACAACAATATTAAACGCCTAAAACATTTTTCTAGTATGGAGACCCCCTTTAATTTTTAACTTTATTTTTTATCTTAGCTATTTGTTGTTAAATTATGGTTCACAATGGTCAAGTAATAATTCAATCAATTAATAACATATATTTTTATTGTTTTAGGGCACAGATATTGTAGGAGAAAAACATCACAAATGCACGCCGGATTTCGCAAAAAATATGATAGACGAGCCGTTGAATGAATGCAAAACTAAATTGTCTTCACCGGAATTTCCATCAATACAACCAACATTTGACGCTACAATAGCATCATGCAAAGACGCAGGTCTGGAACTTATAAAAGCAATTCCAAGTTACAAAAATGTTAAAAATACATTGTACAGGCATAGAAATGCTTCCATCGGGATGAAGAAAATTATGTTTAGTAATTTAGCTCTCTTACCTTCAAACCGAAACACAGAAATGCAAGCATTTCTGCTTCACGGCAGTAATAGGTAAGAGGGTGATTGATACCAACCCAGCCGATCCTGCACATCAGGATCTACCACCTGTCAAAAACCGTGAGTTTATATATGTGAGAGTATCTGTGTGTATGATGTAAGTATGTGTGTTACGTTAGCCATAAGGTAGATATAATCTTGGGATCAGTAGGTCTGATTTCCAGCTACCCTTACCTTATCTTATTTGTGTAAATGTAACTGCTTACTAAATAGACCTCTTTAATAAGACTTTTCAGATTGCAAATCAATCAAAATAATTTGTTTGCATAAAATACATGTCAAGTTCTTAAATAATAACCCCATTGTCTGCAGTCTAAAACACTTGACGTTGCATTTTTCAGCTCATTGTTATCAGTGATTTGGATAACACTTTCACTGTAAAAGAACCATCTACAAAGGAGACATTTATAAGGGAGACACATACAAAGGAGACTTCTACACCCATTGAAAGCACTAGTTCTCAAGTAGAAATTGCAAATGTTGAAAGCCGCAGGAGTTCGAAAGTAAGAAATTCTCTTTGATTCCATTGGCTAATAATGATATGATACCATCATCTTGTTCGACCCCGCGACTGTGCCATTTATCGTTGTTCACATAATAATGCAAGTTATCTCACATTGTTTTTCTTCACCGTCACAGGGTAAATAGTAAATGAACGCAAGACTTCGATAAGAATTATTTTGTGTTCGAGATTAAAACAAATTAATTTAACATGTATTAATTAAATAATAATTTGTAACCAAAATGAAGAAATACATAAAAATTTTAAGAAGTCGAATGTCGTTATAATAAAAATAAAATAACAATTTTATTTCTTTTGTTACAGGTGTTAGATATTTTACAAGTAAGAGGACTTTTATTATAAAATAACTTTAATTTGTACTTAAATTCTACAATTTTATTAGTAAAAAACTCGCACTCCGAAAGGATAAGTAGTATTTTTTAAGCTAGCATTAATATCTGTAGTTGAATTCCTTAAGTTATACAACGCATTTCCGCCAAACGGCCACGTTGCGTCGTGTAACTTCAGGAATTGAGGTAGGGATATTAATGCTAGCTTAAAAAATACTACTTCCTTTCGGAGGGCTTCCGGGCAAGATTTTTAAATAAATCTTAATAATGATATAATTATGATTTTTTCGATTGGTGGCACTAGTAGTGTGCGGAAAACCCAGTCTTAAAACTGATTGATTTGTTTATATGGAATAAAGCAGGTAGGTAACGGCTTTGTAACATGTCTGAATATTCCAAAATTTGACAGTCTGTATTTACTAAATTTTTTAAATTTTCTTATGACTTAAATATTTTTAGTTTATGTTTAGCACATAGCAATATTATTGTAAATTGTATCCATTTAATCATATTATGTGGTTAGTCTGTTTATTGTCGAGACTTGATGTGGTGTCCAACTTTAAGTACCTAGGTATTAGTTGTTAGGCCGTCGCTCGTCGTCTAAACTCTTAAAAGTTATTTTCTGTGTAATTATTAAAAGCGTTGTTGTATTGTATAGTTATGTATTTCGTGTTAATTACGGGTTGTTCGGTGTTGGTATTGGTCATGTTGTGTTTTATTCATGTTCTGATTTAGTCATGTTCAATTCTGGTTAAATCATGTTGTGCTTTAGTCATGTTCTGCGTTAGTCATGTTACGGTTTAGTCATATTCTGATTTGGTCATGTTCAGTTCTGGTTAAGTAATGTTCTGGTTTAGTCATGTCTGGCACATATCATAACACGTCCGTAAACCCTGTGGGGGTAGACAGAGGAACCACCTTCATTCATAGGTTATCACATTCCATTATTAGAGGGTTTTTGATGTGCACTTACCTGAGATTGAAGATGGTTCCTCTGTCTACCCCATTGGATTATGTACGTGTAATGTTATGTGCCAAAAACATATTCACAAAAAATAAACCAGACATGACTAAACTAGAACATGACTAAATCAGAACAAGACCAAAGCAGATTATGACCAAAACCGAACATGACTAAAGCAGAACATGACTAAATAAGAACATGACCAATACCGAACAACCCGTTCATTTCAGGTTAAGTCATGTTCTATACCGCAGATCTCGTTACTATGAATGTCAACAATTATCATGATCAGTATAGGGCTCTTGACAAAATTGTATCGTATTTACAATACCGTAGAGCTCGATGCTCGATACTTGTAAAATATGCACATGATATAAGAAAAAATGTATCTCTAAGTTTATTAATTGATTGACAATGTTTGTGATGTTAAGGGTGTATTAACAAACAGATGACAGCTAATTTATGTCAAATTTTCTGTGAATCGAGTTATTATTATTAAGTTATTTTTCGATTCACAGAAAATTTGACATAATTTAGCTGTCATCTGTCAAGTTTGAAGTAGGAATTTGTTTTGTTTATACTTAGCACTTAGCACAGGCACTTGGCATATATTGTAAATCTTAACCATTCTGATTGTATTTGGTTATGTTTGATAGTTCATTCTGGTCGATTGACAGTCTGTCAGAGAGCGAGATGCTCCCACGGTACGCGTACTGATCGCGGCATCTCGCTCTCTTACAGATTGCGTGTTCATGTTAGCACAGCTGCCGACACTAATCGAACGTTTAGTCTTTCTGTCTGCTTATTTCAATAATCCTCACTGGTGGATTTCTGAATTCGATTAGCCACAATAGACTTCAAAGATAACCATTGTTTTACTTCATTACGAGAAATGGTAGTATTGTTAATTTTGGTAAAACAAGTTTAGAAATAAATTTTAAGGTAATTTTGTCGTAGTCGCTATATCATAATCTTATTAACGGATGTGGTAATAAACTATTGCAGTCTGTATCTAATTCACTGCCTTTTATTTACAGATGGTCCTTTTACACAATATAATAGGGATGAGAAAAGGACGTATATAAGCGGGTACAACATTAGTGCAGCATAATTATGGTAAGGACGTGCGAACCGCATAACCATAGTTGCAGCCTGTGCGTACAACAGGTATGTGTGTTAATGCGTACGCAAGGTGCAGAATGCGTGTAGTTAAAATGTTACGTGCGTAATTGTATATATAATATATGTATTATACTTACAGCATGGACGTTGCTACGCTGTGGGCGATTATGTTCCCCTGCGCATACAACGACAATCAGCCGTGCTACCTGTCACTGCCTGCCATAAGGAGAAACAGGTGCGAAAGATAAATAAACCTCTTTCGCGCTTGCTTGGTTGGCAGTGAGGTGCCGCAAGGCATGAAGTCACAGTATGCGCAGGGAATATATTCTCCCACGGTGAAGCAACACCTTACTGTACGTATGCTACATTTTTATGTACGCATGTGACATTTTTACTATAAGTAGGCTGCACCATTGTGTACATAAGTAACACCATTATTGTACGTAGGCTGCACCATGGTATATGTAGGTGATGTCCTTACTGTAAGTACGTTGCACCATTGTGTACGTAGAATGTACCATGATGTACGTAGTCGATATCCTTACAGTACGTAGGTATTACCCGTATTGTACGTAGGTAACACCGTTAGTGTACGTAGGTAACATCCTTACTGTACGTAGGTAATATCCTTACTATACGTAGGTAACATCCTTACTTTACGTAGTTAACATCCTTACTATACGCAGGAAACATCCTTACTTTACGTAGTTAACATCCTTACTATACGTAGGTAACATCTTTGCTTTACGTAGTTAACATCCTTACTATACGCAGGAAACATCCTTACATTACGTAGGTAACATCTTTACTATACGTAGGTAAGAACCTTATGGTAATTAGGCTGTGACATTATGTACGTAGGTGAGATCATTACCGTTCATAGATTTAATCATTACGTACGTAGGTAACAACACCATGGTAAGTAGGCTGTACCATTTTGTACGTAGAAGGTATCGTTACTGTAAATAGCCTGAAGCATAATCTACCTATGTAACAACCTTATATAATTAGGCTGTAACATTATATACATAGATGACATCTTTACTGTACGTAGGTTGAAGCATGATATATATAGGTAACAGCATCACGGTAACTAGACTGAACCATTATCTACATAGACTTAAGCATGACCTACGTAGGTAACAACCTTACTGTAAATAGGCCATACCGTTATGTGTGTAGGTGACAACGTTACTACATAGACGAGAGCATTACGTACAACAGTACGGTAAGTAGGAAGGGTCTAGGTACGTACTCTGCAGCATTACTTACGTAATTATCAACCTAAGCACGGTTGTTGTCTACGTACATAATGTCTGTGCCTGCGCACAATAAGGATGTTACCTACGTACTGTCATGTTATTAGATACTTATGGCATGACAGTACGCCATTGAATGAACGAATGAATGGATAATTTGTATGGGGAGTCGTAATGTTTGGGGTTCCTTACATGCAAAGTCATGAAGCGTAATGTTGTTTCATCTTTATGTACTCCTGGTACGTTTTTAACAAGAAAAATGGATGTGGAGTCTAAAATTACGTATGTCCGAACATGACTTTTCTCTCAGTGTAGAGTACGGATATAATAACCGTCGAATATATTAGACTGGAATTGTAAATCAGTAATATAAAGGTTCTTATTGCAGGAACGCGCTTTGTAAGGACATGGATAACGTATGTAAGGGAAAAGGGAAGATCTTCCACCAGGCGGAGTGTTGTGCCTGGTGACCAGATGTCCTGGTCCAAAAATGGATGTTTGGTACTCGTATATATGTGAAGTCCCAGGAAAATTCGATAGCGCGTTCTACACCGATGTGAGTAGGTACTAATCGTAGTGGCGCGTGTCGTAGGTCGCCACAGGGTGTAACAAAACCCCCTATAAGCCGCAAGGGTGTTCAGTATTCATAACTGAGCAACTTTTACTATGGGGTCAAATCTGAAATCGCGAAACAAAAATCAGCTGTTTCATACATTTGGGTCGTGCCGTTCGTGCAGGTTTTGAGCTTTTGTATGGAACTTATAAGGCCGATAAGGCCGCCTACTGCACATTGTATTGTATCTCTCTTTATGTTTAATTTTAGTTGTCATTTCGGAGAGTACGCATCGGAATTGCACGACCTAATTCCAGCATCTCCATTCCGCCTTCGGACTACCAGGCGCGGGGAGGGGTTCCATCCTTATGTTATCCCATCTGCTCGTACGAAGCGATTTGCTTCTTCATTCATTATGCGAACGGCTAAGGAATGGAACAGCCTGCCGGCGTCTGTATTTCCCGAAACCTACAACCTTGGGATCTTCAAGGCCAGAGGGAATAGGCATTTACTGGACCCGCATGCTCTATCGTCGACCTCATCGTCGCTTACCATCAGGCGAGATCGAGGTCAAATGCGGGTTTAGAAGTAAATAAAAAAAAATAAAAAAATGTTGTATGTTTTGTTTTTGTCCCGGGTGTGCAAAAGTATATTTGTGTTATGTATAAAAGATAAACAAAAAAAAAACTTAAAAGACTGATAAACTTGTAAAAGATACTGTCAGCATGAATATTTTTATTTTTATTTTTTATAGTGAATGATGTTCATAGTGAAATTTCTGCAGTTATGGATACTGAAACCCCCCTTTTGGATCTAGCTGACAGATTTGTATGGGATTTCGATTTTTTTTAAAGATCATACACGTAAATCCTGCCAATTTCGTTAACAGTTTCTTGCACTGAAAGGGTATTGGACTACATACCAAAATTACAGGCGTTGTAGGTTTAATTGATCTTACCAAAATCAAAGTAATTTTTTTTTATTGTAGTGTAAGTAAGTACCTACTTTAATACATTTTCACACAGACCAAGCCTCTTTACCATTTAAATAGTAATTTTTTAATAACACTTTTTACATAAGGGACGTCTTATGTGGGTCTTAAATATCAACCTATTTCCGTTTCAGATTGATAATCCATCGATAATTATTTGATTCAAATTTTTTAATTTTAATTTCGAATCAATTTTAATATTTAATTTGTAATTTAGTCATTAATTTTTAATTTAATGTATTTAAAATTGCAATGTCCTAACAGGGCTCATGATTGGTGCTGTAATTAGTTTCAAGAACTTGTAATAGCATGACAGCAGTTGGTGTGTATTTTTTGGAAGGGAGGTACCTGGGATAAAATTTTTGAGTTCCTTCGACGATTTTCGCTGGTTTGAGAACGCGGTCAGTCCACGGCCACACGTGCCATAGGCACTTCACTTTTTGGTTGAATTACACAACACAACTTAGATCGTGCAGGAGAGTATTTTTAATCCTTTTTTGGAAATTATAGCTAAGTTTTACAATTTATTTTGAATTTTTCAACGCATACCAGCATGCGGCGCGGTAGCGGGTTATCGGACATCTGGGTTTTTGTAACTTGTGACGTCACGTTCATTGGGATTGGAGAGAAATGGAAAGAAAATTGATTTTGTGAAACAGCTGCGTATGCGGTGCGGTACCTATAAGTATGTATGTATATATGTGCCAGGTGTAGTTTGGCCAAACCAGCAGTAAATGAAATGAAATGATTTTCAGGCGAATTCTTCATTGCGGAGTCTATCTTTTAAAAAGAATATTCACAATCAAAGTCACATCCACATTAACTCCAACTGAAATAAAAAGCAATGTCAGCAGATGAATGTTCCTTCATGACTCATTAAAAATGTTCCTTGTTACTTCTTACCGCTCTTTTATATGCCTGTTTCATGCTTTGTCTGTAAGCTGTTTGTTACCTAAGGTCTTCATTTCCGGTCCAATGCTCTTTTATTTATAAAAGCTCGGACTACACGCGTCCTGTTGCAGCTCTACGTCACAGACCACTATGGCACAAAGAGCCTCCTACATAAAATGAAACTGACAGACAACCCCACCAGCAGAGCCTGTGGTGACACCGTTGAGTCAATGGAACACCTGCTGTGCGAATGTGACTCGTTGGCTGGAAAGCTTATGAGTCTTCTGGTGGTAGCCTACCCGAAACCAGAAGACTATAGGCTCTTTCCTATAAGCTGTATAGCATCCTTGATGCAAAGCGTCTTTAAGGAACAGGAAGGACTACCAGGCGCGGGGAGGGGTTCCATCCTTATGTTGTTGATATCCCATCTGCTCGTACGAAGCGATTTGCGTCTTCATTCATTATGCGAACGGCTAAGGAATGGAACCGCCTGCCGGCGTCTGTATTTACCGAAACTTACAACCTTGGGATCTTCAAGGCCAGAGTGAATAGGCATTTACTGGACCCGCATGCTCCATCGTCGACCTCATCGTCGCTTACCATCAGGCGAGATCGAGGTCAAATGCGGGTTTAGAAGTAAATAAAATATAATAAAAAAAAGGATAGGAAAGGGGTGAGCACTAAAGATCCTTGATGGTCGAAGTGCCGCTGAGGTTTATCCTCGGCCCCCTGTCACAAGATAAGATAAAGATAAGCCCTACGTCGGTTCGTCGTCGGAGCAAACAGGTACAGCTACTTGATGGTAAGTGGTCACCGTTGCCCATAGATATCTTACCTCATTATAATGTTGTTAGAGGGTTTTGATGCTCTTGGGCTTAGATGAAGTGGGTACTCGGACCTCACGTGCCGGTAATTACGCTGGCTCTGTAGCCATCTATTCTATAGTCAATGGAGACATATGAAGTAGCAGGAAATGTTTATTGGACCTCCCTTTTTCAACATTTCCATTATATTAATAGTTATATTTTTTATTTACCTAGGTACTTGTAAACGAACTACTAAATCAAAACCCCGGGTTGAAAGGTTTCCATTTTGCCTGAAAATGAGCCTATAATTCTAGCCTCAGCTCGTTGAAACAGACACGCCACAGCCGACCGGCTGGTCGGTTCGGTTGGTTTAAGACTTGAGCTCATGATCAATTTTTATTCAAAAAAACAAAATGACAATTATGGTCAGTTATGTAAAAGAAAATAATAATCGACAAGTACACTAAAGTACATTAAAGTAAATTACATTGTTTTTAAATTCGTGTGTTGATCTTTAAGTTAAGTTTAAGCCTTTGATGTTTTTATGTTTACTTTGTACCTGTAGGTAATTGTAAACTACATATAGTTACTGAATGCCTGGTGTTTTGGAACAATCTGTGAACCAGACATAATTATAGTTATAAAGAAATAAAGATCTGCGTGAGCTTCGGGCGCCTGACTGCTCGAAACTGTGCAGGAGAGAGAGCGATGGCGCTCTTTGGTATCGGAGGCCAAGATCCACTTCGGGTCGCTGCGCCAGCGGAGTAAGTAAGTAGAGAAATAAAGTAAAATACTCTTTACACAGACATATTATCATACACAATCACATACATAAATTCACGTCTACAACATATAATCCCCGAGGGGGTAGACAGAGGAACCATAGACAGGTAGTTACCACTTTTCGCCGTAAGATTTGGTGGATAAACGTGATAGGTGGCGAGCTATCTATCGCCATCTACTAGGTTTAGAATAGTATCCACAAAGTCGTCTCGTACGACACCCACGAGAAGAGTTGGGGTGGTGCTATTCTTTATGGCCGGCACGACACACGGCATAGACATATTATTCATCTATGTTTTTATTTTGTTGCCATACTATTACCACAAGTATTATTATTATTTATCATTATCAGCCTATTAAGGTCCCCACTGTTGGGGCACAGGCCCCCCTTGGACAAGGTGGCTATGGTCTACCTAGCGGGCCCGGTGCTAATTGGTGGATTTTACACGCTTTCGGAAACTTTTAATTTCCTCAGAAATGCAGGTTTTCTCACGATGTTTTCCTTCACCGTTAGAGCAGTCGGTAAATGTACGTAAGTCTTCGAAAAAATCCGAAAGAATCTCTTTGGTACATGGCATTGTATGGTTTCGAACCCGGACCTCCCGCATGTGAGTCCGGCGTCCTATCCACTAGATTATTATTATTACTCTTGCCTAATAGTAATTTCAAAATTAATTTACGCTTGCAATAAAAATATTTCCTTCTTCTTTTCGTACATTTAAAACATAGATACGCGTTGTGCTCCTACGATATTCTTCACCTCTTCCACGTGGTTACAATTACAGCAGTACCTACCGTGTATTTTAAAATAAATAAAGTAGAACACGAGCTCCAAGACTATGGCCCCTGTTAGTCCCGTCGCAAAATATCAGTTCGGCTAAGAGCTGTTACTGACCATATTTTCTCGTTTGTACCACCTAACGGATACCTGTAATTACTCTCCTAGCGAACTAATAGTTCTTTTTACATAGGGGCGCTGAAAACCGTCGCGTTTTTATAACCGCTTTTGCGCTGCGTCGCGTTTTTATAAACGGATTCATTGTTAATGATGCCTTTTAAAAGACTCGTTATGCGCATACGCCACCTAATGTGTCTTAATCTTAACCACATAAAGGCCATCGCGTATTATAGCAACTCGACGCGAAGCCGGCACCAACTCAACTCATAGCAAACCATTGAAATGTGAGCTCTATATCGTATTACAAATAGTAGGTTTTCAAAATTAAAAAGTATAAGGTGAAGTAGTCGTCACTTGAATTTTGTAAACCTACTGTATGTAATACGATATAAAGCTCACATTTCAATGCTTTGCTCTGAGTCGAGTTGGTTCCGGGTTCACGTCGAGTTGCTATAATATACGATGGCCATTAATCGGACTAGTAGCGCCTTTTACTCTAGAATAATGAAGTGAGCACTGACAGCGGGCCAAAAGTTTTGACAAATTTCATACTGTTGACATTTCAATACCGACCGAATGTATGGGGTGAAGCTCACAGCGCATACGTCACCTGGCAGGCGCGGTTTCCATATAAAACTTTATATAGGGTGAATTTCAAAATCTTTGATCTTAACGTGATCTTAACCAACCCGTAGACGTTTCCTAACAGATAGATAGGATTATGAAGGGATCGTTCATTTCTGTAATTCGATTGCAGAGGTTTGTTCTCAGTAGTTCCTTTGACAGTTCATTTGAAAATACTTAATTTAATAGGTCACGAAGAGTCTAAAAGTAGGTATGTATTGGCTACAAGGCTAGAAAATGGTCACTTTCTTCCTAGATCTGCATGGCCAATAGGCTATAGAATCTATAAGTGTGGATCCATACATTGACTATTTCAACATAATTGATGGAAGCTGGCGATACTTTGCGGTTATCCTTTTGTTGAAATAGTATTTGGTTGTCGCTGGGGAGAGCGAGTTCGAGAGTGGCGGGTCATTCTTCCATCTATGATTTTCATAATTTACTTTTTCCATTTCGTTCTTATGAACGAAACAGAACAAAACTTTTTCATACTACTTCTTGTGTTTCTCTTTAGAATTTATTTATTCAGGCTTCTACACGTTGTGTACCGGTGAGCTCAACGCTTTGCGGCGCTCTCGACCACTTGACCTTTGTCTTTACATTTACCTCATCCAAGCAATGGAAAATAATGAATATTTAGAAGCGTTCCTGAGTGCCCATGTGAAAGTAAAGCCCTTGTTGTACTATATTTTTAGGATAAACGTTTTGACGTACGCCCCAACTGTAGACCGCTCATGAAATATTAGTCAGAGTTATGGGCGGTTGGGACGCTGAAATACAACTGAAACGACTGAAATTACATGCGTTGCGAAACTTTACGCGAAATATCTGAAGGATGTAAATATTGGTGATGCAGTGTATTTGCTTTGTGTATTGTTGGCACGTCCAGTTTAAGTTTTGCCACTTATAAAATTATTATTTTTCATTTTAGGTAACTAAAAGTACACCGTAGAGCAAGTATGGTAAAAAATGCCGGTGAAAAAATTAAAAATATCTATGTTACGTGTTTTGATGCATATAACCTATGATCGGAGTAGGTAGGGCTGTTTTTGGTACTTGCCACATACGGTCATAATATGGATAAGTATGCCCAATAATCCCGGGTTTCCGGGATTGAATAAATATATTATTTAGATTTTTAACGTTATATTTGTTTTGATACACATTTAAGATTGGTTGCGAAATAATTTTTTTTAAGATTCATGGCGCTAGTGTACCTACCTATGGTAGTGTTTTAACTTCTTAGTAAGTTCACAATTTAAAAAAAATCGTAATCCGCCGAGTAAGGGCGAGGTTTATAAAAGTAATTTACAACATTTGCTCGATAACTTAAAACGGGATCCCGAAATCATATTCATATTAATATAACCTTTGAGGACTTTGACCCGAAAGAGCCCTACCTACACCGATCAGTGCATATAACAAAATACTACAAAAGTAAAAACTTTCTATGTATAGGTCTCGAGAAAAAAAAATATAAGTGAAAATTCACCTGAAATCAGTTTTCAAACCTTCATAATTTAGAAACAATAGACATTGTCATTTTAGTTTCTATGGAGATATAGTTTATAATTCTGGTTTCTAAAGCATATTTCTTTTTCGTTTGAAACAGGACACTTTTATTTTTTCTCCATACAATTTTGTATGAAAACTGATTTCAGGTTAATTTTCACTTTTTTTTTCTCGTAAACTATACATATAAAGTTTTAACTTTTGTAGTATTTTGTTATATGCATCAAAACACGTAACATTTTTTTTTAATTTTTCACCGGCATTTTTTTTTCATGCGTGCTCTGCGGTGCACTTTTGCGGTCAACCACAAACCGAACAGCATGTATGAAGCGATTGATGAGTGTGGAAGAAGCGAGAACAGTTTGTCAGGATCGTTGCAGGTGGAAATCTTTAGTATCTGCCTACACCAGCGGGAAACAGGTGAGGGTTTATGTATGTATGTACATATGTATGTATTGTTGGGTCGATCTGGGGCGTCAAGCCGATATTATCAAGGTAAACCCATATTTTCAGTATTCGGCGTGGATTTTACTCTACAAGCCTTTGTCAAATTCTAATAATGATGATGGGAAAATTCTATCGCGCGCTAGTGTTGTGCGCGCTGTATCGTTTTCGCTCATTAATATGTATCTTAAATTTTACTATTTCATTAATACTGAACTTCGCAACAGAACACTAGTTTAGTGATTGTATCCAAACTTTAATATGCGACTTTAAAAACCTGCATTGTTACTAACAAAAATTGAACTTCTGATGTTCCGAAAATAAATTGATTTGATTTGATAAAAAGGTAAAAAATAGCAACTTTCTGTGCGACCTTAACCAATAGGTGATTAAGGTCGAACAGGAAGTTGCTATTTTTTGTGTGAAACACGTTTTTCTATATTTAATTCCAAAATAATTTCTTATATCGCCTCTATAAGGTTATTTAAATGTGTGTGGTGTCCAGCATCTTGTGCTTCAGTAAAGTGCTAGAAATCAAATCTTTCTGTTTCCTTACAAGCGATATTACCAGGAGTTCTAAACATTGTGAGGAACAAATACAAAAAATTCAAATTATTCAGTACAGGATGTAACAAAAACGCCTATAGGGTCAAAATAGGGGCGTTCTGTATCCGTAACTGAAGTTCAACAACTTATTAATTTGTGCAAAAAAGTAATTATTTCCTTTCATTTTGTACCGATTTGCTGGAAGAAATCTCTTTTATATATAAGTTCACCCTTTGTATAATGTCTCATTTTAATTGTTTTTATTAAGTCTATTGTTGTACAATAAAGTGTAAATAAATAATAAATAAATCGATTTGTATGAAATTTTTAAAAATTGACAACCGCTGGGGTAGACGAGTTCTGAGCGCTGAGGCAAACGTAGTGTGGGACGCCCCCTGCTAGATGGAGCGATCTGCGCAAGGTGGCTGGCAGCGACTGGATAGGAAGAGCCGAAGATCGGGCTTAATGGCGCGCCCTGGGAGAGGCCTATGTCCAGCAGTGGACTAGAGTGGGCTGCTGATGATGTTAAAAAACTCGTATAAGTGCGAAATTCAAAACTTATGTGAAACCCAATTCGAGGGGTTCCATCTTTATGTTGTTGATATCCCATCTGCTCGTACGAAGCGATTTGCTTCTTCGTTCATTATGCGAACGGCTAAGGAATGGAACAGCCTGCCGGCGTCTGTATTTCCCGAAACCTACGACCTTGGGATCTTCAAGGCCAGAGTGAATAGGCATTTACTGGACCCGCATGCTCCATCGTCGACCTCGTCGTCGCTTACCATCAGGCGAGATCGAGGTCAAATGCGGGTTTAGTAGACAATAAAAAACAAATCACAAGACATCTCAACGACGTACAAATATATCCCATCTTTTGGATTCCTATAAAATTCTGCGGAACACAAGAGTTTCCCAAGCAATCCAATAATAACTTGTAACTTGAAAAGGGTAAAAATCTTTTTTGTTAGTAAAAGTTTTGCCACAAAATAAAAGTCCCTAAACAATTCATAATATTCTAAACTTGGTCGAAACTTCAACAGGTTTCATAAATCAAAGTGAAACTTCCAAAAAAAATTCCGCACACATTACCTTTCTACTCCAAAACTGAAAGCAAACAAAGTTTCAGGATTACTTTGTATTACATTACCAACAATATTCATAGATCAGCCTCTATTGAAACGTGCGTATGTGAAAGACGTGACACCTACATACTACTAACAGTAACCGTGTGAAGTTACAAATCGCATTATAAAGTTTTTTTTGTAAAGTACAATTTTTAATTCGATTGAGTAAAGTGACGTTTCTTACCAAAGTATAAAGTTACGTCAAACCATACTCAATCATATTAAAAATCTTACTTTAAATTACGAGTGCATAAAAACGAAACTTGCCATGTTTTCCATAACACTTACATGTACTTTTTTTTTTCTTTTTTAATTTAACGTGAGCTGCAAAAAAGTCTTTAATGTTAAGGTCTTGTATCATTTTTATCTCTATCTAGAGTCTAGATTCTAGAGCTATGCCGCATGTATTTTAATGAAGGCTTAATAAATAATAAACGTACGTAATAAATAGATACACATATATTTACTGAAATAAATACTAAATATCAGAAACCCAACAGTTTACAGATCTGCGAGAGACGTGACTTGCCACTTCAGCTTCCTTTGAAATATAGACAACTTTAATTAAACAACTGACCTAATTAAAGTTTTTCTTTTAATTTAAAAGGAGAAACCTACAGTAAATTAACGGAAAAAATACCGACAATTCAACTGTTTTGCTGACGTTAAACGATTCGTTAAAGCCAATATGCTTCATTTTACAAAGCGGAGCGACTTGCACATTAGGCAGACGAGGCCACAAATAATGAAGAAGCTATGGCAGCCCCCGTGACGGAAATGCATGAAATGTTTATAACATGTGCAGAATAGTGTACAACAAATTACCTCATGATATAAGGGTGTTAGAAGGTAGACTCTTTAAAACTGAATTGTTGAAATGGCTGCTTGAAAATTCTTTCTATAGCGTTAAGGAGTATAATGACCATTCACATTAGTATTAAAATTGGCTTTATTTTAATTTATATTTTATGTAGATACCTGATATTTTGTACGCCTTTTAACAGGCTGAATACTTTGACATTAATCTATTTTTAAGATCTTTTACATTATTCTATACAGTATTCTGACAAATATTTTTTGTTGATTTGATTTGATTTGACGTTTAAAAGCAGCACGTTTTTGGATAATAAAAGGCGAATCTGTACACATTGGTCTTCCATAAGGTATTCTTATTACCGAAAACTACGAAAATTCAAGGAACAGAAATTGCACTTCGCAATATGCCGTTCATAACCGATCTCTTACCGAAAATTGCTTCAGAATGGAGAAAAAGGCAGACTCGTCCATATGTCGCCGGTTTTGGCATGGTTCCACTGATTTAGCTACTCTACCAGTAGCCTCTTGGCTTCGTAGTGCCAAGGTTCATTGTGGAGTTATGAATGATTTCGATATGCATTACTGGTTTACATTAAATGGTTTCTGGTTTCTTGAAAGAATACACGATGCCTCCAACACTGTTCTTTCTCTCTATTCTGTACCGCCTCGTCAATCATTTGCTTGAAGAACAAGGAAAAGGATATTAAAGGTTGTTTGGTATCTCCCCTACTTTCGGTTAAATTTGATGTGTGTGGCAACCCCGCTACTTAACTTAGGTTAAAAAAAATACAACTGTCATTCGATCACTTTCGATTCGTTTCCCTCCCAAATTCCACGAAAAGTTATACTTTTGATGTGTCAGCGGTTCCAGCCCGCTCCTCGTCAGGTGAGTACCTAGCATACCCCTAAGTTATTACAACCCCCTGCAGATTGACGGGAAAACTGTCGCCTATCAACATCGAAATGGGAAGAACCAAACTTCGCAGGGTTTGCTCTGAACCCACCCCCACCCCCTATGCTCCAGGATGAACACAATTTCGGAACAAAGGTGATATGACTTATGACTTGAAATGGGTTTCCAATCAGTTTTATATTTTCTTGGCTTGGCCAACGTCTGTTACATTCCACTGGTCCAACGTCTGTCACATTCCAATGTTCATTTCCACTGGTCACAGAAGAGATCTGTCCTCCGAGATACAGGAACCTCCTAGTTCGGAGGTCAGCGTTCATTATTACCTTTTGCTTAATAATTTTATTTAGTTTAATATAACCTATGATTAAGTTCTTACTTGTGTATGAACTATGGATACTTTGTCATCTTACCGCACAAATAAACTTATTCTTATTCTTAATATACGACTGTATATTCCAATTTAATATGTATATTTCCAATATCCCTACCGCCACTGGTCCAGCGTATTGTACGAGGCGCTGTGTTAAAAAAAAGAACGTCGGTGGCACAGTGGCTAGGACGTCGGACACCCATGCCATGTACCAATGAGTTTCTCAGTACATTTACCGACTGCTCTAGCGGTGAAGGAAAACATCGTGAGGAAACCTGCATACTGAGATAACCAGTGTGTGAAATGGGGAAGACTATGGCAAACCACCCTATTAAATCTGCCACGAGAGTCGTTCTATGTGATTAATTCCTTAGAATGATCACGACGCTCAGCAATGAGGAACACGACTTAGAAGAGAATTGTATTTATAGATATTATAATGAATTATTTTTTTTATTAGGTTTAGGTTTAAAGATATTTATTCACACTAAGATATTTATTCAGACATATTGCCACTTATATGTGAAAAAAACTTAAAAAGATGCATGTTCGCTACACTATATATAATTATATTCTATATAACTTTATTTAGATTCTAGGTTATTTATGTATGTAAGTACCCGTTTTTGTTAGTGCATTAGTGATTGTCCGCTTATCAATCGCAGTAAATTATATATTATTTCTTATCTATATATTTTTTAAACTGCAGTGATTTCGCAATCGACGCAATTGTTGTCTATTGTAAGTTATAGCCATTGCCCTCTCCGATAGAACCTAAACAAAAGACGAAGTTATTTCACTGCTATACAATTGCCTCCAGAGAGATACTCAGAAATAAAAACCAGATTGGCGGGCGCCTAACAACATCAAATAAATTAATGAGGCTGATAAAAGAGACATAATGATTCAGAAAGGAAGAACCATTATGTATTTGTGGAACATGGAATCAGAAACCACCAATGGACCAGCAACAAGAATAATATTCTTACAAGCTAACTCGACACAGGGTAGCAGTCAGGTCAAACGTTAGCCAAATCGATTCCGAGTGGGCCCGAGGCTGGATTCATGTGGCCTCTACGCCAATGCTGCTTAGGTGAGCTCAGAAATATTTGGACAGGTATGTATTAAGGGCGCAAGAGGACCCTTCGAAGTCTCACATAAGAGGCTCCAAGCACTGATCAACTAAAAGTGTTTCTAAGCCGTAGCTTTATATAGGTTTCCTTTCACTTTCCTGCCTTTAAGCTTTCTTTCTTTATTCTAGAAGTGAATTCTGTTATAAGACGTAAAGTAAAGTAAAATACACTTTATTGCACAAATAGAAAACAACAAACATGAGATAGAAAAGGAAATAGTGAAGTACAATTCCCTTTCCCATTTTTTTGGGGGGAGGCTTTTACGTAATAAGTGAAGGATAAATAATATAATTAAATGATATAATGGAAAAATGAATATATATAGAATTAGTAATTTAAAATCGCAAATGAAGGCTATTTTTATTTTGTTTATGTCACATAGGGTGTCATAGACTCAAAGTCCAAGTTATGTAAATATTTGGTGCAGATCCAATTAGGAGTTCTATTACTAAGTAACAGATATTCACACATGCAGACAATGTTTCGTTTTTAAGTATATTGGTAATAATATTATTTAAATTCTTAATCCTTGCCTATTTTGCAAGCACGCAATTTAAATGTACCAACAGAACACCTTTGCATGTGTCAACAACATACCCGCATAGCAATGTCTCGTAGAGTCCAGAATAGCGACTGTGTCTCGTAGAGTCCAGAACAGCGACTGTGTCTCGTAGAGTCCAGAACAGCGGCTGTGTCTCGTAGAGTCCAGAACAGTGACTGTATCTCGTAGAGCCCAGGACAGCGACTGTGTCTCGTAGAGTCCAGAACAGCGACTGTGTCTCGTAGAGTCCAGAACAGCGACAGTATCTCGTAGAGCCCAGAACAGCGACTGTGTCTCGTAGAGTCCAGAACAGCGGCTGTGTTTCGCAGAGTCCAGAACAGCGCTCAAACACAAAAGTATAGTTTGCATGGCTGCTGAGATTTACAATAAATTGCCAAAAAGTTTTGTAGAATTAAGCTTGTCTGAATTTAAAAATAGACTATATACATTGCTCTTAGAAATATGCTATTACAAATTGACTGACTTCCTTAATGATAAGCTGTGACATCATCAAAATTTATCATCATCATTAAATTTAATATTATAATTTGTTATGTAATTTTTTTAAATTGAGACTGCAGTAAAAAAATGTTTTTGTTTTGTTACCTTTATTATTATTTTGCTAATTTATTATGATTGATTAATTTATTGATGATGATTTATGATTGACTTATTAATACGCTTTCGGGCAGAATATGGTAATACTGAAACACAATGTAACATCTACATTACCCATATTTACAAATAAATGATATTTCTATTTCTGTGTGAGACGTAAATATTGAATAACTTGGGACCTTAATTTTCGTCCTGACTCCATTCCTGTGTGTTTAGGGTAGCTCAGTTGTTACAGCCTGTTCGAAAAATAAACCTGATTTTCTTTGTAGCGAACAATTTGGCCAGTTTGAAAGGCTTTGTACGTCTTCTGTATGATAGACCAAAATGAGCTCGTTATTATGTTTTACTCGTATTGGAAGCTTCAAGGCCTGTAGTCTAGTCAGAAAAATACCTTCATAGAAGAGGGGTATGATCATTCTATGGAAATAATCACATAAGACTGTCTTGTATTTTAATTTAATGGTGTGGTTTGTCTATGCTTTCCCCATTCCACACTCAGATTATTTCTGTTCAGGTTATCTCACGAGATTTTTCTTCACCGTTATTCATACATTTCGTCATACGAATTTCATTTTTGTGTCCCCTGGTGTGACAAACCGGAATACTTGCTTCAAGTACTTATCTTATGATAGGGGGCTGGGAATAACCCAGAGACACTTCGACCCTTGAGGATCTTTTGTGTCTACCCCATTTTACACACTGGTCATCTCAGTGTGCAGGTTTCCTCACGATGTTTTCTTTCACCATTAGAGCAGTCGGTAAATGTACGTAAGTCTTCGAAAAATAAGAAGCTCATTGGTACATGGCACTGCGTGGTTCGAACCCGAACCTCCCATATTTGAGTCCGGCGTCCTAGCCACTGTGCCACCTCTTTGCTACATGTACTTACATCACACAGACTCACTCTGCACAAAGTTACATACCTACATACTAGGCAAAGATAATATTAGTTTTATCATAAAAAATAATGCCAAGACGAAATAGCATAGCAGTTCCAATCTTATTTATTACATTTGAGGAGTCTCCACTCCTCAAATATTATGTGACTGAATAAACCAAATCTTCACAGGTACAATGGATGGGGAGGATATGGGAAAACTCCCCACATGCGGGGAGCAATTTCCCCGAGCACACATATTGTAAAGGGTTTTGGGTAAGTACCAACAATATCGGAAGGCGAAATTTTCGATCAGTCGGTAGGTTCATAAGGATATTTGTGAAATATCTCGGCCTTTTTTCGGTTTGAACGTGAGTTACACCGTTGTGTAATGGAATGTGCGGTTGTTCTTCACATAACTCTAAATTAAAAAATTAAGAAATTGAATTTGAAATTGATAACGTTTATTTAGCACTGTAAACACCAGAATATAGAACACAATGCAGAAGTATACAATGATTAATACATGCAGCACAAAACATCCGGTGCGGTACAGTGCCAAAAAGGGTACACCAGGTCAGCATAATGCTGAGGCAAGCCACAGCGCTGATTTTCAGCTGGCCCCTCAGTGACTGCACGGACGAAGAAAGCAACAGTGTGTGCGTGTTGTGTTGTATGAATGTGTTTGTTTGTATGAATGAGGATATTAATGTGTATGTGAGGTACTGAGTGTGTGGAAGGGTGATGGCATTGTGCGGGTGTATTTACGTGGTATTATGTGTGTGGATGGTAGTTAACAGTAGACGCATAAGATTACCTTTAGAAACCCCCGTTTACCGCAGTAGAGATCCCCTTACTGTATCCTTGTAATCATCAGGTCCTTGAGATTCCAGATGTGGGAAGGGCTCCATGATCCTAAACATTTGAGCTCAAACTCGAACCATCTGGCTATTACCGATCCAGAGATCCCATCAGACATCAAAGTTACTACGAGATCTCGGAAACCCCCGATCAAATTATCAGACGTAGCTAAGAACTGGCTAACAAATAAGAACAGTCTCAGACAAAATTGTCTGCTACATAAAAAAACCGCGTCCAAATCGGATCATCGGTTGTTGAGTTACGATGCCACACACAAACAGACAAAGTACCTCTTCTTTTTGGTCGGGAGTTAAAAATATAAGTAAGTACTTACATAAAATGCAACAATCTGTATATATTATTGTATAATATATAAGTGGAATACTATGTGTGCTGCAGACAGAAAATACACGTTTCTCTATTCTATTCTATTCTAAGAAAATCTACACGGCGCGATTCTATGAAAATTTCTAAACCGTGTTATAGGATACAGGATGTTGGCAGGTTGTGACGCTAGTTTGCTCTTCATAACCACCCCTTTTCTACTTCCTTTTTTGTTAATACTTTCAAGTATGAAGGAAGAAACGCTCACCCCTGTATAGAGTTAATTTTGATTGCCAGTCTCACAAACACGATGCTAATATATGCTATATCTAATATATAATCCAATTACAGACGTGCACAGCACTCACATAAAAATATGGGCTATAATACCTACAAATTAAAACTAAATGAAATGTATACTACTAACATAGTTTTGAAGTACACCTACTAACACCATTATGTGAGGGGGGGGGGGGGGGACGCTCATGCTTACCTCTTCGCCGCATGGGGGAGACGAAGAGGTTATGCCGCACTTTTACCGGCCAAAACCGTTACCGGGAACGCGCATAACTTCCGCGACTTCGCCAGCGGGTGTCCGTATTACGGACCCAACTCTGGGGACTCACGTCCCCATTCGGATTGTGGTGGCGTGCCGGAACACGGGCACGCCAGACCAACTCGAGGACCTGTTATCAGGCAATGGACTCCCCGTGTCCACTGCCCGGAAGCCCTCTTTAAGGGGGAAGGTGGCGAGCGTGAGCCAGCCGCCTTCGCCCGGTTCTCCTACGGCGGATCGGGTCGGACGAAGGGTCGTCCTCCCTGATCCGCTCCTCGCCTTCCTTCTGCGCCATTACTTGCTCGCAGAAGGCCACCATTAACACCTACTAACACCATGGATCAAGTTATCCGATAAATAAAAATATTGAATTGAATTGAATACTAGCAATTTCACAAACAATACTTCTATGTTATAATTTCAATATTAATGCTTCCCGACCTAGTGACCTAGATCCCGATACAAGGGGGAGACTACTTTTTTCAGCCATGCTTTCTTGTTTGTACTTTTAAATTGACCGTCAGTTGCGCGAATAACGTTATATGCTATCCCTTTCTACGCCATAGCGCCATAGAGATGACATTAGATTTAACGAAGCCTTAACATTAAGGATGTTTCTTGCAACAGCAGCTAGTAGTGTGTAAGTAGATAATAATTTACGGTTTTAGACATTTATTTCACTAAAAAAAAGGATATAATCCACTTTGCTTAGGGAAATACAGGATATACTTATTGTAATTAACAGTGTACAGTAGACATAAGACTTATAAATTAAATTACTAGCTGCGGGTAACTAGAAGACGAATAACACACAAAATAGGTATAATTAGGATTCAATTAAGTATCGACTTGCAGATGCCATTTGGTTTGGTGATAGATATTGCAATTACTATCAATTATTTAAACTCTGTAAATTGGCTCAAAAGGTGGTGCTTTAATTTAGTTTTGAATGAAAGGAAGGACTTTGCTTCTTTGATACAATTTGGCAATTTGTTATACAGCTGAGCACCCTCATACATTATATTTGTTATACAGCTGAGCACCCTCATACATTATATTTGTTATACAGCTGAGCACCCTCATACATTATATTTTTTCTATTTTTAAATGTTATTTAAAACTTTATTGACAATTACAGCAGCTATTTGATTGTAAGTAGAAGTCATGTAAAATTGTAAACACATTTTCTATTTAATATTCTTTTCATTATAGACTGCAGTGCATTATGATGGGTTATAATATAACCCATTATATAATTGTTCCTTGACGTGTCTAAGTGTAACTATCTTAAAAAAAATAAAAAAACTCCTGGACAATTTATTACTCTCATTTAAACAATTAACATTTTGTTAACCTGTCTTCTAACAAAATTAAAACCGTCTCCTAAATTTTAATTTGCAATTTTGCATGCATAAATTAATTATGTAGGCATTGCTTCTTACGAAACTGCACCTAAATGTTGCCTGGTAGAAATGACTTGAAGAGTTATTGTTTACTTATTTTTATATTGTCTGATGTGTGCAATATAAAATATAAAGTAAGTACGTAAAATACTTAGGTATATTGTATTAAAAACAAGTGTAATGTAGTATCGAAAAACCATTCTAAGTTTCGGTTAAAACCCGCCTACACGGGGTCCGGATTCCCGTTCCTTCAGCTCAGCGATCCACATCGCACCGCATCGCTGAATACATTTTTCTAATACCGACTCAGACCATTAGGTAATGTGCTAATGTCGCTCCCGAGTCCTTTGTGCACTTTGTTCCCTTAGGGATTTCAATGCCGCATCCCGGATTCACGGGATTATACTCACGGGATTCTCAAGAGGGTTTTTTGGCGGCGGTATGACTGCAATGCTTGCTCTATTGCTGTGTTTCGGTTTGAAGAGTATCTTATCTTATCTTATGACGTGTCATCTGCTAAGAACCTCCTACACAAAATGAGACTGGCAGACGATCCCACCTGTAGAGCCTGTGGTGACACAATTGAATCAATGGAACACCTGCTGTGCGAATGTGACTCATCGGCTGGAAAACGTATGAGTCTTCCCGAAACAAGAAAACTATAGGTTCCTTCCTGTAAGCTGTATAGCGTCCTTGATGCAAAGCATCTTTAAGGAACAGGAAGGAGACTATGATAAGGGGTGAGCACAAAAGATCCCTGAGGGTCGAAGTGCCGCTGAGGTTATTCCTGGCCGTATCATAAGATAACTAATCTAGAACATATACATAGATATATGTGTGTCCTTAGTGCAATTTACTCCCATATCGTGGAATTGCAAAATATCATCTAGAGATAGATCTCGGGATTATAAGTTGCTGTAACTTTAATCTCATGTGAATATTATATCTATAGATGCCAGATTTATCACAGTGTCACTTGCTTAGCAGGTGATGAACTCGATGAAAAATCCCGAGAATTATTACAAGAAATGATTCACAGGAAAATGGTATGACTATCACATTAACGATAGAGCCCTTGTTCCTTAATCTCAAATATTGAAATGAAACTTCAATACGATTCAGATACTTACTTGCTTTTAGTGAATTTAATGGATAATAATTGTGAATCATTGACCTGATTTCATTTCTCTCGTTTTCACCGTTTCCATTGAATAAAAGCTGTAGAATCCCGCGATAATGCGGGATTATATTTTCATGCTGCAATCCCTAGTCGAGTCACAAATGTGATTTCGGGCAAAAAGCTACGTACGGCCTTTTTGTAGAGTCAACGTACGCGTCCTTTTGAACTTACGAAAAAGTCTTTTGCGAGAGTATGCGTAGGCTTTCCGAAGAGCTGTAATTCGATTAATATTCATGACAAAAGCTTCTTATTATGTAAATTGGACCTATTTTTAAAATTAGGCCTAATTTTATAGTGCACCTAATTTTATATCTCAAGAGAATCGAAATTCGAGCTTTTTGTAGGATTTTTTATTATAGGGTCGCTTGCGTGAAAGTGCGGGATAAATGTTCTTAACCCGGGTTAGGTAATTTTAACTCCCGAATCGTCTATGGTTATCACAAAAAAAACAGGGTTTGGGTTGGTGCAAGACGTTTTTTAACCCGGGTTAGGTATTAACTCGCTGGTTATCTCTGAATTCCCCTTCGGCCGCCAACGTAACCGCAGTTTCGTAACCAGTTACGAACAACGGATAATTCGTCCTCGTACGATACCAGTTAAGTAGAAATACGTGTTTTTCCTTACCCGAAACTGGGTTTCGTAGTAGGAAATGTGACATCGATTGTTCCATTGATATATTGTCTACTTCCAATAAAAAAATTGGGAATAATATATGGGTTTTTTTCATTATATAAAAGAGAACCATAGGTAAACTATAATGACCTGTAGCAGTTCACCAAAAGTTTAAAGTACCAAGTATCGTGTAAGGAATATACGTATTTCTACGTAACGTACGAGGACGAATTGTGCGTTGTTCGTAACTGGTTACGAATTGGAAACCCAGTTTCGGGTAAGGAAAAACACGTATTTCTACTTAACTGGTATCGTACGAGGACGAATTATGCGTTGTTCGTAACTGGTTACGAAATTGCGGTTACGTTGGCGGCCGAAGGGCTGAATTCTACCTTAGCGTAAGAGACCCTAAGAAGAACAGACGAACAAACGGGCTATCTGATGGTAAGTGGTTAACATCGCGCACTGTAATGTTTTAGTGGATTTTCGATGCTCTGCTAACCTTGAGGATTTGGAGCGTCTCTTTTGCAATTAGTTAAACTGGCTCTCTTATGGCCATCGTATATTATACCAACTCGAGGCGAACCCGCCACGAACTCAACTCAGAGCAAAGCATTGAAATGTGAGCTGTATATAGTACTACATACAGTAGGTTTACAAAATACGATATAAAGCTCACATTTCAATGCTTTGCTCTGAGTTGAGGTCGTGTCGGGTTCGCGTCGAGTCGCGACAATGTGCGATGGCCTTTACCCTTGAAACCAAAACTGCCATGTTCTGGCAGAGGGTATGTGACACAAATAATGGACTTTTGAAAGTTGTCGGTCAGGTTATCCATAGAAATAGGTTCTATGGACACTGGCTGAAGATGCACCAGACTGCGAATAAAAAGTAGGAAACTCACTTCTATTATGTTTAATGTTAATGTAACGGGTGGACCAAAAGTCCGTTAACATTTAAAATGGTTATAAAAAATACAAATGCTACTTTAGTGAAAAACTGTTTATTTAATAATAAAGTAGACAAATTAGGATTTCACTTTTTAAAAATAACATCATTCAAATGTGACCCTTGTTCATCCTGGCACACCTGTAACCGGGAACGGAAATTTTGCATGACCGCCCGACAAGTGGTTGGTGAAATGTTCTGCATTTCCTCGCGTATATTTTCTTTTAATTCCTCAATAGACACTGGGTTGCTGATGTAAACTTTACTTTTGAGATATTCCCAAAGGTAAAAGTCCATTGGAGTTAAATCCGGGCTGCGGGGTGGCCAGTGAATGTCACCTCTTTTGGATATGACTTTTTGGCCAAAAATTTCACGAAGTGCTGCTATAGAGTCATTGGAGGTGTGACATGTTGCCCCATCTTGTTGGAACCAAGAGCTTCGATTAAAGCCTGAGAAGTCCTGTAATGCTGGAGCAAAAAAATTCTGTAGCATCACAATGTATCGCTCTGTATTAACGGTGACGGCGCGGTTTCTCTGATTTTCATAAAAATATGGACCAATGATTCCGCTGGCTGACAATGCGGCCCATACAGTAACCTTGGGCGAGTGTAAAGGTTTTTGGTGCTTCAAGTCCGGGTTAGTGTCACTCCAGTATCTGCAATTTTGTCGATTGACATGTCCATTTAGGTGGAAGTGTGCCTCGTCTGAGAAAAAGATGTTATTGAAGCTCGTAAACCTCTCAAGCACTTCGTTAGCAAACTGCAGTCTCTGAGCAGGGTCATTTGGCTTTAAAGCCTGTACAATTTGAATTTTGTAAGGATGTAAATGTAAATCTTTGTGTAGAATGCGATTTAGAGATGTTCTGGGCACATCTAAAGCACTAGACCGCTTTCGAGTAGAGAGACCAGGTTGTTCTCGAACAGACGCTCGTACACGCTCTATGTTTACTGGATCGCGCGATGTCCTAGGTCGGCCGGATCGTGGTTGACTTAAAGTTGAACCTGTTGTTTCGAACTTCTGTACCCATTTTTTAATCGTTTGAATTGTTGGTGCTTGATTTCTGTTCCGTATATTGTAATGATTACAAAATTTCCGTTTAGCTTCGGTCGTAGAATCGTTGTTTCGATAGTACTCGCGTACGCAAAATGCGCGTTGCGCTCCGCTGAATGACGCCATGGTACTAAATCCCTATTAGTAGCTCTCGCTTGTAGTAACACCCCCCGCGCCAATACCCCGCCCGCGCCGACGCAGCGACCTATTCAAATGTTAACGGACTTTTGGTCCACCCTGTATTTTATTGTATTGTTTTAAATCATTCCCATTTTTATTTCTACTTTTAATTTTAATTTCATTTCATATCTCTTGTAGGTACGGGTGTATAACCTGAGAATTAAGACATTTTTTATTTATTTTATTTTATTTATAGCAATGCGCATTGCTGCTTTGCGACAGAAGTAGGTAAATGGGTGGTACCATACCAGGCTGACTCTTCACGGAGTCATACCACCCTGTCAAGGTGATGTTTGAATTCTAGGCAATGTATGAGATCCTTGATTCAAGGTATTTGGAGCTCCGTATAGCGTAAGCAAGATAGTAAGACGATTGGGCGAATTGAAGTTTTTTTTTTTAAATTGACTACTATACCCGCATTTGACCTCGATCTCGCCTGATGGTAAGCGACGATGAGATCGACGATGGAGCACGCGGGTCCAGTAAATGCCTATTCACTCTGGCCTTGAAGATCCCAAGGTTGTAGGTTTCGGGAAATACAGACGCCGGCAGGCTGTTCCATTCCTTAGTCGTTCGCATAATGAACGAGGAAGCAAATCGCTTCGTACGAACAGGTGTGCTATCAACAACATAAGGATGGAACCCCACCCCGCGCACATGTTGCTTCCCTTTTCGGTGCATTAACTATCTTCCATATAGATTACGTCAGTATTACATATATGGTTATCTATGGTAAAGATTATCATTTGGTCGAAGATAAATCGTTGGTTATTGTAGTTATACGCGTGCATGGCTATATCAATATCTGTCACCGTAAATACTGGCCGCTAGGGCCCCACCGAGGTCAATTTGAAACCGAAACCGAAATCAAATCAAAAATTCTCCGGTCTGAAGCAATGTCTATAAGAAACACCCAACATCTGCAGCTCTACCTATTATTTAATGTTGATAAATTTAGTTGGGAATAACTCTAAATTAAAAATTTTAAGAATATCCGCCATCTTTTGCCTTGTTTTCTCGTGTAATGTCTCAGTTATCACCGTTCCAGATATGTCATCAGATGGGATATCCTGACATCAAAGATACTCCTAGATGATTGAAACCACTGAACGGCGATTCTCGTAGTGGAATGTCGAATTCGACATTAGTCTTATCTCATTCGCTCACATTACATGTGTGAGCGTGACAAGACGTTCGTAGCGCTCGACTTTTATATGTCGAACGCTGCGAGAATCGACTTTCTGGTCCAATTTTAAGTCGACAAAATTATCTGTTAAAAAAACCGGGTCCAAATCGGATCATTGCTTGTCGAGTTATGATGCCACAGACAAATAGACAAAAGCGTCAAATTTATAACACCCTTCCTCGATCGGGGGTTAAAAAAGGATTCAATAAGAATCCCATGTCGATAAGTAGCAATATGGCATTAAATTCCACACAATAGGGTATTTGCCTAAATTGTTTTTATTGCATCAATCAACTTACATGGACATCCTGAAGATGGATCTTAAATCCGTTTATCGATATCTCAACTAACATCAGCTATATTAATGGTTAAAGTTAGTAGTGGGAGGATGCTCTGTCCCTTTTTAGCAAAACAGTCCTTATTATGTAGCCAAGGATCTCCTTGTATGGCGCTACATAACAGTGACGTCACAATTATCTATTGCCGCCTCTTTCTACCGTCTGATTTTTGATTGCCTGTAGCTATTTTATTTTTCAACGTATTTTAATTCTGTTTTCACTTTTGACCATCAATTTATGTCTATTGTCTTATTTTTATGAAACGTATTTAATATTTGAATCTTGTCAAATACCTTATTGATATCGAAACCAAAGCTTATAATTCGGTCTCTATTTGAGGACCTTCCGGAAGCAATAATATTGATGGATGAGGTCCCGATGGACCTCGTATAATACTGTTTCAATGGGCTGCGACTCTGAAGAAATAATCTAGACCGATGTGTTTATTGGACGATCTATATTTGGGGATTATTTTGGATTTTTTCCGTGAATGGGGCGGATTAGATTCTAGATCTAATCTAGATCTTCGCTTCGGCGTTGGATCTGCTTCGGCAGTGTTTATTACTAAGCCCGTGTGCATTTTCGGCCTGTACATCGATTCCACTAAATATAACGTAACTAAATAGAATCTAAACTGCATCCTTATGACGTGTTTCGTACCGGATCGAGTCATCGATCGATCGAACAGTAACGTATTTGTGCATTCTACTAAAACGTTTAGTTTACACTGAAACGCAGTTGAACGGTAACAAAACGCATCCACTGTCAAATATAACGATCGAACATAAGTTCCTCCCAAGGTACTTTTGCCCGATCGATAGTAAATCGAAAGGTGGCAGTGGTAAAGTTATGCGTCAGCAGAATGCGATTTGGTGTCCAAATAGAATTGGAACTAAAACTAAATTGAAATTGGATAGAAATAGAACTACAAACGCTGAACCATAAATGTTAAGCTTTTATCATCATCATCATCAGCTGCCTATTAATGTCCCCACTATTGGGGCACAGGCCTCCTCTTGCGCAAGGGGATACGGGCCATGATCCACCGAGCGATCCCAGTGCTGATTGGTGGATTTCGAAAACTTTTTTAATTTCCTCAGACATGCAGATTTCCTCACGATGTTTTCCTTCACCGTTAGAGCGGTCGGTAAATGCACGTAAGTCTTCGGAAAAATCCGAAAAACTCATTGGTACCATTGCATTGCCTGGTTTCTAAAAACGTTGTAATTTAGACGAATTGGGCCTCTGATCGTCACTAACCACCAGGTGAGATTGAGCTCAAACGCGGGTTTAGTCGTAAATAAAAAAAAAACTAGAAGTTTTCTACAAGGCCGCTTGGGGTCACTCTGCACCAGCCCCGTATAATCGCTCAAAGACACCATATTTGTGTTACGTCCGAAGGACCGCTCCTGCCATTAGAACGGTGGGAAAATTTCCTTATTTACTCAGCCATTGGTTTATTCCCAATCGTTCCATTAATAACACCTTTATCTCTTTGAATTTCCCCCGGGCATTTACTAGACCCACATGCTCCACCGTCGACTTCGTCGTCGCATACCATCAATCGTTTTTTTTTTAATTTTTTTTAAAGAAAAACAAACAGCTATAGTAGTACATAATAATAGACAATATAGATAACACAAAATCCGGTGAAGTTTTCACTGAAATTACAAAAAAATAGCCAATAATGTGATATCATTCGCGTACAATATTATTTAGATTGAGGTCAAATGTGGGTTTAGTGATAAATCAAAAATAATATTAATTAAAAAGTGCAGGTATATCTTCAAAAGATACCTGGCCTCCTCGAGGAGAGACCAAGATGTTTACCCACTATAACCCGCTCGATGGCTGACCTCATTCATGTGGAAGGGCTTCAGAGTCTTCTGTTAAGCAAGTCCTTACCCTTAAAGAAACATTTAAAGTTTAATTTTACAGAGCAGAATTTAAATAATGGCAACCATTTACTTAAATTGAATGGAGACGTGTGGAAAGTTGCCATTGGGTATTGAAATTCTTCTCCTTTGAAATCAGTCTGTAAGTTACCTACCTAATTTAAATAAGAATAAAATAAAAGAAATATCATACCACCATCCACATCCCTTTCTGAAAAGGTCAGAAAGTGTTGAAATGGATTTATTACCCATTTCTCTTGATGATACAAAGAAAAGTGAGAAGTGATACTTAAACCAGAATAAAATATGGCTCATAATAAAATAAAGCAATTTAGATCCGGTGTTCCTTGTTCCGTTCACTAAATGTAGTTCGCAATATATTTCTTTTGCAGAAGGCAATCTTTTGTCCGTGCGTCGGTGGACTAGTAACTAGTACGTCGGACTCCCATGCAGGAGGTCCGGGTTCGAAACCATGCAATGCCATGTACCAATGAGTTTTCGGAATTTTTTTGAAGACTTGCGTACATTTACCGACCGCTCTAACGGTGAAGGAAAACATCGCGAGGAAACCTGCATGTCTGAGGAAATTAAACGTTTCCGAAGGCGTGTGAAATCCACCAATCACCACTAGGTCAATTCGGTAGATCATGGCCCGTACCCCTTTGTGCAAGGGGAGGCCTGTGCCCCAACAGTGGGGACATTAATAGGCTAATGATGAATCTTTTGTACAGATATAGAATAAAAATAGGCATTTACTAGGCCCGTGTGCTCCAGCATCTGCCTTATCTTCACTTCCCACCAGGTGAGATTGCAGCCAAACGTGGATCTAGATCTATAAAAAGAGATGATGGAAATGAGAATGAACCTCAACACCGTTCCGTAACCGAAGACTCACCCGTTGAGCGAGCACTTAAGTCGACTCGTATTAAATTACTGCCGAGAAAAAAAAATAAGTTGTCGATTGCAATTTGTTTAAGTGGACCATCTGCTCTGCGACTAAGAATTGTAATGTCTTCGATTATGTAGTGGTTGAACTTTTAACGAAGAGGTTTTTATGGCTCAGGTGGGTAATGCATCATCCTTATCCTTATCTTGCTTTATCCGTTTTTTTTAAATTGAGACAAGAAAAAAAATAGATGTGTTTGTTTTGTTACCTTTATTATTATTTTGCTAATTTATTATGATTGATTATTTTATTGATGATAATTTATGATTGATTTATTAATTGAACAAAAATTTGTAGGCTTTCGGGCAGAATATGGTGATACTGAAACACAATGTAACATCTGCATTAGATTCTATTTCTATTTACTTCTACACCCATGGTCGGCTAGGCAAAATGTTATATTTAATTTAAAAAAGTATTTACTTCTAAACCCACTTTTAACCACTTTTAACGTCTGATAGTAGGCGACGGTGAGGTCAACGGTGGTTTAGTAAATGACGGTCTTTTTCTAATCTGTGGGTTATTTTTTGTGTCTAAAAAGGTTGTTTTTGGAACCAATGGTGAATCTAGTGTATGCCATTGTTATGTACCTCTTAAAAATGCTCTAAATTAAGGAGAATATTCTCGATATCTTAACAGCATTCGGCGAAATAATTGGTTTACCACCCTAAGATTGAATGTCATTTGCACGTCAAAGAACAATAAGGACTCTTTTCGCTTACACCTCTTTGAAGGTACCAACCTCTCCTACCAAGTATGAACCATAATGATATTTTCATTACATAGAAGATTTAGTCAAAATTGGTAAACCACTTTCTTGGCATACCGTACGACACGAGCAGGAGTTTCTGTCTATTATCAAGTGAAGAATAAATTAGAAAAAAACAACGTATTTTATAAGAATATAATCTTAATGCCAAGCGCACTAAGAAAGTTCAAAGTGTTGCCGAGAGCACTGAAGAGAACAGGCATCAAAATTCCCCACTCATACAAAAAGCACTCAACCAAGTAACAAGTTACACAAACGCCTGAGGCAAGGGCAGTAGCAACAATTTTTACGTATACATTATTGCTCGCATATTTCTCGCAGGCGCCATAACACGTTCGCAAGACGTTGGCAGTTTGTAAGAGCAAAATAGAGCCTTAACGTGTACCTGTAACAGTTGTTTGTTTTAATGCAGTAGTTGGTTTAACCATAGAATATATTATACAATATATTACTATTATAATAGTTTAAATTTTCAGTTGTTCAGTGTATTTGCTATTATTAGTAGGTAGGTACTTAACCGTAACCTATATTATCAGAGTTGTTTTGGCCACCCGTATAGGCTTCTGACGTGACCTAACGACAGTTCTACGAAGGCAGAAGACAATGTACCAGTAGCGGTCACCCATCCTAGTACTGACCGCGCCCAACGTTGCTTAACCCGCACAATCACTTTCGAACCATGGGTGACCCTCTATATTATTATCTCTAGTACTTAACTTAACCCATGAATGTATCTATTTTCTAAACTAACTACTTAATCGTAACTTACTCGTACATTTACAACATTGTGCTCCCGTCGGATATAAATAACATTGTATCTCTTTAAGTTATGATACAAGCTCCACTTTACGAGAAACCTCCAACATTGATGGGCTTGGAAACATTTTATGGAAGATTAATTGCAAAGCGGCTCTTAATAAATATTTACTACTTACGATGTCGTATCTATGTGATTGCCTTTTAACATTTTCTGATACTTTTCACTAGTGAATTATCCGGTTTTGCCTGTCTAAATAATATTTTTTTTTAAATTTTTTTTTCTGAGAAACCTTACAGCTATATAATGCCTGATTTGTTCTTTTTTTTTTCATGCGTGCAAGCCAAAAAAACAGGTCTTAATTTATACAACATAATAATAATTCGTAACAGCTAATAAAATATGGAGGTGGGAAAGTGGAATATGGAGTGGGGAGAACAAAGAAAAGGGTATGTGTGTAAGTATGTAAGTTCTCTTCACATCTCCTATGTGAATGTGACGCTTTCGCGGCAAAAAGGATGGGTCTGCTAGGCTCTGCCTATCCAGACCCAAGGGAATTCAAATCCCTCCCACTAAGACGCATAGTCTTGCTCATGCATGACATATTCGGTGATGTGATCAAGGGATAGGTACAAGGGGTTGAACACAAAAGATCCCCATGGGTCGAAGTGTCGCTGGGATCCCCGGCCCCCATCCAAAGATAAGATAAGTATGTAAGTTGTAAGAGTGTGTAATTATGTGTGTTGAGAGGGTGTGTGTGAGAGAGAGGGGGAGATTTCTCTTATGTTCTGTGTGTGTAAACTGCACGCTAATCATGTAATCAAGCCTGCGCTTCTCGACCCAATCTCAACCATTAACTGCTTCTTGTACGCAAATTAATAAATTGGAGCGCCGGTGGCGTAGTGGCCAGGACGCCGGATTTCCATGCTCCAGGTCCGGCTTTGAAACTCTACAATGACATCTCATCATCATCATCAGCAGCCTACTCTAGTCCAATGCTGGACATAGGACACTCCCAGGGCGCGCCATTGAGCCCGGTCTTCGACTCTTCTCATCTAGTCGCTGTCAGCCACCTTGCGAAAATTGTCGCGCAATGACATCTACCAATGAGGTTTTCGTACATTTATCGGTGAAGGAAAATATTGTGAGGAAACCTGCACACTAAGATAACTAGTGTGTCAAATGGGAAATATAATAGCAAACCACCCCATTAAATGATCTGCAATGAGAATTGTTCTATGTTGTTAATTATACGTCCCTCATCAACGAAGAATAAGACTGTTTCAAAAATAAACTAGATACCTAGGTTTTTAAACAGTGCATAAGTAGTGGTGGACTTAATTAACTATGAACTCAATGACTAGTGCTATGAATAAGGAATGAACAATACACCAGCTTAGATATGGGCGAATCAGCTTGTAACGATGTCGACTCCATCGTCCATATCAACCTCCTTGCCATCAATTTCAACCTCATCGTTAGCGTTTATCTCACCTCATTTCGTGTTGGCATCTTCATTTCTTCATCTATATTTTCAAAATTCAAATCATAGGTATTCCCATTCCATTTCTAAATTCCATTAATTTCATTGTTTTCTTTGTATTTGGCACTTTCTCTGTGTATTTTGTCCTGAACGGACGTTTCTCCGCTTTATTTTTGTCTCTACTACTATTTTCTACATTTACTATTTTCTGTGTTGTTCTGTTCCTTAATAATATAATATCTGTTACCAAGTTCTTCTATTACTTTATCTGCACACTGTCCTAGAACCCTGCCGGCCGGTACCTAGAGGGCAGATAGAACTAAAAATCTAAAAATATTTCAGTGTCAGTAAATAAGTATAACCATCTAAATCGACAGTTCAGTCAAACAAGCCCCCTCTCACCGTGTCCCTCCCAAAAGTCCCCATAATGCTTGCCGCATTGCCCCGCTGGATTGCGATGGAGATGTGTTAGGCGAGGAAGTGTCCGGACCGGGGGTCGCACCCCTTCTCCCTCAGTCGTCTCCCCAATTCGCGGATGAAATCCCTTGCTTCGGAGCCCCACGTGCCCGCCGTCTCAACGGCGATCGTCACAAAGTCGTATGCTGACTCCAAATTGGCGTATTTCGCGTGCTTCAGCCCAGCAGCTGTTCAGCTGCTGAGCCAGCAGCGCGTTAGGTGCTCCTCAAGTGCGACGCCGCATACGTGCTAACGCAAGTGGCATCCCACACGAGGCAGCGACCTTTTTGCCAAGGAATCAGCGTTAATATTGTAGGAACGCGCTATGTGAGGACATGGAATGACGTAGTGTCAGTTATATGAAAGGGAAAAGGGAAGATCTTCCACCAGGCGGGGTGTTGTGCCTGGTGACCAGATGTGCTGGTCCAACTATGGATGTTTGGAACTCGTATATATACGAAGTCCTAGGAAAATTTCAATACCGCGTTCTACGCCGATGTGAGTAGGTACTGTATCGTAGTGGCGCGCGTTGTGCGTCGCCACAATATAATAATAACTTATTTATTTACTTATAACAACCTTTAGGACGGCTGTTATAAAACAAATGGCGACAGACTTGCAAACTCTCATTTCAGCAATACTGGACCCGCAGCAGCAGATATTAGCTAACTTAGAAGGACATTCGGACCATCATAAGAGCAAAGCAAACACATAAAATCTCCATTAGGCTCGCCCCGGCAGTTCGCACAATAAATAATATATTAGTTATTTCAGTGATACGAAAACATGTCGTTTGTGATACTAATATCACGTTTATTGAGACTGGCGAATGGGAAAAACATCGACTAAGTAAATAATATTTAGTATGTATTTGACCAGGAACTAAAAAAACTGTCAGGAGGGCGCCATATGTAGTTTTATAAATGGAGTACGCTGTAAAAAAATTGGTACCATTTAATTCCGTAATATGGCGAGGATTTTTTAAATTCCTGGTCAAGGTCAATCAAACGGGTCGTCCACTCGAACCCTGAAGGGGGGAGTGGACGCGGGCCTGGAAGCGAACTTCGTACCCGGACAGAAGCTCGGGGTGACACTACATCCCTGCTGTTTGGTGCCTTTAAAATTAAACGGGCATAAAGGTTAAGGCTTAATTAATTCCAAATTTCTGGGCGGAATGGGGGGAGGGGTGCCTGAACGCTGCGCTCACCGCGCCCCGTCACGTCGCTCCACCCTCGCCACGGAGCCACTGAGGGCGCACTAACCCGCGCGGCAGCGGGTACCGTGCGTCAGGAGGGCGCGCGTGCAGAGGGCGATATTCCTGAATGGTTTCCATCTGCACGTCGCGGGCTATCACGTCATTCCTGACATAACGACCCGCTCCCGTGCACACTCTGAGGGCCAGCAAAACATAGTTTTGCTGGGCCTGCAGGCTCTTTTTATTAGTGGCTGAGATAAATGGAAGCCACGCGGCCTATGGTCAAGGGTAAACTCCATGCAAAGCAGCAATTGGAATCTAGAAAAATGTGAAGGTAATACTTTGCGGAAATCCATTGTTGAATATTAAGGGTTGGACCACACTTGTCCGCACGGAATCGTATTTTGTCGTCACGAAAAACGTCGACGAGAATACGAAGATACGATTGTAAATAAGTTCTATTTCACAGATATGGGTTATTTTTAGGATAATTTATTAGGTACATACAGCAAAGTCTCTGTTAGCTGACCTCAGTGAATGGTATAGATACTCTCAGACACAGAAACCCAATTATGTTATCATCAGAAGGAAGATTAAGCCAGCTGCATATAACTACTTATTGTCTTTCATTTTTATATAAAATTACATAATAGAGATTTGACCACATAATCCTGTTGGGTAGTAATCCCGCGACCAGCGCTTCATCTAGCACATTAGGCGACACCTGAAAACCAGCGTGTCGCTGAGGTCTCGACCATTTTATTAGACACATAGGGCAATAAGTGTTATGGATATATTTCGTTTATAGGTTAAGAATTAGAATAAAATAACAGTATTGTACCTTTTTAGTTTAATGTGTGAATTAATAAATACTCTTTTATTCATTTATTTATTATCGTTCGAGCGTGAAAGATTGCTTCTACGGAAACGGCCCGCCGATTCCGAAAGATGCGGACGCTTGGAAACAATCTTTCTCTTTCGAACGATGTTTCTGAGCGACGAAAAAGGATAGAGTTACGTGAAAATACGGTTTCATGCGAACAAGTGTGGTCCAATACGAAAGAGAGGGAAAGAAAGAGGTAGAGCTATTCGTTAATATTATAATATCTACTCCCGTTATTGCACAGCGAAAACTTGCTTGATACAGATCTAATTCCTTTTACGATTTGCAAAATACAGCAGCAGTGTGCAGTTTCGGGCCGATATTAAACGTATGCCATTATACGGGGGAATATTCATGAGGGCAAGTAACCGTAGTGCTAACATTTACGATCCTTACTCGTACGAGTTGTACAGGCTGTTACAAATACTCATATGGATAGTTTTATATGGTGGTAGGACCATGACACCCAAGGCCTAGTATAACAAAAGCTAGGGATAGATAGATACGAGTAGATCAATATACTTTATTGCACACAAGAAATTTACATAGGAAAGGAAACATAGAATAAGTGTACAAAGGCGGCCTTATCGCTCAGTGCGATCTCTTCCAGGCAACCTAGGCGATAGAAGTATTATTAATAGGTTACCGGTTATAAGTTGATGTGACTCCGAAAGATCGGAACTTCCGATTGATTTTACACCTCCGACTCCGGCTTCGGCTCCGATAATTTTGTATCGGAGGTTATACTGAAGATTTGTGAGCAAACATATTCAAATATCAATATTTTATAAAATAGTGTAGGACTACAAAATGAATAAGTTTTATTGCCGTAAACGTCATCATAAAAATATTGGCCAGTTCAGCTATACAAATTATAAAAACGGTTTAAAATTTGAACTTCTTCTGAACATCTCTCTTCTACCTCCGCCTCTAAGTCCGGTTCCGACTCCGATAAAACAAATTTTAAACCTTCAGTTCCGACTCCGGTTCCGGTAAAACCACCTCCGTAACATCCCTAGTAAAAGCGACCATGTAGACCTTCGAAGGTGCTATTGCTGAAACCAATATAATAGTTTTCCGTGTATGGGACGGATTTAGAATATCTCTACCGTCACCGGATTAAGCGTGTCTTATTGAAATTGAAATCGTTTATTTAGCGCTGTAAACACCAGAATACAGAATACAGAAGTATACAAAGTTTAATACATGCAGCACAGAATATCTGGTGTGGTACAGTGCCAAAAAGGGTACACCAGCTCAGCATAATGCTGAGGCAAGCCACAGCGCTGATTTTCCGCTGGCCCCTCAGTGACTGCACGGACGAAGAAAGCAACAGTGTGTGCGTGTTGTGTTGTATGAATGTTTTTGTTTGTATGAATGAGGATATTAGTGTGTATGTGAGGTACTGAGTCTGTGGGAGGGCTTATGAGGAACTTGCTGGTGAAAGTACCCCTTCAGGGTCCGCCTGGTTAGCGACCACCCTTCTATGTAAGGTCTATCGTCAAATGTCTTCGCTTCGGCGTTGATGTGGTTCGGCAGTGTTTTTAGAAGAGCCAGTACTTACTGAACCCGTGTGCTCCATCTTCGACCTCATTATCACTTACCCCCAGGTGAGATTGAGGTCTAACGCGGGTTTGATGTAAATAAAAAAACCAAAGAAATGGCGCAAGAAACAATCAGCAGCACATCTTTTAAAAAAATCAATAATCATAAGACAATGAAGTTAGATACATACATACCTTTGCATTCCCTTGCAGGGTAGGCAGAGAGAACGGAGCGCCACAAATCTCTGTCTTGGCACGTTTCTCTTGCCTCCTCTACCAATCATTCGTCTTTTCACGCATGCTCGCCATTGGGGTAGTTTTAAAAGTTAAATAATAATTTTATTTAAAACCTGCAAATACAATCATTTTGTGGCAGCCTGTATTTTCTTCAGCAAATGCAAATTCGCGAGCCTGTAGGAAAATAGTGCTTGTTAGATCGTGAAGTTAAAACTGGGATGGGATCTGAGGATAAGGTGTACAGTAGAAGATACATCAAACTATACTCTGTAGAGCCCTGTAGAAATAAAAAAGCGACAAATTATTAGTAGCCTGATGTGTTCCCCATTGTACTTTACTAAGGTGCAGACATAAATAATTACAACTACCTATAGCAGGAGTCTGACCCGCTTCACATGCCATTTTGACATTAAGAGCCTCCTACACAAGATGAGACTGGCAGACAACCCCACATGCAGAGCCACCGTTGTGTCACTGGAACACCTGCTGTGCGAATGTGACTCGTTGGTTGGAAAGCGTATGAGTCTTCTGGGGGTAGCCTACCCGAAACCAGAGGACTATAGGCTCCTGTAAGCTGTACAGCGTCCTTGATGAAAAGCATCTTTATGGAACAGGAAGGAGACTACGGAAAGGGGTGAGTACAAAAGATCCCTGAGGGTCGAAGTGCCGCTGGGGTTATCCCTGTCATAAGATGGTGCAGGCATACTTTACATGGAAAGGTGGTCGCTAAAGGACCCTAAAGAGGTCCTCACACCAGCAAGTTACACGGAAAAAAACTTACTTATATATATCATACATGATTTAGATATGTTTACTTTTGACTACATAATTATTTTATTATAATTATAACTGTTTCGGTCATTGCTGTGTGTGAAATAAACGTATTACTTACTTACTTACTTTTTTTTTATAGTTTTAATTTGTTTACATGATAGAAAGTGAATCTTGACGGATGAACTCTTTTTAGTAATAAATAATGTTATTGTAAATTGAGATAAATTGGTTTCACAATCGGATCGTGGTTTCCCAATCGCGGTCATATAGCATAATGTTTGGGCAAATCCAATATTACCGATATTGCAGAATTAATTGAAATATGAAATGAGATCGAAATTACTTGCTTGTCATATGCAGGACAGAATAATATTATTGTGGTCACAAAATAATGTTTCACCGTCGTATTTTTCTTATGCTCCTTTTTTTATCAATTATAATTTACGTATTTGTAATGTAATAGGTTTATTCAAAATAAGGTAATACTAAAATAACATTAAAATACATACTTAAGCTAAAATTACAAAATACCTATGTTACAAGTAAAAGACCTGGCCCAGGTCGCTCCCTACAGGGAATGTCCCGAGGAGGCTGACTTTGCCCCGCTGTATAGCGAGGCTTATACGCTGAGCAAAAAAGAGGCCAGCCTTCTGATCCCGGGATGTCTCTACGAGGCGCTTGGCTATTTCCCGGTAGAGGCAGTGGGCTCCAGGTCCCCACGGCCCCAAGGTCTCCACCCCGAACGGCGCAAATATGCAATCACCACCCAGGCCCGCATATTTGCGCCGCTTGAGGTTCTCCGCAGAAGCCGCTGCTGATTCGTAATTGATAAAAAAGCATAATATCTAAGATATTTATTTTTAAGAGCGTGGCGTCGTTGCTAGAACGTCGGACTCCCATTCGGGAGGTCCGAGTTCTAAACCAGGCAATGCCATGTACCAATGAGTTTTTTCGAAAGACTTACGTACATTTACCGACTGCTCTGACGGTGAAGGAAAACATCGTGAGGAAACCTGCACACTGAGATAACCATTGTGTGAAATTGGGAAGGCAATGGCTGACCACCCCATTAAATCAGCCATGAGAGTCGTTCTATGTGATTATTTTTTTAGAATGGTCACGATCCTTATCAATGAAGAAAACGACTTAGAAGAGAAGATAAACTTTACGTGCTTCCCTACGAAGTTTTTGAAATATTTGTTGCAATTATACTGATTTATCCAAAGATTTTGAAATTGACTAACACTCTCAAAAACCAAAATCCATTTCAAACAACTGTAGCCTTTTAAAAATAGAGAGTTGCATAGTAATTTGTTTTATATGTAACGTACTGTTTTGTACTCTAACGGTGAAGGAAAACATCGTGAGGAAACCTACACACTGAGATGACCAGTGTGTAAAATGGTGTAGGCACAAAAGATCCTCAAGGGTCGAAATGCCGCTGGGTTATTCCCGGTTTATATGTAAGTATATATCTTATCTTATCATAAGATAAGATATATACTTACATATAAACCGGGAATAACACAAGCACGATGTTTTCCTTCACCGTTAGAGTAGTCGGTAAATGTACGTAAGTCTTCGAAAGAAATGCGAAAAACTCATTGGTACATGGCATTGCATGGTTTCGAACCCGGACATCCCACATGGGAGTCCGGTGCCCTAGCCACTGTACCACGGACGTTCGTAAGTATATAAATGTGGTCTTTACAATACATGTAGTGATAAATAAGGCACGTGACATTGAGTAATAGTGGGTACATTTTACACGGGTCCATTTTCCGACCCCAACCAGATTCCCGTATATTCTCACAAAACATATTGTCTTATATAAATTTAAATACTGTTTGTCTGTGTCGCTGTTTGTTTGATTTTATGATTATTGTATTATTTCAGGCAGTCTGTTTTCCGAACGATAGCACGACTAATGTATGGGAAAGCTCGCATTCCATGCGCCAACTACTAGAAGCGGTTTCCATAATAAACTTCTCTAGCGAGTAATCGAGATAGAGTTATTTTCAAAATCAACTAAACTCGTAACCATAAATTTCGATATTCTAATGCAGTTAAATTAAAAAATTATTATATAAATAACAAATAAACATATACTTTAGAATTAACCTAAGTATAACATACACTCTGAATCCCCATCATGATTATCACGGGCGGGTGAAACTTTTCGTAAATGCTACGCCTGCTACGGCGCGGCGTAGCACTTCGTTTTATTATATAAGGAGAGCGGACGAGCAAACGAGCTGTCTGATGGTAAGTGGTCACCGTTACCCATAGACATCTCACCTTACAATAACATTAATAGAGGGTTTTCGATGCGATGCTAGCCTTGAGAACGTAGACGGAGCCATGTGCCGTTCGATAAACATCAAATTATTGGTTCAAAGTATAGTTGTTGCACAATTTAACTTCTCCGTTCTACAATTTCTCTACCAAAGGGTAGTCTGGAAGAGACTGCTTCCAGACCGCGTCTGTCAGTTAACGCATGCGATATCAGCGTCTTCCCATACATTAGTCGGGCATTGAATTGTCAAATGTATGGAACTATACGTGCATTTGCACAAACCCTTTGGCTCGCTGTCAGTGCTCACGTCATCATTCCAGAGGAAAGGGGGCTATTAGTCCGATTTCGGTGTAAAATTACAAACTAAACATTCACCTTTATTATTGTTTATTTTTGTCTCTCTTTCAAATTTTGACAGTTTTATAATATTTTCCCATGTTCTCTTACATGTTCATTTCCACTGGTCACAGAAGAGATCTGTCCTCCGAGATACAGGAACTTCCTAGTTCGGAGGTCAGCGTTTATTGTAAACTAACTTGTTGCTCACTAATTTTATTTAGTTTAATATAACATATGCTTAAGTTCCTACTGGTGTATGGACTATGAATAGGTACTTTGTAATCTTATCTTGTAATCTTACCACGAAAACAAGTTTATTTGGTTTCCAATTTACCCATCCAGAAATCGATAGAAATATTCCTCCATAAAGATAAGAACTTCAAAGTAATTGGTGTTAGAATCGTTCATCATGATCCATCTTTCACGCTGAGTGGTTTTGTTGCTCGAGAAGGTATTAAAGCTCAAAATGGGGCGATAAAACCTAGGTTTTTTTCTTGAAATAGGGATAGGTATGCGTCTAACTAAACCAATTTAGTAAGACCTTAAAAATAACTGATAGTATGTCTATTGGATATGGCTGTGAGTGATGGAGAGTGAGGAAGGGACTGATTAACAAACTTCAAGTTTTCATTAACAAGCCCAAGATCCATACTCCGTATTTACTGGCCGAACACCATCAGCAACGATGACTTGTCGACTCTATGTCGTCAAACACCTATGGAACAGGAGATTGCCCGACGCAAATGGTGCTGGGTACGCTACGAAGAGGGGAGACAAATTCCGCAAGGATCGCGTTCGAGTGGCAGCCACGCGGGAAGAGAAAACCTGGCCGTTCTGTACACACGTGGAGGCGAACTGTCCACCGTGAACTAAAGGCAGCAGGTTGAGCTGGAGCTAGTGGCACAGGACAGATCTCGTGGAGGCCCTCAGTACCTCCGGGGTACCATAGGACGCCAAGAAGATGTCTATCGGAGCCGTGCCTCGGAGAACACGTTAAACAGAGTGTCCCGGTTGTTGTCGTTCGACAGCAGTCGTTAAGCATGTCAGAGGCCTATAGGCGGCCTGAATAACTCTGACAATAGGTTGACCACTAATCATACGATAAACAAACAAACTGATATAATCGTACCTAATAAGTACTTTAGGTTTTAAGGTTCTTTCTACCAGTACTTCTACCAGAAAAAGATCATTTTTCAACTTGCCTTCTCAACAAAATTAAAAAAATCTTATCAAAACCGAATCATTAATTGACGACTTTATGATCTCACAGTCAAAAGTCAGACAGACAGCCCTAGAACTAACATCATCCTGTTTTGTGGTGTTGGGGCTTAGGTCTGGACTACACGCGTCCGGTTCCAGCCTCGGTTCGATTCGCTGCATCCAATTACGAAGCGCTAACTTCAAATGGGGGGATTGCGGAACGGTTGTGATTTGTTGCAGCGTACAGAACCGGGGCTGGAACCGGACGCGTGTAGTCCATGCCTTCAAGGACTATTAAATGAATTTGTGTTTTAACACTCTCACAATAAAATGTAATATCAAGTACAGTCAACTAAAGGTAATGTTGTACAATGTACAGTCAAGTCGCAATTTTCATGGAGAGCAAGCGAGCGAGCAAGCGGGTTCAGCAGGTGATATCGGGGGAACTCTTAGCACAGCCATCAATCTTACACTGCACAGTGGGGCGGCATTGAGGAGTATTGGACAAAATGTTGTAAAAGTACACCGCTGAGCAAGTATGGAACAAAATGTCGTAAAAAAAATATGTTACGTGTCTTGATGCATATAAAAAAATACTACTCATTTAATAATAAAATATTTAATTTAGCAATATAACAACTGTATGCTGCAAAACTTTTCCGCGGTCTGCCGGAGAATCTGTTGTCTATCGCTATAAAGTATATTACAGAGAGCGTCGGTGGCACAATGGCTAGGACACCTGAGTTCCATGCCGGAGGTCCGGGTACGAAACCGTGCAGTGGTATGTACCAATTAGTTTTTCGTATTTTAGAATATTTAAGAAGGGGTAGAAGGGGTAGGCACAAAAGATCCTCAAGGGTCGAAGTGCCGCTGTGATTATTCCCGGCCTCCTATCATAAGGTAAGATATTACAGATAATATTATATAACGACATTTGAAAATATTTATCTTAGATACTTTTTTGTTATACTGAACATACTTATTATTTAAATAAATGTAAATATGTAGGTAATCGCAAAAAATAAAAATACAATGGTATAAAATAAAATTGTAAGGGGGGTCACCAACATCTAGATACCTCCAAATGCCAAACTCACCTGCACGTGGTGCATCCTGCCGATTAGCGAACGAGTCCCTGGCGACCGACTAGTGGCGGTATAACCACTCAAATTCTGGCTGGGTCAAAATACCAGAAGCACGATGACGGGCAGCAGCGTCATCGGGGCAAGCGACCCGGCTACTGCGATCGCCAACCCGCAGGCCTAGCGTGGCGATTATGGCATTACCTCCCATGGATAGCGCAAAAGAAGAGCCGAAGATCGGGCTCAATGGCGCGCCCTGGGAGAGGCCTATGTCCAGCAGTGGACTAGAGTAGGCTGCTGATGATGATGAAAATAAAATTAAAAATGTTTTTTTTCAGTACGGGTAAAACACCCAGTTTGCCACTGTGCACACACGAGTCGGCTGGCTGCTTACCTAACTCTCTTGGAGAGCCACTTCCCGGTTATTGCATCTATTGCGAGATATGCGTGTTTAAAAAAAAGGCCCGGACTACACGACGACGGTTCCTAGGCAGGTTCCAGTATAGGTCGGTTCCATGGAACCGGTGCTATATATAAACTCAAACAAAAATGCGCTGTCGACTACACGTACAACGCACGTATGTATGTCTATCTATTTTATCATATTATATCTCCCCATGTATTAGGTTTGGCTGGAAGAGATCTCTTCTTAGAGATAAACTCTACCTTATGTACCCTATAATTATTTCTTGTAGCATGTTTTCTATTTTTCTCTTGTACAAATAAAGTATAAGTAAGTCAGTACAACGGTTCCACTTGGAACTGGCCTGCTCGGTTCCTGAACCAAGTGTGCGGGGCTTGAGCGCAACGCATGAGTTTCAATGCAGTCGCGACTACACGGCCGGTGCCTGAACCGAACCGTCGCTGGAACCGTCGTCGTGTAGTCCGAGCCTTAGTGTTCTTATAATACGATGCATATTAACGTTTATTAAACATAATAAATTTAAAAAAAAATTAAAAAAAAGTTATTGTTTAAGCCTAATAATCTGAGCACATCCGTGCTTCGGAGAGTATGATAAGCTGTCTGTTGTCCGACAGGAGTCGTTTGACATTGTCAGAGGCTTAAACAACTCAGAAAATTAGTTCAAGAAATAACTGTAAATTGAAAATTTAAAAAAAACCGACATATCATTGTGGACATCCCCTTATTTTTTCCTGGTCATCATCAGGTTCTAGAAGTGGGAAGGGCTTCATGGTCCAAAACATTTAAGCTCAAACTGGAACAATCTAGCTACTACTACTACTACTGTTACAGAGATTCCATCTGACATCAGAGATACTCCAAAATCTTAGAAACCACTGATCTAATTTTTATCAGATATATCTAAGAACACTCTCGATTAAATTCTCTATATAATGAAGAAAACCGGGTACAAATCGGATCATCCGTTGTCAAGTTATGAGGCCACAGACATACAGACAGACAAACGTGGTCCTCCCAAGATACTTTTGCCGGCAGTGGTAGAGTTATGCGTCAGCAGAACGCGATTTGCTGTCCAAAAAGAATTGGAACGACAACTAAATTGAAATTGGATAGAAATAGAAATACAAACGTTGTAATTTAGGCGAATTGGGCGCCAGGTCTACGCCAGCGGGGTAAGTAAGTAGGTGAGTAGGGAAGGATTACTAAGGTAAGTATTTCAGGCATCTAGCTTATTGAGGCTAAATATAACTTAACATAAAATATGACAAGTTGCGTAACAGAGGCCGGGCCAAGTGAACCCATGCAATATTTACTGGTGTTCTGAATGTGACAAGTTTACGAGGCCTTCGTCCCTCCAGCGGCCCTCTGCGTCCCTCCCCTGCACGCTTTCCAGGGCCGGAATACCAGGGGTCCAAGGGGCGCCAGGTTTCAGGGGCACCAGATGTTTAGGTGCCTGCAAACCTTTCGATAACATGGCTGTAATGCTATCTATGTAGAATGTTAAATGTACTAATTAAAAATATATGACTGTATGAATTCTTCAATCTAAAGCACATGGGCTCTTGCAAGTGGATGCCTTTGCCTCATAGCGTAAATAAAGTTAAAACCAAAACACTCAGTTTTGTATGTTTGTTGGTTGTCGTTCCATCTCTTCACTTGGGTGTCGTAAAGAGTGCTCCTTTGACCATAAATTCTCTTACTCTTAGAAAGTTCTTCTTTTCGAGGGAGGTTTATCAGCTACATTGTGAAGACGGCGGGGAGGATGTGGATGCGAACGGCTAGAGACCGAGGAGAATGGCGTGCACATGAAGAGGCCTATAGCCAACGATGGGTTACGATAGGCTGAAAAGAAGATATCAGCTATATCTTTAGAGGTTGCTAATTGGCGATGGTGGACGCTTACCATTACCACCAAGAATATCCTCAGATTTACATGTCTAACCTAGTGATTCATAGATTTCATCATTATTTTCAGCCGATTTCCGTCCACTGCTGGTTATAGGGGTCCTCCTCTTCTTTCGTACCCAAGCAATTTATTTTGATTCTAAAAGAGGAGGAACTACGCCCTGGTATCGAGGTCTCACCTTTACGAGGGCGCTACAAATAAGCATATCCAAGGGTGCTTCATATACCTGAGTTCGCACCCGTTGTCCGTAGAACAGAGACGCCCCGCACGCCTATTGTGTCAAAAACAAACGCCCGGTTAGTTCCTACTATATTTTTCCTTTTGTTTTGTTTATTGTTTTGCTTGTTTTGTTCTTGGCACTTTCAATGGTTGAGCCATTGTGGGTGGGGAGTGGTTGGTTAGATGTTTAATAAATAGACAATACTTTATTACCAATGGTATATTAAGTTCCTGCGATCTGATCCAGAATCTGTAGCAGCTACCGGGTATTTTCATCCCACCTCTACTAGGATACGATCGCTAAGACTCGTTGAGTCTTTCATCATAGAAACTATTAAGTTTCAAAAAAATTTTTCACACAATAATATGTAGGTCCATACAAAAGACACAAACTACATTAATAGCATGCAGAACTGATACTTTGCACATTTGGTAGTCACCAAATGTGGAAAGAAGCTATTAGCAAAGAATTTCAGTTTTCGATTTCATGTCAGTCAATTATCTTATCAGATCTGCATGCACGAACCAATCGGTTCGTAGGTTAGTATATGCTGTTTACTTTGAAACATTGTAGCTGGTAAGAAGTACAAAACGTAGAATGACGTAGGTTATTAAAGAATAGGGTAAAATCACATACTCTTTTCATCACTCTCCCACACACTCAGTACCTCACATACACACTAATATCCTCATTCATACAAACAAACACATCCATACAACACAACACGCACACACTGTTGCTTTCTTCGTCCGTGCAGTCACTGAGGGGCCAGCTGAAAATCAGCGCTGTGGCTTGCCTCAGCATTATGCTGAGCCGGTGTACCCTTTTTGGCACTGTACCACACCGGATGTTTTGTGCTGCATGTATTAATCTTTGTATACTTCTGTATTGTGTACTTGCTATATTCTGGTGTGTACAGTGCTAAATAAACGTTTTCAATTTCTATTTTTCTATTTTATTTCACCTCACATCTCACGTTACCGATTATGGAAATATTCTTCACATCCAAACCTCAACAAAAATCATGCACAAATCCCTATTACATTTCTGTATTACCAAATTTTAATAACCAAATCTAAACCTTCATACCACAATCACAAATAGATCTCAAAAACTTTTATAAAGAAGATTTACAAAGGAAATACATGGAACATTCTCTCTGTATCTGTTCAAATACGTTATTTTGATACCGGAATTTGAAATATGGAATAGTTTCAGTTTACTGTGAAAGGAACTACGTACGGTATGAAAGGATCAATTGAAAATACATCGAGTGAGCGAATGGTTTGCGACTGCGAGCCGAGATTCTTGAATCAGATCTAGTAAAGTTACTACTTTACTAGATCTAGTTCAAGAATCCTGGGCTTAGTGAAAAATAAGAGCAAAGAACTCTAAATTAAAATTTCAGAAAACCTTGATATACCATTGTGAGATTCCCTTTAGATTTTCCTGGAGTCCTCAAAGTTCCAGAAGTGGGAAGGACACCATAGTCGTAGACATTTGAGCTCAAACTTTTCATTTTATTGACTACTAAACCCGCATTTGACCTCGATCTCGCCTGATGGTAAGCGACGATGAGGTCGACGATGGAGCATGCGGGTCCAGTAAATGCCTATTCACTCTGGCCTTGAAGATCCCAAGGTTGTAGGTTTCGGGAAATACAGACGCCGGCAGGCTGTTCCACTCCTTAGCCGTTCGCATAATGAACGAAGAAGCAAATCGCTTCGTACGAACAGATGGGATATCAACAACATAAAGATGGAACCCCTACCCGCGCCTGGTAGTCCGAAGGCGGAACTCGAACCACCTAACTGTTACCGTTCCAGAGATACCATCTTATATCAAACATACTCCAAAATCTTGGAAACCCCTGATCAATGTTTTGATATATCTAAGAACACTCGACAAAATAATCCGAGTCCAAATCGGATCATCGGTTGTTGAGTTATGATGCCACAGGCAAACAGATAAACCGTCAAACAGACAAGCAAAATTACCTAAATGCAAATGAGTTCAGAACCTCTAGTCTTAGTAGTTCAGTATCCACTTTCCTGAAATTTCCCCTTCTGAAAATTACCTTTCTTAAAGCCACTAACACTACTAATTCATTCAACTCACCGTCAGATGTCACTACTTGTTTCGAGCGAATTCTTTATACTACAAGCTCAATCTCAATGCAAAAATAGAACGCGCTATTAATATTTTCAATGAGACTTCACCTAAGGCGTTCTAACCATAAACTGGTAGTCAGGGACAACTCTACCACTCACATTACCTTACCTACGTAGGGATAGGTATTTCGGCTTTTAACTAGTTTAATATTCTACTTGGATTACCAACGATGTCGATGTTGTGTTATTCAAATACAGCAATAGCTTTACCACGTTTGTCGATGTGAGAACGTGAGTCTCAACAAGGTTTTGAAAGCATATGGTCGAGTACTTGTGAAAGGTTCCCAAACATACTTTACTGCAACTCCCTTGTGAACACCACGCCAATTATAAACGACACTGTAAAAATCCTTCTAGATAAAAAACCTACCTCGTAGGTATTTGGATTTAGTGTTAGTTATGTATAAGAAAAACTGATGCACCTGGAAAAAAATCAAATTCTTACATGGCAACAATATCTTTTCTATTGAAAAAAACCCGTGAAATCCATGTGAAATCACAATAGGGTTACCAGGTGCCGTTTTTCAATTTGGTTAATTATCATAAATAATGTTAATTAAACGAAACTTTGAATAGTGTGTATCCCTTCTTTGCTTACTTTCTTTTTATTCGTGTGAAGGTAGTAAGTCAAATTGTATCTTTCCAATACCTCCATTGGCTGAGGAGTTGACTCTAATAGGTCTTTGGTTGTGCATGTGACCGGCTTCAGACGGCACTGGAACAACAGCACTGGACGTTGGTTTGAACCAACCCGCACATGCACGTGATATCAGTATTGCTGGGTAGAATTCCCCTCTGCCGCAGATTATCTCTTGAACGGCCGACGCCTGTTCTCAGGCTGTTCAGTGCTCTCCAAGTCTCCCACTTCTCATTCCATCCATCCAGCAAATATAATTGTTCCTGTGGCTGGATGAGGAATTCCGATTCTTTCCCAAGCTGGGTCCTCCGCAACTAATCACGGGCCTACTTGATGGGTGCTTCAGCGCAACGTCTCTCCAGGATTTCGCAAAGCTCAGTTTTACAACCACTGGACTACACATAATTGGAATAGGTACCCTATGCCAACAGTCTGTGTTTAGACTACGGGGCTTGTTTAAACACTAATTCTGTTATTAGGTTTCTGAATTTTGAATTTTCAGGGCACGATTTTGCAATGCAAAGTGAAATTTCAGTGGACGCTATGCAGTTTGTTATTTTAAGCAGAAAATCTAAGAATTTAGAATAGAAACGTATGCATAGCGCTTTGGATGGTTTTCTACAAAAATGGAACAGGATTTAATCTATAAAGTAATCATGATATCATCAGCCAATGGTAGATTAACTGCTGGACATGCCACTCCCAAGGAGTAACATAGAGCCCCGATCTTTAGTTCTTCAGTCATTTGGCGCAGATCGTCACTCCATTAAGCAGGTCTTAAGTCTTCTAAAAGTCTCTTTCTCCTATGATAAAGCATCGATATGAAGGTCACATGTCAGAGTTGTTCGGCCCGTAGGCATCTGATGTGGTCTAAAAATGACTATGACCAGTCATTCTATTGAATGAACAACTTAGAACGACTTTTCGGGCAAATTTTGGAGTGGTTTGCTATTGCTTTCCCCGTTTCACACAATGGTTTATCTCATTATGTATTATGTTTTCCTTCACCATCCTAGACTGCGTCTATCAAAATTACGGTCTTAACGTGGACTGGACCTGGAATCTTCGTGATTCTTGGCGAAACTAGAGTCAGAAAATTTATATAAAAAACCCCCGTCTTAATCAGATAATTATATTGGATGTTACATTTGTATATATTTTATTTAAAATTATTTTAACAGTTAATATATCGTTAAGATATAAAAAGAACTACCCTCCTTGTAAGATCCTAAACTTGTAATCAACATTGTAGCCATTCTTCTTGGCATGCTTATTCAGAGCTGCTGTGATCACTTTGATCTTATCGAAAACCTCCTTCAGGGTTATGTTGGTTAACGTCTTCTTCTTCTGTCGAGGCTTGGGCCTGAAGTAGCTCTTCTCTCGGAGTGCCCTTTGCACATAGGTTGGGATGTCAGCTGAAAAAGAAAGAGAGAAAGTTAACTGAGGAAATAAGTTAGGTTTTTTGCAGTTTTACGTACATTTACCTACTGGTCTAACGGCGAAGGTAAATATCATGAGCAAACCTGCACAGTAAGATAACCAGTGTATGAAATGAGGAAGGCAGCATACCACCACATTTTAATGTGGTGGTGTGGTGGTTTTTTCGTCCCAGGAAGTCCTTCTATGTAGCTGTAGGTACCAAGGATAGAATGTTTGCGATACACATTTATGAAGAAAGAGATTAAAGGTACAAGCAGAAGGTTCCTTGGGACACTCCCTGCAGGGAGCGACCTGGGTCAGGTCTTTTACTTGTAAAATTCTTAGGTATTTTGTAATTTTAGCTTAAGTATGTATTTTAATGTTATTTTAGTATATTTTAATAAATGGAATATATTTATAATCCTTTCTTCTAAGTCGTGTTCCTCATTACTGAGGGTCGTGATCATTCTAAGGAATTAATTATTAATGGGGTGGTTTGCCATTGCCTTCCCCATAAATTTATAATAATGAATAGTCAAATATAACAATACCTATATAATATTTATGGTCATTATCTCATTAATGTCATTTTGACAATTTAGTTTTGAAGAGTTTACCTTCTAACAACCTCATATCCTGAGGTAATTTGTTGTACACCAGAATGCACTTGTTATAAACATTATATTTTCTTTTATTATCTTTCAAAATAGTCATCATCAGCAGCCTACTCTAGTCCACTGCTGGACATAGGCCTCTCCCAGGGCGCGCCTTTGAGCCCGATCTTCGGCTCTTCCCACACTACGTTTGCCCAAACGCGGTCTCCACTCCAGAACTCGTCTACCCCAGCGGTTGTCGGTTCTGCGACAGATGTGACCAGCCCACAAAATAATACAGATTAAATTTAAAATACCTTTTGCAAAAGAAAAGTCATCGTAGCCAGACGCCAGCGCAACCGACAGGAGAGTCAACCCGAGGACCGCGTACATGGGAGGTTCATACATCACTTGCAATCTTTTGTTTTCAATTCTGTTGCCTTTGTTTCCAAACTGAGTTTGTTTTGAAACTGTACTGCTAGTGCTCAGAAAAGTTAAAAATGGAGCTGACTTTCAGTCATGTAGTTCGTTATACGGGTGTACTCTTACTGGAAATAAAGCATTCCCTTTGATAGCGGGTAGTTAATAATCTACGCAAGTAATTAAATTGTAAATGGATATTTTTTTTCCTTTCCCATTTCAATTGGCGAATTATTTTGAGCCTGCCAATAAACTTTATTCAGTTGGATAATAATTACTTATTATATTACAATAAACACTATTATATGTATACAGGGTGGAAAGTTTCGGCGGGGCACCAAGGGCAGCTACCAGATCCGTTGGAGCTACGAGAAAATGGTCTTAGGAGACCTTCCCTAACTTTTGGAGCTATTTAAAACTGCATTCACAGATTTTTGAAAAAAGGTACAGTCAGCGAGAAAAATGGCATTTTTCTTTTAAAAAAATATATGTCAATCGATTCTATTTCGTGTCAGGAACAATAGACTCTATGGGGTCAACCGAGGTTCGGGTACTAGAAATCTCAGAAATAGCAAAAAACTTTATTATTCAACTGAATAGATAATAACAGGATTTTGGTTGAAATAAAGAAAACCGTCTCAGTAGGATAAATCAAATTAGAGAATAATTTTTTCAAACTCTAACTGTGAAAGAAAATATCGTGCGGAAACGTGCACACTGAAGAAACCAGTGTCTGAAATGGAGAAGGCAATGGCAAATCACCGTATTCAATCCGCCAAGAAAATCGTTCTGTGTTATTTCCATAGAATCACGACACCATAGAGGTCAATATCTCATACGATGTTCGATAATGAATTTTCCAAAACGATGTCCGCGTTGAATCTTTATCTTCATAACGGAAGATGAATCACTGCCAAACCGAACGGCAAAAGGGGTCGAAGCACGGTTCACCGATCAAATATAAAACCTGTCTCTCCATCCAGCCTAAATTCTGAATAATGAATAGAAATAAATTACACAAGTGTCATTCCACAGTTAATGGTTTTCGAGTCGAGTGGATTCGAAAATTAGGATCCGTTGATGGACATCCCTAATTTGAGGAGGTTTTAGCTGAAAAGTTATAAAATTTATGATTAGACTTAAATAATATACTGTTTTACGGTATTTTTTAGAGCGTCGTGGTGTCGTGGCTAGGACGTCGGACTCCCATGCTAGAGGTCCCGAGTTCGAAACCAGGCAAAGCCATGTACCAATGAGTTTTTCGGTTCTTTTCGAAAGACTACGTACATTTACCGACTGCTCTGACGGTGAAGGAAAACATCGTGAAGAAATCTGCACACTGAGATAAACAGTGTGTGAAATGGGGAAGGCAATGGCAAACCACCCCATTAAATGAAGGTTGCCTGGAAGATATCGCTTAAAGCGATAAGGCCGCCTTCTGCACATTGTATCTACCTCTCTTTATGTTGTATGTTTTGTTTTTGTACTGGGTGTGCAATAAAGTATATTTGTATTGTATTAAATCAAGGCAACGGCAAACCATGAAATAACGACTCTCGTGGCAGATTTAATGGGGTAGTTTGCCATTGTCTTCCCCATTTCACACACTGTTTATCTCAGTGTGCAGATTTCTTCACGATGTTTTTCTTCACCGTCAGAGCAGTCGGTAAATGTACGTAAGACTTTCGAATATAAGTTACCGGAAAAAAGGAGCTCGTAGCCTAGTTGCGAGCACCGTCCGAAAGTGATTGTGCAGGTTAAGCGACGTTGGCGCGTTCGGTACTTGGATGGGTGACCGCTAATGGCATATTTCATCTGAGCTCCTCCGTGCCTCGGAGAGCACGTTAAGCAGCCGGTCCCGGTTGTTGTCGTTCGACAGCAGTCGTTAAGCCATGTCAGAGGCCTACGGGCGGCCTGAACAACTCTGACAAATAGGTTGACCACTAACCATACGATAAGCAAGCAAGGTACCGGAAAAAACACACAGGAACTATTGCAGGAAGGACCAGATAGTCGCTGCGAGTGTATTTCGTAACACGAGTTGTAGGAGAGTGTTGAGAGACAAAAATAAATTGACCTCTAAATTTCTGAATAGCAACCAACAAATATAGGCACATCAGGTCAAGTTATGCTGGGATTGCCCAACTAAGTTTCCTATTGTTCACAATATTTCTTCTATCAAAACGGGGACAAGTTATAAGATGTAACTTACAATACAAGTTCCGGTTAAGTTATGAAGAACAAACAAAAACCCATGTAACTTTGCTGTTACTCTGAAAATAAACAGTGGGTCGGAACAATACGTACATATACATACATAAATCACGATAACAATATATTAGTAAAGTTTCGTTCGCACCGGTTCGATGGGATCTTAGGCGACACAGCTGTTGCGGACCCATTCCAGTGAAGGCCAGGAATTTTGCTCCACAATTTGGATCTTGATCCGTCAAGTTGCGGGTACAGTCCTTTTATAGGACTCCACGGAATAGGGTCGATTATGGAAGCTTAACATTTACAGTTCAGGAGATCGATTCCACTAAATACAACGTAACTAAATAGAATCTAAACTGAATCGCTATGACGGGTTTCGTATGCTACTATCAACTAACGATGCAATTTCAGTTAAGTTCGTACAGTATCGTATTTGTACATTCTATTAAAACGTTTGGTTTATACTGAATCGCAGTAGAACGGTAACAAAACGCTTCAACTGTCAAATATAACGATCGAACATAAGTTGCTCCCGAGGTACTTTTTCCATGTTCGATAGTAAATAGAAAGGTGGCAGTGGTAGAGTTATGCGTCAGCGGAAGCAGGCAGAGTCCCCTGATAGCAACCAGTTACAGTTAATTATTCGGAAAAGCAATATTCTCGAATAAAATGTCAAGTCCGACTGCCTCGTCGACGAGTCGCGAGAGAATGATGACACCTTCATCATCGAAATCTTCTCACGTCCCCTAGGGGGCGTGGGGAACCTGTTCCAGGGCGTGATGCCCTCTACAGGGGTGTCTATCGCCACCGTAACTACGGGTGGGGCGTCAGGGTGCCGTAGGCATGTCGATGCCGTAGGCGAGGTCTATTCAGTGGGTTGTGGCTTCCTCCGTCAGCAGTTCCCTGGGCAGGGCTCTACTCCGACGATCGGGCGGGCGGGCGTGCATGATGACACCTTGGGTCGGGCGCCCGCTTTTATAAGGCCAGGTAGTGACGGGCGGCATGACGTGTATCGGCTGTTGCTGCGTGTTTGCTTCGTCGCAAGCGCAGGTGGGCATTGCACGTGCACTATGACGTCGATTGTTGTTTGCGCTGACATATATAATGAATAATTTTAATTGCAATTCAATTTATAGTTAAAATGGAGTTAAAATAGAGTTTTTGGAATATAAAGATTGATTAAAATTATTTAAGTATGACATCTGCTTATTATGAATTATGATTATATTTAGAACTATAGTGATTATGATTATGTTATGATATGACATTTATTTTTAATGAATTCATTATGAATGGTTATTGTATGGACATTACTTATTATTATCTTTCATTAATTTAGTATACTTATTTAATTAATATTCGTGTACAAATTGTGTATGGCTGTGAAGGTAGATTTTTGTGATTTAAGTAGAAAATTGTACTAAGAACTACAATGAAAACCTAAATTTACGCAATAAATGATTATGATTAATTATTTTTTTGCCTCTTAACAATGTCACCCTCAAAATAAACTATACGAGTATAGACGGAATTGACCATTAATCATTATTCAACTACATAAAACCGTTAGACATTATAACTTCGGCTTCCTTCTCACATAATTGATCATTGTCATCAGGCATTAAATCTTACACATATCGGTTCCAGCCCCGATTCGGTTAGCTACATACAATCACGAAGCGCTGACTTCAACTGGGGGGAGGGCGGGACGCATGTAATTGGTTGCAGCGAACAGAGCGGGGCTGGAAACGGACCCGTGAAGATCGGGCCTAAGAATTAGTCTAACTACTTGATAAAATCTTATTTTAAGTCAGCCCTTATCTGATAATATGAAACACTTACTGTTGTTTGCTAAATTAGCTCTCAAAGTGAGGGCTGACTTTAATAATACTTGAACTTCCCTTTCCCTTTTCTTAGTGACCCTAACGAGGCTGACATGGTCACCTTGTCGTGTACCAAAGCCTCTAAATTGAGATATAAAAAAATTAAAAAAAATCTCGAACATACATAATTACTCCTGTACATTACATTACATGTACAGTCCAAAAAAAAGTAATAAAAAGTAGTTACAGTACATTACATGTATTAGAAAGAAAGAATTTAGTTCCAAAACATACATACATACATTTATTACATGACAATTGACATTGTTCAGATTATTTTATTCAATACAAATATACTTTATTGCACACCCGGGACAAAAACAAAACATACAACATAATTTATTATTATTATGATTAATTGAATTATTGACTATTATGTTTTAAACCTAAGTATTATTACAAATGTTTTAATGTAATAAAATTATTAACTTTTGTGTCATTGTTATTGAAATGTTATCAATTTTAATTTTAATTTATTTATTAGGTAAACACAACAGATTACAACCATAGAAATTACAGAAAAATCAATATAAAGTTATGAGCTAGGTCGTAACCCTTAACGTGTAAACACAGCATGGTTAGGAAGTGGGAAATTAATAGTTGTACATAATTGAGTTATGAAAAAATACTATTGATTGTAATGACTAAAAAACTTATACCTATTTAAAAAAAATAAAGTAAAGACTATAAAGTGGGTGCGTGGATAGCTCACTTGAGGACATCCTCAACCCGTTTGTTTTTTTCTACCTTGACGTGTAATTGATATATATTTTTAAAGCCTATAGACTGTCCCACTGCAGGGAAAAGGCCTCCCTTCCTCCTTTCCTTTTTTATCTATCTTCGTAATTGATATTATAAATTTTAAAAAAAAATTGAATATATTTTTCTCTGCAGGGGTAAATACGTTATCCTAAACCAGAACGCAGCAGTTCTCAAAGTTTCCATCGTCGCAATATTCGCGGACATCTCTGCTGCGGTTGCTATGAATCAATATGGCGTCGTTAACGTTTCAATATTACATGATTTATTGCTCGGTAATTACCGAGATTCCAAGGTGTATCAGGTGTGCGAAGTGGAGTTTAAAAGTAATTTGAAGGTGGTGTGACTCTTTACAGTGTCAGCCTGGGGTGGTACCGCCCCTTTACCTATTTCTGCTGCAAAGCAGCAAGTTAGAGAATCCTACCCGAAACCAGAGGACTATAGACTCCTTCCTGTAAGCTGTATAGCGTCCTTGATGCAAAACATCTTTAAGGAACAGGAAGGAGACTAAGGTAAGGGGTGACCACAAAATATCCCTGAGGGTCGAAGTGCCGCTGGGGTTATCCCTGGCCCCCTGTCATAAGATAAGATCCTACCCTTTCATATCTCCTTCTCCCCTAAGCCTGATTTTTTTTAAAATTGTATAAGGAGAGCAGGCGAGCAAACGGGCCACTTGAAGGCAAGTTGTCACCGTCACCCTGGACAACCCCACTATAATATTATTAGAGAGTTTTCAATGCGCTGCTCACCTTGTGAACTTAGATAGAATTCCTCCTGTGCCGGTAATTACGGTTATCTTACTTCATACTGAAACAGCAATGTAAGTGTTGCTGCTTTGCGACAGAAATAGGTAAAAGGGTGGGTTCTTTTACTTCAAACTGAAACAGCGATGTAAGTGTTGCTGCTTTGCGGCAGAAATAGGTAAAAGGGTGGGTTCTCTTACTTCAAACTGAAACAGCAATGTAAGTGTTGCTACTTTGCGGCAGAAATAGGTAAAAGGGTGGGTTCTCTTACTTCAAACTGAAACACAGCAATGTAAGTGTTGCTACTTTGCGGCAGAAATAGGTAAAAGGGTGGGTTCTCTTACTTCAAACTGAAACACAGCAATGTAAGTGTAGCTGCTTTGCGGCAGAAATAGATAAAAGGGTGGGTTCTCTTACTTCAAACTGAAACAGCATTGTAAGTGTTGCTGCTTTGCGGCAGAAATAGGTAAAAGGGTGGGTTCTCTTACTTCAAACTGAAACAGCAATGTAAATGTTGCTGCTTTGCGGCAGAAATAGGTAAAAGGGTGGGTTCTCTTACTTCAAACTGAAACACAGCAATGTAAGTGTTGCTGCTATGCGGCAGAAATAGGTAAAAGGGTGGGTTCTCTTACTTCAAACTGAAACAGCAGTGTAAGTGTTGCTACTTTGCGGCAGAAATAGGTAAAAGGGTGAGTTCTCTTACTTCAAACTGAAAAAGCAATGTAAGTGTTGCTGCTTTGCGGCAGAAATAGGTAAAACTTTAAAAGGGTGGGTTCTCTTACTTCAAACTGAAACAGCAGTGTAAGTGAAATAGGTAAAAGGGTGGTACCACTACCGCCACAAGCTGACTGCATACAACTTTCCAGAATGGTATTAGGAATCTACTAGTTTTTTTTTTAATTATTAAGGAAAGCCAACGGCTACTAGTATTCTAATACTAGTGCCAATTATAGGCATACACAACATGATTAAAAACATTGTTAATTATGTACTGTCTACTAGTACTATCAAACATACAAAACCTCTATCGTTATGAATTCTATACTTTATTTACAATTTTATGTATACGTATGGTTAGGTATATATATGTATATATAATACATTATGTAGTAAGTGGGTATATGTATTTAAAGTTATCGACATAGTTCATAAGATTAGGTAGCAAGCTGAAGTGGCAGTGGGCCGGTCACATCTGTCGCAGAACAGACAACCGCTGGGGTAGACGAGTTCTGGAGTGGAGACCGCGTTTAGGCAAACGTAGTGTGGGACGTCCCCCTGCTAGGTAAGGTGGCTGGCAGCGACTGGATGAGAAGAGCCGAAGATCGGGCTCAATGGCGCGAGGCCTATGTCCAGCAGTGGACTAGAGTAGGCTGCTGATGATGATGATATATATATTTGTTTATTCAATATGTACACATACTCTGCCTGCTCGAATCTACTTGAAATGAGTTATGCCATATCTTTTGTACATATTTAATTTTTTCGTTAATTAATTTGTTTGTATTTGTTTATAATAAAGATTATAAATAAATAAATAAACGTAAAATTATTTCCGTTCACGCAAAAACCCAACGAGATATCACAAGAATATCTCAAGCATTATGAAGACCTAACCTAACCCAACCGTCCCCAAAATAAAGATCACGCCAACACCAGGTCCCAGTACAAAAAAACAACGCACAAAAAAGGCATCCAAGTCATCCAACAAATTGGCAGCAAAACATCGTCGTCGAAAATAGACCGAGAGCTCGTACAAAAAGCCCGATCCAGCGGCCGCCAGTGAATCTTGACTTATTTAACAAAACACGACGAGGGCTATCTGTCAAAGTCCGCACGCCTATTCATGCCAAGATAAATACTTTTCCGACGTGATAACAGAGTTGGGCTCCCGGGCTTGTAAACAGGGCCACAATGTTTGCGGGGTTTTTGTCTCGCTCTCACTTTGATTAATGTTTCTTTGAAATACGTCACGGATATAGCGGTTCATATGAGTTTAGTGCATTAGCTCGTTTGAGCATATGTAGGGATTCTATTGTATTTAGAACCTTAATTTTAATAATATGTCATTGTGACGCGCAGTATTATGGCGATCGCATATTGAAATGAAAATGAAAAAAAAAGTGAAATTAAAAGTAAAGTAAAGTACACTTTATCGCACAAATATAAAACAACAAACATGAGATAGAAAAGGAAATAGAGAAGTACAATTTAGGCGGCCTTATCTCTAAGAGCGATCTCTTCCAGGCAACCGTCGGGCAGAGGAAATGATTTCGAGAAATAGGTAGTAGGTGTGCAATCAATATGGAAACGAGGTAATTAATTATCATACTATACTTACTAAGTACATAAAATAAATAGGCAAAAATTTGGCCTCTATAGGCTCCAAAATGGGAGGCTCAATATTATTTTGAGTCAGCCCTTATCTGATAATATGCAACACTTACTGTTGTTTGCTAAGCTGGCTCTCAAAGTGAGGGCTGACTCTAATAATACTTGAGCTTCCCATTCCCTTTTCTTAGTGTACCAAAGCCTCTAAACTGAGATTTAAAAAAAAAATTGGCAGATATATATGTATACTTAAATAGATTATGATAAACATACATAAAATAATACATAGACTACATGAACTAAAATATAGAATGAGTACATAACATACAGGAAAAGCAGAATAACAACCAGGGTAGATAAAAGGAAAGGAAAGTTTAAAGAGGAATCAAAGTGCGAGAAAGTGAGCCTTCACTTGCCTTTTAAAGATCTCCAAAGATTTTGCGAGTCTGATAGAAACTGGCAAGGAGTTCCACAGCCGTACAGCGTGAACAGTGAAGGACTGCTGATAAAATTTATTGGAATGGGAAGGGATATTTTAAATTTAAAAGTTTAAAAGAAATCAGCCCGTTATTACATTACACATAGGTAATACCTACGCTTGTCTAAAACCTAAAGGGGCCTGAAGCGACCATATTTGGACAAATGAAATGGAATTTTTAACTTACTGACATCAAAAAGGCTTCGTGACTGTAAAGGGTCGGTCACACTTGGCGACCAGACGTCGCGAATTCGTGGATACGATATATCTCATCATTTGGCAAGCTACTTTTTCCCTTTATTTGAGCATGTTGAATAATTTTGCTTATCAAGATCAGCAGGGTTAGTAAGCTGACTACGCGGTTAAGGACTTCACTGATACCAGCAAGGTCTCTGCCGGCATTTACAGTTTCACCAGGCGTAGACTTAAGTCGCAAAACAGACACGAGGCGGCGTCAGTGCTCCGCCTCTGTCTGTTTTGCGGCTAGCTGTTTTGTCTTTAGACATAGGATTTGAAAAAAAATATGTTTTTTATTACGCGTAATCGAATGTGTAACAATTTTTCAGTTTTTTTTCTATTCTAGATGTTAAAATTGAATAAAACAAGATGTGTGTGAGATATTAACGAAATATTTTTTTTATTTGAAAGGCGCTTTAATGCCATTATGAATGGAATATAACATCGTTCAAATGTCCGCCGCGGCTTCGAATGGTGGCACGAATCCGAGAGGTCCAATTTTCAATGACTCTGCTGCATAGATCCGGCTGAATCTGAGCGATGGCCTGTGTTATGTTGGCTTGCGCAATGCGCGCAACGTTTGCACTAACGAACACTCATTTTGATAATAAAGTTTTATCATTTGCACATGCTGCTGAACCGTGTAACTTGCCATGGTGATTTGGCATCAGTGACTGAATAAGAAACAACAGATTTGACAGATGTCGCCAAAACAAAATGGCTGCCACAAATTATTAACATCGACCCGCTCTATTTGAAAGACACTTTATTAAAAAAAAACTACACGAAAAAACTAATTTTTTCGGACTATTTCATGATCCACGCTATGACTAGATACCTGATGGTGACTAATTTAGTTTTAGTGTTAATCATTAGTTCATTACTTACATTAGTTATTATTGATAGTAATCCAGGATAATATTATGTCGCTTTAATTGGACATTAAAGAGATTAGCGACAGTGTAGTGTGAAGATATGAAAAAGGTTACTGTAACTTAATACACAGTAAATTTAGTAAAATAAAAGTAATATGATATACATAAACAAATATGTAGGTATACTAAAATAGTAAACAATACATAGGTAAATATACATAATAATGAAAATAAAATGCACAACTACAACGACAAATAATGATGAGTGAGACCCGCTTTAAACGAAGTCAGGGATTCCGAATGCCGAATTCGACGAGGAAGTGAGTTCCATAGGTGTGCTGCCTTGACAGCAAAGGAGTCAGTGTAGTATCTGGTACGACACAGTGGAGCCTATGTTTTATGTCATGTAATTAGTTTTATTTAAATAAAGGAAAAAAAACTTAAAGTAAGTCGCTACCCATTCGCCGCGAGCGAATGTGTGAATGCTTTGTGTGACATCTCCTTAACCAAGGGCGTTTCAAGCCTTATTCGCCGATTTGTCAATGTCAGAGCTCATATTTTATCAACCGGGGACAATGGTAACTACATTTTGATATCGGCCCGCTGCGCGTCTACTTTGAAACGCTTTGATGGATCACGCTTGGGTCGGACCAAAGAAAATGTTACCACGTCTTAAATCTTTTTAGGTACCCAGTTAATACCGAAAAGAAAAAAACAGCTTAATGGTGCAATGTTCTGGTTCGTTTGAAACGAAGAGAATCGAACTGAGAGAATTAAGAGATGAAAAGAGAATAGGGTGAAAGTACATATGTGGACGTGGATGCATCTCCAAAATTGAGTAGATTGCTTGCTTGCTTATCGTATGGTTAGTGGCCAACCTATTTGTCAGAGTTGTTCAGGCCGCCCGTAGGCCTCTGACATGGCTTAACGACTGCTGTCGAACCACAACAACCGGGACCGACTGCTTAACGGAGGAGCTCAGATGAAATATGGCACTAGCGGTCACCCATCCAGGTACCGACCGCGGCAACGTCGCTTAACCTGCACGATCACTTTCGGACCGTGCTCGCAACTAGGCTACGAGCTCCACATGAGTTATTGAGTAGATTGAGTACACTCAAGTTCTATAGTCAATTTCCTCTGAGGGTTTTGATGATGAAGAAGGTCAGATTCTTTTGAAGATTGACCATGGTGGCCACTTATTAAAAGTTGTCTCTCTATCTGTTGGAATAGTGTAATCGAATCCTTAATATATATAAAAAAACAAATTATACTCTATGCGTTCGTTTCTCTATAATATTGGCTATGCTTTTTCTCTTTCTGTTCAATTGACGTTCTTTTTGCTTTTGTTCGCACCTACGATTCGAATCTAATTAAATCTCGTTAAAGACGTTATTATCGTTTAATTTCTGGCTCCCCATAACACTATCCTCTTTCAATAATGCAAATTATAGATGAAATTTAATTTACTACTAATGTATCTATTATGATATGAGATTAATAATTATATTCCAGTATCAAGTGCCTTTCTAAATACTCCAAAAACACGTCTAATTGAGCAAATAAAACGAATTATACACATTTCCCTCAGATTAGGCAAGCAAATTGCTTCCAAACCGCACAGCGAGCCTACGGAATGGATGTAGCGAATTATGGTACATTACCATTATGATAATGTCTAATGCGTTCACAACGCGACTTCTTGGGACTCATGGCTGTGAAGTATGGGAAACAGATTGGAGAGCTTGAGCGAATCACGGTTGGGCAAATCATGGCTATAATGCCTGTGCTAGAAGTGGCCCACCACAAGTTCCAAACGTGGATATGATGCGGCGACGCTTGCGCTGCAGTCTCATGCCCTAGTCACTGAGTCATTGTCGCTTCTTCTTTGACACGGCACATTACATAATGTTTTTTGTCTGAAATACAAAAGATAAAATCTGCTCATGGGAATTTCTATAGAGCAAATGATTATTTTTTCTGCGCAATGTGGATGAGAAGAGCCGAAGATCGGGCTCAATGGCGCGCCCTGGGAGAGGCCTATGTCCAGCAGTGGACTAGAGTAGGCTGCTGATGAAATGATTTAGCTTTAGGTCTTTTCCCATCCAATTTCATTACATTTACAAGTATTCCATATCATAATTCACTCTTCGTAAGCCAGCATGCTTTCCCATCTAATCTCTTCACACTTTTTACACTGCTGCTGTGTCTCAGGTATTTAGGACCTTCGTAATCTGAATTGAATGGAAACTTGAACCGTTTGTGTAGATGAGATCTGGAGTGAAACTGTGAGTGCTAGGTGGAGCGACGCAAGCAAGATAGCTGGCAACAATTGGATGAGAAGATCCCATGCAGTGGACTAGAGTATGCTGCTTGATGATGATGAACCTAGAGTGACAAGCAAGTAAGCTATGAGGGTCCTTACAAATGCTTTCCAACTGTTGTGAACCTGTGTATTAGGTATTAAGAAGGCAGCTGGGCAGATGGCTACAATTGGACATTACACACCGTCAGCTAATCTGCTTTTCCATCCAATTAATTCCATTAGAAAAGTGAAATGGATTAAAATGAGTCGCGCGTCTGTTTCCTGAATTCAGAAGAAACAAACTTTGTAACGAGAAGTTTTGCTTGTTTACTTACACTGTTTAGGGTTCCTTGGTAAAAAAACCCTATAGTAAGTAAGTAATATGTTTATTTCTCACAGAGCAATGACCGAAACAGTTATAATTATGATAAAATAATTATGTAGTCAAAGGTAAACATATTGAAATCATGTCTGATGGTCTGCTGTTGTTGTGAAAAGGGCCTCAACTCAGCTTATTTCTGCAGACAAGAATGCCTACGGCGCTGGTATTCTGTTGGACCAAAACCGATGGCTGGCCAAAACCTGTCCAAGAGGACAAAGATACGAAACAAATAAATTTAATTGAAGATAGGCAGTGAAGCTAGTTAATCTGTATCTCTATTTGTCTAGATAATAATACGGATTAGACTAGTTCGAGGGACTTAAATCGAATGATTATTAAAACAATGAAGCAATAGAAGATCCCTATCTTCCATTTATTTATTTTTTACTCTACTTTTACCAAATCCTAAAGTATTTGGAAACCATTTTTCTCTCCCGAGCTGATCTAACGACTTGGAATAAATCTTGAACTCTGCCACCAAGTGACGGCACTACTCCTATCAAGAATTGAATTGTAAGAGAGACCAGTACATAAGACAACGTTTTTGCAAATTACGGGACCACAGACCAGCAGATGATTTTCCAGAACCGGGGGCGACTATATTTTTTTAATTTTTTTATTTACAACTACTTTGACCTCGATCTCACCTGATGATAAGCGACGATGAGGTCGACGATGGAGCATGCGGGTCCAGTAAATGCCTATTCACTCTGACCTTGAAGATCCCAAGGTTGTAGGTTTCGGGAAATACAGACGCCGGCAGGCTGTTCCATTCCTTAGCCGTTCGCATAATGAACGAAGAAGCAAATCGCTACGTACGAGCAGATGGGATATCAACAACATAAGGATGGAACCCCTCCCCGCGCCTGGTAGTCCGAAGGCGGAATGGAGATGCTGGAATTAGGTCGTGCAATTCCGATGCGCACTCACCGAAATGTATCCTATAAAATACCGATAGACTGGCAACTTTGCGCCGATGTTCCAGACTTTGCAGTCTAGCTTCCACCAGCAATTCGTCATCCATAACACGCTTAGCGCGTTTCTCCACTGAGTCAAGGGCATCCAGTTGGTACTTTGCTGATAATTAAATCATTCAATTGGTTTACTGATTATAGGTAGGCCCTGAATAAAAAATCCTTTCGATCGGGCGGTCTCGACTCTATAAGAAGTCCGATTTTGTTCTCTCCGCCGAATGACCCTCTTTAATTCCCTCAACGTCTATAAAAACCGAAGCAACCCATCCCTTTATTTCTTACCTAACCCCAAATAAATTACACGAACAATTTATTTTTGTTCACCTCGGACCATTCGAAACTGATTGAAATAAGTTGAATCGAAACAATATACCGGACCGAGTTAATACGGGGGCGATACTAAATTTGCAAACTGACGTTTAAGAATGTCTCAAAATCCAGTCATATATAGTTCAAAACTGGATCTTATAGCGTAGAGATTACGTTGGAGATAGGTTGGTGTTTGGGATGTATACAGGGTGGGTGTGTTTATGAAGAAATCCGAGTCGCCCGACATTGTTGATAAGGGTCACAGTTCCTTAGGCGACAGTATCCTATCGCGCTTTGCTGTTGCTCGAGATGGATGGTAAGTCATAAGCTGCTGGCGGTTCTGGGTCCAACCGTTTTGGAAATTACCCCGATATGAATTGCAGAGGGAAATCTCTGCCTTAAACTTTTTTCGTAAGTTCGATTTTTCCATTCTTCCATTTTCTCCCTTGCAATAATGACAGCAATAGTCTTTTTTCTGATGCGCTACCGGCTACTAAAATAAAACTCTATAATGCATATGTCAGAAGCACCATCGAATACTGCAGTACAGTATGGTATCCTCATTACAAGACCCATCAAAATAGAATTGAGCGTATCCAAAAAAGGTTCACTAGACACCTTGCTTACCATAATAAGCTAAGTAAAAAATTAACGTCGTATAATAAAAAACTAAAACATTACAAGATGGACCATCTGTCACTTCGTAGAAACCTGTTGGATATGACCTTCCTTTACAAAACGCTTAGAAATAGTATAGATTGTCCACAACTTTTGCTTAGTTTTAAACTTCGTGTACCCCGTGGTCCACCTCGTCGCCCGTTGGGTCTGCTTCAACCGCCCACTGCAAGAACTAATCTTAAAACAGTTCTCGACAATAGCGAGATTATGTCGGGATTATAATGAGTTCGGTGATTCAGTAGATGTGTTCAACGACTCACTTTACAAATTTAGAACAAAAATTTTAAAGATATTGAGAGACAGATATTTGTGATTTTCAAATTATAACTATTCTTGTTGTTATTCATTTAAATATTGTCTATACATTAAGTTTATTTTGTTTATTAAGTTTATTTAAATTTTTATTTTATTTTGCTATGTAACAAGTTCTAGATCTTTGTTCTTTTTTTTCGCAAAATTTATAACAAACAATTGTTCACAATTTTAATTTTAAATCTTATTATATAACTACCAACTTTTAATTCAATGCTTGTTGTGGCTACCTTAATAAGATATGCATTTAGCTGTATTTCAATGAATGTTTTTTGTTTGTATTAAGAGTGTAATATCTACTGGTTGTCCTAAATAAATAAAATAAAAATAAAAAATATTGTTGGATAAATTAAAGCGAATATGTTTAAACCAATTATATCTATCAATATCTTATGAAATACCTACACAAACATCACCACAGAAACATATTGTTTATAATTTCGCTCTTATTCCATTTTCGTAAATTAAATGTGTTTCAGAGAAAGGAGAAAGAAAGTAAGGTTGATATGGCGAAGCCTGGAAGCAGCACATTTAAAAAAGTCGTTAAGATGAATGATGAAGGAGTAGTTGAAGATGGAAATATAAGAAGGAAGAAATGCGCGCACGCTACTAAAGATAAACAAAAAATTTCTTCATCCAGGAGAAAAAGGGAAGATCTTTCACGGGGCGAGATCTTACGGCCTATAAAACCGCAACAAAAAAGGGAAGATCTTTCACTGAGCGCGATCTTATGACCTACGATACTGCAATATAAAAGGGAGCTTTTACTGAGCCAGATGATGTGGCCGACAAAACCGCAACAGGTTATAACTTAACGTAAATACGTAAGTCCCCTGAAACAAATTGAGTTTACAACATCGGATTAGGAGCCAAATTAGATCATATTTCGCGAGCCAATTTACCTTACTATAAGCTTTTATACGCTATTGTATTTCGATATCGTAACAAAGAGTCACAACAGATCCAGTAGAGAATAAATTAGCCTTTGATTTAAGGTATTTAATTACTTGTCTCGGAGAAACAATATTTCTTGTACTATATTTCAGAGGAACAGTCTGGATGCCTACTAATTAGTCATACTATGAGATTACAACATTGTCTGAGAGGATAGGAGATAGAAAGTTATTAAATCATAACTGTACGATCCCCAACGATTCCAGGGATCTTTCAAGGGTGAAATAAACTAAGGGGAACCAGATAATGTCCAGGGCAGGCAATAAATACCAATGAAAAACCAACTCACCAGTGTCTCGGCCCGAGATCACCCGTCGGCGCCGACAATGTTCAAAATTCTGGCAGTTTTTATATCACCGAAGCACTAGCGCTGTATCAGAACTGCGAGGAGTCCATGGAGGTGATAGTTCATAAGCGATCACGAAATTCGGTGACACGCGCACAAATCGCTGCCGTCTCAAGGGCTGTGTTTCCGAGACTGTGTCAGCGAGTGGCAATCAACGATAAAAATTACCCTCACTGGACATTAATATTCGACAGAACGAAACAAAAACGAAATCTAAAACTACCTACAATAACTGTTGCTAATGTAAACAAAACTTATGAACTAGGTATGCGTGGTACGGATTGTACAATAACCGTGTTGTTTTAAGAGAAATAAGTCTTGACGATGTTTGACATTACGAGGCTACACACGCATAGCCCAAACGTTATGTTTAGCAAGATGCATTGGGATAAGTCTTAGTCATTTCTGAGATGAGATGTGATGCGCCTTGTTAGAGATCCTTCAATAAACAAATGTAGTTAGGAACACAAATTTGTTTAAAGTAAAAGTTATATTTACACACTGCCAATTGCCAAACTAATAATGAAACCAGAGGTTTGTCGTCGCCTTGAAAACGAGAGAGTAATTAAGACAAAGAACACTAGAATTAAACATTCAAAACACATCCTAAATAAAATATATATCCATTGACCAGGCCCATAGTGGATAACCTTTCAATGAAATGAAAAACAAAAAACAAAATGACGTCAAATCCGCAGCGACAATCGACGCGTAGATCCTCGATAAGACAGTGATGTATGGCAGCAATTGCTTTTTTGCAAATTGCTTGGCGCGGTGCTGCCGAATTTATGTGTATCAATTATTTGTCAGTATGAATGAGAACAAAACGGTTTTGTGACCTAAACCTGTTACAGCTCCTAAATCTTCATCAATCAGTCTGTGGTGATCGTTAGGGAATGAGACTATGGAATGGAAAGTTGAAATTATCTACGTCAATTCTAATGTAACTTTCTTTATCTGCCTCATTAATTACTCGGTAATGGGCTAACTGTACTTCTTGCATCAAATGATCTTATCTTATGATAGGAGGGCGGGAATAACCCAGCGGCACTTCGACCCTTGAGGATCTTTTGTGCCAACCCCATTTTATACACTGGTCATCTCAGTGTGCAGGAGCAGTCGGTAAATGTACGCAAGTGTTCGAAAAATACGAAAAATTCATTGGTACATGGGACTGCACGGTTTCTAACCCTACCTTCCGCATGGGAGTCAGTCCGGTGTTGCATTAAAGGATAATGAAGCCTCTTCGGATGAAGAAGAAAAATAATAAACCAATGAATAAGAGCATATGACCAAATCAACGTCACAGCAATCAGACCTGACCAACGGAAGGGCTGCTTCTGTACTCCTTGCATCAAATGATAACGACGCCTCTTCAGATGAAGAAAAATAAGAAACCAATGAATAAGAGCATAATGACCAAATAGACGTCACATCAATCAATAATCCCTAGTTCCTTCAGCGAACAGTCATTCATTTACACGAAATACTTTTTGCGCCCCCAACCGGAAGCAACCCGGAATTCTGCGACATTCCTGATGTAAATAGATCTAGAGATAAGTCTCGATATATGGTGGCAATTTCCTTTCTGGAAGGGTGAACGGAAAAGAGGGATATTCCACATCGGCCGTTCCTTTTTATGTCGCAAAATATTCTGTAAGTTGCGCGTTTACTATGGCGTAAATGGTAGGTCATAAACCGTTTGTTATTGATTTTATTGGTGGAGAGAATTCAGATAAGGAGTTAGATACCTGTGTTGAGATATCTCTTAATGAGCATACGTTAGCTAACTAACATAAATTTATGTTTCAAGAGTGTCCGAAATCGATTTTACAAAAAAAAAAGAGCTGATTTATTTTAGTTTTTATAAAATGGATACTAGATGGCTTTTAGATTACGCTCAGGTCACATTCTGTTAAATAAGTTTTGCATTTGGTGGGAAGAGCTGCATCACCGTTTTGTACCAACTGCAACAAAATAGAAGACCTCACTCACCTCCTAAAGGAGTGTGACTTGGTATAAATTGAGAGCAAGAAATTTGGCCTCAATAGGCTCCAAAATGGGAGGCTCAATGTTATTTTGAGTCAACCCTTATCTGATAATATGAAACACTTACTGTTGTTTGCTAAGTTGGCTTTCAAAGTGAGGGCTGACTCTAATAATATTTGAGCTTCCCTTTCCTTAGTGACCTTAACGAGGCTGACATGGTCACCTTGTAGTGTACCAAAGCCTCTAAACTGAGATTTTTTTTTAAAATAGAAGCAAAATGGTCCATTGATATGGCTGTTGATGGAGTATCGACAGCCGCTGGTATTCAACCATGACTGGACATTACACAAAGAGAAGGTACACACAAGAATAATAAACTAATTAGGCACACATAATGCGGTTACCAGAGTTCAAATCTCACCTGGTATGGTATGGTAAGCCGACACAGGCTTGGAAAGGACAATGGATGGTGGCGACAATAGTGCTACTATAAAATGCAGAGAATAATAATTCATCGTTATTTAACATGTAAGTAAACATGTATACGTAAACCTAATTACAATATCAAAAGCAGACGACTAATTTGAAATTAATTCGGTTTTTGTTAATGAAAATAGCTGATTAAAATTTGTAGTTACAGTGGCCAAAAACAGTTTCTGCGTGTAGGTAAGGATGAACAAGAAAATTTATAGGTTTTTTTTATTGTACCGATACTGAGAGCAAACGATCAAACGGGTCACCGGTTCAATAGTAAGTGGTCACCGTCACCATCTCATCTCACTATAATTAAAGCCAATGAAATGAGCAAGTTATAAGAGCAATAGAAAACTCTAGCCAATGAAATGAGCAAGAGATATGAGCAATAGAAAACTCTAGTCAATGAAATGAGCAAGAGATATGAGCAATAGAAAACTCTAGCCAAAAAATGAGCAAGTAAAAATAAATAAAGAGCGAAATAAAGTAAATGAGCGATAAGGCCGCCTTTGTACATATCGTGTTATTATTCCTGTAGTTTTTACTTTTCCTGATTTTGTGTACAATAAAGTGTTTCTATCTATCTATCTATCAAGTTATATGAGCAATCGAAAACTCTAGCCAATAAAATGAGCAAGTTATATGAGCAATAAAAAACTCTAGCCAATCAAATGAGCAAGTGATATGCGCAATAGAAATCTTTAACTAAGTTATTTAAGTTAAAGTGGGTACCATAACCGAGATCTGCAATTTCATTTGAGTTCTCGATAATTTCGCGTGTAACGCATTTTCAGTCATTTTAGATATTTCTAAAATCATAAAGTGACATCTCCCACCACCAATTTTACCACCAGTTATATCTACACCGCAAACTATGGTTTCTCACCTCAAGAATTATTGTAAAGTCGTATCTATTCAGTAAATTCTTGCATCCCTGAAATATTTACCCGTCCTGTTAATAGGTATTTGCCCAAAACCGGTGTCTACAGCAAAAAGCGATATCCGCACTCCATTCCGACCGCAGACCGCATGCAGATCCGCGTGTACGATAAATACTCGTAGATACTAGTCCGTGAGTCGGTGTAGAGTTATTTTGCTGTTTTTTAAACTAATTTTTTATAGATGTTAGACTATGTTAATATATGTTTAGACTGCAAAAGAAGTGTATTAGGGCAGTATGCGGAGCTAAATTTCTGGACAGTTGCAGACCACTGTTTAAAAAACTAAATTTACTACCCTTGCCGTATGTGTATGTAAGGACATATGCTTATTCGTTACATCCAATATGCTTCATTTCACAAAGCGGAGCGACTTGCACATTAGGCAGACGCCACAAATAATGAACAAGCTATGGCAGCCCCCGTGCCGGAAATACACATAATTTTTTTTACAACATAATAGTGTACAACAAATTACCTCATGATATAAGGGTGTTAGAAGGTAGACTCTTTAAAACTGAATTGTTGAAATGGATGCTTGAAAATTCTTTCTATAGCGTTAAGGAGTATAATGACCGTTCACATTAGTATTAAAATTGACTTTATTTTAATTTATATTTTATGTACCTGATATTTTGTACGCCTTTTAACAGGCTGAATACTTTGACATTGATCTAGTTTTAAGACCTTTTACAATGTATTCTGACAAATAAAGTATTTTGATTTTATTTGCTTTGATTTGGAAAAGGAAGTTCCTGTCCACATGGCATAAAGACATTCATGACGTCATTGTCTCTTAAATTAGATATTATCAAATTAAAGGGAAATGTGTCAAAGGGAAAATTAAAAGTTTACAGAACTCTTGACAATTAAGTAATTTCCTTTTTAATTGGTAAGGGTGGAGAATATTCTATGAAAATAACTACATAGAACGACTTTCTTGGCATATTTTTTTTATTTTTATATACAACTAAACCCGCATTTGACCTCGATCTCGCCTGATGGTAAGCGACGATGAGGTCGACGATGGAGCATGCGGGTCCAGTAAATGCCTATTCACTCTGGCCTTGAAGATCCCTAGGTTGTAGGTTTCGGGAAATACAGACGCCGGCAGGCTGTTCCATTCCTTAGCCGTTCGCACAATGAATGAAGAAGCAAATCGCTTCGTACGATCAGATGGGATATCAACAACATAAGGATGGAACCCCTCCCCGCGCCTGGTAGTCCGAAGGCGGAATGGCGATGCTGGAATTAGGTCGTGCAATTCCGATGCGCACTCTCCGAAATGTATCCTATAAAATACCAATAGACAGGCATTTTTAATTGCATGGTTTTCCATTGCATTCCCCATTTCACATTATGCAGGTTTCTTCACCGTTAGAGCAGTCAGTACATAAATGCACGTAATTGCATAGTTTCGAACCCGGACCTCTCGCATGGGAGTCCGACGTCGTAGCCACTATGCCATAGAACATTTCAATATGTATCCGACGCAGTTCTATTACTCGTATATTCGAGTACTTACTGATAGTATAAAGACAGAAGTGAAAGAAGAAATCAAAAATCAAAATATATTTTTCACTCTACCACCGCTTCGTAAGGTGCTATAGCTGAAAGGAAAGAAGCGGCGCAAAGGAAAGAAGCGGCGCAAAAAAACTTTCAGCAGCACATCTTTTGATATAAATATATCTTACAATAATTATGAATACAATCATATAACCAATGTGCAGAGCTGGAGCTGAATTTAGATCCAAGCCTCTTTATCATTTAAGTAGTCATCATCAGCATCCTATTAATGTCCCCACTGTTGGGCACAGCCCTCCCCTTGCACAAAGGGATACGGGCCACGATCCACCGAGCGGGCCCGGTGCTTATTGATGGATTTCACATACCTTGGGAAACTTTTAATTTCCTCAGACATGCAGGTTTCATCACGATGTTTTCCTTCACCGTTAAAACAGTCTACGAAAAATCCGAAAAACTCATTGGTACATGGCATTCAGCATAGCATGGTTTTAAACCCGCACCTCCCGCATGGGAGCCCGGCGTCCTAGCCACTAGGCCACCGACGCTCTTTAAGTAGTCATTTATTTTATAATAACCCTTTTTACACAAGGTCCGTCTTAAATGTTTTCTCTGTCATATTTACTACAGTATCAGGTATCTTATTATAAAATCGTACACAGTGACCCAATGATGTGTTTACTAAGAAGCTAAAGACCTCGACAGAGATTCCTATCTATACAGACTCGTATATCGAATGTATCCATGCCCAGCAGTGAACCAAAATAGTCTATTGATGATACTTGATGACATGTAACTGACTTTAAAATAATGAGGAACACAATCTTATGGACTACATTTACTCTGGCCGTTTAACCGCGATAAACTGTAATGAGGGACCTCGAATTTACTGTTGCGGTCACTGATTTTAGTTAATGATTTAGTTAATTTTCTGGATTTTTTCAATTGAGATAAGTAGGCATACGGTGTAAGGTCTATATTTATAATGGTTGACAAAGATCAAATTCATTAAAGAGGGTGGTGTGCGCGTGAAATACGTGAAATTTCAATTGTTAATTTCTTCATATCTATAAATTTTCTGAAAAAAGTAATTTTATGCATCTTATCTTATCTTGTGATAGGGGGCCGAGAATAACCCAGCGGCACTTCGACCCTTGAGGATATTTTTTGCCTACCCCAATTTACACACTGGTCATCTCAGTGTGTAGGTTTCCTCACGATGTTTTCCTTCACCGGTAAATGTCTTCGTACTTACTTACGTACTTCGTACTTACGTCTTCGAAAAATACGAAAAACTCATTGGTACATGGCACTGCACGGTTTCGAACCCGGACCTCCCACATGGGAGTCCGGTGCCCTAACCATTTTATGCATACATTCATATTGACTATCGATATGGAATATAAAATCTCATTTCTTAATATTGCTTTATTTTGATTCTATGGCGGGAGAACATTTCAAGATTTTTCACGCGCAGACCACACCTTATATCCCCTGAGAGACAAAAGAAGGGAACCTTCATCATGGTGTAGCTTCTACAGTGTTACTCAATGCAGTTACATGTTAACAAAACTCTGTAGTTAGTGTATGTGTTCCCAAGTACATGACTGCAACGTTATTTGCCAACCCTTTGTTAGCTGTACGTTCACAGAAATAAATCAAGATAGAACAGTGAAGTGGGTGGGGCACCCGTGTCTGAATCTTGCAATATACTGCAAGATTATATTCATTAAGCGCCTAGTTTCAGAGCGGCTGTGCTTATTGTGCAGTTTATAACTGTAAGAACAACAGGTGTGACAGTGAATCGATCAAAAGGAGGTATTTCGTTCGTAAACACGTCACTTTGGGGGCGTGGCTTATGAAAATATTGACACGCGCGATTCATATAGCAGCTCGTAGCTCTTACGCGTCACCGTTCTATCTTGATTTATTTCTGTGTGCACGTTACAGTACTACAGGCCCGTAGCCAGGATCATAGGGAGGGGGGGGAGGGGGGGGGGGGTTGACATTCGTATAAATGTATCAAATAAGTTAAAGCGACAAAGTACTAAAGGTATACCTGATGTGGTTCTCCAGTGATTCCTGGTGACTCGTACCTCGTACGGGGAGGGTAGATGCTGAAGTAGAAAAAAGACGTAAGAGGAAAGAGAAGGAGGCAAACTCGGCTTTGAGAGATAGGCTCCAGGATCGGGTTGTTAAGCCACACCAAGATGCGCCGAGACAACAATAAAATAAGTTAGCAGAAGTCATCCTCGCAACGAGGGACTGCCACGGCGATACCTAAATAATACAACACAAGTTTCAATCAAAGTTGAATTACTTACTGACTCCGCTGGTGCAGCGACCCGAAGTGGATCTTGTCCTCCGATACCAAAGAGGCTATCGCTCTCTCTCCTGCACAGTCTCGAGCCAGTCAGGCGCCTGGAGCTCACGCAGATCATTCTCCACTTCATCGCGCCAGCGGTATCTGGAACATCTGACCGGAGACCGTTTATTGGAGAAACGAAAGCAGCTAGAGTCCGGTTCAGACACGTCACTAGGATGGGGGAGGATCTGGCAAAGTTGAATTGAGTAATAATTTTCGATCGCGTTTAGTTTTAGCAAACACAGATGACGAAAATACTCAAAATCATACCATTTATTGCTTTTCATGTGTAACAATTGGTCTAAAAAAATATGATTAGATTCAAATAATATACTGTTTCACAGATTTTTACTGTATTTTATTAATTACGACCGGTTTCGTTTACACATCTTCCGGTATTTGTTTATAATAATGTTGCTTGTTTATAATATCTTGTTTATAAAACCTGAAGATGTGTAAACTAAACCGGTCGTAATTAATAAAATACTGTAAAAACCTGTGAAACAGTATATTATTTGAATCTAATCATGTACCTAGCTTCAAGGTGAGACCGATTGTGGATAAAATGGCAGAGACTCGCCTAAGATGCGTGATGCGCCACGATGTGAAGGCCACGTGATACGCCGACCTGACGATTATATCGTGAAGAAGTGCCTTTCCATCGCAACCACTAAAATGGGAAGAGGTAGGCCGCGTGCTACCTGGCTGACGACTGTCAAACGTGACTGAACACCATGGACCTAACTGAGGATGACGTGTACAATCGAGGAGAATGGCGCCTCAAGATTAGGAAAGCCGACCCCGTCTAACCGGGATATGGCGAGGACAAAGAAGAAGAAGAAGAATCATGTACCTGCTACAAGTTTCACCAAGTACCAACAACCGCAAGTATTAACCATATTTTTTTTATTATGTGTTCATACATGAAACCCTGAGTAAGGTACCGCAATATAAAATAAGAAATTATAATAGTAATAAATGCTAACGGGATAAATCAAATTAAATGTCATTATAAGTTACACATAATTGATTTTATAGTTAAGTATTGGTTTTATCATCAAAAAACTCCTGCAGTGAATAGAAACATTTGTTAAAAAGATATAACTTTAATCTTTTATTGAATATTGAGTCTTTTAATTCAATGTCGATGATTTGTGAAATTTTGTTTCAGTTTCCTTGTGGGAAACATTTCAACCCCGAAAATCATCTTCCTGCCTACGGGCCTGCAGGCTAGTTAGTATTGGTTTGTGTTCAAAATGTTATTGAGCGTCTGTATCCTTTGTTAGGATAAGGATTGAGCACCTTTTACCAACAATTTGAAGGCGGTATGACAGGACATCAATACCAGGTATATGTATAACTCAATTTTGCTTTTTAGATCACCCAAAGCATTCTACGAGTATTAAACCCTGTTATAAAATTATAAATCACTATGATTAGACTTAAATAGTATACTGTTTCACAGGTTTTTATTGTATTTTTATTAATTACGACCGGTTTCGTGTACACATCTTCAGGTATTTCAGGTATGTAAACGAAACCGGTCGTAATTAATAAAATACAGTAAAAACCTGTGAAACAGTATATTATTTAAGTCTAATCATGTATTACAAGTTTCACCAAGTACCAACAACCGCAAGTATTAAGAAATTTTCGAATTACCATTATGGGGTTCACTTTACTTTTCCTGGTCATCGTCAGGTCCTCAAGATTCCAGATGTGGGAAGTGCACCACAGACCTATACATTTGAGCTGAAACTCGAATCACTTCTAATTATTACCGTTCCAGAGATCTTCTTTTTTACATTTTTTTTAATAAATAAGGTGAGCAGACCAGCAGACGGGCCACCATAGACTCACCTCATTGTATTAATGTTAGGGTTTTTGATGCGCTGCTAACCTTGAGGACAGATTAAATGCCTCATGTGCCGGAAATTACGCTGGCTCTCTTACCCGTCAAACCGAAACACAGAAATGCAAGCATTTCTGCTTCACGGCAGAAATAGATAAGAGGGTGGTACCACCCCAGGCGATCCTTCACATTAGGAACTACCACTGCAATCCAACAGATCCCATCTAACATCAAACATACTCCAAGATCTGTGTGCGAAACGCAGCATAGACTATAAATATTATGGTTAAACTAAACGCACACGTCAAATCTTCCCTCTCGTTCTGGCACATACAAACAAGGCACTCACTCTCTGTTTTTTGTGATCATCGAAGGGAACAGTGCAAAGTTTTGTAATAAAAACTAAATAATTAAACAAAAAAAAACACATCAAAATTGAATCTTCGGTTGTTGAGTACTGATGCCCCAGACAAACAGCCGTAAAAACAGACACCCTATCCCTTTGGTGAGGAGTTAAAATCCAAATAAAAGAAGCAAAAGAGCATTAACCGAAGTTATCACTCTACCGCGATAATATCCATACATGGAGTCAATACAAAGAAAACAAAACATCAGGAAACAATGGAAACAAACGATACAACAGCGTAAATGCAATCGTCGGGAGTGCGACAGAGATAGACGCGCTGAGTGCATCCGCACATAGATCATGGCAGTAAATATTGGCAATGGTCAGGACTCAGGACACGGCACTGAATCTGTACCAGTGATTGCGTGGGCCATTTGTTGAGTGTCTAACTGTGGAGAAGGCACTTCTCTATTCGAAACTGTTTGGTTTCTCGTCAGCTTATTTGTGTAGGTACTCGTAGTACGACTGAACGTCGATCGTGGTGTCGTGGCTAGGACGTCGGACTCCTGTGCGAGGTTGAGTTCGAAACAATGCAATGCTGAATGTCATGTACCAATGAGTTTTGCGGATTTTTTCGAAGACTTACGTATATTTACCGACTGCTGTAACGGTGAAGGAAAACATCGTGAGAAACCTGCATGTCTGAGGAACTGAAAAGTTTCCGAAAGTGTGTGAAATCCACCAATCAGCATTCGACCCGCTCGGTATATAATAATAGTAGTAGTAACATAAAGTAATTTTGTTTTATATAATTTGTACACGTATGTATGTCTACTTATAATTATAAATATCTCTATGTGAAAGCTCTAGCTGGAAGAAATCTATTTTAGATATAAGCTCTACCTGTTTACATCATATTTCTGGTTGTTGTTTTTTCATTTGTCATTTATGTGTGCAAATAAAGTATAAAGTACTCGTATATCATAGCCCGTACCCCCTTGTGCAAGGGGAGACCTGTGCCCCAACAGTGGGAACATTAATAGGCTGCTGATGATGATGATGACCAGTGTCATGTACTTTCCAATGAGTTTTTCGGTTTATTCGAAAGACTTAAGTACATTTGCTGACGGTGAAGAAAAAACACGACGAGGAAACCTGCATACTGAGATAATCAGTGTGTGAAATGGGGAAGGCAATGGCAAACTACCCCATTAAAGGTGCTTTTCGACCAGAGCTGTGCGAGGAAGCGGGGCGGTGAGCGAGGAAAAAATCAGCCAATAGGATCGCTCCATTTTCATCGTCACGTGATATGACGTGATAATGGCGCGATCTTATTCGTGGTTTTTTTCCTTGCTAATCGCCTCGCTTCCTCGCTTTGGTCGAAAAGCACCCTAAATCTCCCACGAAAGTCGTTTTATGTGACTAATTCCTTAGAATGATCACGACCTTCAGCAAAGAGGAATACGCCTTAGAAGAATGACTGTGTTAAGTTAACCTGGGGTGGTGCCATACTTTTAACTATTCCTGTCGCGAAGCAGTAATGCTTTCATTTTTGTGTTTCGATACCTAGGTACGTCATTTTATCTAGATCTGTTAGAATATAACTGAATTTCTTATATTAGGTACCCATTTATTCTTATATTTCAAGGGCTGTCACAAACTGCCTCTCGCAAATACCTTCGTTTGCTATATATCTTTTGAATGGACATAGAAATGAAGAGGGTCTGCCCTTATAGTTTCCTGTTGGTGACTTTATTGTATTTGGAGCGAAAATAGAACTTGTTTTGAACGTTTATTTCTTTACCTATATAAATACATAAACTCTGACGTCGATAATCTCGGGGCAGACAGAGGAACCACCTTCAATCACAGGTAGTTCCCACTTTTCGCCGTAAGATTTGGTGGACAAACGTGATAGATGGCGAGTTTACCGCCGTCTACTAGAGCGTCGGGGGCCTAGTAGCTAGAACACCGGACTCCCATGCGGGAGGTCCGGGTTCGAAATCGTGCGGTGCCATGTGCCAATGAGATTTTCGTATTTTTCGAAAACTTGCGTACATTTGCCGACTGCTCTAACGTTAAGGAAAACATCGTGAGGAAACCTGCACACTGAGATGACCAGTGTGTAAAATAGGGTAGGCACAAAAGATCCTCAAGGGTCGTAGTACCGCTGGGGTTATTCTTGGTCCCCTATTATATGACAAGATACTAGGAGGAACACAGTATCCTCTAAGATCCTTAGTCACCTCGTAAGGGAAGAGTTGGGATGGTGTTAATTTTTAGGGCCGCCGCCACCACATTTTAATTTCTTTGCCTATCCTTTGAAAGTGGTAAGAATCTATGCAAAGTCAGCCTGGGATGGTACCAACAACTCTTTTACCCATTTCTGCTGCTAAGCAGCAATACTGTTATTCGGTTTGAATAGTGTAATAGTTATCAAAAAGATATGGGTCCCAATTCAACTAAAACAACGTAATCTCAACTAAATTCCAATAATTTGACGTTTTTCGTATATTCGGTCAAGCCAACGATTGATCGATCCACTCATATTGTGTTAGCCTTGTGTTAGCAGAATACGATTTGTAGTTAAACTTGAGTCGTTACCAAAACATAATCGCTACTTAATTGAAAAAGAACGACAATGGTTGTCAAATAGTGGCTCAATTCCAATATTTGAAAACCATTGTCGTTATTTTCTTCTTCCTAGGGAAGTATCACTAGATCACCTATTTCTGCCGCACAGCCACAATGCTGTGTTTCGGTTTGAATAGTGTAATAGTTATCAAAAAGATCTGGAGATCAGTTTAGATTCTATTTAGTTACGTTGTATTTAGAGATTCCACTAAATACAACGTAACTAAATAGAATCTAAACTGCATCGTTATGACGTGTTTCGTATGCTACTATCCACTAACGATCCAAGTTCAGTTAAGTTCCGATCGAGTCAACGATCGATCGAATAGTAACGTATTTGTGCATTCTAATAATACTGTATCGCAGTTGAACGGTAACAAAAAGCTTCAGCTGTCAAATATAACGATCGAACATAAGTTCCTCCCATGGTACTTTTGCCCCATCGATAGTAAATCTAAATGTGTCAGTGGTAGATTTATGCGTCAGCAGAATGCGATTTGGTGTCCAAATAGAATTGGAACGTAAACAAAATTGAAATTGGATATTAATAGAATTACAAACGTTGTAATTTTGACGGATTGGGCCTCATGTCAATAGGTAACAAACAGCTAAAGATACAGAGACAGAAATCAATCTCGAATAAAACACAAAAGTAGAGAGCATCATAGAGGGTACAGTTATAACTTCGTCTAACTTCGTGAAACTTCGTAAAACTTCGTCACAACGCTAAAAACTTCACAGAAGCACTAGTTCCTGCACAATGTTTACCCGACATCAGACTTGTGTAGTACGGGTATATAACCTTATCTGCAGTGAAAACAATACGTTTTCAAACAAACACACTCTTTGTGTACTCCGACTGTAACAAAGATGTAAGTACTTAGTTGAATGCAATAAAAGAAGGGAAAAAGTAAACTGAAATTATGTACACGGTGGGGCAAGATGATTGCTTGACGATTGATCGCAGAGGAATCAATGGTAATTATCGCTAAGTCTTATAAAAGAAAGGAGTATCGCATTAATATCGGGATCCGTACTCTAAGGTAAGTATAATATAATATATAATTTGTATCCACATATAATATGTATCCACACTTTTATTTTTTATTTACTGTACACTATTGTATAGGTATTTTTCTGTTAAGTTATGTTAAATAAAATCTTAATTATCTAAACTGTGCAATGTGTTACACAAGTAATGGATATATAGGTACAAATATTTTTTTATTTTTTTTTCGCTGATCAATGACAGTTGTGGTCCTCCAGCATTTTGGGGGTTGTGCGGCGGGCTAACTCCTCGTCCACGGAAAAACAACTTGTTACGAAACCGATACAAAGAGAATTGGCGCTCTTTGGTATCGGAGGCCAAGATCCACTTCGGGTCGCTGCGCCAGCGGAGTAAGTAAGTATTTAATTTATTATGTTGTATGACTTATCTTGAAACGGTTTTTTTTACTTTGAGATGAAATAAATACAATTACAATAAGTTTGAGAAAAAATCAGGATAGTGCGAGATACGAACTGAAACGGTTACGTACTAAAGACCTTATACTTACGACGCGTTATGGCATAAGTACGAAACACGTCCAAGTCGCTGTAATTTAGTTTATATTGAGATTACGTTTAATTAGTAGAATCAGGGGCCCTGATTCTGACCCCGCCTAACGTTACTATAACTTTCTGATCATGCTTGCAAGTGCACCTATAAGAGCAAAGCGTGATTTTGTACTATGTAAGTACTACAGAGTCCCGTTACAAGCGATCAGTACTGATATTTTGTTGCACCCTGTATATCGGGGCGCGAATAATAAACTCGGCTACCAAATCGAGTGGCTTGAGTTATGTGAAAACTTGGACGATCCTGTATACAGTACACTTTGGGGGATGCAGATCTAGAAATAGTGGAAGGGTCACGTAGTGGAGATTTTAGAAAAGTTGGGCGCAGTACCTACGCTTCCATATTTAGTAGATTTTTGTATCCAATCTATGTCTGAATTAGGGATGTTACGAAACTTCGACTCCGACTTCAAAGGGCGGAACTTCCGATTGATTTTACACCTCGGACTCCGACTTCGGCTCCAATAATTTTGAATCGGAGGTTATACCGAAGATTTGTGAGCAAACATATTCAAATATCAATATTTTATTAAACAGTGTAGGACTACATAAAGGAATGTTTTATTGCCGCAAACGTCATCATAAAAAATATTGGCAAGTTCAGCTATAAAAATAAAAAATCGGTTTAAAATTTGAACTTCTGAACATCTCTCTTCTACCTCCGCCTCCGACTCGCCGCCTCCTCCGTTCCGAATCCGGGTCCGTCTCCGGTTCCGACTCCGATAAATCAAATTTAAAACCTTCGGTTTCGACTCTGGTTCCGGTAAAACCGTAACATCCTTAGTCTGAATTTATTGTGTGAATTGTCTAAACTGGAATATGTAAGAATATGCAAGAATATTCGCGTAGCGCCGCCAATCCCTTTCTAAGACCATATATTAATATGTCGCCATTAATGATAGAGAAGCTCGTAGCCTAGTTGCGAGCACGGTCCGAAAGTGATCGTGCAGGTTAAGCGACGTTGGCGCGGTCGGTACCTGGATGGGTGACCGCTAGTGTGGCATATTTCATCTGAGCTCCTCCGTGCCTCGCAAAGCACGTTAAGCAGTCGGTCCCGGCTGTTTTCGTTCGACAGCAGTCGTTAAGCCATGTCAGAGGCCCTACGGGCGGCCTGAACAACTCTGACAAATAAGTTGGTCACTGACCATACGATAAGCAAGCAACAGGCCGTGTCTCCAATAATGTAGTAAAAGTAAATTAAACTTTATTGCACAAATAGAAAACAACAAACAAAAAGATAGAAAAAGAAAGAGTGAAGTACAATTTAGGCGGCCTTATCGCTGAGAGCGATCTCTTCCAGGCAACCTTAGTGTGTTAACCGTAGTGTTGGTAACACATTTAGATTTAACACTAATAATAACACAAACGTGTTAAAGAAATTCATTTATTTTTTATTTACTACTAAACCCGCATTTGATCTCGATCTCGCCTGATGGTAAGCGACGATGGAGCATGCGGGTCCAGTAAATGCCTATTCACTCTGGCCTTGAAGATCCCAAGGTTGTAGGTTTCGGAAAATACAGACGCCGGCAGGCTGTTCCATTACTTAGCCGTTCGCATAACGAAGAAGCAATTCGCTTCGTACGAACAGATAGGATACCAACAACATAAGGATGGAACCCCTCCCCGCGCCTGGTAGTCCGAAGGCGGAATGGAGATGCTGGAATTAGGTCGTGCAATTCCGATGCGCACTCTCCGAAATGTATCTTATAAAATACCGATAGACAGGCAACCTTGCGCCGCTGTTCCAGACTTTGCAGACTAGCTTCCACCACCGATTCGTCACCTATAAGGCGCTTAGCGCGTTTCTCCACTGAGTCAAGGGCAGCCAGTTGGTATTTAGCTGAGCCGTCCACAGGTGGCAGCAGTACTCCATGCACGACCGGACTTGAGCTTGGTTTAAAAGCTGTCCCGACGTGAGGTACCGCCTAACCTTACTCAGGATGCCCAATTTTTTGGCTGCGGCTCAATCTATAGCTTTATTAACCTCATTACCACTGTCCCATCCATCGCCCCTACATCCACGTTCGAAGTACATTCGCAGCCATAAATAATAAGTGAGAGACCGGAGGCGCCGCGGATCCGTACAAAAAGTAACAAACAGATCTCTTAAATAAAGAAAACACGGGCATATGTTAGCATCTGTTGGTCCATACTGTACAGTCGCGAGGACAAACGTTTGGGCTCGGATAAATAAATAGCCCGTAGGCTAGTGAATCGGTTTTCTTTCACGATTTACAACGTAGAGGTAACTAGGAACTACCGCCTACGCCGCAATGGAGGTAGTATGGTAAACTAATTGAAAAGAGAACGCAAAAATGTTTTTATTTGACCTCGATCTCGCCTGATGGTAAGCGACGATGAGGTCGACGATGGAGCATGCGGGTCCAGTAAATGCCTATTCACTCTGGCCTTGAAGATCCCAAGGTTGTAGGTTTCGGGAAATACAGACGCCGGCAGGCTGTTCCATTCCTTAGCCGTTCGCATAATGAATGAAGAAGCAAATCGTTATGATATGACATTTATTTGGAATGGTTATGAATGGTTATTGTATGGACATTACTTATTATCTTTGATTAATTTGGTATACTAATTTGATTAATATTCGTGTACAAACTGTGTATGCCTGTGAAGGTAGAAGTTAGCGATAAGTAGGAAATTGTTGTAAGAACTGCAATGTAAACCTAAATTCTCACAATAAATAATTAAAGATAAAAAAGGAGTTCATTGTAGCGTTGAACAAAGTAATGGTTTAATAATACACATTCTATATTTTCTCTTGAATGGGAAAGTTTAAGGGGCATATAATATATCTAAGTCTCTTAAGGGGGAAAGGGTTCAGTTCATTGAGACTCCCATGCGGGACGTCCGGGTTCGAAACCATGCAGTGCCATGTACTAATGAGTTTTTCGTATTTCTCGAAGACTTACGTACATTTATCGACTGCTCTAACGGCGAAGGAAAACATCGTGAGGAAACCTGCACACTGAGATGACCAGTGTGTAAAATGGGATATGCACAAAAGATCCTCAAGGGTCGGTACCGCTATATCAACCCGCTGTTTGGCAATATTTAAATTTTTGGAATAAATTGCTGATTTTGTAAAATTTATTTTAGTTTAGTCAGTATTCAAAGGTTACTTATTTATTCATTGTACTACCTACCTACCTACTGTTTATTGTTTATTTATATATTTTCACACGTGTGTTACATGTCAAATTCGATCATACACAATATTATTACTATAACAAAATTATACAATATTAACTAATTGTAAAATTTAATTTAATTTAATTTACTGTGTATTGTTTTTTGTCATTGTATGATATTTGATATAATTTTTAATGGTATAATTATGGACTCATTTGTCTGACAAGGGGTAATTATTATAATAAGGGGATATCTCTGTCTAACGTATGAGTAAATATCGGAATGAAAGTGTAATTTTTTTCTAATTTGGACGAATAACATTAATGTCCTGGGGACGAATTCTACTAATACAACGTATAGCAATTGACACTAGTCACGAACGATCTATCGGTCCGCTCATATTGTGTTAGCGTGGTGTTAGCAGAATACGATTTGTACTTAAACTTGGGTCGTTACCAAAACATAATACAAAACGAAACATAAAAATTACAACCAACTGCATAGATTGCCCTGAGCTCCTGTCAAAAATGTCTGTAAATGCCCCCGGGATAACTCTGAGATTCAATCCTCCCCTACATATTCCGCTTGCATTCACCAGCTATAGACAGAACACATTTCTCTGGCGTGCGAGTGATAACTTTAATAAATGAAGTAAGGTCCTAGATCTAGACCTGTTCAATACCGGTACCGGTAGTGTGGCGGTGAGACGTCTACTGAGTCTGTTTTTTATTGATTTATAATCTGTGTTTGTGTTTAAAGTGGCACCTATTTGCTTAATTATTTACTTAAGTTATTTCTATTAGTGAAGACCTGTAATTGGCCTTTTATTGTTAGTTTGGTATATATTTTACTTTAAGTGCTGTTGGTTTTCCAATAATTAATTGAAAAGAACGACAAAGGTTGTAAAACAGTGGAATTGGTGAACATGAGTACTTCAGACTCGCAAAGGCATCTCATTTGCACCGCCACCTACGAGGTCAGGTCCGGAAGTTTCCAGCCTGACAAAGAAAAAGGACACTCAAGATTGTTCAAAAAATAGAGGAATCAAGACTAACGAATGTTGAAATATAAAAATGATACACGAATTAGTAGGATAAATGACAATTACAATGACGTATAATTGGTTTTTTTAGACATCTAGAAATATGTCTAGCCAGAAACTTTTGTACCTCACCTCGTAAATAGGACTTAGTGTTAATATGTAAGCACGTCGTTGGTCCGCCGTCCGACGAATAATGTATATTTTGCAATACTTAAAAAAAATACTTTTTGACATGGTACTTACTTTAAGTAAGAAATTTTATTAATATTAATATGTAATATAATAATTATAATGATCATGACATGCCAATATTTTAATGCTTATTTCTAATTTTTTCTATCTTTTTGGCAATGTATGATCATTACTGAATTAAATGAATATGAATATGATACTGTGCCCATTTGGCAGAGGTGGAGGCGGGCTTGTTTCTTTCATGATTTATAAATAAATTATTATCCCTGTCGACAGTTCTGTTAAAAGGTTAGCAGGTGCCCTTAGGCAACTTGTTTCGTTTGACCCTTTTGCTTGTGCCTGTATTTTTATTTATTTTAAATAACTTTACTGTGCGTGTAATCTTATTAAGATAAGACTTTCCCTTCCTTTTTAAATTCTATGGAAGGGTTTACAAACGTAATATTAAATATATCTGAACTTGAAAGGAAAAGTCAAACTACTTTATTGTACAAACAAGGGCAATACAAAGAATACGTACATATAGAAATAACAAGATACAATTTAGGCGTCCTTATCGCTAAGAGCGATCTCTTCCAGGCAATCTTCGTTATGCTTTGAATGTTACAAATTAAGTAAGAAGATTGTAGAGATATTGACTTTGAGATCCTAAATTGTTATGGTAGGTACTTTAGAAGAGAAAGTTCTTAAAATCTGTAGTATCATTTCATCTTCTTCATTTTCGTAAAGGTAAAAATTATTATGTATTGTGTACTAGGGACGTTACGGAGCTTCGATTCCGACTCCGATAGGTCGGAACTTCCGATTGATTTTACACCTCCGACTCCGACTTCGGCTCCGATAATTTTGAATCGGAGGTTATACCGAAGATTTGTGAGCAAACATATTCAAATATCAATATTTATTTAAATAGTGTAGGGCTACACAAAGGAACATGTTTTATTGCCGCAAACGTCATCATAAAAAATATTGGCCAGTTTAGCTATAACAATTAAAAAAACGGTTTAAAACATATATCTTCTGAACATTTATCTTCTACCTCCGACTCCGATAAATCAAATTAAAAACCTTCGGTTTCGACTCCGGTTTGGAAAAACCACCTCCGTAACATCCCTATTATGTACCTACTCCGTTAAAAGGTAAAAAAAAGGAAATACCTACAATACTACATCAGTTTTCCATGATTTTCAAATAACATTCAACCTCATTAAACCTTAAAACACTCTGAGAAAGAGAGTTCAAAATTATTTGAGAACCTTGGTGTGAGGATCACAAAATCAAAGGGCAATAAAAGAACGTTTATTGCTTTCTATTTTCTAGTATCCACCATAAACTTCCTCGTTATGAGTTTACTGTTGTACGGTACTTTGGAATCCATTAAATGTTCGTGTATTTTTGGAACAGTTTTTTTTTTCACCCAATGTTGCCTGGAAGAAATAGCTAGGCCGCCAATTGTATTTGTATTTTGTATCTTCTGTAAAGAATATTTGTATTGTATTGTATTGGGCATTGTTCAACAAAGAATTGTTTCCCCTGAAACTTCTTAGGGCGATTTCTTGGTGAAGTGCCTGCCTTTAAAAAAAATGAAAAGTTTATTTACTTATTATAAGGCACAATAATAGGACCTCCGACTTACAAACTAGGTCGAGAGCGTTGGTGGCCTAGTGGCTAGGACACCGGACTCCCATGCGGGAGGTCCGGGTTCGGAAACCATGCCATGTACCAATGAGTTTTTCGTATTTTCCGAAGGCTTACGTACATTTACCGACTGCTCTAACGGTGAAGGAAAACATCGTGAGGAAACCTGCACACTGAGATGACCAGTGTGTGTAATGGGGTAGGCATAAAAGATCCTCAAGGGTCGAAGTGCCGCTGAGGTTATTCCCGGCCTCCTATCATAAGATAAGATACAAACTAGGTCGAAACCTGTATCTGTATCTGGATCTTTGGTTTAAGAGAGTATGGGTTTAATTGTCTCGTTTTTGTTAAAATCTATTTGTAAGTATAGGTACTATTGCATGAAGAAAATAATTTCCCCTCTAATGCATTTTGAATGCATTATGTAATGTGACTGTGATAACGGTATTCTTTACTCTATGTTATCGTACCCCTAGGGGGTCACGTTTAGGAATATGGGGGTCGCATTGTGACCAAAAAATAAGACCCATATGAGAACAAGAGGTTACGTACATGGTTAGGTATTTGTTCTTTGTCAGGTTAGTAATGTAAAACTTTGATAAACGTTCAATTACTTTGAAACATTATAGTGAGACGCAAGGCAACTTTTTTAACGAATTGGCTTTTTAGTTACTCGCGACACTAGAGCGTCGGTAGCTAGGACATCGGACTCCCATGCGGGAGGTCCGGGTTCGTAACCGTGCAGTGCCATGTACCAATGAGATTTTCGTATTTTTCGAAGACTTACGTACATTTACCGACTGCTCTAACGGTGAAGGAAAACATCGTGAGGAAACCTGCACACTGAGAAGACCAGCATGTAAAATGGGGTAGGTACAAAAGATCCTCAAGGGTCGAAGTGCCGCTGGGATTATTCCCGGCCTCCTATCATAAGATAAGATAAGTAAGATAAGATAATGTAAGATAAGAGTCGCGATACTAAAAAGGTTGAGAAACGAATGTAGATCGTTTTTAAACTGTCTAGATACTACTTACTCTATATGTAATTCAAAAAAACAAAATGAATCATCAGAGCCAAGTAAGCGCATTCCAACAGTTAGTTATAAATACGCACCTCCCTCCGTTTAAAGCGAAGACAAATTTCAAGTAAAGCCCAAGTTCAAATACGAACTAAAATAAACATTTCGAATTCGACACGATGTCGTGTCGCATCGAAATGAAGTCATTTTTAAAAGTCTTTGATGAAAGAATGTTGGGACTTACCAAAAAAAACTAAACATTATCATTTTAACACCATGACTAGGAAACTCTCCAGAATCGTGTTTTTGCACTGGGGTTCAAATTAAGATCATATAGCCAAGAAACACATACCTAAATCCCACAGTCGTAATCTTACTAGGAATAGATATGTTTTGGATCAAGTGATTAATGAGGACACTGTTTATAATGCCCGGGCAGTATGAATAATTACAAGTCGAATCGGGCAATATAATTTTATCAAGTATTTCATCTCCATTATTTATCACATTATCTGGTCATTATGAATATTGTATAAGATTGTTGTGCAATTTGATAATTTAGATATTTTTAGCAGGATTTAAGGTGCTTTTTCTTCCTCGGTAAAGGTTTTCTTCCTTGTGGTCCGGGTTGTTACGTTAACCCAGTAGCGTCGCTCCCAGTACTGACGATACCTGGTCCCAGCACTCACGATACCAGGATTTCGACTTGGCAGTAACAGGGGTTCCGAGGAAAAACCCCTTACCTGTCCGGCGGCCGATCGCCAGGCCCGTCCGTGCTCATCCTTGTGCCCTCTGATGTCACATCTGATTTTTATCACTCTGCCCATTAGATGAAGGACACATTTGGACACAAGGACAAGAGCATGCGGGTCCAGTAAATGCCTATTCACTCTGGCCTTGAAGATCCCAAGGTTGTAGGTTTCGGGAAATACAGACGCCGGCAGGCTGTTCCATTCCTTAGCCGTTCGCATAATGAATGAAGAAGCAAATCGCTTCGTACGAGCAGATGGTATATCAACAACATAAGGATGGAACCCCTCCCCGCGCCTGGTAGTCCGAAGGCGGAATGGAGATGCTGGAATTTCTCCCACAAGTTAGATCTATAGCTCCATTGTCTCCCTAATATCCTGCAGTTTTTTAGTTAGTCGCTACTTACTTAATATGTAGGTACCTATGTAGATAGATGTTTTGCATATATCTAGATTAATAGATTGTTTAGTTTGCTATAAATACATACTTACATAAGTTCAAAAGTAATTTACATATTTAAGATCCTAGGATCGAGTTTGCAAGGTTACAGAAAGTATCCCGAGAAAAGAACTTCAAAAGTCCTGGAACTAGTTAGAAAAGTCTGAGATTTCAATTGCTTTATAAAAATATTTATATAGTCGGTTATTACCTTCTTCTAGATCTGTAGGTAAAGGCTTTGTATTTTTTCTTTTCTTTGGTTATTTAAGTTTTAGAAAACTGATACTTTATTCAAAGAATTGTAAGCCTTCTATATTAGAGCTGTACTTGGAAATGACAGTGGTAGAAAAGTACCTACCTTACCTAAATATTTTTTAGTAACACTACCTCAGTCTTACCACCTTTGATGGATACCACTCTGTGCAGAGTCGGCGCAGGATACTACCCTTTTACATATTTCTGCCGCACGACAGTGCATGCAATTCTATGTTTCGGCCCCTGAATTAAGAGAGACAGAGAGCCAGCTTAATTACTTGTACATTAGATTCTCCATCTAGGTTACCACAGAGCATCGAACACCTAATAAATGAGGGGATATGAATATGGGTGACGGTGATCAGATCACTTACCATCAGATGGTGACACCGTTGAGTAAATGGAACACTTGCTGTGCGTATGTGACTCGCTGGCTGGAGGGCGTATGAGTCTTCTGAGTGTAGCCTACCCGAAACCAGAGGACTATAGGCTCCTTCCTGTAAGCTGTACAGCATCCTTGATGCAAAGCATCTTTAAGGGACAGGAAGGAAACTAAGGTAAGGGGTGAGCACAAAAGATCCCTGAGGGTCGAAGTGCCGCTGGGGTTATGCCTGGTTGTCAAAAGATAAGATAAGATTAGATAAGATACCATCAGATGGACTGCTTGTTCATCTAGCTTATACAATAAACAAAACAAAATCACTATTTCAAAAAAAACCTGCAATGCATAATCGTATGAAGTCGTATGCCTTCATGAAATTAAAAACGTAAGTTGGCGATGAAGAGGTTAATTAAATAGCAGTTAAAACAGAAACATAAATAAAGTTCCATATTAAAACCGACACATAAAATGTCCCACGAAATCTATAGAAGCGACAAATCTCGGCTCCAACTCAATTCCGAATGCTAATAACCTCCTCGACTATTAAGAAATTTTATCTTTGAAAAGGCGTCCGAAAGCGACAGTTAATTTCTCGTGACATAAATAAAAATGGAACGAGAGAGGAGGGCATTCCCTCGGAGGAAAAAAATAACAAACATATCTCTCAAAGTAAGAAAACAAACAACGTATGTTAACATCTGTCGGGGCGGCACGGGCGCGTACTGTCGCGCGCTGGAGTTGTTTAGTTTTTATTTATAATTTAATTTGGTTTTAGTTCTGAAATTTGGATTATTTTATTTGTTAAGTTTGCCGTCTGTATACGACGCGTTTTCTCGGAGTTGGTTGTATACTTAGTTGCTATTTGCATGTTATAGCTCTAGGTATTGTTCTCTATAAGCTCTAGTCTATAGATGGAAGTTATCAAGAAACATTTTTTTTTCTTTTCCACTAAACCCGCATTTGACCTCGATCTCGCCTGATGGTAAGCGACGATGAGGTCGACGATGGAGCATGCGGGTCCAGTAAATGCCTATTCACTCTGGCCTTGAAGATCCCAAGGTTGTAGGTTTCGGGAAATACAGACGCCGGCAGGCTGTTCCATTCCTTAGCCGTAACATAATGTAACGTTTAAACCTACGTTATAACCAATTTATGGTGTGATCAAAATTGAATATTAAATTTAATTTCTGCTAATGCTCTTACCTAATAATAATTACGCAGAAGTAATTAAAAAATCACAAATACAACGCACAATCAGACAAGATGGTTAAATTTCAAAAGACGATATTTTGAATAAGGGCAATAATTATTACTATGTTTTCTTTATGACCTTCATCGACGACTTTATGAGGACCTTTTGACGGACCAGTTGATGGACTTATTTTATTGACAGGTTTCAAGTTCAGGTTTGTTACGAAATTTGTTTTTGTTTTAGACAAAATAATAATTTTGTGCGTATGGTGCACGGAGGCCAAGGTTTTTGTCCGAGGTTTGGGCCGACGAGTGAGAGAGCGCTCAGGTGACCCCCGCGCCGAGTCGTACCTGGTGCAGCGCATCTCGCTGGTTATTCAGCGTGGACACGCTGCCAGCGTGATGGGCACCTTCCCGCTCGGGGCGGTTTATTAGACTAAGGATTTTGACATCATGTAATATGTTTATATTATATTGCTTGCTTGCTTATCGTATGGTTAGTGGCAAACCTATTTGTCAGAGTGGTTCAGGCCGCCCGTAGAGGCCTCTGACATGGCTTAACGACTGTTGTCGAACGACAACAACCGGGACCGACTGCTTAACGTGCTCTCCGAGGCACGGAGGAGCTCAGGTGAAATATGCCACTAGCAGTCACCCATCCAGGTACCGACCGCGCCAACGTCGCTTAACCTGCACGATCACTTTCGGACCGTGCTCGCAACTAAGCTACGAGCTCCTCGTAGCTTATAATATATTGAATGAATGAATGAATGAATGAATTTATTATAAATTAACGATAAATTAGATTTGCTATTTCGAAGTAAAAAAAAAAGATTTAACAATTTTTCTATGCGACTGCACCGAATGCTTGAAATTCAATACGTCAGTGTTGATTGCAGTTAATTATAAATACGTCTCCCTCTTATTGTCTATGCTATTTTTAAATTCTTCACTGGAATCCCTTTCCATTCCATTCTTTATCCCTTCGCTTCAAAACTCAAATTCATTTGAAATTTTCAGTAATATTTTAGGTTCTTTTACAGAGCACCGATTCTAAATCAAATCACTATTAAACCGCTTTTATTTCTTTTCACGTTTCCGTTCTTAACTCTTTGTTCTAGAGCTCAATTTTGTTTGAGATTTTCAGTAGTATTTATGGGTTCTTTACAATGCAGCGATCTTAAATCAAATGGAAATCAGTATTTAAAGGCGAAGACCCTTTGATGGCATTACTTCCGCCAATAAACCACTTTGCTTTGTCCGGTCTGAGTGTGGGTGTAGAGTCGAAAAATCTCTCGTCTGAAAATCGTTGTCTATAGGTTTTATTTTTTTGAGTTCCTTTTTGTTCTCAAAGATGGCTTTCGCACGTAGGGGCGATCTGTCACTGTCAGTCAATAACAATTTACGCGTCACGCGTTCAAATTTTATCTAAAACTAGCGGCCCGTCCCGGCTTCGCACGGGCATTAAACATTACATTTAGATTTGTTAATTTTAACACATTCATAATAATAATAATAATATAACACACATATTCACTCCTTTTTGCGTCAAACTCCTAAAAAAGAGTAAATTAAAAAAATATAAGAATAATTAAATTCTTTGATATTATTTAATGATTTTTTTTGTATTTATATGATTTTTTGTATTTATATGTTTTTTTTTGTATTTATATGTTTTTTTGTGTTTTTTTTTTATGTTTCTTTTTTTTATATTTTTTTTCAATTTTTGGTTTTTCTGTTTTTGTTTTTCATTATTGTAAAGAGGTCATAACCCCAAAAGAAAAGCCTAGGGTCTAGTTCTGAAAAGAACTTTTTAAATGGGTTTAGTTACTAAACGAATTATTATCAAGCGTATTTTTAATGAATTCCGCGCACATCCATCACGTAGGTAGCCGACCGCGCGAGTGAGCCGCGCGGCAAGTTTATTTCGTGATCTTAACTCCCCTCCCGTACCCCTGCCCGAGTGACGCCCTACAACGCATAAGTAGCCGAATGGAGTTTATTTTTTCAAAGTTTTAAACTCGTGATATCTTTTGAATGGAATGTCAGAATCGAATAATTCAAAAAGTAATATAAAGGTATTGAAGCAGTCTTAAATAATAAATCATTTATTTTGATAAGGTACAAATAAAGAGCTTTTTGTAGCGGTGGTATTTTAATTTCTTTTTTTTTTATAAAAAAACGCTTATTGTGACATGACTATAATAGTTAGAGACACGCTACCGCTGATTTTTTTGTTGATAATGGTGTGTTCTAAAAAAATGTTATATATCATTTTGTTCTATCATCAATAGTTTTCGCAGCGTACGCGATGTAAGGAAGTTTTTTGATATTTTTTTACACTTTATCGTAATTTAAGTAAGGATCCCCATTTTGTTTTAAAATGAAATATAGCCTATGTCACTCAGGAAAAATGTAGCTTTCCAACAGTGAAAGAATTATTCAAATCTGTTCAGTAGTTTCGGAGCCTATTCAATTCAAACAAACAAACAAAAAATCAAACCTTTCCTCTTTATAATATTGGTATAGATGAAATAAATAGGTAGATAAAAAGGGATAAAACATAATTTGCTATAGCGCGATCTCGCTCACATATATAAAGGGTCTCGTGGAACGTCGATAAACAAACTGCAACACTAAATGTTGGAAATTTTGGCGGGAAAGTCGATGGAGAAAGTTCTACGGTGTTTATTTTATTGCTCAAAAATTGTTTTCCGGTGATTTTGATAGCTAAAATCGGTGTAGTTTTGTCTAGCAAACTTCAGTAACAGTGACAATGTGTTGAACTCTTAAAATAAACTTCTCGTTAGTGGTTCGTTGTGTAGTTTCACTCTGTGATTCTGCGGCGGGCGATGAGAATTCGCCAGAGACTAGACCGGTTGAAATTTCCGTCATAACTCCTAGGAGTGTTAAAATATGTCTACACCACAACATTTTGATGCAGAAAAACTAAAAATTGTTTTAAATCGCTTAATGTTTAGGCTGATGGCCTGTGTTGCCAATGGCTTGTTAAATTTAAACAAAAAACTAAAATATGGCAGTTTTACGGCACGGGCTACCAGCCTTTTTGACGTTAAAGAAAATGATCCTTTCATAGAGCGCCATCTAGCGAGCCTCTTGGAAACAATAGGAAAACCTCTCATTTGAAATGTTTTCAGTTATTTAGACGAATGTAATAATTTGTCAACTGTAGGTGTAGATAGAACATTTCGTACTTCTTCTTCTTAGTTGTATTCTTCATTCATGAGGGTGATGAAAGTGGTTTCGCACTTGTCAGTGTTTTATTTATTAATGACATTGAACTCGTAGTGCTCAAGAACTTTGCTTTGGTTCTTCTTCGACGTGTCATACTCAACTCAGATACGTATTCAAATATTGAATTTAGTTAGGAGTCCAGAGATTACGATGAACGCGTCTTGTAACCCACTATCAGTCTTTAAACACAAACCACTAAACCAGCCAACTATTAAGCACAAGTGGCCCTACAGAGCCCTGAATCAATATTATTAAGATGACCCCATCCTATCCCTTCCGTATAAATATTTGCGTTTAATTTTAAGAGGATCCCGGTACAGAGGTGATAGTAAATTAATTTTATGCTAACCCTAGATCGTTGGAAGCGATTTATGTATTAGGTTAAGCGTTAAATACCCCTGATGAGCCTAGATTTAGGGAAAATATGGGCGAAGGTAAATATTATTCGTGTCTAAATGGGGAAACAGGAACCCCACTACCGAACCTAACCTAACATCACATTTATAATTAATATCGACTGCCTTTCGGTGTGTTTCCCAAAACATAATTATGTACAACATGTGATGTTCAAGGCCAAGATTGAACAGTAGATAAGACAAGACAGTGCCGCGGACTACACGAGGCCGGTTCCATTCCGGTTCGGTTCGCTGTATCCAATCACGAAGCGCTGATTTCAAGTGGAAGGAGAGCGGCACGCGACGACGGCGATATAGATAGGCGACGAGGTGTTTTTTTTAATTTAGTGATACAAGTTAATAAAGCTTAGGTACCCATTCCAGAATTGAAAATGATAAAAAAATAAAATGATATTGGAAACACAGAAATAGAAAGCACTTAAAGATATAATTAAATACCAAGAAGTAAAATCGAGCTGAAAAAATGGAGGGATAAAATTAGAGTGACAATTTGGAGATAAAAGATACTTCCGAATTAGTACGGATTAAAGAAGATTTATATAAATTAAGATATATTAGATATATTTAGATATATTTTTTCTTTTCAAGGACGCTTTTACATTTTGCTGTAAGATTCACTTTAGTCGACGTCAGTTTCTCATTAGCTGAAACGAATTGTAAGTCAAATAACACATCACTCAAGAAGTTCGTAGGATGACTAATTAAACATAAACCTAATTTTTCTTGGTCATCATCAGGTCCTCAAGATTCCAGATGTAGGAGTGGCACCATGGTCCTAAACAATGGAGCCCAAACTCGACCTACCTAACTATTACCGTTCCAAAGATCCCACCTGACATTAAAGATACATCAAGATCTTGAAATGATATGGGTGACACTCTCGACCAAATTCTCTGTTAAAAAAAAGAAACCGCGTCCAAATCGGATAATTGGTTGCGGAGTGATGAAACAGACGGACAGACAGACATACGCGTCAAACTTATAACACCCCTTCGTTTGAGGATCGGGGCTTAAAACCAGCCAACCGCTCGACCGGTATTATGTACCTACAAGACTTGTTTGTAAGATTTGTATAGAAATCTTTTGCTTGTTTTTCTTACAACTACCTACTAGTATTACAGAAAGTAACAAGTAAAAACTATTATCCAATAAAAACATACGTGTGACGGACAGACGTCCATACCCCAAAGAGTATCCATACCCCAAAGAGGTAAACCCCCCTCGGGTTTACCTCTTTGGGGTATGGATAAAGAAAAACCGGTAAATCAGAAACAAAAGATATCAAATTGTTTAACACATCAGCCTTGTAACTTTATAGGCTGGATTGGATAGGTCTATTATTTTCTTAATAAATCGAGCTGCTTTGTCCGCGACAGTAGCATCAAACGGGAAATAAGGGTAAATAAAGACAAAGATTTGTCTCCTTATCTCACTAATTGTATATAGCCGATGATTTGAGCTCTGAACTACAAGGCTTTGTTCAGAAACAGGAGCTCGATTCAACTGTATATAGCAAATAGTACTCCTAATAAAGCTAGCATAAGTTTTATTTACCTTAAGTGTCACTACCGAAAAGATATTTTGTGCGAGTCAAAGAATTTATTTTCTGTTAAAGGTTGGGTAAATGCCTAATTATATTCCACTTCCAAGGCTAGGTCTCATACAAAAACGAACTTCATTAGCAAGGTAAAGTTATAGCTTTGACCGGTGGACATTAATTAACATTTAAATTCCAGAGGAGGGTATTTCATCCCCGTCTCAGTAACTTCATCAGGGTTTCGTACGAAGTTTTATGTAGTCTTAACTCAGGTCTATTTTTATCGATGATTCCAATTCCAACTCAATTAATGTCGTTTAATTAGATATAATTTATCGTGTTCAAAATCGCTTTGATCGCACTTACCCGATCTGGAGCACCCAAGATCTCCTCGCTTTGTAAATTTCCCACGAATTTTACTAATTACACAATTTTAATCATATTAAGCACTCACTTCACATAATCCCCGTAGCCGAGACTTTATTTACTGGTAGATTAAACACTTATTAACTCCGACGTGTTGCTTTAGAAACGTATCTCTTTCAGATTTATGTACATTTTAATTGCTCCTTCACACAAGATTTCAGCTACAACCTCCGCTGTTAGCGAATCTTTTCCATCCCTCTCTGTTTGGACCACACGCAACCTGCAACCCTCGAAAATTTTCTCCTGTCTCGCTCTCAACACCCCGCTGGCACGAGCAAATCCCTTATGTAAGTCAGTGCTTTCTCCCGAACCGCCGCGGTCAGACGTGCGCTCTGTCCACATAAAAATATTACCGACAATGCCGAAGTATGGTACTCGTATCACAAATTTAATGGCTAGTGATGATTTTTGTGTCTTATAAGGACTTGTTTAAATAGAAACTAATAAAAATGACAGTGATAAAAGTTTAAGTGATGCTCAAGCAAAAAGTCATGAACGGAAACGGTGTGCCAAAGCAAATTTTCTTTCAAACTTACGATGTTGGATTAAAGAAAGATTTATTTACGAAAACAACGGGGATTCCGGTTTATTTTGGAAGCTTCCTATACATTACGCTACACGTACTAATCCATGGCGTTACTGAAATCTGCTCCAAGGAACGATTTATGTGCAACGGGCATTTAGAATAAAAATAGATTTATCCTGAGGGTGGTTTAATATATGATGTGACATTCATTTTAAAGGCTGAAGAGTGTCATTCTGATATTTGTCAACGAGTTAATTACGAACTGCTATAAATGTTGACAGATTTAGTAGAAGCAGGTAGAGCTGTCGAGTCAGATAAGTTGTGACACGATGCTTTTCCGTCTAGCAATTAGGAGATAGTTGATGTTTATTTTTAAAGTAATTTAAATCTAGTAAAAAGACAGTTGTTTTAAAGTGACGATGAAACGAAGAAGAGTGTCAAATTAAGATTTTAACGTAAGTGCAGAGGATAAATAGAAGATACAAAATGATAGCAACTTCTAAGAAAATGAAAAGGCATTCATATATCGTGAATGCTATTCTTCTGTTCATCTCAATGATATACGGTAAGTAACTCGCATCCTTTCATATACTTAGTTAAGTAATAAGATTCCTACATATATTATCGAAGATAAGAAAACATTATCTAAATAAAGAACATCACGAGTACCTACTCGTAAGTTACTTATTATAAATTAGCTTCGATTTCATGGAACCCATTTTATTTGTAGAGACATCATTATTTCTGATCATTACGAATACATACGTCGTATAATGTTTATCCCATTATTTTTGTACCGTTTTGAGAAAACAAATCAAACTACCAATTTGTTATTTGAGTAACATTCAAGCTTTTTACAGAGGGCAACACATTAGTAACGCAATCATACATTGGAATAGCAAATAAATAAAATGCGTTTGCCATTATTATAAATAGGACTTATCTATTATGATGTTTACATTTAGGTAAGGTATTTGTACTACAATTTCAATTACACTGGAATTGTTAGCAAAAAATGCAATTTGGTCTAAAAACGAATACGTTACCTAATTATTTCCTAACCTGTAAATAAGACAGATAACCTCCTGATGACGAGGAATGTATCTGTTCATTGTTTCAAAGGTATTTTTAATATCCATGGACTTCGTTGTCTTTCATATTTACGACAGGTATAAGGCAATGCAATAAAGTTTATTAACATACCTAAATTTTGATGGACAGGGATCAATTTGAAAGGAACGTTATTTACTTTGAGTGAAATGAAATATCTTTTGTCTAGATAGGGCAGGGACAAGGTAGAGTCTCTATGAAAATGTTGTACAAAGCTACTTTTGCCAGTATCATAAATTTAATTCGATACTGAATGTGGGCTGTTTTCCCTTACAAGGGATCTTTGCCATTACTTAGTGTATTATATAGAAATATTAGGAATTTATTTTTACGTTTTTATTTTTCCAATTTTTATTCGGCATCTCTTTTCATCGTTTACTCTTAGAATAAGATATCTTGTAATCTCTAAAGAGTTTCATCAATTGTTAGATTTTGGGGCCCTGAAGAGCCAACAGTAAAAGGACCAACATTATCTAAATTAAAATTCTACAAAATTTGAACAGAAAATACAATTTACCTATTTTGTATTCCATGATTTATATGATTCTAACAATCATATTGTCATACCTATACACGTATTATTTACCATATTTACCTCTAAATATCTATGTAATTTTACACACTTGTTCCATGTACTCATACATACACAGTCCTACATGTACGACTACTTGGAAACATATTTCCATCCAGTTCTACATGTATAACTTAAAAAAAAACAATGTTTATACGATTACCTAAATTTAAAAAAAAACAATTTAAAATCTTGAAGAAAATAATACTTACTGAAACTAATAAACTTTTATAGTTAGTATGCAAAACAAAATTCTATTTATTACTTTAATTTGTCAGAACCGTGTATGGCAGAAAGATATAGAGAAGGAAGAAGAAAGATATAGAGAATTTTATTCAGTTAAGAAATTTATGGATATGAAATGTTGAATTTAACATCTTTATTATGTATTTACCTGACATTAAAATTATCTCCATAATTCATTAACAATAATGATTGACAATCATTACATTATAGGTTTTATTTTCAATATTTATTACATTATTTTAATTTATCTGACGATCATTCTACAAATAATTTCTTTTTATTTCTGACATGTATATTTTAAATTGTGTTGTATGAAATAAAATTATTCTAATTCTATAACTTTTAGTAAAAAAATTGAAAGAAGTAATGAATGCGATATAGAATTAGTTTCATTTCCTCCAAAATAGAACATCTCAGTCCTGAAAACAAAAGTAGTTTAACATATTGAAGTCCTTAGTCGTGACGATAACTCACTAGCCTCGGGGACGGTTAAGGCGGTTAATTGCTTCCCCGGTAATTATGCGAAGTAATCCGGGCCTCTTCTATTGTAATCGCCTCGCGACGATGCGCATTAAACTTAACGGAGGAGGTAATGGAATAATTCCGATGAAATATGCAGTAGCTGTAAAATTACTTTTCGATATGTCATTTATAAAAGTGGCCCTAGATTGCTGCCTTGGGGAACCCATATCGGAAAATGATTGAAGTAATTCATCAGCAGCTTATTAATGTGCCTACTGTTGACGGGCGACGCATCTATTCTAAACAAGTATCTTACCTCGATAAATGCTGGGTGTGCACGAAGGACCTTCCCATCGAAACAGAGCTGTCGGTGTGGTCGTTCGAGTCTCACGACAGCCCCGTCGTGATGACGCTCGACCTGCGAATGCACAGCATCGATTATTAACATTTTAGTGAGGTTATATCTATGGGTCATGCTGACCACTGACCATCAGGTGAGCCGTTAGCTCATCTGCTCTCCTTTGACCATAGACATCTCATCCTTCATCATCAGCCTATTAATGTCCTCACTGTTGGGGCACAGGCCTCCCCTTGACCAAGGGGGATACGGGCCATGATCCACCGAGAGCGGGCCCAGTGCTGATTGGTGGATTTCGCACGCCTTCGGAAAGTTTTAATTTCCTCAGACATGCAGGTTTCCTCACGATGTTTTCCTTCACCGTTAGAGCAGTCGGTAAATGTAAGTCATCGAAAAAATCCGAAAAACTCATTGGTACATGGCGTGGTTTCGAAGCCGGACCTGGAGCATGAGAGTCCGGCGTCCTAGCCACTAGGCCACCGACGCTCTTTTATTGAAGTAATTACTGTGAGGATAATTTCGGATCCTCATTGTGAACAAATTAGTTTTTGATGTATTATTAAATTAATAAAAGTGGTCCTAGTATGCTACCTTGGCGAACTGCTAATGGAAAAAATGGTTATGGCAGTCATGACGCGTTAAAAAGTAATGGAATATTTCCATCAAAATAACATGGGATGAAGCAACAGACGTGCATCAGGATAAAGATTGTATTGCTTCCTTTACACGACAATAACAATTATTATTCTCAATCTGTGGATGTCCTGATATTCAAAATTAGAATTCATACCGAGATTCCACAATTGAAATACTCGTATTTTTTAATTTTCCAAGTATTCTTTATTATTACCTACCTACAAATACCTTTCGTAAACAAAAAATTAAATTATACAAGCATTGCCAGAGTTAGTTCAAGTTGATTTCGTAAGTAAAAATAGGTCCCGAATAAATTCTAATAAGAAATGTTATAGACTTGAAATTGCTTGATTAGCTTTTAAGTAGGCAGTAAGAGTAGACAGGCTCAAAGTTTTGTGGACTTAATGAACTAATTTCACTTCGAATTTTCCTGAACAAGCTTAACAATGCTTGTAGTGCCTTGTTACTACATAATATCGGTAGTAATTAGGAAAGCAGCTTAACTTTTGACATGACTCTCGTGCAACATTCCTCTTATATTATAAGTTCGTTTTCAGAGTCGTGCGTATTTCGTCACGCACGCGGATTACCTCCGCATGCGTGCTCCACGCGTCACATTGTTCCATACAACATTGCAGTATTATGCGGGATACCCGTATGCGGGGTGCGTGGATACCTTGCAAATTGACATTGAGAAATTTCACGCATGCGGGGCCAACCCGCGTGCGTGCGTGGCGAAATACGCACGACTCTGAAAACGTACTAAGAATGTTTTTAAAAAGATTTATAATTATTATTATATTTCATATCTTTTTATGTTATCTTTCATTGCAGAGGATCGTTATCATTCTGTGAAATAAAAGACAGACAGCGTTAGATAAATCTCAGAAAAGGTTGTTAAATCCATTCTTGGATTTTTTTATTCTTTTTAAAAGTTTAAAAACACAGTCCCAAAGTCCGGATTCTGATTACGAGTATTAAATCAATTACTTATAACAAAAAGCAACAGTGAAAGTTTTAAAATTTAAAATAGGTATTTGAAAATCCCACTATTTCAGGACGATAATATCCGGGCGAACGTGCTCTACTATATAATAGAGTTCCGAATAAATTAAATCAGTGAACAATTTCCGCTCATGTTGGATATTTTGAAATTGGGACCTGAAAATTTCAAGCAGTGAACTCTGTCCAACTAATAAAAAAATCACATTTAGAACGCATATTAACATTGTTCCGTAATTGTGTCCACCCTGGAGCATAGAGGGTGCACAGCCTGGGATAGGCCGCGATTGGGGGGTGGGTTCGAGCAAACCCTGCGAATTTTGGTTCTTTCCTTTTTGATGTTGTTAGGCGACAGTTTTCCCTTCGATTTGCAGGGGGTTGTAATAACTAGGGGTATGCTAGGTACTCACCTGACGAGGAGCAGGCTGGAACCACTGACACATAAAAATATAACTTTCGTGGAATTTGGGAGGGAAACGAATCGATTCAGGGGTAGGACCGATTAGGGGTGAAAATAGGGATCAAGGGGTGTGGATTTTTGGGTTAAGTCAATAGAAAAACGAAAATTATAATTCGAGCTCGTGCTGTGTTGCTGATACGAGAGGGAGGCGAAAAGTGAAAGTGTCAGTTGTATTTTTTTTAAACCTAAGTTAAGTAGCGGGGTTGCCACAAACATAAAATTTAACGGAAAGTAGGGGAGATACCAAACAAACATTTACAGGAATTTTGTAATGAGGCTCTTTTTCTTTGCAAAGTGAAATTGAAATAGAAGCTTGTATTCTTATTGACAATATTTTTTTTGTATAATTCGAATATTGTTTACCTGAAACATGTATTAAATTACAGAATTATTAAAAACCTAGGATTTGTTTTATATTTTGTTTATTATACAATAACGTACAGACACCTGACAGATAAGACGCTGTCACGTGTTTATTTTGTTACAACAAAAATGGCCATATTTTTCTTCTAAAAACTTTGCGGGATGAAAGGAATTGTGAGCAATTATTGCTCAGTTTGTAACGATGTCGACTTCATCGTTAATATCAACCTCCTTGCCATCAAATTCAACCTCATCGTTAGCGTTTATCTCTTCTCATTTCGTATTGGCATCTTCATTTCTTCATTTAAATTCAAATCATGTTCCAATTCCATTTCTAAATTTCATTATTCCATTAATTTCATTGTTTTATTTGTACTTTCACTTTTTCTCTGTATTTTGTCTCGAACGGACGTCTCCTGTTCACTTTTATTTCCTACTACCTATTTTCTGTGTTACTGTTTGTGTTCTTTTCCTTAAAATATATTACTTAACAACAAATTCTTCTATTACTTCATCTGCGCACTGTCCTAGAACCCTGCTAGCCGGCATCTAGAGGACAGACTGTAGCAAGTTTATACATCATTTCTACAGAACACCAACAAACTGTACATTTTAATTAAAAAGTAGGTAAGTACTTACGTGATGTTTTTTTTTCTACTGTGTATTGTCATGCGAATTTTTTTGTCAATTTATTATATTTGATATAATTTTTAAGGTTATAAATAATTTATGGACTCATTTGTCTGAAATAATTTTAATTAAATTTTACAATTAATATAGTTGATGGAATCAGACGTTACTTTGCAAAAATCCAATATTAATATATTTTTTCTTTTTTTATTTACGACTATACCCGCATTTGACCTCGATCTCGTCTGATGGTAAGCGACGATGAGGTCGACAATGGAGCATGCGGGTCCAGTAAATGCCTATTCACTCCCAAGGTTGTAGGTTTCGGGAAACACAGAAAAAAAAGTAAATCTCCATATGGTTGTTGGGAGGCAAAGGACTTTATCAGGGAGGTCGGCCGTCGCCTGAGAGAGAGGGGGGGCTGTGACCCCCGCTCCGTGTTGTTCTTGGTGCAGTGGTTGGCCGTGGCGATTCAGCGTGGCAATGCCACGAGCGTCATGGAGACCTTTGCGCCGGGGTCGACACGTGGCGGAATTTCTGACTAGGGCCGTCTTTCATAGTCGAAGTTTTGACTTTATTTACGAAGTTTTGTTTAATTTGACATTGTATTTTTAATAAATAAATGATAAAATTGCTGAAATATAAAAAAAAACTGCATATTACCTCCATATTTCAATAAATACAGTTTCAAATAGGTACGTTATAATTATTTCGATTTTATTAAATGTATAAATAGCTAAAGTGCACGCACGCGTCGGTAAACCAGTTAATTCTTTTTTATGTCCCTTTCCCGCTATTTACATAATCTACTATGTATTTAACAAAATCCGTTCCTAATAAAACCAAAATAAAACTTACAAAAGTAAAAAGTGAGTTCGTAAGAAGCCACTTTGCCCGCCGAAATGAATTTACTGTCTCAAAATTAGATAATAAAATGTATAAAAAGAAAGTTTAACTAATTCCAAAGTTATCTCCACAATCAAAAGTAATGGGGAAGGCAACTGTCAAAGTAAGCCTAAAGTTAATTGATTTACTACCAACAGATTTTGAACCCAACCACGCAATACTTAAGATTTACTTTCATTAGATGCAAGAAACAATGTTTGAAGATTTCTCCAGAGATTCGGCGATTTAGCTAATAATAAAATTTGTCGGAAAATTTGAAGGGTTTTCGTCTGGGACCGTGTCGTCGAAGATAAAGTTTATCTATTCAAATTTTTTCAAAAAGATAATACAAATGTACCGCTTTACCGGCGCATGTAAAGTGGCAATTTTAGAACATGTATAGACTGCCATTCTTGAAAGAAAGGTTTTCTCTTTGGAGCAAGTCTAACGATTTCGACTTACTCGATACGTAGTTTATGTTTTCGATTCGCCTGTTATTTTCTAGATCAATAATGACAAAAAAAGAAAAAGATGAATAATGGACATAATAAAATTAAAAAAACATTTAATCTACAAACTAAAGTAGATAATTCTATTATACAAAGCGGCAGAATGTTTTTGGAAGGTGGGCGGACTAGAGGTTGGGCTCTTTTACTTTTAAGAGCTGTGGGTGGGAGTTTTTTTTTAAATTTTTTTTTTTGCAGGATATCCTACAGCGATAAAAAAAATTACATAGTAAATGTTCTTTAAATATTTGTATGCCAATCCAATTCACTAATTCCATTAAGTTTTATTAAAATAACAGCCTAAGGATAGAAAGGAGAATAATATTAGGATAATATATAATATAATACATATAAGTGATATCTTGGTAAGTAATGTATGTATAGGTAGGTGTGCGTGTGTGTGTGTGTGTGTGTGTGTGTGTGTGTGTGTGTGTGTGTGTGTGTGTTGTGTGTGTGTATGTGTGTGTGACTGAGAGCATATAATCGATTAAGTGTGATCAAATCTGATCAGCTACTACAAGCCAATGCGTGAATATACCTTTAAAATTAAAATGGCCCCGCCATAGATTGCTGTTACTTTTAACAAGTAAATTAATGATAGATTAAACTATTAAACTAACTGAAGTTGATAAAAATATTATGTTGATACTAGCAGTTTTGAAATGGAAACAGTGGTAAAATAATACAGTTTGCAAGTTTAAAACAGATAAAATATGGCAACTTTCAAAGTTCCGTGGAAATACAGAATAGGATGCAGTAAAGGAGGACAAACTCGGCATGTTCTAGTGATAGTTGAAAACAAAATTTACCGCAACGATGTTTTGTTTCAAAGGGAAACTATTTTTACACCGCGCAGGAATAACCAAGGGTTTCACTTGAGAGATTTCAGAGAATATTCTTGTAAGAGTATGTTTACTATTTTCTTGTGGTCGTCTTTGATGAAATAAATTATGGTCCATCATGTTCCATCGGTTCCATTGACAATTTAAACATGATAAAATGACGATTTGTTAAGAGTAAATAGATACATAATTGGAAATGACTAGGACTCTTCGAGGGGATAGGATAGTACATTCTTGGAAGGTACATTCGGGGAATATGACATTTATGGATTATGGGACATAATGGATTGTTAGGACATTCTAGAAGTAGGATATAACAATTGTAGAGGTATGATTATTGTATTTAAGTTACTGTTAAGATACTAGACCAATTGTAACACATAATAATAAAAAATAAAATAAAAAGATTTATTCAGTAACAAAAAGGTACAAATAATTTTACAATTGTGGAGGCCCTCTTTTAAGTGTGACAACACCTGTGTCAGAGGGCCACGCTCTTCCATGCCTCTTTATTTGTGTACCTATTTACTATATTATAATAATAATAATAATAATAATAACGTGTGAGTGAGAGAGAGAGAGAGAGAGGGGGTGTGTGTGAGGGTGTATGTGTGTGTGCAAGAGAGATGTATGGTGTTCCATGCCAAAATGAGTGAGAGATGTTAAATGAAAAACTGCAAATATCTTGGGATCGGTGTAAACCACGTTCCATTTAAGGCAAAAGGGGAGAAATACTAGTATTTAAGGAGATTCTCGATCTCCTCATAGTTTAGTGTTTTTAGCCAATCAGAAAGACATTTTTTACAGTCGTAGTATTTTATTAAATAAATGTCCAATTCTTTATTGATGATATTGTATAGATGTGTAGCATGAAACACATGAAAAGCAATAAATGGTATGAGTATGAGTATACGATACTGTATCGTGTCAAGCATATGAATTCACAGTGTCATAGTTTTAACTGTATTGCTGTGCAAGTTTTGTAATAGTAAATAAAAAATAACGGATCTAGTCCCTAGAGTCTACTGGCCAAGGAAAGAAGTGATAAAAAAATGAAACCGCTACTGGGAAAGCCTGTCGAATGAGACTAAAGCTGATTGACGTTAAATCCCCAGGTTAACATGTCGATGTAAATTTTAATATAGTCAATTTACAGTCAGAGAAAAATGAACCGAATTTGTTCAAAGCTAGCGAATAAACAGTCGCTGCATTTTCCAAAAGCGGGTAACAGAATTTAATAGCTCGGAAGCACTAACCCCGACATGTAGTCTGGGAGCGTGTGTGGACACATAATGGATCTAATGGAAACGTACTCATGTATTTTTAACATCCTGTATTATTACAGAGAAGGCAAAGATAATAGTTTAAAATTTCCCTAGGCTGTTGAGAAATAAAGCTATGATAATATTAAATGAGGTTTGAGATGTGAATTAGTAGAACCAGTAGTAGAACCTAGTAGTAGATACCTACTTTAATCCTTCCTTCAGTTTCATCTTAATTGCTTGCTTTATTTTTATTTAATTTTTATTTTCTCTATTTTATACAATAATACCTACATACATACCTTCCTGTATTCTAATGTATAATTTTAAAAATTAAGTACCTTCTTTCGTTTCCTAATATTTTTCTTGTTTATTAATATTCTTTAATGGTATTTATAATAACTATTCAATCTATAATTACTAATATGAATTTGTGTTCCGGTAGTGTATCATTAGGAAGTGACCCTGGCACACAGGTGATGCCTGAACTTCAGTGCCGTATAAAAGCGCTACGGCAACAGGCTGAGGCAGTCCCCTTTTTCCGGTGCTGCACGCCACCTTCATCAAACTTAATTACCTTTGTTTATTTATTTTTATAATATATTTGTTTAATTTTATTTTTATTTTCCCTACCTAATTGTTTGTATGTATGCGCTAAAGGAAAGAAATTCTTTCTTTATTAGTTTACGAAAAAAGAGGATCATGAACAGATATTGCAAAGTGAACACCTAATAATTATATGATAGACGAGATAATTTCTGCGCTACAGTAAAAGTAGTAAATTGCAACTAAATAAGTACAAACTAAAATAAAAAACCTACTAGTTTAATTAGACAAATTTCCTCAAATGAAAACAATTATGTATTTGTAAATAAAAACAAAAGGTTTCCATTAGAACCAAACAATTTTGAAACAGACAATGACCCACCCAAACAAATTAACAAAATGGAAATTGACACAACTGAACTCAAAGCTAGTGAGCCCAATATCCATACGAGTATGTTGCAACCAAACGGGTCTAATGGAAACCTACTCGGGAATTTTAATTTAAGTTCCTGTGGCCACACTGAATGCTAATTACTCGACGGGTATTGAAACTAGGGTAATGTGTTTGAATAGAGCAATTGTTTCGAGGTAAATAGGGACTTTTGGTATGGAGTTAATGAAATTGCGCTAAATGGAAAATTTTGAAATGATTCTACTGCCTTCCACATAGCCTAAGAATTATATGTTAAATCGTTCAAATAAGTATATCGCGTAATCCAGTTTAATGCGAAATTTTTCGGAATTCAGGATAGTCGCTTTATAGATAGAGGTGGCCCCATTTTGGATTCCTATCCTAAGCTGCAGCACTGGCCCCATTAAAACCAATAACCGAAAATTTAAAATTTTCCGCGAAAAGCCGGATAGGTATAATATTGTATTTGATATAAAAGAAGAATTTGAAATGAATTTATCCGAGTGGGTATAGATAGACATATATAACAACCAATGTCACACATCATTTTCTGACAAACATGATGGCAATCTTTGCCCAAAGCACAGATGTTCGCTAGAGCAGCAGCGGTTCCTGGAAGTTGCTCTCAAAGAGTTTGTGTATCATTTTGTGGGTAGTCATTAATACCATGTATGATACAAGTAATCCTAGTACAGACCTTGTTACAACTTAATTTTCCCATCAAATGTCTACTGCTATTCGTCCACTTACAACATGTTTCAAAACTATACGAGCGTTATGTAATCAGTCCTTTATTTGTTTAAAAGTGTGTACTTACGTAACACTGTTTGCAGGATTACCCTGCGTTGATCCTTTGAGTGCAATTGTATTTTCCTCTCTCTTATTTATTTGTTTACTTACCATCGACAAATAGATATTTCCTTTGTTTTCAGTTCCAACGTTATTCGTAGAATGGAATTTCAAATTCCCTGTTAGTATTTTTAAATCCGGATTTGACCTCAATCACTGATAGATCATTTTTTTTGAACTATGGAAAGGGGGCTTAATCGTCGTAATAAAGTGATCGTGCAAGTTAGATATTGGGCGAAGTCAGAACGAGGATGAGTAACCACTGTGGCACATTTCACCAGATCGCCACAGTGAGAATAAGAATAAGAATAGTTTATTTGTGCGGTAAGATTACAATGGAGTAGGAACTTAAGCATATGTTACATTAAACTAAATAAAATTAGTGAGCAACCAGTTATCCCACTATAAAATTACAAAAAATATCGACATCGAATTAAAAGAATCGATATTCAATAAAAGATTAAAGATGTATCTTCTTAACAAATGTTTCTATTCACTGCAGGAGTTTTTTGATGATAAAACCAATACTTAACTATAAAATCAATTATGTATTACTTATAATGACATTTAATTCAATTTATCTCGTTAGCATTTATTACTATTATAAAATATTATAATCTCTTATTTAATATTGCGGTGCCCTACTCAGGGTTTCATGTATGACCAGATAATATACATTTTTAAGACCAATTGTAACACATGAAAACCAATAAATGGTATGTGTATGAGTACTATAGGCGCTGACCTCCGAACTAGGAAGTTCCTGTATCTCGGAGGACAGATCTCTTCTTTGACCAGTGACAAGTGACTCAGAGAGCAGTTAAACAGTCGGTTCCGGTTGTCGTTCGACAGCAACAGTCTTTAACCTATGTCAGATGCCTACGGGCGGCCTGAATAACTAACAATACGTTACTACTGACAATACCATACGATGATACGACACAAATAATCTGGTGAATGGAACAACTCGATATTATCACACGATATTATTACTCCATTGTGAAACAAAATAAAGACCATTTATGATGGACTGGATATAAATCATAATGTTATGTATTCTGTAAAATTCAGATAATATTTCAGTTTGTACAGGGTAACAAAAACGCCCTATAGAAAGAGCCGAAGGGGGGGTGTTTAGTTTCTATAACGGATCAACTATCACTGTGGGACCAACTCTGAAATCGCAATTTTTTTAAACTATTCCATACAAATAAATGTTCCATAATATGTTTATATTATATTGACTATATTTAAAAAATATATATTAGAAGTTTCTATACGTACACGACGTTTACCATACGTACACGTCCATACGTACAATACGTACACGACCGAAATGTATGAAACAGTTGACTTTATTGCGCGATTTCAGAGTTAGTCCTACAGTGAAAGTTATGGATAAAACCTTCAATTTCGGCTCTTTATGGGGCTTTGGTTACATCCTGTATACCTTGATAAACTGGGCTTTTACCTTTAATACTAATTGAGGTAAAATCCTTTCAATGCTTTATGTCGATATTTTAAAAGCCTGTAATTTTATACGTTACAGCTTTATAATTTAATACTTTACGTTGTTAAGTATAGATTAATCAAAAATCTACAGTTTCAGGTATTTAGATATTTACTGTGAAATAATTAGAAGCACCAACAATGACCAATATACAATTTCAGAGATAGTAAACTAATTGCTATGATTTTTATTATTGTAGGATAGCAGAATGATCAAAAGGGACGACGGGGGATAGGTCACTATCTTATCTTATGATAGGAGGCCGGGAATAACCCCATCGGCACTTCGAGGCTTGAGGATCTTTTGTGCCTACCCCATTTTACACACTGGTCATCTCAGTGTGCAGGTTTCCTCGCGATGTTTTCCTTCACCGTTAGAGCAGTCGGTAAATGTACGTAAGTCTTCGAAAAATACGAAAAACTCATTGGTACATGGCACTGCAAGGTTTCGAACCCGGACCTCCCGCATGGGAGTGTGGTGTCCTAGCCACTGTGCCACCGACGCTCTTATAGGTCACTATAATGTTACCTATTATCTTTATTCTTCTAAGTCGTAATCCTCATTGCTGAGGGTCGTGATCATTCTAAGGAATTAATCACACAGAACGACTCTCATGGCAGATTTAATGGGCTGGTTTGCCATTGCCTTCCCCATTTCACACACTGGTCATCTCAGTGTGCAGGTTTCCTCGCGATGTTTTCCTTCACCGTTAGAGCAGTCGGTAAATGTACGTAAGTCTTTCGAAAAAATGTTATACACGTCTAGATCTCACTCTTTATTGTTCTAAAAGACCTAGGTATTTATCAGCTTGACAACAGCCAGGTTTTGAACACAAAATAAAAAGAAAGAAGTTCGCACAATTAAATAACGATCTGACAACGTGTCTCAATTCCTTTCACTTTACACAAATCCCGTAACACTCGCCTTATTCTCCTACACGCTGGACTAATTTGAAAATTCAAATTAAATTTCCAAACTGAAATTAACAAGCGCTCCTGCAACAGTATGGCGGCGACATCAATGAGCATCTACTTTCCTTCCGACTTCATCTACTCCCCTTCCGACTTCGTATACTTTCCTTCCGAGTTGTCCCAACTTTGTTACGAACTCGTATTCGGGGCTTAATATGTAAAGTGTCACCAGGAGCAGATTAGCGACATTTCTTGACAATGGAATTTGCGCTTGGTTGCGTTCTGGAACTTCCAGACCGGGTCTATTGAGATTGTTAGTATTGTTAAGTCTGGATTAATTGTCGGCAACGTGTATTTAAGGGTACAATACGTTTTAGCAGACAATTACTGCCTTGTTTTGTCTATGATGAATAGGTGTCTTGGTGATACAATAAGGGCCACAGTTAATTCTATTGATATTCAAATGTATAAACTAAAGGGAACACAAGGGAATAAACGCGTTCCTTGCCGACGCAGTGCACTAGCACTGGAAATGCATAAGCACAGTGCTGTTCTTCACACACTCACAAATATTATGCGACCGTCGACGGTCTGTCAGTTTTTTTTTTTTTTTTATGTACTTCTAAACCCGCATTTGACCTCGATCTCGCCTGATGGTAAGCGACGATGAGGTCGACGATGGTGCATGCGGGTCCAGTAAATGCCTATTCACTCTGGCCTTGAAGATCCCAAGGTTGTAGGTTTCGGGAAATACAGACGCCGGCAGGCTGTTCCATTCCTTAGCCGTTCGCATAATGAACGAAGAAGCAAATCGCTTCGTGCGAGCAGATGGGATATCAACAACATAAGGATGGAACCCCTCCCCGCGCCTAGTAGTCCGAAGGCGGAATGGAGATGCTGGAATTAGGTCGTGCAATTCCGATGCGCACTCTCCGAAATGTATCCTATAAAATACCGATAGACAGGCAACCTTGCGCCGATGTTCCAGACTTTGCAGTCTAGCTTCCACCAGCGATTCGTCACCTATAAGGCGCTTAGCGCGTTTCTCCACTGAGTCAAGAGCAGCCAGTTGGTACTTAGCTGAGCCATCCCACAGGTGGCAGCAGTACTCCATGCACGACCGGACTTCAGCTTGGTAAAGGTTTAAAAGCTGTCCCGGCGTGAAGTACCGCCTAACCTTACTCAGGATGCCCAATTTTTTGGCTGCGGTCTTAGCTTTTGACTCAGTGTTCTTAACAAACCTATATTGGTTTTTGTTACACTGTGAATGTAATTTTTTTGAATGAAATTATGTAAATTTTCAATAAATAAAATAATAATAATAAACTTCCGATAAATGTGTTTACATTTTTTGTTTGTGAGAGAACTACATGGTCTACAATATCGCGATATATTTGTTATTCAAGGTAAAACCTCGTAGATCTTGAGTCCAGGGCACGCATTTACATATGATGTAGTACTTTATAAATATTTCATGGTTTATTCAAATTTTTGCAACTCCAATTCGCGTAGTGTTGACTGCGTAAGATACATCAAAGTGTTTTATTTACTTGTTTATTTATTTTTTCTAAGAAATCTTTGAGTAAATACATTTATGAATCTTGTTAAGTAAGTAGTTACTTGTAAATAGAGAGGGTGAATTGAGGACACGATATAAAGGTAAAGGAAAAATCTCCTATGGAAAATAACGCCGTGTCGTTTCAAGGTTGACTCATCGCGCACCATTGATTTAAATAAATACCTTTCCACACGTATATCACACAATGTTTTTTTCATAACACCTGGCAAGTAAATCCAACAAGTCCCGCAACACGACTCGTGACATGATTTTGCAACAATAAAATAACTTTTAACTTTTCATGTCAAAATCTTAGCTTAAATATAAAATACTCGTACAGCTTAAAAAAAGAATAAAACTAACCATCAGCAGCCTACTAATGTCCCCACTGTTAGGGCACAGGCCTCCCCTTGCACAAGGGGGTATGGGCCATGAGCCACCGAGCGGGTCCAGTGCTGATTAGTGGATTTCGCTCGCCTTTGGACTTTTTTTATTTCCTTAGACATGCAGATTTCCTCACGATGTTTTCCTTCACCGTTAGAGCAGTCGGTAAATGTACATAAGTCTTCGATAAAATCCGGAAAACTCATTGGTACATGACATGGTTTCGAACCCGGACCTCCCGCATGGGAGTCCGGTGTATTAGCCACTAGGCCACCGACGCTCTAATAATAATAAGAATAAGAATAGTTTATTTGTGCGGTAAGATTACAATGGAGTAGTAACTTAAGCATATGTTACATTAAACTAAATAAAATTAGTGAGCAACCAGTTATCCGACGAAACTAATAACAATTTTAAAAGAACGGAACGGAATCAGAATCAAAATCAGAATATTGTATAGTTCGATGTCATTTTGCGTTCCGTTTCAGTGCCGGTACTAGTTCCAAAAAAATAAAACACTAGTGTGAAATGATCAACATTTGATCGACTATGCATGCACTGAAAGAATTTGTGAACAGGTGTGTTGAAAAATATAATTTAAACTTAAAATATGCACAGCATTTTCTCGGCAACTGTAAAATGCTCTCTATTTAATTGCATTTTTCCCTCTATAAGCTTGCTTTCTAGTTTAAATACTAACCGTCCATCTTCGTGGCTTTATTGTGATACCGACTATGAAACATTGTAACCCATTAAAAAGTACATAAAACATTTTTATTGTGAAAGGTAACATAATAGTAAGAAATTGTGTTGTTTAAGTATTACACTACACAATTCTACAGCTAAATCAGATATAAGGGAAAATAATGTACCAACAGATGACGCCTGCAATTGTCATTGGAATTATAATATGTCAAAATTGCAGTCGTACATAATAATATAACAAACAGCAAAAGCCTTTTATACCCTGATCAGCAATTTAAAAACCTGTCAAGAGAACGTCATTAGTACTGTTTGGTATCTCCCCTACTTTCGGTTAAATTTTATGTTTGTGGCAACCCCGCTACTTAACTTAGGTTTAAAAAAAAATACAACTGTCACTTTCACTCTCGCTTCCCTCTCGTCCTAGCGACACAGCACGAGCTCACATTTTGAATTTCTATTAACTTAACCTAAAAATCCACACACCTTGGTCCCTATTTTCATCCCTAACCGGTCCTACCCCTGAATCGATTCGTTTCCCTCCCAAATTCCACGAAAAGTTATATTTTGATGTGTCAGTGGTTCCAGCCTGCTCCTCGTCAGGTGAGTACCTAGCATACCCCTAAGTTATTACAACCCCCTGCAAATTGAAGGGAAAACTGTCGCCTAACAATATTAAAAAGGAAGAACCAAAATTCGCAGGGTTTGCTCTGAACCCACCCCCCAATCGCGGCCGATCCCAAGCTCTATGCTCTAGGGTGAACACAATTCCGGAACAAGTACTTTTACTTGTATGGTGTGTTATTATGAAGTTCGCTGCGAAAAAAATAAAAATTTAAGAAACCTCCGACTTACCATTTTGGAAATTCCCTTTCTTTTACTTGGTCATCTTCAGATCCTAGATTCCGGATTTGGAAGTGGCACCATGATAATAAATATGACAGAGAAAAAACTGTAATAACAACAACTGTAATAAATATGACAGAGAAAAAAATTGAGACCCATATATGACTGACCTTATGTAAATAGGGTTATTATAAAATAAATGACTACTTAAATGATAAAGAGGCTTGGTCCTAAATTCAGCTCCAGCTCTGCACATTGTGTACATATATGATTGTATTCATAATTATTATAAGATATATTTATTTCAAAAGATGTGCTGCTGAAAGTTTCTTGCGCCGCTTCTTTCCTTTCAGCTATAGCACCTTACGAAGCGGTGGTAGAGTAAAAAATAATGACGTTGTAAAAATGTACTATAAGGTACTTACTTACAATAGATTTGATTGATTTGATTTGAGTTCAAACTCGAACCACCTAACTATTACCGTTCCAAAAATTCCATCTGTCATCAAACATACTCCAAGATTTTAGAAACCCCTGATCCAATTTATATAAGACATGGCTAAGAACACTTGACAAACATCTCTGTTAAAAATAAAATAATTCACGGTCAATTCGGATCACCGATTGTTGAGTTATAATGTCACGCGTCAAACTTAGAAATCGGTCGGAGGTTATAAATAGATTTTGATCTAAGAAATCAAAGTAAGTACTCGTCTGTATAGCGAAAAAGCTTTAAAACAAAACGAATTTCCTAATGAAAAACGACGAAAGCAAATTAACTACCGAAATGGGTCGAAAGTAGCTGAGAGCTTAAAAGCTCGTGTTATTTTGAAGGGCACTGGTATAATCACCTTTTAAAAGTTTGACACGTGATTCAGATTGGGAGAAAAAATAACCTTTTTGTGTTTTATTCCTGTAAAAATGTGGGTGCAGGAAATTGTTTATTTCTGGCCGTTTGATTTAACACATTCACAGTCCAATGCCTTCACGCTGGGGACCCTAAGTACCTATCCAAGGAGTACATGTCTCCTTTGTTGGGTCCCATAACAATAGATTTAGATAAGTTAGTCTTGTGAAGTTGTCGAACAATATTGTATGGAGACTGTGAACGTGTTAAAAAGTTCAGACAGATGGGTTAGTAGCGGATCGGTCGGCAATTTTGAGAGAAAAAGTAAGATATTCTATGTCATTAAGTATTTTTTTACATAACTAATATTAAAGTTTAACAACTCCTAGCTATGCTAACTGAAATTACATTCTATTTAAGTTAAAATAACTATTCTAAGTTATTGACAATGTTAAGAAGATTAATTAGTAGTCTAGATATTTATTTTTCTTCTACAAACTAAACTTTGCTACCCGCGATCCTTCATAATATTATGATACTCGGAAAAAAACGGGATTCGAAAACTTTTAACTTAGGGAAAAAAAGAAGTTTCCATTTACCCTTGATTGCCTTGTAGGTTTTATGATGTTTAACCAACGGTACGTTTGTTACAAATATCAGAAATTAGCAATGTTTCGGTTTGAAGCGCTCTGACCTATCAAACAGTCAGCATAATTACTAACATTGAGGCTCTTCATCTAAGTCCTCAAGGTTGTCAGCGTATCTGAAACCCTCTATTGTGAGGTGAGACAGATGTCTATAACATCTGATGTCTGTAAAAAGTAATAGTGAAAGTAAATATACCAGCGCAGTGTTTAAGTGGAAATAAAAATGTATCGAGCGAGACACGTTCCTCTATGGATGTATTCCTGATATCCCACACACAGGGAAACCTAGTTGGGAGTCCGGCAGCCAGACATTTTGAGCCCGTGCTAAAAACGTGCTTTTTAAAAGTTAGGTACCCACCAAGTTGAAATATTAAAATTGTTCACAAGAAACTACGTTTTACCAAGTTGCAACGACGACGTAAACCATTTACAACTTTCTCGCTTGCACCAAAGGTCATTTAAGTTGTTAATTGGATTTTTTGTCGTCTGTCTCTTACACTCCTTGCAAATTACTTTGTGTATTTGCTTAAATACATTCTTATGATGAATTTTACGGTTATTTATTTTGATACAAACATAACTTATACTACCTATTTGATGAAAATACGCCGCAGAATCTGTTGTACGATCTGATATTTAAGTATTATTTCACTAAATCAGGTAAGTAAACTATAAGTAACTATTAATGTTTTACCATGTTATCTAAAATATACAACCTTGGAATATTTAACTTCGGAGTGTTTATGACTGCGTTAAGCACATATCGTGCTATCTTAGGTATCGGTTTAGCTTTCCATCAGGTTACTTTTTATGGCAAATGTAATCTTAAGAAAGAAACGAATATACCATTTCTTACTGTATTTGCAAAGGTAATCAATCCCTTTTGCGTTTTTAATATGTTATAATAATAATTGACTTTTTCAAGAAGTTTAATTAAGTATAATATTTATGTCACTGATTAAACTCGATGATAATTTTATAACATCATTATGAATTTTTAAAAGACGTACTGTATACTATATCCTCTTGTTCCGACCAAATATTAGGTCCTTACATATGAAATTGGCGTTTTGTATGGGAGGAATATAAAGTCGTTTTTTTTGTAAAATATATTTAATTAATCAAAGTATGCACCATTGTTATCTATGCACTTTTGCCATCTCATAGGTAGTTCATTGATCCCTTTACTAAAAAAACCATGGGGGCGAGAATCAATAAACTCTCTGAAGGCAGTTTGGACTGCCACATCGGAATTTAATTTTTTTCCTTGTAAGAATTATAAACTCAAATGTACCAGCTATATGGATTTATAAATTTGAATTTGGAATTCTTAACCAAAGAGGAGATATTTCAGATCAAATTGGCATGTACGACAAAACGCCAATTTCATATGCAAGGACCTAATACTAGTACAATGCCTACAAGATTAATACTATACCTATAGATTAATTATGTAGATAGATACCAAAATTGTGCATATTACCTATCTTTTTTTCCCTTAGCAATGTTTCACCCACTGCTGGGGAAAGGGCTTCCCAAGTACCTTCTGTTAAAATAATAAATAAATTATTTCACCATTTCACATTTACCAATATATAAGGCTATCATTGGAGACAATTTTATCTTGGTAATATTTTAGCGTCACCCTGGTATAAGGGGACTACAGCTTATAAAACGAACACAATAGCATTAAGTACAAAGCCTCATATATCACCAGAGTTCAGACTAGCGCATCGGGCGGAAAATGTGGTTTCACTACCGTCGCCAGCGCTCTGACCACGCTGTCATCGGGTTTTTACTCTATGTATTATTATGGTCGGATCAACCTATGAAGAAGTAAATCCCGCCCCGATAGTAGTAAGTATCATACAAGTATCATGTTCGTTATAGAAGGATCGCGGTGTCGACTTACCACTTAAAATCGAGTGATTAAGGGGTGATGGGCAAAGCGGAAGGTTAGATATAATTATTTCTTCAAATTTTCAAGCCGATCAGAAAAATATTATTATTATTGACCACTTTAATGCACAAAAATAGTACATGAGGCGAGCTTAATGCCATGCGGCATTTAAAATACAGTAACATACCCTTGTAATCATCATAAAATGATCGGTGTTTGTGATATATCTGGAAATTCATTACCTACATTAGGTTCCTACTCAAGATAATGATAAAAAAAAGTGTTCAAATAAGTATCTATCTATATTGTTATATCCGTGTCGGGAGCAGTGACCTGTGAGTCCGTTTCAATTTTTACCCAAATGTACTTTATGTTGTTTCCACCTTGGCGGTCGCGGTGGTGGGTGCTTGTTTCCTCCATAGATCAACCCGTTGCGGTTACCTAACTCTTCTGACCATTACAAATAAGGGTGAAAGTTGAACTATTAAACCTAACCTCGCCACGACTCTGTGGTCACTTAAATTTCGTGCGGTGTACTTTATCACATGAAATCGCATTTAACCCATACCTAATTACATACCTAATTCTCTTACTCTTCAAACCGAAATATAGCAATGCAAGAATAGCTGCTTTGCGGCAGAAATAGGTAAAAGGGCGGCACCATGCCAGGCATGATCGCGGGAAAGAGAGACGCTCTCGGCGCAAATGGCTGACGCAGCATGGGATCGCAAGCGATTTTGCCTACTGAACCTCCAAACTTCAATTTGAAGATGGCACCCGATGATGATGATCATCCCAGGCTGACTCTGCACAGAGTTATACTCATACCACCTACAATGTTTTGCTAGGTATCTAGGTATTTCATTTAAAAAAAATCGTCATTAACCTTTTATCGGGTCCCATTAGTTCAGACAAAAAAATATATTTAAATATGATATCATCCATATTTTTACCAGAGGAATATATCCCTATTAACAATTTTAAAAATAAATAATCAAATTGTTCCCAAAAATGTGGTTGTTTTATGCCCTATGCCTGTTAGTGTAATTGTATAGCTGTATATATATGTTTCCATTATTACCTATGTAAAGGAAACTGCATACTAGCAGTACTTGCGTACGCGCTAAGCGCCTTATAGGTGACGAATCGCTAGTGGAAGCTAGACTGCAAAGTCTGGAACATCGGCGCAAGGTTGCCTGTCTATCGGAATTTTATAGGATACATTTCGGAGAGTGCGCATCGGAATTGCACGACCTAATTCCAGCATCTCCATTCCGCCTTCGGACTACCAGACGCGGGGAGGGGTTCCATCCTTATGTTGTTGATATCCCATCTGTTCGTACGAAGCGATTTGCTTATTCGTTCATTATGCTAAGGAATGGTACAGCCTGCCGGCGTCTGTATTTCCCGAAACTTACAACCTTGGGATCTTCAAGGCCAGAGTGAATAGGCATTTAATGGACCCGCATGCTCCATCGTCGACCTCATCGTCGCTTACCATCAGGCGAGATCGAGGTCAAATGCGGGTTTAGTAGTACATAAAAAAACAACTTTGAACTACTCCTTAGAGATTAATTAGCGATGGCACATGAGATTATTAGGTTTGTTTAAATAACATCTGCCGTAATGACTTGAATGTGGTTATTGAAATATTATGGTTATTTATGTGGTTGGTGAAACGTACTATGCCTGATAAAGGGTTAAAGACAGAATTTGACTAAAGAGGTGACATAAAATCATTAATAAAACAAGTTGTTGAAGCAAGGTAACATAAGTTATTATAACTCATGTTAACTTTGAGCGCAGTTCAGGCTGCGGTTTTTGATGAGAACTAGCGTGTGAGTAGTTTAACTGTGGTTTGTTAACTAAAGTTTACGGGTGCTTTCTGAAACTTAATTTGCGTTTAGCGTGGTTAGACGTAGAGTTATTGTTTATTAAATTCTTATCCTCGACGTTACGGGTTGCAGTCATCGACATGATAAGCAAATTATACCCTGACCAGGAATATAAAAACCCTGTCAAGAAGGCGCAATTTGTACTTTATAGTCTGTGTTATGGAATTCGCTGTGAAAAAAAAGTTCCATTTAGGTAATTAGTAGTAATTACGCAATATAGCGAGGGTTTTTATATTCCTGATCACGGTATAAATCAATCAGTCCCATAGCAACGGTTTACTGCAGATCGATTCCACTAAATACAACGTAACTAAATAGAATCTAAACTGCCACGTTATGACGTGTTTCGTATGCTACTCCATCCAATTTCAGTTAAGTTCGGATCGTTGACACGATCGATCGAACAGTAACGTATTTGTGCATTCTAATAAAACGTTTAGTTTATACTGAATCGCAGTTGAACAGTAACAAAACGCTTAAACTGTCACATATAACGATCGAACATAAGTTCTTCCCGAGGTAGGTACTTTTGCCCAATCGATAAAAATAAAAAATTATTGATGCAGACAGTATCTTTTACATTTTCTCAGATTTCCCTGGCTCCCACACTAGGATACCCTGTGTTGTAGGGGCCATACATCGAAAGGTGGCAGTGGTAGAGTTATGCGTCAGCAGAATGCGATTTGGTGACCAAATAGAATTTGAACGAAAACTACATTGAAATTGGATAGTAATAGAACCACAAACGTTGTAATTTAGGCGAATTGGGTCCCTGATATTATTTTTTGCTATTTAGGAGTAGGCCCTATAGCAAAAGTTGTTCAGTTATGGATACTGAATCCCATCTTTTGGGACTTTAGGGTTGTTTTTGTTACAACCTGTTTAATACACTCTGTGGAACCCTTCTGTCGCTATAAGTTTTTGCTAAGATTCCTTGACATTCATATGAATGTGTCAAATAAGTTAAAGTGGATGAAGAGGTTCCTTCATCATCATCATCATCAGCCTATTAATGTCCCCACTGTTGGGGCACAGGCCTCCCTTTGTACGATACGATAGTACGATTGTACCTTGTATGATACACCAAGCGGGCCCAATGCTCATTGGTGGATTTCACACGCCTTCGGAAATTTTTCATTTCCTCAGACATGCAGGTTTCCTGTTTTCCTTCACCGTTAGAGCAAATAGAGTCAACCGTTAGAGTCAATGATGACGTCACAGCGCTAGTGACGTCTTATCTTATCTTATGATAGGGGGCCGGGAATAACCCCAGCGGCACTTCGACCCTTGATGATCTTTTGTGCCTACCCCATTTCACACACTGGTCATCTCAGTGTGTAGGTTTCCTCACGATATTTTCCTTCACCGTTAGAGCAGTCGGTAAATGTACGTAAGTCTTCGAATAAATCCGAAAACCTTTTTGGTACATGGCATTGTTTCGAACCCGGACCTCCCGCACGGGACTCCGGCGTTCTAGCCACTAGGCCACCGGCGTTCTCACTAGGCCACAGGAGGTCTTACAAGAGGTTTCTTAATCCTTTACAAATAAACAACCACAGATATAAAGTAGTTCAAATGTACCAAATTACTCATGTATTGATCTTCCAAAGAATGACCTTGACCCTGACCTTGAAAAATAAGAAATAACAATCTTCCTTTTTAGTTATAAATACTTTTTTGTCTACACTTGTCGGATGTACAATTATACTCTCGAAAAACAAGAGAACGCCGGAACAAATAAGTGCTTACCTAAGTTAAAAAAAATCTTAACTGTTTATATATATATATATATATATATATATATATATATATATATATATATATATATATATATATATATATATATATATATATATATATATATAAACAGTTAACCAACGTCGAGATTATGGGAGAGTCGTATGCATCAGGAATGCCTAGTGCCTTGCACCAAGTGCAATTGGAGGTTAAGTTGCCGAATTCATACCATCTGTAGTATTTCACTCCAATTTCACTGTCTTATATAACGTTCACTTATCACGGACGATTTTTAGGTAAAATACACGATTTTTACGAAAAAATGACGACTGTAGACCGTTTTTAAACAATAAAATAGGACGAACACGTCATGACAGCATGAACGCTCAACATAACCTCCTTCTATAATCTCTTTCACATAGGAAGGCACGGCTGAAGTATATCACTTGTAAGTCATAACAACAAATTAGTAATATGCCACAACATCATTCGGTAAAATCGTTACCGAATAACGATCATAAAATCGATAAAATACAACAACAAACCCGGTGTTTTATCTAGGTAGGTATTTATTAACCATCATATCAATTTCCAAGTTGGGCTATGATAATTTCAGAAACCAGATCACTGCAAATATTAACCAAGTAGGTAATACGAATAAAATCAACGAACATTCGATACGAATCAACAAACAAAATCAACAAGAAGAGCGTCAGTGGCCTAGTGGCTGGGACACCGGACTTCCATGCTACATGGTACTGCACGGTTTCGAACCCGGACCTCCCTCCGGGTTCGAAACCTTGCAGTGCCATGTACCAATGAGTTTTTCGTATTTTTCGAAGATTTACGTACATTTACCGACTGCTCTAACGGTGAAGGAAAACATCGTGAGGAAACCTGCAAGTCTTAGATTACCAGTTTAGTTTATAATCTTTATTACACACACACACACACACAGACAAAATACAAAACAACTTAATTAACGAAAAAATAAAATATGTACAAAAGGTATAGATAAATTAAAAAGGCACGCTACTGTGATCTCCAAATACGAGTATAAGAAGAAATCTTGGTTTGTTCATTTTTCTGAGATGGAAATTAGAAACTATCGCACTTTTGTCTCCAATCGTTCTCTAAATAGCTGATAATTTTATAGCTGATAGCTTTACACTAACACCATTGGCACACTGCAGGGATTTTGAATTTGAATCTGACCCAAATCATAGAAGCTCCAGGCTGGAGCGCACTTAGCGCTCGCCCCAAAAACCCCGGTGAAGCTGTAAAGGTCATTAGGACTAACAGCAATTATCAGTACGAAAAAAAATAATCATAGAAGCCTAGAAAACCGAAAAATAATCCTAATCATCCCTTCTATGGGTTTATTTATTTAGACTTTATTGTACAACAATAGACTTAATAAAACAATTAAAATGAGACATTATACAAAGGGTTGGGTTGGGTTGTGTGCTTAAGGCGTAAATAATACGAGTAAGTACATACTTACCTAACCTAGAGAGGAAATTATACTTATATCGGCCTTAAAAGGACTTGGGAAAACCAGGAGGTAGATGAATTGGTAAAGTAGTCATTCAGGGAAGTTCACCATTTGGGAAAGGGGACCGATGGTAACTTAAGGAAGTTGAATAGAATAGAATTATTTATTCCATACTACACAATTTTAAATATCTATGTCAAAATGCATGTCTTATTTGTAGAATGATCGTCAAATGAGTAAATTAGTTTAAAATAATGTCATAAAGCATTTGCTTAATAAAATAATGCAATAACTCATTAACATAAATTGGTAGGTAACTACGTAAGTACCTATACATAATGTTATTAATCGTGTAAACCATTTAAATGACAAGTAAATAATTTAACAACATAGGTTGCCTGGAAGAGATCGCTCTTAGCCATAAGGCCGCCTAAATTGTACTTCACTATTTCCTTTTCTATTTTTTGTTTAGTTGTTTTCTATTTGTGCAATAAAGTGTATTTTACCACAACATTAATTAAAGATATTAATATAGGCGGCTAAAGTATTCTGGGAAACCATAGAGTCTGCGGCATCGGACAGAGCGCGGTGGAAGAATATTGTCCCAGCCCTATGCACCACTAGGTGTTCTAGGACCTGAAGAAGAAGAATTCATCATCATCAGCAGCCTATTCTAGTCCACTGCTGGACATAGGCCTCTCCCAGGGCGCGCCATTGAGCCCGATCTTCGGCTCTTCTCATCCAGTCGCTGCCAGCCACCTTGCGCAGATCGTCGCTCCATCTAGCAGGGACGCCCGTCCCACACTACGTTTGCCCAAACGCGGTCTCCACTCCAGAACTCGTCTACCCCAGCGGTTGTCGGTTCTGCGACAGATGTGACCGGCCCACTGCCACTTCAGCTCGCTAATCTTATGAGCTATGTCGATAACTTTTGTTCTATGCCGGATCTCCTCATTTCGGATTCGATCCAGCAGAGATACTCCGAGCATAGCTCTTTCCATAGCAGCTATGGAAGAAGAATTAAAGATATTAAATTCAAAATTTCACGTCCTTAAATTCTTTAACTGAATAAAATTCATAATTCAATAAAAGGTTTTTCAATCGGCGATTAAAAGTTTCGTCATATAATATCAAATCAAGTGCTCGAAAATGAACTTTCGAAATTCAGAGGGGCAGGGGGAGCTTCCAAGCCCCCCGGCTCCGACCTGGCTGACATGATTTGACTCGCATTTGAGTTATAATGACGCTTCAATAAATATTGCCAACTAATAAAGATCTTCGTTTCCATTGAAACAACTTTTCAAATAGAACTACATTTCCGAGAAGCCTATTATGCGGAAACACATTAATTCTCATTGATGTCGATCTGTCGGGGTCAAAGGAGATTAACCGAAATACCCAATGTATGGTCAGCATCAGAAGTAGATGAGCAGTTCAGGTGACTATGTACACTAATTGAAAGTGTTGCGGTAGAAATAACGACGTCACATAGCAGCTGATGATTTATTGAAATAAAATGGAGTAATTATACCTAATAATTAAACAGTTACTGCTACAACCTGTCCTCTAGGTGCCGGCTAGCAGGGTTCAATTGAACTTGGTAATAGATATTATATTTTTAAGGAACAGAACAACACAGAAAATAGTAAATGTAGAAAATAGGTAGTAGTAGGAGACAAAAATAAAACGAAGAAACGTCCGTTCAGGACAAAATACAGAGAGAAAGGTGAAGACAATGAAATTAATGGAATAATGGAATTTAGAAATGGAATGGGAATATGATTTGAATTTTGAAAATATAGATGAAGAAATGAAGATGCCAACACGAAATGAGGTGAGATAAACGCTAACAATGAGGCTGAAATTGATGGCAAGGAGGTTGATATGGACGATGAAGTCGACATCGTTACAACGAGATCTCATCACAGACTAAATTATCTAAAATAACGGAACCTATGTCATGACATTCTAAATATGCGGAATATTGGTTATTTATGAAAAGGACTTAACGTGATTTTCATTGTCTTTCTGATGTCTGTACCATAAATATACAGATAGCATTCAATGTTACCAGTAGAAGTGTTCAAATAGTTTTGTTATTCTGCATCCAAAGCCTCCAATATTATGGAATGCTGTTTATTATTATGTTGTCTGATAAATCGTTAAATGGTATCTATGGGCATGCATCATTAGTAGTCAAAAGAAACTTAATATTTAAGTAATACCACCTTATTGACCTTATTCCCTAGGAATATAGTAATACATCCAATTTTATACGAGCATGAGACTAAGGACCGTGTCGTGCCAGCCATAAAGAATAGCACCACCCCAACTCTTCCCGTGAATTTCGTACGAGGCGACTAAGAGATTTTGTGGATACTATTCCACACCAAGTAGACGGCGATAGGCTCGCCACCTGTCACGTCTGTCCACCAAATCTTACGGCGAAAAGTGGGAACTACCTGTCGGTGGATCCTCAGTCTACCCCTTCAAGGATTATGGACACAAAATATCTATATATTTTGTGTTGTAGACGTGAGTTAAGAGACTAATAAAAGAACATTCTGAAGTTTGGATTGTCTAGAAATAATTGACATTTGAGTGTTTAGATAATAATTGACATGTAGGATGCTGTCAATAATTTGAACACTTTGCTATGTAGACGTTAATGACAACATAGAATGCTTACATTTATTTGGACACTTGAACTGCTCACCTACTTCTGGTGCTGACAGTACTGGCCATTAGTGAAATAAAGCCTTTTTAGTGATGAGCTAATATGGTTTTGTTCTTAGAAAGGTCTCTCTGAAAAACCGGACACGAATCATGTCCCGTACCTCCTTGTGCAACGTAACTGTCCCAAAGGGCGTTTTCACATTGAACGATAACGACAATGTTACGTCATTCCACTGGTGAAGTGTCACATTACTCCACTGGTGAAGTGTACGTCACTCCACAGGCGGAGTGTTACGTAACTCCACTGAAGAAGTGTCACGCCACCAACGAAGTACAATATGAACCTACCGTAAAAAACAGTGGCTAGGACACCGGACTCCCATGCGGGTTGTCCGGGTTCGATAGAATACAGTGCCATGTACCAATGAGTTTTTCGTATTTTTCGAAGACTTACGTACATTTACTGACAGCTCCGACGGTGAAGGAATACATCGTGAGGAAACCTGCACACTAAGGGCGCGTTCCCACTATGTCGTAATGTTTTTATATCGTTGCACGACTGTCGTCTCTAGCTATTCCCATTATCACGACTATCTGTCGTCACTGTGTCGTCGGCGTTTTTTTTATCGTTGAACGACTGTCGTGTCTAACTGTTCCCACTAGATCGTGACGACAATTTATTTTTTAACGGCAGTCGCTTTGTCATATGGGTCCACCTTGCGCAACAGTCTGACTATTACTGATACATACGAGGCGAGCTGAGTGAGCGCTGGGGACGAGAGGGGGAGTGGAGCACGTGATAACGCTAAAACGTGTCGACAAATAGTAGTAGCGAAATTTTTATCGTGACGTTTTATTTATCATCGGACGACTGTCGTCAAGCTCTTCCCATTTGTCTCGACAGTGTATCGTCATGTCGTGGATGACAGTTAATCGTGCCGTGCTGTATGTAAACAACTCCATTTAAATATACAAGCCACGATACACGACTATCTATCGTTACGACATAGTGGGATCGCGCCCTAAGATGACCAGTGTGTAAAATGGGGTAGGTACAAAAAGATTCTCAAGGGTCGAAGTGCGGGGTTATTCCCGGCCCCCTATCATAAGATAAGATATGAAAACGATAACTGACGCTTTCACACTATGTCGTCAACGACACCATACAAATACATACGGTGTCGTGTCGGTATCGTTATCGTCTAATGTGAAAACGCCCAACCTTGTGGTGCACTGTACAAAACTAAAGGGTCCATGTTTTTCTGATAAAATTAGGTTAATTTTAAATTAGGAAGGATAAAAATAAATACTGAATGCTGTGGTATTCAGATTCAAAATTCTATGCTCTGAAAATGTTTTTTAATAAGTAAGTACAGTCGACAACTGTCAACCTTATGCCTACGCAATATGATACATTTCAGATTCTCAAATTTTGACTTTTTGGGTAGTTTGACCTGTGGTAGACTATACACTAAAAGAATACACTTTTTTCCAAGCCACTATTTTATTCATTTTGTTAAAAAATAATAATTGTAAATGAATAAAACTTAACACTTGGAATTTTAGAACAAAGGTTGTACGAGTACATAGTCTAATTATTAATACTTCTACATTTACCCTTCACTGGGCTTTGATATGATTTACCACAGATAGAACATAACCCCAGACGGTATCTGCAATAATCATGATAATGAGTTATTTCTGTATAGAACATTAACTTCCAGATTTTCCTGACTAATGTCTATACATAATTACTACCGTGTAATCTTTATTAAGATCATAATTTACTATGGTTTCTTGATTACAGAGCAAGAATTGGAAGTGAAGAAAAAATATGAAATTGGTACATAAATTGATTTTTTTTGGAAATACATACATACATACCTTCACGCTATGTCCCTTGTGTGAGAGAGAACGGAGCGCCAGGAATCTCTGTCTTGGCACGCTTCTCTTGCTTCTTCTACAGTCATACGTCGTTTCACGCACGCTCGCCGTTGGGGTCGTCTGCTCTTTTGTGAATAATGTGTGATATCAGAAACTATTGTGCATCAGCTTTATTTACCTATAGCTATAAAAATTACTTGAGTATATTATAATGTAACAATGTTTGCATTTGTAGCAACTTAATCTTACCGCACAAGTATACTAAGCGCCTTATAGGTGACGAATCGCTGGTGGAAGCTAGACTGCAAAGTCGGGAACATCGGCGCAAGGTTGCCTGTCTATCGGTATTTTATAGGATACATTTCGGAGAGTGCGCATCGGAATTGCACGACCTAATTCCAGCATCTCCATTCCGCCTACGGACTACCAGGCGCGGGGAGGGGTTCCATCCTTATGTTGTTGATATCCCATCTGCTCGTACGAAGCGATTTGCTTCTTCATTCATTATGCGAACGGCTAAGGAATGGAACAGCCTGCCGGCGTCTGTATTTCCCTAAACTTACAACCTTGGGATCTTCAAGGCCAGAGTGAATAGGCATTTACTGGACCCGCATGCTCCATCGTCAACCTCATCGTCGCTTACCATCAGGCGATATCGAGGTCAAATGCGGGTTTAGAAGTAAATAAAAAATACTATTCTTATTCTTAAAAATTAGTTCCGTTTATCACCGTTGGCAACATTTGCCACACTTTATTTGGTTTACCAGATGCCTTCGTGACGCCAATTACCTGAGAAACAACCTTTCACAGGAACTTATAGAAGTTTAAAAGCCGTCTAAAATTGAATTTCGAGCGCTCGCATCATATCCTATCAACGTGTTCGTCCATTATTTTTGTTCGAAAAGCCTCTCACCGCGCAAAAACATTTTTCGATAAATTGAATTCCTTTGTCCCTAGTAAATAAATTTAAATTTGCGAGCTGTGTGGTCACCGTATTCCGCCTGCGGATAGTGGACCGTGTCCTTTAATAGGAACATGCTAGTATTTTGATGGTTACCCTAGGCTACGTTCAAATTCGCTTTTCGCTTTATCCGACAATTATTCTCGGATAAAGTGAAATTTCCGAACGTTTAGGCAGGCTAGACTTTTTCTTGTGGGGTTTTCTTGTCGCAGGTCTATGCCAATAAGCCACAATCGACCGTTGCCCTGAAAGCCAACATAACACAGGCCATCGCTCAGATTCAGCCGGATCTATGCAGCAGAGTCATTGAAAATTGGACCTCTCGGATTCGTGCCACCATTCGAAGCCGCGGCGGACATTTGAACGATGTTATATTCCATTCATAATGGCATAAAAGGGCCTTTCAAATAAAAAATATATTTCGTTAATCACACACATCTTGTTTTATTCAATTTTAACATCGACCCGTCCTTGTTGAAAGACCCTTTATAACACAACTAGAACAGTCAGATGAAAAATTCACGTCGTGTTTCGGAACCGAGAAGAGTAATTATTGTCGGGTAAATAAACGTTATGGAACGCAACCCTACTGAATGTTGTGGTATCATCAATTTTCATGTCAAGAATACCTTGTTAGACAATTAAATGGTGGACATAAACTTGAAATGTTTAATTAATTGTAAATAATTTACCAGTGCTGCGGATTTTTTTAATTACCCCTAACCCCGCGCTGGACCTCAATCTCACCTGGTGGTAAGTGACGATGAGGCTCTTCTAATAACACTGCCTAAACACATCAACGCCAAAGCGAAGGCATTTGACGACAGACTTTACATAGAAGGGTGTTCGCCTACCAGGTGGATCCTGAAGGGGTCCTTCCTCCAGCAAGTTCCTCGGGTTATTCGCCTCGATAACACGCTTATCCAGTAGCGGTAGATATTCTATTCCGTTCCATACGAGGAAATAAGTTCTAGATAATACACCGAGACGCAAAAATAACGAGTCCGTTACAAAAATCGCAATATAGGATTTTGTATGGGAGAATTTGTCCTTAACAAAATGGCCGCCCCACTGGTCGCCATTTGAATCTTTTAAAAGTCGAAATGTTCTGGCAATCTACATTGTATATCCTGTCCACACCACTCTCGATTTCCTAGTGCATGCGCATCAGGGAGATTAATTCGGGTCTTTCTAGGTCGAAACCTTAAAGCCGTACGATTTTTGTAACCAACCCGTTATTTTTACGTTTATTGTCTCATTGAACGTGGTCTGTAAGAAGTTATTCGATTTTGATTGCAAATGCTAAGTTTTTAATATTAGATACGGGTGTTACTCGTTCAATAATTTATTATCGCGGAGATTGCTCAGACGTTTCGGTCTACTCAGGAGACCTTTTTCAAGAGGCATGAAAAGTGCCTAGGTACGTAATATTAATTAAAAATGTCTTACTTAAATTTATAAATTAATTAAAGGACATTAAGTTATCTTTCATTATGCGCTAATAAAACATGTTACAAAGATTTTGTTTCTAATTAGCGTAGACGAGCATAAAAGATCACAAACGTTAATAAAAATATCTACATTTAGATAGGTACTTATATCTTAATCTTGATTTTTTAAAGTCTTGATAAGTAGCAAAATTAAGAACCTTTTGGTACTCGTATTGTCAACTTAAAACTTAATCTGAGAGTAACTTAAGATTATCCAGACAAGTAGATTCAATAAATTATTACCGTAAAATGACATGACTGCCAAATGTTTGAAGGCAAGAAGAACTAAGTCACCGGGTCCCCAAAGTGGAAAGTAACAAATCAAATTGTAACTCTGGAAATATGTCCCTACTTTCTAATATTCCCGTCTAGAAAGTCGGCAATATTTTTCCCCTGCCGAGACTAAACTTTGTTGTAAATAAATAGAAAGTTTGTATAGGGGTCTGTTCGAGACGGCTGTAAATGGACCTCTATTTTGTGAAGCTGTCTAAAACAATAATTTCTTTGTTAAACCTCAAGTTTTAAAATACTGGACTAATAGTTCCATAATATAAATGAATTATATACAGCGGCTATGGACCTCTTGCAATCAAATGAATATCGAAATAAAGAATTGAAATTGGGGACAAGACTCCATATTTTTGTATAGACTCTTGCGCCAAGGATTTTTTTTTCACATAAGGAAGGCACGTCGATCTTTTATAAAAACCTAAATAAAATACGGATTTTCACTGTGGAAAGTCTGAAGTCCTCCTCTGTGTACTCTCTGTGACTCAGCGGATACTAATCGGAACACTTCCAGCTTTCATGAGTAAGATTCCGTATTTTATTTAGGTTTCTATAAAAGTACGACGTGCCTTCCTATGTGAAATAGACTATACTAGATGAAATCCAGTAAAATAGGTAATTTCATTTACTAACACAAAATAAAACATTCGTTAATAAATGAATATGGGTAGTTAGTTATTTTATATTATAAGATATGTAGGTAGATAGGTTTGGGTTCGTCTACTCGCGACCATGACGCTTGAAACTGCGTCGAACATGAAACCAGAGCTTTAGGCTCGGACTATACGACGATGGTTCCAGTGCCGGTTCGGTTCGCTGCAGCCAATCACGACGCGAGGGGAGCCGCGGACTTCAAGTGGGGGAGAGTGCAACGTTTGTGATTGGCTGCAGCAAACCGAACCGGCGGTGGAACCGGTACATGTACTCCAGCACTTATATAACTCAAACAAAATGCGCTGTCGATTACACGTACCGCGGTTCCACTTGGAACTTGTCGGCGCGGTTCCTGCACCGAGCGGGCGGGGCTTGAGCGCAACGCCTGAGTTTGAATGCAGTCGACTACACGGCCGGCAGCGGTTCCTGAACCGAACCGTCGCTGGAACCGTCGTCGTGTAGTCCCAGCCTAACTGTAACATTGTTTTTAACAACAAAAGCTATAAAAAATTCGTATCAACTTCGCACAGTATATTAGCTACATAGCCTTTGTAATTTCAGTAAATACGTTTAGCCGACATATAAACGATATTTACCCGGTACGTTGGGCACGTGAAGAGAATAAATGTAATAAATAAATGCAAATAAGTTGACTACATCACATCGAAAAGAGATTAGATTGAGATAACATCGCGAAGCCAGAGTAAAAAGAGGAGAGTTTTTAAGATGAGTGGCGAAACGTAACGTATACCTTTTGTACTTATATATTGATAGGAACCAAAGAGTTCCTAAAGGTAAGGAGGCGTAACGTCAGAACCCGTACTTTATGGTTCTGATAAATGCCACGGCGGCTGATGATTCACGAGCAGCGTGTTGCCAGGGGATTGGTCAATATCAAAGGCTAGTGACAAAGGCACCAATCCGGAATGATGAGGTAATGTCTCACTCATAACCACTTTGTGATGAGATCAGAATTATTGTGTTTTGGTGAGATGGAAAAGATCCAGAATATCAGCTTCCCTAACTCAAAATATCTTTCTGGATTTCTCATAATAGCCTTTTTAAACTACAGCGGGTAGTTCTGAAAAATTAAACATGCCCAAAATGCATTTCTTTCGGACACATGCTTCTCTTCATTCAGGCTGTACTCAACTTCCCAAACCCCACTTTATCCAGACCCTTCTAAACTTCTTTTCTGTTCCTCGTCCGAGGTCTCTGCAACTTGGCAGCATTGAATATTAATGTAAGTAGGTAAATAGAATTCAGTTTCATATTCACAGACAGCATAATATTCTTTGATTTCCGATACCGGGTCACAAGCTCATGAATTTTTTCAGTTACATAATTTCGCTACGAGAATTATAATTCGTACTTACGTTTTTATTATTCTTTCTATGAATTGATGAATTATTTATTATGTGTCATTAATTTTCTTAACTCTCCATTACATATTTATAGTTTTAAAACACTTTCTACATTGCGTTGGTATATGATAGGATTACGGATGTCGACGGGAGTAAGCCGGTAGATTTACTCCCTTTGAGCTTTGCAGCAATGGATAGATACTACTGTCATTAACCGTGTCATAGATTTTTACCCCAAATTAGAGACAAATTATGGGGACATATATAGAATAAACAGAATATATTTTCTTACACAAAACTTGTACATCTTGAATACTTACTTACTCACTTACTCCGCTGGCGCAGCGACCCGAAGTGGATCATATATATGTACATCTTGAATAGCATCCGAAAAATTGCGAAGTGAATAAATACAATATACATATATAATTGTTGAAGCCGCAGACGAGACAGGGCGTCAACACCAGAAATAGCGTGACTAGAACGCAGTTGTAAAGAAGGGTGGACGTAAAACGCAGGTTACGAATAACAGCTAACTTTATCAGGAAAACCTGGGCGAGTACCTCTCAACCCTGAACACGGGGAAGACACCACACACAATCGTGGAGGTCCACCTACACCCCGCTATAGTATTCTGAAAGCGTCGTCAGAAAAACAAGGAAAACATACCGATCTACGTATTTCACATCATTTTAACATCACAACCTTACCTGAAAATAATCATTAGCACCGGGAAACCACTCTGATTACCATCACCACCAGCCGGGATGGAGCTGACTGTTTTCTTCATATTATAACCTCAAAACCACAGGCCGCCGCTCGCTCGCTGCCACTAGATCGACTTACGTTTTCGTTTCACGCAAAGCAGCGCTGCATTTTACCGTTTTTGAGTAACACTAGCGTCTCAATCTCCGACATATATATAATTTATTTGAATATATTTTCTTACACAAAACGTATACATTGCGAAGTGAATAAATACAATAAATATTTTTAAATCATCATCCATTTGGCCTCTTCTCGTGCCCAAACTCGATTGCATTTAACAAAATAACCTACAGATGTTTTTTTAAATTAATTAAAAAATAACTATAGTTCGCCAGCCAGTGATATTTGGCCAAGGAGTTTGTAATAAAATTTGCCTCCAAGAGATAATAAAAGTAAAACAATAAGGTTAATAACAAACCGTTGACTAACAACTTTTGGACCGCACCACGTACATTTAACATCTATCATTCTCATGGACAGATATACTCGTAAGTACCGGCTGTCTTTGATAACAATAATTATGTCTTTTCTTGAACCAGAGTTCAATGTTTCTAATAATAATCTTCTTTCTCAATTTGTTTCCATTTCTATAAATCAATAAATACTTGGGACTGGTTTCCAAGTGGTGGTTTTTTGAAATAATATCAGACGCGTAATTGACGTACGGAAAATTCTGAACAACGAACGAACGGCTAAGGAATGGAACAGCCTGCGTCAGTATTTCCCGAAACCTACAACCTTCAAGGCCAGAGTGAATAGGCATTTACTGGACCCGCATTCGCCAACGTCGACCTCATCGTCGCTTACCATCAGGCGAGATCGAGGTCAAATGCGGGTTTAGTAGTAAATAATAAAAATAATAAAAAATTAAAAACCATCCACAAATAACTTTTACAAAAAAATCACAGATTCGGAAACGTGCATTGAGGCGAGGTAGCGATATTCATTTACAAACACCACGGACAAATTATGGAAAGAAAAATATAATGTGTGAGGGTGCTCAGCTGTATAACAAATTGCCAAATTGTATCAAAGAAGCAAAGTCCTTCCTTTCATTCAAAACTAAATTAAAGCACCACCTTTTGAGCCAATTTACAGAGTTTAAATAATTGATAGTAATTGCAATATCTATCACCAAACCAAATGGCATCTGCAAGTCGATACTTAATTGAATCCTAATTATACCTATTTTGTGTGTTATTCGTCTTCTAGTTACCCGCAGCTAAGAAAAATTACAGCTCTTCAATTAGATCATATTATACACTAGTAATTTAATTTATAAGCCTTATGTCTACCGTACACACTGTTAATTACAATAAGTTTATCCTGTATTTCCCTAAGCCAAGTGGATTGTATCCTTTTTTAGTGAAATAAATGTCTTAAACCGTAAACCGTAATGTAACATCATATAACCTAACCAATCGCATTCCTAGAGGCACAAAGTCTGGTAATCCAGGATATTTGTTACAGCCTTTGACGTGTTCGGATAAAGACGGTTATCCCCTCCTCTATGTCATAGTTTTTGTCGTAAGAATAATCGGATGTGTCTTGGGAGCTCGCCAAAATATGGTTATGATAATATTTGCTCGGAAGATAGATATGTCATTTTTTGTGTGATGTATGCCCTTCTATATGTCAAAGTATTCCGGTAAGATATAACTGTTGGTGGATAAACAAAATGTTGTTTTTACCGTTGGATTACCTACCATCTTTCCTTGGTTTTGTTTATCTAAGCTGAGTTCCAACGTTTCTCATGTTCTTCTTTTTCATGTGAAGGTAATTCCATGTCCCGGAGAGTCATCTTATCTTATAATAGGGGGCCGCGAATAACTCTAGCGACACTTCGACCCTTGAGGATCTTTTGTGCCTACCCCATTTTACACACTGGTCATCTCAATGAGTTGGTTTCCTCACGATGTTTTCCTTCGCCGTTAGAGCAGTCGTTAGTTAGTTAACTCTAGTAGGTATTTTATTAACGTTTCCCATTGTACCTATATTTATATTTCTTTTGTGTTTTTGTCCTTTACCCATACATAATTCAATTTTTCTGATCACTATCAATTCAGTTAGATTGATTTTTATTAATAAAAAAGAAGTTCCTTTCCGAAGGGCAATTTAAGAAGTCAGGCAGTTGGCTCTCCTCTATTTTTTGTCTATCTGTTTTCTTCACTGACTATGGGGGTAAGTTTAGTAGTCTTACATCTTTCTGTACCAAACTGCGTAAACCAAAATCTTGCAGTAACTTTTACATTAAGATCTGAAACTATTTCATTCATGTAAACTGGACAGATTCAGTTTACATGAATGGAATAGTTTCAGATTCTTGAAGGAATTTAAGAAAACCACAAATACTATTAAAATTAATTATAATATTTGCCTGCCATATACCAAGCAACAGTACCTTTACACTAGTATTTGTTACATTAATTCACATCTCTTTTGCCATCACAAAGACGTCTTTTTCCAGTTCACGAAAGTAGGACCACGAATGAAAATAATTACACTGGCCGCCGTACTCTCATAATTAGGGTATTATAGGATTGTAGGATCCGCTTGAAAAATCTACGCTTAAAAAGCCGTGAAAATCGGAGCAGTAATAATTTATGAGCCGTATTCACGAGTCCGTAGAGATTACGCTACTTTTTCCTGAAAATATGTACCGTTCACAAATATTTTGCACAAGAACTTCAATCCGTTGATTTTCTATTTCTGGATAATAAAATACAGCAATTTCTTTCCCTTAATTTTTGATTTAGTTGGTAGTACGCAATTATCTTTTCTTAATTCTTTTCTTATCTCTTCTTAATCAATGATCATTAAAGCATCAAACGCTTGATTTCATCGCAAATCAGATTTTCTTCGGATAATTAATTAAATTGAATCGTCATTGAGCTATTTGAAATAATTCCGAGCATTGATATTAAATGGCTGGGCCCTGCTTACATTAATTAGGTTTCTTTAGTTTTTATCAGCTGACTTAGGTCCAATTCGACGTCTTTTATACGGCATTAACATTTAATTTGTAACATCATTTATATTATAACAGTCCTTCTGTAATGAATTAATTCTTCAATCCTCACATCTTTAATTTTGCAATTATATTATTCCCTTACTTGTACTTCCTTTTCTTGGCGTGTGGCCAACTGAACTTACTTACTTACTTACTCCGCTGGCGCAGCGACCCGACGTGGATCTTGGCCTCTGATACCAAAGAGCGCCATCGCTCTCTCTCCTGCACAGTCTTGAGCCAGTCAGGCGCCTGGAGCTCACGCAGATCCTTTCCGGACGTCGTCCATTACGGCGTCCCACATACGCTCCCACAGAATGTCAGGACAGTTCAATCCACCTGTAGGCCTCTCACATGGCTTAGCAATTGCTACAAAATGACAGGAAGTCAGGATCGATAGCTAAGTACTCTCCAAGACAAGTAGGGCTCAGATAAAAATATATCACTTGACTGGGGGTTTTGACCGCACCCTACATTGTGACCGATTCTGACCGCGCCCTACATTGCTTATCTTGTTACTTTGTACTCACACAAAGTAACAAGATTCTGACCGATTCTGACCGCGCCCTACATTGCTTATCTTGTTACTTTGTACTCACACAAAGTAACAAAATCTGACCGATTCTGACCGCGCCCTACATTGCTTATCTTGTTACTTTGTACTCACACAAAGTAACAAGATTCTGACCACGCCCTACAGTGTTTATCTTGTTACTTTGTACTCACACAAAGTAACAAGATTCTGACCGATTCTGACCGCGCCCTACATTGCTTATCTTGTTACTTTGTACTCACATAAAGTAACAAGATTCTGACCGATTCTGACCGCGCCCTACATTGCTTATCTTGTTACTTTGTACTCACACAAAGTAACAAGATTCTGACCGATTCTGACCGCGCCCTACAGTGTTTATCTTGTTACTTTGTACTCACACAAAGTAACAAAATCTGACCGATTCTGACCGCGCCCTACATTGCTTATCTTGTTACTTTGTACTCACACATATCGTGGCTGTATAATGTTTTCAAAAGTTTTCTCGCCAGGCAACATTCTTTCATCTGCGTCACAGCACAAACTGTGAACACACCTCACAGCGAGGCGGAGCCCGAGAATGCCTCGGGGACTTATTAACGCATTCCCCACTTCCCACTGTGATTCAGTGGCGTATTTCAAATGCGTCCTTTGGCTTTAAGTGTTCGGCGATGAGCGAATAAGAATTTAGTTTTGAATTGCGAATCTTTTTGAAAATGGAGGAAGCGAAGCCGAAAATAAATAATTGGTTTAGATTTTATTTTTATTATATTTTTATTTATTAGTACGCAAATAGATTACATTCGTTAACTTATCTATATGTTTAGATCGAGAATTATAATCTAGAATGTAGTCCAATAATAGGCCGCCTTTGTACATATCGTGTTATTATTCCTGTAGTTTTTACTTTTCCTGTTTTTGTGTACAATAAAGTGTTTCTATCTATCTATCTATCTATGTGCACATAACATGACAAATAACAATGTTTTGTGAAAAAGTACAAAAATCTGTTAAAATATTTTACGACGGTTAAACTTACTACATAAATAAATTATTAAAAATGCATGTATTCTAGTTTTTTTTTATTTTATTTTATTTTATTTTAATAGATTTGCAATCTTTCATATAGGGTTTTATTATAAATGATATTGTGGATCTATAGATCCATTATACCAGGTAACAATCAAACATTTATTGCTCGACTGCAAGTACACGGCAATAGGCTAGGACTTCACGGGTCCGGTTCTAGTCCCGGTTCGGTTCGCTACAACCAATCACAAAGCGCTGATTTCCAGTGATGGGTAAACAAATGTTTAACATTAAATACTTGAAATGTAACATTGTTAATAGTAATTTAATTTAATAAGTAACTTAATGAATATAAACATTTACCTAAATAGAATTAACTTTAAGAAAACATTAAAACCACATTATATAGAAAATTATACTACCTTTATATTGTAGGTTACCTTAGTTGTATTGTGATATATAATAGTTTAACTACTATACAATAGTTTAACGACTATAATCGCGATTTCCCTATCGGCATACAAACCTTTCAAGGTTTTGCCTAATGTGATACAATTTATGTACCTACCATGTTACTTTGTATGTATTGAATAAGAAATATATAAAAATATATAAAAAAAATCACCTTCTGCAAACCGCTGTCGCCTATGACTTAGTCAAGTATGTAGTTATATCGCAACTCTTTTTCAGTCATGTTTTTAGAATGCCTTTGTGGCTTAAAAAGCAGCATATGATTTATGTCCGCGAATATTTCGAATATACTCTTTGTAGTTGGATGACATTCATCATTCTGAAAAAGGAAGTCGGGGTATGCGTCCGCTTTACAAAATGAATTTGTTTTCTTTAATTAAATTAACTCTTGAATGAGAGGAATACTGTTTGTGTTTGAGTTTAAGATGTTTCTTAGAATCGTCAAAGAAAATATTTTCTCCTCTTCCATAACCTTTCCTTCCTTGTTGACGTTGCTGTTACGGGTTGTTACAGTAAATATTAATACGTCTTTATTTTCATGTGGAAATATGAAGTCCCCAGTAGATATAAGGAAAGACCCGAATCGATTTGTGTTTAAAAATCAAGTTCGTAACCACCTCTTGAGTTCCTCATAATCCCGAAAACTATATATTTTACATATCAATATATTTGTGCATAATATTCTATTATTTTTCGTATGTATTTAATTATATTGTATTTATGTATATAAGTAAATTATATTGTATATTTGTATTGTATTGTATATTAGTATACTATGTAAGAATATTGTTATTTTAATATAGTGTTATTTTATTATATAAATTTGACATATTATTAACGCCGTAACAAATCTGCATGCCTAAAGGTCAGCTGGCAGAGAATGCCGGAAGGCATTAAGCTCACCTGTACACAAAATGTGTAAAAAAAAAGTCGATTCATTATTATAGAATATCATCCAATATCCATGTATGTTAATGGGATTTTCGGTGACTTTGGTTGCACACTTTTTCTGTCTCAAATCCAATTCCAAGTTTTGAACAAATCCACGCCGAGATTAAACACAATTTTGAATCGTGTGTTTCTTTAATCTGATGTCAATATAAACACATTAGTCTACCCGGTTAATGGCAAAGGTGGCCCTTCTCCGAATGATGAACAAATAAACATTTACTGAAATAATCTTGAGTGTTGTTCACGAAGGGATTTCAGTAGTCTTTGTTTATGAAACTGTCTTGGTTTCCTCTTTGTTTTGAAAGAACCCTTGGTCTTAAGAATTAAGGGTTTGTTTTTTAGAAACGCTTTGTATCGGAAGTGACGCTTTTGTTCCTGATGTTCGCCACTTACTGTAAAGTGGTTCAGTTGCGATTTTTCTGCTCTACGCCTCTTTATATTCAATTTCTTTGTTGTTATTTTCCAGAACCTTAACAATTAGACATCTCTCTTTACCTTTTTCGTCTTTCTTTTGCGTATCGAATACCTACATTAATGAAATACCTTCTTTGTATTCCTACTTCAATAATTTCACAGAATTCATTATCTTCATGACCTTATTAAATTTTCCTACGATATCATATTATAGGGTTTCAAGTAAAAGTCAAACTAAGCCATTCCTGGCAATATTAAAATCATACCTTTCACTAGCTGACTTAAAAAAATCTTTCATTGTTTCATTCTCCGTTTCCGCCCGAAGTAATCGTGAAAAAATAAGTGGAGGGAGTATAACCAGTGCATTTATCAAAAGTTGGACGGAACCGTGGCATTCAATTTGAGCAAAAAAGTGTTTAACTTATACTTGGTTCTTCGCTGGGGTGATTTTGCTCTTTCTTGCGCAGTTAAAGTGAATAAAAATGGTTACTGACTGAAACTAGATAATGTTATACGCTATTCTATTCTATTCCTTAGATATTTTCAAGGCACAGGTTAAGGCCCACTATCTATCCCAATGACTCCTTCTTCCTTCCTTACTTTTCCACAACTTTGGTTTCTAGTTATATTTTAATATTATGTATGTATGTATATATATACAATAGTAACTACTACTTTTAGACCCATAACTGATTACAAAGTAAAGGTTTTCAAAGATAAACTGAGAGAAGATTTACCTTTTCTAGAGCCCCCAGATACTGAGTCTAACACTGTATATAATTCCTTTTTCTCGAATGTAAAAGATAATTTTGATTCCATTTTTAGTGTAAAATCTGTCACAAAAAAAGATAAGGTCACGTTCAATGACTGGGCCACGAAGGGAATAACAAGGAGCAGAAATAGGCTTTATGAACTTTATGCTGAAAGATCATATAGGCATGACGAACAGTTCCTTAACTTTGTTAGGCATTACAGTAAAGTTTTTAAATCAGTGTGTATTAAGGCAAAATCTATTTATCTCCGCGACAAAATAAAATCATCTAGTAACAAGGTACGAGCTGTATGGTCCATCATAAAAACTGAAACAGGAAAGACAACTCATATTAACCAAGATATGAAGCTATTGGACGGTGATAGAATTGTAACTGACAAAACAGACATTGCCAATACGTTTGTTGAATTTTTTACCAATATAGCATTAAAAACGACACAATCACTTAATTCCTGTCCAACGGAAGCAGAACGTATTTTGAGAGAAAATGTTACTACTTGCTCGTACGATTTTGTTTTTAGTAAGGTCTCGGAACATACAATAATTAAAACTTTTAAATCTATAAATTTTAAAAAAACCGAAGACCTATGGGGCCTTTCAGTAAAAATACTTAACCCTGTTATTGAAATTTTGGCGCCTTATCTGGCTTATATTTTTAATAATTGCGTAGAGGAAGGTGTTTACCCAGACTTGATGAAATGCGGCAAAATAATACCATTATTTAAAAGTGGTAATCAAACTAATCCTAGTAATTTCAGACCTATTTCTATCCTACCATCTCTAAGTAAAATATTTGAAAGAATTATTCTGAGTCAATTACTAGTTTTCTTTAATTCAAATAATTTATTTCATAATAATCAATTTGGATTTACAAAGGGACGCTCTACAACGGATGCAGCTGCTGAGTTTATAACGAAGATTTTTTCTGCCTGGGAGGAGTCACACGATGCTATCGGAGTATTCTGTGACTTGTCCAAGGCATTCGACTGTGTCGATCACGCGATTTTATTACGTAAACTTAGTCATTACGGTGTAAGGAGCAAAGCTCTTAAACTCATGCATTCGTATCTGAGTGATAGAATCCAAAAAGTTGATGTTAGCGGAACTAAGTCTGATGGGTTGAGGTTGAGAATGGGAGTTCCTCAAGGCTCTATTTTGGGGCCATTCCTTTTTCTCGTTTACATAAACGATCTTCCATTTTTGGCCGATAAACTGTCTAATATAGTTTTGTTTGCAGATGATACGTCTTTAATATTTAAGCTTAATAGGAAACTTCCCAATCTACAGCGCATTAACGAGGCACTCTTGATTATTCATAAATGGTTTGGAGTTAATAACCTAATGCTAAACGCTAACAAAACAAAATGCATTAAATTTTCTCTGTGCCATAATTCTAATTTAACAGGATCTATAACTGTTGATGGTAAAAATTTAACTTTAAGTAACGACACTAAGTTCTTGGGTCTCACACTGGATCCTAAACTTCAATGGGGACCCCATATTTCAAATATTGCCTCTAGACTCAGCTCAGCAGCTTATGCTGTTAAAAAAATCCGACAAATCACTGACGTTGACACTGCCAGACTGGTCTACTTCAGTTACTTTCACAGTGTTATGTCGTATGGGATTCTACTCTGGGGTAACGCTGCTAATGTGCAAAGCATTTTTATTTTGCAGAAACGAGCTGTAAGGGGTATATATCGAATGGGATCTAGGGAGTCCTTAAGAGAACTTTTTAAACGGATAAATATTTTAACGTTGCCATGCCAATATATTTTAGCCAACATATTATATGCTCGAAAAAATTTGGCCGATTTAAAAAAACACTGTGATGTACATAGCTACAATACAAGAAATAGTAACAAAATTATATTACCCACTACACGACTTACTAAAGTGTCAAAGTCCTTTCTTGTTAATTGTGTAAGATTTTACAATTTAGTACCTGACAAAATAAAAGGGCTGAGTGACAAAAAATTTAAAAATGCTGTTAAAAAATCTTTGTCTCGTAAAGCATTCTACACTGTGCCAGACTTTATGACTGACAGAGATGCATGGCAAGACAGTTGATTATTTATTTGTTTTGTAGTTAGTGCCAATGGCACAATATAATATATTTTTTTTTATTAATTATTTAATTAATAATAGTACAGTTTTTTTTCTTCTTCTCCTTTTTTTGAGAAAAATGTATTTTATAATTATTATTTGTGATTTATTATGTTCTTGATGTATATTATTGTTTATTATAAGTTCTGAAAAATTGACGAACAAAAGTGTACAAGCTGTACCAATTTGTAGAATAAACTATTTCATTTCATTTCATTTCATTTCATATGTATGTGTGTGTATATGTAGATATTTTTTATATAAGTATATATAAATATATTTATTTGTATGGGTATATTACTTACTTACTTACTTACTCCGCTGGCGCAGCGACCCGAAGTGGATCTTGGCCTCCGATACCAAAGAGCGCCATCGCTCTCTCTCCTGCGCAGTCTCGAGCCAGTCAGGCGCCCGGAGCTCCCGCAGATCCTTCTCCACTTCATCGCGCCAGCGGTATCTGGGACGTCCGACCGGACGTCGTCCGTTAGGGCGTCCCACATACGCTCGTTTAACTGCCCGATCCTCCCCCATCCTAGTGATGTGTCCGAGCCATCGGAGTCGAGCCGCTTTATAGCTGCATGGGTATATTATATATATATTATTGTAAACGGTGCACAACCTACCTTTTTACACCAAAATTACTCCACCAGAAGGTTGTCTGCAATAGATCGCTTTTAGCGATAAGACCGCCTAGATTGTATTAATCGTTTTGTACGCATTGTATCACACTAATTTTGTGCAATACAGAGTATTCATTCATTCATTCTTTCATTCTATCAGTAAAATATATTAATTTTCTTTTTGAGAAATTTTTAATCAAAATAAAATAAATCTAAAATAACACTAAAAATACAATACACTCCAAAGAATAAAGAAAAAGAAGATAAAGAATTCTGTGAAGTTATTGAAGTAGGAATACAAAGAAGGTATTTCATTAATGTAGGTATTCGATACGCAAAAGAAAGACGAAAAAGGTAAAGAGAAATAGTAATTTAATATTTTCTTTTTTTGTTTGCTTAATTATAACTCTTTAAAATGCCAATTTGCATATTATTATTGTGTCTTCCAAGTGACAAAGGGACGTGTTGAAAATCAGCGCTGTGGACTCCGTCCAGAGCATAAGCTGAACACGCTCCCTGTTGCCACAAATTAGTTTATGTACAACATTGTAAGGGCAAGATATGTACCTGAAAATAAATGGTTTATATGCAATAAATGGGCAGGTCACATACTAAGACTAGAGGATAACAGGTGGACGAAAAAAGTCCAAGGTACCCAAAAGAAGGGAAAAGGAAAAGAGGAAGACCCTATAAACGCTGGGAGGATACCTTTGCAGAGCAAATGGGAGCACACTGGACGAGAATGGTGAGGGACAGGGAACACTGGAGGAAATTGGGGGAGGCCTATGCCAGAGAAGGAAACTACTAAAAAAATATATAATAAATATTGACATACCTATAATAATTTATAGAAATAATGGAAAAATGACATGTTAATTTTATTTTAATTTATCAATGATTGTGTATGAGTGGTAGGATTAAATGCTGTTTTTATTTTATTTATTTTATTTTATGCAATAAATTGTTTTGTATTGTATTGTATTGTATTGTATTGTAAAAAGTTTACTTACTCTGTGACTTTTGCGACATTGTCTTTATTGAATCTACTGGGGATAGTCAAATCTATTTTTTCTAGTCGCAATCCTCACATATGAGAGTCTTCACCTACGGCATCAGCCACATTCAATGACATCTTACTGGGCTTAAATGAGGTGGTTTGCAATTGCCTTCCCCATTTACCCATACACTGCTAATCTCAGTAATTTTTATTTATTAACGGTTTAGCCATGCTGGGCGTATTTAAGTGATCCCAGTGTGCAAGATTCCTCACGATGTTTTCCTTCACCGTTATAGCAATCGGTGAATGTACATACTCGAGTCCCCGACAGTCAAAGTACTCCACCAAAAGGTTGTCTGAAAGAGATCGCCTTTAGCGATAATACCGCCTAGATTGTATTAATCGTTTTGTACGCATTGTATCACACTAATTTTGTGCAATAGAGAGTATTCATTCATTCAATTATCTTATTGTCTCTTTATGTTCTGTGACTTCTTGAGGAGCTTATTATGTTTATGATCCATGTTTTGTTTTTGCCAGTTCCGTGAATCTATTATCTATTTTCATTATCGGCTTCCCATGAAATAATGATTTTATAAGTTCTTTACCAAAGTTAAACAATATTTGCAATAATTTTTGGCGGTATAAGAGTTTTCAATATTTTGTTTCTAAAATAGATTGAAAGTTAAATTGCGAGGAATGTTGGATAGCAATCAAAATGGAATTAAACTTTTCAATTATGTAGAGTTTCAAGTTCGAATTATTAATAATGTTGGGTTTAGTGTCGGGTTGAAGAGACCATCTTCAACCCGACACTAAACCCAACATTATTAATAATGTTTTATTAGTTATTTCTTATTCTATTCATGTGTATTAACCACAGTGTTGTGGTTCTCAATGTATATAGTTTTTTTCTTTCCCTCTCTTTTCTTCTCAGCTCAGACTTCATCTTTTTTTTTTGCACTGCTAACCATGAGGACTAAGATGGAATGCGTCATGTGCCTGAAATTACGCTGGCTCTCTTACCCTTCAAAACGAAACACAGTAATGCAAGCATCTCTGCTTCACGGCAGAAATAGATAAGAGGGTGGTACCACCCCAGGCGATCCTTCACATTAGGATCTACCACTACACTACTTGTTATTTCTGAAATAAACACAGTAGTTTCAAGTTCAAGTGCATTTATTTCAATAACAATATACATATTGTGTTGGAAAGTACATTAATATTATTTTAATATAAAATATTATTATAATTATATATACAAATACAAATATACTTTATTGCACACCCGGGACAAAAACAAAACATACAACATAAAGAGAGGTAGAATACAATGTGCAGAAGGCGGCCTTATTGCTTTAAGCGATATCTCAGGCACCCTTCAGGTGATGGAAAAATCATAAGAAACAATATACGGGTGCTAAAGGCGTATAAAATAGATACTACCCTCAAATAAATAAATAACAATAATAATACAATATAAAAAAATATTAAATATAATTTAATGGGAACATTTGGGCGGGGCGCGCTAAAAGGCGGCCTTTTTGACTAAGCTCTTCTCACGATATAATAATATATATATAAAATATTATTATATTATATTTGGTATTACAGTGAGGTGAGATGTCTATGGGAAACGGTGACCACTTACCATCAGGTGGTCCGTTTGCTCATCTACCCTCCTTATTTAGTAAAAAAAAAGTTTAGTTAACCCTTTTTGTTAGTGTAATCCCATCGACAGACTGGAATGTCAAATTTTCTCATTTCACGTTCGATCCATCAAAGAAGCTCTGAGCTTTTCCCATAGTTCGCTAAGTGACTGAGGTTTCCTCGTTTATTCTACGAAAATTCCATTTCTCATGTTCATGATGGTTATCTGTGTAGGCACATAAATTAATTATTCTGTGCTGGTGTTCCTTAGAAACTATTAGTCAATCTGAGCATGTAGTGTAGTGACAGATAGTAGTTCTCTAATTAATGTAAAGCTCGTTAGCGAACTAGGTGAGAGTGCTGAAGCCACATTAATTAAAATTAATTTGAGGCTTATGTTTGTTTTAGGTAAACGTCGCCCCCATGTACTGATTGTCAGAGTAACATGCCTTTACAGTTTATTATTCTGATCTATTATAAACTTATTTTTCAGTTTCAGTGTGCAGGTTTCCTCGCGATATTTAAGAGCCGTCGATAAATGAACCTAAATCTTCAAAAACTCATTGGTACTTACTTATATGGCATTGCTTTCCATGCCGTCCCCATATACTGACTGTCAGAATACTTACTCCGCTGGCGCAGCGACCCGAAGTGGATCTTGTCCTCCGATACCAAAGAGCGCCATCGCTATCTCGCCTGCGCAGTCTCGAGCCAGTCAGGTGCCCGGAGTTCACGCAGATCCTTCTACACTTCTTCACCGGATGTTGTGCGTCCCACATACGCTCATTTAACTACCCGATCCTCCCCCATCCTAGTGACTTCGCCGAGCCATCGGAGTCGAGCTGCTTTCGTTTCTCCTATAATGTTCGGCTCGTTCACCATCTCTTCGATCTCTCTTCAATCTCCGACTGTCAGAATAACATCCCATTTTATGTTAGACTTGTTTTCCTAAGTCGTATTCGTCATTTATTAGGGTATTGGTATATATGGTATTAACAACATAGAACAACTCTATTGGCAGATTTTAATGGGGTTGGTGGTATGCCATTGCTTTCCCCATTTCACATACTAATTAGTTATCTCAGTGTACTGGTTTCCTCACCGTTAGAACATATGTTCCACCTAGTTTAGAGGTCAGGTGTTTGAAACAAAACACGCTGTACAATCATTGTGTACTAAATTTTTCAATAAAGATTTTATTTATTTATTTATATCGGTAAATGTGCCTAAGTCTTCAAACTCACTGGAACCTATATGATTTTGAACTCAGACCGCATGGGAGTCTATAGCCACTACACCACCGACGCTGGCTTGTTTTAGGAATTAGTCATTCTGGGAAATGGACATTCTGCACAAAAACGGACAAGATTTATTAGACATATGTGTTAGGTAGGAAGATGTTGTCTTTCTTGTGATAATTAGTTTCAGTTCTTAACTTATCCTTTATTTTAAAATTTAATTTTACCAATGTCTACAAATCATGTTGAAGGACATCCAATACACTGTGTCTTTTCAAGCAAATCAGAAATAAAATTTTATTTCATATTTGCGAATTTTATACGAAATCAGTGAAAGAATGTTACCTATCAACTGCCTTTGAATAAAATGGAAATAACTTTACCTGTCAATCATAATCAATACGTAATTCATCTCGTCTCATGAATTGCGAGAAGCTGGCATATAATATCAACTCTTAGAATGGAATGATATGTTTTAAGTCGCAGGAGTTTGCCAACGAGCACATAATGCATGGAGAGATAACAAAAGCCTGAAATTGACACGCAGCCGTGCAGAGGGCGGATTTATACTCATATAAGTCACAATATAAAGTAAAGTAAACGACGCGGATTAATCACCACGTAGTGACGTGCCTCTTGGCCAATCAGCGGTAGTGACGTTTGTCAGAATCGAATTATCGATAGAACCGTTTGTACATGTTTGTTGTATGACGTCACATTTCTAATATTATTGATTAAAGCACACAAAACAGTTATCAAATATTAATAATACAAAATAGATGGGTAAAAGTTATGATCTAGGTAGAGATCTAAAACTTGTGTAAGTACCTATACAAAGACCCCCATGCGGGTGGTCCGGGTTCGAAACCGTGTAGTGCCATGTACCAATAAGTTTTTCGTATGTTTCGAAGACTTACGTACATTTACCGACTGCTCTAGCGGTGAAGGAAAACATCGTGAGGAAACCTGCACACTGAGATGACCAGTGTGTAAAATGGGGTAGGCACAAAAGATCCTCAAGGGTCGAAGTGGCGCTGGGTTATTCCCGGCCCATAAGATAAGTACCTACACAACATGATAAACAATGCCTACAATTATTTACAGCAAGTAGTGAATAGATAGACTTATAAGTCTATCTAAAATAAGAATCTAAATCTATCCGACAATTGCACGAAGCCTCCTCAAACATCACATGGTCAAATAATTACATAACAATTAATATAACATGTCATCTCCGTACATTTAAGAACTCGTTGGGGTGCAAAGCAACCGGCTCCCTTCAGGAGACGCGCGTGAATTATTTTAATTAAATTTTGCATCATCAGCGCTCTTTGAAGACTTTAGCAATACCGACACGAGAGCCAGTAAAGCTGAAGCCGATTAATGAATTAGGTACTTACTTGTTCATACAACCCTAATTAGAAGCGATGAATATTATATATCAAAAGAAACGTATTTCATATATACGTTGTTTGTGTATCTTATCTGATGATAGAGGGCCGGGAATAATCCCAGCGGCACTTCGACACTTGAGGATCTTTTGTGCCTACCCCACATACCCCACATTTACATACTAGTCATCTCAGTGTGCAGGTTTCCTTACGATGTTTTCCTTAACCGTTAGAGCAGTCGGTAAATGTACGTAAGTCTTCGAAAAATACGAAAAACTCATTGGTACATGGCACTGCACGGTTTCGAACCCGGACCTCCGGTAGTCCGGTGTCCTAGCCACTGTGCAACCGACGGTCTCAGAATGATTGATCATAGATTTTCGGGTTTAATTTAAGTAACGGACACTTTCAGAAGAAGTGTATTATTTCAAGAAATAATTCAGATTTTATGCTTATGAAGGCGGATAAGTTACAAAATACTAATAACTACTTACTGAGTGCTCGTGTCCGTTGTGAATTGTGATACCACTTATTATTTTCGTATTTGGGATTCAGTTGGATTCAAATAATATTCAGTAGGTAGCATAAAGTACTCTAAAATGAAAATAATGTACTCTCTAATGTACTCTAAATGGAACTGCATGTGTGCTGCAAACAACAAATAAACGGTTTTCTATTTCTTGTTCTATTTCTAAAAAAATAAGGCCCGACGGTATGACACTCGTGCCCTGGAAGCTGGGACCGTCTCTGGTGTGGGACGCTACCTGCGTCGACACCCTTGCCCCGTCCCACCTTCCAGCCACGGCGGCGAAGGCCGGGTCAGCAGCAGCATCTGCGGAGAACCTCAAGCGGCGTAAATATGCGGGCCTGGGTGGTGATTGCATATTTGCGCCGTTCGGGGTGGAGACCTTAGGGCCGTGGGGGCCTGGAGCCCACTGCCTCTACGGGGAAATAGCCAAGCGCCTCGTAGAGACATCCCGGGACCAGAAGGCTGGCCTCTACTTCGCTCAGCGTATAAGCCTCGCTATACAGCGGGGCAACGCCGCCAGCCTCCTCGGGACACTCCCTGCAGGGAGCGACCTAGGTCAGGTATTTTATTTGTAAAATAGTTAGGTATTTTGTAATTTTAGCTTAAGCATTTATTTTATTGTTATATTAGTTTTATTTTATTATACGTGTTCATCAAAAACTACTGTATTAAACAACAACCTATTTTTCCAAATACATTGCCATCTTCTACGTAATTGTAGTAAAATGTTACAAATAAAAACGCAATGAACAGAATTTCATTAAACTTTTAATAAAAATCTTAATTACAAAGTTAGGTTCTTAATTTTAATTTTAAACTCTCTGAACGAGGGATCTGTAATAAAAACTTGGTAAAACATATTTTCATAACATATTTTTTAGCCGAAGCTTCCTCTAAGTTTTCCGGAAAACTACATCTTTTCCGTTAAGGAGAGAGAACTGTCAATAACAGAAGCCTTTTAAGATTTTAACTTGCTAGTTTGAAAAGGAAAATGGAATATAGAACAATTTTTGTTGCAAAATCTTTTTGTGTACTTAGGTACTTGTTGAAGAGTTTTTGTTGGAAATACTTTGATGGTTAGGTAGCCATTTTACTTTCCTTTCGTAGTATTATAATATTATAATGTTACTCTTGAAGATGAGATTATAAATGTGAGCTAAAATGCAATAAATGTGAGCTCGACAAAGTTAATATATCTACCTAAACGTATACGTTTGGAAAGAGCGTCGGTGGCACAGTGGCTAGGGTTCGAAACCATGCAGTGCCATGTACCAATGAATTTTTCGTATTATTCGAAGACTTACGTACATTTACCGACTGCTCTAACGGTGAAGGAAAACATCGCGAGGAAACCGGCACACTGACATGACCAGTGTGTAAAATGGGGTTGGCACAAAAGATCCTCAAGGGTCGAAGTGCTGCTGGGTTATTCCCGGCCTCCTATCATAAGATAAGAAACGTATACTATTTTACTGTTAATGTGAACTATAAAAGTTTATAGTAGGGAGTCTGTATTGTTTATTAGATAAATAAAGATCTTTGAAAATTAAAACAAAAAAGTAAATAAACAAGGTTCCTTTAAAAACTAAAAGTTTTTGCATTTAAACACTTTGTTGAAACTATATCCCCAAAACTAACCTAAAATAGTTTTTTTATTTTTATTTATTACTAAACCCGCATTTGACCTCGATCTCGCCTGATGGTAAGCGACGATGAGGTCGACGATGGAGCATGCGGGTCCAGTAAATGCCTATTCACTCTGGCCTTGAAGATCCCAAGGTTATACGTTTCGGGAAATACAGACGCCGGCAGGCTGTTCCATTCCTTAGCCGTTCGCATAATGAACGAAGAAGCAAATCGCTTCGTACGAGCAGATGGGATATCAACAACATAAGGATGGAACCCCTCCCCGCGCCTGGTAGTCCGAAGGCGGAATGGAGATGCTGGAATTAGGTCGTGCAATTCCGATGCGCACTCACCGAAATGTATCCTATAAAATACCGATAGACAGGCAACCTTGCGCCGATGTTCCAGACTTTGCAGTCTAGCTTCCACTAGCGATTCGTTACCTATAAGGCGCTTAGCGCGTAATTAAACCATAAAATTTCGTAGATAATTAAACCTTTTGGAACATTCAGATCACTAGGTAATTTTTAACATTACTAAGCATATGGGTGAATTTGCGTAAATATTTTAGAACTCAGATAAGAATAGTATAATTGCTGTAAAACTCCTATAGCTGATGTAAAGGGGCATTGTCAAGTGAATAATAATGATTATTATAAACAATTAAATTAAGGTGTTTTGGTCTTTAAAGCAAAACGACCGCAATGTAAAACAACTTACCTATACGAGTATTGATATACAGGTAAATTATACATGTAAACGTTTTATGAGACATAATAGGAAATTTAGGAATCGCAGGGAAGCTTAAGCAAGCACTTAAGCTAAAAATCTTCACCATCATCTGAAGGACATAATAATATAAGCCTGTCCTTCACATGATGATGATGAACTTTTAACAATTAATTTGCTAAAAATGTCATTTCCACGTTTCGTTTTTCGGTTATGGAAAACGAACTAAGAACTTTATGTCGATGGACCGGTGTATTTCGTTTGAAAAACAGTTTTGTTTTTGTGAAATATAGACGACGCGCTGGAATATTCCGCTGAACGGTTCCCAACATTGTGCCCGCGCAACCGTGGCTTGAATCTGGCAGATTCAAAGCATTACTAAGGGTTTCGGACGAGTTCTTTTTTACTCCGACTTGTTTAAGTTGGTACTTACATATTTAAAGTTACCTATGGATCCCAGACTAGGTTAGGCCTGTCCCGTGGGGACCATTACATTCTTTGTAACTATCAAGCCCATCTTTCATTCCACCGACTTTGTCCACCAAAACCTTTCTGGCCGATCACTCTTCCATATTCTAAATTGCCGTTCATTGTCATGTCGATCGTTTGTTTTCCTCTGACAATCAGTCACGTCTCGACTTTCTAGTGGCTAGGACACCAGACTCCCATGCGGGAGGCCCGAGTTCGAAACCGTGCAGTGCCATGTACTTTCGTTTTTGAGTTTTTCTTATTTTTCGAAGACTTACGTACATTTATCGACTGCTCTAACGGTGAAGGAAAACATCGTGAGGAAACCTGCACACTGAGATGACCAGTGTGTATAATGGGGTAGATACAAAAGATGTTCAAGGGTCGAAGTGCCGCTGGGGTTATTCCTGGCACCCTATAATAAGATAAAATAAGATTTATCAAGCACGTAAATCCATAAGTTCATTCTCCTATTTTAATGTGTTATAAACAGTGTTTGTAGCCCGTCGATGGGGTAAGTGACCATCTCTTCCATCCCCATTCTCCACTCTTCATCTTTGTGACCTTATTTACATGTTTATTCTTTGTTATAGCTTTTCTCTTCACCTTTCATTTTACCTTTTGTTTTATATGACCTTCTAAGCGTCTTTGTGGTATAGTTTTACGAATAAACATCTGAGACCTATTGAGCCTTTCGTTACCAACTCTCTTTTCGTTACATACCATCAGGTGGTAGCGTGCTGGTGGTTTTACTCGTCTGCTCTCCTTATACAATAAACACTGAAATTTGAGGATACAGTAGCGGCCTCTCTATTCCAAAATCTTTGACAGTAAACAAAAATCTAGTTTGTATCGTACACAAATTGGTTTATACCAGTAACACTGCAATGGAAACTCCTAACACGATATTGAACTCGACTCAATACAAACACATGGTACAGGCGGTACACATCTTCAGAACACGGATGCCTGATCAAAAGCTATTGCTTTGACTACGACTGAAGTGACGCAGTTCGCCTCGTACCATACATTATTTGCTATATACGATACGTTAACCTACAGAGATTCGTATAACCTTTGAATTCGATACTTTGAAATGAGTCAGAGTCTAGGTTTGTTAGGTTTGAAAGGGGGTTCTAGATTTTCAATAGAAGAAGAATAGAATAGAATTGAAAATCCTTTATTAATAGACCATTTTTGGCTTAAATAACTACACCATGCGAATATATTTTTAAAATGATATGGCTTAATATAGTAAACATATGATCTATTAAAAGGGCCAAGTTCAGCTGAGTGTCGCCAGATGTATAGATACCTACATCTCTACCGACCCTGGTTTTCAACTTGACCCTTTCCAACTTATAACTATAGAGAGCAACAATGTCGTTCTGTCGTATTGGCTGACCTCCGTTCACGTCACACACAATTATTTTCCAAAACTCGACCAGTATCAAAAATCTGGGATTCAATAATAATCTACTAAACCAACACAAACAGTGAGTTAGGACTGAAGGGACCTCAAAATCCTGTCGCCATTGATGAAATGATTTCTAAGGTCAACATACTGTGACTGTAAAACTATTGTTCTATACTTTTTCTTATAAGTATGCAAGTTACGGAGCCGAAACGTGGACACTGACGGTGCGACTGGTTCACAAATTGAAAGTGCGACTATGGAAAGAGCTATGCTCGGAGTATCTCTGCTGGATCGAATCATAAATGAGGAGATCCGGCATAGAACAAAAGTTATCGACATAGTTCATAAGATGAGCAAGCTGAAGTGGCAGTGGGCTGGTCACATCTGTCGCAGAACCGACAACCGCTGGGGGAGACGAGTTCTGGAGTGGAGACCGCGTTTGGGCAAACGTAGTATGGGACGCTGTCCTGCTAGACGGCGCGACGATCTGCGCAAGGTGGCTGGCAGCGACTGGATAAGAAGAGCCGAAGATCGGGCTCAATGGAGCGCCCTGGGAGCGGCCTATGTCCAGCAGTGGACTAGAGTAGGCTGCTGATGATGATGATGATGCAAGTTGACTATACTCGTTTACTTGAGCATACATAGCAACCTAACCATAATTTTGATCCAACACTCAAATAATTTTTAAATATGATTTCATGACTACAAAAAACCTAGTTGTTGTTGCAACCATAAAACGCTCTTGCTACGAAGCACTTAATACCAACTCTCTAAAATAACAGTCATAAACCGAACATTACCCACTAAATGCAGATATTAAATACACCATAAAATGTGACGGTAAAACTATTGTTCTATACTTTTTCTTAAAAGTATGCAAGTTGACTATACTTCGTAGGGGTTTTACTTGAGTCATCGACTTATCGTGCAAGTGATATTATTAGGCGAGGTACCTAACCATAATTTTGATCCCTCTTTCAAAATAATTTTTAAATATGATTTCATTGTTGTTGCAACCATAAAACGCTCTTCCTACAAAGCACTTAATACCAACTCTCTAAAATAACCAGTCATAACCCGAACATTACCGACATTACCCACTAAATGCAGATATTAAATACACCATAAAATTGTTTTACAATCAAATACCCAGTTCGCAAAGCCATAAATCAACCATAGCAATTCTCTGAAGTTTGAACATTATAACTTTATCCATTTAATGTGCTCCATATAGCTAGAATGTGTACGTAGATAAAGTGTTTTAGTATTAACGGTTATTTTAGTTTTTAGATGTTAATTAAATTGTGGGAGATACTCATATCAAAATATTTGTTGGCATTATAATATATTCTCACTGTAATTTTTTTATTAAGTGTATTATTTTATATGACACTTTGTTCTGTGTAGTGTGTGTTAAAGTAGAGTAAAATACACTTTATTGCACAAATAGAAAACAACAAACAAGAGAAAGAAAAGGAAATAGTGAAGTACAATTTAGGCGGCCCTATCGCTAAGAGCGATCTCTTCCAGGCAATCTTCGGGCAGAGGAAATTATTTCGAGAAAGAGGTAGAAGTTGTGCAAGGTGTTAAATATGAATTTAAAATATGATTGAATAATAGGAGGTGCGCGCGCGGCGCCACCTGCCGCGTCTGTTACAGCATGTGCGCGTGCGCACTAACTATGCGCTACACTCGCCTCTTAACCGGAGCATTGATCTACACGAACGATTTTTCTCCACCGCGGACATTTTCTTCCTTAGTCGCTCTCAGTTCGTCAACGAAGTCATACGTCAATTGGCCCGGTCTTAGTCCTTCCTTCTCCTGTTCCACTCTCTCTCCCAAACTCACTACCATTATCCTCATCGCTCTCTCTCTCTCACACACACACTCTCACACACACACATCACACACACACACATCACACACAAGCATATCGTAAAGCCTGTTTTATTTTCTTTATTTTGTTTTATATTATTTTTAATTTTTTCTCTTTCATTTTGTAACTACTTGCTCAATTACCTTTTCAAATAGCTTTATAACAGTTTGGTTTCGTAACTGGCATCTATAGATTTTTAATTGTTTGATTTATACATTTAATGTGTCTGAACTGTCTGAACTGTCGATTGGATGGTTATACCTGTTTATTGACTATTTATATGACACTGAAATATTTTTAGATTTTTAGTTTTATTAAAATTATTGTAGTGTTTTATTACTAGACTACTATTCATCGAATGAAAGTGTTTATTACCTATGAGATCGTCAGCTGTTTCTCTGCCTTAACACAAATTCTGCACATTTTGCAGAGCAATAGTACTTAGAATCAATACAGTTCAATTTCGTATTTCAGCTAGATCGGTGAAATAAATCTAGATCTGTAACTATACAAATCTGTCACGGGCTAACAGCAGTTTAACTTTAATGTGTAATATGCTGTAAAAATGACAAATAAATAAAAATATAATATAATATGATTTGACATTTGGTTTTATAAATAGAGATTATTGTGATTTATTTAATTTGGGTACATAATTAAATTTTATATTCATCATATTTCATTCGATTTAATTACTTAATTTTAATAATCAATATTATATCTTTGTTTGCTACACCCATTGGGTAAAATCGTGTTGAAACGTATGTATATATTTATAAGTCCTACAATGTACCAACACGCGATTTATGGCAAAATATATGAAATTTTAAAAAATATTAATGAAATGAATGTTTAATTCCAAATTAATATTGTACTACCTATCATTTAAAGTCACTGTAATTATTTATAACTAAGATTTTTGTGTCGAAATATTAAAGTAAAAACGAAAGTAGGAACGCCACATAATTTATAACTAGGTAAGTTCTTATTAGATCTTTAATTATAACAACAAAAGGTAAAAAAATACGTTCATTTTCAGATCGCAGTCGTATCGCGGTCGTTTTTCCTTTGCACCAGTCTAAATACGTCATAACTCAACTGTACACAAATGTGTACAAGTTTGTACAACTCTGTACAGCGATGTTCGCGTGAAACGGAACGAATAAAACAATAACTTGAATTATTCCCTGAAGAAGATATAACAGTCCCAGATATATAAGTAAAGATGGAACGCGGGCCTAGCGGAAAGCGGATATGAAACGCTCTACTAACTACAGCAAAATTATCTACAAAAAAAAATTGGCCGCAGGCTTTATACATAATACATTCATGTAATGACATATTTTATTTATTTACAACTTAAAATTATTTATACACAAACAATTACAGAAGCAAGAGCAATAGAAAAGAAATGTAGAAATAATTAATTTAATAATGTACCTACACAAAAAAATAATTAAATATAACTTATAAAATTTCTTAGATTAGGCCCGTGTGGTAAGGATGCTGGCGGCGTTGCCCCGCTGGATCGCTATACTGATCCTTTGGGCAAGATAGCCGCTAGCCCTTGGGTCCCTCGTCGCATCAAATAGACGCTTGGACAGCTCTCGGAACAGTGACCAAGCTCCAGGGCCCCAAGGACCAAGGGTTTCATGTAATTAATTCTTTTATGAGTAGAGCGAATAAGTTATTTTAATTCTAATAAAACATGCCAAACATAATTATTATTGTATTAATTCCGTTTAAATTCTTCTAATTCAATCGATTGACTTAGTTTCAGCCCTTTTAGTCAGTGTTTTACCGATTGTGTTTCGATATATTTTATTTATTTTTTATTTATAAGGGAAATCTACAGCTATTAACAATTATAAAATTACATATGTATTAAACTTAAAAAAGGCCAATTATAGATTTCCTCTTTTATTCTTGACTTGTATACCTATAGAACACGGTTAACTTTAGAATAAAAATATACAATTAACATGAATACTTCATACATATTTACCACGAGTATTAACTGTATATTCTCTAGTTTTGTTTTAGTTTAGTTCAATTTTAGTTTTGTTTTTATAATCGTCCTTTTATTAATTTTAATGTTGCAAGTAAAATAATAAACCTAACAATGGATGACAAAAAAGTTTAAATCTAATTAATTCTTTCTAAATTAGATATTTTAATAGCTAACTGATAAACTAATAACTGCGGGTTTGCTGGAAGAAATCTCTTTTAGAGATAAGTTCACCCTTTGTACAATGTCTCATTTTAATTGTTTTTATTAAGTCTATTATTGTACAATAAAGTGTAAATAAATAAATAAATAACATTATATCACAGAAATTGAAAAAATGGTTTGTCTATGCAGAAATCGCACTATACGAGTACTAGCGCTGTCTCCTTCTTACTGTCGATCTCTACAATCAGAACATATCAATGTAGCGCGCTTTCATGTGTCATGGTAAATGTAGGTATATATATTTTTCACTTATTAATACTACCTGTCTTCATTAAATTTATTTGTGTCGTATCTTTGTCCTCTTGGACAGGTTTTGGCCAGCCATCGGTCATGGTCCAACAGAATACCAGCGTTGTAGGCATTCTTGTCTGCAGCAATAAGCTGAGTTGAGGCCCTTTTCACAACAACAGCAGACCATCAGACATGATTTCAATATTTTATCATAATTATAACTGTTTCGGTCATTGCTGTGTGTGAAATAAACATATTACTTAGTTACTTTTAAAATCGCTCTTAACACCACCAAGCTCTTACCCCAAAAATAAAGAAAACGAATGGAGACAGCGAGAGATATTACGACTCGGACCGTAGCAGGTGCACCAATAAGAAGTGGAAGTCTATATCGGATCGAAACGGGCGGTTATTGTCTTGTTTTGATGACGTGGCATTGGCATCGCTTATAATTAGGGATGTTACGGAGCTTCGACTCCGACTCCGAAAGGTCGAAACTTCCGATTGATTTTACACCTCCGACTCCGACTTCGGCTCCGATAATTATGAATCGGAGGTTATACCGAAGATTTGTGAGCAAACATATTCAAATATCGATACCGTTTTTTAATTTTTATAGCTGAACTGGCCAATTTTTTTTATGATGACGTTTGCGGCAATAAAACATGTTCCTTTATATAAAAGTTCTATAAAAAATAAAAAAACGGTTTAAAATTTGAACTTCTTCTGAACATATCTCTTCTACCTCCGCCTCTGACTCCGGTTCCGACTCCGATAAATCAAATTTAAAACCTTCGGTTTCGACTCCGGTTCCGGTAAAACAACCTCCGTAATATCTTTACTTATAATAATAATATAATCGTTTATTTCAGGCAAAATGCAACTTATACAATTAATAAACACAAATGTAAAAAGAACTGAACAAACAAAAATAAACTAGGTACTAAATTATACTATATTACGTTATTTTTGTTCGGACTCCGGTGCATGCGCAACCAAATCTTAAAAAATATTTTCAAATAAATTGTCATTGAGGACAGATACTATCTCATTTTTAGAGTCATGCACTCTGTCCCAGAACGTTGTGACCCTGTTCCTCAGCACCGCGAAGTAATCAGGAACTCTGGCGTCGGCGAACATGCTTATACGAGTATTAAAGAGGTTTGCGACGCTTAGCGAATTAGAAAAAAAAATTTTTATTTTTTCAAGTTTTTCAAATTTTATTCAAGTTTTTATTTTATTTTATAAGGAGAGCAGACGGGCAATCGAGCCACGTAATAGTAAGTGGTCACCATCGCCCATAGACGTCTCAAAATCAAATGGTATTTTATTGTAAGTAAGGACCTTATAGTACTTTTTTTTTCCTCATGCGTTTTTACTCTACCACCGCTTCGTAAGGTGCTATAGCTGAAATGAAAGAAGCGGCGCAAGAAACTTTCAGCAGTCTCACCTCCCTTTAATGTTATTAGAGGGTTTTCGATGCGCTGTTCACCTTGAGGACTGAGATAGAGTGCCTCATGTGAAATTGTGAATTGAAATTGAAAACGTTTATTTAGCGCAGTAAAGACCAGAACATAAAACACAATACAGAAGTATACAAAGATTAATACATGCAGCACAAAACAACTGGTGTGGTACAGTGCCAAAAAGGGTACACCAGCTCAGAATAATGCTGAGGCAAGCCACAGCGCTGATTTTCAGCAGGCCCCTCAGTGACTGGTAATTACGCTGCTTTTCCCGTGAAAACGTTCAAATGTCTCGAAACTTTTATATTACGTCTTAAAACCTAAAAGATCTGATCTATTTTTACGTAGAGCCTTACAACTACAGTGCATGTATATTTATCAGTCTCTCAGAACTTACGTGGCAACATTTATCACCCTGTTTCGCGTAACGGAAACACGGGAAAACCGGGCTTGTGTTATAAGATGGATCCCGGGAAATTCGTCGAGGCTTCCCAGAACCGTGCACTTAGAGGTTCTATGCATAATGCTGAGCTCTAATATAGCGTACAGCTACTTCGTATGGAAATGTTTTGGGTTAACCATTACCTAACTCTTTAACACAATAACCGTACATATTTTTAGGAACCGCAGAGAAATCTCACGTGAGCTTTCATTGATATACACTACCAAGTTTGGAAAACCGCTATCAATCCTTACATCATCATCACGTTGTTTAAAACAAACCCCTGGGCTAGGGTTACCATATGACTGGCGTTTGCCGCATTTGACAGGTATTTTAAGGTCTCCACCTTATCTCTTATCTCTCTCTTTTAGGTATCTCCTCCACAGGCGTGCGGCCGGCTTTGGCCTAAGACAGGCACCCACGCTTGCCTACCTTAAGTGCCTGGTGACATTACAGAATTGGTGAAAATCTGTCAGTTTGTGTTCTCTATTTTGCCACACAATGCAAACGTAGAATGTGTATTTTCTCTCGTCAACGCCCAGTGGTGTAAGGAAAGAAATCTACTGACAATTGATTCGATGTTGGTAACTCAAGAAAATTACAAAACCGTATCTTGTGAAGAATAAGAATAAGTTTATTTGTGCGCTAAGATGACAAAGTATTCATAGTCCATACACCAGTAGGAACTCAAGCATAGGACTAACTAATAACTAACTAACTTATAACTTTAGCTCAGCTTAAGACTTTTATGCTTTACTTTAGATAGGCATTTTTCTGGATAATCTAGATTTTTAGGCAACCTAGTTAGGCATCTCTCCATTTATATATGGTAACCCTACCCGGGGCGACCGACTTTCTGTGTATAAAAGATAAACACGAAAAATACTGAACGGATTTAGTTCCGGTTTTCATTGAAGTGGAGATAGATTCCCGAGGTAGTATTTTTTGTCGTACCAGGGAGCAGAGCAGTAACCATTTTTCCTGGGGTGTACAGATGTCTTTTTATCCTTTTTAACCCGTGCGAATCCGGAGTGGGCAACTATTGTTACTAACTAAACTCACTTAAGCCTATTACTTATACAACTTTGCACTTTAGGGAATATTGACAGAAAATTAAAGATACAATTTGCATATTGCTCAAGATATCACATTATTATGTGTAGACACAATTCTAAATCACTTTTTTTGTTTCCTCTCCGACATTTATTGTGGTTACAATCCTGTTCGTATATTCATTGTTTTTTCTCCTTGAAATCCCGTGTGGGATCTATACAAAGGATAATAGAATCGTATCCCTATTTGTAATGCATTAAACTAGAATATAGTGGGATATAAAGAAATGAATTTTGTATTTTTTCTTCATCTATGGCTATATATAGATAATTCAGAAAGTTTCTGTACATTGTGTTACTAGGTCTGAAATAGTCATTAAACTTAGGGCAATAATTACTTAGAGTGTCGGTGGCACAGCGGCTAGGACACCGGATTCCCACGCGGGAGGTCAGAGTTCGAAACCGTGCAGTGCCATGTACCAATAAGTTTCTCGTATTTTTCGAAGACTTACGTGCATTTACCAACTGCTCTGACGGTGAAGGAAAACATCGTGAGGAAACCTGCACACTGAGATAACCATTGTATAACCACCCCATAAAACTGTCACGAGAGTCCGTTCTATGTGATTAATTCCTTAGAATGATCACGACCCTCAGCAATGAGGAAAAACGACTTAGAAGAAGAGTAATTAAACTTGCTTACTGTGTTCACAATATTAAAGGATCATTAGACAATTTACAAATATACCTACTTACATAAGTCTATTTACAGAGCAAATAATTATGTCGTCTAAAGAGTCCCTACGCGATAGGGTTCCCAGGATATTGACAGTGTTACCCCGTAGAATGGCCAAGCTTGCCCGTTGAACGAAGTTTGCACCACCTCTGGGAGGATCTCTCAAAGCGACGACCAGTCTGAATAATATCCTATTGAAACGATGTCGACTTCATCGTCCATATCCAACCTCCTTTCCATCAATTTCAACCTCATCGTTAGCGTTTATCTCACCTCATTTCGTGTTGGCATCTTCATTTCGTCATCTATATTTTCAAAATTCAAATCATATTCCCATTCCATTTCTAAATTGCCATTATTCCATTAATTTCATTGTTTTCTTTGTATTTTGTCCTGAACGGACGTTTCTCCGTTTTATAAAAGTGTCTCCTACTACTACCTATTTTCTACATTTACTATTTTCTGTGTTGTTCTGTTCTTTAAAAATATAATATCTATTACCAAGTTATTCTATTACTTCATCTGCACACTGTCCTAGAACCCTGCTAGCCGGCACCTAGATGGCAGATTGTAGCACTATAAGTGCATTTTTTTGTTTTGGACGACCACGGATCCAAAGTTTCCACAGCTAGAGCGACGAATTCATAGTTTATCGAGGGCCCGATGGGTTTATTTCTTCTACTAACATTAGTGAGTAAGCTTACTGTGTACCTACTAACCATTTATGATTATGAATACTTGCACCATTTCAGGTGTTCAGCCCTTGCGAGCGGTGTTGCCAGCGTGATATTTTATTTTGATTCTCTAATTTTATTTTCGTATTTTCCTTTTACCAACATCAATATTCTTGATTCTTCTTTGTGCTTGTGCTTCACTCCATTGTTCCTTCCTAATTTCGAAAAACAAATTCCAAGGTTTCAACCTGGCCCCATTTCCTCAAGGTCAGATTTCTTAGAAGATTATTTGTTATTTTATACCTGCCCTATTATTATTTTTTGTCTGTTCTAGTCTAACCTCATTTGCGTAATAAAATGTTTTCTTTCTTCGTTTTCTTACAGAAGTTCAGCAGCTGTTTTCGCGTGAAATACGGTCAAGTCATTGCTTCACAAATTCCTTCATCCATACGTTAGTTGCAGACCACGTTCGCGTAATGCGGCCATCAGTCTTGCCCCCGATTATATCCGTCTGTCCGTCCACCACTTCAATATGTTCAGCTAATGTGCCCGATACTGAAGTGAGAATTAGTTCCGAGGGTTGAATCCAGTGAGGGGGCATTTTCATTTGGACGGATGTCAAAGAGCGCATTCTCTTTGATGTGATGACTTCGAATTGCATTTCAGCACGATTTTTGTGTGCATTTTTGGAACTGCTATTTTATTTATGGCGTGCGTGAGACGAGGGGTTAAATATGACTGAGAGAGATAAAAAATACCTTCTATTTCATTTAACTATTGGTTATTAAGAATTGTAATCACTTAACAAATAATAATAAGTCTTTAATTAAGATTAGGCCCGTGTGGTAGGGTACCAAGGATGCTGGCGGCGTTGCCCCGCTGAATCGCTATGCTGATCCTTTGGGCGAGATAACCGCCAGCCCTTGGGTCCCTCGTCGCATCAAATAGACGCTTGGACAGCTCTCGGAACAGTGACCGAGCTCCAGGGCTCCAAGGACCAAGGGTCTCTACACCAAATGCAACAAAGTTGTATTGGTTGCCGATGTCCCTGTATTTGTTGGCCTTAAGGCCCTCAGCCGTTTCAGCCGCCCCACCGGCCTTCCTCCCATTGGTTATTTAAATATTGGTATTTGATATTTAAATGTTGGTTGTCCGCGCGCGAACCGGAAATGACATTTATTGTGAGTACTTCATATTTTAATGTAAGTTCATGATTTATTTATTTCAGCACTGTATTGTACCCTATAGTTTGTTTGAAGGGTTTTTGCCTAATAGAGAATTTATATTATTATTATTAACAAAAATTTGGAAAATAAGATAGATGTGACTTTTATCAAGTCTATCCACCTGAAGCCACCAGATATTTTTCCTCGATAAAAGTTGAAATTTCGACTAATTTTCTAACACAAATATTATACAAGGTGTTCCTGAAGATATGCATTAACTTCGCCAAACACTTCTGTAGCTTTTACATAATATATTTGACAATAGAAGTGATCCTCATAAACTTGGTCGTAAAAAAATCGCTTGGTTTTCGAGATACTTGCTATTTTATACAATGAGTAAGGGTCTTTATTTATGCCCGAAAGAAAACCTGAAACAAAACAATAACAAACTATTTGCCTATCGTTTTCACATGTCATTAATAACTTATGTCATGATTGTCAAATTCAAATTAATCAAAATGCGACGTTGCCAGCTCGGATAAAGAGTATGGTATACTAGGTAATTTAAGGCAAGGCATTTAGTTTGTATGAAAATAAAAATATATTTTTTATTAAAATTAAAAAATGTGACTATATGGAAAATAACTACTTCGATGTTCTGAGTACAGTGTCGAAGTTAATGCATAACCAAAGAAAAACCTTGTAAATAAGAGTAAAGTATGATTCCAAAATAAGATAGCGGTACATGGCAAAAATAAAGTTGTTTATTGAAACTGATCTTCCAGTGTGAGTCTACTTACACCGAAGATTTCCACGACTTCACGAGTTACGAGTACTACATACTCTTTGTGTGCGATCCCCAGCGATTCTAGGGATCTTTCGAGGCTGAAATAAACTAAGGGGAAAGAGAGAATGTCCATGGCAGCGTCTCAGCCCGAGATCACCCATCAGCGCCGACAATGTCCAAAATTCTGGCAGTTTTTAGAGTCACCGAAACACCATCACAGAATCAGCACTGAGAGGAGTCCATGGAGGTGATAGAACACACGCGATAAAGAAATTCGGTGACGCGCGCGCAAAATGATGCTGTCTCAAGGGCTGTATTTCCGAGACTGTGTCAGCGAGTGGCAATCAACGATAAAAATTACCCCCACTGGATGTATGTCCAGTGCGGGTATTTGACAGAACGAAGTAAAAACGAAAGTTAAAACTACCTACAAACACTGTCGCTAATGTAAACAAAACTTATGAACTAGGTATGCGTGCTACGGATTGTTCACTTTGTTAACGCGAAAGAATCGCGTTCAAAAAAGGTACAACAACGACGGTAATGATACCTATCAAAGAAAACGATCCTTTTCCGAACTGAGGGCTTCCTAACTGGGAGAGCGCCAGACGTGGGAAGGGTGTGGATTCACGTAGGTAGTAAAAAGTGAAAAGTAGGTCATCTTCGTACAAACGCATGTACTTTGGATTGTTGTGTGCTTGCCCTCACGCACAATTCATAAAATGGCGGTAATTCATATTTCATGAAATGCCGCCTCAGGATTTGTTAGTACTGATTGTTACCTACTTAACTGGGGACGCGTAGACTACTGACCATGGCTGTAGAAGGGGGCGGGGCGGGAGGGGACAACTACCCAAATCCTCAACTCATACAAAATTCCTGAATATTCATTTTTTTAATTAAGAGAAACTATAGGCCCTGCACGTGACTATTATAATTTAAAATGACAATTAATTTAAAATTGAGCCCTTAAGCCTTCATAGCTCCATAAAGATGTGCTGCTGAAAGTTTTTTACGCCGCTTCTTTCCTTTCAGCTATAGCCCCTTACGAAGCGGTGGGAGAGTAAAAAAATGACGTAAAAATGTACAATAAAAACATTTTGATTTGATTTGAAAACTCCCAATACTATAGCATAGCGATGTTCTTTGATAGGTACTTGGTTATGGCTTTTGTCAGCTCCCTTCGGACGAGTGTACCGTTTATTATTATGGCAAAGACGACGAAGGAGATAACTTACTGTTCTCTCTGTGCTATGGTGAAGGGATCTGTTAATGATAGCTAGGTCCCAAGTGGCTTTGTTTGTTGGCTTTTTGGCTGCGACGTTATTTATAGCTGAAAGCGTTTAGCAGATAATTGTCGAGCCAAGTGCAGTCGGAATAATTGGCAATTATACAACCCTGCTAGAGCTTTCGTATGCTTTTTTTCGGTTTAAAATACTTTCATCCGTAAAAAGTTTTATTTTTCTTTAGTCGGAATGTAAAATGATCATATTGCAGTCGTATTGTATAATAAGCCAATGCTTTCCGATGATTCACGGTATTTCCCGGTGTTTCCTATAACTACTAGTGAAATGCGTGATTTCCGGTAATTCGCGCTGATATGTATTTCATAATTTCAACAAAATATTGTCTACATTCGACGCCATGTATGTTGTTTTGTATGATTAAGCAGAACCACGAGCGGTAAAAAATGGAACTAAAATTTACATTCCGTCGTCTCATTTCACGCCGTTATGCAAAAAGGCTTAACGTTGACCCGTCGGATTGAAGAACGCAAAACGTTTCTACAATCGGGTGTATTGAAGTTCGAGTTAAATGTCGTTTAGCTGTAATACGAAACGGCGCCATTTTGCAAAATGACTGGACATTATGTAAAACGGCGGATTACACAATCGGGCTGAGCCATATACAAAGCTTAATTCTTACCTGAATAAAATCAAAATAAAATCTGTTTCGCACAGCTGGAGGCTATAAAAAAATCTATGAGAAAAGTTTCTAGGTCGAAATCTAAGCCCTGTCATACCCACATCATTCTTATAGGTCTAATTTTATTCTTATCCTCTACTTTCGACTGGTAATTTAAAATTTATTAAAGTTATCTACGGCGTTATAGACGAGTATAATTAAATAATTCTATATGTCTAGACTTAGAATTTCAACGTACCTCGTAACCTAGTTGCGAATAGTGCAAGTTAAGCGACGTTGGGCGCGGTCAAAACCAGGATGGGTGACCGCTAGCGTCACACTTTAATCTTAGCCCCTGCTCAGAGAGCTCGTTGAATTATCGTTCCAGCCTGTTCTAGTTCCTCGGCAATCGTTAGGTCATGGTAGCCAATAACCACATGACAAAGAAAGAAATATTTCAATGACATAAGTAGATATCCACATGCTTTAGACTTGGTAAACACATCATTTATGGGTCACTGTGTACGATTTTATAATAAGATACCTGATACTGTAATAAATATGACAGAGAAAAAATTAAGACCCATATAAGACGGACCTTATGTAAAAAGGGTTATTATAAAATAAATGACTACTTAAATGATAAAGAGGCTTGGTCTTAAATTCAGCTCCAGCTCTGCACATTGTGTACATATATGATTGTATTCATAATTATTGTAAGATATATTTATTTCAAAAGATGTGCTGCTGAAAGTTTCTTGCGCCGCTTCTTTCCTTTCAGCTACAGCACCTTACGAGGCAGTGGTAGAGTAAAACATGACGTTGTAAAATGTCTTTGTGTTTAGGTACTTTAACTTAATTACAATTAAAAAAGTTTGATTTGATTTTCATTAACCCAAAATCTCTATTGTCCCCAGGTGCTGGTGGTCTGGACACAATCGAGCTCCAGATCACTCCTCGAGTCGTCCAGAGAGGGAGGAACGTCACCATGGCCTGCCTGCATGGTCTCCATGACCAAGAGATCTATTCCGTCAAGTGGTACAAAGGGTATCAAGAATTCTATAGATACTCCCCTTTGGAGTCTTCAACAACGAGGGTTACACCGGTTAATGGGATTATTGTTGATGTGAGTACTTTTTTTTTTCGGACTGACATTTGCTGTTGGTCGAGCGCTAAGTGCGCTCCTCCTCGAGTACTGTTGTAGATCGATGGATATTAACATGGCAATGCTTATTACACCCCCCTCCCTGGCCCCTAACGTCACACGTTAAGGGGTAGGGAGGGGGTCAACAAAGTGTGTGTGTGGGGGGGGGAGTCGTAACCTTCGTGACGTCACATGCGAAAATCTAAAAGAAGAAATCATAAATAATATAAAGGAATGGGTTCAAAGTCCATTGACACAAGATGATTAAATTTTGTATCTTTCATTTGATTTGATGTTTTGTAAATTTTCTAAAATGTTTTAAATTGCAAAATATGTGACGTCACACCAGGGGAAGGGGAGGTCACACAACTGTGACCACCTGTGATAAGGAAGGGGGCTCCAAAAATCATGAAATTCGTGTGACATAATTTATAGATGGCCGCTTAGCGCGGCTGAGAGTGAAAATGGTATGGTATAAGATGGTGAGTCAAAATGGTAGGAGATACAAAAGCGGTTTTATATCATTCGATAGGTTCGTTCAATAACTCGGATGTTTTTTATTCGCTCTATGTTTATTTTTTATTTATCTATTGATCGGGTGAAGTGGGAAAGAGACGACACGAGATGTATCGGCGCTTCGTTGCCCTGGTTTCGGTCATCTTTTGAAGTAGTGCATTATCCACAGATCACAAGGTAAATAGTATTAAATAAAAGACGACAGAAAGGATACGGATGTGACTATAAAGTTAGTTGTGGAGCAGAATGAAAAAGTACCTCAGAAATAGAGAAATAGATTAAGAGAGTTGTGAGAAATGTAGAATTTGCGGCAACCATAGAACTTTGTAAATGTCAGAGTCAGAAAAAAAACACCTTTACAAATAAAAAAAGATAAAATAAGATGCGTACTTTAGAGAAGAATTACCTAAGTGTAAGTGGATCGAACTAAAGATGAATATGATCAAAGACCAAATCACGTCGGGTTTTGCTGAGCAACGCATTGAATAGTGTTCCTTTAACATAAGCCCCAGCAACACCAATATGTTTTCAGGTGTGTCAAGTGATATCCAAGAGATCCAAGGGATCTCAAGGATCCAAGAGATCAAGGTTCAAACTTATTAAACTGACAGATACAGACAAGTGATAGAGACGGGATGGAAAAGGGATTCGTATCGTTTTATATATCACTCATGTAATGTGTAGGCCAAAGTATGTGACGTAGCGTTAGTTAAATTCTTTCTACTTTATTCCTTCCTTCAGTTTCATCTTCATTGCTTGCTTTATTTTTATTTTCTCTATTTTATACAATAATACCTACATACCTTCCTGTATTTTAATGTATAATTTAAAAATTAAGTACCTTCCTTCGTTTCCTTATATTTTACTTCTGTTTATTAATATTTCCGTTATTTATATGTTCCGGTAGTGTACATTAGGGAGTGATCCCTGGCACACAGGTGATGCCTGAAAATCAGCGCCGCAGTGCTAAAAGCGCTGCGGCAACAGGCTGAGACAGTCCCCTTTTTCCGGTGCTGCACACCACCTTCATCAAACTTAATTACTTTTGTATATTTATTTTTATAATGTATTTGGTTAATATTATTTTTATCTTCTGTACCGAATTGTTTGTATTCTTTCTTTCTTTTAGTTATAAATCAAACTACAGTACCATGATCGACGAAATCAAAAGATAGGTAGTCTTTTGATTATCTGTTCCCTAACATTATTTACTGGACTGTTTTTCTAATCATATTACTGACTTATACAGTACCTATAGAGCTAATGGCCTCGCATCATCATAAATATCAATATGATGTGAATAGAATTCTTCTGTACAAATTACTGAATAGAACCAATGATATTAATACTCGTAACTTGATAGGCAAGGAAACGTAATTTGATTAGCTATTTCTTTGCAAAAAATATTGTGCTTATTGAATTCTTACAAATTATTACATTATTCCATCCATTACACCCAGATTCTGGGGTGGTTAATGACCGAAAAGTTTCGATTACAGTCACTGGGCCCAGCAAAGAATGTTTCAATTATCTAAACAAAGCCGGGTTTTAAACCTTATTGTGCAAGCAAAGAGGACCTCCGCTCCTGATGTTGTTTAAAATTTTGGAGTCCGTAATTGAATGTAGAATTTATTGAACCAAAAATTGAAAACGCTGAGCCCTTGGCAACCAATACGACGAAGTTATGGTTGAATTACTCCGGATTTTAATGAAACTTCCGGTGTAGATATTATACATTTTGTTAAATAAATATTGGAAAAACTCAATAAAGTCTCTGTGGTCTGTTAATACGGGTTTGGATAATATTTACAAAGGACTTTTCGTGGAATACAGGATGAATGCTGCTCCGGAGATATTAATGAAACAGCTTTGATTGGATTTACATTCATTCTTCATTGTTAATAAATTTTAATCCTTTTAATAGGTTTGGCTACTAACCACTATACAAAAGACAGAGATAATTCTTTTAATGAATTATTTATTTCATTGATGTGTTTTTATTTACAGGAAAATCATGAGTCGTTTTAATATTATCTATTTATTTATCTCGCGTATCTGAAGTTGGTTTAATATTGTTATTGGATTTTGAGTGAAATAAGTTTCTTGTAAGAACTTTTATACATGGCGCCTCAGGCGGTGGCGTGTTCCGCCGCACGGAGCGATCATAGAGCAGTAGAGAAATTCGTTAATTTGGCAACACTGGCCCACTGCTTCGGCGCGTGCCGCACCGCGTGTGTCGTGTGTGTAAAAAAGCGCCCATATAAATTTAAGGAATTCTAATCCTGCGGCGCCGCATGCGGTGCGGCGCCATATGTAAAGGCCCTAAACCTAAAACCAGGCTTACATGAAACTCGACTTATTATACACCGTATTATAAGAAGCTTTAATACCGACTGGTAGAGGCTGTTATGCTACATCGATTAGAATGTTCAAAATATCCTAATGTTGTGTAACAAAACGGGAATGGCTGTACTAATTGTTCGAAAAGTAGGCAAATAGGCAAACTTGGCAAAGTGTTCCTGGATCTATATGAGATTACAAGATATAAGATAACTATCTTGTATTGTAAATAAGCAAATAAACAAATAAATTACTTAACAATTAACATTGGTATTAAGAATAAGATCAAATAATATTATCATAAAGAGACTACAGACAGACAGACCAACAAACAAACAATACCTATCTAATTACGATGCAAATTGGAGACGGCGCAAAAAATTGAATAGATGGAGAAATATGAATGGAGAAATAGTTTAGATAGTTTTTTGATTACGACCTTCACGAGCTATCCCCATACATGATAAAAATGAGAGAAATCTTCAGTCCAATAGTCCAATACCCAACGAAACAAGGCTTATATGATTATAATGATGAAGAAATAGAAGATTACAAAAAGGTTAAATCCAAATCTTTTGTTCCAGAGGTTAAGGTCGAACAAGTCACACGTGGTCCTCGCGAGGGTAACGCAGAATTTGAGCGGCAACTACAGCTGCGAAGTCATACAGAACGCTGCCACCTACCCTCACTCTACAACCACGTCGAGGCTGGATGTCGTTGGTAAGTTACTAAGGCCGTCTTGCACGAACCGTTTTTTCTCGGGTTAACTCTAAACCGTAGTCAATTTTGATTGAAAACCATAGACAATTCGCAACTTAAACCAGAGCAAACTTTTCGCGCAAGCGGGTCTAACTCTTTCAAGTTTTTGACATGGAATCTATTCTGTCTTACACCCTCGCTCTGTGGTGGGCGGTGGGTAAACTTTGTCAATCAATCCGGATTCGAAAAAGTGTTGTGCCATGTACCAATGAGTTTTTTGTATTTTTCGAAAACTTACGTAATTTACCGACTGCTCTAACGGTGGAGGAAAACATCGTGAGGAAAATCCTCAAGGGTCGAAGTGCCACTGGGTTATTTCCGGCCCCCTATCATAAGATAAAATAAACTCTATCAAGTTGCGTTACCAAAACATGTTCCGGAAAAACGCCTGTAACTTTGCAACTAGTTGAAATATCGAAACGAAACAAAATTCACTTAGATAATGAAACTGGCCCAATCTTAAAAATATGTACTTCATCCCGGTACCTTCAGAAATTTCGGAAATATAGGTCATCAAAGTTGGGATTTTTTTTGCTAGAAATGCTAAATATCTCAGCAAATGCGAAGCAGATACACCTTCTGCCGAGGGACTTTTTATACTTTCTACTGCTAACTTTGCTAAGTTATGCATGATGTAACTTTCTAACATGTAGGTAGGTTTAACAGTTTTTTATGCTTTTACTTACACACCACGTAGAATCTGAATATCCTTGGTTAATTAAACCTTTCACGGTATTTTTACGGCATTGGCTTTGCTTCAGCTTCATCACGCTCCATGTATTAAGAGTGTAAACAATCATGTTCAAACAATTACAATTAGATGGTAGAATTATATGGTAGATATCTAAATTGGTAAAGGTAGTAGATTTTTTATATTATTATTTTTATTTACTACTAAACCCGCATTTGACCTCGATCTCGCCTGATGGTAAGCGACGATGAGGTCGACGATGGAGATGCGGGTCCAGTAAATACCTATTCACTCTGGCCTTGAAGATCCCAAGGTTGTAGGTTTCGGGAAATACAGACGCCGCCGGCAGGCTATTCCATTCCTTAGCCGTTCGCATAATGAACGAAGAAGCAAATCGCTTCGTACGAGCAGATGGTATGACTTTACAAGCTTCAAGTATTTCTTCCGCAAGTTGCATTGCTGTGTTGTGTTCCAGTTTGAAGAGTATGAGAGCCAGCGCAATTACCGGTACATGAGGCAATCGCATTGAAAACGCTTCTACTGACATTTTACTGAGGTCTATGGGAGATGGTGGTCCATTTATTCGTCTGTTCTACTTGAACTATACAAACATATTTATAACTGTAATGGGTTTATAAAACCGGAAAAAGGAAAATGGGAACACATTCCCTGAAACAATAATCTAGTCAAAACATTTGAATAAACGAAATCGACTCGGGAACAACATTAATTTATTCAACAAATAGGTATTCAAATATCCAATTTGGGTACGAAATAAAAACATTCCTACCCTTTTTGTAATGGAAGGGTCAGATAATTGCTGTATCTTTTTCAATTGTCGTTTTATTTGTCATGATAATCGACTTACTGTGAGCAAATGTGGACCACTAAAGAGGAAAAGTGGAACATGAACATGGTCCTAATGTATTGAGCCATGACAGAACGAAAGGCAGATTTTTTTTTAATCCAAGTATTAAGAACTTCAACCCACATCGAAATCTTCATTTAATTTCAAAAGTGTTGGCTTATCTTCCTTCTTTTTCTTGTTCTTTCTTTTTTTATTATTTCTTCTTCATATTCCGTATCATTTATCCTGCACCAAAAATGTAAATAATTTTGCTATTCCGGTTTGCTATTAATATATTAGACAGTTTACGAGGCGCTCCTAACTTAGACGGAGTGCCTCATGTCATGATAATTACGCTGGCTCTCTTACCCTTCAAACCGAAAAACAGCAATGCATTGCATTACTGCTTTGCGGTAGAAATAGGTAAAGAGGTGGTACTCACGAATACTCAGGATGACTCTTCACAAAGTCATACCACCTAATTAATCGTTCTTCAATATGCTATTCTTATTCTTAGTAAAACTTAATAGAAGGCTACTCTCTTTAGATTACGACAAAACTGAGGCTCTAATCATATAACATAAAATTTTACACACTAAACTCGTTACGTTCTTCAGATTATTAACACTTAACTTCCCACACTCACACACCCACTCACCCTACACTGCATATGCACACTTACATCATTACACACTCCCACACAACCTAACACACCCCCACCCATACTCACTCTTACCATTATCTTTACTAAATTCCTTTATGATTAAATTTTCCAAATTCCTTTTAGGTTAAGAATATAATTTGTAATTTGCTTGCACAGAAAGTGCGACGGAATCCCGACTTACAAGATACAGGTTTTCGACCTAGTTTGTAAGTCGGAGGTCCTTTTTTTGTGTGCCCTGTAATAAGTAAATACACTTTTTCATTTTCATTATTTTTTTTCAATCTCTTCTGCAAGATTGGTTTTTCTCACACTATTCACAACAGGATTCTGCAACAAAGTTGCCCTGGTCATAAATTCAGTGCGGGCTACCCTTCGTGACCTAGGGTTGACCTAACATTTCTCGCTTCCACCGCATCTATAAATCCACTAATGCGTGTTTGGCTGAGGTGAGAATTTAATCTTGTACGAAGGGATTTTGGTCAATCTATTTAGTTTAGTTGGTGTCATATAGAATGTATATTGCTACAATCTGCCCTCTAGGTGCCGGCTAACAGGGTTCTAGGACAGTGTGCAGATGAAATAATAGAGGAAACTTGGTAATAGTAGATATTATATTTATCAGGAACAGAACAACTCTTAGAGATAAGTCACGCCCTTTGTGTTTCACATATTTTTTTTGGTATAAGTTTGTATTATATTGTGTACAATAAAGAGTTAATAACAACAATAGTAGAAAATAGGTAGTAGTAGGAGACAATTTTTTAAAATGGACATACGTCCGTTCAGGACAAAAATACAGAGAGAATAAGTAAAAACAATGAAATGAATGGAATTTAGAAATGGATGGGAATATGATTTGAATTTTGAAGAAATGAAAAAGCCAACACGAAAAGAGGTGAGATAAACGCTAACGATGAGGTTGAAATTGATGGCAAGGAGGTTGATATGGACGATGAAGTCGACATCGTTACAATATTGTCCCTTCGATAAAATAAAAGGACAAGTTTCTACCAGTATCTACACTCCATATCAATATGAATTAGCTATTGCCGTTATCAGCTAGATCAACTGTTGTCTATTTGTTCGATTAGTTTGTTTGTGTACTATGCATTACTTATTTTTATACAAGAAATATTTAGAGTTGCAACGAACATTCGGTTACTATTCGGTATTCGGCCTATTCGCCTATTTTTTGCTATTCGGCCGAATACCAACTATTGAATCACTTTTCGGTCGAATACTGAACACCTAAAAACAGGAGTAAGAAATAACAAAAACACAGTAAATTAATAATATAACTTTTATTAAAGCTTAACATACATATTATAAGTTCGATAAAGCGCAATTTTTCGCTTATTTATCTAAGAGATCAAGTAAATGTAACATAACTAAGTTAAGTAATAAAAGGTAACTTCTTATTATGTAGTTTAGTCATGACTAATAAACGCCAACGAAATCAACTAAGTTCTTATTATTTACAAACCAAAATAAAGTATAAGTAAGTAAGTATATTTGTATTTGTATAAAATTAAGTTTTTGAAAGTTAATAAAACTGAAGTGTAATAAATAAACCATTTCTCATTTTTCATAAACTTGAAATTTAAATTATCTTTTTTGTTTCATTGTACATTTTTTTTTTTATCATCATAACTGTAGTTAATAAGTGGTAAGTTAATAATAAGAGAGCGGGGTTGCCATATCCTTGCCATATTGCAGTTTGCGCGCCAATTTTCGTAAGTGCGTTAATCAGGCCGAATAGTTTGGCCGAATATTCGGCTATTCGGCCACGCTCCTGGCCGAATATACTATTCTGTGCAACTCTAGTATCAATCATTTCAAAGTCAAATATTTTTATTGCAAGTAATAATTATTATACATAATGTGACTATGGAATACCTGTTTCACAAACTTTGTCTTTTAATTTTAGAGCACACATTTCTTGAATTTTAAATTATCTTAATTTATATTTATGAACTTTCCTCATTATATTCTGATTAGTAGTCATCCTTGCCAAGTCTGTCTCTTGCAAACTTTCGCTTTACGTGTCTGTAGGTATTAAATATTATATTCTAAGGGTGTTAAATTAGAATGTCGACCTTATCAATCACAGAAGAGTCACCTCCAACTAAAACTGGTGACGTTTTTTCTCGAGTATTTTTTTGTCTGGTGTAACTTAGTTATCTAATAGGCATAAGCTACAAATATTTCAGTAAACAAAGGTAAGTAGCGAGCTCTAGACTTTCTCAAAGGTTAACGTAGTCACATTATTTTCTTTTTAACTCTGGCAACTCCTAATGAATTCCAATGGCCTGGGCACAGGTGGTGGAGAGATCCCCTGTTTTTATTGCCTGTACCTTGACTATGATTCCACCTGTTCAGTTTTACGTCCGACATCGTCTTTTGTTCGGTACGTACTCGTACGGTACCTAATGGAGGGACCGTTAAAGGGTGGTACGTTAACACGTTACTTTCATTTCGCTTACACCCTTTTAGTACACCCTCTAATGTATAGCCGAGACTGAATAACGGAGTGAGCATCTTTGTAAGGAAGGTTACTGTTTTGAATCCGGGCGTTTTTTTGGAAATAATACGAAGCATAGAGATCAAGTGCGTTAATCTTGAGGTAATAGATAAGAGCTGTTATAAATAAGAGCGGTTGTGGTGTAAATGGGATATAAAATAATAATTAAATTAAATTAAAATTAAATTAAATTCATTTATTTAACAGACAAAAAAGTCCAAAAATGTTAGTAACAATTTTAACTTAAAATCTATGTTAGTAGATATAATAGTAGTAGTAGTAGTATAGTAATAGTAGTAGTAATTAAATAAACTTTTTTTTTAATAGTTCATCTCCTCCTTTCCATTTTTCCCTATCCGCGGCGTCCTTATACCATCCTTATTGGAAGTTTTTTTATTATAAATTTTTATATTAAGCAAACTTATATAAATAAATGCATAATTAACTTAAGTAATACAATTACATATGATTTTGTTGATTACTTTAACAGGCTAAATAGACCTTTTAAAGTTATTTACATAATTTTATTAATAATTGCTCATTACATCTTGAGCTGTGTCAAAGTTAAGTAGGTACTAATTTTACGTTATCTTACGAATATACCTAAGTTATTGTATAGTCTTTCCATTTTTTTTACTTTTTGGAAGTGGTCGAATTCGTCTTTCCCCCTACGTCTGGGCCTGCCTCGGCGCCGCGCCGCTGTCTGTCTAGTGGCACCCAGTGCATTGCGATCTTAACCGAAACATTATCCAATTAAAACTTTTAAAACATAGTGGGTTCTTGCCTTAGTCGCCATGAAGTACTAATACACATAATTATAACCCATGAAAAGATAAAGACAAAGTTACTCATATATCCAGTAACGGCACATTCTTACCGTTAGTAACTCGAGCTGTTTTTACGATTATGTTAACTGGAAAATAAAAACAAATACGAGCCTAGTTTTCTTACCTTGCTACAACCTGCCCTCTAGGTGCCGGCTAGCACGGTTCTAGGACAGTGAGCAGATGAAGTAATAGAAGAACTTGGTAATAGATATTACATTTTTAAGGAACAGAACACAGAAAATAGTAAACGTAGAAAATAGGTAGTAGTAGGAGACAAAAATAAACGGAGAAACGTCCGTTCAAGACAAAATACAGAGAAAAAGTGCAAAATACAAAGAAAACAATGAAATTAATGGAATAATGGAATTTAGAAATGGAATGGGAATATGATTTGAATTTTAAAAATATAGATGAAGAAATGAAGATGCCAACACAAAATGAGGTGAGATAAACGCAAACGATGAGGTTGAAATTGATGGCAAGGAGGTTGGTACAGACGATGAAGTCGACATCGTTACAACCTGAAGAACGAAATACGAAAATAAACTCACGAGGTGAGGAACATTCGAGAATAATATTTAATATTTAAACTGACAAGGCTGATACAATAACAAGAAAATAAGCGAAAAATCATCCGATATACAAAGAACGTGACCCTACCTTTTAACAAAGAACAAAGACTAGTTAGCGGGACAATACGAAAATGTATCTTTATTTATCCAAAGAAAACGTTAGGCAACGACCTTTTCAACTATTGTTTCAGAAGACTTGATATTTTCTTTATGTTCTTGGGAAATTAATATTTTGCTTTGAATGGCAAGCTTGTTGTTAAAAGTTGCTGACACTAATCTATGTAATATTTTGCTTTAAAAGGCAAGCTTGTTGTTAAAAGTTGCTGACACTAATCTATGTAATATTTTGCTTTGAATGGCAAGCTTGTTGTTAAAAGTTGCTGACACTAATCTATGTAATATTTTGCTTTGAATGGCAAGCTTGTTGTTAAAAGTTGCTGACACTAATCTATGTAATATTTTGCTTTGAATGGCAAGCTTGTTGTTAAAAGTTGCTGACACTAATCTATGTAATATTTTGCTTTGAATGGCAAGCTTGTTGTTAAAAGTTGCTGACACTAATCTATGTCATATTTTGACATCTGTTTACAATTTTTAATCAAAAATTGTTTATTGTATTGTATTGTATTTATTTATCTTATAGTAACTGAAACCGTTACAAGATACGTCATTAACTACAGTATTAAATATACTCTAACAATAATATAAATTCAAACTATATAAAATCATAAGTTTTAGTTATAGTGTCTGTCAAATATTTAAAATAAAACATAATAGTTAGGTACAGTCTTGTACACCGTCAGAGAATAGAAATAAAAAATAATAATAATAATCAATTACAATAGGTATAAGTATAGAATTTCTATGGTTAGTAAAGAATATGTGTCAAAGAAAATGAGTGTGCCTTAATTTTGTGGACATGAATTCGTTCAAGTTATAATATGCGTTACCCTGAAAGTACTTTTTTAAAACAACCTTAAATTCCTTAGTGGAGTGTTCAGTGATCTCTATTGGAAGTTTATTATACATTTTCATTGTTATTTGCAAACCTTGCTTTAGGGTTTTGGTTAGACGCACTTTAGGAATTTTCAGTCTTTCTCTATTTCGTGTGTAATACGCATGACTATCTTGATATTTAGCTAGATTAGCGGCTTTCCCGTGAATTTCTAATAAACATTTATAAATATATAGGGATGTTTATTCTACTTTAAAATAAACTGAACAAAAATTAAGTAAATAACAATGACAAAGAGCGTCGGTGGTCTAGTGGCTAGGACGCCGGACTCCCATACTGGGAGGTCCGGGTTCGAAACCGAGTTTTTCGGATTTTTTATTTACGTACTTACATTTACAGACTGCTCTAACGGTAAAGGAAAACATCGTTAGGAAGCCTGCATGTCTGAGGAAATTAAAAGTTTCCGAAGGTGTGTGAAATCCACCAATCAGCACTGGGCCCGCTTGGTGGATCATGGCCCGTACTCCCTTGTGCAAGGGGAGGCCTGTGCTCAACAGTGGGGACATTAATAGGCTGATGATGAAATAACAATGATCAAATATTACTTTTTCTTTACTCATTCAGGTATTCGTAATTATGCTTATTGGTCATTTTGCGTATTGGTCATTTATAACCTCCGACGGACCGAGAAAGGAGTGTTCGTATGTCTGTTTATATAACTCAATAACCAATGATCCTATTTGGACCGGTTCCTTTTTGTCGAGAGTGTTCTTAGCCATGTCTGATATTGAACCAGTGACTTCTAAGATCTTCGAGTATCTTTGATGTCAGATGGGATCTCTGGAACGGTAGTAGCTATAGATGGTTCTAATTTGAGTAATTTGGTTCTAGTTTTTGTATCTTTTCTACGGAAATTAAAAATTATTTAATTTCTATGGAAATTTTCACCTCGCACAGAATGTATGAAATACGAATTCTGAGTCTGACACATTAAAATTAATTAAGTACGAGTATATTCAAGATTCGCAATTATTATGAAGCACAACCAAGAAGTTTTATGAACTCCAATATCAAGGGAAAGTTTGACGATGTAAAGACAACTTTTAGTTAACTACCTATCTATTTTGCAAGGTGCAAAGTATCTTGCAAATATAATTTATTTACCATTTAGGTTGCTACAATCTGCCCTCTAGGTGCCGGCTAGCAGGGTTCTAGGACAGTGTGCAGATGAAGTAATAGATATTATATTTTTAAGGAACAGAACAACACAGAAAATAGTAAATGTAGAAAATAGGTAGTAGTAGGAGACAAAAATAAAACGGAGAAACGTCCGTTCAGGACAAAATACAGAGAGAAAGTGCAAAATACAAAGAAAACAATGTTATTAATGGAATAATGGAATTTAGAAATGGAATGGGAATATGATTTGAATTTTGAAAATATAGATGAAGAAATGAAGATGCCAACACGAAATGAGGTGAGATAAACGCTAACGATGAGATTGAAATTGATGGCAAGGAGGTTGATATGGACGATGGAGTCGACATCGTTACAAGGTCAACCATTCTGATAAGAATTGAACTTCTGTCTTCTTATATCAATTATTGAGGCTTACGAAAGGCCACGATAACTCTGACAATAAGTATGCCATTACGACATGGCAAGATAAATCTTACCTATATATTTTTTCAGGACTAATTCGTGCAATCTATCGTTACACTCGTCTACGCCTGGTGTTACAAACTAGCACTAATAGATACTTTGTATCATTATAATTTAACATGACCAAACTTGTAGATTCCGTTTTTTAGATAGGTATAGGCACTTTATAATAATTATAGGGTAAATATAATAAAATATCTAATTTTAATACACTACACTAGTGACCAAATTCATAAAATATGTTAGAACCCCGGTACATTCGTAAATTTATAAATTCTCCTTATGACTTCTTTTTATTGAATTTTTTTTCCTCCCAGAAAATACTCCTAACGTCTGATATATACTTATATTCATTACTCCCCATTCTTACTTCGCAATTTTTCTTTCACAACATTTATAACACATGAGTTTAGAAGTCATTGTAATATTTCATTCACTTTGTCAAGGGCCCTCCAGTTCCTTTACTTGCCAACAAAAGAAAAGGTTTGTGAAATAACTTTGTAGGTACTTGAAAACATATTACGCTTCTACATTGATATGCTTTATAGTTTGGTCCAACTTTTTGTACAACGTATACCTTTTCCAGGTAAAAGCAATATTAGATTTTGTACAAAAGACTACAAAAGTATCGGGAAAGAATTTCAAAGTTTTGTGATTAATTTTGGAACAATGAATTATTTGTGATGGCATACACAATGAAAAGGACCACATAATTCAAAGAGTTAGGAACTTAGGAGTAAATTAAGGCTGATGTAGGAAGACGCTATGAGAGGACATGGATGAAGTAATGTTAGATGTATGAAAGGGAAAAGGGAAAATCTTCCACCAAGCGGGGTGTTGTGCCTGGTGACCAGATGTCCTGGTCCAACTATGGATTGTTGGAACTCGTATATATATTCGAAGATTTCGAAGTCCCAGGAAAATTTCGATAGCGCGTTCTACACCGATGTGAGTAGGTACTTAATCGTAGTGACGCGCGTCGTGCGTCGCCACAATGACAATACATATTTAAGAACAAGATTCTCTCTAATAAAGAATTTAAAACGGTTATAAAAATGTTCTGTCAAAACAACGCCTACCATCATCATCATCAGCAGTCCGCTGTTGGACATAGGCCTGTCCCACGGCGCGACATTGAGTCAGATCTTCGGCTCTTCTCATACAGTCGCTGTCACCACCTTACGCAGATCGTCGTTACAACAATCGTTATTCACTATGGGAACCACCTTTGATGGAAGTGGTTCCTCTGTCTCTGCCTGCCTCTGTGAGAGTTGTTATGAATTTAAACATGTTTTAATATCTGACTTTTAAATGGTCATGTACCTACTTACAGCAACTTTTGTAGTGCACTGTTCAAATAAATGTTTTATTACCTACCTACTACCTAAAGGTATTAATTTAAAAACCCGATATAAAAATCTTTCAATGTTCTGAGGAGGAGCCTCGAGGAGGAGCTCGTAGCTCGTGCCGAGGAGGAGCTCGTAGCCTAGTTGCGAGCACGGTCCGACAGTGATCATGCAGGTTAAGCGACGTTGGCGTGGTCGGTACCTGGATGGGTGACCGCTAGTGGCATATTTCATCTGAGCTCCTCCGTGCCTCGGAAAGCACGTTAAGCAGTCGGTCCCGGTTGTCGTTCGACAGCAGTCGTTAAGCCATGTCAGAGGCCTACGGGCGGCCTGAACAACTCTGACAAATAGGTTGGCCACTAACCATACGATAAGCAAGCAAGCAATGTTCTTTTTAATTATTTTTTTTATTCAGCGTGTTATACTATGAATTCATACATGTTTAAATATCTGACTTTTAAATGGTCATGTACTTACAGCAACTTTTGTAGTGCACTGTTCAAATAATTGTTTTATTACCTACCTATTACCTAAATGAATTAATTTTAAACCCGATATAAAAATCTTTCAACGTTTCTTTAAAAAAAATTCTGCTCAGCCTGTTTTTAAAACTTCCTAAAATATCTTTTCTATCCACAGGCATCGGCGGCCTCCGCGCCATAGAGCTCCGAATATCGCCACCAGTCGTCCAGAGGGGGTCGGACGCGATTTTGGCGTGTCTGTACGAGCTAACAGACGCGCCGCTCTACTCCGTCAAGTGGTACAGAGGAAGGCACGAGTTCTACCGGTATTCACCGACTGAAACTCCTGCGACGAAGATATTCCCATTTGCAGGGATCAACGTCGATGTGAGTAACAATTAGGTTTACATTTGATTTATCGGAGTCGGAACCGGATTCGGAACCGGAGTCGGAGGCGGAGGTAGAAGATAGATGTTGATAAGTTCAAATTTTAAACCGTTTTTTTATGATGACGTTTGCGGCAATAAAACATTCCTTTATGTAGACCTACACTATTTAATAAAATATTGATATTTGAATATGTTTGCTCACAAATCTTCGGTATAAAATTAATTCGATTCAGAATTATCGGAGGCGAAGTCGGAGTCGGAGGTATAAAATCAATCGGAAGTTCCGACCTTTCGGAGTCTGAGTCGAAGTTCCGTAACATCCCTTGTATCAATCTGGATTTACGACGTTCAAAATCCATAAAAAAATATTTTTTATTTTTTATTTATATTGACCCATCCTGAGTTATATCCTGCGAATTGTACTATAGCTCGTGGAGCTTGTGTCCGTTTAGGTTCATTTGGTCAACTTCCCCAAAAAGTCTCGGAAAAAAAGTGTTAAATTTTATAGTAGATTTTACCAGAAAAAATGTGCGCGATCGATCCTCTTAATCTTAAACTTCGCTGATTAAAGATACGTCTTAATTATTTGTACGGGGCAGATATGGTCGCCCATGGAAAAGGAATTATCTGTTCCATTTTGTCACCTTTGTCTGATCCTCTAAAAGACAAAAATGTTTCTACCGAATATGTATTGTCTGTGCTTTTCATATGTACAGTCCACCACAAGCTATAGTATACCATCTGTCAAAAGCCTTCGATTAAATCTCAACCTCATGTTTGCGTAATACTTTACATTTCAGATTCTCAAATTTTGACGTTTTGGGTAGGTTGAAATGTGGTTGACTGTACGCAGTATTTCAAACATCATTCGTCAAGGAACTCATTGACAGAGTAATAGGCCTTTTGGATCAACCATTTTTTTAATCTAATAACGAAACTTTTGTACGTTTTAGCATCTCGGATAGGAGCTGGTATTTTGATGTAAATTCGCGGCCTAGCGACGTGCGTGGACAGCTGGGTCTTCAGTAGTCTACTGTCAATCAATTCGAGGTCCTGCTGCCTCATTTTTGTTAGTCTCTTGCCAACCCATTTCTTAGTAGAATACTCTCTTAGATTTTTTCTGACATATTTACCTATCTCAAGTATGTAGAGCGATAATACAGTGAGGATTTGAAAATCGATGAATAGATCACGAGCCGGTGTATCATATCTTATCTAAAAACAGGGGGCCAGGGACAACCCCAGCGGCACTTCAACCCTCAGGGATCTTTAGTGCTCACCCCTTACCTTAGTCTCCTCTCTGTTCCTTGCTTCAAGGACGCTTTGCATCAAGGAAAAATGCTTTGCATCAAGGACGCTATACATGTGTTTTAGATGCCTAAGTTAATCGTTTCCCAAGTCTTTAAATTTGAATGTGTCTAGGGCTTTGAAACTCTGAACCATTTTCCACCCACATGTTAACTTATAACATACATTTCAACCCTTCAAACGTGCCTAATATGAAATAAATTACAGCAGAATCTATTCAACATTTCCAATCAACGAATCCATCATACACTGAACAGGGTCAGAGCTTGTGAACTCGTAACCGAATCTTGTAACTGAGGAATGTCACAACTTGCCCAAGTCCAATGAGTTTCCCGGGAGAGCGCAAACTTCCTCGTGTACATGCGGTGATTTGTCTTCAAGAGCTGTCACTAACGAATGCTTCTGTCATACCAAAATGCTTGGCTTCCAGTGATGTGACTATGCTATACTTATGTTCAGTGGAAGACACATCAAGCTATACTCTGTGGAACCCTGATGCAATAAATGTTTCTTATTATTTTTGATATTGTCAAATAAGCTATAGCGATTAGGGTATATCCTGGTGCTGTCCACAGTTCAGTCAAAGTGGATGATGAAGATTAAATTTTGAAAACATTTGTAATTACATTTTTTTCTTCTTTAATGAATGGCCCCTGCTAGTGTACAGACTGCAATTTGGCCAATGACTGTGTCAGTATCTTGAAAATAACTCGAACGCTTTGGCGTCTGTTTTGAAAAAAACAGTTTACCAACGTCGAAACTAAGGGAGAGTCGTGTGCACTAGAAATGCCTAGTGTCTTGCATTCCAAGTGCAATTGGAGGTTAGGTTGCCGGATACACACCATCATCTATAGTATTTCACTCACATTTCATTGTCATATATAACGTTCAACGTATTTAACGTTCGTGTTAACACCAACAATTTTTAGGTAAAATACACTAGTTTTACGAAAAAAATAACTACTGTAAATCGTTTTTAAACAATAAAATAGGACAAACACGCCATGACAGCATGAACGCAACAACGTAACCGATTACATCATTTCATTTTAGAGAAAATTACATTTCTTTTTTTCCTCAGTTCGTCACACCTCGTTAATTTATTTACGCATAGAATCCTCTAACCCATGAGTTACAAGATGAAGGCTTGGTATCGTTGGTAGATATAGCTTTGTTTACATATAACAAAACATTACCTACATCAGTTGAATACAGATTGTTGAACCTACTGATTGGATTTGTTCAAGGTTCATTGAAAAATATCCAAAAATATTCGCTAAAGTAATAAACAGCATAGCATTCGCTTCGTTTCAGTAGAGTCCAGACATAAAACTTGATTTCGCTACAAGCAATTTATTACAGCTGATGTAAAACTTCTTGTACCGGAAAACATGCGAACCTAAAAAGGGACAGAAAAATCTCTGTAGCAAATGGAATGTGCCTTCGCTCGTAATTCATGTCCCTAGATCGCCGAAAACATTTTGTAAGCGCGATTATTTTTACCTGTTGAATTGCTCAAACAATATATTTAATGGCTTGGAATTAGGATAATGTTCTGGAATGTCTTTTGTGTAGAAAATATTTAACGTTTTTGTTTGAGAACTTGCAGATGTTACACAGCCCTAGTGAACGGACCATATCGCGTGATATTCAACCAATTGGAAACTGATTAGGTGATCGCGTGTCGTCATTGGCTGCGAATAACGCTTTCATTTGAATAATAAATTGAGAGGTTAATAATATTTATGACATCTAAAGCTCCAATTACTTAGCTTAAATAACACAAACTTGTCTTTAGAAAATGGTGGAAAATGCTAAAATTAGAAGCTTTTCCGTAATTAATTTTCCTATCTCAAACAATAGCAGGTGTTTCAGAATTATTAATCTAGAGAAAATCGAGCTAATTGTAGTCGGTGAACAGATTTCATTGAGTCATTTATCATCCGCATTATTATAAGCAATATTTACCTTCGTTTCCCTTTTGAATTAATTAAATTCCTAGTTGAAGTCTGTACTTAACTTATTAGTCCAGAACGGAAGGAAGTGTTGAGCTTGCAGCGACTTTTATTGGTGCGATTTCTTCTTCTTATTGGCGTAATTTTCTCGATTTATTGTTTATGGCCGTTATTAAAATCACATTTTCTTTTAATTTATGAAGATATTTAGTAAATTGAATCAAGGTTTACAAAAGCTTTCATCTTATCTTATCTTATCTTTGGATGGGGGCCGGGGATCCCAGCGACACTTCGACCCATGGGGATCTTTTGTGTTCAACCCCTTGAACCTATCCCTTGACCACATCACCGAATATGTCGTGCATGAGCAAGACTATGCGTCTTAGTGGGAGGGCTTTCATCTTACTTACTCCGCTGGCGCAGAGACCCGAAGTGGATCTTGGTCTCCGATACCAAAGAGCGCCATCGCTCTCTCTCCTGCACAGTCTCGAGCCAGTCAGGCGCCCGGAGCTCATGCAGATCTTTCTCCACTTCATCGCGCCATCGGTATCTGGAACGTCCAACCGGACGTCGTCCGTCCCATATACGCTCGTTTAACTGCCTAATCCTAGTGATGTGTCCGAGCAATCGGAGTCGAGCTGCTTTCGTTTCTCCTATAATGTTCGGTTCGTTCACCATCTCTTCGATCTCCCTATTCTTTCTTTCTCCCTCTTTTCTTTCTCTCAAAACTTTCATCTAATCATTATATTTTTCAGAGACGAGTGTTATCGACATTGTTAGGAGAGCAGCAAAATACGAAAAACTCATTGGTACATGGCACTGCAAGGTTTCGGACCCGGATCTCCCGCATGGGAGTCCGGTGTCCTAGCCACTGTGCCACCGCGACCGACGCTCTATGTTTTACAAATAGTGCAACAATACCGTACTTCCTATAACTTAAACCGAAAGGTTCAGTTATACAAAGCAACTCCGCTTCAACGCCTCTGAACAATATTCTCCAGTACCTACACTACCTACATAACTGTTATCTTTCGTCCCTTTGTTCACCAGACATACCTCTGGCGTTTAGATTAAACTATTAATTGAAATTCCGTCTAAGCCCCGTACATTTTCTCTCAGAAAATTATGTTTATGATTTCAAATAGGTTTTCTTTTAAAGAGCGTTGCACTGACGTTCTTTGACCGTTGAATCTTATTTAGACATTTCTGTTTCTGTTCTATGGTTTCTGAACTAGAGACTGAAAATTTTACATTATATAATTTTCTTCCATCCTTTTGGTCCTCTTCATTTAACGTACGTAACATCTTTAAGGTCTCTTTTATCGTTTTGTATGTGATCCATGTTTTCAGTAAATTCTTGACATCATTTCTTCTTCAGTGTTTTATATTTTTTTTATCAAGCCCTACGGTATCATTTTACTCTCGATTTTCCTTATTACGAAGAGACAGCAATACATCACCAACTCGAAGAACATACATCTTCATCCACTTAACTCGGTCAAAAAAATTGCTATGACGTCCCAAACTCACAACTGACATGCAGCGCAATTCTCACGTACTTTATATCCGGAAGCAACTAGCGTACATTTATTTTTTCCTTCCGTATTTTTTGTGTGGTACTGAGGCGATCCTTCCCCGTCTCCCGACCGGCAGATGTTCATAAATCCAACCCTTTATCACGGCGGCTCTTATTTCGCAGTCTTGGTGCGATAATAACCTGATGGGACGTTTTGTTTCTTTTACCGGCCGTTTTTTAAGCCTCCCCTTTCCAGACGGAACTTTTCTCGTCGAAATGCATTTATTTTTGTCTTATCTCAAATTTATCCGTCGTGAGATCTTGAATTTGTAATTATGGGACAGTGATAAAGTTTTAACCTGTTTTTTTTTCGTTTCGTATCTTGTTTGGTCTTTTTCAATTTTATTTTTCTAGATTTTCACATGAATATTCCAGAGTTAACTAAACCCGGGTTTTTTAATGAATGAATGAACGTTTATTTTCAGGCCAAAAGGCCCATAGATACCTTACAGGCTAACATACATAATATGAAATAAAAATAGTATAGCGTCCTAACAGGAAGGAGATTAAGGTAGGGGATGAGCACAGAAGATCCCTGAGGGGCGAAGTGCCGCTGGGGTTATCCCTGGACCCCTGTCATAAGATAAGATACCTGATGATAATTTAAATTGTAAACATAGATGCAACTTGGATTTGTATTACCTGAACACTATATACCACAAAAATGAGTAGCCTGAGCAGTGATATGTATGACAGTCTGATGATAATGAAGATGACTTTGAAATAGCATCACCTACATCTAAAATAATGACTCTAATATAAGTTCCTTCTTCAAACAGCTGGCGAGATCGAATCAGAGCCAGGTGGTGCTAACCAGGGTCAGCTTCGGCCTCTCCGGAAACTTCAGCTGTGAGGTGACAGCTGATGCCCCTTCCTTCGTCACGTCCATCGTTTCTAACACCATGGAGGTTGTTGGTAAGCACTCTTGCTATCTTGTTTAATTCCTTTCTGTACTATGCTACTGGAAATTCAAAGCATTTAAATAACAACTCAGTTCCTCTACAATTTCTTTTTATTAAAACATTACATTACCATTGAAGTGAGTAACACGGCTTTACAATACAAAAAAGTATCTAGTAACTAATTATTAACAACAAAGCATCTTGATATTAGTATCTAGATGTTATCTTTTTTGTTCATGATTATAAGTTTTCCAACACAACTAATATCAGATTAGGTAGATTCTACCCATAAGATAAGGCCACTGAAATTGTACTACATATACCTATATCACTCCCAATAAATAGTAGTGTCGGTGACTGAATTTTGGGACCAGACGTAAGAAAGAATACTCGTAGTTTTGGAATTCTGAGTGTTTAGGGTCGAACCAGATTTCCATAACCAAACCAAACCTTTTCAAATCTATGTTTCACCTCTGTCCAACAGTCCTCCCACCATCGTCGCCGACGATCCACACGAGCCAGCACTACTACACGCCCGGCGAAATCCTACAAGCCAACTGCACATCCGGGCCCAGCCGGCCGGCGCCCGATCTTGCGTTCTTTATTAATGATCATCCTGTGAGTATCATCATTATCATTATTATTATCATCAACAGAATATAATTGTATACTTCTGGAGTTCTGGACACAGACCTCACCCAAGGTGCACCGTTATGTCAAATCTTTGATTTTTCACACCCATAAGCTCCTCGCTACTTTGCGCAGATGATTTTCTACATCTAGGGCATCTACTTCTTCTAAGTGTACAACATAGTACTTATCATAAAAGCTTTCTTTAATTATTCCTGTATGTTGTGTGTTAAATAAACATTTACTTACTTACTTACTATAACTTACACTACGTTTACCTTAATCGTGTTCTCCTGTGAATGTTTAAGTTAGAAACTAATGAGGATGGGGAATTGGCAACAGGAACATCACTAAGCATATGTCGCAGACTTTATAAGTTCTTTGGTAGAAGAGTAAACGCTAGTATTAGTGGAGGGACTCTTACATAGTCCTACCACCACACAGAGCTCCTCCTTTAAGGGCTCCTTCCAGGGCAAATTTCCTTGTACAATGCTTTCCCAGGTTTGTTTTCCGTGGTCTACCCGCGTTTGATTAGGAATTATTTTACTTATAGATCTTTTGATTTTTTTCCCAGAAGCCCTATGTACGTTATTGTCTATAATTTTATAACTACCTCGTCCTTAATATCTGAAACGTTAATTTTAACCCCTTATTACCAACGCTTAGTGTTAGCTCTGCAACCGCCCTGATATTAATTTATACTAGACAAAGAAATTCAATTTATTTTAACAAACGAACTACCGAACTACATTCACATTCAAATTTAATACTTCACGTACACAAACGCAAAGTAAACTCTTTAAATAACTTCTCTTGGATAAAGCTAGTTGTTTCAACCGGAATTCTATAGTGGTAAGTTTTAATGCTCTCGGAGCTTCGCGTTTTGTGGATCTTCCGGTGGAGCTTTGGAGATTTCGTTTCTGGCATGAGTTCCTATTATTGTGCTTTAGTTAACGTCTGAGTGGTTTATACTATATTCTCTCCATTTCTCAGGATATTCGTTTAAGATTGTACTTCTCCCATTCGATATCTTAAAACATCTCGAGAAACAGAAAAAAAATTGATAAACGCCGTGGACCGTCTTTTAGGTTGTAACTTGTGTTCCAAAAGTATACATAAAAGATGATGATAATGACGCTGATGGATGACTTAAACCGTAAGGAATAAAGGGCAATTTCGATGGAATTACGAACAGCCGTTTATCACGTTGTAAAATAGAAACTCTTTTTATCCTCACACATTTTAATTTCCCATTGTTTGTCCTCTGTCTGTTTGCAAATGGAACAAGTGCTGATAGGTAAAATAAGTCTGTTAGTTCCACAAACTTGTCCAGTATCAAAGCTAGTTATTTTGCTACAAAGACATCTAAAATTCTAACTTTATACAAAACTTCACTATCTCAAGTTTTCAATTCTTTGAGAATGACAAAGATAATGTTGTTCCGCTGAACAAAATGTTTTAGAAAAGTTTCCTTTTAAGTATTCAGTTTCCAGGAAAATATACTGAGATATTGTTCCGTTTCTCTACATCATGTCATACATTTTAAGTAACTTCAGGTACCTATGTTTTAAAATTGCTAAGACACTAAAACAACTGATACAAATGATTGATTATCCAGATGTATTTTTTTTTTTATGTATAACTAAACCCGCATTTGCCTCGTTTCTGCAGTGCCTCCGGTATGTTTGCGCACGCACATACCGATGGGTTTCAAGCCATTATGCGCAAAAGAACTGCGTCTCTGCTTTGCAGGCTTCGGAGCAGCTCCAACAGCATCCTGAACATGATAGCGGAAAAGTACGATTCCGCTATCCTTAAACACTTCGTTCGGGTGCTGATCGAATGATGTTATCTTTGATCAGCATCTGATCGAAGTGTAAAAACTCAAACAATTTTTGCTGAATATATTTACTAACATAGTTTTTAAGTACACTAACAGTATGGATCTAGTTATCTGAAAAATAAAAATATTGAATTGAATTGAATTGAATTTGACCTCGATCTCGCCTGATGGTAAGCGACGATGAGATCGACAGTGGAGCATGCGGGTCCAGTAAATGCCTATTCACTCTGGCCTTGAAGATCCCAAGGTTGTAGGTTTCGGGAAATACAGACGCCGGCAGGCTGCTCCATGTATACTGGATTTAGACTGAACGTAAAGTTGTAATAAATAAACGTGGAACTAAATAGGCTGAGGAATGTGTATTAGTGGGATTTACTTTGATTTCAATTGGATTAAAAGTTTGAGCTAATCAAATAATGTCCTTAAAATTCAATTGCTCACTCTGCGGTGTTCTGTCATATTTTGCATCAAATATTAACCTTGGACTGAGCTGCCTTGCCACTCTTGCCAGTCATGTTGTAAATATACGGATACATTTTCCAGTTCTAGCCATTATTTTCAGTGTTTTTTCTAGGATTTGTGTGATATCGAAAAAAAACAGTTAATAATACGGAATAAGCACAGAGACGCTGTGCCACAAACATTATGTGTGATAACATTAAATTGTATTACATTCGGAGCTAATGTTACTCGGCGACATAGCGCCTCCTTCCATCTAAACTTCGTTTTTCGATATCTCAACTAACATCAGAGATATTAATGATTTAAGTTAGTAGTTAGTTAGTTAGATGGAGAGATGCTCTGTCCCTTTTTAGCAAAACAGTTCTCTATTTAACACTTTCAAACCTTTGTAATACTAATGGCGACAGTAACCACTCACCATCAGGTGGTCCGTTTGCTCTGCTCTCCTTATAATTCAACATTGTTGCCTTAGTTGCCGCATTTCATTGACAAATTCACGAACACGCTAATTAAATACGAGCAGAGCAACTGATTCCCCGGTCACGCTCGATATGAGCGACCGTATCTTTTCCAACTTCAAGTCAGTAGCTTAAATTCGAGCCACAAACATTGTTTACTCAGCGTTTGCTCTGTTGATATTTGTCATTGGAGCTTCCGTAGGATTAAAGTGCTCTTATGGTTTAATTGTTACCTCACTTTTATTGCGGCCCGTTTTTACTCCAACATTGTATGATCTCGGTTTGTTTACATCCATCTCGTGTTTGTTCGTCCCATGTTCAAGTTTCGAGCTTTTGTTTGCTGTTCCTATCACACTGTTATATTGTGTTTTATTTGTTTTCTTAGATTTATCTACTTCTATCTTTTGAAGTTTATCCTCCCTTTCTGCTCAGTGTTTCTGAAGGTAGAGTTCGCTCTTTAGTAACTTGATTATAGTGTTTTTACAAAGTTTTCTAAAAGTAACTCTGTCATTTTGGTTTCCATTTTATCAACATTGATCACCATCTGCTGTCTATTTTATGTTTTGTTTGAGATCAACCTTTTCTTGCACGATAAGGTATAATATAAGACATAATCCGTTGTTTGGGCTCCAAAGCACAGAAATTTATTCCTCAGAGATGCGAGTGCAGGTTTTCCCACGATGTTTTCCTTTACAGTAAAGCAGTTAGTACTCGTAAATCTTCTCCTTGTCATGTTGTAAGTGGCTTACCTTTTGTCAGAGTAGTTCAGGCCACCAGTAGGCTTTTATCGTGGCCTAACGACTATTGTCGGATGACAACGGCCGGGACCGACAGTTTGTTCTCTCCGAGGCACGGAGGGGTTCAGAATGTGCCACTAGCGGTTACCCATCCTGGTTCTGACCGCTCCCAACGTTACTTTACTTGCACGATCAGACCAGGCTCGCAATTATCAGACTTTGTAAATTTTAGAATTGAAACTATAGTGAGACATGTTAAATTATAATTAAATACGGATTACTCACTAATGAAAGTCGGTGCGAGACGGAACGTCATTGTATCGTCATCGGGCGTTTCGCACTCTTCGTGATCAAGGCCTTCGAAACAGGTTGAAACTTAGTTGGAGGATTTTCGACTTTCATCAGTGAGGAATCTAATTAATTATGATAATTATGATTATAAAGGACTTTGAAAGACTTACTCGTAAGTGTACAAAGGACTTTGAATGGCTTAATTATGACCTGGTGTCACCCAGATTCTATCTCGGACCTCCCATGTTAATATCCGGTGTCCTAGCCACTACATCACTGACGCTCATGCAATTTAACATTAATCATCTTACATAATTAGCACTAGACTAACCGTGTGTTGCAAGAAACAAGAAAGTTCTTAATGTTAAAAGGTCTTTCTTAATTATCTTGTCATCTCTATCGAGAGCTAATGCATAGAAAGTGATAGCTTGTATTTTAAAGAAGACTCTAAGGACGTTTCGTGTAACGTTTCGTAAAACAGACCGTAACATTGATGGATAATACCCATCGGAAATATCTGCAGACTTTCTTCAACTTCTTTCTAGAACCATACATATGTACCTATAGATATTAAGACCGTTTAGGTTAATTTGGTTTACTTTCCCAAAAAGTTTACGTCCTAAAAAGTTCACATTGCCATAAAGTCCACATGCTCATAAAGTCTACATTCCCATAAAGTCCACATTCCTATAAAGTCCACACTCCCATAAAGTCCACATTGGTAGAAAGTTCGACATACAACGTCTGGCGGCTACGGAATGTGTTATTACGCTCTGTCTATGTTATGAGTAAATGAGACGAACTAAAGTCGATTTCGACTTTTGCATGTTGGAACCGTTTACAAACAAAATGACCAACGTAACGTGCAATAATCGCTATCCTAGGGCTAGAGATATTTAGTCGCGGAAGTTATGCGAAAGCATTCCGCGACTTCACCGTCAAGCGGTGTGAATTAACAGCCCGTAAAAGTCCAGCATAACCTCTTCGCTTACGCTTCCCCGTTACGAAGAGGTATGCCAAAAAATGGAAGAGGCACATGCACACTGTACCTCAAATGTGTGACATGTCTAGACATTGAGATATAAGACCTCAAAGCGATACTTTATATCTCAATGTCTAGACATGTCACACATTTGAGGTACAGTGTGCATGTGCCTCTTCAACTTTTGCATTTTTTGAGCATTGCGAAAAAATGGTAAATTTTGACCTCCTTCCTCATCTCTCTTGATTATTTTAGTCAAAAATATTTGACTCCAAAATAAGCTTTGTTTATCGATGTTTTCAACGATACTATTTGTTTTTAAATATCTTTAAAATTGGCGAAGTTATTAGCATTTGAAAAAAGACATAAAAATGTGACACTCAATGCCCAAACCATTTCCATACTTTACGAGTTATAAGATGTTTTCACATCAAAAAAGGCGAATAGATATTTCCGGCAGGTAGTAGAATATTTTATTATCGTTATTATAAAAAAAAACCTTTTATTTGTTTCACCAGGCCACCACAAGCACGTACCAGCAGATCCCAGCAGCTGAGGGCCTGTTTCGTGCCGAACTATTCGTCCAGATCACGCTTTGGCCCGCCCACTATGAGAGGGGGGCCCCCATCCTGCGCTGTGAGGCCAAAGTGGGGGACCTGTACAGGGACGACTCCGCTGTGGCCCTGTACTCGGCTAATAGTGACCCTAAGATTGAAAGAGGTGAGTAATTTGGGACCCAACTACGGGGTTAGCACTTTTTATCAATTCGATGGTGCTTTGGAGTTGGTAAAATTAAGTACTGAATGGATTGAGTATAATTCCCACAACCTGGAAAACATAATAGCTGTACTATTTTTCAATAAACAGGACTTGTTACATCTTTCAGTTACACATTGTTTTGTCATGTAAAATGTTAACTGAATAAAAAATAAAGAGAAAACTCGATCGCACGGTCAACATTTTCTAAAAGAAGGAATTGCAAAAGATACCCAGTGACATATTATTACCGTCGCGGGTTCACGAATAACACTTCAAATTCGCTTATACTAGACTTAAACATCACTCCGATCTGGAAAACAAATGTCAAAGACAAAAATGAAACGGTCAATCCATTATCTGAAGGAACAATGATAGATTTAAAACTGGAAAAGTCAGTACTTCAGAAGCATCTTTCAATGGACGAAAGATGAAGGCAAAAGTCAATTGTTCTCTTGAGAATAGCGAAGATACCTTTAGAATTGATAATATACTTATCTACTCTCTGAAGTGAGTAAATAAAAGGTTCTATTTTACTGTAAGTGTATCTAACAAGACGTTCTCGGAAAATAAGCTTGGAATGAAACTGCTTGTGTCAGTAATACTTACCTACGTTTAGGAGACACTGCAGCTATGTATTTTTTTGTGGCATTGAAGTGTTTTTCTTCTTTCTTCTTCTTCTTCAGTTACTATCGCTTCCGTCCATATAGATCTATATTTGCTTCTTTTATTGTATAAGTAGAGTAAACGTATAAACAGACTACCTTATTGTCAGGTTAACATCATCCACAGGACTTTCACCTCATTATAATGTTATTAGAGGGTTTTCTATTCTGATGCGCTGCTAACCTTGAGGACTTAGATGTGCCAGTAATTACGCTGGCTTCAAACCGGACGGAACGGAGCAATGTATTTTGCGACAGGTTAAAGGCTGATTTTGCACAAAATCATACCTTCTTCAAATTGCTGTTCAAAAGCATTTACATTCCAGTGTAGTTATGTATAGATACAAGTAAACTAACTACAGATCCCAGAGGCACAAAAGATCCCTGAGGGTCGAAGTGCCTCTGCCTCTTATAATACTTGAGGTTCCTATTCCTCGGTGACAATAACAGGGCTGACATAGTTACCTCGTCGTATTCCAAAGCCTCTAAAATACAGATCCCTGTCATAAGATAAACTTACTACAGTCCCAGACGAGGATTGTTAACCTAGATTAACTACTAAACTACAGCATATCAATAAACTATTAACTATGTCTAAACATAAAACTGATAGTAAAAGATTTGGCCGCAATTGGCTCCAAAATTTAACATTGAGTCCAAAAAAATACCGCTCGAGGGCTGTGTCTCTTGTAATACTTGAGTTTCCCATTCCTTGGTGACAATAACAGGGCTGACATAGTTACCTCGTCGTATTCCAAAGCCTCTAAAATACAGACTTAACATGCTAGCAAACACGAAACCTCCAGAGCCTTGATTCTATTTCCGAAATTGGTTATTTGCATACCTATTCATAATAAGATATTACAACTTGTCTCAAACATATCGAACTATCTGAAGCGGAAACTCCAGTAATCCTTCCACAAAGTTTGCCCGGCGGTATAGGTAATTAATGTCGGCAACTAACCATGTCATTTCGCCGACAACGAGACCTTGTTTACGGGTATTCCCTGTAGCTCATACTGCTTGTGTTTCCGTTTCCCTTCTCGATAATTTATTTTCTATGAGAATGGTACAAAGTATATCATTTACTATTTTGAGTGTTGTATGTTTCGGTACATTGTTTTTGTTTTCTTTGCTTTTAATAATTTTTGAGGTACATATTTTGGTTGTAGGAACTGGAGACATCACCTTTTTTACCGTTCATAATATTATATTATATAAGGAGATGAGCCAATATAACAGACGAACAGACAGAATGACATTGTTGCTCTCTATAGCTATAAGTTGGAAAGGGTCAAGTTGAAAACCAGCGTCGCTAGATATATATCTAGCGTATGTACCTAAGCATACAACATTCAAAATAGTAGATGATACTTTGTACCATTATCATAGAAGATGAATTATCGAGAAGGGACACTCAGCTGAACTTGGCCCTTTTAATAGATCATATCATATGTTTACTACTCTTATCACTTGTTAGAATGGAAAATTTGGTCAAGTTAGAATCTTACTCATCTTGTGATATTTCTTACATAATTTTTGTCATATGTACCTATATTGTTTATTAATAAAGGATTTTCTATTTCTATATTCACAACATATTACTCATAACTTCCAAGTTGCTCTAAGATTTGAGATTTATTACGAGTAAGTATGACATTTCCAAAAAAAAACATTACAAATATTTTGACGTAGCATCAAAATGGGTGAGTGTGCCGGCACTCAATTACTCGTAATTGGAGAGTCTTCCTAATTCGATTAAGATCTAAACATTTCAAATGTTTAGTCAGAAATGTGGTTGTACCATTTCCTGTTTCGAAAAAAGATCTAACAAAGATGCAAATGCCGTTGAGTCTGTCCTCCTTAATGTATCGTTCATATTGTAGCTATAAATAGCTAGAAGCACTAGCGAAAGCTGCCATCTTTAGAGAGGAAACCTACCCTAATGAGATTACAGACACTAAAGAGGGCATTGAGGGTCCATGAATTATGGCTTCCTGGCTCATTTGCGAAGACAATTTCCTCTGAGGCAACAGAGGGGCGTTGTTGGGTGATAATAAATTTATCTTCGATGCGAGCGACGACCGACGTGTAGTAGAACAGGGAAACGCTCGTAAAGACGTTATGTTAGGAACAAAGGTTATTGTGAAGACATAAAGTGTTGTGGTAGATGTAGTACTTAAGATGTTATTGACTTTTACGGATATATAAAAGTTATTTTCTCCAATAACTGTATTGGATAGGATGCAAGGGTACACAACTACACAGGGAGCAAGAAATATAATCATAGGGTAATGGTCAATGGACAATTTTATTCTTGTTTTACATAATTTGTACACATACATACGTATGTCTACTTATAATTATAAATATCTCTATTTTATAGGTCTAGCTGGAAGAAATCTCTATTTTAGAGATAAGCTCTACCTGTTTACGTCAAATTTCTTGTTGTTGTTTCTTTTGTGATTTATGTGTGCAAATAAACAGATGTTAAAATTTATAAAACAGAGAAAAGATGATTTTAAGGAAAGAAATATATAATCCAAACAGTAAATATTTAAAAGCTAAGAGTACAACGGTATAGTGTCCACTTCTAGTTCTAGGGGAACTCAGCAAGAAATTAATTAAGCAACTTTTGCCAATTAGCTTTTAGAAATTCGTAGATTTTTGAGTTTTCAGGGAACTCATTGCATCTTCTCCGTGTACCTATCTAATAGCATTATACGCTGACAATTTGATTACTAGAAATCCATTTTGTACCTTTGTGAGTTTAAACGCTGACAGTTTTACCAGCGTTCCTCTGTCCCACTGTACGTTCATCCTACACTCATGGCAAATTGAATTACTAAGGGCTTTCAAAGGCAGAATGGAGGCTGTTACAAAGGCATGTTACTTTATATTATGATTATTCCATGAATATTTAGTTCTTGACGTATGTGTTTGCGATTTCAACTGTAACTGTTTGTGGAGGATGAAACGTAAATATTGTGATTGTAATGTTATTATGTAATGTTTTGCTAAAATTTGATGTTGCTAATTAAGTAATTACATACTAATTTGATTTTAGTTGAATTATTATTAAATCACCTACGGAGCCGAAACGTGGACACTGACGGTGCGACTAGTTCACAAATTGAAAGTCGCTCAGCGTGCTATGGAAAGAGCTATGCTCGGAGTATCTCTGCTGGGTCGAATCCGGAATGAGGAGATCCGGCATAGAACAAAAGTTATCGACATAGCTCATAAGATTAGCAAGCTGAAGTGGCAGTGGGCCGGTCACGTCTGTCGCAGAACCGACAACCGCTGGGGTAGACGAGTTCTGGAGTGGAGACCGCGTTTGGGCAAACGTAGTGTGGGACGGCCTCCTGATAGATGGAGCGACGATCTGCGCAAGGTGGCTGGCAGCGACTGGATGAGAAGAGCCGAAGATCGAGCTCAATGGCGCGCCCTGGGAGAGGCCTATGTCCAGCAGTGGACTAGAGTAGGCTGCTGATGAATTATTTAATAATTTTAATTCAGCTTGCTTGCTTGCTTATCGTATGGTTAGTGGCCAACCTATTTGTCAGAGTTGTTCAGGCCGCCCGTAGGCATCTGACATGGCTTAACGACTGCTGTCGAACGACAACAACCGGGACCGACTGTTTAACGTGCTTTCCGAGGCACGGGGGAGCGCAGATGAAATATGCCACTAGCGGTCACCCATCCAGGTACCGACCGCGCCAACGTCGCTTAACCTGCACGATCACTTTCGGATCGTACCGCAACTAGGCTACGAGCTCCTCAGCTAATTAATAACCACCTTATTTTGACTCTGTGCAGTCAGTCAGGGTAGATACCACCCATTTACCTTTCTGCCGCAAAGCAGCAATTCTTGCAGTGTTGTTTCGGTTTGAAGAGTAAGAGAGCCAGCCAGTTACCGACATTGATATAAGGCACTCCATTTTAGTCCTCAAAGGTTAGCAGCGAGCGAATTGAACACCCTGAATACAGGGTGTTCGTTAACGTTATTAACGTTATATGGACGACGGTGATCACTTACCATCACGTGACCCGTTTGTTCCTTTCCTCTCCTCATAGAATACAAACAATCTACTAAACCCGCATTTGACCTCGATCTCGCCTGGTGGTAAGCGACGACGAGGTCGACGATGGAGCATGCGGGTCCAGTAAATGCCTATTCACTCTGGCCTTGAAGATCACAAGGTTGTAGGTTTCGAGAAATAGAGGCTGTTCCATTCCTTAGCCGTCATATCATATCATATTTAATCATGTACTAGCATAATTAAAAGACTCGATATTCAATAAAAGATTAAGGATGTATCTTCTTAACAAATGTTTCTATTCACTGCAGGAGTTTTTTGATGATAAAACCAATACTTAACTATAAAATCAATTATGTATAACTTATAATGACATTTAATTCAATTTATCTCGTTAGTATTTATTACTATTTTAAAATATTATAATCTCTTATTTAATATTGCGGTGCCCTACTCAGGGTTTCATGTATGACCAGATAATATACATTTTTAAGACCAATTGTAACACATGAAAAGGAATAAATGGTATGAGTATGAGTAATTATATAAGGTCTTTTTTTATTAGTAGCAAATATGTGCTGGTCATTTGTACCACTTTACACGAAAAAATAACCCTGTTACTTGCATGAAAGTTTTCCATATTAAAGTTTTCTTTAAACCCCATTATTTTGCGCCTTGGTGGCATAAACTCTTCCATGCCGTTATGAATGAAACGAGTTTCATTCATACTTCTTATTTCAGTATTAGAATAGCAATAATTCATTCATTTATAGAAATTTCAAACAAATAAATTTGTCGTTTTTCTTTTTCGAAAACTTGATAAGTAAAAAAAAAAATTTTACCCTATCGTTATTATTATAACCTATAGATGACACCCTAGAAATATTTGCCAGTCCGACCCAGACCTTAATTAAAAGGGATTTGAATTGCTTATTTCTAAAATAAGTAGGTACTCGAATTACACCAAAATGTTTTAGGTCTAAAAGCCAGGCGCTTCTAATTTCGGCTAAGTGATTCTAGCCCCAGGCGTAGCTCAAGGCCTAAGCTTTCAGTAATGTCTGGAGATAAGGTAACACTCAATCATAATCCAGGCACATACATCTCAATCGCATAAATCTGATTAATAGCGCTTTCTCCTCTGGAATGATGCTGTGAGCACTGATAGCGAGCCAAAGGTTTTTGCAAATGCACGTATAGTTCCATACATTTTGACATTTCAACGCCCGACTAATGTATGAAATGAAATATTTTATTTCCAGAAGCATTACAGTATTCTAATACAATACAATACAAATTACAAATTAAATACATTAAATTAAATTAAAATTATTATGTCAGTAGATTACAACACAAACATAAATATGAGATGTATGAGACGTATAGATGCTGACATCGCAAGCGCCAACTGGCAGACACAGTTTCTATAAAAAATCTCTCTTGCGAGCAATCTACAGTGTTTATTTCATAATCTTTAATCTCACCAATGTGTATTTATTTAGGTACCTCTCGATAAATATTACGTAAGCAGAATTCCATCTATTTTTAACCCGTCCCCCTTGTCAGCGAAAGTAAGCAAAGCAAACAAATATCATTGTTATTAACTGCTGATCGTTTTTTGTGTTGACGTAATCACCATTCAAACCCCCGCCCCCGTTGTCATTAAAAATAAGCAAAGTTAAAACACCCTACCCCCCCTTTGATGCTTACGTAATACTTGAACGGCCCCATAGAAGAAAATTACTATATTGATGACAGATAAGATAACAGTATAAGAATAACTCTAAATTAAAAATAAGAAACCTCCGGTTCATCAATGTGGAGAATTCCTTCTTTCTGGTCATCATCCAGGTCCTCAAGGTTTCTCAGATGTGGGAATTGTACCATGGTGTGGCGACGCACGACGCGCGCCACTACGATACAGTACCTACTCACATCGGCGTAGAACGCGCTATCGAAATTTTCCTAGGACTTCGTATATATACGAGTTCCAAACATCCATAGTTGGACCAGCACATCTGGTCACCAGGCACAACACCCCGCCTGGTGGAAGATCTTCCCTTTTCCCTTTCTTACAACTGACATTACGTCATTCCATCGCCTCACATAGCGCGTTCATACAATTGGTGACCCCTACTACGAACACTTAATTGGATAGGATCGTTCCTACAATTGGTGACCCCTACTACGAACACTTAATTGCATTGGATCGTACCTATAATGGTACTTAAACTCAATAATAATGTTAATAAGTATAAAGTTAGACTCTAAAACGTTAAAAGTGTCAATGTAATCCAGATCCAATTAGAAATAGTTAAACCACATTTAAGACTAACCGTCAGTTTAACTAAATGTCCTTTAAAGTTAAGTCTTCATTAAAATCCATGTCCCTGTCTAATAGAGATGACACGAGACTTAAGGAATCTTTAACATTAAGGACGTTTGTTGCTAGTCACGGTATTCTATGAATTAATGATAGATACGGTACTGTGAACTAAACATTTAGTTTCTAAGATCCTGCCTGAAGAAATGCTTGCATTTCTGTGTTTCGGTTTGAAAGGTAACAGAGCCAGCGTTATTACCGGCACATGAGGCACTCCACCAAGCCCTCAAGCTTAGCAGCGTATCGAAAACCCTCTAATAATAATACAATGAGGTGAAATAACCAACAGGCTGAGGCAGTCCCCTTTTTCCGGTGCTGCACACCACCTTCATCAAACTTAATTACTTTTGCTTATTTATTTTTATAATATATTTGTTTAATATTATTTTTATCTTCTGTACCTAATTGTTTGTATGTATGTATTGCAAATAAATTCTGTCTTTCTTTCTTTAACCAGTTACCATCAGATCCCCTTTGCTGGTCTGCTCTCCCAATACAATAGAAAAGTTGCCTAACTGTGTTTTTTTTTCCAGTAACGTCACCCGGATCGGCGGCCAAGCTCCAAGTGTGTCAAATCCTAATGTTAATCCATATTATTTTATGGGCCAACAACACATAGATGTAAAATAAAGAAAAATAAATAGGAACCATGTAAAAATATTATAAAGACATAGGTTATTAAATTAGATGTATTAAATTCTTTGAGTAAGGCAGAAATTGTGAATTTAAAGTTAACTGTACCTAAACGAGCTGATAACTATACCAAAGAATGTTAAGACTAACAATATTGTTGATTTAATACAAATTATATATGTCCATGATGACTTTTTTTTCTCTCTCTAAGGATGTAATAATTTTTTTTGTGTACATCTAAACCCGCATTTGACCTCGATCTCGCCTGATGGTAAGCGACGATGAGGTCGACGATGGAGCATGCGGGTCCAGCAAATGTCTAACTATTCTTTTATATAACGTTTTCCATAAACCCTGTACACCTACTACCTCTTTCTCGAAATCATTTCCTCTGCCCGAAGGTTGCGTGGAAGAGATCGCTCTCAGCGAAAAGGCCGCCTAAATTGTACTTCACTATTTCCTTTTCTATATCTTGTTTGTTGTTTTCTATTTGTGCAAATAGTGTCCGACCGAAGCTTCGGCTTCGGCTTTGGCCACCTTCGGCCAAAAAAGCCACCTTCGGCCAAAATGGGCCGAAGTTTTGGCCGAAGCCGAAGGTTCCTAACAAACGACGAATTCGAACGAACTTTTACGAATGAGCGGAGAACATTATTTCGAAATGTTATTTTTTCACAAATCGCAAGGTAATTTTGATTACCACTAGATCAACTTCTAGAGAAGATTGAAATTACCTTTCTATATTATATTATACAGTCGATATAAAACCTTCAATTTTAAAGTTTTAAAACCAAATCATTTAAATTAGCTTGTATCCAATATTGAACAAAATTCTTAGAGCTTTTAAACCTTCGGCTTCGACTTCGGCCGAAAGTTGTGCTGATAGCCGAATAATCGGCTTCGGCCAGAAATCTACCTTCGGTCGGACACTAGCAATAAAGTGTATTTCACTTTTTTTTAACTTAAAAATTCAAAGGAAGCAAGAAACGGCGAGCATGCGTGAAACGACGACGACGTGCCAAGACAGATTCGTAGCGCTCAATTCTCTCTGTCTACCCCGCAAGGGACATCTCTTCTCTTCTAGCCGTTTTCCTCATTACTGAGGGTCGTGATCATTTTAAGGAATTAATCACATAGAACTACTCTCGTGGCAGATTTAATGGGGTGGTTTGCCATTGCCTTCCCCATTTCACGCACTGGTTATCGCAGTATGCAGGTTTTCTCACGATGTTTTCCTTCACCGTCAGAACAGCCGGTAAATGTACGTAAGTCTTTCGAAAAAACCGGAAAACTCATTGGTACATGGTTTCGAACTTGGGTCTCCCGCATGTGAGTCCCACGTAGCGTCTAGTTATGTATGAAGGTTGCAAGTTCGCTCCGAATGGAGGAAGTATCATACGTTTTATAATTGAAAGTCTGAAGTCCTGAAATTTCAGCCTATTTTTACCCACAACGGAACGTAGAAGGTATATGCGTTTAACCTAAGAGGATGTTTGTTTGTGTGTACATGTGTCTGTTTCCATCTAGCTCCGAAACGGATGGATTTACTGAACCCTCATGCACCATCGTCAACCTCATCGTCGCTTACCATCAGGCGAGATCGAGGTCAAATGAGGGTTTAGTAGTCAATAAAAAAATAAACGGCTGAACCAATTTTGATGCGGTTTTTTGCTAACTATATCTTTGGAATGTATCTGAGCAGGTTTTTAGGTGGATTTTATTGTGTTAATCCATCAGGGGGCACCGCTGTAGATATGAAAATGGCTGAAAATTGGTATTAGGGTTTTCAAATCTTCTGATTTCGAATTTTTGTTAATTATGTCTGGTAGTAGGCGAAAAGCTTGTATGCTTGTATGGGATACGTACGTATGGCTTTTCTTACTTTACGTAACCCGGACTACCTCTCGTATAATATACTTCGTATTTTTCACATCTCGGCGTAGAAAGGTGCTTGGTGAAGAAAGTTTAGGTAAGTAAAAACCCCATGGGAATCGTATTTATATGGGAATATATTTATTACTAAAATACTTTTATCCACAACTTGCCCGTGGTACTACTATTGGTCTTCAGATACCTAAGGAAAGAATCTACCTGTAAGTACCCAGTCAATTCAATTGCGACAGAAGGTAAGTTTATGCTTAAAACGTAGAACTTCAAAAAGTTAATATGTTTTCGTATTTCAGTCCTATCTACACAAACATTAATTAAAAAGTTTTGGTAATCAACTTCATACAACTTCAGCCCTAATTAAAATTATGTTAGTACCTAGGTATAGGTAGTATCTAAAACCTAGTCAAACATTAGTTTGAATATAAAATTCCTTCAAATTATTATTTTTTCATTTATTTACATATTTACAACTTAAAATTATTTATATTATAATTACAGAAGGAAAACATAATATGCAAGAGAAAATGTACACAAATAAAATTAAATGTTACTTATAACATATCTTAAATTAGGCCCGTGTGGTAGGGTACCAAGGATGCTGGCGGCATTGCCCTGCTGGATCGCTATGCTGATCTACTGTCTTCTGCCCTTGGGTCCCTCGTCGCATCAAATAGACGCTTGTACAGCTCTCGGAACAGTGACCAAACTCCAGGGCCCCAAGGACCAAGGGTCTCTACACCAAATGCAACAAAGTTGTATTGGTTGCCTATATCCCTGTATTTGTTGGCCTTATGGCCCTCAGCCGCTTCAGCCGCCGCACCGACCTTCGTACACGTACTCTGGAGGTTGAACGGAGTCAGAGTGTCTACGCAAGTAGGTAGCGTCTCACACAAGGCACGTCCCATTTTCCTTGCCTTCTAATATAATTCCCAATGTTGGGACACGGACAAAATATTGATCCACCTTGCGGGCCCGTAGTTGGTGGACTTCACGTGGAAACTTTTTCCTCAGACGTGCAGATTTCCTCACGATGTTTTCCTTTACAGTCAGTTACGTAAGTATTCGAAATCTCATTGGTACATTTTAGGAAGCCGTATTTGAACTTTCTATTATTCAAAAGAAATAGCGTCGGTGGCCAAGTGGCTACGACGCCAGACTCTGATGCGGGAGGTCCGGGTGCGAAACCAAAACATGTACCATTGAGTTTTTCGGATTTTTTCGAAGGATTACGTACATTTACCGGCTGTTCTAACGGTGACGGAAAACATCGTGAGGAAACCTGCATGTCTGAAAAAATTAAAAGTTTCCGAAGGTGTGAAATCCAGCAAACAGCACTGGGCCTGCTCTCGGTGGATCATGGCCAGTACCCCCCCGGTCAAGGGCAGGCCTGCGCCCCGACAGTGGGGACGTTAACAGGCTGATGATGATTAAACAAAACCGAAAATATAACCTCAATGGGGAGCATGCGTGAAACGATGAATGGCTGTAGAGGAAGCAAGAGGCATGCCAAGATAGAGATTCGTGGCGCTCCATTCTCTGCCTACCGGATATACCTTGCGAGGGGCAAGGTATAACCCCGTCTGAAAATCGGTGCAGTGTAAAGGCGTAAGTGCTAAAGGCGTAAGTAGAACATTAAGAAGCTTTTAAGTAATTTCAGTTACGTAAGCTATTTACCATGCATAAAGGTTTCATTAGCTAGTGTTGCAAACGTTAGGTAATTAGAGTCGGGATTAAGCGGTAATTTCTGGAAATTACGCTCCTATTTATGCCTTAGGGTATTTTATACGGTAATGAGACCTGTTTTAATTTACGTTTGTTCCTTAATTGCTGTTATAGTCGTTTTGTTATGCTGAACAATTTCACTTTTTGTCACCAGTGTAGAGTAACAAAAACAGATGACCAGACAGGTGAGATCACCAAGGATTTACTAAGTACTACTTTATTTACGTTACACCTAACTTCATGCATGTAACTGAAACCTCATTCCCATGTTAAAAAACAATTTTCAATGACTTGACAATTCTGAAATAACCTGAGTTTGGTTGTTACTTTTTTACTTTTGCTTAGCTGTTTCTTAGCTAATTCGGTTGCACTGACAAAACACTTTTACTTAGCTATTTCTTAACTAATTCGGATGCACTGACAAAACTACTTTTACTTAGCTATTTCTTAGCTAATTCGGTTGCACTGCCAATACTACTTTTTTAGCTATTTCTTAGGTAATTCGGTTGCACTGACAAAACTACTTTTACTTAGCTATTTCTTAGCTAATTCGGTTGCACTGACAAAACTATTTTTACTTAGCTACTTCTTAGCTAATTCGGTTGCACTGACAAAACTACTTTTACTTAGCTATTTATTAGCTAATTCGGTTGCACTGACAAAACTACGTTTACTTAGCTGTTGCTTAGCTACTTCGGTTGCACTGACAAAACTACTTTTACTTAGCTATTTCTTAGCTAATTCGGTTGCACTGACAAAATAAGTAACAAGCAAACTCCGGTTATTTAAGAAATGTCAAGTCATTTAAAGTTGTTTTTTTACATGGGAATGAGGTTTCGGTTACATGCATGAAGTTAGGTGAAACGTACTAGTATTTAGGAAATCCTTGGTTATATAATATGTCACCAATAGTTTTGTAGTCACTGATTTCACGTTACAGGTGGACAAAACTTTTGTTACAATAGATACAGATAAATCGTATTGTGTTGCATAGTCAAGAATTTTTGACAATTAAGTATCTGGTTACGACTCGTGATCCCAGTAATTTGACCCACTAGTGGTACAGTATCTCGATATAATGGCCTCGTGGTATGCAACCGAAGTAGCACCGCCATAGTCTGCTATTGTTATAAACTTGTATAAAGGACAAATAACATTTTTATTGTTCAATTAAAGCTGCTTGACGAAATAAATTTTAAAAGCCCAGCACTCGCCTTTTTATCGAAGGCAGGCAAAACACGACGTTATAAACGCAATATTTATGTTTAATCTGTGGCCACCGCGCAAGCGTGATTCGGAAAACACATTGCGCCCTGTAAATCGGCCATTTGTGGCCCAAAATGGATCGTAAAATGGCTTTTATGAGTGGACAGGTTCGCAGCCACTCCGTCCCATTATTCGGCCATTTTCAGCCATTTTCAGCGCAAATTAAATTAATCGGTAGGAAATTTTGCTAACAAATCGGAAGTTGAATGTAGGATGTCCAGACATTGGTGGAAAAAAGCTGGTATTATCGACCCATATCATGCCACTTCATTGTACGAGTTCATTCTTCATTGTAAGAGTACGTCATGGCATGCATGACAATATCTCTGGGTATACAGGCTGGAAAGTTTCGGCAGGGCATCCAGGGCAGCTACCACATCCGTTGGAGCTACGAGAAAATAGTCTTAGGAGACCTTCCCTAACTTTTGGAGCTATTTAAAACTGCATTCACAGATTTTTTTAAAAGGTACTGTCAGCGAGAAATTGCCATCTTTCATTTAAAAAATTTTGATTCCAATCGATTCTATTTCGTGTCAGGAACAAAATACTATATGGGGTCAACCGAGGTTCGAGTACTAGAAATCTCAAAAATAGCAAAAACTATTTCCATACATTAAGTATGAGTTATGATTTAAAGGTTACTGTGGAACAATGAATTTCGAAAAATGCTGGCCACTACATCGCCAAAAAATTTTAAAAGCCTAACTTCCCACTCTTTATACTCGTAGCTATTACGATTCTCAAAAGAATGAAATGATATAATGGGATTGTGCTTGGGTAATGATATATGTTGTGCTGTGTGGTACCGGCCCTAAAGAATAGCACCACCCCAACTCTTCCCGTGGGTGTCGTACGAGGCGACTAAGGGTCTTAGTTGATACTATTGTATCGACACGACACGCTACGACTACTTCGCTCTACTCGTCAAGAGATGACGCTGAACAAGCCCCATTCAATCTGAAACGCGCTATTGAAGAAATCTCCGCGGCTTCGTATATATACAACATCCGACCACACATTGTCAGACAGCTATCCCCAGATCTACCTCCTAGTCTGGAGGAAGATCTTCCCTTTTCCACCGAGATGTCATCGTGATTTTACACCTAGTAGACGGGGGTAGGATCGTCACCTATCACGTTTGACCACCAAATCTTATGGCAAAAAGTGGGAGCTACCTATAAATCCTGTAATTGAGGGTGGGTTCTCTCAAGTCCATAATTCGTAGGATCCCCTCGGGAATTATGGACTTTAGAATTTATCTAAGTATGTAATTACCTGTATGTAATATATGTGATGGTAACAAACTAATTGGTAAGTTAGTACATGACGTGCCTTTGGAATTGTATGAATCTATGAATTGACATTATATTTGGGAAGGACAGTACATATAATATTGTAACAATCAGACATTTTGCATGCTTTAAATCGTCAGCTTATTGCAAGAAGTCATTAAGAAGAAACTAACTGCGTTACATACACTGTTGTATTCGCCTTGTTGAGCTCTGAATTGGTTAAAGTCATTTGTCTAAAATCCAGTTTCGTTATGGCACGCTAAGAAGTCACTATCCCATTATTTGGTTACAAGGAAAACCTTTGATGTCGCTTGACCTGAAGTTTGGTCAATGTTAGTTAATGACTTCTTGCAATAACCCAACGGTGAAATATGTAAGAACTAAAATTGTAATTTGTAATCTACCATATTTCTTACAAAATAAATTATCATTATCAAACCCGGACCTCTCGTTTCCAAAATCTCGTTGCAAAATTCCACACTCTTATAAGAGTATGGAATGTTGCAGCGTCCTAGCCACTACGCCACCGAATCAAACTTACCTCAACTTTGGCGGAAACCCTGAAAATATAAGTAGAAAATTAGAAAAATTGTGAAGCCTTTCACAATCTCTAATTTACATGTTAAAATGTAAAAAAGCAATTTAACCATTGAAGTTGCCAAATCCGGTCTGAAAGTTAAATTAAAAACTTGTCCTGCTACGTTTTTGCAGGACACGGCTATTTAAAAGTCCCGGAAGAAGTGGAGAGCCAGGGCTCCATCGACGAAGGTAAAAAACTGTTGCCGTATGGAAACAGCATGAACATATTTTAGTTGTAACTACTATTTTTGTATTTTGTTCCTGACACGAAATAGAATCGATTGGCATCAAAATTTGTTTTTGTGAAAAAGGCATTTTTCTCGCTTACTGTACCTTCTTCAAAAATCTGTGAATGCAGTTTTAAATAGCTCCAAAAGTTAGGGAAGGTCTGCTAAGACCATTTTCTGGTAGCTCCAACGGATCTGGTAGCTGTTCTGGATGCCCCGCCGTAACTTTCCACCCTGTATAGGTTAAGACAAATAGACAAACGGGCCACCTGATGGTAAGTGTTCACCGTTGCTTAAAGTACTAAAAGGTATAGCTTGATGTGTCTTCCACTGTAGAGCTAGGCGCTGGATCGACAAAGAAGTTTCACCGACGTTATGTTTGAATTCCTTGGTAGCGAACTTAGTGTTTATTTTATGTTGACAGATAATAACAGTTTTCTTTTTATTGTAATTAGTTTCTATTTCTAATTCTGTCACTCACGTTGATGATCATAACAAGAGGATGTCTCTGTCTAAAGTTTCAGTTAAGATTGTCGTAACAGTGTGAACAAGGAGGTAAGTTTATTCGAATATACTCGTACCTTATAAAACGTCTAGTGTACAAATTTGCGGCAGAGAGCTAGAAAGAGATGAGACCAGCCTTACTTTAGAAGCTCCTGGATCTGATCTTCGGGGGCTGGTTTCTTCTGGTTTCCACCAAAGTTTGAAGGGTTGAGTACTTAGAGTACTCGCGGCGATAGTTCAGTTACAAAATTAGAATAATTAGTGTGTAAATTAATTAATTCCGAGGAGCGTTTGTTTTGCGTGACCGTTGCGACAGAAGTCATTTCACGAGTGAATTTGATTGGCAGATGACATTGTGACGTCATCACGATGCGCGTATTCTTTCGGTCGTCTCTTAGGAAAGGAACAGGTACAATTATATGAATATTAGATAAGTATACACGCGTATAGTGTATTTATAAAAATAACAATATATGGCATTAACAACGTCCACTTTCCAAAAATATTACACCCAAAACCTCTACCTTTCATAGCTTTGCCCCTGAATCACTTGCAATAAAACCGGGCACGGGTTCTCTTGTGATAACCCGAGTAGTATGATAGTCGCTCCAACCGGGGCGGAGAGGCTTGTCACCTTCAGAGTTCTATCGGAAACACGTCAAACGCTCGGAGACTGTTTTTCCTTGTTGTTTCCTTTACTTCGCTTGGAAAGTTGGGAAATCCGGTATTGGCTGTGGTTGGTCCGAGTATCTGTAATATATTATTATTGTTATGCTACTTTATGGTAGAGTCTATCATGAGAGTTATGGCATTTTTGTAAAGGAAAATAGTGAGGTATATATAATAGCCTAGCGAGGTCCTCCCAGTCTCTAACAGCTTGCAACGCATCTACTTCAAACATATCACTGTGTAATTTTAATGCTTATTCTTTACTTGGTTTAGTATTACGTATATATGTACTATTGTATGTAACTTATATTCTTCTATTGTTTGTATTATATTTCTGTATATATTATAGTATATTACGTACGTACGTGATATTATTACTACTGCTTTGCAGCTTGCAAAGGTTTGCATTTTTATTTTTTATTATTATTGTTATTTATTTATTTGAGGGTAGTATCTATTCAAAATACAATTCGAAATAAAAATCGTCAATAAGCAACACTCAAGTTACTATACTATCGCATTATTACTATACTAATCACGAAGAGCTGTCTTCAAGTAGGGGGAGGGCGGAACACATGTTGCAGCGAACCAAACCGGACGTGTGTAGTCCGGACCTTACTTTACCGGTTTTTTTATGTTGCTATGCGTAAATTTTACCCATTTTTTCCAAATTTGTTCGGGCCGCCCAGCTGCAGTTAGTATCCGTCGAAAATATGTAATCTGGAGCATTCGCCTTCAAAGTCGAGTGGCAACAGAATCCGTTGTTACGATCACACACAGTGTTTCTGTCCATAAGTGAAAGAGAAGGACTAAAATATCGATTTAGAAAGAAAGAATTTCTTTCCAATAGCGCATCCATACAAACAATTAGGTATAGAAGATAAAAATAATATTAAACAAATATATTATAAAAATAAATAAACAAAAGTAATTAAGTTTGATGAAGGTGGTGTGCAGCACCGGAAAGAGGGGACTGCCTCAGCCTGTTGCCGTAACGTTTTTATAGGGCGCTGATGTTCAGGCATCACCTGTGTGCCAGAGATCACTCCCTAATAATACACTACCAGAACACAAATTCATATTAGTAATTATTGATTGAATAGTTGTTATAAATACCATTCATAATCATCATCAGCAGCCTACTCTAGTCCACTGCTGGACATAGGCCTCTCCCAGGGCGCGGCATTGAGCCCGATCTTCGGCTCTCCTCATCCAGTCGCTGCCAGCCACCTTTCGCAGATCGTCGCTCCTAGCAGGGGGGCGTCCCACACTATGTTTGCCCAAACGTTGTCGGTTCTGCGACAGATGTGACCGGCCTACTGCCACTTCAGCTTGCTAATCTTATGAGCTATGTCGATAACTTTTGATCTATGCCGGATCTCCTCATTTCTGATTCGATCCAACAGAGATACTCCGAGCATAGCTCTTTCCATAGCACGCTGAGCGACTTTCAATTTGTGAACCAGTCGCACCGTCAGTGTCCACGTTTCGGCTCCGTAGGTCATTACTGGTAGGACGCACTGGTTAAAGACTCTTGTCTTTATACATTGAGGTATGGGCGACGAGAAGATGTGACGTAAATACTATTAAAGAATATTAATAAACAGAAGTAAAATATTAGGAAACGAAGGAAGGTACTTAATTTTAAAATTATACATAAGATTTCGACATTCGTTTGTCGTAGATGCCATAATCGCTACGCCAGATGTTATAACACATGATATTATATTATTTCCATGATATTATAACACATTATAGTTAGCTTCTGACGATTTAGGACCATTCCAGCTTAGTAACAATAATGTTATTCCTGAATCAAATCATAATATTTTGACAGGCAAAGCTAATTTAGCTGGGGTTAAAATACAAAGCTATTATAGTAGGTATTATGCTAATACTGACCGTTATCTAAATACTGTCCGTTAGGACCCACATCCATAAAATTACTAGTTCAATCAAATACACTAAAGAACGTTGGTAGCCTGGAGAGGCTAGTTTTTTTCACATAGGATAAGGCACGTCAGTCTTATATGAAAACCTAAATAAACTACAGATTCTCACTGAAGAAAATCGGATGTTCTCGCCTCTGTGTACTCTCTGTGACTCAGTCTAAACTAATCGGAAAACTTCCAACTTTCAACAGTGAGAATCCGTATTTTATTTAGGTTTTTATAAAAGTTCGACGTGCCTTCCTATGTAAAAAGGAGTTACGAATCCGGGTTACTACGGAATACGTGTTACGACGCTGTGCTCACATACAGGAGGTCCGGGTTCGAAACCATGCAGTGCCATGTACCACTGAGTTTTCAGCTGCCGTCAGATATCAGAAAATGGTCACCACCTGCAACTTACAAAATCACAAATTTCTCTAAGACTATCTACTGAATTGATTTAAATTTTTAATAAAATTAAATTTAACAGATTACAACCAGAGAAATTACAGAAAAATGAATATAAAGTTATGAGCTAGGTCGTAACCCTTAACGTGTAAACACAGCATGGTTAGGAAGTGGGAAATAGGTTGTTGTACAAAATTGAGTTGGGAAAGCAAAAAATACTAGTAAATGTAATGACAAAAAATAACAATAATACCTACTGAAAAATATGAAAAATAAAAATTATAAAGTAGGTGCGGGGGATAGCTCACTTGAGGACATCCTTAACTCGTCTTTTAAAAACTAATGGCCTAGGATCGAATAAGTCTAACGATGGCTTATTGTTGCTGTTCGAAGAGATTTCATTAAACAATCTACACATTCAATTTGATTTCACTACTTCACTTGCTATTATCTATATTAGAAACAAATTACAAATTGTACAAGCTATGATAAAACATAAAAAAACAAAAAAAAACATATTAAAACAAAAAAAAAAACATAAAAAAACAAACAAACAAAACATATTTAAATCAATTCAGTAGTTTCAGTGCAGGTTGTAACCACTTTTTGACCGCGACTGTACATTTATCGACTAACGGTGATGGAAAACATCGTGAGGAAACTTGCATGTCTAAGGAAAAAGTTTCCGAAGACGTGTGAAATCCACCAATCAGCACTGGGTCCGCTCAGTGGAACATGGCCCGTACCCCTTGTGGAAGGAGAGGTATATGCCCCAACAGTTAATAGGCTGATCAGAGAAGATGAAATGTACCAATATGCGGTTAACGAATCACCTTTTAGAAACGTTTGTAAAATAAGAACTAACTAATACTTACATCTGTAATGTATATATACCCTGACCATAAACTAAAAAACCCTCTAGAGGGCGCCATTGGCAGTTTTATACTCTGTGTTATGGAGTTCGCTATGAAAAAAAAAGTACAATCCGTGACCTCTTAGTAAAAAATTCGGGTTTGAGGCCGTTCAAGTATTACGTAAGCATCAAAGGGGGGTTATTGGGTTTCAATTTTGCTTATTTTTGATGACCACGGCGGCTGTTTTGATTACGTCATCAAAAAAAGTGATCAGCAGTTAATAAAAATGATACTTGTTTATGAATTATAATTAAAGAATTGACAAATTCTGTATAAAATTGTGCCAATGCTCACGTAAGCATATGAGGGGTCATATAAGAGCTTTGCTTACTTTCGCTGACAAGGGGGACGGGCTAAAATTCTGCTTACGTAATACTTGAACCGAATTGGGTAAAATTGGCCTCTGTCTCATCTTACTATACTCTCCTTCTTCAGGTCCTAGAACACCTAGTGGTGCATAGGGCTGAGACAATATTCTTCCACCGCGCTCTGTTCGATGCCACAAACTCTATGGTTTCCAGGGATACTTTAGCCGCATCCAGGTCCTTTTGAAGACTACGTTTCCATGTAGCCCTCGGTCTCTCACGTTTGCGAGATCCTCACTACACCCTTAGTATATTCAAAAAACTAAAAACTAACTAACTTAGTATATTCAATAAACTTATTCTTATTCGCAAATCGTTAACAATGACCGAAGCACACCGAAATTTCCAGGACCCCAATGTTTTTCTAAAACCGCACGTACTGTACTTGCCAATTAATTCTGCAATATTGCGACGGTGTTTTAGTTTCTTGTCAGGGTATAAAAATACTATACTTACATCCATAATGTAAAATCCATTTTCCCTCCAATCCCAAATTAATGAGAGTTTGACGAGATTCGTAACTTGAAACAAGTTTCCCGAAAAAAAAAACAATTGGTAGGTTCTCGTAAACTTTTTGAAGTTAAGTATTTATTATTCAGGGAACAAGCGAATTTGAGCGTTTATATAATTAAGAATGCAAACCACGTGGGCATGTGTGTTCCAATTAAATTTTACGCTGGGGTTAAATGTCGCCTGGAATACAAGGCTAAGGGCTGGTTTATACGGGGTCAGTTACTAAACCAGCACTGGCTTGTCAGTTAGCCAAAGGATTGAAGTTAGTAAGTCCGCATAAATCTGTAAGGCCCAGCGCACATTATTAGAGCGGAGTAAAGGCGCAGCCGCTTACATCGATAAACATGTAAACTAGTGCCAATATCAAGCGACTCGAGCGGCGACATATGGCTGCAAGAAACTAGCGTAAAGCTTATTTTTTTTTTTATTAACAAGGCATTGGCAACACAGTTCATCAGCCTAAACATTGAGCTATATAATACAGTTTTTAGTTTTTCAGCATCAAAATGTTGTGGTATAGACACATTTTAACACTCCTAGGAGTTATGACGGAAATTTCAACCGGTCTAGTCTCTGGCGAATTCTCATGGCCCGCCGCAGAATCACAGAGTGAAACTACACAACGAACCACTAACGAGAAGTTTATTTTAAGAGTACAACACATTGTCACTGTTACTGACGTTTGCTAGACAAAACTACACCGATTTTAGCTATCAAAATCACCAGAAAACAATTTTTGAGCAATAAAATAAACACCTTAGAACCTTCCCCATCGACTTTCCCGCCAAAACCCCTGAAGGTTATGTATGTATAATATGTTCCTTATATATTGACATTTTATCATTAATATTTTAACAAAAGAAAGTCAAATAACTTCTATATCATCTAGTATATAATTAAAACAATGTAGTTTCAAATATAATATTTAAGGACGTTGAAATAACTTCTAGAAATTCTTATTTGTATCAAACATTTCTATAATCCGTTTAATATATTTTGGCAAAGATTATATGATCGGTGCTTAAAATGTAGGATTATAACTTAACTTACTTACCCATCGTAAAATTTATCAATTGATGTTTATATCACTCCAAAACTCGTCTACGACCTAGCATTCCTAGCTCCTCTACAGAGTTCTCCGAATTCGTAACACGTGAAAATCGCTTTCGTGTAAACAGATGATGTCATTTCGTATTGTCTGCGTGGACCCTAACCGGCTCGTGCCTGAAAACAAATAGGCTATGTGCGTCACAGATAAAGGTGGGACGAAAAAATTGACCATTATTTATGTCAGTCCATTTCGTTTTGTTTTGATATACGTCTGTTTATATTACAGTAAGCAATCTCGTATATCAATTGTGAATTATTCGTAGTATGTCAAATAGATTTTACTATTAGAGATCCGTATGCCGATGGCGAAAATGGAACCCTATTGCTAACTATACTCCGTTCGTCTGTCACGTGGGTCTAGCGCCTAAACGGAATGATACAGACTACAAAATTTCACTTAGAATGTACGAGTATTCCCTTCACCAAAATCCGAATATTTTGTAATATTAGGTATTGTTTTAATATTATGTATTACTTATCTTATGATAGGGGCCGGGAATAACCCCAGCGGCACTTCGACCCTTGAGGATCTTTTCTGCCTACCCCATTTTACACACTTGTCATCTCAGTATGCAGGTTTCCTCACGATGTTTTCCTTCACCGTTAGAGCAGTCGGTAAATGTACGTAAGTCTTTGAAAAATACCTAAATAAAAATATATTTATTACTTACCTGCTTCACTGGCTAAGCGACCCAAAGTGGATCTTGGCCTCCACAACCAAGAAACGCCATGAAAATGGCGAGGTGAATCCTGTCCCACGCAATCTGGCTGACTTGGTAGTTCGCGTAGGTTCTTATCCACCGCGTCTCTCCAGCGACCCCGGGGGCGGCCGACTGGGCGACGTCCGCTCAGCAGCCCCATGTATTGGGGAGTCCGTTTCTACTCAGGGAGGTAGTAACACGCGGTGGATCTACTCTAAATCCACCCCACTTTGTTGAAGCTATATGCCTGTTTGGGTGGTTGCAGTCTATGGTGAATTCGGACGCCATTGTGCCGTCATTGGGCCTCGCGCCCGTCGTGTTCCGCTGGGCCTCCAACGGCCCGGTGCGATGAATCCTGGCTCCTTGAGCCATCAAGGTTGGGCTGCGTTTACAACGCACTGACTTAAAGTCGTATGTATGCTCCACATAACCCGATCCTCTCCCATTCTCTCCACGTGTCTTGCAGCCTTTATCTCTGCAATTATTGGAGACTCCGACATATTATAAGTCTTACCAAATCATATTAAGTCAACATTTCTTCGTCATTTATTCAGGGCCTAATGCATTATAGGAAAAAAAACCCAAATAAAATAACAGCCCATCTCAATGCGTACCCACAGTACTCTTTACAAAAAAGTAACACCCCGACACCCTTAAAAACCTAATAACACATCCTTACATTGTGTTGAGATGAATAAAAGGCTTTCGAGGTTTCTTTTAACTCAGCCTATGTGATTCATTATAAAAATGCGGGAACCTCAGTTGGTAATAACTCAGGAGGGTATGCCGCTGAGGGGATATGGGTAAGGGGTGAGGGGTAAATATTCTGTGTCAGTGGGCTTGTTATTATATGAAATGAAATGGGTAAATGGGGTAGCATTGATATAATATGAAAGCGAATTCTGTAGATCTCTTCTGTGTATCTCTACTTTTATCCCGGTATTTTTTATATAAATCCGATTTGCAGAGTACCTAGTACCTGCTGTCTGATCTGAATCTGTTGGTAAAATGTTGTTGATATTCTGCCGTACTTGGTAAGGTCTGACTCTTAGATGAGTCTAGTCTAGTTCAATAGATTATTTCAGATGTCTGAAATTGAATTTTACAGGATTCAGATTATAAACTACAATTTGTCATAATTAGTGTACGGGATTATATTTTATGATTAATAAAAGTTAGTTAATAAAAGATTAAGTAAAGCTAATGGCACCCGTCGATAAAACAGTTCACTCATTTGACACCCAGAACCTATGAATATTTATGAACTGCTGTTTCTTTAGTTTTAGTTGTTCTTTTCTGCAGATGTAACAAAAAATATCGTGCCTATTACGTGCGGGAAGATCATGTGTCATACTCGTATTATGACAATTTGATCCTTCCTGCACTAGTTAGACAACCTACTATTAATTTGGGTCCATATAGCTGTCGATAACAAATCTTCCTGCAAACGACCAAAATATTTTTTTTTACCAAATAGAAAACAACAAACAACACATAGAAAAGGAAATAGTGAAGTACAATTTAGGCGGCCTTATCGCTAAGAGCGATCTACAATACCAATTATTTTACATAAATAAAACTAGCAGCTTTCGTAACTGCCCAGAAAAAATCATTACGAAATGTGTCCGCGATTTGAAAAGAGCTCAGCTGAAAATCCGATCAGCACGGGTGTGAGGCAAAAGGAGGCGCACGAAAAGGATTCGCTCGCATATTTGAAAAATGGACGAATCTGTGCAAGAATCCGCAGCACGTTAATAAGGCCCCTGAGGCATCCCTCTCACACCATTTCTCTTTGCGGTCTCGTTGTACAATTGTCAACTGGTGTTTGAAAAATTGAGATGAACTTGTGGTTAAATCGGTTCTTTCTTGCTTATGTGTTGTTGTTTCCATGGCTGACTGGGCACACTTATTATTTAGCTCATTTCGCCCTGTATTGAGAAGTCAGCGTCGTCAAAGGACTGAGCCTTTGTTTGTTCATCTGTCTGTCACTTTGTCAAACAAACTTTCAATGAAAATTATAACGGACCCAGTACCAAAGTTAGGTTATTATAAAATACAATTCGACTAAGTTATAGGTATAGTACAGTGATAGTAACGTAGTTTCATATCAAAACGAACTAAACTATAAATAACAAACATAAAACACAGCACCAAAACTCTAAATTAAAAATTTAAGAAACCCCAGTACCATTGTAGCCTTACTGCTTCGTGGCCTTCATCAGATCCTCAAGGTTTCAGATGAGGGAAGATCACCATGGTCACATTTGAGCTCAAACTCGAACCACTTAACTGTTACCGTTCCACTCCAACTCCGTTATACTCCAACATCCCAAGATACTCCAAGATCTTAGAACCACTGATCCAATATTATTTTTTGGCTGCCATCATTTAAAATAATAATTCTCTTGAAATGTCTCAACTTCTCAAGATTCCCTACAACTTTAGTTCGAGAAGACCCCATCGAAGTCTCTATTTTAGAGATAAGCTCTACCTGTGTACGTCAAATTTCTTGTTGTTGTTTCATTTGTGATTTATGTATAAAGTATCTAACTATAATAGATTAAATCTATTATAGTTTCGGCGGGCTGATAATCTTCCAATTCTTCAAGTTTCAAATTGCGAAATTGAAATCCACTTACTTTTTCCTAGTCATCATCAGATCCTAAAGGTTTCAGATGTCGGAAACGACTATTTGAGCTCAAATTCGAACCATCTAGCTATTACCGTTCCTGAGATCCCATCTGACATCAAAGATACTCCAAGATCTTTGAAACCACTGATCCAATTTTTATGAGACCTAGCTAAGAACTCTCTCGACAAACATCTCTAATAAATACTATCTGGCTCGCGATGACGGTAAAAGGCCCGACGGTATGACACTCGTGCCCTGGAAGCTGGGACGGTCTCTGGTGTGGGTCGCTACCTGCGTCGACACCCTTGCCCCGTCCCACCTTCCAGCCACGGCGGCGAAGGCCGGGTCAGCAGCAGCATCTGCGGAGAACCTCAAGCGGCGTAAATATGCGGGCCTGGGTGGTGATTGCATATTTGCGCCGTTCGGGGTGGAGACCTTAGGGCCGTGGGGGCCTGGAGCCCACTGCCTCTACGGGGAAATAGCCAAGCGCCTCGTAGAGACATCCCGGGACCAGAAGGCTGGCCTCTACTTCGCTCAGCGTATAAGCCTCGCTATACAGCGGGGCAACGCCGCCAGCCTCCTCGGGACACTCCCTGCAGGGAGCGACCTGGGTCAGGTATTTTATTTGTAAAATAGTTAGGTATTTTGTAATTTTAGCTTAAGCATTTATTTTATTGTTATATTAGTTTTATTTTATATAATAATCTATTAAATGAAAAAACCGGGTCCAAATCGGATCACCACAGACAAACAGACAAACAAACAGACAAACGTGTCAAACTCAGGGCCTCCCTCAATCGGTCGGGGGTTAAAAATAGAAAAAAGGAGAACAACACAAAAAATAACAGTGCGGTAATGAGTGATTATCGTTTATTAATATTTAAAGGAAATGGCTGACTCGTCTAAGGTCCTAATAGAGAAGGAATAAGTATCCATCATTCATTATTTCATTTATTAGGTGAGACTAATTTTTTTCTGCATGATAGTCCAGGATTTTATAGAAAAAATCACATAAATCCTGATACTTATACCATAATCCTAATTACCGTGACAGACGGAAAAGCGATAGATTAGAGCACATAGTTCGCGTGCGCAGGTTCGCGTGAATTAGTTCGCGTGACTGTTTCTCATCTCACAGCGGTGTAATTAGGACACCCTTCGTTTCATTTAGTTCTTCCTCGACCACTAATGGGTTGAGTCTGAAACATGACGTTTCTTTGGACCGTTGGAATAGTTATGTAAGTATTCTTTTTAATTGTATTAGGAGATCGGAGTATTCCGAAGTAGATAGGTATGTAGGTGGTAATTTGTATGACTTTGTTTTTTTCTGTTATACTACAATAATTAATAACTAAAATGACCAGAAACTAAAAAACCCTCGCCATATCGCGGAATTAAATGGTGCCATTTTTAACCCCCGACCGATCGAGGAAGGATCGTGTTATAAGTTTGACACGTTTGTCTGTCGGTCTGTATGTCTGTGGCATCATTACATGATAACTGACATTCCTATTTGAAACCGGTTATTGAAAAATAATAATTGAAAAAAAATATTTCTTTACCACATATTAATAAGGTGGTTAACATCTTTTTATATATTTCTTCTGTAAAGCAGCAATGTGCATTACTTTGTTTCGGTTTGAAGGGTAAGAGAGCCAGCGCACATGAGGCACTATATCCTCAAGGTAAGCAGCGCTTTGAAAACCCTCTAATATCTAAGAACGACGGTGACCACGTACAATCTTACAATACCACTTACAATAAACAAATTCCGGTAAAGTTTATTTGAGAGCCCAATGCTCACGATTGGCTTACTTTCACACCGCTATAACACACTAAGAAAAAAATGCCTAATTAAAGTGGGAGGAGGGAAAGTTGTCAAACAACCATGGGACGACCCTGGAAACCAGAAATTTAAACTTAATCTCTATAACGAGTATTTTCTAGGAACAATATTCAGCAATATATCCACTCTTGAACCGAACTTTTTGACCAAAGGACTGTTTGAGTTACAAACTTCGCCAATCCTTGGTCTTCAGTAAACAAAGATACAATTTTAGCTGCTATTTGATCCTGACGCAAAATTTAAGCAATAATCTCTATTTGAGATTTACCACAAACGCCTGCAGCGTTCATGTAGATTTTACAATTTTCTGGTATAGCTCATAGCAAGAGGAAAAAGTGATATGTAGCAAGTGAAACAACCAAGTGACACAAAGAGCGATGGACCGTGCCATGATAGGCATTTCCCTCGTGGACAGAGTGCCGAATATCGAGATCCTGAAAAAGACGAGAGTGTCGAATATAGCCAGTATAGTGTCCAGGTCTAAGTGGAGATGGACAGGACACGTGTGTAGAATGCAGGACGATAGGTGGCCCCGAAGACTGCTCGAGTGGCGACCCCGAGTGGGGCGCAGCAGTGTCCGGAGGCAGCCCGCGAGGACCGACGACATTGTGAAGACGGCGGGGAGACCGTAGGCTGAAAATAAGAAGAAGCAAGTGAAAATTGGCCACGATTTAGGGAGAATCTCTACTTGACCAACGTTCAAAAATAAGTCGGACGTAATATAGATCTCCAAGATCGAATTAATAAAGCAACTATGTTAGTCATATCTAACTTAAGTCAGTCTAGTATTGTTGCTACAATAAGTTACAAATGATTTTTCGAATAGGTTGAGATACCATCCGTGAGACTTCTTAAAATATTTTGTAAAAGGCTAAGGCTAAGGAGTGGAACAGCCTGCCGGCGTCTGTATTTCCCAAAACCTACAACCTTGGGATCTTCAAGGCCAGAGTCAATAGGCATTTACTGGACCCGCATACTCCATCGTCGACCTCATCGCCGCTTACCATCAGGCGAAATCGAGGTCAAATGCGGGTTTAGTAGTCTATAAAAAAAATTTAAAAAGGGCGACTTTGAATGAATGAATGAATGAATGAATACTCTTTATTGCACAAAATTAGTGTGATACAATGCGTACAAAACGATAAATACAATCTAGGACTTTCATTATTATTGCGTGACTAGAACCAGAAAACGCGTTTTCTCTTACACTCTGTATAATTAACGACTATCCTTGCATTATTATAAAACATTAAAGGTAGATAGAAACTCATTCGCTTTGCAATAACGAAGAAGCCGTCATCTAAAGGCAAATTCGAAACCTCCGAAGCACAACCATCGCTCCGATGATCAAATACGATGGAAATTCTCCACTCACGCGTCGATGGCGCCTTTCTCTTATCTTTTACGTACCCGGGCATCGTTAAGGATAAGATAAGTTAGGCAATGAAGATCAGTTGTGGTCTTACAAAAACCAAGACCGGATTAGTGTTACAGAATTTAGTGACCAAATCATAATCTGTATTAATTCAGTTCTGATTGACTGAGCAGGATGCCTCCCTCCTAAAAAAGACTAAGGACCATCCCTATCCCAGAATCCAGGTTGGAAAGACAGAGGGCGAATTGCATGAAACGTCCTTTAAGTCTCGTGTCATCTCTATCTAGCTAGAGCTATGGCGTAGAAAGATATGGCATGTATTTTATTGAAGACTTAATTTTCGCGCAACTGACGGTAGAACGATAATTTACGTTTTTATAATACGTTTTTATAATAAAAACCGTCAGGTAAAAAACATCCTTAAAGTAAACTCTCTTTAAAATACATGTTATCTATTTCTACTACATAGGTCCAGATAGAGATGACACGAGACTTAAGAAAGGCTTACAATTAGGGACGTTGCAACTCACTCTAAGATGACAACCTCGTAATAATGAGATCATCATCAGCAGCAGCCTATTAATGTCCCCTCTGTTGGGGCACAGGCCTCCCCTTTTACGGGCCATGATCCACCGAGTGGGCCCAGTGCTGATTGGTGGATTTCACACTCCTTTGGATTTTTATTATTTCCTCAGACATGCAGGTTTCCTCACGATGTTTTCCTTCACCGTTAGAGCAGTCGGTAAATGTACGTAAGACTTCGAAAAAATCCGAAAAATTCATTGGTACATGGCGTCGGTCGAGCGTCGGTGGCCTAGTGGCTAGGACTCCCATGCTGGAGATCCGGGTTCGAAACCATGCAATGCTGAATGCCATGTACCAATAATGGGATAGTACATACACGTCTTTATGTACAATTTTGAACTTTTATTTGGTCTTGGTCTTGGATTTCTCATCTCATCACTAACAAGAGAACCGTTAGAGCAACTATTAAGAAGTGTCACGTTTTAAACTGAAAGATTCAAAGGGACGGACGTGTCGACTGCGGAAATAATACTTGTAGATGTTTGAAAAATTCTCCTGTTACGCTGTTGATAAAACTCAAGACTTTTCTGATAGATTTTATTAGGTTTTTTTGTAAAAGCTTAAACAGAATGTATCTAGTATTTAGTCCTTCTAGGTATTGTAATCTAGGAATCGTTAGTCTTTCAAAGACATTAATGAAAAACAATTAAGTCTCCCCCTAATGTATAGGTAATGATTGTTATTTTTTCAGTTAATATCCGCTTATGTATCCGACCAACTTTGTGCTGGGGATGTTGGGCTCGAAGTCCTTGCGTTAGCTACCCTACGTATTTAAGGTGTTCCGAGGTAAAATTGATAATCGGCAGGTGTTGGTATTCTTGAGACGGTTCGTTCCGGACGCGAGGCTGCGGCGAGGGCCCAGAAACCAATTTTTCAAGGTCTCGACCGCTAGAACAAACCTTCTTAAATTTGCTCCAATCACGAGAGCTCTTCGTATACTGAATGAGGTATCCCAAAGGATTGATCTGGTCCATTGCTCATCGACAGAATTCACAGAGGTAACACTGACTTATCTAAGCATGTAATTATTTTATGTAAATTGTATTAATTTTATGGGTGGAATAGTATTGTTTTATATAATTGAATTGGGAATTCCCGTAATAATTATGTAAATTGTAAATAAATAAATAATGTTTTTGTATCGGAACCTAGGTCACCACTGACCATTTTTCAGTTGGTTACGTTACTACTGGAACATTAACTCGTTGAAATTAGCAAATGACATTTCACCAACCTTAGCTCAATCAACATTAGCTCTCCACTGGGGCGGGCGTTCCTACCTTAATGTTCAAAGTAGGGATGTTACGGAGCTTCGACTCCGACTCCGATAGGTCGGAACTTCCGATTGATTTTACACCTCCGACTCAGACTTCGGCTCCGATAATTTTGAATCGGAGGTTATACCGAAGATTTGTGAGCAAACATATTCAAATATCAATATTTAATTAGATAGTGTAGGACTACATAAAGGAATATGTTTTATTGCCGCAAACGTCATCATAAAAATAAAATTGCCAGTTCATCTATAAAAATTTAAAACGGTTTAAAATTTGAACTCTTTTATTTTTATTTTAGTTTTTTAGGGATCACAAACAGTTATACACTAAAGATTACATAAGCATAGTAACTAACACAAGTATAAAGTAAATGCATAACCCACTACGTAATCCACAGTTTACATAAAAACCGACTCTTCCGACTCCGATAAATCAAATTTCAAACCTTAGGTTTCGACTCCGGTTCCAGTAAAACCACCTCTGTAACATCCCTAGTTCAAATCATTTTATACATTGGCCACTGTAATAAATTGGCTAAGTATTCGACCGTTTTTGAATCATTCATTTCAATGATTGCAGCTATATATCTAACAGGCGCATAAAATACTACAATTTTTGTGAGCTAAAAATGAAATTCTCATAAATTACCAGCATTTAATCTGACAGGAGCCATTTCGGTCCATCACCGGATATATACGTCATCAATTTCAATTCAAACAAATCACAAAAGAGAATTAGGTGCCGTCGCTTTGTTTCTCAGTTATTTCTATTTTTAGAGTATACTATATTTAGGCATGTTTATAAATGGAATTTGAATAGATATTGTTTTCTTTGGACTTTGTTACTTCGTTTATTTCGGTATCTTATTGTCATCTCCGTGAGCAGTCGGTAAATTTACGTAAGTCTTCGAAAAATACGACAAACTTTACGGTTTCGAACCCGGAAGCGCATGGGAGTCCGGTGTCTTAGCTGCTGTGCCACCGACGCTCTTATAATTATCTATAATTTTTCACTTTGATATCTCTCAATAAATAAATATGTTATTTTTATTCTTGATGTCTCGTTATAAATAATTGAAACATTCAGGATCGGAAAATCTGACTTGTCATTTAAGAAAATACAGAAAAACATAACTAAACTATTTCGGTTATTACAGAAACACAGTAAGAACAACACATCGTTCTATAACCCTATTGTGCGAATGTGTAGATTGTTTAACGAAATCTCTTCGAACAGCAACAATAAGCCATCGTTAGACTTATTAGATCCTAGGACATTAGTTTTTAAAAGACGGGTTGAGGATGTCCTCAAGTGAGCTATCCACGCATCTACTTTATAATTTTTACCTTATTATTATTTTATTTTTAAATATGTATTTTTTAATTATTTTTAATCATTACATTCATTAATATTTTTTGCTTTCCCAACTCAATTTTGTACAACAACCAATTTTCTACTTCCTAACCATGCTGTGTTTACACGTTAAGGGTTACGACCTAGCTCATAACCTTATACTGATTTTTCTGTAATTTCTCTGGTTGTAATCTGTTGTGTTTACCTTATAAATAAATAAAAAACATTATCAAGACATTATTAAAGTTAATTTGAAATTTGCATAAGTGGTTTATTACAGGTAATGTGGCTTTAGTTATTATGTTACCAATAGTTTCGTAGACACTATTTTCATGTCAAATTCAAATCGAATCAAATAATTTATTTGTAAAGGTAGGTTACAAAGATCTAAGATTATGTCGTGATGATCGCTACCTTTTGCCTTGATAAGACGTACAAATATACCTTATACATTTATATAATAATTATTATATAATAATATTTGTACGTCTTATCAAGGCAAAAGGTAGCGATCATCACGACATAATCTAAGATCTTTGTAACCTACCTTTACAAATAAATTATTTGATTTTTTTAGATTCTACTGTGAACTAATATTCACAGTAGAATCTAAACATTCAATGTCACTGTCAAAGCTTTGGTTACAAAACTAGTGTTGACCTTTTCAGTTGTTCTTTGGGACAGATAAAAAAGATAACTTTGTTAATTAGCAGTAACCTATCTCCAATGTAATTTTCTTTGCCTTTATAATTTTGTAGGGACGATCCAATCCAATTTAGTGTTCGTAGTAGGGGTCATCAATTGTAGGAACGTGCTATGTAAGGAGATGGAATGACGTAACGTCAGCTGTATGAAAGGGAAAAGGGAAGATCTTCCACCAGGCGGGGTGTTGTGCCTGGTGAGCAGATGTGCTGGTCCCACTATGGATGTTTGGAACTCGTATATATACGAAGTCCTAGGAAAATTTCGATAGCGCGTTCTACGCCGATGTGTGTAGGTACTGTATCGTAGGGGCGCGCGTCGTGCGTACCCACAATTTGTTTAAATTGCTTTGTTCTATATTTCCCTACATTTTTCTTTAGTTACATTTACATTCCTTTGTACATTTAATTTTCTATGTTTATATATAACTGTGTGTACTTTTTTTGCATAGACGAAATGAAATATGTATATTTAAGTTTATAATATATGTGAACACTTTTTGTTTATGTGTTAAAATGTTTGCTTATATGTATTTTTATCTACCTATTTTTTTTTATTTACTACTAAACCCGCATTTGACCTCGATCTCGCCTGATGGTAAGCGACGATGAGGTCGACGATGGAGCATGCGGGTCCAGTAAATGCCTATTCACTCTGGCCTTGAAGATCCCAACGTTGTAGATTTCGGGAAACACAGACGCCGGCAGGCTGTTCCATTCCTTAGCCGTTCGCATAATGAACGAAGAAGCAAATCGCTTCGTACGAGCAGATGGGATATCAACAACATAAGGATGGAACCCCTCCCCGCGCCTGGTAGTCCGAAGGCGGAATGGAGATGCTGGAATTAGGTCGTGCATTTCCGATGCGCATTCTCCGAAATGTATCCTATAAAATACCGATAGACAGGCAACCTTGCGCCGATGTTTCAGACTTTGCAGTCTAGCTTCCATCAGCGATTCGTCACCTATAAGGCGCTTAGCGCGTTTCTCCACTGAGTCAAGAGCAGCCAGCCAGCTATTTGTAAATTGTTTGTGTTCTTTAATAAATAAAATAAAAAAACGAAACATTTTTGTCCGTAAATATTATTTCATTCGCTGTTGGTTACCATAGAACTCTTTTCTGGCCCATCACCCGCCAGCAACCTCTTTATAACATCAAAACACTATGAATGGACAATACTGTAGTAAAACTTTAAAATATATCTAAAATGCATTGGATCTCATACACACAATACCAATGAAAAACAGCGCTGCATATTTGGTACCCGAGTATGTCAGCATTTGCTGAGATCACAGATAACAAAACACTATGTATATTTGGCAAAAGGGGGGAATCTTTTGCCAAATATACATAGTGTTTTGTTATCTGTTTGTTCTCTATTTGTTATCTGTTGTTTTCTATTTGTGCAATTTACTTTTATGTGTATTTTCCTTTTTTTTTACTTTACTCAATATTCTACATCGACCCACTCCAATAAGGCTGAAGTGGCTGTGCAAGGACAGATCCATCACAATGGTACAAGGGTGGATCGGTCCGGCGACGCTTGCGCAACAGTTTCGTGCCCTAACCTTTGAGTCATTGCCAAATCCTTAGATATTTTCAAGGCACAGGTTAAGGCCCACTATCTATCCCAATGACTCCTTCTTCCTTCCTTACTTTTTCACAACTTTGGTTTCTAGTTATTTTTTAATATTATGTATGTATGTATATATGTATGTGTTTGTGTATATGTAGATATTTTATGTATGTAACCCGTAATAAATGTACGTAAAATGTGTGTAAACGGTGCACAACCTACCTTTTTTCACCAAAAGGTTGTCTGGAAGAGATCGCTTTTAGCGATAAGACCGCCTAGATTGTCCAATAAAGAGTATTCATTCAATCATTGTTACTTCAATACTAAACTAAATAATTAGTGAAAACTTAAAAAAGATTACCTTGTACATTGTGTAGACGGCGATATGGTCGCCACCCATCCCGTCTGTCCACCAAATCTTACGGCGGCAAGTGAGAACACCTGTGATTGATGGTGGTTCTGCTACCTCTTCGGGGATTATGGACGTGAGAGTTTATGTATTATTTATCTAAACTAAATAATAACTACATTACCTAATCTAATCTAATATACCTGAACTCAACTACCAATACATTTCTCTACGACGCAGTTATTTTAGTTCAAGAATAGCTGGGAAACCAGCTGAATCGGAAGCTTTAACTGTGACAAGCTTTCAGTTTCCAGCTCGATTTATTGCCGCTGACTTCATGTGGCTTTATCTCCATCTATTATGATACGGGCTTCATGTAATATGTGTCATATGAAGTTAGAAACGATTGATCTTGGATATATATTGGTGTGTGTGTGGGTATTAAACTTACACGTAATTAATGTTTTATTCTAACCGTTCCGTGCACAAAACATTAAGTTATGTCTTCATTAAAATACATGATATCCCTTTCTACGCCATAACTCTAGATAGAAACGACAGGAGACTTAAGGAAGCCTTAACATTACAGACGTTTCATGCATCTCACGGTAATTTATTCTGCTAAACCCCTGAAGGATTTTTAAATATCAAACAAGACATTAATAAGCCAGAGACCACCTTTCTATAACAGAAAGTCTGTCGACGAAGACAGCATTTTACCATAGGAAAATGATGGGTTTCAAGTTTCAACGAAAGACAAGCCGAAGTTTCTTCTTACTCTTTGATGAGGCTCGTGTTCTATGGAAATAAACGCATAGGATAGAGAGACTTTCTTCAAAATCGAAAAACTCATTGGTACATCCCTTGACATGGTTTCAAACTCGAACCGTCCACGAAGCCACCACACCAGAGGCTGAAGAGGAAGTTTACTAACTCAGTAAGTAAGTTTGTATCAAAATTCAGAAATTAATTTTATTTTTAATGTAGAAAGAGAGACTTAAGAGTTCCTCGCTTTCATCAAATCCGTACAGAAATCAGGCTGGAAATCTTGATTATAGCATTAACAGCAATTAACCGAACAACCCTTTAAATCAAAATCCCGAATTAAGCTACTCACGGGAGTGGAGGCCAAAGTGGGTCTGTATCCGTGAAATCGCATTCATCAAAACTTGGGGATTAGCTCCCGCTCCCTAATTAAACCTGCCGGTTGTTAACTTGCCCTACCTCCCCTGAGAATGGGCTGGGAGCCGACGTTCAAGGCACTCATCGGAAAAGTAGACGAACTTTTTTTTATCAGACATAACACTTTACCTTCGCTGTCCTGGGGAAAGGCTTGCCTAGGCCTGAAAGTCTTAAAGGCGGATATTTACAACGAAACGTACATCCAAACGTATGATAACATGTAATTTGTATTATGAATTAGAATTAGAATCATTTATTTCATTCTACAGAATTAGAATTATAGGTACACTATGTTACATTATAAGTCGCCTTTGTAGAATGATCGTCACAAAATAATTCAATGTAAATTAGATATAAATATAACAAGTCAAATATAACATAAAACAATAGGTAGTATCTACTAAATAGATACAAAATGTCAATAATAGAATAAAAAAGATTGATTAATTGGATAATAATGATAAGATAAACATGTCAACAAAAAAAATACAATTTCCTGTCCATAAATTCCTTGACTGAATAGAATTCGTTATCCAATGAAAGGTTTTTCAGCCGGAGAGCAAACGTTTCGTCATTTATTTCAATCGTTAGGTTAGCGGGTTGTTGCTCGTACAGCGCGGGTTTTTTGTCGTTGTTGGTTTAGATTATTAAATGAAGTTTGTTAATAAGTTTGATTATTGTTGTTGAACGGGGTCGATCGATCGATCTTACCGCATTTTCTGACATATGAATTAAAACACCAAGTCTTAATTTTTCCTCGTCACTGCCAAGTTCAGGGGTACCATGTACATGACAAGAAAAAGCTAAAACATAATATTTTCTATATACACAATTCCAGGAGGAATTCTCTAGTCAAGATCAGGTGCTTGGGATCTGATCGAAGCACCTACTTGTATCAAATTATCCATTTATACTTTTCCGATAAGTAAATTGGACGCCGACTCCTCAACCACAACTGGGATCTTACGCAAATATTGGTCTCGAATAAAACTTTTATTATTATGGCTTTATTGGTGCCTAATGCCGCCATCTTTTGTAGGGACACCAAAGTTGATTTGAGTGAAATTTGAATTGGAAAAGATAATCTCACTTCGGAGAAATTATTTGATGGTTATTGCTAAGATCGACTGATTGTGGAAGAGGGCGGTATTTACTTCGAGTTTCTGGGGACGAGATTGAAAGACAAGGACGTAGCACCGGCCGGAACATTTTCTTCTTCATTCAAATTCCTTCCTTTAAAGTAAGCCAATTAGAATCGCTTCATTTTAACAGTGACGTGATAATAAGGCGATTCTATTGGTGGATATTTTCCTCGCTTACCGATCCGCTTCCTCGCACTGCTCACACAGCTTTGGTGGAAAACCACCCATAGTACATATAGTTCATACATTTTTCATCCAAAAAAATCGTTCAAATATTGAATTGCAACTGAAGTCCAATGCGTGGATTTTTAACAGTTGTGCCGACAAAAAAGTGTAATTCTGGGGTATTACTAAGGGGTACACAGGTACAGTGGTCCTGGCCCCCAAACTAGAATGGTTATCCTGTAGTATGGGAAGCTAGGTCTTTCGACTACCTATAGTACTTATAGCTATTTGTAGTAGTCTATACGGAAGCCAAAGAGATTTGTATTTATACTACATTACTCTGATTATACTACATTACTATATATACAATCTATTGTAATGTGATTGTAATGTATGTTTATATAGTAATGTAGTATAATCAGAGTAATGTAGTATAAATACAAATCTCTTTGGCTCCGTTTTACCTTCCAGGTAAAAAAATAAAAATAAGGGGTTACATTGAAAAACAGCTTATTTGATTCTGAGTAATATAAATTAACTTTATTCAGTAGGACATTTTATATAAAGTTCTAGGTTGAAATGAACAATTTCTTTGTTGAAGTGATCAAGCTGATTTTATATACTCGTAGAAGTAAACAATCTCTTCTTTCAGAGTATGTGAATCTTGGATGAAAGAAAAATTAGTTTCCCCCTAGGCAAAGGATTATAATCCCCACAATCCTCAACAGTCAGGGTAACAAATACAGAAAAATACCTGATTCAATTCCTTTCTACATAAACTGTAATCAATCACCACCATCGCCACAAAAAGCTTGGAAGCTCGCTCACATTCCTAAGTTCCCTACCTTCTTTGTATTCCGTGCGCGATCTCGATCTATCCTTCAGGAACAAAGTGGCCTGCTGGGAGGATCGTATGGTTGCTTTGGTGGTAGAGGGCGGAGGTTTTGTGGCCGGAACCGAAAATAGTTTGTATCTTGGAATTGATTTGGAAAATTATAAACAGTAAAAACAAACTGGCAAACGGACCACCTGATGGTAAGTGGTCACCGTTGTCTAGAGATACGTGCAATACCAGAGGCAATGCGTTGACTGCCTTGGAAGGATTGGACTCTCTTTACGTTCTTTTTGAAGCTCCCCATATCGTAGCGTAGCGGAATGTAGGTACGCCGTGTATGCGGCAAAAACGTTCGCGTAAGTCTGGTCATGGTGACACCCAAGGCTCCAGGAAATGGGGGAGAAATGAAAGCCTCCGACGAGTGGTGTGGTTCAAGAATGTGAATGATAGCACTCCCCATTATACAAGCGGTAAATCTCGCGGAGAAAGCCGGTGTCTCTCCTTAAACCAAGGGGTTCTGAAACGCTCGTAAGCTCGGAATTGTCGACAATAACGACAATTCGCGAAGAACGACAAGATACCTTGAAGCTATCTTTTACCACGTGGCGACGCACAACGCGCCACTACGATTAGTACCTACTCACATCGGTGTAGAACGCGCTATCAAAATATTCCTGGCACTTCGCATATATACGAGTTCCAAACATCCATAGTTGGGCCAGGACATCTGGTCACCAGGCACAAGACCCCGCCTGGTGAAAGATCTTCCCTTTTCCCTTTCATACAACTGACACTACGTCATTCCATGTCCTCACATAGCGCGTTCGTATAACCATTTCTACAAGATTAAATTCGTAACCAAATCATTTAACCTCTCATGAGTCATGATCGAAGCCGTGATAAACCGAACCCGAAACACCGCCATTTCGGTCTCTACCGGCAGATATTGGCTGGTGACAATGGGACCTCCGCAATAAACTCCAGATTGTGAACATTCCGTGTTTGCTTTAGGGTGCATCCGCGCGAGAGCTGGAAACTTGATGAGTGGCGAGTTATTGAATAACTTGCTTACTTAGCCTTACTTGGTTACTTAGGTACTTTGCCTCGCTTCCGCAGTGCCTCGACCATTGTTCGCTGAAACGGGGAGTTAGTCGCTTTTAAGGGAAACCAGTTACCAGTTGCCAAGCTGGTCTGAGTTGCTACTTAATTCAGATGTTCCCCTGATGTCAAGTCAAACCGCAGCGTATGGATTTGCTGCCACTCTAAGAAAGAAAACAGCATCTCTGTTACGTAGAGTACGGCGGGAAAGCAACGGCAGATAAAACTAATTGCCTAATTATGCGGCACTTCGTTAATGTATTTTCGTCTTGAATACAGATTAATTAATTTAGCAGTTTCACTACTTACTTTACTTTCCTCGATGTATGAGACGGATTAAAAAGCCTTACTGCCACTGGGCAAGCCTATCACACAAGGTGACTAAGCCGAGTAACTTTGCTGGTGGAAGGACCACTTCAGGGTCCGCTGGTTAGCGACCACCCAGTAAGACTGTCGTGAACTGTCTACGCTTCGGCGTTGGTGTGTTCCGGTGTAAACCAGTACTTACTAAGCCCATTTATTCCTTTCTTCTATCCCTTATAATATATATTAAATATTGCCTAACAGGCTCAGGCAGGATAGTTTTACAAATAGCAATGCCACCCTCGCTATTACAGTATATGATCAGTAAATATTACTTGCTAACTTATAATGCTAAATGTAAATGCAGTATATTATTATTTTGCATAGTCACTGACATTTCCATTGCAGTTACGTTTAATCAATAGTCCATTGGTAGTGCTTCGTAATATTAACTACACATGACTTATTAAATCAAATGTAGGTACTTCATTGGTTACGTAGGTAATTCACTAAACCTGAGGTTACTATTACCTTCTATGAATAACCAGTACCAAACATATCACGTAGATAGTTCTTATTATAGCATTATTACAGCTATTGTGAGAAGGTTAGTAACTAGACTGACCTTAGTCCATCTGCCGTTCTGAGATGATCCAATTATAATATGAAACTATCGTGTAGCTATGTGTAGTGTAACTAAGGTGGAAATATAATTAAAATTAGTAGTGTCTATACAATAGTGTAGTATCATGTCGTCTTGACAATATTTTAAGATTCAAATATTATTTTATGTTTTATTATTGCTCTACATGAATACGTGATGTCCTAAATCTAACAACAACAACAACACAATCAACAACAACACCAACAGCATCAACACCATTTAATAAAATACTTAATAGTTATAGAAAGCACTTTATTGCCACAAAGAAATAGTACATATTGAGTTCACTCCATAATACTATTGGCAATAGGCACCTGGCTCAGCTAATGCTTGAGTGAACACACTTGTGTGTAAACACACGAGCTGTTCAGCCAGTCCTTATACAAAGTTAACCAGCTAACAACTGTGACAATCTAAGTACTGCCCCATATTACTACAGGGAGAGGTAAACTGTATATAATATATAAAAAATGAAATGTTTAATTTATCTGTGGGCTTGCTAAAGTAAAATAATATAAATAAACTAGTAAAGTTGGAGTAAATATTTATTTTATTTTATTTTTTAGGAGAATTGAACGATGTTTCGCTTCAAAGGTTATCGTTGAAGTTGGTCGATTATTGTGACACTTTCAAGATTTCAAATATAAAATGAAATATCTTTCCGAATCCATTATTAAAATAATGTAAGTGCTCTCTTTCGACCACAACAACTGTGTAGCTATTTGTTTTCGATTGTTCAGTGAGTTTTCCTTCCATTGTCTACTAAGCAGGTATTATATAACAATAGGTCTCCGCGTGACGGTTTTCAGGTATTTATGCTGACCTTAATATATTAATTGAGTGGAGAAGGCAATTTTTTTTTTTGTATGTTGTTACGCGGTTAGGTTGTGGAACGCAATACTGGGGGGTACCCCCCAGTATTCGTGAGAGTCAAACAATTCCCATTTTCAAAAAACAAGTAAAAGAACACTACCTTTCTCAATATTGATTGAATTTTGATATATGTATAATATGTATGTATATTATGTATTTTATTTTTAGAGATATTTATTATTTATTTTATAGTTATTGCATATCTGTGCTTATATGTATATATATGCATATTTATTATAGTTGTATTTATATATTGTATTTATTTTTATTTGACGTACACACTATGTCTATCTACCTCTAAATTATAACGAATCTTTCACATTCGCGGGTTTGCTGGAAGAAATCTCTTTTAGAGATAAGTTCACCTTTTGTACAATGTCTCATTTTAATTGTTTTTATTAAGTCTATTGTTGTACAATAAAGTGTAAATAAAAAAAAATTAAAATAAAATATTGTTCATTTATTATATGGGTTTTTTATGCCTGAAATAAAGATTTATTATTAATATTAATTGAATGGGGAGCGACTAGCGAGCTATCCTTCCGGGAGTAGAGCTTTTTGGTCGCTCGCCAAAGCTGTTCAGGGCAACTTCTGTCGGTCGTCTTTTCCGGCCTTGCGCAGGGCGGATGATTCGTTGGCCCATACTGCAAATGAGAAAGCCGAACTTCTGGCTAATCTCTTTGCGTCGAACTCGACTCTTGATGACAGAGGGGCCACACCGCCTACCATCCCACGATGTGACAGCTCCATGTCGGAAGTCTGCTTCAGTCATAAAGCGGTCCGACGAGCTCTACTGTCCCTCGATGTCAGGAAGTCGAGTGGGCCCGACGGTATCCCTGCCATAGTGCTTAGAACATGCGCTCCCGAGCTATCTCCTGTCCTGGCAAGGCTTTTCTCACTATCCTACTCCACCGGTAAAGTCCCGTCTTCCTGGAAGGTAGCCCTCGTCCACCCGATACCCAAAAAGGGTGACCGCACTGACCCGACCAACTATAGGCCGATAGCGATTACCTCCCTGCTCTCTAAGGTGATGGAGCGAGTAATTAATACCAAGCTCCTGGGGTATCTGGAGGATCATCTGCTGATTAGTGACCGACAATACGGCTTCCGTCATGGTCGGTCAGCGGGTGATCTTCTAGTATATCTTACTCACCGCTGGGCCGAAGCTATAGAGAGCAAGGGAGAGGCTTTGGCTGTCAGCCTAGATATCGCGAAGGCCTTCGATCGGGTCTGGCACAGGGCACTTCTGGAGAAGTTACCATCCTACGGGCTACCCGAGGGATTGTGTGACTGGGTGACCAGTTTTCTGTCCGGGCGAAGCATTAAGGTCGCTGTCGACGGTTGCTGCTCGGACACTAAGCCCATTAATGCTGGCGTACCTCAAGGTTCCGTGCTATCGCCCACGCTGTTCCTCCTGCATATCAATGATATGCTGCAAATTGACGGCATTCATTGCTATGCGGACGACAACACGGGTGATGCTTACTACAAGGGCCATACCACATTCCCTCGGTCACTTGTGGAGGAGGGTAGAACCAGACTTGTGTCCGAAATCGAGAACTCTTTAGAGCAGATCTCTGATTGGGGTAGACTAAATCTAGTCCAATTCAACCCCACAAAGACACAAGTCTGCGCCTTCACTGCGAAGAAAACCCCATTTGTCATGGCGCCTCAATTTCAGGGCACTCCCTTGACTATCTCCAATAGCATAGGAATCCTCGGTGTCGACATTTCGAGTGACGTGCAGTTCCGGAGTCACTTGGAAAGCAAGGCTAAATTGGCCTCCAAAAAGCTCGGTGTGCTGAATAAAGCAAAGCGGTACTTCACGCCCGGCCAGAGGCTAACGCTTTATAAAGCGCAAGTAAGGCCGCACATGGAGTACTGCTCCCATCTCTGGGCCGGTGCAGCCGAATACCAGCTTCATCCACTTGACTCCGTGCAAGGGCGCGCTACTCGAATTGTCGACGATTCCGTGCTCACGAGCGATTTAGAGCCTCTCAGTTTAAGGAGAGACATTGGCTCTCTCTGCGTCTTCTATCGCGTCTATAATGGGGAGTGCTCTTCAGAACTATTCGACTTGGTGCCGTCGTCTACTTTCTTGAATCGCACCACTCGTCGGCGGCTCAATTTTCACCCGCACTTTCTAAAGCCTTGGGTGTCTACCACGACCCGTTTTACACGAACGTTTCTGCCACGCACCTGCAAAATGTGGAACTCTCTTCCACCCGACGTTTTTCCACAGCGCTATGACATGGGATGCTTCAAAAAGAACGTTAAAAAAGTCCTCTCCCTCCACGGCCGGCAACACACAAGCAATACCCCTGGTACTGCACGTGTCTCTAGGCGACGGTGACTACTTACCATCAGGTGGCCCGTCTGCCTGTTTGTCGTAGCTAATTTATATAAAAAAAAAAAAAAAAATATTATAATATTATTAGAGATGTAAGGGGGGTCACCAACATCTAGACCTCCAAATGTCAAATTCACCTGCACGTGGTGCATCCTGCCGATTAACGAACGAGTCCCTGGCGACCGACTAGTGGCGGTATAACCACTCAAATTCTGGCTGGGTCAAAATACCAGAAGCACGATGACGGGCAGCAGCGTCATCAGGGCAAGCGACCCGGCTACTGCGATCGCCAACCCGCAGGCCTAGCGTGGCGATTATGGCATTACCTCCCATGGATAGCGCACAAAGAAAACGGCCCCCAGTTCCCGGCCGCCCCACTATCTGCGCAAGGTGGCTGGCAGCGACTGGATGAGAAGAGCCGAAGATCGGGCTCAATAGCGCGCCGTGGGAGAGGCCTATGTCCAGCAGTGGACTAGGGTAGGCTGCTGATGATGATGATTAATATTATAATATAAGTTTTACATGGTGTCATATTTAATATACAAAACTTTTGCGGTAAAAATTCAAAAGCTTAAACTTTGGAACGGAAAATATGACCACATCGTACTTTCCCATAAAGGAAATTGTGTCTTTTCTCTGTTAATAAATAATAATAAAAGACTATTTATTCATTCACAAATCAAAGTAAAGAAAGTAGTTATTTTACTCTAATTCTTAACCTATAAACAAAATATATCTATAACACGTATTGCCCTATGTGTGTCATGAAATAGCTAAGACCTCAGCGACACGCTGGTTTCCAGGTCTCCCCTAATGTGCTAGAAGGAGCGCTGGTCGCGGGATTACTACACAACACGATTATGTGGTCAAATCTCCATAATGTAATTTTATATGAAAATTAATGACAATAATTATATGTAGCTGGATTTAGCTTCCTTCTGATGATAACATAATTGGGTTACTTCATATATTGGTTTGAAAATTAATGTGTTTTATGGTGTATATTGAAAGAATAATACATTAGAGTTAGTATATTAAATGTGACAAAAAATAATTGTAAACACTAATACTATTATATATTAAGTATAAGTTAGGCAAATCAATAATCTCTTTCAACGGTTTTGCCAATGCTAGCAAAAATAATTATTAGTATCATCAAAAAGACGTTCCAAAAGATAATAAAATCCACTTTTATACCTCCTCTAACTATTCAGGACTCGAAGTAACCCTTTGTTTGGGCGCAAGACTTGACCGCAAGTAATCCTATTGGAGGCACCTGCGCTAAAATAAACGAGGGTCATAAATCCCCAGAAATGTCCTGTGGACTGTGACAGGGTTATTGTTATTGGTTGACAGACGGTTGACTTGCTCCAAAACCAGGGATTAGGGGAGGTTGCATTTGTTGTGGCGCCGCGACCAGGATTAGGAACGTGATCGGAATATTTAATTTTCGAATTTTGTCGGCTGTTGGGTAATCTTTGGTGAGATTTTATTGGCTGACAGTGACAGTGGTTCGTCCAGCTCCAAAATCAAGAGACGTTGCATTTATTTCCGGGATCACGATTAATTGTGACCACAGAAAAATCTATTTCTGAAAATAGCATTCGATATTTTTAATTAAGTAATCCCACTGCCCAGCAGTGGGACAGCCTATAGTCTATTTAAAAAAAAAGTAAACATCATTATCAGCCTATTAATATTCCCACTGTTGGGGCAAAGGCCTCCCCTTGCACAAGGGGGTACGGGCCATGATCCACTGAGCGGGCCCAGTGCTAATTGGTGGATTTCACACGCCTTCGGAAACATTTAATTTTCTCAGACATGCAAGTTTCCTCACGATGTTTACCTTCACCGTTAGAGCAGTCGGTAAATGTACGTAAGTCTTCGAATTAATCGGAAAAACTCATTGGTATATAGCATTGCATGGTTTCGAACCCGGACCTCCCGCATGGGAGCCCGGCATCCTAGCCACTAGCCCACCGACGCTTAAATAAGTATTGAACTAATTAATCATATAAATGAATCAAAAAAATACCTAATGCATTTACATATACAGTTATTTTCGAATGTTTAATACTAGAAATAGTAATGAAATCCTGTAGGTATTAACTTGTTAGCAAAGCAAGCAAAGTAAAGCAACGTTAATTTCAACCGCCAACTAAATCAAAGTTGTTTAACGAAATTACCGCTTTTCTTCACTTCGTTCCACGAGTGCGAGCAATAGTTCACTGGAGGAAACTCTGCAAGTTTATTTAAGTCGTTACGTGTTTCAAGGCATTGCAAGTGGAAACTTAGTGAACCTGTCACACCGCTGACTTGAGGGAACTTTACAACTTAGCTGAATATCGCGGTGAGGAATCTTTAAACGTCAACTACTCATACATGTACCCCACCTTTTTCATACTCGGCATAGTCGACTACAGATCACTCGAAGTTAGAAGGAATCTCTCCCTTTTTAAGTACTTCCTGAGACTAACCAGGGGTGAAATAAGTAACCCATTCTTACGTGTCGCTGTCCGTACCCCGTATACCTCAGTACAGCCAGCGCCCGCGCGCCCTGCTGGAGGCGGCGCGCGCGCGCACCGCGGCTCTCGCCACCGCCCCGCTGCACCGCGCCCTGTCCCTCACCAACGCGGTGCTGTCCTGGAACAGCTCCTTGGACCTATTCGCGGACACCGAGTCGAGACTCCTGGCCTCGGCCGCACGTTATTTTGAAATGACCGCTCCTCCTACTTCAGTACCAATATAATACCAATGCTATGTATAATATAACTTGACATGTAACACACGATTGGTAATAACTGTTAGTGTTGTTATGAAATATGTAAATAAACAAATAAATATCCTGGAATTGTAGTAAACCGTATATACGTAAATATTATACATCAGCAGCCTAGTCTAGTTTCATATAAGACCTCCCCTAGGACTATATGAGTGATAGAGCGTCGGTGGCGTCGTGGCTAGGACGTCGAACTCCCATGCGGGATGTCCGAGTTCGAAACCGGGCAATGCCATGTACCAATGAGTTTTTCGAAAGACACGTACATTTACCGTCTGCTCTGACGGTGAAGGAAAACATCGTGAGAAAACCTGCACATTGAGATAACCAGTGTGTGAAATAGGGAAAGGAACGGAAAACCACTCCATTAAATCTGCCGCGAGAGTCGTTCTATGTGATTAATTCCTTAGAATGATCACGACGCTCAGCAATGAGGAACACGAGTTAGAAGGAAGGAAGGACTATATGAAAGAAGTCTTAAAATTATCGGAACATACAAAAGAAAACTTGTAAGTACGTATAGTAGAGATTAGCGAGTATGTATGAGGAATCGAAAATATATGTTTTATTGAACAATCTTGAAAGTTGAGAATGGTACATACTCGAAGTACGGGAATAGGTAGAGCTTTATGTTAAGGCATGTTCTTTGAACGTGAAAATAGAACTCCGTAAATTCTTCTTCGGAAATGTATTTACTTACTTAAAATGTTCTCAAAAGCTGTAACATTTTGATGTGAATCAGTAAAACGCCGTCGCTTTGAAGCGTCCTTGTTTTAATTATTTATTAAACACTGAAAGGGCCTTTATGTTCCGAGCACAGGTGTCTGCAGAGCTTGAATCATTCGTTAAATGTCTGTGTCATAACTTATAAAGGATCATGAGAAGCTTGTTTTATTGTTACAGCCGGCCTCTAGCTAAAGTATACCATCTGTCAAAATTCAACAATTTCTACAATATATAATGAATCTTAATTGTATTATTTAGCCAGTAGCCGACGGTACATTCACAGTCATATTTATTAACACAATACTCGATGCGTAGGTACCAACTTTAGTTTCACGTGGAAAACCGACGTTTTCCCGAAGAAAAAAGTTAAAAAATATATTTTAAAGGTCTTTTAACGATTAGTAAGAAGAAAGAAAGAAAGATTATTTATTTCAGACACACATACAAACAACTAGGTATAGAAAACAAAAATAATATTAAACAAATATATAAGCAAAAGTAACTAAGTTTGATGAAGGTGGCGTGCAGTACCGGAAAAAGGGGACTGCCTCAGCCTGTTGCCGTAGCGCTTTTAGCACTGCGGCGCTGATTTTCAGGCATCCCCTGACCTACGCACATCGGTGTAGAACGCGCTATCGAAATTTTCCTAGGACTTCACATATATACGAGTTCCAAACATTCATAGTTGGATCAGGACATCTGGTCACCAGGCACAAGACCCCGCCTGATGGAAGATCTTCCCTTTTCCTTTTCATATAACTGACATTACGTCATCCTTAAACCTCGCATAGCGCGTTCCTACAATTGGTGACCCCGACGTAGAACATGCTTACATGCAATTTTTATGCAAAGTTAAGCCCTTTGAGTATTACTGAACACCAATAACAAACAAACTTCTATAGAAATCAACTGACCAACTCACATACAGATTTGAAAAAACTAAGAACTAAAAATAATGAAAGAAGTTTGTTATGTTTGTGGGGGAGGGCGAACATCGATTTGCGGAAATCAACCAATCTCAACTAGTAAGGTAGCAAGCGAGCAATCGACTTCGCTCGCAAGCTGTTATTACTAGGTTCCAATCTCGTTATTTACCATCGCGAAAAGTATAAAAAAGTATTCCTAAAATGTAAATAAATTATGATTTATTATCACATAAAAAGCGCTGTAAAGCAATAAACAACACTCATTCCATTTCAGGTAATAAAAAATGATGCAGATTCAGAATTCTGATGAGCTGTCCTTTTTAAAAAATATAAACAAAAAAATATTAGTATTCACGAAGCGTCGCAGGAACACCTGAGGATCCTTCGTGAGTTTTTTATTCCTAATTTTCCTGTAATTTTTATTTTTCATGAAATTCCGTGTAGGTACTTATTTCTGAATAATTTTCGTTTCATTTCTAGGAGCTTTTTTAACTCAGCTGCGAAGTATGAAGAACTTCAGGCCCGGAACAATTATATTCGTCGGTGAAATTCAACATTATGGCACATGTGTTATACTTTACGACGTTTTCCATATAATCTGACTAACTATAGCACTACAGCTTTTCTTAATCACACCTTCGAAACCAGTTTTTCCCAGTTTTTCCACAATTACCTATTCCCCGGTTAAACATACACAACATACAAAACATCTTATCTTATGATAGGGGGCCGGGAATAACCCTGCGGCACTTCGACCCTTGAGGATCTTTTGTGCCTACCCCATTTTACACACTAGTCATCTCAGTGTGCAGGTTTCCTCACGATGTTTTCCTTCACCGTTAGAGCAGTCGGTAAATGTACGTAAGTCTTTGATAGATATGAAAAACTCATTAAGTACATGGCACTGCACGGTTTCGAACCCGGACCTCCTCTGCATGGGAGTCCGGTGTCCTAGCCACTGTGCCACCGACACTCTTACATACAACACATACTACTACGTATGATATTGTAGAAACGCGCTATTGTTGGACATGGAATGACGTAACGTCAGTTGTATGAAAGGGAAAAGGGAAGATCTTCCACCAGGTGGGGTGTTGCGCCTGGTGACCATATGTCCTGGTCCAACTATGGATGTTTGGAACTCGTATATATACGGAGTCCCAGGAAAATTACGATAGCGCGTTCTACACCGATGTGAGTAGGTACTTATTCGTAGTGGCGCATCGTGCGTCGCCTCAATATTTTAACATAATCATAAAATTTTACACTTTAACTTTTTTAACTTCAACTTTATCACTATTATTACGAATAGTGTGAAAAGATTCACCTAGACGGATCAGCATCCGTAGTGCAGACAATAATATCGGTGATTTTCAACGTTAACGATCCACTTGTCTCTAGGGTGCATTGTCTCCAAACGAAAGAACAGCATGGATCGAACCTTGTAATAAATAACTGTAAATAATAATGAAAACAGACACTAATATCCTCATTCATGCAAACAAACACATTCATACAACACAACACGCACACACTGTTGCTTTCTTTGTGCGTGCAGTCACTGAGGGTCAGCTGAAAATCAGCGCTGTGGCTTGCATCAGCATTATGCTGAGCTGTTGTACCATTTTTGGCACTGTACCGCATCGGATGTTTTATGCTGCATGTATTAATCTTTGTATACTTCTGTATCGTGTTCTATATTACAGTGCTAAATAAACGTTTTCAATTTCAAAAATATATTTATTGGCATTATAAGATAGTACTTACAACAATATGGTAAACTTATGCTATTGACTTATACTAATAGGTATCTAGACGATGTTATCTGTCTCTCAAACTAGGCTACCAGTGTCTTGAGCACCAGAATGAAACATATTTTTTTCTACAGGTATTGGTCAACATTTCGTCCTACACAAAAAATATCAGCAAATTTGAAAGAAAGCTTTTTTCATAAAACAGCTACATGGCCTACATGTTAGTTAAACAGAAAAAAAGTTAGAAACTAAATTAAAAATAAATAAATAAAGATCTCTAAGATATAAATAAAAATATCAGGTTTATGTAAAAACTATTTTGTATTTAAATATGAAAAATAATTCTGATTTACTATAATAATGTAAGTACCTACTGAACTATTGTTCCAAAATAAATAATAGTAGTTACTACGTCTATTGTGGTCTACTACGCCCTAAGACTACGCCATAATATTACAAGCTTTTGGCTTAACTGAGGGTTAATAAAAAACTTTAATACATTGTGCAAATAATTACTTAACACTTTCACTGTCCATGCATTACATGTAATGCACTGAAGACTTAACTCGGTACGTCCGTGTATGACATGTAATGCACTAAGAAATTGCATATGGAGTGGTATACCAATATACCTTGATACTTTAAACAATACTTATGAGTATGACATGACAGGTCAATTTATTCTGGTATTAGTCACTAATAAGGTTCGAACCTCGCTCGTTTTCCTCATAGAATAAGTTTATCAATCGAGTAGTCCGCGAAAATAAACACAAGAATAGCACGGTTTGACCACGGCTACTGAACCCATTCATCGAGCGTGGTTCAACGTTTTTTGAACAACACTAATCGTATAGTAGTTCAACTCATACGTCCGTGCATTGTATGTAATGCAGTATAGGGCGTATGGTGTTCGAAATGCAAATTACCCTGGGACATGGAAAGTGTTAATATAGGTATACGATTTAAGTTGATGACAGAGAGCGGACGGGAACTAAGAAATTAGATCGACGAATTCAACTAGGATGGGCTGCATTCAGTAAATTGTCTGATGTGCTAAAAAACAAAAAGATTCCTATCTACCTAAAAAGGCGAATGTACGAGCAAGTATCCTCCCAGTTATGACATACGGAACGGAAACCTGGACACTAACTAAACAGGCAATTGAAAGGCTCCAAGTGACACAAAGAGCGATGGAGCGTGCCATGATAGGCATCTCACTCGTGAAATGAGTGTCGAATATCGAGATTCGGAAAAAGACGAGAGTGCCGGATTTAGCCAATATAGTGTCCAGGTCTAAGTGGAGATGGGCAGGGCACGTGTGTAGAATGCAGGACGATAGGTGGCCCCGAGGACTGCTCGAGTGGCGACCCCGAATGGGGCGCAGCAGTGTCGGGAGGCAGCCCGCGAGGTGGACCGACGGCGGGGAGGATGTGGATGCGAACCGACCGAGGAGAATGGCGTGCACATGAAGAGGCCTATATCTTTTGAATCCATACTAGTCTTTTAGCTACCGTTGCCTATGCAGCGGGAATAGGCGAGAGCTGTATAAAAATCGCTCGATCTCCATTCAGGGATCCGCTCAAATGAGTTACGAGTACTATCAGGGTTCTGCCTAACAGCCTTTAGTATCGAGGCATACTGAAACCTATCTTTTAAGTATTATGCTATAGCAGTAAGTATTACAAAAAACACTTCAGTGCCAAAATGTTGAATTCCCAAATGTTGAACTGAAAAAATGTTGAATTCTCAAAATGTTTATTGATTTGATTTGTGTATGGAACTATAAACTGTTTTGATCATTTGTATTCAAAAGGTCCATTTCCCAAATGTCCATTTCCCATATCGTCCAATCTCAAAACGTCCATTTCCCAAAATGAAGTGATAGATCCAGATGTGCAGGATAGCCTGGGGTGGTACCACCCCTATTTCTGCCGCAAAGCAGTTAAAATACCAGATAAAATCTAATTAAATCATCTATTATCATTATATTTACAGATGGACAACCATGGGGAAAAAATCCCCGTGGTCCAACCAGTTGGACATTGCGGTTGTACCCCACTGCAAGGATTGCTACTTTGCGCAAATAGGTATAGGAGTATTACCACCTCAAGCTGACTTTCTTAAATATTTTAAATGATAGAATAAACAAAAAATCTGGGGTCACGATAGTGCTCCCACCAAGTGAATCCATTTAAGATCCGCGTTGACCACAATCTCACCGAACTGACGATGAGGTCAAGGATGGAGAGCACACATACCCAGACGCAGTAAATACCCGTTCGCCTTGAAGATCCCAATCTATCGGGAAACACGTTAGCTCTCGATGTGACTTCAACTTTGGATCGCGATGGCCAACACCATTCACAGTTGAATCGATGTTCTAATTGATACGCGCTGCATATCCGGTCGACCTGGATTCTAGCTAGATTTCAGAGTTCACAGCGGATTTCAAACATGTACACACTGTATGTCAAATGTGTACAATGTACACATTGGACTACAAATGCAAACACATTGGGCTTCCACGAAAGCTTGTAACATGGATGTCATCATAGCGAAACCTGAATGCCTTATAATATTTAATTTCGCCTAATTCCTAGCCAAGGGACTCTTACTGTCAGTTGCACGAAATGTACTTAAAGTTAAGTCTTTATTAATATACTTGTTACGAGTATCCCTTTCTACGCCATTCTAAGCCGTATGTATTCCTCATTGCTGAGGGTCTTGATAATTCTAAGGAATTAATCACATAGAACACTCTCGTGGCAGATTTAATGGGGTGGTTAGCCATTGCCTTCGCTATTTCACACACTGGTTATTTCAGTGTGCAGATTCCTCACGATGTTTTCCTTCACCGTCAGAGGAGTCGTTTTCTATTTTTTCGAAAGATTTACGTACATTTAACGTAAATCTTTCGAAAAAACAGAAAAACTCATTGGTACATGGCATTGCCTGGTTCCGAACTCGGGACCCGCATGGGAATTCGACGCTCTAGCCACGACGCCATCGACGCTCTGCGCGCCACCGAATATGCATATACACCTACCTTTAACATATTTTTATTTTTTTTATTTTTTTATATCTCAATTTAGAGGCTTTGGTACACGACAAGGTGACCATGTCAGCCTCGTTAGGGTCACTAAGAAAAGGGAAAGGGAAGCTCAAGTATTATTAAAGTCAGCCCTCACTTTGAGAGCTAATTTAGCAAACAACAGTAAGTGTTTCATATTATCAGATAAGGACTGACTTAAAATAATATTGAGCCTCCCATTTTGTAGCCTATTGAGGCCAAATTTTTTCTTCTCAAATTTCCCCAGGTCACACTCCATTAGGAGGTGAGTGAGGTCTTCTATTGTGTTGCAGTTGGTACAAAACGGTGATGCAGCTCTTCCCACCAAATGCAAAAACTTATTTAACGGAATATGACCCTGTTATGTTCATAACTTTGTTAAAGGTGAAGTTATCCATTTTTGAACGCTCCCAAAACTCCTAGAATTCCATCTAAGCTAATATAACTTTTCACAAAAAATAAGATCTCCTCCACAAATAAATGTATAACTCTGCTAATTTTTGTTTGGCAATCCTCATCGGTGGTAACAATATCTTTTAGTCTATTAATGAATATAGTAATTTTAAATTTCCTCTCACCTGAATTTGTCCTTTCGTAGTTTGTAGAGACATTTGGAGGATGTGGTGGTGGATCCCTCTTCTCCGATTTATTTTTTATTCGGCCAGCCTTTTTAACTACTTCCCTACTAGGAGAGACGTCATCTATATCAGAAATTGCTTCAGCTGCCTGGTTTTGACGCCGAAACATGAAAATTGTGAAATAACGACATTCAGATGTGTAAATTGTAAAGGCCCTCACATGTCACTTGCAAAGGGTCAGTGCCCCGAATTTAAGAGACAAAAACAAATAAGAGAAATTATGTCGAGTAGCAGCTGCTCCTATAAAATGGCTTTTAAAATGGTACAGAACACGAATATGAATTATACATCTGAAGCCGGTGAGCCCCATCAACCCAATCCAACTGTCAGTTCCGGTCCTTCATACGCTCAGATTCTTAAGTCAGCTTCCCCAATCCTCCCCATACATATTTTAACATATTGTATTATATAATATAAATACTAAAGAAAAACTACTAAGCTCTAGTTAAAGATGATATCCTAGTTACGAGCATTGTCGCAAAGTGAAGCAACATTGGGAGCGGTTAGAATCAGGATGAGTGGTGGGATCACCAATGCCGCATTTTCAGCTGGTCCCCTCCGTACCTTGGAGAACACGTTAAACTATTGTGTCGGTCTCTGTGTCATATAACGGATGAGGTACAATTTGTGCAATAGAATAAAATTGAGGGCATAAATATTACGGTCTATCATCGTCTTTGATGGGTATTGAAATAGAAATATTCATGTTAATTCTATATTTTTATTCTAAAGTTAACCGCGTTCTATAGGTATACAATTCAATTATAAACGAGGATATCTGCAATTGGCCTCTTTAAGTTTAATACATATGTAATTTCATAATTGTTAATAGCTGTAGAATTCCCTAATAAATAAATTTAAAAAATCATACTTTTTGTGTATTGAAACAAACTGCATAGTTTTGCTTTACCTTCAGTTTTCAGCGACCACTAAATCGCAATAATCATGAAAATTTTAAACCTCTCTGTCTAGACAAACCCGTTATTATAACGACAGAGCATTGTTATGAAAATAATAAAATTCTTCCCGAGTATGCAATATTACCCTAATGTGAAGATCATATAAACATGGTCATAAAGAGAAATTGTCTTTTTGTCTGTATCGATACCTATCCGTGAAATAAAAATGTTCAATCTCAATAAAGAATATTAACTCTTAGCTTATATGATAGATCAGATTTTTACCAGACTTGGATTCAGAAAGAAGATTGGGCATTTCGTGACGAAACCTTCATGTCTGAGGAAAAGTTCAGAAGATGTTTGTTATTCACCAATATAGGCACTGGGCCACTCGGTGGATCATGGCCCGTACCGCTCTGGTGCAAAGGAAGGCCTGTGCCCCACCCAACAGTGGAGACATTAATAGGTTGATGAGATGTGTGTTTTGAGTTTCACAGAAAGCTACAGCTGCAGTTTCAAAAACGGAAAAAGTACGTGGCTACCTTCTCAGTCACGCTTTTTTTTTAAATTTACACCGTAACCCGTATTTAACCTCAATCTCACCTGGTGGTAAGTGACGATGAGGCCGAAGATGGAGCACATGGGCGTAGGAAGTAGGTACTAGCTCTTATATAAACATTGCCGAAAGATATCAACGCCAAAGTGAAGACATTACATAGAAGGGTGGTCGTTAGCCAAGCGGATCCATCCACCAGCAAGTTACTCGGGTTTATCAACACACGCTTATCAAGTGGCGGTAGGGTTATTCTAAATCCGCCACATACACGGAAAGAAGTAAAGTAAACGTAAAATACAACAAACATGAGATAGAAAAGGAAATAGTGAAGTACAATTTAGGCGGTCTTATAGCTAAGAGCGATCTCTTCCAGGCAACCTTCGGGCAGAGGAAATGATATCGAGAAAGAGGTAGTAGGTGTGCAAGGTTTATGGAAAACGTTAAATAAGAGAATTTTAAGAAGGTTAATAGATTTCAGATCATTACTAAAAGAAATGCAGTTTTCCTTCACATGGGCAATAACTGTCGGCAGGAAACCATGGATGTGGTTCCTCTACTTACCATGAAAACTATACAAACTATAACTATACTGAGTGATTTCACGATTTTCCTATTCGTTTCGCACTAAGTGACTTTAGATGGAACATATTGCAAACCCCGACCTTTTCGAAGGGTCCGAGGGTGGTTTTTACATTTTTTCTTATAAATTCAGCTTCGTGTTAGCGGTTCCGTGATTCTGCAATCCTACGAGCGTGAAAATTTGTGAAGCAGAGCTGTGGTATTACTATAGAAAATGCGGGTATATCGGTAAAATCGGCCTCTATCTCTATCTTAGTACAGTCGTAGTACATTTGCGTATCGTTAATAATAACTGATGCACACCGAAGTTTTCAAGGCCCGAATGTTTTTTTTTTAAACTTACGCACTGTGTCGTGTTTTGTATTTATAGAATTGAAATAAAAATTAGGAACCGACTGTATTGCAGTCGTCTCATTTGTCCCAGATTTAGTAGTCTTTTTAAAAAAAATACCTCGTGTTTTAATTACCGGAGTTTTGGCGGGAAAATCGCTGGAGAAGGTTCTAGGGTGTTTATTTTATTGCTCAAAAATTGTTTTCTGGTGATTTTGATAGCTAAAATCGATGTAGATTTGTCTAGCAAACTTCAGTAACAGTGACAATGTGTTAAACTCTTAACATAAACTTCTCGTTAGGGGTTCGTTGTGTAGTTTCACTCTCTGATTCTGCGGCGGGCCATGAGAATTCGCCAGAGACTAGACCGGTTGAAATTTCCGTCATAACTCCTAGGAGTGTTAAATTGTGTCTACACCAAAACATTTTGATGCTGAAAAACTAAATACTGTTTTAAATCGCTTAATGTTTAGGCTGATGGCCGGTGTTGCCAATGCCTTGTTAAATAAATAAATATTTTTTATTACCTATGAATCAGCCTACAGAAAACAATATCTCTATCTTCTTATTAACTCTTCCAGGGCGGCAGCAGGTTAACACGTGAAAAAAAATATAAACCGACTTTACTGGGGTCGATGACCAACAAAATAGGTACCTAATACAATAGAAGCGACTTCAGAAGAATCGGTTTCTAATTATTTTTTCTTTAGTTCTTCTTATCTTATGATAGGGGGCCGGGAATAACCCCAGCGGCAGTTCGACCCTGGAGGATCTTTTGTGCCAACCCCATTTTGCACACTGGTCATCTCAGTATGCAGGTTTCCTCACGATGTTTTCCGTTACCGTTAGAGCAGTCGGTATATGTACGCAAGTCTTCGAAAAAATCGGAAAAACTCATTAGTACATGGCACTGCACGGTTTCAAACCCGGAGCTCCCGTAAGGGAGCCCGGTGTCCTAGCTAGGCCACCGACGTTTTTCTTCGTTCTTTAGTTCGTTATATTATAGTTAGTTATACTCGTATTATGTAATACAAAATGTTAAAGGTAGGTGTACGAGTATATGTACAGTATTCCTATTATTCCTACTATAGGTTCTGCTTTCCGTCTGATTTTTCTCATTCATTACTCCGAAGTCTAATAAAGAAGTAAGTATATAATAAACTTCACAACAATAACTTTCAGAATCCCAATGATTAAAGTTTAACTTCCAAACGGGTAGTCACGAAGTAATTTGATCAAGAGGATGAAACTTTAATAAAATAAGTGATGACGTAGCCGGGACAGCAATCGAACGGTCCGAAACGATCTCGACATAAAACAAGTAATGGCCTACTTCGATGATTAAAAAGATAATCATAAAAAGCAAAACATAGCGGGGCTTGGAGCCAACCAGTTCTAAAGCTCAGGTGATGTAACGTCATATAAAAACGATAAACAGCCGCACCGATAGCACAACCCATATATATTTTCAGTAGTCGGAAACAGTTACAATACCGGTAAGCGATACCGTTAATTTAAAAAAAATATGTATTGTATTGTAGACTCTTGTAGACTCTCTCTTTTCACAATTAAATTTATTTGTGTTGTATCTTTAGAGGTATACGAGTTGAGCCTCTTGACTGGCCTAAGAGTTCGACACGTGTCTATACCTACGTCCTAGCCAGAGTATGTCTTCGAGGAGTCATCTTCAATAAGACAATGGACTTATTAACCGATACTTATATTTCCAAACAGTATACCATACATGACGGTGGTAGAGACACGACCAGCTTGACGCGGGCGCAGCCGCGTGACATTTAAAACTGCTGACATAATAATTCACAATGTAGAACACAGTGTGCACTGTGTCTGTACAATAAGCTGAGTTGAGGCCCTTTTCACAACAACAGCAGACCATCAGACATGATTTCAATATGTTCACCTTTGACAACATAATTATTTTATTATAATTATAACTGTTTCGATCATTGCTTTGTGTGAAATAAACATATTACTTACTTACTTTAAGTTAACGGCATGCGTTTTTTGCTGAATGTGCTGAAAAATATGCAAAACATTATAATATAATAAATGTTTTAGTAACATAACGGTATCGGTTACCGGTATTTGATCTAAATAATTTATCGTCGATTTGTTCATGTCTTTTGTTTTCACTTTAACATATGCTGCTGAACTGATTCGGGGAACCGCTTTCAGTCCTGATTAGCCAGGAGTAGCGTAGGGTATCACCGCGCGGTTGGTCAATATACGACGAATTGCTCTTTCCTTATCAATTGCAATGCAAGTCACGAGTACGAATATGACTTATAACTTCACCCTCTGCACTACGTTTTAGTGGGCTGCATTTTTAAATGCACACATTAAATTTGAGGTATCCTTATAGAAATACCGTACGGCTGGCTTCTACACACTACTACATACTACATACTACACACACACACGCACAAAATATGTATCTCAGGTCATTAGTGCAATTTATTTATTTTGGGCAAATTCTTACCTAAATTCTTCACATAAGTATTTAATCTGTTTGATTTTTAGTTTTTAATTTTCATACCCACTTCACTATCGCTCCCACTAACATCTTGGGATAAGGGGTGAAATGAAAACCAGCATATTTGGTACCCGAGTAAGTCAGCATTTGCTGACTTCCCCCCCTTTTGCCAAATATACATAGATTATCTGCAACGATATTGTTTTTTTCTGAATATTTGTAGAAAATATATAATTTTTTTTTTGGCAATACAGGGTTTTTTTTTTTTTCTTTCTTTCTTTCACTGTTCGGTTATCGCTCCATACAGTATGAGCTCTTTGCTTGAAGGCAGTAAAATTTTAATTGGTCCGACAGAGCAACGTTCCGTTTTACGCTCCTATGGATTATTGGTAAGCGTCTTTATTTTATTTAAAGGTAAATAGCCCTTATTTATGTGTAGATCGTTAACTGGTTGGATTTCTAGACGGTTTGGTATTATGATCACTACTTACTTGTGTGTGCTGCAGACAGCAAATAAACGTTTTCTATTCTATTCTATTTGTATGCATACAAATCTTACCTATCTTACTTTTACCTTTTGCGTACCACACAGTGGCACAGTGGCTAGGACACCTGTCTCCCATGCGGGAGGTCCGGGTTCGAAACTGTACAGTGCCATGTACCAATGAGTTTTTCGTATATTTCGAAGACTTACGTACATTTACCGACTGCTCTAACGGTGAAGGAAAACATCGCGAGGAAACCTGCACACTGAGATGACCAGTGTGTATAATGGGGTAGGCACAAAAGATCATCAAGGGTCGAAGTGCCGCTGGGATATTCCCGGCCCCCTATCATAAGATAAGATAAGAGTAATCAAAGAAAAAACGGTAAACGGTATATAAGTTTGTTTAATGATTATTGCGTACTGATGAACTGGCACCTGAAGATTCAATGAAGTTTTGTGCCATTAAATCCTGCGAAAAAGCCATATACGTCAAAATATAGTATAAAATTTCTTTGGAAAAAACCGGCCAAGAGCGTGTCGGACACGCATATGATTAGGATTCCATAACCGTTCTATCACAAAAAATGATGGCATGATAATGTGACAGAAATGACAAAACTATAAGGGTTTCTATGTGGATCTACGGTTTTTTTTATTTATTTTTATTTACTACTAAACCCGCATTTGACCACGATCTAACCTAATTTTTATTTTTTTATTTATCTTTTGATACCATAGGTAATAAATAAATAAAAATAAAAAATAAATAAAATAAATTTATTTTCCTTAAAAAGTTACAACATTTTTTTTATATCCGTGATCGAGGCCTCCTTTTAAGCAAATAATGCTTGTGTCAGGAGGCCCCGCTCTTCCATATCCAAACATAACAATAATTTAGTGTGTGAGTGTATGTAGGAGTATGTTATTGTTATGTGTGTGTGTGTGTATGTGTGAGTACATTTCTATGGTAGTTATTTATATGTGAATGTAGATCTTACAATTCACAATTTGAGTACAGAATTATACTCACTTTGTGAACTGTAAGAGTGCCTCCGTCTGTTCATATGTTAGTGTCTTTAGCCATTCTATTATATCTTTTTTACAGTCATGAGAATTTTTGTTATATATATATATATCTCTTTATTTATTTTATTATACAGGGAAGCTGAACGTTTATTTAACTGTACACTAGCAAAAGTTGTTTTGACCTTAGGTACTTGTGCAACTATATCTTTTCGTCTTTTAGTTGTTAAATTTATGTCATATTGCAAGGTTTTATGTTTTTTAAGGATAAGCTGTATTATATATAATTGTAGGTACACTTAAGGAACAATTATTATCCGTTATATAACCCATCATAAAGCACCAAAGGCACTGCAGTCAATATAATACAGAAAAGAATATTAAATAGAAAATGTGTTTACAGTTTTACATGACTTTTACTTACAATCTAATAGCTGCTGTAAAGAGGCATTTTCAAAATAAAAATAGGGCTTCTGCTTGTTATCTGGATAGTGACCAAACTATTGTCAGATGTTTAGGTCGCCTGTGTAGATCTCTGACATGGCCTAACCAGCCGGGATCGACAGTTTAACGTGCTCTCCGAGGCATTAACCGTGTTTCTCTCTGGCAACTACGACAAGCCCTCGAATGCAAATCTTTATAAGCTTTCAGGTAAGATAATCCAGCTTCCTAAACCGTAACCTTTCCAGGACACCTGTGAAGGCAGTGGGATAAACTAAGCTTAACTTTTATAGCACGATCGTCAAACTACCCTCACTTGAAAGCTGTAAAAAGTTTTAACTTGGGTGAGGTAGAAGGAAAATGGATTTTTTGTGTCACTTTTTCCAGTCGACTTTAAGTGGTCTAATTTTTAGCCTTGAGGTCCTTTACTTTTAACTTCGGGTTCAGTTGTACTGAATCTGAGAAACAACAACAAGTTTCGTTATTATTTTTCGAAAGATTTGTCTTCAACATAAAAACAGCTCAACTAGCACACAAGCGCTACATTTACTCTAAAATAGCTGAATAGCAGAATTCATTGGACTGCTTGTGCCAATCAGCAGCAGTGACAGTAACGCTATAATGCTAGCAGGATATCTGCTATCCTCGAGAGAGGAGTCAATTCTTGGTGACTTTTACCGTCAAGAATTTTCTCACTTATACCATGATTTTCCCTTTCTACGTTATACCTCTTATACGTGGATAGCACAACGTATCTACCAACCAACGTATCTATTTTACGTAAACTCAAAATCACCTCACTACTATCCTCCGAGTGCCTTCGTAGAATTCTCGAATGCTTCGGTCATATTGGCAGAAAAGACAGTGACAATCTCGAAAAACTTATCGTGACCGGAAAAATGGAAGAGAAGAGGCTTCGAGGACGTAGTCCGATGCGCTGGTCCGACCAAATCCGCACCACCTTCGACTCTACAATTCACGATGCCATCCACACCGCCGGGGGCAGAAATAAATGGAGAAAGATCATCCGCCAGAAGGTGATACGTAAAGGTGGTCACGTTCAGAATTGAGGATTACGACGCGAGAAAGAGGAGGACGTTTTACCTCTAGAAAGTGAAGTCATAATAATCTACCTCTGAAAGAAAAAGTCGCGTTCGTTCCTTCATGATTTTCCCTCACAACTGTTTTATTAAAAACACTACCGAACCTATGAAATAACCCTTCAACACAAAATTATCAATAAAAGTAATCTGGAGAACCCCCTTAATTACAAACACGCCTTAAGAAAGGATTCCGTCAGTATTAGGGTTCCGTATATTCTGCGGTAAACGCATCGTAAACTTGTACTTTTATGAGTGCGTAAGATTTACGGTTCCGTAGGCAGGTTTATTAGGATCCTCGGTTAATGTGCGTTTTAGTGGGTAAGCCTTTTAATGTGGGAAAAAGGCTCTACTTTCTTTCGCAGGTGACTTCGGACTTGCTCCAGTTTAATTACATACTTTACAGTTCTCAATAATAGGTAGGTACTTATGAGGGATTTTGTCTTTTTTTTATTTTTAACCCGCGACCGAACACGTGAATAGTATAACCCTCCTGGGTTATACTATTCACGTGTTTTTGTTAGTTAAAAAAACGTGTCAAAAATCTCTATAGCACGTTTATATAGATAGATAGAAACACTTTATTGTACACAAATACAGGAAAAGTAAAACTACAGGGATAGTAGCACGATATGTACAAAGGCGGCCTCATCGCTTAAAGCGATCTCTTCCAGGCAACATCTGAAGTTAATTGGACATTAAAGAGATATATGATCACGTTCATGATCACGTTTATGATCTGTATAGAATTTGTAACTTTTGTTAGTAATCTAATTCAGCGTCATCTGTTGGCAAGACAGAGTTAATTGTGTATTTGATAGAATGAGTAATTTGGTCGCCAAATGAATTTTGTAATAAAAATTGGTAATTTTTTACACATCACCATATTCTTCAATAACCACTCCAACTATACTAAAATCCGTGTGAATAGTCGCCGTAGTCCACCGTAGCATAGAATACAAAGGCTGGGACTACATGCACCGGTTCCAGCGCCGGTGCGGTTCGCGGCGAGGCGCGTCTCAACTGGGGGGAGAGCAGAACGCTTGTGATTGGCTGCGAACCGAACCATGGAACCGGTGCATGTAGTCCAGCATAATAAATAGTACTACGTACAGAAGCGACACTCTCCGCCCCCCACCTGATTCAAGTTCCCCACAGATTGTGAGTACATCAGTAGTACGCTGTCTCTGAGTGTCACCGCGTGCATTCGCGTTTTGTGTTCAATTTATTTACGCAATTATTAATATAATGGGTCACTATTGAGCAGTAATTCATGTTTTATATCCTCAAACACACCCACCTTGCCTACACCCAAATTCTAAAAGGTGTTGTAATTTGTTTTTTCAACAGAAGCAACCTACCATAAATACCATAATTGGAAAATAAAAAGAAATCAGAATTTTGATTTGAATTTTTGTGGTAAGAAATAATAATAATTGGTCTAAACAAGACTTACAAGACATAGAAATTTCGTCAGCCCGACCGCGCGGTGGCAGCCCTAGCGTATTTCTCTCTGACACACACACTTGTGCGAGTAATAGGTGATTATAATCGCTGCGTTGTATGGAGTGTCGCCCGTGTGACTGTAGTCTTTGAACCAATGTCGCTTCCAACATTTCAATTTTATTACAGTTCGCTTCAAAATTACAATTCATCATCGAAATTGAATAAATACACCGAGCACCTAAATTTCACGGCGAATAGACAAATAATCCCGCATGACAATATTGGGAGCGTGCGATTCAAATGTAAATTCCGATTTAATCGGAACAAGCTGAGCCCCTGTCTAAACATAATTAACTGTTTCCGATTCAGTTCGTCCGATTCGTTTTCCAATCGGAAAAATAATATAAAATAATTTACGATTGTTTTCGCTCATTTTTCATTGCCGTTTATCCACCTGCGACCTTAGGCTCAATTTACATTGCCGCGGAATGGAATGGCAGCGAATTTTCGCAACGTAATTCTCCACCGCTGACATTTTCTTCCTTAGTCGCTCTCAGTTCGTCAACGAAGTCATACGTCAATTGGCCCGGTCTTAGTCCTTCCTTCTCCTGTTCCACTGTCTCTCCCAAACTCACTACCATTATCCTCATCGCTCTCTCTCACACACACACACACACACGCACACGCTCAAACACACTCCATAAACACATCACACACACGCACCGTTAGCACTCAAACATATCGTAAAGCCTGTTTTATTTTCTGTTTTATTTTATTTTTAATTTTCTCTCTTTCATTTTGTAACTACTTGCTCAATTACCTTTTTAAATAGTTTTGTAACAGTTTGGTTTCGTAACTGGCATCTATAGGTTTTTAATTGTTTGATTTATATATTTAATGTGTAATATGCTGTGAAACTGACAAATAAATAAAATATAAATATAGCATAATGAACTTTATGTCAATTGTGTAACATACAAACTAAATACGCTTTACCGCTAGGGGAATTCTCAAGTATGCGCGAGGATTCCCCGGAAGACGCGCGACCTCTTTTTGGCTCCTATTTAGTTTGTGTGTTACACAATTGACATAAAGTTCATTATGCTATGTACAATTACGTTGCAAAAATTCGCTTCCATTCCATTCCGCGGCAATATAAATTGAGCCTTAGGGTCGGTATTTTCTTTTAACGGACATAACCAATTAGTGTTAGGTACTTATCCCATCCAACAAAAACATTAATAGCTAGCTTTAAATAATTTAATATACTAACTTTATTTGTATGGACTCTGTCTGAAATAAATATATTGAATTGAAAATGTTGAAAAATGCAGCAAAAGCATAATTATTATCCCCTTTTTCCGGTACTGCACGCCACCTTCATCAAACTTAGTTACTTTTGCTTATTAATTTGTTTTTGTGCTATCCATGGGAGGTAATGCCATAATCGCCGCGCTAGGCCTGCGGGTTGGCGATCGCAGTAGCCGGGTCGCTTGCCCTGATGACGCTGCTGCCCGTCATCGTGCTTCTGGTATTTTGACCCAGCCAGAATTTGAGTGGTTATACCGCCACTAGTCAGTCGCCAGGGCTCCACTACTCGTTCGCTAATCGGCAGGATCCACGGCAGGTGAGTTTGGCATTTGGAGGTCTAGATGTTGGTGACCCCCCTTACATCCCTGAGAGAGAAGAGCCGAAGATCGGGCTCAATGGCGCGCCCTGGGAGAGGCCTATGTCCAGCAGTGGACTAGAGTAGGCTGCTGCTGGTGATGATTTGTTTTTGTAATATATTTGTTTAATATTATTTTTGTCTTATGTACCTAGTTGTTTGTATGTGTGTGTCGCATGAAACACGGTACATATAAGATAGTAGTATTGTTGGAAAAGATCATAAATGTTTTGCCATTATTTTGGCATGCAAAAAATGTTTACGTCATGAAAAATAATAATAGGTTATAAACCGCAATAATACAATAAAACTAAGTCTACCACCAACTAGCCATAAGGTTAATGTGAAATTTATTAATTACTATCAAACAATTCTTTTATTGAATGAAATCATTTTTCAATCAGCCATGCCTTAAGTTTTGTATATAGAACTTTCGAGGGCAACTGTCAGATATCTGCTGGTATATGATTATAAATCCTTACAAACATAGATACATATGATATTTCAGCTCAAAACTGATATTTCTGTTAAATATTGCATGAATACAATATGAATGTAGAAAATGAGAGATAGGCAGAGAAGATCTCATTTATCTCTACTAGAAAATCTTAATAAAATATATTTTTGGCACGATGAGTCGAAATTCACATTTATGCTAACTCTAATGATGAAATCTTTGTAAACCGTACAAATCCTGTTTAAATCGGAAACTCGCTCTGTTTGATTTTATGGTCACTATTTTATTGAAAAGCCAGTTGTTTCGTGTGCTTCAGGCTGAGTTAGGGACCCTTTTGCCACATATGCATGTGAAATTGTGAACTTACTCTAAGTAAAAAAGAAGTAACTCTTAAGTAATGAAATGTAAATATCGTGTTATGTATATATGTGTGTAAATAAATTTTAATTCATTCATTCTTTACACGAAAAAATACTGAAATGAATGGGAGCTAAATGAATACAGTATTCCGCTAGAAAACTCGAACTACAGATCGAATTCAACACGTGTTCATCAGACGGGAAGTGTGGACGTGCAAAAAAGGTAATCGTGGGTTGGCGTAAGAATAACACGTAATATTATTGTGTGCTCTCAATTTATTTAATTTTAAATTATTTACATGTGTTTAAGTTACATATGCATTAATTATATGCATAGTTGCATGCATTAGTTATATATGAACGATATACATAATTGTTATATATAATTGTTATGTAGTAGCATACGTGTAGGTATATTTTTATATATTATACGAATAGGTATTTTATAGTATAGTAAATACGCCGGTGACCCTGACCACTTCATCCTACTAACCTCAGACGCCGCCGAATGGCTAAGAAACCTGGATATTTGGTTGTGACATATCACAGTACCTACTGTTATTGTATATTGTGTATAATTCCAGCTGCCATACGAATAAATAAATAAATAGTATAGTAAATAATAATAATTAGGAATTATCTTCTATTTAATTTAATGCACCTACCTTGCAATATCTGTATGACTCAATGGTTAGCTAGTAGAAAATGCTGCATGGCATTAAGCTCGTCTCATGTACTATTTTTGTGAATTAAAGTGTTAAATAAATATACACTGCTTTCCCCTGACGAATGCTGAACTCATATGCTATGCAGATGATACTGTCATTTTGTACCATGGAGAAACCTGGAGCAGTGCCCTCTCCGTTGCGGAACGAGCAGTGATCTCGGTGTCAAAGTGGCCGCAATCTAATCTCCTTATACTCAACACCAAAAAGACGCTGTACGTAGTTTCCACAAAAGTGCATCTGCTATGCCTAAATCTTTACACACCCACGAACATGTGACTGCGAAAGTATAAATAGGGTTGAAGTCACTAGATACCTGGGTGTTCTGGTGGATCAGAAACTGTCGTTTGGTAACCATATTAAGATGAGATGATATTGGGAAGAGTTAGAAAAATCATAATTAGACAAATACGCGAATCGGCAAACTTTGAGGTAATAAAACAGGTATATGGTACTGCATCACCTGTTGGGGTAACGCCGCAGAGACTACAACGCTATCTGTGGAAAGAGCGCAACGTGAAGTGCTTAAAGTTATGCTGAGAAAGTCACGTCGATACCCCACAACTAACGTATACGGGGACAGCAAAGTTCTAAACGTGCGACAATTATATCTGCTGCAAACCGGTCTCACTGCCCACAAAACTCTTCTAAACTCGAATGAATATAATGATCTGCTAAAGCGCCGAGTTTTTAGAATTCCGCTACCACCCGTGAGATCTGTTTTCGCTAAACGGTTTGGAACTACCGAAACGCCTTCATATACAATAAAATTATAAAACATTGCGACAAAGAAGCAAAAGATAAAATTCAAAGATGGTAACTTACACTTACCTATGACGATACCGAAAATATTGTTTCACGATCACTCTATCACTGACTTCTACAGCACTGACTTCCACTTGACTACACTCACCATAAATATCCTCCCTTTCTCACAAAACCACTTTATACACTCACAGATTCACACTAGAACATCCTAGCACACTCACGCTCATCGTCGTACAACACTTCTTAATTAATTACTTATTCAATCAACACTTTTATTTCTGTTATTTTAATAAATGTATAATATAAATATACTCACAAACCACCTCGAGTACTTCTTGCAAAAAATAAATCAAATATATCCCAATAACAACATCAACAAACGATTCTCACATAAACTTATTATACTCGCGATCCAATTACAGTTTTTTTAAATATTTATTGCGTTCCGATCGTCCGCCAGCGCCCGTGCGCACTCATTGGAACGGTTACGCTCACTTTCATTTAAACCGGCCAATTACAAGGTAGAGTCTACAACGCGCTATTAATATTTTCTGTGCCTATCGTATATAAGAAAATAAAGCTGGGGTGGTATTCGGGGAGTCCGTTGCTACTGAGAAGACCGGCGGTGGCGAGAGCCGGACTCAAGCCTCGCTAATTTTCCAAAAATAATTTAATATTATTAGGTAGAGCGGCAATTGTTCCTTCCAGGGAGTTCGTGGGATTGTTCATTCGGATGGATTACCTGATAAGTAATAGAAACCCCTCTTCTTCGTCAAGTAGCAAGTTTGACTTCCTTTTTGACAAAATTACTTTGGACTTTCATACAAATCGGTCATTCAAAGTTGGTTCCCTTATCGGGACGAACGCACCGTATTATTGTATAATTTACTAAGGTTTTATTCTAGTTATAAAAGTAATTAGTAGGTATTACGTTCTTATAAAGTAGTAAATGAGTAACTGAGAACGTAATTTAATAATTTATTACGAATCCCTCTATTGTATTGTAGTAACGGGCTGGTTTCCGCAACTCGACGTCTAGCGCCTATTTTACATGTGATGGAAAAACAAGCCACCCCAACCTCGCCAAGAAGTCCAGCAGTCCTTTAATGAGGACATTAATGTCCTATAGGAGTAGAACTTCGGGAAGGGGTGGTAACATAAGGGTTGCCGAGGCTTTCTTCCCGGTAGGATGGTGACCTGACTGCATTCTAATATTTCTAATAGCACGTGGGCGACCGTCTCCTCTGCTTCCAGACATGCTCTTCCGCAGTTGGGCTCTACTGAGTCGCAGGAACTCGGTAGATCTCTTATGCGCGAATCCCTCTATAAAACAATTAAAAACAGTCAAAGAAACAAAACAAAGTATGTACTAAAATAAAATATAAATTAGCACTCAATTAGCCCATAAAACAACTTTTAATCTCCCCTAGTTGTACTTCTAGGGTCGTATAATTTGCATAAATTACTAATGTAGTCCAAAATTAGGGACCCGCATCAAGCGGCCGCGACCCGGGTGACGCAGGACACCGCAAACATGGCCCTGCTTCCAAATGACATATTACACACCCTTACATGCACTATACGGTCTCGTAATTCGGATTTCAGTTTTGTGGAATATAAAGTAAGACGAGGTTTTGGGTAAACAAATTAGAGTTATAAAATAACAACAATTCAGGAAATAAATAGGTGATGTATTCAGGTGATGCTTGACAATCAGCGCCGCAGTGATCAATCCGCTGCGGCAACAGGCTGAAGCATCCCCCCCCCCCCCCGTGCTGCACACCATCTTCATCAAACTTAATTACTATTGTTTATTTTTTTATAATATATTTCTTTAATATTATTTTTATCTTCTGTACATAATTGTTTGTATGTGTGCGCTATTGGAAATAAATTCATATAAAGAAAGAAAGAAAGGTTTCTCAGAAATTAAAAAAAAAACATCTTACAAAATGATGCATGGTTTTGAAATAAAAGGACGGTGATTTAGGTTATGGGTTTAATTAAGTTCTTCCGGACTAACCGGACCTAACTACAACTATATACTCACAGGCTAAAATCCATTCGAAGCAAAAATAGATTGATTTTATTTCCTATCTTCGATAGATATTGGTTTCTACAAGTTGTAGGTGCTATTTTCAGTAGGTACTTACTTACTAACATAATCTGAATAACAAAAAAAATGGATAATTAATCATCCTTAGATAAATACAATCTTTTAAAAGTCTTCTAGGCTAGTTCTTTCAGTCTTCATTCTAGACTTATAATTTAAGTCTAGTTTCCACAGCAATTTTCTTTAAAATTTCACCGCAATTTATTAAAGTGTTTACTAAAAGGTTGGAAGTGAAGCGTGGGAGCGATGCATCATAGAGCGCGTTCGCGCGATACTTATCTGCGGAACCAATCCATTTTAGTGTCATTACGCTAAATACTCCAAATGCGATACAAGCCGCTATTCATAGCCCGAGGATTTAGTGCGGGATTTCTACTTGTAGATCAAATAGAGATCTAATAGAGTAAAAAAGAGATTTATTAAATATAAAATAAGAGATTTATTAGAGTAAAAAAGAGATTAGATAAAATAGAGTAAAAAAAAGATTTATATTAACTGCTTTTGCATCTCTATGATCTACTCGTATGTTTGGATAAAGTCATTCCTTAAATAAAGTATTGATTGAAATTGAAAACGTTTATTTAGTACTGTAAGCACCAGAATATAGAACACAATACAGAAGTATACAAAGTTTAATACATGCAGCACAAAGCGTGGTACAGTGCCAGAAAGGGTACACCAGCTCAGCATAATGCTGAGGCAAGCCACAGCGCTGCTTTTCAGCTGGCCCCTCAGTGACCGCACGGACGAAGAAAGCAACAGTGTGTGCGTGTTGTGTTGTTTGAATGAGGATATTAGTGTGTATGTGTATGTGTACTGAGTGTGTGGGAGGGTGATGGCATGGTGGCATTGTGTATTTACATGGTATTATGTATTAGTATATTATTTACATATTATTAAACTAGGAAATTCCATTACACCGCTGTTATTTACAAGCAATAGTATCGTCATATCTACCGCTGAAGTCGCCTATCTTTCCAACGAAATAATTTATCACATTTTGCGTTACATTATGTAAAAATCAAATCTTCCAGCCATGCATCCCCCGCCTTTCTTTCATACATTTTCATTGAATTTACTTTCTCTCATCCTTTCTTGTTAATTGTTGTTAGTTAGGACTGTATTAAACTATGGTACTTTGTCACTATACCTTATTTGACAAATTCATACGAGTGTCAAGGAATCATAAAGAAAACTTTTTGCGACAGGGTTCCACAGTGTACAGCTTGATGTGTCCTGCTGAAAAGAAATATTTCAACGGAGGTACAAGGCAAAACTGCAGTTACTTTTCCCGATTTCTTCTTTTTTCTGGTTCAACGCAGGGGAGTCCAATAAAATTAATCAGAACGACCTCCGCAAAGCGACCATTTGAAAAAGCTGGCGCACCGATTAACCGACTCATTTAAAGTGATACAAGGCTCTCGTCGCTGTTGCCAAATACTCGTGTTTCCTACAGCGGGGGCGGAAGCTTATTCTGGAAACTCAATCGGTTTTTACGTAACTCCCAGATAAATGACAGGTAAATAAAGATAAGTGAAAATGACGTAAGGAAGGAAGCTCGGAAGGCATGTCAATTTGAATGAACTTCAGATGAACATTGAGAAGTTCCTCAAATGTAATACTTACTATGAACAAGTTGAAGAATGAATGTCCAATGCCCAATGAAAATGATAATTGAATTAGGTATGTTTGATAATATATACAGGTATAATGGTATTATGTAAATAATTGAGCTCACATATGCTTTGGTAAAATGAAACTGTAAAGATTAATCTATAATAATACTAAAGCTAAAACTAAACTTAGACTAAGAAAAAAAAACTAACGATAAAAAAATGGGTTAAGTTCCCCCACATCCGGCAGTGTACCCAAGAGGCTGGCTGCGTTGCCCCGTTGGATAGCTAAGCTGATCCGCTGGGCCAAATAGGAGCCAGCTCCTGGGTCTTTTAACGCGTCGACCATGCGCTTTGCGCGCGGTGCGCTCCCGGGCCCCAGGGTTCCAATGTTTCAACCCCAAACGGCTCAAATATGTTCACCCAGATTAGTAAATTTGCGCCGTTTGAGGGTATCTGCAGTTTGAAAAGAATCCTGAAAATAAAAGTCACGTTACGATTGACATACCTGAAACAAGTAAACAAACAAGTGGAAATTGAAGGTAGTATTGTGTGGAGTCAGTCTGCGGTGGTACAAAGAGTATACCTGTTTCTGACGCAAAGCAACAATGCTTCCATTGCATATTTCGGTTTGAAGGGTAAGTGAGTCAGCGAAATTACCGGCACATGAGTTTACCATATCTAAGACTTCGAAAACCCACTAAATAGCATTGTCGAAGGGCGGGCTAGTAAGCTTGTCTACTCTCCTTGTACAATAAAAAAGTTATGCTCTTTTACGTTCTCTTTTTCTTTGAACAGCATCATATTGTGAGAAGCGTTGAATGTCAGATAGAACCTAATATCGTAACTACAGATAATAGTTACAATGTCGTTACAAAGAATACAGAATAAGACATGAAGAGTTGCTAAATTTACCCGAATGCATAAATAACGAGTTTAATTGGGGGTGAAATCGCGCTGCAGTTTTGATGAACTGCTTGAATTTTTAAACGATACGCTCTTGGGACTTGTTTCGCATAACAGATGGCTATGCGGTGATATGAGCTGTTTTAGTGCAGTGATACAGGAGCTGGAACTTTTCCTAGCATGTAATACACCGATATTATATTATATTGTCCTGAATGTATAACTTTTCTGGTCATCATGGTACAGGATCTAGTTTGTAAGCTACAGAATAAGAGCGTCGGTGGCACAGTGGCTAAGACACCGAACTCCCATGCGGGATATGGTCTTTATGCTCTTATTCATTGGTTTCATTTTTTTCTTCTTCATCCGAAGAGGCTTCATTATCCTTTAATGCAATACCGGACTCCCATGAGGAAGGTCCGGGTTCGAAACCGTGCAGTGCCATGTACCAATGACTTTTTCGTATTTTTCGAAGACTTACGTACATTTACCGACTGCTCTACCGGTGAAGATAAAGATCGTGATGAAACCTGCACACTGAGATGACTAGTGTGTAAAATGGGGTAGGCATAAAAGATCCTCAAGGATCGAAGTGCCGCGGGGGTTATTCCGGGCCCACCATCATATGATAAGATAAGCTATTAGAACATTACAGTATCGAATAGTAGATACAGGTCAATAGTATAAGTTTACCATAGTGTTGTACTATACATCTATTATGCCAATAAAATATTTGTATTTGTTTAACTTTTTCTGTAGTAGGTATAAGGAGAAGAGACAAGCAAACGGGCCACTAGAAGATTAGTGGTGATTGTAAAATATCATCACACTATAATATTATTGAGATATCTCCATGCGCTGGAGTCTTGGCTGGAGTGCTACATGTGCGCCTAACTAAGCTGGCCCTTACCTTCAAATCGAAACAGCAATGCAAGAATCGTCTTTACTATACTGACGTTTATATTAATTCTACATATTTTCTGAAACATTGTACGCCTGCTTTATGGGTGTATAAGCAAACTTTTCTTTCAAAAATATCCATCTGCCATTGATTCAAGTCCAAGCAATCTTGCCAGTTTAGCTGCCAATCTCACACCTGCATTCGATGCATGTTTATAAACATGCATCGCCATGACCTACCACATGTTCATTGAAGGAAGTACGCAGGAAGGAACTAGGTTTTATTGCCTTACTTTTACGCTCTCATTCCAAGACATATTTACCTTTGCTGACTTTCGAGATATTAAAAAAAAAAAAAATTTATTCAGTAACAAAAAGGTACAAACAATTATTTTTTTCAATTGTGGAGGCCCTCTTTTAAGTGTGACAACACCTGTGTCAGAGGGCCACGCTCTTCCTTACCTCTTTATTTGTGTACCTATTTACTAATAATATAATAATAATAATAACGTGTGTGTGTGTGAGAGAGAGAGTGAGAGAGGGTGTGTATGAGGATGTATGTGTGTGTGCAAGAGAGATGTATGGTGTTCCATGCCAAAATGTGTGAGAGATGTTAAATGAATAATATTGAAGAAATACTTCGTGATACAAATAAAGGTTTCCTCGCGTTTAGTTTCAACCAAGTGAATAAAGGTAAGGTTCTGACAAATGTAGATTTTGAGACGTGAGACATCCGCTATCTTGAACCTCCTTTACAACCAGAATCAGAACTATGCTAGACCAATATAAATTAAATGCTTACCTTGCTACTGATGGATGAAAGAAAAATGTTAGTGTCCCTCCCGTTCCTACCTTCATGGTTCTGACTTACTCTGATCAAAATGACTGATTTGGCAGCACATACTGTAATAAAAGATTTTAAAAATCAGCGTATATTTTAGCGTCTCTACGATTTCCTAGGAGTTCTGTTACATCCCCCTTATCACATTTCCTCTCCCCCTACAAAAAGTAGGGGGCCCAAACGTCAACTTTATGACTTCCGACTCGTAACATTAATCGGGCACTCACGAAATGAATTTAACTGAACCCAGGCAACTTTGCCCAATCACTCAGCTCCCTCTAAGCCGTTGACAACGACTCGTTTAACTTTGCCGATTAACGTTTTTTTTCGTAATTCCCCCCTTTTTTGCAAGTCTTGGATTTGTTGGAGTTAGGGACGGTTAATTAAATGTTTTGTTTTAGCCAGGGGAAAAAACGACTTAAGAAAGATGAAACTTTCGAGGTGAAAAAAGATATTGTCTTATCCGATGTTGTGACTCTACAAATAAGAGCCTGGAATACTCTTTTCTTACCAACTAACGTATAAAAACTTTCGATTTCGATGTAACTGTAACAACAGTGATATAAAGGTAAAAAGTTAAACCATAAAACAGCGTAAGTGTCGAGAATATCGGCTGTAAAAGACAGCCTGTTTTGATTTCGCCAGTTACAAAGTTTTTATGTACATTTTATAGTCCTATTTTAATGTCACCATATCCGTCTAAATATCTATTTTATGCGGACGAAAGTAAGGTATATAGTAAGGTAGGTAGGTATTTCATTATTCTTGGAACTTCATTTCATTTCATTAATCTTGGAATTCCGTTAATCGTTGAAATCAATATCTAAGACATTTCTGCCTATTCCACCTTTTTCAGTCTCTTTGTCTATCGCATCCAAAATATATAACTGCACTAAAACCGAAGATCTCTTAAAGTCTATCCATTTCTCTATTCGTGACCCCAATTTTCCTAAAGCCAGTTTCCACGTGAGCGAAGCCGCAAACGATTACTGGAAACCAATTCATCTACAGCTATAACAATACGAGTACGTGTATAACAAGCAAACATTGGAATGAGAGCACACAAATGTACCGAAAGGAAAAATTGAAGCGTGGATCAAGGCACAGATGTGTGGAACGGTCCCAGCGACAAATTGTTTTATCGAAAATTACTTTCTGGGCGAGAGAGCGGATAAATTTCCATTTTTCTAATGGAACGGAATAGAACCGAATCCCTGAACGCTCGAGTGAGGTGTTACATTACAATTAGATGGACTACGAGTAACTTGGATTTAGGTTTGACTTTTGACGTATATTTGGAATTGAGAAGGGTCTAGAAAACTAATTTGGGAATTGAAAAGGAGGATCGAATCAATAACAAAATGGAGACGGAATTTCTTGGAATTTGGGGACCAAGTTTGTAGTAGATATCTACTACAATGTATGGTCTGATATGAATATTAGATGAATTTCAAATAATAGTATCGAGGGAATCATAAAACTAAATACAGAGTACAATCGACCACAGTTCAACCTAGTCAAAACGTCAAAATTTGAGAATCTAAAAGATATTTTATATCGCAGACATAAGGTTGAAAAATCGAAAGCTTTTGACAGATTGTAAGCTAGTGGTCGACTGTACGAGTCGAGAGAGAGAGAAATACAACTTTGGACCGTACACTGATAGATATAGGAGTGGTTGAACATAATCTAACCGTAAAATAAATGTTTGCCTACATGTTCATGCAAACAAAATTTCTCAGTAACTGTTAGTCAACATTGTCTTCTGAATTTAACGATTGTGTAACATTGATGAAAAACAAATTTTATTGGAATCGTAGACGAAAGTACCGTTATTTCAATTTATTTTCTTTCTTACGTTAATAAATTTATTTCGTAAAGTTGTTTGTCACTTCCAGCCTTCGACTAAGAAACCATTTCTTCAACAAACACAGCATCAAATGAGAAAACTCCGCGTATTATCTGGTGGTAAACAAATAAATGAATATTATTATCAGCTACAATCGATTGAGGGTTGACTGGATATTACTAAAGTTGAAGAGTTTGTGTGTTAACATGTCGATTACTATTCCACCCGTCTCGATTCGGTATCGATTCGACCCGAAAAATTACCTACCTAATAATTGATAAAAATGGGATAAATGATATAGTCATTTATCCCATATTTATCAAAATGAAAATGATTTATTTTTTCATTTCATTTCATAAGCTATATTAATTTAGGAAACTTTATGTCTATATAGTTCATGTTTTACAGTTTCGTATTTAACTAGTATTCTGTGGTTTCATATTCTGGAATGTCAGCAAATGAATTGTGTCCTTTTTCTTCATTTCTTTCTCTCAGCCCTCTTGAAATTGACTTGACATTTATATCATCATCAGCAGCCTACTCTAGTCCACTGCTGAACATAGGCCCCTCCCAGGGCGCGCCATTGAGCCCGATCTTCGGCTCTTCTCATCCAGCCGCTGCCGAAAGCAGGGGGACGTCCCACACTACGTTTGCCCAAACGCGGTCTCCACTCCAGAACTCGTCTCCCCCAGCGGTTGTCGGTTCTGCGACAGATGTGACCGGCCCACTGCAATTTCAGCTTGCTAATTTTTCTTTTATATAAAGATCTCTTATTTATACTCTCTCTCTCTCTTTCTTCTCTCTAAGAGTATAAATTTAATGGAGGTTGAAACTTTAGAACGTATCGTACTACTGACAGTGAGCGGGTTCCTGATTGAACAAAAATGGCGTGAAAATAAGATTTTCTGACGACTAATTCTGGAGGTCTGTCTCGAGTGGACGTCAGTTTTGACGTGTTTACAAAGGAACCCAAAGCCATCTGACGTCAGCGGAAAGTGTCCTTCATAGAGTTTCGAGCGTCGATTACTTATCGGCGTGAATTACGTGTCTCACAGGAATTACGAGTTCTTGTATAAAGTGATTTGTACTTTAAGTGTGCTCACAGGAATTACGAGTTCTTGTAGAAAGTGACTTGAACTTGAAGTGTGCTCACAGGAATTACGAGTACTTGTAGAAAGTGACTTATACTTGAAGTGTGTTGTACTTTTGGAATAGATTTAGTTTAGTGATGTCGTAATAATGTCGAATACATAGATAATGTCTACAGCGGGGTACAACCTGTGTGCGCCACGGCGATTTTTATTTATTTATTATTATTATACGGCTTATACATAACAACACTTAACAGCTAATATAAAATGTGTGTTATATGACATGTACCTAACACACATTTTACATTTGTATTTTTGTAAGATTACCTGTTTACTTTCCCGACCTATCGAATAATCTCTATACCTATCTGCCTACACTTATTACATTTTTCCATTAGTTTACTGACCAACTGAGTTGAAAACAGCGATTTTCTTGGACACACTAAAGCTAATATTTTAAAATTATTTACTTATTTTATTTATCAGTATCAAAACTATTTATTTCATATTTTCTGCACTATACTGCCGGTAACCTATTAACCATTCTACTATCACATAGGTTGCCTGGAAGAGATCGCTCTGAGCGATAAGGCCGCCTTTGTACACTTATTCTGTTTTCTTTCCTATGGTAACTTCTTATGTGCAATAAAGTATTAATCTATCTATCTATCTGTATTTTAAAATTAGAAGTATAAAGTACCTAAGCTGAAAAGTTCCCAAAGTTTAAGAATATTTAATCCAGTCAAGAACTAGTCTTCACTTGGACACTGGTTTCGCACTCTATTCTCTAAGTTCGTCCCATTGTTCAATGGTTTTCTCATCAAAGATCACTTGCCATGAATACACTTAATATCTCCAAAGTTGACGACAGTTTGCTTGGCGTCGCAAAGTTGGCCTCAAATAAAACTGTGGTTAGCGCTATTCATAGATCTAACTTGATAGTTCCAAGTTGTGAGGAACTTGTTGGAAAAACATGGCGGTTTAGGAAGTTTTTGCTACATTGATTTTGGGTTCGATATAGGAAGGAGTGGGAAAAATTGGGGGAAGCCTTTGCCCAAAAAAGTGCGCGATAATAACGTACATAAATAAGCGAATATTAAAAAATATAATTAAGTGATAGAATGGAAAAATAAATATATATAGAATTTATAATTTAATATTTAAAAATCGCAAAATAAAGGCTATTTTTTTATTTTGGGTTTGTAGTTCGATGAGTAAAGGTTTATTTTTTCTTTTTTCCGATTTACTAATTGAAATTGAAAATATTTATTTCCAGAAGCACAAATGGTCTTCTAATACACACACACACACATTACAAATTAAGATACATTAAATTATTACATTATAATTATTGTCGTCAAGTAATTGGCACATGATAACTGGCCCATTTCCGATGTAGTGGGCTAGGAACCCATTCTCTGGTCGCCGTGATGATGAGGTTGACCGAGCGCATGATCCGCTCGCGGAGCCCCGCCGTTCGCTGCCGGAGCAGCGCCTGCCAGGCGGGCGCGCGGCCCTCCATGAACATCTCGCTGGCGCTGCACCGCCTGGGCAGCCGGTACATGGCGCGCCACGCGTCGTTGTACTGCACTCGCATGCTGTGCATGGTGGCCGCGGTGTAGTTGCACCACAGGTCGGCTGTGTACACACTGGTGCAATGCTAGTCCTATTGACCTTTACAACTTCACCAGGGTTTTGGGGGCGAGCGCTATGCGCTCCAGCCTGAAGTGAAGGGGATTGCTTTATTGCTTTGCTTGATTGCGTGCTTTGCTTTTTTTTTTGCCTTTCTTGTCTACATGAACTGAAATATGTTATTTACGTTTATAATATTTGTGAACCCTTTTGTTTCTGTGTAATTATTTTTGTTTATATGTATTTCTATATATTTGTAAACTGTTTGTGTTCCTTAATAAATAAAATATAAAATATAGCTTTTTTGAAGAAAAAATATTGGAGTGGTCTCATCAGCCTATTAACATCTTCACTATGGGACACAGGCATCCCCTTACAACAAGGGGGTAAGGGCCATGATTCACCGAGCAGGCCCAGTGTTGATTGGTGGATTTCACACACTTTTGGAAACTCTTAATAATATTATTTTATATTTTTGTTTGTTGGTCCGTTATTTTTTACCCGAACTGCGCGAGAGCAAGGACAGCGTTATATTTTTCGCGTATTTAAGTTTGCTTTTTTAGAAAGAAAGAATGAATGTATTTTCTAGAGCGCACACTTACATACAATTAGGTAAACACATACAAACAGTTACAAATGATCATAATTATAAACAAATATAAGATATAAACAAAGGTCATTTAGTTTGATGAAGGTGGTGTGCAGCACCGGAAAAAGGTGACTGCCTCAGCCTGTTGCCGCAGCGCTTTTAGCACTGCGGCGCTGATTGTCAGGCATAACCTCTGTGCCAGTGATCACTCCCTAATGATACACTACCGGAACACAAATTCATATTAGTAATTATACATTGAATAGTTGTTATAAAGAGTATTAATACCATTAAAGAGTATTAATAAACAGAAGTAAAATATTAGGAAACTTAGGAAGGAACTTATATTTTAAATTTGCTTTTTTTTGTGGAGTATTCTTCATTCCCTAAGTTTGCTAATCTGCTCTCTCTATACGATAAAAAAAAGTTTAACCTTTTCTACCTTCAGAATAGGGATGTTACGGAGCTTCGACTCCGACTCCGAAAGGTCAGATCTTCCGATTAATTTTACACCACCGACTCCGACTTCGGCTCCGACAATTTTGAATCGGAGGTTATACCGAAGATTTGTGAGCAAACATATTCAAATATCAATATTTTATTAAATAGTGTAGGAATACGTTTATGTATTATTATTTATGTATTCCTACACTACTCTCTAAACTAAAGGAACATGTTTTATTGCCGCAAACGTCATCATAAAAAAAAAGATCAGTTCAGCTATAAAAATTAAAAACGGTTTAAAATTTGAACTTCTTCTGAACATCTCTCTTCTACCTCCACCTCCAGTTCCGAATCCGGTTCCGACTCCGGTTCCGACTCCGATAAATCAAATTTAAAACCTTCGGTTTCGACTCCGGTTCCGGTAAAACCAAACATAACATCCCTACTTCAGAGTTCCAGGTAAAACTGTAGCTACGCTCATTCATTCAAAGATACAAATTGAACCGAACCTCGTAGCTAAAATGATTCACCGTCGCAAACGGTTCGCTAAATCACTCGAAAGGGATTCGACTCCTCAATTTATACGCGAAGAATAAATCTGAGCCAGTAGGGTGTGATCAATATACTGTGGCAGCGGTGGGTTGTTCCTATTCGGAGGTTAGTATGTCAGCCCTGGTCCTAGTGATCCTTTGATCCTTGAAGGCAAGATCGCGGGAAAGAGAGGTCCAGGACGCCCTCGGCTGGATGATATCAAGGAGTGGACCGGACTGAGCTACCGTGATCTGAAAGACGCAGCATGGGATCGCACGTGATTTTGCCTATTGACCACCAAACTGTAATGTGAAGATGGCACCCGATGATAATGAGTCCTAGTGGGCAAAGGCCTTTTACTGGGGCACCCCGAGTACTAACTATACCCAAAGATCGTACAATGCTCTGCGAGTTCAATAAAATAACGCTTTCAGGGGGCTTTTGGGGTTGCCTCGCTTCTACAGTGCCTCGACCATGTTCGCGAAAGCACAAGTGGATGGATTTGCTGCCATCTTAAGAAAGAAAACAGAATCTTTGTTACGTAGAGGGCGGGCCAGCACCAACGGCGCCCTGATGGTGATCTCCGATAAAATTGATTATCCAATTATGCGGCACTTCGTTAACTTTACTAAATCTAATTTAGTTATGAGGTACTAAAAGTGGATCATTGTTGTCTTAAATAAATAATTATTTATTTCAAGGGCTTCAACATGAAGGAAGGGACACTTTTATTCTTCAACCAAAGGCTTAAACACGTTCAAGGCTTCAAGCGTTCCGTGTTAGTTATAATTCAGAGGCCCAATTCGCCTAAATTACAATGTTTGTAATTCTATTCCATGTGTCCCTTTGTTGTGATTCCTCCAGCCTGTTATTGTGAAAGCCATCCAGATCTTGACGCCATCCATCTTCGCCTTAGTAGGGTGGGAAATTCCAATTTTGCTCCTGGTTGTTAGGCATCTCGTATAAATAAGCGAACATATTCTTGACGAATTTAATTCTTGAAACTACAGTAACAGTATCTGGGTCCCTATCTAAACTCACTTGAACAGAACTAGTATCGCTAGAATTGGGTAAGAGTATTCATTTCCACATTTATTTGTAAACAATAGAGATACTCTCGCATGTACGGAGCTCTGTCGTTGCATTAATAGAACGAAGGAATTTCTCGGTAGAGCGGTTCGTGTAAATTATGATTTGAGTTCAACGTCTCAAATGTTGTGTACACTCAGCGGTGCAAATGAACCATCGTCGTGCAGTAAGACTTCGTACTTTCATTATAGAAAGGAGTAAATCTGTCGCTATAAAAGCGTTCTGTGTTAGTTACAATTCAGGGGCCTAATTCGCCTAAATTACAACGTTTGTAGTTCTATTTCTATCCAATTTCAATTTTGTTTTCGTTCCAATTCTATTTGGACACCAAATCGCATTCTGCTGACGCATAACTCTACCACTGCCACCTTTTTATTTACTATCGATCGGGCAAAAGTACCTCGGGAGGAACTTATGTCCGATCGTTATATTTGACAGTTGAAACGTTTTGTTACCGTTCAACTGCGATTCAGTATAAACTAAACGTTTTATTATTATGCACAAATTTGTTACTGTTCGATCGATCGTTGACTCGATAAGTGGCATACGAAACACGTCATAACGATGCAGTTTAGATTCTATTTACTTACGTTGTATTTAGTGGAATCGATCCCCTGTTCAATGTCACGAAAATTAGTCGGTTCTATTCTAGTAGCTATTAGGTATATTTGGTTCTGGACATACACGTAATTGTAAATGGAAGTAAACCAACGTCGTATATGCCTATTCCAGACATCGTCTGGATTATGGTAAATGACAAAAGGGTATCTATAGCCAAGGGCATGCGGTCACAGGGGACGCGGCCTCTAGAACTAGGTATAGAACTCGAAAGAATATAATTTGAGTAGAAAGTTTCTTGCGCCGCTTCTTTCCTTTCAGTTATAGCACCTTACGAAGCGGTGGTAGAGTAAAAAAGAACTTACAATAAAAAACATTTTGATTTTGATTTTGAAAGTCTCAAATATTTGTCAGTTCCGAGCGTACAAATACGCGTAGTTACAAATGAGAATGAACCAACGTGTGGGAAGGCGCCGACGTTTCATTAGGAAAACGAGGGAATCTCTCGCTACAGTGCTCCGAGTGAATTCATATTTGATTTCGCGGTTTGTTATTTTTCGCTCCGTACACACACAAACTTATCTACACGTTTTTTACGTTCCCATACATAAGTAGAACCTGAATAGAAAACGCCTGTAGTAGGTTTTCAAGCGTTTTCTATTCAGGTTTTTTTTTCTATCTATCTTTTAGAAGCTTTGGTACGACAAGGTGACCATGTCAGGCTCGTTAGGGTCCCTAAAGGAAGGAATTGGAAGCTCAAGTATTATTAGAGTCAGTCCTCGTTTTCGGAGCTAATTTAGCAAAGAGCAGTAATTTTCATGGTTTCTAGATATTCAGGTTATGCAGGTTTTTTAATGAATTCGATTTCTACGTTCAAGTATAACTATAATATCTAACAATAAGATTTCCTATTATATTTTAGTAGGTATCGAATGACACTACATGAAAGTTGGAAAACCTATTTACCTATTTCTCTAAATCATTTCCTCTGTCCGAAGGTTGCCTGGAAGAGATCGCTTTTAGCGATAAGGCCGTCTAAATTGTACTTCACTATTTCCTTTTCTATCTTTTGTTTGTTGTTTTCTATTTGTGCAATAAAGTGTATTTTACTTTACTTAATTACTGGTTGTTCCTGATCTGGCCGAGAAGATGGGTATGGTTTCTTCCATTGTTTTGATCAATGGCTTCATCGTCATCATCATCAGCCCATGTCGTACCACTGCAGGGTAATAAGCCTCCTCTCTTTTGTGCCACCCTATACGATCCTGTGCTAGTCGCATCCTGGTCTTCGATCCATGGTTTACTGAACCCTAAACCATTGAGATCTATTTTAGGAATTGTCTTCGTTTTCCCTCCATTTATATATTTCATTTTTACGTCAATCCCAAATCCCCAGGGACTGACCAGTAGCAGAGAACTAAACTGAGTATAACTCTATCACTAATCCCGTAGTGGCGCCAGATCCCGGGGAATGCAACTGGGAATTTCCAGCGGGAAAGTTTTCAATACGTATTGATTGAGCACCGAGAGTTGGGAACTTAGTCTGGTCGGTGCGGCGACTGGACTCATGAAATGTTTTGAAAATATTGACAACTTTTGGACCTTTTGGGGACTAAGAATCAAAGATTCGAAAAGCTAGTATCAGGGGCGGAACGTGATCAAGCAGATCCATGTCAGCAAGAACTGAGTCTTCACAATTTGCCACCGCCAATCTGTATTTATAATATTTGAAGTCGTGAAATGTAAGTACCTATAACATTAGGTTATTTATGTGATAGGTTCTGTTTATTTATTTATTGTAAATAAGCAAGTTCTCACAAAAAAAACAATAAATATGAAATCTATAAATGGTAAATAAGTGAAATCTCCATCTCAGATAAATCAATGAATTAATTAATTAAATTATTAAATTAAATCTCAATAAAAATTACAAAACAAATCCTTTAAAAAAATATCTAAATAAATGTTAATAAACATGGAGCTGTACTCATTACATGAGCTAAACGATAAATAATAGATTGTAATTTTATTATTTTGATATTTGATATTCATTTTATGACATTTTATAAATAATAGTATTATTTTATTCTGACTGTATTAGATCCGTAGTATGTATTGACAATACCCCTTTACAGCAGCTAGTAGCGTTACTTACTTACTTACTCCGCTGGCGCAGCGACCCGAAGTGGATCTTGGCCTCCGATACCAAAGAGCGCCATCGCTAGTAGCGTTAAGTAAATTTAAATTTGAAATTGTGTACAAACTTACTATTACATAATGTACATTCGTATTTGACAATGCCTTATGCAGCAGCCATATTTTTTCTCTTTCTTTTGACAATGCCCTTTTACAGCAGCTAGTAGCATGTAAGTAATAATTTAAATGTTATAACGGATAATAATTGTACCATGACGTATCTAAGCGTAATTTTATTATCAAAAGATAAATATATTAAATACAAAACAATACAATACAAATAAAAAATATGTAATATAATTTCACTCAAATAGCCCCCCGCGAAGTGCTCCCTGGCCGAAAGTGATGTGACGTGAGTTTATGTGATGGCAATAAACCTATCATTATCTTTAATCTTTATCAAACTTATCGGGATCAAATAATCATATTAAGTTAAGAAATCTATAGGTCTGCAATTGTGAATCAATCACGACTCGTATTTGGAAAGAAGTTAACAAATATTTTTTATAAGGAAACATTGGTAATGTTCTACATATCAGTAAAATTATGCTAATATGTCTGTTCTAGAAGTGATCCACCACAACACTGCGCCACTGTCTCATACCCTAGCCTTTGAGTCATTGTTGCTTCTAATAGAAAAAATAGCAGACATTTTTAAATAAGAGCATCCATCCAAGTTCTTCATTTCTATTCAAATGATATTACCTGTTAGTAATTTCCATTACTTAAAAAAAAACAATTACCATTTTCACTTTATGTCTATTCATGGTGTTTTGTCATCCGTCGTTTTAATCCTTTATTTTCGTCTATAAGTTATAAGTTATTTTCGTCTATAAGTTATAAGACTTATAAGATATGATTGAGTTAAGTTATGTTTCGTCTATAAGTTGTGTTGACTAAAGTATAACTAAATAACTTAAAAAATCTCTACATCACCTGGGCAATGTCTTGACCGCATCAGTACACATTATGGCAGCGACCACGTGCGGCGGCCGTAGTATTGTTGTCAAACAATACCAGCCCGCGACAGATAGCGCAATTCTAGGCATAGCTCAAGGTGTTCAATCTAACCCTAAACTGCTACGTTTGAAATAATAGTTCATGATTGAGTGACTGTAATGTTAGACTGATTATTTTTCATATCATATCATTTATTCATAAACAATCATAAATTGTGATTGATTTTTTTTTATAGTCTATAGGCTGTCCCACTGCTGGGTAAAGGCCTCCCCTCCTCCTTTCCACTTTTCCCTATCCTCGGCGTCCTTATACCATCCTTTTTTGAAGTGGTCGATATCGTCCTTCCACCTACGCCTGGGCCTGCCTCGGCGCCGCTGTCCGTCTTGTGGCACCCAGACACCCAGTGCATGCCAAAAATAATAATTAAACTATTTCAGTGTCAACCTTAGCTAAGTTATAAGCACGTCATAAAAAAGAAATTTAAAGTAAAGTAAAGTTAAAGTAAAATACACTTTATTGCACAAATACAAAACAACAAACATGAGATAGAAAAGGAAAAAATATATATAAATAATATTAAAAAAAATATATATAAATAATTTTAAATAAATAAATAATTATTATTTTAATAATATTTAAATTACAAAAAATATATTAAAATCAATGTCATAAAGCACTCGGCAGACTGCAGGTGCAGCTGCCGAGGCGGCGGCCCAGAGGTGTTTCCTAAAGTACTCCAACCTGGAATCGATGTATGACTTCGTGCCTTTGGCAGTTGAAACCGCGGGACCATGGGGCTCCGAGGCCAAGGATCTGATTCGCGCTGTGGGGAGGCGAATTAAGGAGAGAGGAGGTGATCCGCGAGCCGACCACTTTTTAGTACAGCGCATTTCCCTCGCCATTCAGCGAGGGAACGCCGCGAGTATCCTGGGTACTTTCGGCCAGGGGGCACTTCGCACTGTTTGACTGAAATTATATTATATAATTTTTACCTAGTTATAGTATGACATTGATTTTATTATTTTATTTTTATATTTTTGACATCAAATTATTGACACGTATTTTCCATTCGTTAGGTAAATATACTAAATAAATATGTCATAAAAATATTTTATTAAAAACTGTATCCATCTTTGACTGATGATTAAGTAATGTTTGACTGATATTTCACTGATGATTGACTAATGTTTGACTGATGATTGAATGATGTTTGACTGATGTTCGAATGACGTATCAATGTTCAAATTTTTGGAATTGCTTAATCTCCTGTATTAAAGTTCCATAAATTGTGACAAATGTAAAAAGATAGGGACATGGTCGTCGATATAACGAAAAATTTTCGGACAAAAGATTGTTCTGTTGAAGATGAATTTGGTATCCGACGTGAATATCTATAGAATTAAATGAAAGTAGATAATTACATTCAAGATGCTTTCTTAACATGTAGGTATACGGCAACAGTTTGTGCTCGACTCGTTAAAAGGAAAACTTCCATTTTACAACTTTTACGAATTTACTATAACTCCACACCAACTTTTCTGTTACGGGTTTTATTTCATTAGGCTTACTTACATTTTGTACACACCATTTACATTTTCCCAGTAGAGGAAACATCGTTCGTAAGTAAAAATAAATAAAAATAAATAAGAGGAATTGAAAACAAAATGGAACCATATATTTTGTGGTCTTTTAAGGTTATGTCGTAATTTCTATACTTACTGGAATATTTTTTACTGTTAATTCAGTCATGCTGTATTACTGGCGCCAGTATGTAAAAATAATATAATTAAGAATATTTATAATTTTTTTTTATCGTCACAAGATATAAATGATGGAAATCTAGGAGTTTTGGGAGCGTTCAAAAATGGATAACTTCACCTTTAACAAAGTTATGAACATAACAGGGTCATATTCCGTTAAATAAGTTTTTGCATTTGGTGGGAAGAGCTGCATCACCGTTTTGTACCAACTGCAACACAATAGAAGACCTCACTCACCTCCTAATGGAGTGTGACCTGGGGAAATTTGAGAGGAAAAAATTTGGCCTCAGTAGGCTACAAAATGGGAGGCTCAATATTATTTTAAGTCAGCCCTTATCTGATAATATGAAACACTTACTGTTGTTTGCTAAGTTAGCTCTCAAAGTGAGGGCTGACTTTAATAATACTTGAGCTTCTCTTTCCCTTTTCTTAGTGACCCTAACGAGGCTGACATGGTCACCTTGTCGTGTACCAAAGCCTCTAAATTGAGATATAAAAAAAAAGATATAAATATATTGTAACATACAATGAGTAAAGAGGACTAAAGAAGTCCCGCAAATTCTAAAACATTATTAGGTTTGACCTAAAACCATGTTACAATATCTTTAACATCTTTTTTTCTTTTTTTTTCTTTATCTTTTTTTTTCATCGTCGCTTACCATCAAGCGAGATCGAGGTCAAATGCGGGTTTAGTAGTAAATAAAAATAAAAATGCAATTTAAGATTTTAAGAAAAAAATTATAAACAGATTCGGAATTCGGAATCTAAAGTTCGCACTTTTCCAATTTATATAGATTAAGAATCTAATACTTTTTTGATAATTACTTTAATTCAATTCAATTGAATTCGTTTATTTCAAGTTGGTACAAATTGTACACTTTTGTTCGTCAATAATATACATTCAAAATAACAATAAAATTAACAATTAAAATAATAAACAAAATAACGAATCATAATGAAATTGAAAACAAAACAATAATATATTAATTAATAATACTAATTTTTAGATCACGTCATGACCACGCCCAGCATTGTTATCGTTTAAGTACTGTTCGACACTGTAATACGATTTTTTGATGAGAAATTTTTTAACCGTTATTTTAAATTTTCTTTCAGTCAACATTTTGATATCCTCTGGGACAAGATTATAAAATTTTATGGAATTCACTATGAATGACTTCATAATCTTTGTTAACCTCGTTCCTGGCCATACATACTTATCTTTGCTTCTCGTATTATAGTTATGGATGTCGCTATTTTTAGTGAAACTACTGACATGTTTACGTGCGTTGTAGTCGCTAGTATGTATTTTCATGGAACCGTCAAAATATTGACTTCTTTGAAGTGTTATCTCTAAAATAGAGATTTCTTCCAGCTAGACCTTTAACATAAAGATATTTAGTACGATAAGTAGACATACATATAATTATTTATTATTACTTTTTCAACGATAAAAACCTTTTTCTCATACTCATACTCATTTATTTATAATAGGATATTCACGTAATTTTTATTAAGTATACATTATACTTAGTTATTATCAGTGATCGGAGTAGGTAGAGCTCTTTCGGGTCAATGTCCTCAAAGGTTATATTAATATGGATATGATTTCGGGATCCCGTTTTAAGTTATCGAGCAAATGTTGTAAATTACTTTTATAAACCTCGCCCTCACTCGGCGGATTACGATTTTTTTAAAATTGTGAACTTACGAAGAAGTTAAAACACTACCATAGATACACTAGCGCCATGAATCTTAAAAAAATATTTCGCCACCAATCTTAAATGTGTATCAAAACAAATATAACGTTAAAAATCTAAATAATATATTTATTCAATCCCGGAAATTCCAGGATTATTGGGCATACTTATCCATATTATGACCGTATGTGGCAAGTACTAAAAACAGATCTACCTACTCCGATCACTGGTTATTATTAATAACTTATTAATATTTAAAATGTAAGAATTTATTATCATTATGATATAACATTATACATATAATATGTATTATTTATCTCCATTATTAATTAAGTAAACTTCACTTCACTGTCATTAAATATTCACTTACGTTATAAAAGGCGGCCTTAGATAAGTGATCTTTATACTTATAGAATGTTGAATCCGTAGCTATGTTTTTGATATCACAGGGGACCTTATTATATAGCTTTGGGCCTAGATTTACGGTCTTAGCCAACTTGGCAAGTCTACATCCCCGGGTGGCCAGGTAATCCTTGTTGCGTGTGTTGTGATCGTGTATTGACAATTTTTTATCAAATGTATCGAACCTGGCTCTCACATACTTTCTATCATCAGCAGCCTACTCTAGTCCACTGCACATAGGCCTGTGCCAGGGCGCGCCAATGAGCCCGATCTTCGGCTCTTCTCATCCAGTCGCTGCCAGCCACCTTGCGAAAATCGTCGCTCCATCTAGCAGGAGGGCGTCCCACACTACGTTTGCCCAAACATACTTTCTAATCAAAATACATTGATTACGAGTAAATACTAATGTTACAACCTCGATTGTTCCAGTCGATGAAGTCTAGGGCTTTGACGTGCAAAGGCTACCTAAACCTGCTAATTTCCTGTAGGAACAAATGCCCAGATCTAGAATAGAAAAGAGGATAGGACTTACAGGATATCCGGCATGTTTTCTCTTCTTCTTAGTTTTCCGTAAGAAATGTGCACTCGCGCGCGCCGGCGATGGTTTTGAAGTGACGTTTTGACATTTCGTTTTTTTTTTAAATAAGGGATGGGAATAGTGGAAGGATGGCAGGAACATTCTTAATCTACATCAACTAAATTATCCAAAAAAAAATTAGCTCTCTCATTTTAATTCATTTAAATAAGTACATAGGAAGTAATTAAATAAACAAAACAGACATCAAAATTAACAAGTCAAAACAACAAAATACGAAAGCGAGCCAGGTGTTTCACAAAAGCGAAAGCACCACACTCTGAGGGTTAATCAGCTTAACACTTCGAACAAATGGCATTGTTTTATGATTTTTCGATTTTTACTTTTTTCATCTAACTTTTCACGATATAAGCCACCTGTGACGGAAAAAATCGTAGTATTACAAAGAGTCGGAAACGCTGTGGATATGGGCTGGGATGGGAATAGGTTGTTTTTAAGTTTGTTCGTTTTGGGTCTGGGACATGTCGCTCCACAGGATTATTATGAATGTAAGTTTGGAAATCTATAAATCTCAATCTCTTTTCTTTTCCTCTCTTTCCTTTCTCTTTCATAATCATAATCATAATTTAGTCATAAAATTAATTTATATGTCATATATGTTCTTAGTATAAATATTAATGTACAATGTGTTAACATGTCAAATATTATAAAATTCGTTTATATTGAAAAATGCACAGCCTAGCAACCACATTTTTAATTTATTTTCAAAAGTAATTACACTAAATTTTATTGTAAATTTTTGACCCTAAGGCGTACATTTTGGTAGATATCATACTTGATGTCAGTTTTATCATGGAATAGATGTATATTGGCTTTTACAAATCTGCCTATATCAAATATGAATTGTGAAATGAGGGTGAGGATTTTATATTCTATGAAAAGGTATTTAGCCGGAGCATCTAGGGAAGAAGCTCGTGCGATGATACGGACAGCCCGCTTCTGTAATAGAACGCACGCGTCCACTCGGCGGCTGTACCCCACCAGCTCGAGGCCGTAGCACAGCCCCGAGTGGAAGAGCGAGAGGTAGCAGGAGCGGAGCTTTCTTTGTGAATAAATGATCCCCTGACATAACATTAATTAATAAGGATTTTGCCCTTGATGTTTAAAAAATTAATATCTTTTAAGGACTATTATTACAGGATAATTGGCAACGGAATATCATTTGCTCGGGTATTAATTTTTTTATACCGAAAGTAATATTTGTATGACTAATTAGTATTTTATACAGATTCAAGGTAAAACTTCATTTTAACATGATTAGACTTAAATAATATACTGTTTCACAGTATTTTTATTGTATTTTATTAATTACGACCGGTTTCGTTTACACATCTTCAGGTATTTGTTTATAATTAAGGTATTTGTATAATACCTGAAGATGTGTAAACGAAACCGGTCGTAATTAATAAAATACAATAAAAATACCGTGAAATAGTATAATATTTAAGTCTAATCATGTACTACAAGTTTCACCAAGTACCAACAACCGCAAGTATTAACTATTAATTTTAACATGTTTAATATTATTTCCTTTGCTTCCATATTAGTACGTCACACCCAGCATTTCAAAACCCAAAACATGGGCCATCTAAAAGAGATACCCAGGCGATTCGAAGTTGGCGGAGAGAATTCCAGAAAGGAGTTCCAAAAATATATAAACGACATCTATGATTTAGCTCACGATGAAAATATCACAGTCTTATACAAAGTCAAAGTCGAAACCATCAAACCTCTCAAACACATATACCAGAAGAAACAAATCTTGAAAATCAAACCGAAGAAGTACAACATACCTTTGAAGAAAAAGAACATGAAGCTGTCAAACTTTGAGATAATAATGAGGAAACTGGCTGACAATAGTGGCCCCCAAGCGTTGTATCCGGTGATGACAACTGAGGATCAACAGAAACCGAAGCCAATTGTAACAACGAAGATGCCTGTTTGGAAGTATAAGCCGATAGTAGGGAAGATTCATTTAAATAACTATACTAAAAGAATAAAGCCGGTTAGAAATTCTATAATCACTTTGACAACTTAATGGCAGTTTTAAGATAGGGTTTTAGGAACAAAGTTGGGATTTTAACTTTGATTGAAGACTTTTAAGTTCTTTTTCATTTAGTTTACTAGTGGCTATAGCAAATTGAAATGGCAAGAACTCAAAAAATTCAAGATCCGTTAACAGTTGTCTTTTATACGAATCTACTTTACTAGTTTTATAGGATTTTTTTAAATAAATGTTTCAATTATTTTTGTACATAATAATTTGGCATTGTTTTTTATTCATACTCCTACATCTCCATATTTGTAAGTTTGTCAATTGGAATTGAGATTATTTCGATCAATTGTCAAGCAATTGTGTATTTCAAGACCCCAATGACCCAGTTAAGACGACAGATTGTCAGACTGTGTGTCATTATAAAATACATTTTACATATGTCTTGAAAACATGGAGATGGAAACGGCTCGTGTCTACAAATAAAATAAACTTAGCAAGTTTGTTTCACCCTGAAAAGCTTGCAATATGCATTTCAAGTAATATTTAACTCACGGACAGTCATAACTGTGTATCAGTTTTGTTTCTCTCACCACGACCAGGCCTCGCTTATGAAACATATTTCAGCCAAATTGCTGGCCATGGAAAGTATGTATAAAAGATATGTGGAGGTGGCAATGGCAATGTCGAAACACATAATCTATACTAATATAATTTAAAAAAACCCTGATGGACTGACTCATCACGCCTTCCTGAGGTTTGGGACCTCTGAGCCTTCATAGGTGATCTCAAAATTCATTCCTTAAGGATGTAAAAAAGGGGTTGAAAGTTTGTGTGCTTAAACATTTAGACAAGAAGAAGAGGGTTTCGATTCCTTCGGGTTGAGTTAGGTCATAGGATTTTGAGGGGTTTACCATCCACGGGAAACGCTACATTCGGGAAGCCTGCGGTTTCGGGGGTGGGGTTAAAATACTAAAAAGGCAAAATTACATTTCAAGGGATTTTAAGGGGTTTTACTTCAACCACCTACGGGAAACACAAGAATATACGCGGGCAACGTATTGATTCCCAACAAGGGTCTTCTATCTTTAAATGAACCCGTGCGAAGCCGGAGCTGGCGACTAGTGTACCTATAATAAAAGATTATTAGCTAGAATCGCAACTTGTGACTTTTCAAGTAAGCACTAATTCTAGGTAAACATACCAATATGACGGTAGATAAATAAAAATCTAATGAATAGAGAACTTTCACTATTAAAGTCAAGCATAATTCAAATGGTATGGGTAATCCGCGAAGAATTAACAAAAGTAAGATAAATTCAAACCAAATAGGAGAAGAAAATAAACAGGATGTTTGCCCCTCTAAAATAGAGACTTGGAGTACCTAAGTAAATCTACAAGGCCGAAGCAAAGTCATTACCTACGTCTAAGATTTATCAGATTCCAACTAAGTGATTCGAGTCGAGCTTCTATATTCTGTCAGACCCGAAAGCAGGGCCACGTCAATTGCTTTCTGGTTGGCCTCAAATAACCTAAAGAAAGAAGAATCTTATAGAATCTTCTCTAGAGCGTCTGCTGATTCCTCGGCAGACGGCTTCCTAAACTTAGTCGTTTCGTGCAACAATCTTTGCTAAAACAACCATCCGTCCCTATCGGAAGCTCAACTCTCCCTTCCCGGCTCGGTGTAAAGCAGCCTCTTTCTATTCCACTCACACACTGATTCGCATTCCGCGGTGTCGTGCGAACGGAAAACGCTACATAAAGGCCCTGCCCGGGGCCGACAGGGGCGCTGCACAAAATTAAATATCGCCCTTTTGAGTCGGGGAAATGGTGCCACTTTCGTGGTCACTGTTATTAGAAGTGTGTTAGAAGAATAAAAGGAAGGAAGGAAGGAAAATGAAAAGGAAGAATGATGCAATATGTATATGTTTTTCTAACCAGATCTTTCTTTTTTTATAAATTGGCTACGACAAACAGGCAGGCGGGCCACGTGATGGTAAGTAGTCACCGTCGCCTAGAGACACGTGCACTACGTGCAAGGGTATTGCTTGTGTGTTGCCGCCCGTGGAGGGAGAGGACTTTTTTATCGCTCTCTTTGAAGCATCCCATGTCGTAGCGCTGCGGGAAAACGTCGGATGGAAGAGAGTTCCACATTTTACAGATTCAATACATACATAATATACAAAATGTAAAGATGGTATGTAAATAATATATATTATATGTGTATCGTGTGTACGTAGTGTGGGACGCCCCCCTGCTAGATGGAGCGACGATCTGCGCAAGTTGGCTGGCAGCGACTGGATGAGAAGAGCCGAAGATCGGACTCAATGGCGCGCCCTGGGAGAGGCCCTATGTGTGGACTAGAGTAGGCTGCTGATGATATGTGTATCATCATAAAAACATTGAAAGTACAATCGTACATACAAATCATACTACAATAACTGTAAATTAAAAATTTAGGAATACTTACCATTGTTGTGAAGATTCTCATACTTTTCCTGGTCATTTTTTTTTTTTTTTTTTTTTATGTATAACTAAACCCGCATTTGACCTCGATCTCGCCTGATGGTAAGCGACGATGAGGTCGACGATGGAGCATGCGGGTTCAGAAAATGCCTATTCACTCTGGCCTTGAAGATCCCAAGGTTGTAGGTTTCGGGAAATACAGACGCCGGCAGGCTGTTCCATTCCTTAGCCGTTCGCATAATGAACGAAGAAGCAAATCGCTTCGTACGAGCAGAAGGGATATCAACAACATAAGGATGGAACCCCTCCCCGCGCCTGGTAGTCCGAAGGCGGAATGGAGATGCTGGAATTAGGTCGTGCAATTCCGATGCGCACTCTCCGAAATGTATCCTATAAGGTCCTCAATGTCAAAGATGTGGGAAGGGTACCAACATTTGAATTATTACCGGACCAAAGGTCCCATCTGGCATCATAGATTCTCCAGGTCAGACATGGTTTCGAAAACTCTCGACAAAATTCTCTGTTAGAAAAACATCAATTGTTGAGTTATGATGCCACTAAAAAGAAGCATAACAGTGGTCATATAGCGCCATCATTTTGTTTAATTGTATTTATTTCATATCAAAGTAACAAAAACCGTTACAAGATACTTACTTACTTACTCCGCTGGCGCAGCGACCCGAAGTGGATCTTGGCCTCCGATACCAAAGAGCGCCATCGCTCTCTCTCCTGCGCAGTCTCGAGCCAGTCAGGCGCCCGGAGCTCCCGCAGATCCTTCTCCACTTAATCGCGCCAGCGGTATCTGGGACGTCCGACCGGACGTCGTCCGTTAGGGCGTCCCACATACGCTCGTTTAACTGCCCGATCCTCCCCCATCCTAGTGATGTGTCCGAGCCATCGGAGTCGAGCCGCTTTCGTCTCTCCTATAATGTTCGGCTCGTTCACCATCTCTTCTATCTATCGTTACAAGATAAGTCATACAAAATAATTAAGTAATAAATTAAATAATAAATCAAAATTAAACAATTTGTACCTATATCCATCACTTACGTAACAAATTACAATGCTTAGATTATTAAGAATATATTAAACATAACTAAAGAGAAAAATACATTTTTTTAAAGTAGATACAACAGTGCACAGTCAATAAACATAAGTGTGAATACTGGTGGAAAAATTTGCGGCAGAGAGCTAGAAGGAGATGAGACAAGATTTACTTGAGAAGCTCCTGGATCTGATCTCCGGCGGCTGGTTTCTTCGGGTTTCCACCAAAGCTTGAAGGGTTGAGCACTTAGAGCACTCACGGCGATAGTTCAGTTACAATACTAGAGTAATTAGCGTGGAAATTAATTAATTCTGATGAGCGTTTGTTTTGCGTGACCGTTGCGACAGAAGTCATTTACAACAGTAGATACAACAGTGTACAGTCAATAAAAATTAGTGTGAATACTGGTGGAAAAATTTACGGCAGAGAGCTAGAAGGAGATGAGACAAGATTTACTTGAGAAGCTCCTGGATCTGATCTCCGGCGGCTGGTTTCTTCGGGTTTCCACCAAAGCTTGAAGGGTTGAGCACTTAGAGCACTCACGGCGATAATTCAGTTACAATACTAGAGTAATTAGCGTGGAAATTAATTAATTCCGATGAGCGTTTGTTTTGCGTGACTGTTGCGACAGAAGTCTTTTCACGAGTGAATTTGATGGGTAGATGACATTGTGACGTCATCACGATGCGCGTATTCTTTCGGTCTTGTCTCTTAGGTGATAGGTAAGTAAGGAACAGGTATAATTATATGAATATTAGATAAGTACAAATGTGTATACACTATACACATTTGTACTTATCTGATATTTAAAAATAACGATATATGGCGTTAACAAATACCGTATGTCAAAATAATTTTAAAGTGTCACAGACCCTAAGAGTCGACTATATGTCAGTTTTCTGAGTTAGAGGATAGAGGATAGTGCGGGATTTAGAGCATTAACCACTTTTTGTACTAAATTTATTAGTATTTGTATTTGATTTGGACGCCAGCACGGAAAGTCAAGTCGTACATAGACAACATACTACAAAGGAACAACACTTAAATCAAACAAAGCTTAGACGCTTTAAGACATAAGGTTAACTCGACAACATGCGTGTGCCAACATAATTACTTGAGACAGAGACAACAATAGCAAGGAAGTGTCCCGAAAGATTGATGACGTAATTAAGTCGAAGTGGAAGCAAGGTTAAAAGCTACCTACGACAGATGTTTTGTCTCCAGGATAATTATTTGTCAGAATGGTGGGAAATTAATTGATTTCTGGCAACATCGTCATCAGCCTATTAATGTCCCCACTGTTGGGGCACAGGCCTCGGGCCAGGGGGTACGGGCAATGATCCACCGAGCGGGCCCAGTGCTGATTGGTGGATTTCACACGCCTTCGGAAACTTTTGATTTCCTCAGACATGCAGGTTTGCTCACGATGTTTTCCTTCACCGTTAGAGCAGTCGGTAAATGTACGTAAATCTTCGAAAAAATCGGAAAAACTCATTGGAACATGGCGTTGCATGGTTTCGGACCCGGACCTTCCGCATGGGAGTCCGTCTTAACCACTAGCGCGTCTAGTTGGTATAATATGCGAAGGTTATTAATGTCAAAAAGATATATCTTACTGGATATTCCAGACTTATCTGGGCTATTCTGCTGATTTTCCCCTCTTAATTTATTAAAAAAACGGGCCCAGCATTATCTAACATTGGAGATGTTCCATTTAAAATAGTAGATCTTTTAACCTTGTCTTCTTTCAAAAACTATTTTTGGTTTCGACCCTGCAGACGTCTATCCTAAAAAGAGCGCTGAAAAACCAGAATATCTCAAATAATCCATAAAAGCTCAAAAACGTAAATTCCAAAAAGCAAAAGTACCCCACTTAGCTTATCTCATAGCCCAATTTCCAGCTAAAACCCTCGTGCGGACGACGCATAAAGAAGCATTCACATAGGAGCTTTTAAGGAGCTTACATTAGTCGCGAGCTGGTCTCATCCTGTAGGTACTCGACATAAAGCGCCAGCGATAGCATCAACACTTTCGCGACATGCAGCGCACTGTACCAGGGATGGGGCAAATTCTGTATTCATATCGATCGTACAATAATAGTGACAGTGCGATTTGGTCTACGCTCTAAAGTATCATTTCAGGTTCTACGAAGGCAACTTCTAGATTGTACAAATATTGGGAGAATAAGCTGGTAACTTTTGACAGCTACAAAGAAATCAAGTACTTATTCAAGGTAGACTAAGAGAAGTATGATAATCACTCTTTATCATCAATACACCTTATATCGATCAAGAAAATAATGATATTTCTATGGGCACCGACTCAAATACGCATTTATTGAATCTTTTGGAACATACAGAACACTAAGTCAGATCACTAACTCCTTGAAAAATAGTTTTAAATATTTCGCATGATGCATCACTGTGAAAGCTATTCCCGAGAACAACATTTACCGGTCCGACAAAAAGTTAGAAACAGATAAATACGACAGCTCTCCAACACTAGTAACTCGAGCACATGTTAAGTGGTTCCCGCCCGGCGGCTATCGCACGATGTATCTCTCTATAAGCTATTCCCGAGAACAACATTTACCGTTCCGACAAAAAGTTAGAAACATCGATAAATACGACAGGTCCCCAACACTAGTAACTCGAGCAATCGGTAAGTGGCACCGCCAGGCGGCTATCACACGATGAATCACTGTCTAAGCTATTCCCGAGAACAACATTTACCGCTCCAACAAAAAGTTAGAACCATCGATAGATACGACAGGTCCCCAACACTAGTAACTCCAGCACACGGTAAGTGGCGCCACCCGGTGGCTATCGCACGATGCATCACTCTCTAAGCTATTCCCGAGAACAACATTTACCGCTCCAACAAAAACTTAGAAACATCGATAGATACGACAGGTCCCCAACACTAGTAACTCGAGCACACGGTAAGTGGCGCCACCCGGCAGCTATCGCACGATGCATCTCTCTATAAGCTGTTCCCGAGAACAACATTTGCCGCTCCAACAAAAAGTTAGAACCATCGATAGATACGACAGGTCCCCAACACTAGTAACTCGAGCACACGGTAAGTGGCGCCGCCCGGCGGCTATCGCACGATGCATCACTCTCTAAGCTGTTCCCGAGAACAACATTTACCGCTCCTGGACGATCTGATTACAATAACGGAAACTTGAAGGCTTTGTGGCAAACTGTTTGTTATGACATCTTCGGATATACGTTTTAGTATCTCTTATAGAAAATACTTTGTTCTAGTTTTATTTTAATATCCCTTATTTATTTCAGATAACATATGAGATTTATTACGTTACAAACGTATGTACAACATAAAAAAATAAACAAAAAATTGCAATTTCTATTCAGAGCTACAATTTAGAGGTTTAAAGTTAAACACCATACTAGATTTTTTTTCGACTAGCGTACAATCTTGCTCTATCCTTTGATATGCCACTCGTTAATGGATCTCACTGACTTCATCCGCGATCTATGGCTGCTTATAGCGGATTAAATTTCTATATTTTAGTTATATCCTAAAACCATCTCTCATAGAGAGGGGGGATACGATACCTCACTCGTTGACCTCACTCACTTGGTCTCTGAGCTATCGTTATTTAGAGACGTGTCACTAGCGACACGAACAAGTGAACAGCGTGACGGACAGTGCATGACGTCAGCGTCAACTTTTCAAGTGGTAGCCGGTTACCAATATCTATTATCAAAATCTATAAACACAATTCGATAATTTAACAGTTTCATGTGATTATGAACTCTCTGTAGAATGTAGACGAATCTAATTACCTTAGCAATTATCGCAAATGCACTCGAAAACAAATATTTTATTAAGACAAAGTAAACACGCATTCGCACTCCGGTGCAGCCAGCATTAATATCCTTGATGGTGTAAAACAAATTAAAATGCGTTCTTGGTGCAGTAATAAATAACATGGTTACGGACCATTGGGTTGGATAAGTTATGGGTAAAAACTCTTCGCTTTACATGATATTCCTCTTTTTTAATGAAAATGGGGTAATGGGGTAATGTTGTTAAACTCAAATTGTGACTTATCGATTTATGTGTGAATTGAACTAAACGATAAATGTGTGAAGCTGAATACAAAATTCTAGCACAATCAATCTGTCTTCTAACATTGTTGTATTTCTGTAACCAACAAGAAAAACACGTTCTTCTGGCTTTTATTCCACCACTTTGTGCTACTTGGGTTTGTCCAAGTGGAAGACACGAAACACCGTCCGCGTCGCAGCCGCAACAAGCGGGGCACCGTCCCTAGCCAACACCAACACCTTCAGGCTGCAGCGCCGACCACCGCTATCTACGTATCTCGTTAACACGTGAAGATGACGATGGAAGACTTGAAGCGTCACTATCTAACGATGATCGAGGGCTAGATCGAAGATTCGGAAGCACCAATTTCGGTCGGTTGGAAGCAATTGGAGTCCACTAATTACAACTCGTACAGGATTTCCGTTTCTGCCAAGCAACAAAAAATCTTCCTCAGTGGGGACTTCTGGCCTGAAGGGGTCGTTACAGAGAGACGACGACGAAAAATCTGTCATCATCATCTAATACCGCAAAATGAATTTATTTTTTATATATATATTTTAATATTAATTATGTATGTTAGTCTGTAAGGTATCGGTAGTATCTACGGACCTAATGCAGCCTGAAAATATAGATTATTGTATTGTAAAGTATCTTATCTTATGATAGGGGGCCGGGAATAACCCAGCGGCACTTCGACCCTTGAGGATATTTTGTGTCTACCCCATTTTACACACATCTCAGTCGGCAGGTTTCCTCACGATGTTTTCCTTCACCGTTAGTGCAGGCGATAAATGTACGTAAGTCTTCGAAAAATACGAAAAAATCATTGGTACATGGCACTGCGCGATTTCGAACCCGGACCACCCGCATGGGAGTCCGGTGTCCTAGCCACTGTGCCACCGACGCTCAACATTGTATTGTAATGTCCTTACGCTAGTAATATAAACGTTTTTTAACCCCAATCTGACATTAACACGAATAATGAAGAAGAAAAACAATAAGTCTGAAGAGTAAAAGATACTATAAAGTGCTAAATACATTTAACGATTTCTCTTGACATTCTGGGAGCACAAAGCCTAACCAAATTTAAATTCAAATACCCATCTGAAGTGAAGCAAGCCAAACTTTAATCTCTACAATTAGTTGGCAAAACCACTTGGCAATTGTCGCTTCCAAAATAAAGTTGACAACTAGTAGTGGTACCGTTCACTTCTACTTGAAAACCACGTTACAAATGCCGCCCAGAAAACCGTGGTTCCGAAGGCAATACGAATAAATTTGACTTTTGGCAGTACACCAATATGTTTGCTTAATTCTAACGCGGCTTAAGGGATTTCGGATTCCCACTTTGATGCTAAGCAGAACGTTTTGAGCTTTGTTAGTGTAAAGTTTAGTTTAAAAGTTGTTGGTGAATGAATAGTTCTGACGATTAATTCCGCGATGAGGCTGATTATTACGGATTGTGATTTGGAAAGTTTTATTTGGTAAGTACCCTACCCTTTGTTAGGTAACAAAGGCAAGCAAAAATTTGTTCGGTCGATTAGGTGCTTAGGGTTTGGTTTAGGGTTTTGATTAAGCTTTTATAATCCAGACCAAGGGCTTTTTAAAAGGAAGATACATTAATACTTTATTGCACACAAGAAATTTACACAGGAAAGAAAACATAGAATAAGTGTACAAAGGCGGCCTTATCGCTCAGAACGATCTCAGTGCAGTCACTGAGGGGCCAGCTGAAAATCAGCGCTGTGGCTTGCCTCAGCATTATACTGAGCTAGTGTATCCTTTTTGCACTGTACCGCACCGGATTTTTTGTGCTGCATGTATTAATCTTTGTATACTTCTGTATTGTGTTCTATATTCTGGTGTTTACAGTGCTAAATAAACGTTTTCAATTTCAGTTTCAATTTTTCAATCACTTCCAGGCGACCTAGGACCTAGAAGAACGATTAATAATAGGTTACCGGCAGTATAGTGCAGAAAAGTGAAGTTTGAGTATAATAATGATTCAAGAAAGATATTAAATGCATAAAATATTTTTTTGCATTTCTTTGCTCAGATAAAGCAATACCTACTATGAAGAAAATGTTTACTCACTCGAAACAAAATTCTGATAAAAATATAGAAATAAAGAATACTTACAGAAAAATAAAAGAGACGTAGAGAAATGTTGCAGAGATGATATCAAAATATTGCATGGAGCCCCAAATATAGTGCCATATTTTTCAAGAGCCATGACTTTAACTAGAAAATAACGGAGTATGTTTTAAAGGAGGTTCTCAAGACTCTTCATATACAACTGATCTTCTTATCCTATCTTCTTATCTTATGATAGGGGGCCGAGAATAACCCCAGCGGCACTTCGACCACTTGTAATCTTAGTGTGCATGTTTCCTCACGATGTTTTCCTTTTTCCTTTTCCGTGCTCTAAATCAGTCGGTAAATGTACGTAAGTCTTCGAAAAATACGAAAAACTCATTGGTACATGGCACTGCACGGTTTCGAACCCGGACCCGGAGTCCTGACACGGGACTGAGACTGGGAGTCCGGTGTCCTAGCCACTAGGCAATCGAGGCTCTATGTACAACTGAAAGTCATGTTAAAGTTTTAATAATAATATAATTCCTTTATTGAGGCAAAAAAACCATAAAACAATATATACAATAATAAAATAAATAAACAATAAAACTAAAAAAATAAAACTGCACAATGTCATTTCCGGTTCGCGCGCTGGTGCACGGACAACCAATATTTAAATATCGGACACGTTAAGTCCTCGCTTATGGCTCTGAGGATGCTGATGTGAGAGTTTCGCATTCTGTCCCAGAAGGACGCTATGCGAGCCCTGACAACAGCAAAGAAATCGGGCACTCGCGCCTCGGCAAACATGCCCGACGCACTGCAATAGCGCGGGTACTTCATGAGGATGCGGTACGCATCATTGTACTGCACCCTCATGGCGCTCATGGAGGCTCTTTTGAAGTTCACCCAGAGCTGGCAGGTGTAAAAACACTGGCAGTACGCCTTAAACAAAATTGTTTTTACACCCGCACTGCACCTGGAGAACCTCCGCGCGAGCATGTTGCAACGAACCGCGAGCGCCCGCCTCTCCCTCTCGATATCGTTGTCGTCCTTGAGGTCACAGGTCAGAATATGCCCCAAATACTTAAACTGCTGCACCATCCGAACCGCAGTGCCGTTCAGGCGCACTTCGGGCACCCTCTCCGGACCCTTACCAGCCCGGAAAACCATCATCTCCGTTTTTAAAACGTTGTATTTCAGTCCATGCACTAATGATAATGTAAAAAAAATCTTCATGAAGTCTGTGATTTTTTAATGAAATGAAGGGGCGGGTATTTTATTTTTTATTTTATTTTCTTCGGAAAACTTACAGCTAATGTACAAATTTTAGTTAATACTATTTTACGAATTATGCCATTTACAAGTTTTCGCCTGTGAACCTGGGGTACTGATGCACCTGGGGTAATTCATCTGGGTGCATTAAGTACACTACTTAGTAGACTTGATTCACTCAGGTGATTTGCAGGTGCATTAAGTACACTACTTTGTTGACTTAATTCACCTGTGATTTTCTTTGTATGTAATCTACTTCGATACTCAAAAATTTGAAGAGTTGAGACACTTGAATTTCGTAGTTTTTTTTGCAGTGAAGTCGTGTTTTCATTTACTGTATAACATATAAAGCAGTATTATAAGCGACCAGAAATGGATCAATCCCTTGGTAGTTTTTTTAAAAAGTGATATCGATAGTAGCTTTAGATTAGAGTTATTTAGGTGCATAAAGTGTACTCAAAATTGACAATGCTTGCTTGCTAATCGTATGGTTAGTAGCCAACCTATTTGTCAGAGTTGTTCAGGCCGCCCGTAGGCCTCTGACATGGCTTAACGACGCTGACGAACGACAACAAGCGGGACCGACTGCTTAACGTGCTTTCCGAGGCACGGAGGAGCTCAGATGAAATATGCCACTAGCGGTCACCCATCCAGGTACCGACCGCGCCAACGTCGCTTAGCCTGCACGATCACTTTCGGACCGTGCTCGCAACTAGGCTACGAGCTCCTCGAAAATTGACAATAATATTAGTTGATCTATTACGGCGAATCAAGTCTACTAAGTAGTGTACTTAATGCACCCACGTGAATTACCCCAGGTGCATTAAGTATACCGCCTCGAAATGAAAGCTTTATTAACCGAGTGTAATAGGTTTGGTTACATGAGGTACATTAATATAATTACACTACCTACGTCAGCACATTTAACCAACCCTTGCAGCAGGATTTCACAAAATTTCACAAATTTCATCATTCAATTTCAAGGTGACTCTGTGCAGAATCAACGAGCGTCGGTGGGCTAGGACGCCGGACTCCCATACGGGAGGTCCGGGTTCGAAACCGTGCAGTGCCATGTACCAATGAGTTTTCTGTATTTTTCGAAGACTTACTTACATTTACCGACTGTTCTAACGGTGAAGGAAAACATCGTGAGAAAACCTACACACTGAGATGATCAGTGTGTAAAATGGGGTAGGCACAAAAGATCATCGAGGGTCGAAGTGCCACTGGGTTATTTCCGGCCCCCTATCATATGATAAAATAAGAGATTTTGCAGAATCAGTACGAGGTGGTACCACCCTTTTACCTACCTATTTCTGCTGCAAAGCAGCATTGCATACATTGTTGTTTCGGTTTGAAAGGTAAAAGCCTCCGTCAGACCTCAGGGTTAGCAGCGATTTGAAAACCCTCTAATAACATTATAGTATTATACCATGTGGCTCATTTGCTCATCTGCTGTCTCCATATACCTAGGTACAATAAAAAATCCACAGCACAAAGCTGAACTAAATTCGATCATTTCAACGTTCAAAACTTTCCCATACAATCGGCTCTGAGATTTTGTTTGATTTCTTCAAACTTGAACTCAGACTGAATCCGACTGAGGAAGGAAGTTCTTGAGGAAACAAGAACCTTATTTTAAACTCTACTCTCCTAGTACCTACTAGTTTGTGGTTACTTTTATGAGGGATAAAAGTAATTAAAGCACAACCAGCTACGATTATATTATTTGGAATGATTCAAATTCAAAATAAGGGCCTGAGTACATTCCGAGAGCGAGGGCTGCCTGTATGTCTCGCTGGAGAGACCAATATGAGGAATTGGCTAAAGTGAAGGGGCTTTGGTACAATACACTTAATTACATGCCACCTGGGCTCCATGGTTTGACTGTGTCAGCCTTGGTAGGGAGCTACTTGTCTTGGCTTTTAGATTACGCTCGGGTCACATTCCGTTAAATAAGTTTTGCATTTGGTGGGAAGAGTTGCATCACCGTTTTGTACCAACTGCAACAAAATAGAAGACCTCACTCACCTCCTAATGGAGTGTGATCTGGGGAAAATTGAGAGGAAAAAGTTGGCCTCAAGAGGCTCCAAAATGGGAAGCTCAATATTATTTTGAGTCAGCCCTTATCTGATAATATGAAACACTTACTGTTGTTTGCTAAGTTAGCTCTCAAAGTGAGGGCTGACTCTAATAATACTTGAGCTTCCCTTCCCTTTTCTTAGTGACCCTAACGAGGCTGACATGGTCACCTTGTCGTGTACCAAAGCCTCTAAACTGAGATTTAAAAAAAATAAGGTCGCAAGATTTTGCTGCCTACTTACTTTACTCAGATTTTTAAAGTTGCGTGAAAATGCTTGCCTGAATCCTGATTCCTGAATCGCTAAATTACTATTATGGTGAAATAGTAATATGATAAAACCTAAGCTATTTATTATGTTTTGTAATAGCTTAATAAAAAAACAAACGATATAATTATTATTTAGAAATACTGCGTTCCTTATTAATTCATGATATATGATAGGATAAGAGTAAAATAATAATTTAAAATAATAACTTTGACATTTACAACTATAATAAATTAATAATAAGGTAACAAATATTAATTGTTAAGGATTAGGACGCCGAGGATAGGGAAAAATGGAAAGGAGGAGGGGAGGCCTATGCCCAGCAGTGGGATATCTATAGACTATTAACAAAAATATTTAAAAAAAATATTTGTCCGCTGGAAATAGCAGATTTTTGCATGGCCCTAAAATATCATACGTAACACCTAATATATAACCAAACATCGGAAAAATAAATGTATTTCATTTCATGATGAATATTCATTACGCATGTAGGATCTAATAAGTCATCATCTTTCATTTATCCCAATCAACCTATATCATGATTCATTTAAGACGTGCTTGTCGCGCGATGTTGAATGAATCATGATAACCTTTTTTAAATGTCGTACAGAAATCTGAAAACTTAATTTCATATACGGTTCCACCCACCAAACTCGGCTACATACTTCGGTGCACAATCAACGCATATTCAGATCCCGTCGCGGACGCGGAGTTACAAATCTAGTTGCAAGTCAATTCACACGGTCCCAAGTTTGTTACCAGTTCCGTTTGACGCGTCCTAACCTAACTCAATAACACTTGTAACTTGTTCTAACATGTCGCTTGGAATTATTGCAGTCTACAGGGTTTTGGAGGATTAGGTATCCTCTTTGGGATATCCTATCCAGCGGAGTAGGTAAGTAAGGTATGTTTCGTTTGAGGAGTGTTTACTTAGTTGAAGATGAAAAGGAATACGAAACTTACCTATCTGAAATTTGTTGACTTCTGTAAGGAGAGCAAATGAGCAATTGGTCAATCATCATCATCAGCCTATTAATGCCCCCACTGTTGGGGCACAGGCATCCCCTTGTACAAGGGGGGTACGGGCCATGATCCACCGAGCGGGCCCAGTGCTGATTGAATTTCACACGCCTTCGAAAACTTTTAATTTCCTCAGACATACAGGTTTCCTCACGATGTTTTCTTTCACCGTTAGAGCAGTCGGTAAATATACGTAAGTCTTCGAAGAAATCGGAAAATCTCATTGGTACATGACACTGCATGGTTTCGAACCCAGACCTCCCGCATGGGAGTCCGACGTCCTAGCCACAAGGCCACCGACGCAATTGGTCCACCTCACTATAATATTATGGCAATTAGTGGCATTGGGATGGCCATGTCTGTCGCAGAATCGACAACCGTTGTGGTAGACGAGTTCTAGAGTGGAGACCGCGTACAAGAAAGCGCAGTGTGGGACGCGGTCCCTGCGCGGTGGACCGACGACCTGAAGAAGGTTGCTGGCGATGGTTGGATGAGGAAGGCGGAGGACCGAGTAATGTGGCGCACCCTGGGAGAGGCATATGTTCAGCAGTGGACAGACACGGGCTGATAGATAGATAGATATATAGACTATACTATTATTAGAGTTTTCGATGTCTTAATAACTTAGATGAAGTTAATAATTTTTTGAAAAAGTGGTGATTTTTTTTCCGCGAGCAGGATTTGATTGAACCTACGACCTTGCCGTTCCGTGGCAGTGCTCTAATTATTTATTTAAGTATACCTAGCATGAGAAATGCATAATAAATAAAATTGGTTACATAAAGTGCCTCGTGTTTTCAATTTAAGACGAGGCATTGCGCACACAAGCGCCGCCAATAAAAAAAAATCATATCAATTTTCCGGGTTCGAAAAAATCATAAAAAAGTTTATTCACTTACATAAGGCACAAAAAAGGACCTCCGACTAAGGCAAAATAATAATCCTAATTGATTTAGGCATTTAAAAAATTTTTACTGGTATTAAGGTTCCACGACTAAAGAAGAATTTTTAAAAATATTAATTGATATGATTTTTTTTATTGACTGTGCTAGTGTGCACACTGCCTCGTCTTCAAATTACAAGTCCGAATTTCCGTATTCTGCAGAGTTTCACAATTAAGTTACGAAAACACGCTGATATAACTTCGACTAAGGTACTTAGGTACTCTTCCAACATTCGAGATTCGAAAGAAACATTATTTGCAAAAGTTAATTAACCTCTAATAAATAACAATCTACCTAACATGCTTACTTCCAAATCCAAACAAAGGATGAAGCTTTCAAACTTGCAGGAACCACCCCAAGGGAGCGTGCAAACATGTACAGGATTCAATATTATATTATTCGCATCTGAAGTCAAATATAATTAAGTAAGTAAGTATATTTACCTACTCATATCAGCTGATATTACTACTGGTATTGTCAATTCGTTTATAAGAATCAGTGCTGTCTGTTTTAAAGGTGTGCTTGAATAGTTGAATCAAGTTTAAAGTTGACCAAATCAGTATAAGCTTAACTGTTTTGTTTAACTTTAAATCCACTTAGTTTATTTAGGTACTCTACATTAAAACTAGTTTCTATCCAGTAACACTTAACTTATTGGCGTCTTTAACTGTATCTAAGTATTAGCTATGGACTATGGTATTAGCCTAATCCTGACTCCAGACTAGCTTTTAGTTATTGGTGCTTATACGTCTAACTAAAATCTATGTTTGTTTCAAAATAAACGAGAAATGTATTAGATTTCAAATTCCTGTTCGGAAATATACTTTTTGACCTTTGCATACGGGTTTTATCCACGGAGAACCATTTTATCAGAAACAGTGTTCAGTTTAAAATCACGGCCAGAATTCCGGCTGTCCATGCGCGCCATAAATCTTCGATCACGTCATCCGTACTTAGTCCACCTAGAACAGCTTTATCGGCAATTGTATCCAGCTTTTCTTCTTGTGTTAAGGAGCAGGCTCTTTTTGTTGTAACTGACTTCATACATCACCGTTTTCCACCATCTTTCTCCTTACAGCTCTAGTAGAACATACTACCGCTCCACTAGTTCAAATATTACATGTATCCTGTCCTGGTTCGACCCCTCTGACTCTGAATCCGTGTTCAGCTTAAAACCCAAGCTTGCCTCATCCAGATTCCGGTCTGTCCGGACGTGCTTTAAGTTATCGGCGCCTCAACGAGGTGGCAGGCACTTTGCCAAGAGCCAATTTCCAATTTCTATTAAACCTGCCCATATCTACCTTCGGATATCGGCGCCTGGAACAAACATTCTCGTACACAAACATTACTCAGCGATACACCCACGTTTACACATATTAATAATGAAGCCCCTACCAAAGACTTTGGACTTTATAGCGCCAATAAAGACCGTCGTAACAGCTACGGTGGAATACGAGCTCGCATCGGTGAGCTTTTCAGAATTCACCTTTGAATTTATGAGGGTGTTGAATGAAATAAAGAAAAGGTTGAAAGAAATATAAAAAAAACATGGGAAGATAGGTACTACACAAGCAAATGATGTGATAGCTGTGGTATATACTGTAGCATCTGATGACTTTACAACACGATGGTAATAAGAGATATTTTGACTATCGATTTGATTATCGAATGTGATGAAGTGGAAAGAGCAGATGCACTAGGTTAAAAATAAGTAATGGATATCACAAAATTGATATTCGCTTGTATTGTGAAGTTATGAAGTCGAGGGTTCTTAGGTTTCGTTTCTTTGCTTTTGAAACCTACCTTGGTTGAAAGCCGATTATAAAATCAGTAAGATGAATCAGCACTAACTCGATAATACAATAATAATTCTCGTGGTAAGGGCAGAAGTAAACTGCGTAAACTAAACATTCGATACATATTATTGAGTCTCACTGATTGAATCGGCAGGGAGCCTCCCTTCCGAAATTTGCCCTCTCACAGTCACTTTACATAAAATTTGCATTATCGATTCCTTTGCCCCAGTGTTAGGCAACTTTCAAAGAGATTATATGGGCTTTCAGACACTTACGGGCGTTCCCCCACACAAATCTACGTCATCAAAATATTTGGGGAGGAAATTTTTGGGTCATTTTACGATCTCCATTTCTGATTTTATAGGGGTTTGTGATGTCATACTTTGGTGTTTTAGGGCGTTTATCATTTTGAAAAGAATGAAATCTGCTACGCTCCTTACAAGTGATTAAGATCGTTTTAATTTGTCTTGCAAATGAGGAGCTACGGAAAATATATTTAGGGCCAACGTAATTTGGAAGCTATGCAACATACTCTTAAATGTTTCCTGGATCAATCAGTAATTCAAGATTGCTATTTCTATTTGACTTTCCAGGATCAGGTAGAATGCCAAACCACAATAAATAAGTGTGTCATTTTATCAACCTTATGTAAATAGTCAACCCCCCCTTTTGCTCTGTCCTCAAATATATTATTTTATCAATATTTATCTGTTCTTCTAAAGCGCTTATTATACTACGAGTACACTGAATACTGCCGACTAATTAGTTAACCATTTAGTCGGCTAATTAAGACAGGCTTCTGTTTACAGGCTGTAAATAGCAGACTAACCTTCAGTACGAATGTAATCCTTTCCTACACGTGACTAAAGTCAGATTGAATTTAATATAAATTGGCTTTATGCAAAGACCTTATGAAAATTCACGGGGTTCTACTAGTACTTTAACTTATATTAAACTACCCACAACTGCAACATTGTGTATTACACCTTCCTAATGCTCCAGTAATAAAACTAACTTTAATATCCATAGTACCCGTATTTCATGTCACGTGGCTGACTCGGAACCGTAATCTTTATGACCTAAGCGCCGTAGGATTAGTCCAGAATTTATTGCACCTGGACCGGTTCCCAGCATTGTTCTGTTGCTGAGCTTAACAGCTCCTAAACTAGGATTATGTCGTGACTAACGGTCGTCAACATGCTCAGTTTATTGAGTGGACAAGTGAAAATTTGCAGTATTTTGAACTGATATTTTGGATACAATTTGCTTTGGTCAGTTTAAGTTTCTTGCCTCATTTATGTTTCTGATATTCTTGTGTGTTCTCTTTTTGTGTAATGTCCGACTGTGGTACAATAGCAATGGCAGAGGCTATCGACACCCCATCAACAGCCATAGCGCTGAGCCATGGACCTTTTTGCTTCTATGTACAACCTACCTACAACCTTGGGATCTTCAAGGCCAGAGTGAATAGACATTTACTGGACCCGCATGCTACATCGTCGACCTCATCGTCGCTTACCATCAGGCGAGATCGAGGTCAAATGCGGGTTTAGAAGTCAATAAAAAAAGTATATATTTGATTTGTTGTTATAAGTAAGAAAGTTAAACTGTATCCATTTTGTAAAAACAAATATATCATTTTTTTATTATCATCATCAGGAGATTTTAGTCCACTACTAGACATAGACCTCTCCCAATGTCCGCCATTGAACCCGGCTTCGACTCTTTTCGTCCGTCACTTCCGGCCACGTCACAATCCTCACTTCATCTAGTAGGGAAATTTCTCACACTGCGTTTGCCTTATAGTAGTCCTTGTCAATCTCATCGGTTGTTAGTATACAACCATAGCCTATTAATTATAAGACTTATTATCAGCAACCCTCGTTCATTTGTACCCTGTAAGTATGTATCTAGTATTTCACAAAACAGTTTAAACCTGATTACCTATGGATGACCGTCAACGCACTAATCCTAAAAGGATATCCCAAACTATATTAGGGTCTACTATCATCCCCCGTTAATTAACTGAGTACCCCAGAAATCCTTCGGCATTTCTGACACAAAATCAGACAATACCTGTCTCTATAGACAAAGAAATAGAGTCGAGCTTCCTGAGGGTTTTTGGCAAATCGCGTTCGGATAAGGCCAATTACTGGGGCTCTAACTATCTACATATTATTATGGGGAAAGTGGAATAAATCTTCTATTAGTCCGAGGTTGTTCGTGTAATGGGGTTGTCAGATAAATGGGAGCGTTATGTTCGGGATCCTTCAGATTCATAATGTCCAGTTTAAAAATGGTTGGTGGTCACCGCCGTCAATAGACATCTAATGTTATTAGAGGGTTTTCGAATCACTGCTAACCTTGAGTGGTACTTAGACGGAGCACCTCATGTGTGGCTAATAACGCTGGCTGTCTTACCCTACAAACTGAACAGCAATGAAAGCATTGCTTGGCAGCAGAAATAGGTAAAAGGGTGGTACCATCCCAGGCTAACTCTGCACGAGTTATACCACCTTCAAGTTCTAGAAAAATCCTCTTTCCAAAATAACCGCAACTTCCCGTAATGGGTATGGATAGAAAACCTTTTCGGAAAGATCAGGCAATTAAACATAACGAACCGCTGCGCTTTCATTGATCATTCGGCTAGAGATATCAAGTATCAATAAATATTCCCTAGAATTACACAAATTGATTTAACCTAAATCTTTTACCTTGTTACCTCTTACAACCTTATTTATATTGCAGACGCTTCTCAACAAAATACGCCATAAACCAGAAGCGCCGGTCCGTGTGTCCGATACAAGAAACAAATAACTTGTGAAAGAATAACACGTGAGCGAAACTAAATTCTCAACATCTGCTGGGCGCTGAGAAAAGCTCCTACACAGACGTACAACTGTCTAGACGAGACGAGTAAAAAAACGACCATCAGGATTTTGATTCCTGATGTGTGTTTATTTAGGTGTTTTCTTCCTTACTGTACTCTTAGCCTATTCGAGTATGGTCAGATATGTAGTGATCGTACAAGTTAAGCACTTGCAAGGCATCTGTATATTTTGGGGGTACGGAAATAATGTATTGGGTTTCAACTAGTTTAAGGTTATTTTCTACAGAGTGGACGAGAAGTGGGGGAGATAAGAAAGAAAGAAAGAACTAGGTACAGAAGACAAAAATAATATTAAACAAATATATTACAAAAATAAATAAATAAGCAAAAGTAATTAAGTTTGATGAAGGTGGCGTGCAGCACCGGAAAAGGGGGGCTGCCTCAGCCTGTCGCCCGCGCCGTAGCGCTTTTAGCACTGCGGCGCTGTGTTTCAGGTATCCACTGAGTGCCAGGGATCACTCCCTAATAATACTCTACCGGAACATATAAATAAATAACGGAAATATTAATAAACAGAAGAAAAATAGCGGAAAACGAAGGATGGTACTTAATTTACATACAAAACATCCATTCGCTGCGACCGCAACTGACGCAATCAGAATTACAGGAAGGACGGATCCACTATAGGTTGTTGAGCTAGTGGAGTTAGTAAGACTTCTTTTTATCATGTGGTTAGTGGCCAACCTACCAACTACTTGTTCAGGCCACCAGTAGGCTCTAACATGGCCTAACGACTACTGCAACGAGGCATGAAGGGGCTCAGATAAAAATGTTTCACTAGCGATGGTCACCCATCCTGGTTCTAGTGCTGAACTTACACGATTTCTGACTTCAACTAACAACTTCAGAGTAAATGTAACTTCCAGCCCTTCTCTCTATCTCTGAAAGGAGGTATTGAAACGCTATAAATTAGCCGCCTTATCTCGCTGACCATTCGCGGCACATGCTCTCGGGCCGGGATCTTATTTCTCTCTTCTCTCTTCGCCGAAACTCCCACTGTTACAGCTGTCGATAAAACTGAGCCACTGGCTATAAAGGTGAGTGCCTCACCGGTTCACACGTTTTCTGGCTCAGTTCTGTATTGAATTCTGGAGCGAACTCTGTGTTTAGACCCCTTTGTCTCGTTGAATTATTTAAAGTTATGTCTACTTTGGATTGTATATTTTTCAATAATTTAGAGTTATGTCTACTTTGGATTGCATATCTTTCAATAATAGTAGGTTGGTTTGTTGAGTCTTGTAACTTTAAGCTGAGTTTTAGATGTAGTTTTAAGAGCTACTTATGTTATGTATTAAAAGTATATAAACCAATAAATATTTCATATTTCACTCTTCTGCACTATACTGCCGGTAACCTATTAATCATTCTTCTATCGCCTAGGTTGCCTGGAAGAGATCTCTCTGAGCGATAAGGCCGCCTTTGTACACTGATTCTATGTTTCCTTTCCTGTGTAAATTTCTTGTCTGCAATAAAGTATTAATCTATCTATCTATCTAAGAGCTAATTTTGTTAGTGTAACAGTTTCTCTTAGTCTAAAAATCTCATTAATAGCAAGAAAAAAGTATTAATACAGTTTTGCTAAACTAACAAGACCAGCAAGTTATCTACATTAAATATTTTTATATTGTCGACACTTACCTTTGTTGTTGTTTAGTTGTTTAGATCTAGGTTTTGATTTTAAGACGTTTTACTACTAAGTTATTTTACCCTTGTACCCTACCTTACCTAATCATCTTTCTGGATCATTTTTTGGCTATTTGGGAGTTCCGATAACGACCTGTTTACGGTAAACATAAAGACACTCGAATTTAATTTGACTTGAATTTAACGAATTCTTGTAAAAACCGTAAACAAAAGCGATACAGAAACAAGAACTCAACAACGGAAGCTAAAATTCCTATAACTTTTCCAATTCCCCAATTTCCCGCAAGTATCAACCAAAAATTAACACGCCCACAACCGTGCCTGAGTAAAAATAACAATCGTTGTCAATTCTCATTTCTCCTTGAAATTTATTCCGGAGACATTTTGTCCGGGAACCCTCGAAATTCTCCGAAATGTTGACGCTCCCGCTGACTAGGCGACATTCCCCGAGTAAACATAATTTGCATAGCCAACACCTCGCCGATCCGAAATTTGTTAGTTGTCAATATTTAACTTCGTATCTCCTTTATCATATTGGTGTTTTGGAGAGTATAGAATTTTCTATGTTGGTATTAACTCGGTTAATGGTAGAAATACTTGAGGAAATTGAGATGAAATTTTGAACGGCAAAACGATATTTCTCATGATATAATAAAGTTACTTTATACCTACCATACGCCAATCTACTATCTACTAGTAGGTATGAGTATGTTGTTCAAGAACGTTTGGAATACGTCATGAGTTTTGTCTTATGTATTATTATTAATACAAGGGATCTAAAGTCAGACATCTAACAGATCAATATATTATACACAAAGGACACAGATCTTTCCAAATTCCCAAGATAGATCCTCTATCTTGGGAATCTACGCACATTCGAGCCAAGCCTAGTAATCCAATATTTTCGCAGAACTCTCCGAGAAAAGTCAACAGTCCCGATATTAACCTCAAAATTGTTTCGAATTAAGCCATAAAAATGTATGAGATTTATAGGGTTATTATCATAGGCCATCGTTGACACGGCTTCGCGAGGGTCGAGCCCTACAGCCTCTAGACATGCCCTGAATAGAAAGCAAGGGATTTTTGTTATTATAAGTATACCTAGTTACTTGGGCGAAACGTTAAATAAACATTGGCTATTTGCTTTGCCGTTATCGATATAAGCGAAATGGACTCTATAGAAAGGCATAATAACATTTATTATGTACATACAATAGATAGGTATCATCGATGTTTATTTTCAGAATATTTTTCCTAGTGAAAATATTCGATGGCTTAGTATTATTATTAGTGAGCGCGCTTTGTCTTCTATGCAAATGATTTGAAAGTGATTCCTGATCGAGCAGGTGCTTATACTCAAATCATTTTTTCCAAATCTGAATAAATATGGGCAATTAGATGTTACTTTATTTTTAAATACGATTATTATTACAATAGTTCGTTTGTACTCTATGTAAGATAAGAGCAATAAAATGACATAATATGCGTCAAAGAGTTTGACTGCAGAATCCAAATTATATGAAGTTATTACGATGATGATACATTTATCAAAGGATTATGTTATGAAGAGTACAATTAAAGGAGAAGGGCTTGTGTGGGATGGCATAACTGTTGTGAGTTTCCATAATGGAAGGTTTTTGTACATGGTCATCCCCGTCTTAGCATAATAGATCTCTATAAATCATAATAGGTCTATAACAAGCTAAAGAAGATATTCGTCGTTCTGATGTTTTTTTACAAACACTAAATGTAGCTATATTGAAGGGTTTATAAAGAATCGTTTGGTATTCTAGTATAATATTTAACACAACCTTTTTTCGTTAGCATAATTCTAAAAAGGACAGATATGAGGGCAGAACTAACTCATCGTTTTTCAAATTCTATTGACTTAGGTTCGCCGTGCAAATATTATGTTAACGTATGAAGATAATACTGTGAAAGAGTCTACTCAGCCAAACCCTAATATTTCTCAAAGGGTCTTAATAAATACCTAACTAAACATATTCAATATTACCTATATAGTTTAAGGATAGGTTGTGGTTCTTATTAAATCTACAGGATCCTACGCTAATTGCCTTTGCAAGACACTTTAAACTTGTCATTTAAAATCTATTGAATACTGTGGTAATTACTCTGTTACTTCTGATAAACAAGTGACGTAGTATGAAGAGTCAGTCGGTAGATACCAGCTTGTTACCTATTCTGTCGCAAAGCAGTCCTGTGTTTCGATTTGAAGACTAAGAGCGCTAACGTGATTTATTACAAGCACATGAGGCACGAAGGTGGGTAAAAAATAGAGAAGGTTTATACCCAGCAGTGGGATGATATGGGCTGAGGATGATGATGAAAACGTGGCACTTCTTTTAAATCCTCACAGTTAGCAGCGCACCGAAAAATCTCTAGTATCATTAGTAAGACGAGGTGATAGACATTTCACCTACGATAATCACTTATCATAAGGTGGTCCCAAAGATTTTGATATTCACTCTATATGTAGGTAGATAGCTCGCTAGATAAGTTTTAAGATGTAAACGCACTGGCAGTGCTCTGCACTGCACGGCACTACACTACACTGCACGGCACTGCACGGCATAGCACTGCACGGCACGGTGGTCCCAAAGATTTTGATATTCACTCTATGTGTAGGTAGATAGCTCGCTAGATAAATTTTAAGATGTATACGCACTGGCAGTGCTCTGCACGGCACGGCACTACACTACACTGCACGGCACTGCACTGCATAGCACTGCACGGCACGGTGGTCCCAAAGATTTTGATATTCACTCTATGTGTAGGTAGATAGCTCACTAGATAAGTTTTAAGATGTAAACGCACTGGCAGTGCTCTGCACTGCACGGCACTACACTACACTGCACGGCACTGCACTGCATAGCACTGCACGGCGCGTAACTGCTACTGAACTGCAGCGGCAGTTCTGAACGCACTTGCGCTGTGCGGCACGGCGTTGCGTGGCAACACGTCTGTGACGTGACTATTCAGTTTTTCTAATGGCTTGACAACCTTGTGCGTTTGGCAATAAGAATTAGTCTCCTTTTTACTTTTAATGACAGTTAACAATCTAGTCAGGGTAGAAATCTATGACTGGCAAAATTCAAACGCGGCGGTTGGTGGGCCGTTGCTTCCCACGCACGCCGCGGCCCATTCCCCACCCCGAGAGTTGCTCACGCGGCCGCGGCATGTCGCGTGGTACGCCCAGTGCAGCGCAGCGCAGGCGTAAGTGCGTTCAGCTCTATACAAACTCATATAAAGAATATCCTGCGCGCCGTGCCGCGCAGTGCAGTGCAGCGTAAGTGCGTTCAGGCCTTTTTATGGAAACCGCGCATGCTAGTTGGCTCATGCGATGAGAGCATTTTCAAATACATTAGTCGGGCATTGAAAAGTCAAATATCATCGCTTTTCTGAGGAAGGGGCGTAACCGAATTTAGCAAAAAAATAAATACGTAACAAGTCACATCAGCGTATATGTGACTTGTAAGGTTTTTTTTGCAAAATTCGGTTACGCCCCTTCCTCAGAAAAGCGACGATATATATGGAACTATACGTACATTTGCCCAAACCCTTTGGCCCGCTGTTAGTACTCACATCATCATTCTAGAGGAGATGACGCTACTAGTCCGATTTCTGTGGGTGGCTCTTTTACTCATCTAAAAACATAGTGATAAACCTGTACCTAAGTGAAAAAAGCATGTTTGTAGATGAATAAAAGATTTTCCCTTGACGGCTTCTCGAAATCGTAAAACCGATCAAATTATTTAGTCGTTTCCTGGTAGAGTGGACTTTATAAGACTTCAGATCCATTTCAGTTTCCGGGAAACATATTTTTGTACGGAAAATAAACGTAATGAGAGCCGATGAGCAATTTAAAGTAATACAGAAAGACCAACAAGTTTCATAAAGAAATTTTTAGAGATCCGTAACCAAAAAGGAACCTTTATTGTTTCGTCTCCCTGTCTGTTTATTCATCCGTTGAAAATACAGTTACAAAAATTCTTGATTGATTAGTACCTAGTCATCAGCAGCAGCCTACTCTAGTCCACTGCTGGACACATGCCTCTCCCAGGGCGCGCCATGGAGCCCGATCTTCGGCTCTTGCTTTGACCAAAGGTACGTTGTGAAATTGAACCTGACAAAGCTATAGTGTAGTTAGGTAATTTGGAACAAATTGTATGAAAACGACCGCAAAATATTTTTATGATAGAATGGCTATAGAATGGCATACACTCTCTAGGCCGGTGTTTTTATTACAACGAAGTACCTTTATAGAGCATCTTTTTACAACATCATGTTTAAAGCTACCGCCGCTTCAAAAACTACTATTGCTGAAAACAAAGAAGCGGACACAAGAAACAATAACAACATACTACCTTGCACATGATAATTATTAGGTACCAGCAAAGACATATCGTCTTTGCTGGTACCACATAAGGACACCAATAGCACATCAAATCTGATACACTTTTTAATCGACACAACTGTCAAAATTCATGCATTGGCCTTAGATAGATAGAAACACTTTATTGTACACAAATACAGGAATAGTAGCATGATATGTACAAAGGCGGCCTTATCGCTTAAAACAATATCTTCCAGGCAACCTCTGAAGTTAATTGGTCATTAAAGAGATTGGCGACAGTGTAGTGTGAAGACATGAAATGCTTGCTTGCTGCTTGCTTATCGTATGGTTAGTGGCCAACCTATTTGTCAGAATTGTTCAGGCCGCCCGTAGGTATCTGACATGGCTTAACGACTGTTGTAGAACGACAACAACCGGGACCGACTGTTTAACGTGATCTGCGAGGCACGGAGGAGCTCAGATGAAATACGCCACTAGCGGTCACCCATCCAGGTACCGACCGCGCCAACGTCGCTTAACCTGCACGATCACTTTCGGACCGTGCTCGCAACTAGGCTACGAGCTCCTCTCTGAGATATGAAATAGGTTACTATTACTTAATACACAGTAAAGATAGTAAAACAAAAGTGGCCTTAATTCGTGATTCAATTTTTCGATTCATTTCAATTCGTTTCGAACGTTTTTTTTTGTTAAAAATGGTATGGCAAATCCTGATGTTTAAATCGATGGGTGTCGTTATGAAACTGTAAAAGCCATGATAGACGGCACTTGACGGTAACCAACTTCCCCAGCCTAAATTCAATCTAGCTTCCCAACGTTAGAAACAATTGTGTAGCTTTTAGCTTCCGAACTAAATTTACTGGCGGAACGGACCAAACTTGCAGGGGCAACTTTGTCCCACTTCCAGACTGCAGATGGTCAGTGCTGTTAAAATTGGACTATCAGGTGACTGTGAAATAGGGATACAGAAGTAGTGTTATGAATGTAAAGGAGTTTGCTACGGTTTAGCTTTAAATGGTGTGGCATAACTTTGTTTTAAACTGATCTGTTGGTTGTAAAGCGGTAGCTAGTTAACTTTTGTAAACAAAGTAAGGTCTAACTTTTAAGCTTTCGTTAAACTAAACCGTGGTAAGGATCTATAACAAAGAATGGTTGAAAATGTAAAAAAAAATCATAGTCCTTTCTATAGTCTGTTGTGTCAATAATCCCAGATGAATCTATAAGTTAGCCATGCAATAAAAATAATTAATTAGACCGGGACCAGAAGGCTGGGCTCTACTTTGCTCAGCGTATAAGCCTCGCCATACAGCGGCGGGGCAACGCCGCCAGCCTCCTCGGGACACTCCCAGCAGGGAGCGACCTGGGCCAGGTCTTTTACTTGTAAAATAGTTAGGTATTTTGTAATTTTAGCTTAAATATGTATTTTAGTGTTATTTTAGTATTATTTTATTTTGAATAAATGTATATATTTCGATTAATTAGAGCAATAAGTTTCACAAAATTCTTGAATTCGCACTTGTTTCAGACGAGCGGTAAATTATGTCCATTATGTACATTATGTCCATTATGGGTTTCTTGCGAACTGTCGAAGCCTTTGCCTGTGTTTGGTCAAATAATCCTCTCGTAGAAAAGAACACTCATGATCAACATCGAGGAGGAATTGACTTTTAGTGTTACCAGGTAGCATTAGTGAGACCAGGTAACTGGAGGTGTTGCTAGCGTTAAAAAACATTTTTAAATCCGTGCTCAACACGTGGCCAGCATATTCAAAGCTGCGTTGCTGACTCCGGCGCCTGCAATTAATTACTGGTGCATGCAGAGTCTGCTCGTTGTTTATTGTTGTTGTGGAACTTCGCTACACCCTGTGCTGTTGCTGGATTCACTGTACAATCTACCATAGGTCAAACAACCCAAAACGTCAAAAGTTCCTGATACGATTACTGATAGAGGTTGAGATTTGATCGAAAAAATTTTACAGATGGTATATTTTAGCTAGTGTTCGACAGTACAAAGTACTGTATCGAAATATACTGACATCCTTCTAAGTCGTGTTCCTCGTTGCTGAGGGTCGTGATCATTCTAAGGAATTAATCACATAGAACTACTCTCGTGGCAAATTTAATGGGATGGTTTGCCATTGCCTTCCCCATTTCACACACTGGTCATCTCAGTGTGCAGGTTTCCTCACGCTGTTTTCCGTCACCGTCAGAGCAGTCGGTAATGTACGTAAGTATTTTAAAAAAAGGAAAAACCCATTGGTAGATGGCATTGCCTGGTTTCGAATTCTGACCTCCCGCATGGGAATCCGACGCCCTAGCCACGACGCCACCGACGCTCTCACTAACATACCTAAGTACAAACAAATATCTTGGGGACTATATAAATATAATCCAGGATTTCTGGTACAGGTCTTATTGTTTAGGCGACACAGGTGTTCCAATACAAACGAACCATAAGTAAAAAAGTAGTATGAAGGATAATATCTGTGGGAAAATCTAGGAATTGACAAAAAAACAATACAGAAAAGGTGAGTATTTTAAAATAGGTACTTATTCTACTTGTATTGACCATATGCAGGCCAAGTGAGAATGATAAAAATCGACTCTATAGTGTATAACAGCTTTTCTAAGATTTATATCGGGAGCTAAAACGTTCCAAATGTATTTATTTCAATGTTCTACACCAAAAACACAACAATACACAATCAATAATGCTATAGTTTTACTAACTAATGTAACTCCATTAAATATCCAATAGAAATCACATTTAAATGAAACTGTAACTGAAGTTGGAACTGAACTAGAACTAACTATAGTTCCAGCCGCAGACTTAGATCCGGCGCCGGCCGAGCGCGAAATCAAATTAAGTGCAACCGATATCGGTCGGTGGTATTCGAAATCCACTCTATTACCTACGGTATGGAGAGAAGAAAGGATTAGTTGAAGTTAGGTATAGACTCTGATAATAATTCAATATGTTCTGACCTATCTAATGAATGAGAACAGTAACCTCTTTCACTAGATAACTCCTATTTCAATCAATTTTTCAGCTTCTATAGAAGACTTGATCTCAAAGATACAACTTGAACGAACTTCAATAATTATAAACTAGTGGACTGTATAGCAATTTCAAACATGGCAGACAATACCTTTAACTCCGTGTGTCCAAACCTGATCTGGTCTTCTCGTGGGCCCTCTCGTCTTGAGTCTTGATGAGATCATACACACAGACATACGAAAACTTTTGTTGAATGGGTACTTGAAAGATTCTATGCTGGTTTCCTTTTTTCCAAAATTATTAAAATAAAAAGAATACGCGTGCTAGTATTGCGAATTACAATGACAAGATGAAGTGACATCAAGATCTTTGTCTATGACAGATTATAGATTATATAGGTGATGTGCGTCCTTTGCAATGAAAACTTTGAAACCCCCGATGTATAATTGTGGAGATCCCCTTACTTTTTCCTAGGCACCATTATTATTTTCAAGGTTCCAGATATGTGGCTCAACTCAACGGCCTAAACATCCCATCTAACATAAAATATACTCCAAGATCTTGGAAACCCATAATCCAATTTTTATCAGACAGCTAAGAACACTAGACAAACTTTCTGTTAAATAAAAAAAAAACCAGGTTTCAAATCTGATCATCGGTCGTTAAGATGCCACAGACAAATGTGTCAAACTGAAAATATCCCTTCCTCAGTCAAATGGGGGTTAAAAACATGTTGAAACTACATTGGGTCTAGTTAGAAAAAATGGACAAATCGTTGTTACACAAAACACACGGACATTTTGAATAATAGAATAAGAATAGTTAATTTGTGCGGTAAGATTACAATGGAGTAGGAACTTAAGTATATGTTACATTAAACTAAATAAAGTTAGTGAGCAACAAGTAATCTTACAATAAGCGCTGACCTCTGAATTAGGAAGTTCCCGTATCTCGGAGGACAGATTTCTTCCTTGACCAGTGCAAATGAACATGTAACAGAACATGGGAAAATAAAAAAGTGTCAAAATTTGGAAGGAAGAAAAAAAAGAACAATAATAAAGGTAAGGTAGGTAATAAGGGGTGGTGGGTGTGTAACAATAACTACCGTAACAATTTGTCCATTTTTTGTCACATTTCCTTCAAACGTACGTCAAGTTCATAAAACGTTTCCGATAAATCGTAAGGAGTCGCCTCACGTCGCATGGCGAAGGCTCTCACAGGATACCCTCGTAAAATTATTACTGCCGGCTGTCAACGGTGATACCGACACTGTCTGTGCATTGTACGAAATTGGAGGATTTCTTTATGTTAAGGAAAACAGATGAGCATACGTGTCACCTGATAGTAAATGGTCTTCCTCGCTCATAGACATCTCATCTTTCTATATTGTTTCTTGAATTTTTTGGGGTAACTAACTATACGAGTACAAATACTAATATACTTCATTGCACACCCCATTTAGTAGTTGTAGGTCCTAATGTGAAGGATCGCCTGGGGTGGTACCACCCTCTTATCTATTTCTGCCGTGAAGCAGAAATGCTTACATTTCTGTGTTTCGGTTTGAAGGGTAAGAGAGCCAGCGTAATTTCCGGCACATGAGGCAATCCATCTTAGTCCTCAAGGTTAGCAGTGCATTAAAAACCCTCTAATATTAATATAGTAATGTGAAATGTCTATGGGCGACGGTGACCACGTAACATCAGGTGGCCCGTTTGCTCGTCTGCACTCCTTATTACATTTTAAAGAAAAGTTTAATTATTTTTTTCCAGAAGGTGGCTTCCAGGCAACCTTCAGGTGATGGAAAAAATCATATGATACATGACATACATACATACTATATGCCTATAGCGTAGGTAGTGACCTAAGAAATACCTAGTTTGTCATCTTAAGAAATACCTACCTGAGTAACTTTGTGATGAGCATGCACGGCTCAGCACGTCATCGTATCAGCGTACGTTGCGATGCATCGCCCTGTCTGCCGACACCGCGAAACCAGCATCGTGCCAGGCACCGGCCGACACCGTCGCATCATATAGCTAGATAGATAGAATGTTACCGCCGCTCCCCGCAACCCGCACGCGCCGAGGATAAAAGCCGTCCGAGCGCCCGCCTCGGCAGCACTCATTCGAGAGCTCTCGCGCTGGTTGGATGTGCGGAACGTACAGTCGCTTCGCACCTATCCTTTAAGCGCCAAAGCTGTCGTGTGAACCCGCTCAGTACAGGCTGTGCCCTGTGCGGCTCGAGGGCATCGAGCAGCACGGCGCCGTCGATAGCACGCCCAGTGCGGCTCGAGGTCTCGAGCAGCACGGCGTCTGGGGGTGTTCAGCTGCGGCTCGGTCCGTCCGAGACGCACTGCACCTTAGCTGCGGCTCGGTCAGTCCGAGACGCACTAGCGCTCCAGCTGCGGCTCGGTCAGTCCGAGACGCACTGGCGTTCCAGCCCTGGTCGAAGTAGGTCCGTCCCTGTATCTCGCGATAGCCATAAGTGCATGTGTACTGTATAATATATTGTATATGTCGTATGGCAACTTAGCTTGTACCGCGTGTTTCACTCCATAAAGTCCTCAGTAGTCTCCCCAAAGCTAGCCAGTTACACAACCCTGCGCACGCCGAGTGCCAGGGACCCAGTTAATGTCAGTGAGGTGTCCAGGCTCACCTCCTTTTATTGTAGCAACAGCAATGATACTTTATTCCTCTGTAATTTACAGTTAATAAATTAAAAATTTAACTAACCCCCGACGACGTACCATTGTGGAGATCCCCTTACTTTTTCCTGGTCATCGTCAAGGTCTTCAAGGTCAAGGGAAGGGCAACATGGTCGTAAACATTTGAGCGAACCATCTAGCTAATACCGTTCCAGAGATCCCATCTGACATCAAAGATACTCCAAGATCTTGGAAACCTCTGGTCCAAAACAAAATTCTCTATTACATTAAAAAAACCGTGTCCAAATCGGACCATCCGTTGTTAAGTTATGCCACAGATAAACAGACAAACAGAGAAACAGACCGACAGATAAACGTGTCAAACTTATAACACCTTCTCGGTCGAGGGTTAAAAATTCAATCGTCATCTGCCTGAAAAGTAATAAAGTTGATGTTGTCGGCTTTGCCCACCGCACCGTATTTTGACCGTTTACAAACGCTCCCCGAATGCAATGCAGGTTAATTGAAAAGTGATGAATTTCATCAATCTTTTGTCTGCAATATATGTGGGTTACGTAGCCACAAAGCAGAAACTGTTAGTTCGATCCCACCAATTTAATTGAAACTTATTTTGTTTCAATTTCTCATTGGGTTTGATCTGATTGTTGGTTTGGAATGAAATTAGTAATCGACGAAACTAAAACGAAGGATGAATCGTGAACAACTAGATTGACAAACTATAGATATGGACAAAAAATTGAATAAACAAACAACATGGAAATCCGAATTGCATGACAAAATAACTTTACTAATCCACCACCAAGACACTTGTGGAAGGGAAGGTAAAAACCATAATAAACCATAACCTTTTCTTAGTCGTATTCTTCATTGATGAGGTTCATGATCATTCAATGAAAATGACCATTTACCAACAGCTGTAAAAACAGTTGGAATTGGAAACGTTTATTTAGCACTGTAAACACCAGAATATAGAACACAATACAGAAGTATACAAAGATTAATACATGCAGCACAAAACATCCGGTGTGGGTAAGTATATATGTGGTAGGTAATGTTATGTCTACGAATAAGTCTATTGTCATAAAATACGAGTAAACAATCATATACGGGAGATAATTAAAAGATGTATCAGGTTGCAGCATAAAGGCAAGAGCCAATAGAGTAATCATTATTGTGTATTTTCAGAACCGCTGTAAATATTGCCGGTGATACTCGTATTTGTAGAAAGCGGTTGGGAATATAGCGTTTCTAAAAATGTGTAATGTGCTCCCGTTATGTGTTATCCTTAGCCGGCGAACAATGCCTTTCATTTCATATTGTGTTGTCCGCCGCTTCTTCTGATCTTGGGTGAGGGTCGGGGGAGCGTCTTTGAAATGTATTTTGACGAGCATGTTCGTCAGATACCATGTTTTCAGCACTTGTTTCATTTTAAAGTGTTTTGTTATGAATTTCAGATTCTTCTTCTTTTCCCTCGCCATATCCGAGTTAGGATCGGCTCCGCTAATCTTGACGCCATTATCTGCGTCCAAGGCACAAAATCTTTAATGTTTTGTCTTTCAATAAGTAATGAAATATTTTAAAAGAAATTACAAATCTCGAATTAAATTATAACTTACAACAAGGACTTACAAAAGCGCATTTTATGAGGAATGTTGTTGATATCCCATCTGCCCGTACGAAACGATTTGCTTCTTCGTTCATTATACGAACGGCTAAGGAATGGAACAGCCTGCCGGCGTCTGTATTTACCGAAACCTACAACCTTGGAATCTTCAAGGCCAGAGTGAATAGGCATTTACTGGACCCGCATGCTCCATCGTCGACCTCATCGTCGCTTACCATCAGGCGAGATCGAGGTCAAATGCGGGTTTAGTAGTGCGTAAAAATAAAAAAAAGGAAGAAAATGTCAATTATTATACCGGTCTGAATAAAGACCATACGAAAAATGAGATATTGTCACAAACAGAGTACTTTATGCTACCTATTTCAATATCTTGACTTGGACATTCCTAGATTTGGACAAGGGTAGTTTCCAAGTATCAAATATTAAATGCATTTTAGGTAGAAAGAAACGGCAATAAGTATTACGTATTACGTCAGTGTTCCCTAGCGTCATACAAGCAGGTCCTGGCTGCATATAAAGGACTGTTTTGCTAAAAAGAGACAGAGCATCTGTCCAATACTAACTTTAAGCATTAATATTTCTGATGTTAGTTGAGATATAAAAATACTAATTTTAGATCCTTCTTTAGGATGTCCATGTAAGTTGATTGATATAATAAAAAAACTAGGTTAATACCGTATTGGACATTTTCATCATATCATATCATTTATTCATAAACAATCATAAATTGTGTTGAACACAAAAAATAAACATGCCAAAAAATAATAATTAAACTATTTTAGTGTCAAACTTAGCTACGCAATAAGCACGTTACAAAAAATATATATTAAAATCCATGTCACAAAATATATAAAAAAATGAAACTGAATTGTCATAACAAATACAATACAATAAATTATAATCTGCTAAATACTCATATTTCCGACACACGTAGGTCACTCACGGTGTATACGACTGACATTTCACGACGAATCTAACATAGCAAATGTTGGTCCAAATGCGCTCCCGTATGTCATAGTGCTAAGAACATAAAGAGAAACGCTCAGTTAGGTACCTAATAGAAATTCCGCACGCATGTCAGCGATGTGCGAGGACCCTAATATCATCATACAACGAAGGATACTGTTCTATTGCAGATCCCCTTGGAATATACGTTTCCCAGTCCGATATACAGTGTAGGGTTTTATTAGAGTTGCTAGAGTTGCTGTGAAATGGGGTTAGACCAGTGAAAATGCGGAGGAATGGAAATAACTTTAAGATGTAATATAGGAACGCTCGCCCCTATGGATAACTAATGTTTTTTCATAGATGTGTGGTGTAATCGAATTTTGGGCTAATAAGAATTTAGTTTAGAGCGTCGGTGGCCCAGTAGCTAGGATACCGGACACCCATGCTGCACGTGTCAATGAGTTTTTCGGATTTTTTCGAAGACTTATAGATAGATAGAAACACTTTATTGTACACTTATGTACATTTACCAATTTCTCTAACGGTGAAGGAAAACATCGTAAGGAAACCTGCATGTCTGAGGAAATAAAAAATATATCCAAAGACGTGAAATCCACCAATCAGCACTGGGCCCGCTCGGTGGATCATGGCCCACAACCCCCTTGTGCAAGGGGAGGCCTGTTACCCAACAGTGGGGACATTAAAAGGCTGCTGATGAAGAGTTTAGGATATACTTGACACTTCCAAGAAAGACCCATATAAGATGGACCATAAGGGTCCATCTTATACGTAAAAAGGGTTATTATAAAATAAATGACTACTTAAATGATAAAGAGGCTTGGTCCTAAATTCAGCTCCAGCACTGCACATATAACAATATTGACTCAATCAACTTATTTTAGAGTTATTGAACAGCGAATTACTTACTGCCTCTAGTTACTCGACACTAACTAGCCACGGGTCAACCGTCTCAACAGCGACCACAAGTCACCGGTTAGACATTCAATAGTAACCGCCATACGAGAGTCCCCTGATAGCAACCAGTTACGGTTCATTATTCGGAAATGCAATATTCTCGAATAAAATATCAAGTCCGACTGCCTCGTCGACGAGTCGCAAGTGAATGATCCCACCTTTGGTCGGGCGCCCGCTTTTATAGAGGCCAGGTACTGGCGGGCGGCATGACGTGGTATCGGCTGTTCCTGCGTGGTTGCTTCGTCGCAAGTGCAGGTGGGCATTGCACGTGCACTATGGCGTCACTTGTTGTTTGCGCTGACATGTACATATATGATTGTATTCAAAATTAGAAGATATATTTATTTCAAAACATGTGCTGCTGAAAGTTTCTTCCACCGCTTCTTTCCTTTCAGCTATAGCACCTTACGAAGCGGTGGAAGATTAAAAAAAATGACGTTGTAAAATGTACTATAGGCTACTTACTTACAATAAAAATATTGATGTGATTGATTTGAATTGAAAAATAAAAGTAAGTAATTATGAGTTGATATGGAATATGTAGTAGATATTAGGAATGAAATATTAAAATCATAGATACAGAACAGGAGATAAAATCTTCTTATAGTCATATCCTCAGTGATGAAGATCGCGGTCATTCTATGTAATTAACCACATAGGGAGCACAAGTCTTCCTGGGAAAAAGGGGTAGTTTACTTTACACTACCTTATTAAAATACGTTGTGTAAAGCAAGTAAGTAAGTAATAAGTTTATTTCACACACAGCAATGACCGAAACAATTATAATTATAATAAAATAATAGATATCTGGAAGTGATCGCTTTTAGCGATAAGACCGCCTAGATTGTATTAATCCTTTTGTCACACTCACACTAATTTTGTGCAATAAAGAGTATTCATTCATTCAAATATATACATATATTATATATATAATTATACTAAAGGGGTACAGCGCGGTAAGCTAAGAAGGAGATAAAGGGAATAAAGGGAACAGATTCAGACTAGGGCAACGTTGTGTCCTAGTCAAAAATAATCTACACTATATTTTCCCCTCCATATTTAGATATAATAATTTAGTATACTTTTAGAAAGAAAGAAAGAAAGATTATTTATTTCCCACACACACATACAAACAACTAGGTACAGAAGACAAAAATAATATTAAACAAATATATTACAAAAATAAATAAATAAGCAAAAGTAATTAAGTTTGATGAAGGTGGCGTGCAGCACCGGACAAAGGGGACTGCCTAAGCCTGTTGCCGCAGCGCTTTTAGCACTGCGGCGCTGATTTTCAGGCATCACATGTGTGCCAGGGATCACTCCCTAATAATACACTACCGGAACATATAAATAAATAACTGAAATATTAATAAACAGAAGTAAAATATAAGGAAACGAAGGAAGGCACTTAATTTTTAAATTATACATTAGAATACAGGAAGGTATGTATGTAGGTATTATTGTATAAAATACTTTTACAGTTTATAAGATAACTGTTAATTACCACTTTACGTCACTACTTCAATAGAACCACAATAGTTGCCCATTGCCTTCTCCATTTCACACATATCTCAATGTCGGTTTTCTCGCGATATTTACCATCACCGTTAGAAAGGTTAGTCGTAAAAAGATCTCGTTTGTTGAATTGATTCAACCAACGAGATATAAAACCTAAGTATTAGAAATCCATTTCTAATACCTAGGTATTATACTGAAATCTTCTCGAATGACCGCTCGTAATTTCTGATAATACTGAGTAAATTTAGGGCAGTCTCATAAAACTATAGTAAAACGGCGATCGTTAAATTATTTCACATTTATCATCTACGGGGACCGTTAAAAACGATCGTTAAACAGTTCATCTCATCGTTATAGATAAATTTTCACTTTACTAGGTATTATACTATTATATCCCCATCCCTTATTGATTTCTAGTAGATCACGTCAGGATATAGAAGTAAGTTTGTATATGGGATGGAAATTTGAAAGGGTACTAAGAGTTTGTGGCGACGCACGACGCGCCACTACGATTAGTACCTACTCATATCGGTGTAGAACGCGCTATCGAAATTTTCCTGGGACTTTGCATATATACGAGTTCCAAACATCCATACCAGGACCAGGGCATCTGGTCACCAGGTACAACACCCCGCCTGGTGGAAGATCTTTCCTTTTCACTTTCATACAACTGACATTACGTCATTCCGTGTCCTCACATAGCGCGTTCCTACACGTTTCTTATTTTATTGTAGGTATAAGAAGATCACCATCGCCCATAGACTTCCTCACCTCACTATAATGTTATTAGAGTGATTTCTATGCACTGCTAACATTAAGGACCAGATGGACTACCTACCTCATGTGGGCAGAAGTTACTAAAATTACGCTGGCTCTCTTACCCTTCAAACCGAAACACAACAATGCAAGCATTGCTGCTTTGCGGAAGAAATAGGTAACCAGAGTTTCCAGAACTGTTGAAGCTGATGGTACAATCAGCAGGAAAAATGACAGTTTACACGTTTATGACGTCAATCAATAATTATCGATTCCACATTTCAGAAAAGGAACAAATGACTCCATTGCTCCATCAGATCAACTGAAGTAAGGTAAGAGTCTAGATACTTATATCAGAATGGTATCAAAAAAAGGTTTTCTTACGTTTAATATGAAAAAAATATGTAAGGAAGGTAATTTTAAAATACATTAGACGTCAAAATATCGGTGAAAACTAAGCGAAAATAGATAGAAACGGAATAGAAACGAAGCTATGACACACGGATTCAATTTCGCTATGGAGAAAGAGAAATGCTTGATTGATTCAGAGCCGGCGTTATTAAAAACCTCTATGTGTATACAAAAGAGCCAATAAGCCCCGGAATCCACAGCCTCTATGGGATCCGACGTACAAATGGAACTGTATAGGTATTCCGATCTCAATAGCGCTTTAGATAAGCACGTCACAGTGTAGAATAAATGTAAATGCATCTATGATCAGTAACAACCAAAACCCATCATTTGAAAAATTGAAAAGAATATTCCTTTACCACATATTACATTAATTAACATGTCACATCAAACTATAACCTCCACACTAGGTGTTGCCTGTGTCGTGGAGATTACATAGGTACACACACTGACCACTTTACAAGCTATGTGTCAATGAAATATTCAGATTCCAGAATTACAATTTAAGTTATGTAAAGCTTATGATGTTTATCAATACAATATCATTACATAGTGAGAAATAATTAATGACACATTTATGAGATAAACAATTCTAATAAGGTACTTTTTTACTTTTTAGGTTTTGAATTCAATATCTAGGTATTCTTCAGGTTATAGAACCAATGACAGAATTTGTTACTAGTAAAATTTTTGACGAAAGAAAATATGTTATTCTATATGTCGTGATTATCCTTTTAAAGCATATCAAAGCAACAAACTGAAAAATAATATTAAATATATTTTGTTAATAAAACGATTTACGAAAATATTGTGTCTGACCATTAATTCCCAGCAATTATTTCAATCGATCGCCAACCCGCAGGCCTAGCGTGGCGATTATGGCATTACCTCCCATGGATAGCGCACAAAGAAAACGGCCCCCAGTTCCCGGCCGCCCCACTATCTGCGCAAGGTGGCTGGCAGCGACTGGATGAGAAGAGCCGAAGATCGGGCTCAATAGCGCGCCGTGGGAGAGGCCTATGTCCAGCAGTGGACTAGGGTAGGCTGCTGATGATGATGAATTATTTCAAAGTAACGTACCTAGTTAGTTATAGAGTAACGATGTATCTGTATATGCAAAATACAGCTTAGGGTTTCCAATCTCGGTATACCGAGATCCCGCATGATTTTTAGTCCCGCTCGCTGCGTGATTAGAAGTGCGGAAATCGCGGGATTTGCGGGATTGAAAATGTTCTAATCGACACCATCATAACGAAAGAGATGACTCTATGAATCAGGAATATGGGTAAATATTTAACGTTAGCACACAATTCCCTAAAGTCTGTAGTATCTACAAGCGTAGAAGCTGGGCGGGCGTTCTCTTCTGCCGGTTATCTTGCCTATAAGATACGAATTAGCTTGGCTGACGACATGTTACGAATGTTGATTTCCCCGAAAACACTTCCAAAATGTAAAGTGACTTTTCTGTAACTTTTTTTTGTACTATTTAATATTTCGAACTTTAAGCGTGCTTTGTTTTATTACTGACTTTAACCACTTTTATCAAAAAATGCGGGATCCCGTTATACCGAGATCCCGCACCATTGGAAAAATTGGATCCCGCCTAGATCCCACCGAGATCTCGCAAGGGCCTGCGGGATTGAACAAAAAACGTTCAATTGGCGAATGTATAGGCCCCTTAAACCAATTTTTCATCACGCATAGTAGATATTCTGACTGAACCTACTGTTTAGTATTTCTTCTGTTACATGGCGCACCAGTTTCCTCATTTACTGTGTAAAATTCGAAACACGTCGTCTCTTATATATTCCTCGTGGAATTAATTAATTTTCTGTTGGTTTCCTCTCACGCATTTATTAGAAACATCAGACGTACTAGTACGTGATCGATTATTTTCTTTTACGACTAGCTTTAGATAAACTTGGGTCTGTTCCAGAACCAGTAACAGCTACCGGGTATTTTCATCCTACCTCTATAGTACCGGATACAATCGCTAAAACTTATTGAATATTGATTAAAATCATCGAACATTCATAAAATCTTATTTCTTATCTTATGATAGGGGGCCGGGAATAATCCCAGCGACACTTCGATTCTTGAGGATCTTCTGTGCCTACCCCATTTTACACACTGGTCATCTCAGTGTGTAGTTTTCCTAACGATGTTTTCCTTTACCGTTAGAGCAGTCGGTAAATGTACGTAAGTTTTCGAAAAATACGAAAACTCATTGGTACATGGCACTGAATGGTTTCGAACCCGGACCTCCCGCATGGGAGTCCAGTGTCCTAGCCACTGTGCTCTATATTTAAGATTTATTTAGTACACTTTACTATCTTGGAAGGCAGTAGATATGACTTTCTACAGAGTTAGCCTTTTAACTATTTCTGCCGCGAAGCAGAAATACTTGTATTGCTGTGTTTCCGTAAGGTGAAGGGTAAGAAAGCCAAGCGTAATTACCGGCACACGACACACTCTATTCAAGTTCACAAGGTTAGCAGTGCATTGGAAACCCTCTAATAATGTTGTTATTTGGCCCGGTTACTCGTCTAAAAATAAAATGTATGTGGGGATATTAAAACGATTGTTGAATCACAATACGGGTTTAATATCTTTTGGAAAATACACTAGCGGGAAGCTTCGTCTTTACATCGTCCGTAACGAATCGCCGTCTTAATTCTACTTATCTTAGTACTTACTCTAACCTATTACCCCGTCTCTTTCAAACTAGACCACGTTCGAATATACCTGTAACGATGTCGACTTCATCGTCCATACCAACCTCCTTGCCATCAATTCCAACCTCATTGTCAGCGTTTATCTCACCTCATTTCGTGTTGGCATTTTCATTTCTTCATCTATATTTTCAAAATTCAAATCATATTCCCATTCCATTTCTAAATTCCATTATTCCACTAATTTCATTGTTTTCTTTGTATTTGGCACTTTCTGTATTTTGTCCTGAACGGACGTTTCTCCGTTTTATTTTTGTCTCCTACTACTACCTATTTTCTAAATTTACTATTTTCTGTGGTCTATTCCTTAAAAATATAATATCTATTACCAAGTTCTTCTATTACTTCATCTGCACACTGTCCTAGAACCCTGCTAGCCGGCACCTAGAGGACAGACCGTAGCATACCATACCTCTTCCACTCCACATTTATAAATATCATTTCCGGAAATCTCTTCGACCGATACCTACTACTTACAAATTGATAGAACCAGAGTCATAAAAAATCTAAACCAATAAACAGTCAGACAATAGGCACAGGAATTGATTCCGCCCATCAGTGGGCCACCGCGAGTGATGACGTCATTATAGTGACAAATCCACGGTGATCTGCCGAATCGTATGTTTCTACACGGTTCGAATTAGCCGTAATGCGCAGTGGCCTACCTATCGTTCGGATTGTGATCGATTGAGGATCATTTGTTTGTTCCATTTTTGGATCTAACAGACGTTGCTAGAAATTGATTTCGGCTGAGGAAAGTTTAAGTTTTGAGGTTTCGATTTATTCTTTCTTATTCTTATCCTTCTGTGGGGGTTAATGACTCTGTGACTCCACGTATCTTATCTTATGATAGGAGGCCGGGAATAACCCAGCGACACTTCGACCCTTGAGGATCTTTTGTGCCTACCCCATTTCACACACTGGTCAGCTCAGTGTGCAGGTTTCCTCACAATGTTTTCCTTCACCGTTAGAGCAGTCGACAAATGTACGTAAGCCTTCGAAAAATACGAAAAACTCATTGGTACATGGAACTGCACGGTTTCGAACCCGGACCTCCCGCATGGGAGACCGGTGCCCTAGCCACTGAGCACCGACCTGTTATGACTCCACGTAAGTGGAAGAATTGTGCATTTCCCCCACGCTGTCAGCTAAGGCACCCCAGTTCACCGAAGTAGAGAAGTAGGGTCTCCGGCTGACAGCTCCACTGTTGCAGACTTCTTGCTAGTGGAAGGGTCAAGTCCGTCTTCATCCCCATCTTGATTCTGAAGTCTTCAGTTACAGTTTAAGTAATACATGCTCAACCGTCTCGCGATCTTCCAGGCATCCTCTACACAAGGGACTATCTGATAACACTCAAGTTAAGGTGACCCGTTAGCACCCCAACTAGAAGTTTGAGGTTGGCACGGTTCAACACTTAAATGGGGTACTTACATAAGTACATTGGCAGAAGATTAAGTTCGCCTCTAATGCTGTTAGAAAGATAAGACAACTGACAGATGTAGCAACCGCAAATTAGTTAGTATATTTTAGTAATTTCCACTTTTATTGGCATTCTTCTGTGACGCCGAGCGGCTGATATTGAAACCATTTTCATTCCACAGAAGATGGCAATTCCTGCAACGTAGATGAAATATTTCGTGTAATATATAATCTACGTTGCAGGGACTCTAAGGAAATTTTTCAGGGAAATAAATGTACTGACTGTCGCGGTTCGGTATATTTATGAAAATATTATGTAAGTACGCAAAAACTTACAGTTGTTTCCGAAAAACAGTGATAATCATAATTTCAATACCAGAAACAAAAACAAACTTGCAGTCCTACGCTGTAACACATCATATATGGGTCACTGTGTACGATTTTATAATAAGATACCTGATACTGTAGAAGACGGACTTTATGTAAAAAGGATTATTATATTATAAAATATATGATTACTTACATGATAAAGAGATTACTAAAATTAATAGTTTGATTTGATTTAATTTTCTGTTTTAATAGGCAGTTAGTTAGAATACTATTTACTTTTGGTATCATTTCTCGCGTCTGGTCACTGTCTTTACCTTCCGCACAAAGTTTGTCATGCTCCTCTAACTAAGGGGCTTAACTATCTAAGATTTCGAAAGTCAACAGAGGTTAAAACTAAATTGCGGATATTTGAATATTAAATTCCCGATAACTCTGTTTTGGTTCCTGTATTAAATTTAACAAAATATTCAATGTAAATATGTAATTGAATTTATTTTTTTACATTAAATCCAATGTTCTTAATAAATCGACTTGACTTGCTACAGATTTTAAAAATATAAGCTTGCATTTTGAAAAGTAAATCGATATTTTACTTCTGTGAGTAAATTGTTACGGGAAACAAAATTGTATTTTAAGGTAATACCATAAAGAAATCATGATAATACCCTATTTCAACAACCCTTTTACCACAATTTATCTAAAATGTAACAGAAAATACCCTTAAAAAACGTGTCGTCACATCTTTCCGGCAAACATATTGCAATTTATGATCATTCCGACTATCGGCTTTACGACCTTGTCATAAGGTTTCATGTAGTCACCTTATTACCCTTAACATTGTCATTTAAAAAATTGAATTCTTGTCTCTATTTCCTTGTAAGAAGATACGAATTTGTTCGATAACGCCTTGAAGGGCTTTGGTAAAGGAATTTCTATTCAATTTAGAAGGAGTTTCGGTTGGGATTGGCGTGTAGCTAGTCACTCAGGTTCAGTCCACGTTGCGTCCGTAAATTCAGAATGGACACTTCTGAGGATCGGGATGCTGTCCCGTGAAATATGGGTGTCACGCATGCTATTGATATCGGATTTGACAAACGTACTTCCTGGTTAACTCCTGCTCAGAAATCTGAATGAAGTGCATTAAGTGTCCGCTACGGCGACAGGCTGAGGCAGTCCCTTTTTCGGTGCTGCACACCACCTTCATCAAACCTAATTATATTATATTATGTACCTTTGTATGTGTGCGCTCTTGGAAATATTTTTTTCATTTATTTCATTATGGCCCCGGTGGTTCCATTGCCCAGTTCCAATAGAAAAGACGAATCTCTACTATATCGAATGCGAGCTTAAAGGGATCTGGCGAAAAGCAATGGAACTATGTAAGTAATGGGACAAAACGAGAATGGTTGTACTATAACTGTTCGAAAAGTATGGTGACATTTTTGACATTAATATCGTTTAAATCTTGATATTGTAAGTATCCGAAGCTTAAAAAGCAACAAAACCATATGCAAATTTAGGTCATAACATCTTCTGTAATTAGTAAGTATGAAGTTAAGTCAGGACTTAATACAAGAACCTAACGTGAATGAGATGGATGTGACATCTAAGATACGATCCATGTGTGATTGTATTCATGAAAGGATCCTTATCAAAGTAAGACTATTCTAGTTTACCAGGTGCATTACCTATTTAAGGTTTTAAAGAGACGTTTTTTACAAAATGTTTACACGAAAATATATCAGGTTACTGCAAAAGGTTCTCAAACATTGCCAATTTTAAAATTCCAGATTGACGACACTACAAGAAGCTTTCGCCTCTTTGCTCAAAACTTGAACAAGTTCCAAGGAGCTTCGCATTATTCTTGCACGTCCATTATTTCGCTGCACTTATTGGCTGGACTTGTTCTCAGTTTGGGAGCTTTTGAATTCGGAATTACATACATAACTCTCTCGTCCATAGTCTTAGTTTGTTACTAAATAATAACGATTTTTATTTGTAGAAAGGTAGGCATTAACTTGAAAAAGCTGCACAAGCAAGATCTCAAAAAGGGGACACCGATAGTTCGAGTGAAAGAAGAAATAGACTATAGATATAGGTTGAGTACAACAATAGCTCCATCTGATAGAGGATCTCTGACGCATTGTCAACAGAAAGAAAGGTTTTTTTAACACCTTATCATAACTATTTTAGGGGACTAGAGGGGACAAGCAAAAAACTTCTAGCTAGCGACGCTAACAAGGTCAAGATCCTGAAAGGAACGAAAACAGAAAACGAAATGTTGGAGTGCGGGTTTTGGCGGAAAAGTCGCAGGAGAAGGTTCTACGGTGTTTATTTTATTGCTCAACAATTGTTTTCTGGTGATTTTGATAGCTAAAATCGGTGTACTTTTGTCTAGCAAACGTCAGTAACAGTGACAATGTGTTGAACTCTTAAAATAAACTTCTCGTTAGTGGTTCGTTTTGTAGTTTCACTCTGTGAGTCTGCGGCGGGCCATGATAATTCGCCAGAGACTAGACCGGTTGAAATTTCCGTCATAACTCCTAGGAGTGTTGAAATATGTCTACACCACAATATTTTGATGCTCAAAAACTTAAACTGTTTTAAATCGCTTAATGTTTAGGCTGATGGCCTGTCTTGCCAATGCATTTTTAAATTTTAAAGAAACGTTGGAGTGCAAACGGAGACAGTGTTCGACAGTGTAATCCTAGTTGCCCTGTCTAAGGTCCAGTTACAAGTTAGACATTACAACAATATAATAAATAATATACCTATGTACTCTATGATAATAATAAAAATTGACATTTTTTACCGCATTGAAGAGATGACTCAAGGTAAGGCTATGGGTGTTTCTTGATAGTGACTCCTAAGATCAATTTCAGGTGGTTAAGCTTTGTTCATCGTCCAGTTAGAATAGAATCTTTGTCACAGTCACAGTAATTTAAAAAAAAATGCATATTTTTGCTATATTGAGCTGCAAACGATCACGACACGAACCCACTTTTTTGAGTTCCCAAACTAAAATATCTGCAACTGGGAGAAAACTATTGGCTAGATTCCTGTATTCACCACTTTATATTCCTACCATCCAGTGTCCAGGAAGTGGGAGGTGCTGGCGGCACTACATCACGACAACTCTTCGGAAAGCCGCGGAGTTTATCACTGGACCTGCGGAAACGGGTCGCGGAGTTTCTTGTAAACATGTTTTTGAACAGCAGTATAAAGAAATTGTACAAAATTAAATTAGTCTTAATTTATTTGAGTGAAATAACCTAAACCAGGCATTTTGGACAAATTCATAGTGAATCGACATGGATGGATTAGGTTGAAGGCTAGAGCGGAAAATAGGCGTAGCGAGCGCAGTTTACTTGGAATTGTCTAAAAGATTGAAAACGTTTATTTAACGCTGTAAACACAGAACATCTGGTGTGGTACAGTGCCAAAAAGGGTAGACCAGCTCAGCTTGCCTCAGCATGAGGCAAGGCCACAGCGCTGATTTTCAGCTGACGCCTCAGTGACTGCACGGACGAAGAAAGCAACAGTGTGTGCGTGTTGAGATGTATGAATGTGTGAATTTAGGGAACACCTGATGACTCACCGCACTAATCCAGATTTGCAGCATCGGCGTCTCCGGCGGGGTGGCTGATCTTGTGCTCCGTCTTCGACCTCATCACTTCACACATAGGCACAGGCTCGAGGAGTAACAGTTCACCGGGTGTGTCTCTAGGAGGTATTTCTTAGCCCTAATTCGTAAACATAATATTTTTGAGAAAATTGCACAGCGAGGTTATGCGCAGCACGTCAAGCCGGCGGGCGTAGACCGTTAGACGTGATGCGAGGTTCAACTGTCAAAATGCGAAAAAATGCATTTGCAAGGTATCTTCATGTCGGTCTTGAGTGACCAGTTTGGATTGTCATCAGGTTTGAGAGGGAAAAAATGAAATTTGGAAAGTACGAGTTCAAATTGTGTTGTCTTCGGTAGAAGAAATAAAGATATTATTTGTAATAAATAAATATGTTCCAGCGACATATACAGTTATACATTATACAGGATTGTGCTCTGCAGTGGACGGATACGAGCTGTAAATGATAATAATGATATTATACAAGGTTAATAAGAGGTTTAGTTTGGTCTAAAAAATAATGGCACATTTTTTCCCCTGTATCCGTCCATTCCCCGGAAAGCACGTTAAACTGTCTGACGAGGCAACACTGACATGATTGGCCAATCACCACGCGACAATATGTGAAACTAAGTAATATCCTAGTACGTACTTAACTCAATGTTTTCAATCTTGCAAAATGTTCCCTTTTAAACCCGCAGCCGTATTCATGCCACCGATAAAGTATAATTTCCGAAATATACGATAGAGAACGGAGGTTTATTTATAGTCTGGGGGTGGATGTGGGAGCGACAGGGAGACTAAATCACTGCAATCGTGTCGATTTTATATATTGCCGTGCTCCTCCCACTCGTAAAGCTTGACTTTGGGCGGAAAAGTGTAAGAAAATGTTGGCTGAGTTGAGAATAGATGCCTTGAGTAGGTCATGGATTCTAATCCTGGAGTTATTTCTGTGTCAAAACGGTTTTTTTATGAAGCTCTAAGAATAAAAGGAGATTCTATTATTTTAAAAATTAAGTCTATTTATAACACCAAAAGCTTTCAAAAAATGTAAGATAATGGGTATATCAAAAGCTACTAGGTACGTAGGATAATGTAGGCCATTCCGGTTGAGATCTTTGAAAGTTAGATACATACAAGTAAAATAGGCACTTGTGAAATAATTAAACACCTATAAGTAATGATTTATGGAGGTAAGTACTTACCTACATACCTAAGAGCGTTAGGACGTCGGAGTCCCATGCGGGAGTCCGAGTTCGAAACCAGGCAATGCCATGTACCAGTGTTTTTCGGTTTTTTCGAAAGACTTACGTACATTTACCGACTGCTCTGGCGGTGAAGGAAAACACCGTGACGAAACCTGCACACTGAGATAACCAGTGTGTGAAATGGGGAAGGCAATGGCAACCCACCCCATTAAACCTGCTACGAGATTCGTTCTATGTGATTAATTCCTTAGAATGACCACGACCCTCAGCCATGAGAAAAACGACTTAGAAGAACAAAACAGCTATAACTTAATAACGTATACTGTAACTTCCAATAACAAAAACTAAATACGTACTACATAATATCTGTTCAAATTACAGATCCCCATTATCGAGTACCAATCTGGTACAGAGTAATTACTCGCGCTCTCTCTACGTTTTACAGCGCAATAAAGATCTACATAAAAGTCTCTGTGGCGCTACATAAGTGATTACTCTGTCATACATCCACTATAGGGCCTCCACTGGTTGTAGGCATGAGCACGCTGCATTTTATATCCACTGCTGCTTATGAAGTTAAAACGTCAGAGGATATACAATAACCAGCAATGCACGTCGATATCGTCCGCCTTGGGCCTCAGTGAGTGCGGGTTCTAATTTTGTCTGGAGTTCAAGTGAATCTACTCTTTATGATGTCAAAAATCTTTCTACAATGCCACCAAGTTATATTTGAAAGTACGATGTGGCAGAATTTGGAATTTGGTTTCTGATTCCGCAATAGTGTCCGTCCAACCAAGTCCTCTACAGAAAACCTGTAAATAACACATTGGCATCGATTCCAGGGTGGCCACCTTTCGCTAAACGAAGCGTCCCGCTCATTCGTAAACAAACATAGTAATGACGGTTACTATAAACTGATTCCTTTGCTCGGCAGTCTGAAATATTATCCGATTATCATTTAATCGCAAAGCTACCGTAGCTAACTTAACTCTAGTTACTTCACCATTTATGGGTAATTACCCTTTAAAAGCTAATTTACAATATATTTCAACTAATAAACGTGCTATGAAGTTGGAGGCAAATTTAAACCTTGTCGGAACGTCGCTAACTTTCTCAAACGATGAAGTTAGTGCCATAATATTCAATAATGCATTTTCAGTTATGGCGCCAGCCAGAGTTGAGCCACTTCATTATTTCCCATTAAGCCACTCCTGTATTTTTTTAAATAAAAAAACAAACATTTTCTATCACACATATCTCACCAGATGAAAGTAAGATCGAAAAATCTTACCAAAGTACATATATAAACATGAATAAGGAGGGTACCAATTTTAAATAAATATATTAATGAAACATCTCTTCTAAAATAAAAATATATCCATCACACTCTCTCAAACGGTCAAATCCGTAATAATGAGCGCGACGTACGAGAGTACGTGATTTTGGCACCAATTATAGGGTGGCCGTCAAATAAATATTTTTTTTTCAGTGAAATAATTTCACTGAAAATTAAGTATAACAGCCCTGCTTACAACAAGCTTTTCTTTACACAGTTCATATAGTAGAAAGTTCATATAGTAAAACTTCATATAGTTGCGCGGCCCATATACATATGTGGAAAAGAACAACCACATCGCACTATATACTATATTAGTATGTATATATTTATACCAGGTCAAAGCCAGGAGAATTCTATTTACAGGTACACAATCAGCCGGTACCGAAGTCGCTATCTGTGACTGAGGAATTCAGCCCCAGAAGGGGGAGAGTGGATCTAGACGGAACTAATTCTAGAATTTGTAAGAAGCTAAGAAAAATGCGCGCGGGAAAAAGCCTACGCAATTACCTACCGCGCGCATCTCCTGTGATTCTGACTGAAAGATTGACAGGACTATGGGTTGGTGGAGGGAAAGTTCATATAGTCAATATAGAATGGGTTTCCAGGCCCATATAGGAAGATGGGATATTAGTTGTAATGGATCGGGATCCTCTTGTAACGGGGTTTAATATGGATCATGATAATGTGAGTCCCATACTCCAGGCAATATTATTATAGGCAAGGAAGGATCAGGAATATATCTACCCCTATACTTACTATGCATAGCATGTCGAATTAGTACTGTATGCCACTAAGATTCAGGAACATGAGTATAATTAAAAGAAAAGAGTTCAAACCAATTTATTTAGGCAACAGAATATGACAGTTATATTATATAATAGACGAAAAAATCGACACGAATCTTAACGAATTTTGACAGCTGTGCTGGCCAAAAACCAAAAAAAAAACAAATCTGATCACTGATGGCCATTGCATTTTATACCAACTCGATGCTAACCCGGCACGAACTCAAATCAGAGCAAAGCATTGAAATGTGAGCTTTATGAGGTATTACATACAATAGCTTTTCAAAATTCAAAAGTAGAAGGTAAAGTAGTTGTCGATGAGTTGTCAACGCCCCATGCGTTGGAAATTAAATGATATCTAGCAACATGCCTTAACTTAATCTTAAAAGCCTTCGTAGATGTTTTTTTAACAATCAGGAATCTATTAAACAGCCTAATCTTTCAAACAGCCCTCCATAAAGGCTGCACCTATGCGCGAGTTAAGGCCGTCGCACATTATAGCGACTCGACACGAAAACGGCTCGAACTGGAGTTCAAACTGAGTGGACTCAGAGCAAAGCATTGAAATGTGAGCTTCATATCGTATTACATACAGTAAGTTTTCAAAATTCAAAAGTAGAAGGTCACTCGTCGACAACTACTTCACTTGAATTTTGAAAACCTGCTGTATGTAATACGATATAAAGCTCACATTTTAATGATTTGCTCTGAGTTGAGTTCGTGTCGGGTTCGCGTCGATTCGCTGCAATGGCCTTAAGTAAACAAATTATCATTTCCTTATAGGCTAGTGATGTAGTTAATATATGTCTTTGGTTCAGACAAAATATACTAAGCGAGAGAGAAGTCATTTTTCGTGTGGACAATCATATTTCTATTCACCTAGTTACATTTCCCAGTCCTATTCCATTTACATAGCTGCCGTTTTCACAATTTATTTTCAATATTTTTTCCTTTCTTTACCTTGAAAGGGAATTACCAGTGGATTTTCAATCTGCAGACTCCGAAATAGGATATGTCCATCAAACGGGCGGCCGCTGGGCAAAGTTTCTTTGTTTTACAGGAATAGAGTGGAACTACGTATTTCATGTCGGGGTTTGAATATAGCCTGACATTTCAGGCTCGATTTGTTCAGATCTGACGAAAACCCAATGTCAGAGATCTGACTTCAATTGAAGTTGATGAGTGAAATGGCACGGAGAGCACGTTAAACTGTCTGTATAGGCTGCAATCGTTAGAGACCTACGGGCGACCTGAATAAGGGTAAATCAAGTCATGAAGTAGATCGAGACGATGAATAGTAAAGTAAAAGTAAGTAAAATACACTTTATTGCACAAATATAAAACAACAAACAATTAAGTCAGCCCTTATCTGATAATATGAAACACTTACTGTTGTTTGCTAAATTAGCTCTCAAAGTGAGGGCTGACTTTAATAATACTTGAGCTTCCCTTTCCCTTTTCTTAGTGACCCTAACGAGGCTGACATGGTCACCTTGTCGTGTACCAAAGCCCCTAAATAGAGATATATAAAAAAAAAAGAGATAGAAAAGGAAATAGTGAAGTATAATTTAGGCAGCCTTATCGCTAAGAGAGATCTCTTCCAGGCAACCTTCGGGCAGAGGAAGTGATATCGAGAAAGAGGTAGTAGGTGTGCAAGGTTAATGGAAAACGTTATATAAGAGATTTTTTTATATTTACAACAGAATAGATTTTTAATTTATAGTAATAATAACAAATAAACAAAATATAAGCTTTATCAGAATTGGTAAACATCGGGTAAAATATTACAGAATTTCCTGAAATTATTTTTCTTAGGGGTTTTAATTTAACTACAACAACTCAAAATATTCAGTTTATTAAGAACTGTTTTAAAGACCGTTGTTTGCTTGCTTATCGTATGGTTAGTGGCCAACCTATTGTCAGAGTTGTTCAGGCCGCCCGTAGGACTCTGACATGGCTTAACGACTGCTGTCGAGCGACAACAACCGAGACCGACTGCTTAACGTGCTCTCCGAGGCACGCAGGAGCTGAGGTGAAACCAGTGAAACCATCCTGGTACCGACCGCGCCAACGTCGCTTAACCTGCACGATCACTTTCGGACCGTACTCGCAACTAGGCTACGAGCTCCGTTAAAGTTTAAAGACCGTGAACAAATAAGTAATGGAAAACTATAATTATTATGTAAGTACTTAACTAGTAATTAACTTCCATAATAATCTCAAACCTAAAATAAATTGAAATCCATTGGACCGTGTGTAATATCCCGAAATAAACTACCTTTAATTGCAGCTATGTCACTGAAAATTCAGCTCTAAGATCACACTACCACTTGATTGGACGTGACGGCAACAGAGTGGGGTCACGAGTTGACTGCTTCAGACGAATCAAAAAGGGAATCTTTCTAATATTAATAATAGATTTCTGCTTTGTCGTTCTGTTTTGCGACAGAAGATTAATGTTTGCAGTGACTGGAGTTGAAATGAGGGGGATTAGTAATGTGAATGAATGTTTCATGAAAATTGAATGAATAATTACATCTTTATTATGGTTTATTTTAGTCTTTTTCAGTTTCTTATCCTATTTTCGGTTCTATAATGGTACCGTCCTAAGAACGGTTATTTTTTGTAAATTCTTTTCAAACGTTTAAATTCATCGATGACTTGTTACTTGTTTTTTTTCATATCTATCTAATTTCTTTTCTTTTCTTGAATTTCTAGATAAATTAAAGAACTACACTTGAGTTTTTTTTATTTATTTTTATTTACTACTAAACCCGTTACCTACATTACCCCGAAAATCAAATGGTTGATATTAATTAGGGCGATGACGATTGTATAAATAGAAAAGCCATATATAATAATAATAGTCAGAATTTGTGAAAACACTTATTAATAGGATTATCTTTAATCTCTCCGAGTTTATTCACGGTTTTGATTTGATTCAAAAGGTGAGCTATAAGACAGACTCAAAGCAAAGAAAGAGAGAAACAGAGAAAATATATTCACTTTAATATTAAAGATACTTGATTAAGTGGTACAAAGTAAAATAATATTTGTTTAGAATTTTTACGTTTTTCTACCCTCTAAACTACTTACACACACTTACAACATACATACTTACCACACATACTCTTTTCTTTGTTTTCCCCACTCCCTATTCCACCTTCCCACCTCCATATTTCATTATCTTTCAGATGTTACGAATTATTTTTTATTGTATAAATAGGGAGACCTGTTTTATGGCTTGCACGAGTGTAAAAGAAAGAACAACAATTCAGGAATTGTATAGCTGTAAGGTTTCTCAGAAAAATAAATAAATAAATAGCTAATCAGTTATTTTTCCGCGACTCTACATCAATAAGTTATTAGGTATCTATCAATATGAAACCTTCACATAACTATAGAGTATCCCAGGAAATAAAGTCAAGCGGAAAAAGGAGGACTTCTATCCTTAAATCATATCCTTTCTTTCATATTCTGCGACTTTAATAGTTTTAGAATTATTTTGCAAATAATTACCTAGTTTGGGAAAGTAAATGCACCTATTCCATGCTTCATTACAAAAATATAATATACTACTATTAGGAACTCTTGGTGCGTCATTTTAAAAAGCCCGTTTTATTATGTCCTGCAGCTAAAGATAAGGGCTTCTCCATGGTTATAAATCCAAAATTCTCATTTAAGGCTCACTGAAAAAATTTCCCTCGTTTTTTCCGCAACTGGCCCTTCGAGCCGGATAATCCGTGGCCGGCCATGTTTGACACGGGCGCGAAAACAAACATGGCCGTCGGCGGCCATTAAACGTGTTTGTTTAGGTTATGTTACACATTATTATAGTGTTCTTTTTTTGTTTACTCGACCCGTTAAATTGCCAGTCTTTAGATGGGCATGTGAGGGATACCTACCTATTGTTGTATTGGAAAATAAATGGCAAGCCTATCGCCGTCTACTAGGTCTAGAATAGTATCCACAAAATCCCTTAGTCGCCTCAACGACACCCACGGGAAGAGTTGGGGTGGTGCAATAGCAATAAACAACACCGCACTATAGGCGCGAAGGTCAAGTTAAGAGATAACTCGAGAGTAGCCTAACACGGGTTAAATCACAAAAATGTCTTGTACCAACGCAAACCCTGAATTTTTTTATATGAAAACCATAGACAATTCGCGAGTTAACCCAGGGTCATTTAACACGGGTTAAAAAACATTTATCTCGCACTATTGCACAAGCGGGCCCTTAGAAATACTCTTTAACATTGACAGATGACATTTCTTTTTTTTAAGTAGATTTTCGACGATTTTACCGCCCACTTGCCGGTAAGATTTACATAATAGATTCTACTAATAGCAAGAGATGAAAAATAAAATGTAATTAATTACGATTCTCATCAATGTAAGGCTTCCATTCTACTCCACCTAAATACCCCACTCAAAAGAGCTGTCTCAAAAGACTTTTTTAATAAAAGGTAAAGACGGATCTATTGTCAAAAATATAATACTAATTGAAGAAACTTATTAATGTTTGAAACAAAACGTCAGAGAACGGCAGTTAAAGTACTGTATCTCAGAGTTAAAGTAGTGTTATTTATTAAATATTTACGACGAATTTTTGGTCGACTGTGTTTGGTCGTTGGTTGGTTTTGTTATTACGACGAAAAACAAATTATAACTCGAATCCAATCACAAAAATATAATTCAATTGGTAATTTAAATTATAGTATTATTAGTCGGCGACTTCATTCGCGTGAATTACAATAAGCAAAAAACTTTGGCCTTTTCTTACTCACTTATTATCTTACAAGTAATCTGAAAAGTATCAAGTTTTAGTGTTTGTTTAAAAAGAATATGGCCAATATTGTATAAGCTAACATTCATGTTCCTAGATAATAAACTAATATATAATATAATACCGTTCGTAAGATAGACCTAGAATGAGATAGAGATAGATTTGGTAACAAAAGTGGTCTAAAATTGATAACTTTGACAGGCGCATACATAGGTACTTCTCTACGAAAATAAATAAAAAATATACCCGGTTTTATGAATTGAATGGAGGTTGTATGCATTGTCCATACAATGGTTTTATGGAGAATTTATTAAGTGTTTGGAGTTTATATGCAGGTTGTATGGAAGTTGTATAACCTCCATACAACTCATAAAACCTCCATACATCCACACAACCCATACAAACTCCATACAACTCATACAACCTCACAAATACCAGGTGAAGGCAAACTTGAAATTCATCATATTATTTTTATTATTTAATTTGATTAAAAATCAAATAAAAAACCCAGCAGAGAGAAGGCAAAGTAATCTAGGTCCATGAAGTTTCTGGTACTTATTGTTAGTATTTCCAAAATTAGGTCTAAACGTCATGGAATAAACCAGACAGCCCCACAAACTCCTTTCAGTTACTAAGACTTTATTAAAAGAATCATTACAGGAGATAATGTTCAAAGATTCGAGTTCAAAAGACCACCGGGCTGTAACTTCATCAATAATATTACATTTTACCTACTTACTGCGCACGAAGAGGGGGCAACTCAATTTAGCAATTACTTAGTGGGGCAGACCCCTGGGCTCGACACAAGGACTAAGGAATTAGAAATTGGAGGATATGATGGAAAGATAATGAACAGAACTATAAAAGTGTGATTTCTTTTGCCGCGAGCAAAAAATACGAACTCACGTCTAGCTTTTCCGGTACCTATAAAGATATGTCGCAGGGAAATAGCCGAATACCCTAGGAATTTGGCCAAGCCTGGGGAGAACTGTTGCTCTGAGGGTCCGGAGCACCTTTGGCGGAAAGTGGAGAGTATGAGGTTCCCCGAGAGCGTCGGTGGCACAGTGGCTAGGACGCCGAACTCCCATGCGGGAGATCCGGGTTCGAAACCGTGCAGTAGTGCCATGTACCAATGAGTTTTTCGTATTTTTCAAACACTTACGTACATTTATCGACTGCTCTAACGGTGAAGGAAAACATCGTGAAACCTGCACACTGAGATGACCAATGTGCAAAATGGGTTTGGCACAAAAGATCATCAAGGGGCGAAGTTCCGCTGGGATTATTCCCGGCCCCCTATCATAAGATAAGATAAGATGAGGTTCCCCGGGGATCTTTCCTCCATACTACCTACTCTTTAAAAAGGTTTAGGACTGTACTTACGTACACGCAATATTTGCAGTCCCCCTCCAACAAATCTCGTAACTCACCATCCGTCACTACTGATGACGACCAATAAACTCCAAATCCCTAACCTATTCGGAGTATTCGGCTATTTCACTGAATTCGGCTATTTCCCTACGACAGATACAGTAACTATAGTTACATTTATCTGGAAGATGTTGCAGTTAAAAATTCCGACGCGAGTCATCGACCACGATAGCTGTATTAGAATAGAGCAGGCTCCGAAAAGACTAGTTGCAGGTTCGAATTTCGCTCCCGGCAAAAAAATTCAAACGAATTACTCGTTTAATTAAAGGGACAGTGTGGGCTGACATATATAACATTATACATACAATAATAACAATATTAAATGAAATCACCTTCCCATTTCTGGAATAAAAACCCCATTTATCTCCAAATTCCAAAGCCATATCCAATTACTTCATCCATCCACGATAAAGTCACCGGCCTTCGCTTAACTAAGTTATCTGCGGAAGAATCGCGAAGAGACTGTCAACGGTTTGGACCTCTCTGTAGGGAGGGACCTTGGTCTATTACGGGCATTCCCATGTGGGATTATGTTATCATGTCCTTCATGAGCGAAATTGGTTTAATTGGCGGGTGAGCCGATGGGGACTGCAACTTCTTGTTACGATATGATCCAAGATATACTTACATATAGTCAAATTATATTACCTCTACTTATAATGTTGTTAAGAATAATAATAAGTTTATTTGTGCGGTAAAATGACAAAGTATTCATAGTCCATACACCAGTAGGAACATAAGCATATGTAATATTAAACTAAATAAAATTAGTGAGCAACAAGTTAGTTTACAATAAACGCTGACCTCCGAACTAGGAAGTTCCTGTATCTCGGAGGACAGATCTCTTCTGTGACCAGTGGAAATGAACATGTAACAGAACATGGGAAAATATAAAACAAACAAAATTTTAAAGAAAGAAAATAAGAACAATAATAAGGGGTGGTGTTAATGCATTGAGCGCGCGCGCGCGTGTGTGTGTGTGTGTGTGTGTGTGTGTGTGTGTGTGTGTGTGTGTGTGTGTGAGAGAGAGAGAGAGAGAGAGGATGAGTGGCAGTGTAAGGTGTGTGTGAGTGAGGGAGGGTGTGTGTGTTTTATTATTATTATTGTGTTACCTTTAAAAGTTTCTCCAAGAACAATGGTATATTTCATGAACTCTTAACCAGAATTTGTCGAATCCAGAACAAAGCGCAGCATCTTCCAATGAAAGGGATTTTGAGTTCAATTAGAGAGGTGCTTGTATCCAATTCGCACTTAAAAAAATGGTTTCATCAGATACACATTTGGACTAGGTCGGATCGACAGGTAGAATTTGATACAAATACCTACCAATACACCAAGAAACGTTGCGAATGCGCTACAGAGCTTTAGAAATAGGTTTTGCTCGTTTAAACCCTATTGGGACACCTTTTTTCTAATACTAGATTTTATCGCATTTCTTTGAGTCATGAATCAGGGAAGGAACTCTCGCCGTCCCATTTTTCTAACTGGTATTCCTCATTGATAAAGTTTGCGAGTCGTGATAATTCTATAGAATTAACTATATTATATAATTTAGAGATATGAGATGGTTTGCCATTGCCTTCCCCATAACACACTTGTAATATGAATGTTCAAGTTTCTTCACGATTTATCTTTCACCGTCAGAACTGTTAGTAAGTGTAGGTACGTGAGTCTTTGAAAAATCTGAAATACGAAAAATTAAAATGTTTTTATAGTAAGTAAGTACCTTATAGTACATTTTACAACGTCATTTTTTACTCCACCACCGCTTCTTAAGGTGCTATGGCTGAAAGGAAAGAAGCAGCGCAAGAAACTTTCAGCAGCACATCTTTTGAAATAAATATAAATTACAATAATTATGAATACATTCACATAATAATGTACACAATGTGCAGAGCTGGAGCTGAATTTAGGACCATCCGCTTTATCATTGAAGTAGTCATTTATTTTATAATAACCCTTTTTAGAATAGAATAGAATAGAATAGAAATATATTTATTGCCAATATACATAACAATTTAAAATTTAAAATTATAGTACAAATAATTATAATATGATATATAATGAATATGTAATGTATATTTGGCAAAAGGGGGGAAAGTCAGCAAATGCTGACATACTCGGGTACCAAATATGCAGCGCTGTTTTTCATTTCCCCCCTTATCCCAAGATGTTAGTGGGAGCGATAGTGATCGTGGGTTAAAAATAATAATAATTAAAATTAAAAACTAAACATTAAATTTCAATGTCAATTTGAAAAAACAGATTAGAAAATAAAATAAATAAATAATAAATGTATTAAAGTGTCCTAAAGAAAGGCACGCCCCGCGTCATGCTAGACGCAGCGGATGCTGAGGATCATCGCTTCATACGAAGGCGGCCTTAGCGAAGACCCGAGCTCCCAGCCCGGACATAACCCTCAGCCCGCAGCTCGCCTGATAGCTGGGTTAGAAGGTGTTTACAGGTTACCCCTGACAGGACGCTACTCCAGTCCTCCTCGGTCGCCCAGGAGACGGCGGCGAGAGCATCTCGGTTGCCGGGGAAACAGAATTTTAACTCGTGAACGCGCAGACCTGCGGCGCAGACAGCGGGCGGACAGTGCTCTGTGTCACTTTTGTATATTATTTTGTACATATTTATTTGTAAATGTTTATTTCTTGTTATATTTTTTAAGTGTATGAATAGGCGGAGGCCAATCAACGGTCGCTTGAATGCAGTCTTCGGATCCTCTTCGGAACGGTACGTCACTTGCCCATTTTTGCACTCAATGCAACCGTTGCTTTCAAAGCAGTCGGGGCCTCCAAATTCACACTACTCGTATCCACGGACGCCCCTCTCCGGTCACTCTCAGCGCGCCTAGCGTACTAAACCAAACTGCCCCATCACACACTCCCAATGCCGACCCCTTCCACGTACGTCTGAGCCACCTTAAAAATTCCTTTCCTTTGGTGAAAAGGATTCCGCGTGGTGCCAGGATATCCGTCGCTACAAGCCTGTCGGATTCTATTTTAAAATGTATTAAAACAAACCAGACAGAGGACTGGGAACGTTTTTTCACCCTCTCGTACTCCACTCTTCACGTAAAATCTAGTAATTCCCACTCATCCTTAACACAGAATATAAAAAATAACTGCACACAACCAACAAGCCCCCCCATTAATCATAATCATAACCCAGTTAAACAAAATTTCAGTGTCTTTAAAAAAGTGGAGAGTAAGGTAAGCGATGGAGACCTCAAAGGCGCCGCGCGGCTCCTATTCTCGAGTGACGTACTGTCACCTGATACTCCAGAGACTGTGGCAGCTCTCCAAAGCAAACACCCCCCAGCACCCCCGACTCCCCTCCAGCTGGACTCGCCTGCAGCCCCCGAGGCCTGCCTCCACGCCTGTGAGAGAGACATCGTTTCAGCCATCTCCTCATTTAAAACCGGTTCGGCTGCTGGCTTAGACGGCTTATCTCCACAACATCTAAAAGACCTCACAGCACACTCAGTAGGTGAGGCGGGGCAAAACCTGATCTCTTCACTCACCCTCCTTATAAATTTCATGTTGGCTGGAAACGTGAACCCTGAAGTGACACCCATCCTATACGGCGCCAACCTAATTGCTCTCTCAAAGAAGGACGGTAGAGTCAGGCCCATTGCTGTGGGCTCAACCTTAAGACGTATTGCCTCAAAGGTGTGTGTCAGACACTCATTATCTAAATTGAAATCAGTATTCGAACCCGTTCAGTTAGGTTTCGGGACAAAGGGCGGCTGTGAAGCAGCCGTCCACGCCCTTAGAACCTATCTGGACAAAAGTGCCAGCTGCGAAGTGCTCCTCAAAATCGACGTGAAAAACGCGTTTAATTCAGTAAACCGGGACACCCTGTTGAAAGAAGCCAGAAATAATCTACCAGAAATTTACAACTACCTTTTCCAATGTTACTCCAACCCCTCAAAATTACTCCACAAAAACAAAGAAATCCTCTCTGCCGTTGGCTGCCAACAGGGTGATCCCCTTGGGCCAGCCATATTCAGCCTCGCAATAAATCCGGTTATTCAAAATTTACAATCTGAATTTAACGTTTGGTACTTAGATGACGGAACCCTAGGAGGTAAAGCCACAGCTGTTCTAGCCGACCTTTCTAACATAATTAATAATTTTCAGTCCATCGGCCTAGACCTAAATACAGACAAATGCGAACTTTTTATCGCAGAAAGCGTTTCACAAGCCGACAGGACAAATCTAATTCAAAATTTTCAAAATTTGGCCCCTAATATCAAAATTGTAAATAAAGCGTCGCTCTACCTTCTAGGTTCTCCGATCTTCGAGGAAGCGATAACACCTCTCGCAGAAAAATCAATTTCTAAATTCAACCAGTGTTCCGAACGTCTCCTGGAAATTAATACGCATTCGGCCCTATTTATCTTAAAATTCTGCTTATTTGTCCCTAAATTTACTTACCTGATCCGATGCTGCCCCTTCTGGACACAAAAAAGTTTAACAGAATCCATCGACAAACTGGTTAAACGTCAATTGGAGTCAATTATCAATATAAAACTTTCAGAACATTCCTGGACCCAAGCCTCCCTCCCCATCAGATATGGTGGCTTAGGGATTCGCAAAATTACCGACGTATCTCTGCCTGCCTTTCTAGCCTCTATCCACAGCACCTCCAACCTAATAGGAAAAATCCTGGGTTCGTCCCTAACAAACTATGAGGTTACGTGCTTGGAGGAGGCTACAAAGACATGGAATATGGCTGTCCCTAACCAAACTTTTCCATCAGTCCCTGCAAGTCAGAGGTGCTGGGATGACGTCGTTTGCGAGGTCATATCATCCAGACTCCTGAACAGTAGCTGCGGTCCAACCCGCGCCAGGCTGCTGGCCGTGGCCGCCAGGGAATCTGGCCACTGGCTACACGCCTACCCCTCCGCCAACACGGGCACTTTCATTGACAACGAGACCCTTCGCTTAGCGATCGCTCTCCGCCTCGGTGCCGAGGTCTGCGCGCCTCATAAGTGCCCGTGTGGTGCAGATGTCGACCCCCTCGGTCACCACGGTCTGTCCTGCCAAAAGAGCGCCGGTCGCTTCTCCCGCCACGCTGCCTTAAACGACATTCTGCGTCGCTCTCTTGCCACCGTCAACGTACCGGCCATCCTGGAGCCGAACGGTATCATGCGTGATGACGGCAAGAGACCGGACGGAATGTCGTTAATACCCTGGAAAATGGGACGTGCCCTTGTGTGGGACGCTACTTGCGTAGACACTTTGGCTCCGTCCCACCTCCAGAGTACGTGTAGGAAGGCCGGTGGGGCGGCTGAAGCGGCTGAGGGCCTTAAGGCCCACAAATACAGGGACATCGGCAACCAATACAATTTTATTGCATTTGGTGTAGAGACCCTTGGTCCTTGGGGCCCTGGAGCTTGGTCACTGTTCCGAGAGCTGTCCAAGCGTTTGTTCGATGCGACGAGGGACCCAAGGGCTGGCGGCTATCTTGCCCAAAGAATCAGCATAGCGATCCAGCGGGGTAACGCCGCCAGCATCCTTGGTACCCTACCACACGGGCCTAATCTAAGAAATTTTATAAGTTACATTTAATTATTTTTTTGTGTGTACATTATCAAATTAATTATTTCTACATTTCTTTTCTATTGCTCTTATTTCTGTAATTGTTTGTGTATAAATAATTTTAAGTTGTAAATAAATATCTTAATTAACATCAAATAGAAGGTAAGAATTTGCCAAAAAGAAAAAATAAAATAAATTGCACTAATGACCTGTGATACATATTGAGTGTGTGCGTGTGTGTGTTTGTGTGTGTGTTTACGTATGTGTGTGTGTGTGTGTTGTGGATGTCAGGGAGGGTGTGTCAGTTTGTGTGCGTGATAAAGTGTAATTGTAACGAATAAAATAACTAATTCTTGGAGTCTTTCAGCATAGAAACCAACCTTATATTTACGTAAGGTCCATCTTATATGAGTCTTAAATGTTTACTCTGTCATATTTATTACAGTATCAGGTATCTTATTATAAAATCGTACACAGTGACCCATAAATGATGTGTTTACTCATTGATTCCTACATGACATGCATGATTTCGAATACCGACCTACTGCCTGGGGGTCCGGGGTCCTAGCCACGGCACCACCGACGCTTGCCGCATTGACACTACCTTATTCTCAATCCAAGCTATGTACGAATATCCCAAAGGTTATAATTATAATGTATAGAACAAGGATTTTGAAATTCACCCTCGCTAGAGAAGTTTTATATGGAAACCACGTCTGCTAGTTGCCGCATGCGCTGTTAGCTTTTCCCATACATTAGTCGGGCATTAGGTATAGTGCATAGCATAGATCATCGGTAGCTAGGAGTTAGGACGTCGGACTCCCATGCGGTAGGTCCGAGTTCGAAACCAGGCATTGCCATGTACCAATGAGTTTTTCGGTTTTTTCGAAAAACTTACGTACATTTACCGACTGCTCTGACGGTGAAGGAAAACATCGTGAGGAAACCTGCACACTGAGATAACCAGTGTGTGAAATGGGGAAGGCAATGGCAAACCACTCCATTAAATCTGCCACGAGAGTCGTTCTATGTGATTAATCCTTAGAATAATCACGACCCTCAGCAATGAGGAATACGACTTAGAAGTAGAAGTCTGGCATTGAAATGTCAAATGTATGAAAATATATGCCCTATGGGGCAAACCCGTGACTCGCTGTCAGTGCTCACATCATTGTTCTGGAGAAGAGGGCGCTACTAGTCTGATTTCTGTGGTATAGTATGATCCTTGAATATGTTGGTTGCATTATTTTGTTGACCTAAAAGTAAAGTAAAGTAAGAATTGCTGAACCAAAACGAAATAACTAAAGCAGCAAAGACCAGTCTTGCTCCTATATTTCTCAAAGCCACAATTAGTAGGGTAGACAGCATGATTGTGAGGCCAACTAACGAAGCTTCATAGACTAATTCAATAAAAAGGGGAGTGAGCTCACTCGCTGAAACTCTGAACTAGTTCGCGAATGTTGTGGCGGTAACGTGTCGGGTATATTGCAATTAATTAGGTAATATTACCAACAGTAGCTTATATTTCAAAGTAAGGATAACATACAAAAGTTCAAGATTTTGAAGTCCATCATTTGACCACTTAACTATTACCGTTCCTGACATCCCATCTGACATCAAACAATCTTGAAAACCTCTGATCCAATTTTTATCAAACATAATTAAGAATTTTCGACAACATTCTCTATGATATAAAATAACCTGCGTCCAATTTTGATTATCGTCTGTTGAATAATAATGCCACAGACAAACAGACATACCTACACTTCAAACTTATAACACCATCTCTTATAATGCCATAATGTCATAGATGGTGCTAGCAGCCGATAGCTGCCAAGAAACATCTAGTCTACAGTCGTACCTATGAGGAAACAAAGTGAATCGGATCTTCGTTGGCGTTGCTTGAACCTCCGTGACGAAATGTCAGGTCCCGTTGGAGAAATATATTTTTCACTTGTTTTCAATATTTGTTACCATATCTTTTTGTTTGGGGGTTAAAAATCGGGTTTTACCAACGACCCAATTAAGTATGTGCTGCTTGATGTGGTGCTTCCTCAGACCATGAAGCCTATACACAATTCTGCTGTCCCGGGCGCGCGTTTTCAAGGCAAACCCGAATTTAAGGCTACCGAAGTAAGCTTTTTTAAGCTGTAAGCTGCCGTTTTACCTGATGGTAACTTCTCATCTCACTAAAATATTGCAAAAGGGTTTTTGATGCGTTTCTAACTTTGACTTAGGGTGCTTCATGTACCAGTAATTCTGCGGGCATTTTTACCAGTCAAACGGGAACATAGCAATGCAAGCATGTTGCTTTGCGGCTGAAATAGTTTGCTACTTCCCCAGACGCCCTAGCATATAAGAGCTTACAATTTGGGAAAAATAAAGATCATGAAGTCTAGCCACCTAAATTCAAGTCTGAAACCAAGTTCAACATCACTTTCGTCTGGACGGCTTTAGCAATTTACTTAGAGGTCGTTATCTAGATAGGCGATCCCTCAGAGATTGTCTTTGTGGGAGTGCATACCTCGAAGTGCTCTCCTGAGGCTAGTTACTTGGACGAGATTTAAACCACAATTGCTTTAAGTCAGACACTGTTTAATGCAATCTAATTAGACTTGGAAAGGCTTCTTTACTATGATGATAAAACTAATTATTCTTTAGGATTTTTTTATTGTAATGAGGAGAGCAGACAAAGTAATGGATTATCTGATGGTAAAAGGTCACCGTGATCCATACATATCTCACACCTCTTACCCTTCAAATAGAAACAGCAATGCAAGCATGGCAGAAATAATAAAGGCAAGGTGGCGATTCCGAGATAGTAAATTCTGAAGTGCAGGATCGCCGGGGAGCCACCCTCTTACCTACTTCTGCCGCAAAGCAGCAATTCTTGCATTGCTGTGTTTTGGTCTGAAGGGTAAGCGAGACAGCCAGAGTAATTACGGGCACATGAGGCACTCACTCTATCTAAGTCCTCAATTAGCAGCGCATTGCCCTATAACTACTGCCTTTCACAATCTGGATGTGCTCGGTAATCTTATGCGTCTACTGTTTACTACCATCCACACATATAATACCATGTGAATACACACGCACCATGCCATCACCCTCCCACACACTCAGTACCTCACATAAACACTAATATCCTCATTCTTAAAACAAACACACTCATACTACACAACACGCACACACTGTTGCTTCCTTCGTCCGTGCAGTCACTGAGGGGCCAGCTGAAAATCAGCGCTGTGGCTTGCCTCAGCATTATGCTGAGCTGGTGTACCCTTTTTGGCACTGTACCACACCGGATGTTTTGTGCTGCATGTATTATATCTTTCTATACTTCTGTATTGTGTACTTGCTGTATTCTAATGTTTACAGTGCTAAATAAACGTTTTCAATTTCATTGAAACTCTTCCAATACTACCATTTTTTTTTTATTTATTATTTATTTAACGATAACACTATACAACGGAAAGGTACAATGAATACTACAAAAAAACCACATATTTCCTAATACCGAGCCTACGGTTACCACCCACACTAGGTAATCCTGTGTCGTGGGCGATTACGTGGCCCGTTTGCTCATCTGCTCTCCTTAAACAATGAAAAAACTCTTTTTTTTTTCATTTGCCTATTAGTAATCGAATATTGTTTTAAACAAAACCGTACAATCCAATTTATGGTGATTTAAATTGGTGAACCCAAATCGGATAACCCTTCAAACGGCCGTGTGGACTCTTTGACATGTTAAACTAATGACTGAGTGTCTCTCAGGTCGAGAATTGGGCTCGTTACCTTGCGAGCAAATTGAGGGTAGAAACGGATTGTCTGGACCTGCCCATGGGGGCAGAAAGGGCTGGGAAAGTCACTTTGTACATATATGTGATGCTGATAGAAAGAAAAGAAGTGTAGATCAGAATAACTAATAGCACTAGTGTAGATTCCAGAGCATCGGTGACGTCGTGGTTAGGACGTCGAACTCCATTCGGGAGGTCCGGGTTCGAAACCATGCATTGTCATATACGAATGAGCTTGTTCGTTTTTTTTGAAAGACTAACGTACATTTACCGACTACTCTGACGGTGAACAAAAACATTTGTGAGTAAACCTGCACACAGAGATAACCGTGTGTGAAATGGGGCGGTTTGCCATTGTCTTCCGCAATGGAAAACTACCCCATTTCAATCTCCCAAGAGAGCTAGTCGTTCTATGTGATTAAATGATCACGACCCTTAGCAGGGAAGAACAATCAAAGACATTTGGAAATATATTGTAAATCTAATGTGTTAACCTATTTTCAAGGCGTAAACACGATATTTTTTCTGAAATGTCTTTGATTGATGTCGACTCTATGATTTGCAATTGTGTAATTTCGCGTGAATTTGGTTCAACTCGGAAACAAATCGACTTTCCCACCCCACCTGGCGGCAACTTAGCTGAAGGATTTTTGGAACGCGCGAACGCTACTATTAACCAAGTTGGCGAACGAAATTGAATTTGGTTCGGCGGCGACAATCAGCGCCTATTCACACCGTTTCTATTGAGTTTTGTGAAACAAAGGACGGACGTTTCCAAGTCAATTTTGTTTGTTTTCTCTGTGGGTATAGAAATAGTCACAACATAAAGGACGTGCTTTGAACCATAGTCGGAATACTGTGAAAAATGTTTTTTTCTTTTTTATTTACTTCTAACCCGCATTTGACCTCGATCTCGCCTGATGGTAAGCGACGATGAGGTCGACGATGGAGCATGCGGGTCCAGTAAATGCCTATTCACTCTGGCCTTGAAGATCCCAAGGTTGTAGGTTTCGGGAAATACAGACGCCGGCAGGCTGTTCCATTCCTTAGCCGTTCGCAAAATGAATGAAGAAGCAAATTGCTTCGTACGAGCAGATGGGATATCAACAACATAAGGATGGAACCCCTCCCCGCGTCTGGTAGTCCGAAGGCGGAATGGAGATGCTGGAATTAGATCGTGCAATTCCGATGCGCACTCTCCGAAATGTATCCTATAAAATACCGATAGACAGGCAACCTTGCGCCGATGTTCCAGACTTTGCAGTCTAGCTTCCACCAGCGATTCGTCACCTATAAGGCGCTTAGCGCGTTTCTCCACTGAGTCAAGGGCAGCCAGTTGGTATAAACTATTACCTGATAAATGTTAATACACTCATACACAACACACCCTCAAACTCTCACGCCACCACATTAATCTTAGTTCACGTCTTCAGCGTGGAAACGCTGCCAGCGTGATGGGCACCTTCCCGCCGGGTGCGACTCGGGGCTGTTTATTAGATTAAGGAGTTTGACTCATATAATATGTTTATATTATATTCTAAGATTATATTTTAAGGTTATAGTGATTAAAAAGACGATTTAAATGTTAAAATATATGACATACTACTAAAAATATATAGCTATACTTAAACTTATCTTAGTCACTTAGGCAGCTCTTACTTACAAATAACATTTAATACTCGTGGTAAATATGTATGATATATTCATGTTAATTCTACATTATTAGTCTTAAAGTTAACCGCGTTCTGTAGGTCATTAAGTCATATATAAACGAGGAAATCTGTAATTGGCCTTCTTTAAGTTTAATACATATGTAATTTTATAATTGTTAATAGCTGTAGATTTCTCTTATAAATAAAAAAAAAAAAATGTTTTTAAAAGCCAAAGCTTTGTCTACCTGAATAAATGTGAAAACTCTTCTAAGTCGTATTCCTCATTGCTGAGGGTCGTGATTATTCTAAGGATTTGATGGGGTGGTTTGCCATTGCCTTCCCCATTTCACACACTGGTTATCTCGGTGTGCAGTTTTCTTCACGATGTTTTCCTTCACCGCTAGAGCAGTCGGTAAATGTACGCAAGTCTTCGAAAAATACGAAAAACTCATTGGTACATGGCACTGCACGGTTTCGAACCCAGACCACCCGCATGGGAGTCCGGTGTCATAGCCACTAGGCCACCGACGCTCTAGTGTGTAATAAGGTTGGGCATTTGTTGAGATTGGACAACGATGACAACAAAATTGTACCATTTAAAAAAAAGAAATCTTCCCACTTTTAACACAACAAAAACAAGTAAAATCACATAAAATAAGATCACATAGAACGACTCTCTTGTGGCAGATTTAATGGGGTGGTTTGCCATTGTCTTACCCATTTCACACGCTGGTTATCTCAGTATTCAGGTTTCCTCACGATGTTTTCCTTCAACGTCAGGCCAGTCTGTAAATGTACGTAAGTTTTTCGAAAAAAACCGAAATACTCATTGGTAGGTGAGGTTTCATGGCAATTCCTGGTTTCGAACTCGGACCTCCCGTATGAGAGTCTGACGTCCTAGCCACAACGCCACCGACGCTCTAAAAATGTGAAAACAGTAACTACTAAACTATTGGTAACATGTAAGTATACTTACTTCATTTATTTCAATAAAGTAAAATTTTGTTAACAAAGTCTTGTTATTTTTTAAATAACCGAAATAGTTTGGTATTTGTCAGTGAAGTTATTCCATTTTGACACTGTGAGTCTTATACCCACATTCAAAGGATCTGCTAAACAATGTTGCAAAAGATATCAGGAACTATACACACTCTTGCAAAGAAAGGCCTTCGTCCTAACACTGAAAGCGTACATAGACTGATGATGATATGACCTGGGATCCTAATTCTCTAAAAAGTAAAAACTTATCTTGATACTTTGTGAATAGCACCTCTTAAATGAAAAGCAGTTGTTCAATAAATTCCTTAGCGACACTTCTGTATTGTGTACTGTGCTTTCACATTCCTTCTGTTTGCGCGTATTGCGCATAAGCATAACCTACCATTGACATTCAGTTGCAAACAGACCTCCATAGATAGGCTGCATCAAGGGCAGGTTATTCGAACGCAGTAGGCATAAGGCTACTGAAGGGGAACGCGCGCGCCGCTTTGTTATATAAGTTTATTTTAAAAAATAAAACCTTTCTTGTGAAAAAGTAACTATTAAATATTCTTCTAAACGTCATTATCTATTTTTAGACATATTTTTGTGAGAAAGCGTTTGATAAACTTCAAGTACGACCAAAAAACAATCAAAAATTTACCTGTAGTATTTTTTCTTGACCGAGTGAAGTTGAATGTATCGTATTTTGAACCATAAAATAATCAAGAATATTTAAGAAAGCACAACATATATTTTTATCCGATCAAACAAAGAATATTTGATTGTTTACCGTTGAATCAAAAATAGGTTAATTTCAAAGATCGCAATTCTAAATTGAAGAACTTGGGATCTCCCAGGTGGTGCTGCTGTATATTCCAGGTGAGTATAGTCTAGATTGACGACATTCTTTTTTTTCCTCTTAATTTATTCAGGTCCCAGCACATTGTATTCCAACAACAGTCCAAACCAAACACAGAATATATTTCGCCATAGGTGTTGGTATGGCAACTAATTCGATCCAGAATGCAGCGTGTGTCAGGAATTGATAAAGCAGTAAGCTAGTTAGGTCCTCAATTGAACGCGGCACCAATCCATACCGTTCGAACCTCGCTGGAATACGTCCCTTAAGAGGCTGGTCCAAGTTACAGCACAGAATTAATAAATGTATAGTTACGAGTAAAGTGTACCTTTAGATTCAGATTCTACACTAAACAATGGGATTACGTCTTCTTTTATTTGAAAAGCCGTCTTTTCGAAAATGAATTACCACATATTTGGAACATCTGTTGGTCTTTTGGTCAAATCATTTTCTTGTTTTTGACGTAGTTTTTTTTAAATATAAATAGGCTACGACAAACAGGCAGACGGGCCACCTGATGGTAAGTAGTCACCGTCGCCTAGAGACATGTGCAATACCAGGGGTATAGCTTGTGTGTTGCCGGCCGTGGAGGAAGAGGACTTTTTAACGTTCTTTTTGAAGCATCCCATGTCGTAGCGCTGTGGGAAAACGTCGGGTGGAAGAGAGTTCCACATTTTACAGGTGCGTGGCAGAAACGCTCGTGTAAAACGGGTCATGGTAGACACCCAAGGCTTTAGAAAGTGCGGGTGAAATTTTAGTCGTGGAAGAGCTCTGATGAAAATGAGCCACTAACGGTCACCCATCATTATTCTGACCGCTTCCAACCGGACCATGCTAAAAACTATACTACGATCCTCTCTAGCTAGGCTACTAGGCTACGAGCCTGAGAAAGAAGGAATTCTAATTCAATATACTCATCAGATTCTCGCTGTCTCCCATCTCTTAAAGCCCCTACCTCACACAATGCACCGTATCTAAATCGTAAAGCATTTGTCCGAATAACGCCTCTATTTATTTTAGAAAGAAGCAGTTTAGCCTTGATCGAAGCGGACAGAGTGTTTGAGTTACAGTTTAACTTGCCTCAATGTTGGCAGCTGCAACTCTTTGGAGTTGTGCTTCTGTAAAGTTTTTAGTCTGAGAGTCAATAAATATGAGGGTAGATTCATTGTGTGGGAGTTTTGTCGATTCTAAATCTCTTATGTGAATAAAGATGAAAGAAAAAATCTATAATCTTCTATTCTATTCTATTTTATATTCTTTATTCTCAATAAAGAATGTTTGTATTTGTATGTGCAATAGAAAACCTTAATAAGCTACTCTATTCGAATCAGTTCTGTCTGTTGTTCAGTTTTTATAGTTTCTAAGATATAGATCGTAATGCGACTAAATTATCTTTCCTTCTCTTTATATTATTATCTTTCTTTCTGTAGATGGTATATAATTATCGATCTCTTCTTAATACTCTGACTCCCTTCAAACTTAACAGCATTTCTTCAAATACAGAACGAATCCTTAAGGACAAATAAAGATCAAGTTTGTATTTCAGAAAGATCGTAGAAAAAACTTCTAGACCCGTTGCCATACAAAACGTCCCTGACCAACGTTAGTAAAATAAGATAAGATAAGATAAATTTTATCTTAAAATCTTGTGTAAAAATTTAGGTAAGAATTACAAATATTTCAGATATAATTGCATAAACACACTAACTACACTTGTCACACTAAACTTTACCTTTACAGGCATGTACACCGAATTCACAAGTTATTAATGTTATTATACAGATTTTGAAAATAAAACATAAAAGACAGAGAATGTCATTAAAATTTCTACAATGTCAATAATATTAAATTTACATACAATATTAAATTTATTTAAATACTAAGTATACAAACTGTTGTCGCTGCATATTCTGGAAAGAGTATCTTCTGGAAATTCTTGAGGTCGGAATAGTGGAGTGCATAAACATTTAGTACATTTACTTTCAGTCTATGCCCAGAAATATCTGACCCCCTTTGATACTGATGGTATATCAGACGTATCAACTAGTAAATTAAGGTTGCCTGTCCATCAAAGCTAAGAACATCTACAAAGGCAATTTATTTTCACATCTCCCAACTCAAGCGAATCAAACGATTCTCTGGTAGCCAACCCACTTCTTTTTTGTTATTCCGTGCCACTTTGGACGACAGCCTTTTAGCCGAAAAGGGCGCGGGCGTTGGTGAAGTAAGAATCAGTGACGTCACTCCCGACTTCGCATTTTATTACGTCACTTCACGATAATTCTGTCACGTAAAGGGAGCGACATGAAGTGCCCTGCTAATCCGATACTGTCTATCTTCAGCTTGACAGCTGATGACAGCCTGCCGGCGGCGGAGCCGTGAGTGAAATAAAATTATTTCGATTCTTTCTTAGAACATTAAAGTATGGAAGGGACATGAATGGTACACCAAGTGTCCGGCTCCGATTTGATTCATTTTAAGATATATTGAAGAGTATTGAAAAATATCTGACCCGTATTTTTTTTTATTGGCCCAAATTCATTTTTAGTGGAGGAAATCTCCCTTTAAAGTTTTCAAATGTATGGGACTTAATAAAATCGGTTTGGTACATGTTGCAGAATTGACTCCTCCGATTTGATTCGTTTTAAGGTACACAAATTTTTCAATGCTCTGCAATATACCTATCTTAAAATGAATCAAATCGTAGCCCGACACTTGGGGTACTTTCCTTGTAAGTATCAAACCAAGCATTTTGTGAAGACCAAAATATCAGCGTTTTGGAGCTTACCTAAGTTACGTTGAGGCCGAACATGGAAGAAGATAGAGTCAATTTGAAAAAAAATCTTCTCAGGTCTTTGAAGGCTAAACTAAGATATTTTCGTTGGCAGAGATTCTACATGGTGGTAGAAATAAACCACACCTACAACACGTATGTCTGCAATTATGTCTGAAGGCGAAAGCAAAGCAGCAGACAAAAGAAAAAATCGAGGCGAAGTTAGTTGACCCAAGAGGGAATAAGCTGGTTTTTGTGGTCGACTCGTATGACTTGCTATTCCCAACCCAATACAGCGATAGAGGTACGTTGAGTACATACATAATTTACCTTATCATTAAAACCGCATTCACCATACACATCACAAAACATGACCGTTGGTCATGAAGGTTTGATAGGGTATAGAGTGGCATATAATATATCCAATTTTATTATTCTTTGGTATCTCTCTCAACCATCTTGCGAATAATATAGGTAAGTAATTGAAAGACAATGTTCAGAAAATGGAACGCGTGGTGGAAATTCTTAAATTGTTTTCCTGATTTTATGATGTGGCTGGTACCTAGGTATTACAATTTTCATGTCTTCAATTGGATCTTGGGCGTTACGTCCAATTCCACGAAGGTCCTCTGATATGAATAATTGCATATAATAATTGCAAATAATTGCATTGATAATAATAGATGCAATATGAATAATTCCTCGAAATTAGAGCTTTAAAACAAACGAATAGAGCTTTTACCTCTAGGTTTTTACTCGTCTACGGCACGCTTAGACCCGTTTGCGGGAAAATTTAACCTTGAGTTAACTTGCGAATTCTCTATGATTTTCATACAAAATTTACATTGGGTTAGAGTTAACGGTTCTTGCCAGACGGCCTAAGATAGCGTATTCTGTTTGTAAACCAAATATATGCACTTAACTATGCCCGGATGTTACTCGGTAGAACTCAATTTCAACAAATAAGGCATCGTTGGATTAATCTTATTGTTCTACGGGTGGTATAGGGTTACTTCTTTGCATAAAATTACAAAAAATTTAGATGGCGGCCTATATTATCACTTTTGAAGTTAACTTTAATAAAGATGAAAATACGAGACTTGATGAAAGAGCCACGGTCTGCCTTTCTAAAAGATAAATAGAATAAAATAATGCTTTTTCTTTGAACTTTTCATTCTATTCGTAGCGAAGCCCACAATGCTGAACAACCAGAGCGAGTACACTTAAATATTTCGCAGTAAATACTTCATTATTAAGAGCAGAAATAAGCGTATTACATCACGCAATTTCCTTCTCAAATAAGAAAGGAAACAAAAGGGAACTCGGGGCGAATTTTCAAAGTAAATTCAAACAAAATCGAACCTTTTGCGAAGTCATCAAAACTGCAAAGGGCTGGCCAGGAAGTTTTAATATTTTACCTGTTCAGGAACGAAGTCGAAAGGCTGGAGTGTATTTTCATTTCTCGTCGAAGTATTTTGTGCCTTTGTTTAAGATCCAGTTCGCCATGGGGTACGGGGTGTCGGTGGAGGGTTGCGAAGTGCTTTTTTAAGGATCTTGAATTCAATTCTGGTCCACTGCATAAAACAGGAAACTTTTCCGCCTTGTTACCTTTGAATAGGGTTCAAAATTCTTTTTCTGGTTCTGTAATTCTTTTGTACAATTACTACATCCCAAATTAATGCCAGAATAATGAACATAATAATTCTATAACAAAATAATACTAAACACCTGTAGTTACCTGTTTATTTTACTTACTAAAAGAGGGCAGAATTCGTTTTTTTTAAATTGGTTCAAATTTGTTGTCATCGTTGCCCAATCTCAACCAATGCCCAACCTTATTACACACTAGAGCGTTGGTGGCCTAGTGGCTATGACACCGGACTGCCATACGGGTGGTCTGGGTTCGAAACAGTGCAGTGCCATGTACCAATGAGTTTTTCGTATTTTTCGAAGACTTACGTACATTTACCGACTGCTCTAGCGTTGAAGGAAAACATCGTGAAGAAAACTGCACACCGAGATAACCAGTGTGTGAAATGGGGAAGGCAATGGCAAACCACCCCATTAAATCCTTAGAATAATCACGACCCTCAGCAATGAGGAATACGACTTAGAAGAGTTTTCACATTTATTCAGGTAGACAAAGCTTTGGCTTTTAAAAACTTTTTTTTATTTTATTTATATTTATAAGAGAAATCTATAGCTATTAACAATTATAAAATTATATATGTGTTAAACTTAAAGAAGGCCAATTACATATTTCCTCGTTTATATATGACTTAATGACCTACAGAACGCGGTTAACTTTAAGACTAATAATGTAGAATTAACATGAATATGTCATACATATTTAACACGAGTATTAAATGTTATTTGTAAGTAAGAGCTGGCTAAGTCACTAAGATTAATGTGGTGGCGTGAGAGTTTGAGGGTGTGTGAACCCAGACCACCCGGTCTGGGTTCGAAACCGTGCAGTGCCATGTACCAATGAGTTTTTCGTATTTTTTAAAGACTTAGGTACGTACATTTACCGACTGCTCTGACGGTGAAGGAAAACATCGTGAGGAAACCAGTGTGTAAAATGTGGCAGGCACAAAAGATCCTCAAGGGTCGAAGTGCCGCTGGGTTATTCCCGGCCCCCTATCATAAGATAATATACTACACACTATTACTAGAGGGATTTTCGGTGCGATATTAACATTATGGACTCAGACAAAGTACCTCAATGTTGGTAATAGGTAAACTAACTTAACCTTCAAATGGGAACAACAATCTTTACAGCAGAAATAGAGAAAATGGCGAAATCTGCCCAGGCTGAATCTGTAGGTACAGATCTAAAATATACCTAAATGAGCTTTAGCGTTTTCTTTAGAAGTGGTTTTAGAAAGGTTACCAAGAAGAGTACCTTATCTAATTAATTTACAGTAGGTATATCTAGGTATAAGATTAAGAATTATTTATTCAAGAACATCTTAGAGAAGCCTCTTTAGATCTCTAGCCATCAAAGTAGATGGAATATTAGGCTTATCTCTAAACATCAGTACAGTGGAAGACTCATCAAGCTGTAATCTGTGAAACCCAGTCGCCATAAGTTTTTGGTACGATTCTTTGACATTCATATGAAAGTGTCAGTTAAGTTAAAGTGACAAAGTAAGGTTAAGGTTGGTTGTTGCGTTAATGCTGTCATGGCGGGTTCGTCCTATTTTATTGTTTAAAAACTGTTTTTCAGTGGTTAGTTTTTTGGAAAACTGTATTTATGGTAGTGGTAGATCCTAAAGTGAAGGATCGCCTGGGGTGGTACTACCCTCTTATCTATTTCTGCCGTGAAGCAGAGATGCATGCATTTCTGTGTTTCGGTTTGAAGGGTAAGAGAGCCAGCGTAATTTCCGGCACATGAGGCAATCCAACTTAGTCCTCAAGGTTAGCAGCGCATCAAAAACCCTCTAATATTAATAAAGTGAGGTTAGATGTATATGGGCGATGGTGACCACTTACCATCAGGTGGCCCGTTTGCTCGTCTGCTCTCCTTATTTAATAAAATAATAAAAAATAAAAATTTTTTTTTTTTATTATTGTGTGTATTTTACCTAAAAATCGTCCGTGTTAAGTGAACGTTATATAAGACAAAGAAATGGGAGTGCAATGGTACTACAGATGGTGTGGATCCGGCAACCTAACCTCCAATTGCACTTGGAATGCAAGACACTACGCATTCCTAGTGCACACGACTCTCCCTTGATCTCGACGTTGGTTAACTGTTTTTTTTTTTCAAAACAGACGCCAAAACGTTCCGAGTTATTTTCAAGATTCCAACACGGTCATTGGCCAAATTGCAATGTCAATCACTAGCACGTAGCAACCATTTATTAAAGAAAAAAAGTACTAAAAAGCCCGACGTGGTGTCCACTGTACAAAAATATCTTAAAAATTAACGGGCATCAGAAGCTTTTTGGCCAAAAGATGTCGCCACCGGGTGTGATTTCAGGTTATAGCATTTGCAAAAACCTGAACTCAAAATGTACTATTTGGCGACAATATAACGTTATTATGAATAGGTAGAAGTAAAGTTAAAGTTAAGAGGGAATGTGCAATAACAATCCATAGATTTTGTGTAAAAACTTATCCTCGGACTACATGAGTCCGGTTCCAGCCCCGGTTCAGTTCGATGCAACCAACCACATGCACTCCTTCCCCATTTGAATTCCGCGCTTTGTAGCGTTGCAGCGAACCGAACCGGGACTGGAACAGGACCCGTGAAGTCCCAGGCTTACTCACACATACACAGGCTTTGTGTGAGCCATTGAGCTATTGAATCTACGACGTAACGTATCTTAAATCTAGAATCTAACTAAGACAGCAATATTTATATAGTGTAGGCAATAGATTTTCACCAGGTCATGACCTGAATACATTATGTCCTCCACAAAATCCATAACAACATTACCAGACTCGTTCCAACTAAATAACCTTCCAAGTGTGAATAGACGTCATGCTCCGAGGATTCTGTATCCAAAAAATCACTTTTACTAAACATTTTTTTACTAACATTTTTTGTCTGGAACACTTTATTAATCCGAATTTTTTTCTGATTAGTTTTCATAACTTGCATAAGTTTTCTATCTTTTTAAGCACGGAACCCTAAAAAAGAAAGGCCGATGTAACACTGACAAACAAACATTTAACTTAGGTTAACGCTCGGGGTCGACTCTCGGCCATCAAATTACTTTAGGTGGATTGCAGAACAAAGGGAATTGATAAGGGATACATAGGGCCGTGGATTTGAGGAACATGGGGTAGGAGCTTTCGGATATAGTGCAGTTATAGAGAAGTCATTTTATCCTCTGAAGACTGAGCGGTTAAAATATTAACAAGGAGAAACCATAACTTGGTAAAATTACGGACATTGACAGTATAGATAGGTAGGTATAACATACTTTAAATTCTCTTATATAACGTTTTCCATTAACCTTGCACACCTACTACCTCTTTCTCGAAATCATTTCCTCTGCCCGAAGGTTACCTGGAAGAGATCGCTATAAGATCGCCTAAATTGTACTTCACTATTTCCTTTTCTATCTTATGTTTGTTGTTTTATATTATTTATATTATATTTATTGGTTTGAGGATGAGTGTATGCGTGTGTGTGTGTGTGTGTGTGTGTGTGTGTGTGTGTGTGTGTGTGTGTGTATGCACCTGTTATTGTTACTGCAATAAAGAGTATTTTACTTTTACTTTACAACATTTCCAATTGCTGCACGATGTCTGTGATGGTTTCTTTGTCTTCACCAAAAACTTCTGTGGTTTGCATAGAAAGTTACTATTCAGAAAAACGCTTATAATTTTTGAGTTAATTGGTATACGCATGAGAATTATATGGTTAACAGGGAGATATTCCTCTTACCATGGTTAGGTTAGGTTGGTTTCAGCATTTAGACACATAAGTGTTTCGATTGACTAGATTTCTAGTCAACCCAGCTCCGTCCAAAAGATTTATAGTTTTTAAATAATTAAATGAAGAAAATATTTCACCCATGCAGACAGTATTTTTTTATATTTTTTTATTTACTACTAAATCCGCATTTGACCTCGATCTCACCTGATGGTAAGCGACGATGAGGTCGACGATGGAGCATACGGGTCCAGTAAATGCCTATTCACTCTGGCCTTGAAGATCTTGATCTCTCTGATCTTTTACATTAGGATACCCTGTGTTGTGGGGGCCAGTCTCTTCCGATATATCTAAATTATGAAGACATAATAAGGTTATTCAATTAATTAAATAATTAAGTATGCGTGAATGTGAGGGTGTGTGCGTTTGGTGGGAGGGGGGGAGTGTGAGATGGTGTGGTATGTGGTGTGTGTGGGTGTGTGTGTGTTGGTAGGTGTAAGGGTCAGTGTGCGTCCAGATCAGATGTTTCCTCTTACCATTTAGGTATTCATCGATCTATCAGAGAACCAAACGTGTCAATCTCACCACCAGTTTCACTTCCAGTTATGAATTGCCCACTTTTTTTGTCATGGAAATAACGAGCTGGGCTGGTAAAATTGACACCTGCTAGGCTAGGATTCGTTTTGGAAATCAGTTTCAAAGGCGAACCTCCAAAATTACAAAGCTATGCAACAATGTACCTATCTAGAAATATAATTGGTTTAGATTCTTAAAACAAATCAAAGCAATGCAACACACGTAAAACAGATTTACAGTTCCTCGAAAAACATGAGCTTTACCGACTCTAAAGCTGTTACGAGAACCTGAATGTCTTGTAACATCAAATATAATACCATAACGATAGCGTTACCCGTAGGTGGTAAAAATAGCTCAGTTATTACCTTCCCTAAGGAGTATCGACCTAATTCCCAGGTTCTTTGTTTACCAGCATCCTGTTTATATGAAATTGAACAGGTTAATTCCCTTTACGAGCGGATACCCAATAAAGGTTTACTTGGAAGCAATATATTTTGCTTGTCCGGGTTCGAGATCTAGTAAAAATGTTTTCTCGCGATATTAAGGTCTTTGGTCGGTCGGTGGTAGCAGTAGGGATGGTAAAGGTGCGGATTTGTACGGATGAAAGGGGATTTACTAGTGCATCCTCTAGCGTTCTAAAAGTAGTTTGTAGCTTTAGTTGTTTTTTCAAAGGAAACAGAAATGACTTCGATTAGAAAAATGGAATGTTCCATTTAGGATTATCCTGTTTTTTATTTTGATTCGGGAGTGCCTATTAAAACTGAAGACAACACAATTTGAATCCGTATTTTTCTAAATTTCAGTTTTTCCCTCTCAAACCTGATGACAATCCAAACTGGTCACTCAAGACCGGCATGAAGTTACCTGTGGATTTGCAAATGCATTTTTTCGCATTTTGACATTTGAACCTCACATCACTTCTAACGGTCTACGCCCGCCGGCTCGACGTGCTGCGCATAACCTCGCTGTGCAATTTTCTAAAAATATTGTGTTTTACAAATTAGGGCTAAGAAATACCTCCTAGAGACACACCCGGGTTGTGAACTGTTACTCCTCGAGCCTATGCCTGTGTGTGAAGTGTTGAGGTCGCACAGAGCACAAGATCAGCCACCCAGCCGGAGACGCCGATGCTGCAAATCTGGATTATTGCGGTAAGTCATCAGGTGTTTCCTAAATTCTCCTTAACAATCCATTATAAAGCACTGAAGCTGATCAGTAACTCATTCCAATTAATCACTTCTAAGCAGATCGTAGATCTCTCCCAACACGCGTCAATATTGGTAAAGTGGTAAGAAACTTCATCATCATCATCATGTCAACCTATCTTTCATCCAGATTTGGATAAAGGTCCCTCGGCGACCTTGAGCCCGCTACATACAATCCCGTTATCCTTATCATCGCATGTCATCAGTCCAACGTTGGAAGACGTTTCCACCAAGTTTCCGAACTCGCGCTCTGGGGTTCGATTGTGGTTTCCACTCTAGGTCTGGCACCCATCGGCTTGCATCCATTCTGGCAATGTGCCCCACCCAATATCCAAAAGAATTGGTGGGTACTTACGGAATGAATGAATTGAATATGGAGATCGTATATTTATTTCAACAGATGTGCTGCTGATTGTTTCTTGCGCCCTTTCTTCGATTTCGCAATAGCACTGTACGGTTCACACACGTACATTGTTATATTGCTTAGTCAACAACCTACTTTAGCCACGACTCGTGTAACTAATTTTAAACATTTTTTACTTAGAGTGCAGTAAGAACTGACAGAGAGAAGTCGCCACCGATAGTATTTTTTTATAACAATTCATTATACGTTCTATATTAGTTTAAAGTAATCTTTCCCTGCTGCGCTCTCAACAACTAACTTGAACTATCTACAACTCTTTGCAACTGAACTTATTACTCAATTCACCATAAAAATCTGTGGAGCGACTTCCATCTCTAACAACATCACCTGCAGCAGCAACTCAACTACAACAACAACATCTGTTCTAATGTACAAAACCGTACAAGCACCTTACGAAGCTGTGGTAGGGGTAAACAAATGAGTTTATATAAACTTCTAGTATTAGTATAGCATGGTACGAGATTTGCTTAGTAGTCTTGATTACGAGGGCACGGAGAAACTTTTAAAGGTTACACAATAATAATAAACACACAACCAATCCCCCCCCCCCCCCATACACACACACACTCACACACACACACACCACCCCTTTTATAAATTTTTATTATTGTTCTCATTTTTCTTTCTTCCAAATTTTGCACTTTTAGTTCTGTTACATGTTCATTTGCACTGGTCAAAGAAGAGATCTGTCCTCCGAGATACAGGAACTTCCTAGTTCGGAGGTCAGCGCCTATAGTAGGATAACTGGTTGCTCACTAATTTTATTAAGTTTAATGTAACATATGCTTAAGTTCCGACTCCACTGTAATCTTACCGCACAAATAAACTATTCTTATTCTTTGTTTATAGTACATTTTCAATCAAGGTATGTTTAAGGTACAATTTTTAAATTAAAGACTAATATTTGGACTTTATATAAATGTACTTTAAGGTGGACGTGAGAGTTATGCTCATACTTTAAGGTATAGTATACTTACAATAAAAATATTTACTGATCAGGCCACCTAATCACTTTATTTTTATTACCGACCACCTCAGCCTTTTGGGGTTAAATCTGACTTCCAACCTTAACTTTGGGCGCTCCATTGAGTCAAAAACTCAGACCGCAGCCAAAAAATTGGGCATCCTGAGTAAGGTTAGGCGGTACCTCACGCCGGGACAGCTTTTAAACCTTTACCAAGCTCAAGTCCGGTCGTGCATGGAGTACTGCTGCCACCTGTGGGACGGCTCAGCAAAGTACCAACTGGCTGCTCTTGACTCAGTAAAGATACGCGCTAAGCGCCTTATAGGTGACGAATCGCTAGTGGAAGCTAGACTGCAAAGTCTGGAACATCGGTGCAAGGTTGCCTGTCTATCGGCCTTTTTTAGGATACATTTCGGAGAGTGCGCATCGCAATTGCACGACCTAATTGCAGCATCTCCAATCCGCCTTCGGACTACCAGGCGCGGGGAGGTTTCCATCCTTATGTTGTTGATATCCCATCTGTTCGTACGAAGCGATTTGCTTCTTCGTTCATTATGCGAACGGCTAAGGAATGGAACAGCCTGCCGGCGTCTGTATTTCCCGAGACCTTGGGATCTTCAAGGCCAGAGTGAATAGGCAATTACTGGACCCGCATGCTCCATCGTCGACCTCATCGTCGCTTACCATCAGGCGAGATCGAGGTCAAATGCGGGGTTAGTAGACCCTAAAAAAATCCTCATATTACGACCATGGTGACAACCCTAGCGTAATAGCCAAGAAAATGGTTTTAGAGATAGAAAATGCAATCGATACACGGACATTTTACACGCGTTATGATACTCTTTATTCTCCTCATTTTGTCCCCGTCGTTATTGCGGGTGTTGCTGCTTTATCAAACACTTTATGAGAACCTCTGATCGGTGGCATTGTTATGGTGGAGTCGTTGGATACAGAGGGGAATAGATAATGGACTTAACTGAACGGTTTAGTTCACGGTTAAGATAATTTAGTCATTTTGTTTCGACATCGCACTTGTATTATCTAGGGGACATTTATGTAATTGAAACTGAGTTATTTATTTTAATTATTGCATATATTTTTTTTTTTTTTTATTAAATAAGGAGAGCAGACGAGCAAACGGGCCACGTGATGGAAAGTGGTCACCGTCGCCCATAGACATCTCACCTCACTGTATTAATATTAGAGGGTTTATTTCCATGTATATGTACATAATTAGCTTTAATATTATAAATATATATTAAATAAATATACCTAGATATATAAATGTATATATTAATATATTTTATAAATTTATAATAATCATATCATCCCATACTTCCTATTTCCTTTAATGTTGCATGTTTAATAGTATAAAATAAACATAAGCTTTTACTTAAATTTTAATTTTAAATTATAACTTGTTGCTTGTAAAGTGGTCAATGTGTGTACCTATGTAATCTCCACGACACAGGAAACGCCTAGTGTGGAGGTTATAGTTTAATGTTAAATGTTAATAAATATGTGGTAAAGGAATACATTTTTTTCAAAACCTATACCAACATAACTTGAACTTGAACTCTGCCCAACTTGGTAGCGGATATTGATTAAGGCTCAAGGTATTTCTCAGCTCCTCCTAAACTGATCGAGGCATGATTATCAGGGGCATTTAAAACAGCATGGCGGCAGAACGGCCGGCACACTTGTAATGTAATAACCGGCTGGTTTCCGCAACTCGACGTCTTCAGCGCCTATTTTGCGTTTGATACCGGCACCCTTTTGGCAGAAAAATCTGTGGTTACGGTAGGGGTCAAGCGAAGACTCATATTGTCCAGGAAAGTGTCCATGTTTGTTGATGGTAGGCATGCAGACAGATTGCTTGCAGTAAGCAATCTGACGCGTGTTGAACCGGAGCTGCAGTTAAAAAAATAATGAAAGAATGGATACACTTTTTTGCACAATAATAGTGGGATACCGTGCGTACTAAACGATTGATACAATCTAGGCGGTCTTGTCGCTAGAAGCGATCTCTTCCAGACACTTTTGGTGGAGTAACTTTGGTAGAAAAAGGTAGGTTTTGCACCGTTTACAATAACATACGAGTATATATAATATACACGAATAGACCTTAGATAAAATATGCAGCCACTTTAATGGCAGTATTTAGTTCGGTATGAATGAATGAATTAAAATTTATTTGCACACATATACATAACACGATAATAACATTTCACTACTTAAAAGAGTTACTTTTTTTGACTTAGAGTAAGTTCACAATTTCACAGCTATATACAGGCTGTAACATTAAGAACGGTCAGTATGGGAAAGTCTGAAACTATAAGACATACGAAGATCTGTTCTTAGGAACCATGTCATCAATTTTAGTAACAAGAAAAACTGTATTCATACATTTTTTTTTAAATGTACTCAGCCTGGGAATCGAACCCGGTTGTTTTGAAAAAAAATCCAACACTATTTCTATTTAGATGTCGATTACGTTAAGGATGAAGTGTACAAAACAAGCTACGACACAATTGAAGACCTAGAGACCAGCAGCCATAGAGACAATTTTAACGCAAATTCACCACCTGAAGATACAACATTCAATAGTAAGATCGTTACCTAAACGAGTTGAATGTTGTATTTTACAAAATGGTAGTCATTTCGAACACCTACTAAAATAAATTAAAAGATATGGAAACTATGCGTTTTATTAATTTTAAACATCACGTTTCATACTAACATTTATTCCTTAAGACCTACACAATCGATATCTAAATAGAAATAGTGTTGGATTTTTTTTTCAAAACAACCGGGTTCGATTCCCAGGCTGAGTACAGGTTTTTTTTTAAATGTATGAATACAGTGTTTCTTGTTACTAAAATTGATGACATGGTTCCTAAGAACAGATCTTCGTATGTCGTATAGTTTCAGACTTTCCCATACTGACCGTTCTTAATGTTACACCCTGTATAATATTCCGTTCTTTCATAGTATCCTCCCTGACCTCCACGTAACCACATTGTGTGGCAGAAATTGACCCAGAATCCTATATAGTGCTATGCTTTAGAAGAAAGAAAGGAACATTATAATTGTTTAATGAGTTGTGTTAGTTATTTCTGATAGTGTTAGTAACGAAGCTTAAGTAAATATTCTCTTCATTTATTTATCTCTTAACTTGGTTACAGAAATGGAATAGCATTAATCAAGGAAGTGGAAGTCTCGCAATGTCAGTGGGCATGTTCGTCGGTTATCGCGAGCTCGGGGCGAGATAATCCCGGCTAACACGCCACTCACAATTGGGCTATCACGTTTCTTGACAAGTTTGTTGTGCGTGATAATTCTGACACCATTGTGACAATGTTTATTTCCGTATTTAGAAAGACGAAGACCCATTAAGCTATACTTACTCTGGGAAACATTGTCGCAATAAGTTTTTGTTACGATTTCTTGACATTATCTAATCTTATTTTATGATACCCCTATAATATAGCCGGGAATAACCAACCCCATTTTACACACTGGTCAGATGACAGATGACTGAGATCAGTGTGCAGGTTTCCTCGGTTTCCTCACGATGTTTTCCTTCACCCTCTAACGGGTTTAGAGGGTACCGCTCTTTTATTGCTAAAATCTTGACCAGTGTAGAAAATATTTTATGTTAACATGACTTTGTGTCACTGATCGTATATATAGTAGTTTGGTATTGAAATTCAGGTAACATATTTATTTATTTAAACTTTTACACACTTGTGTAGAGGTGAGCTTAACCCCTTGCGGCTTCTCTGCCAGTCGACCTTTGGGCATACATAATTTACCAAATGGGAGTAGAAAACAATTGTTATTACTCACCTTTATTTGTAAAATGCGGAATATCCGAACTATTAATTCGTTTCTTATCTTCTTATCTTATGATAAGGGGGCCGGGAATAAACCAGCGGCACTTCGACCCTTGAAGATCTTTTGTGCCAACCCCATTTTACACACATGGTAATCTCAGTGTGCAGGTTTGCTCACGATGTTTTCGTTCGCCGTTAGAGCAGTCGGTAAATGCACGTAAGTCTTCGAAAAATACGAATAGCTCATTGGTACATGGCACTCGCGGTTTCGAACCCGGGCCTCCCGCACGGGAGTCCGGTGTCCTAGCCACTGTGCCACCGACGCTCATTTCTTGACATTTGTATGACTGTTTAGTGTTAGCCACTGTTCGTTTGTTAGATTTTCGATAGGCACTTTCTTAAGCCTGGCCAGGAATGTAGATTGTTTGTTTGTTTGTAGTCTCTTTATTACACACACAAAAAAATACACAGAAAATAAATAAAAAACATTAAAATATGCACAAAGGCGGGCTTATCCCATAGGGATCTCTTCCAGCCAACCTTTGGTTCAGGACAGTTTAGACTACTCTTATGGTGGGTAAGGTAGGTAGTTCGTAGAAGATCTGTCTATATGGCACTTACCTATGGTGATGATAAGAAAAATATAGTTCCCAATTATTTTCTCTCATATAAAGGAAACTTGATATAACTACGGAACTCAATGCATTGAAGAAAAATAATGGGAATGAAAAAGTAATACCTAATACAGGTCAACTAAAATTTCTATGCGAACAACGTTGAACGCAATCCATAAAACACTTCTGCTCTAAAAAATATTATCTTCCCATTCGCACCGAATACGTGGAACTTGGGAATAGGGTTGCCAAGCGTCTGGGTTTAACCAGATTATATCCGGATTTCAGTAGTTTCGATCAATTTTATAAACCGGATTTTAGTCTTGTTTGGGTCAAGTTTAAATACTGGATTTTTTAAATTAATTTAGAATTTAGATCGACATTTCTTATATAGCGACTAAACTAACTGAAAATTACATAATCTTAGTCGTTTTTAACCTATTGTTGACAGCGAAATATAATTTAGTAACTATATTGCCTCAATCAAATTATTTTAGAGTTATTTAACAGTGAATTAGTTACTGCCTAGTTACTCGACACTAACTAGCCACGGATCTACCGTCTCAATAGCAACCCCTAGTAGCAACCGGTTAGACATTCCATAGTAACCGGCCATACAAGAGCCCTTTGATAGCAACCAGTTACGGTTAATGATTCGGAAATTCAATATTCTCGAATAAAATATCAAGTCCGACTGCCTCGTCGACGAGTCGCAAGAGAATGATCCCACATTGGGTCGGACGCCCGCTTTTATAGAGGCCAGGTAGTGGCGGGCGGAATGACGTGGTATCGGCTGTTGCTGCGTGTTTGCTTCGTCGCAAGCGCAGGTGGGCATTGCACGTGCACTATGACGTCACTTGTTGTTTGCGCTGACATACCGTATAAAGATAATATTTATGTTATGATATGACGCGATATAAACCTACTGAAGAAGTCCCATAAAAATGTAGCGTTAACTTTAGAATGGCAACCCTAGCAGTGTGTGGGGCAGACAGCACGTCACCCGGAAATGAGTGAACTATCACCATCCGGATATAGCTAGTATAAATAGCTGTTCTTTATGCCCTGGCGCAATATAAAATTACTAAAAATATCCCAGTATGTGACAAGTTCCGTCAAAATATTTTTTTTTTCTGTTGTTTTCTATAAAAGTATCAATGTATGGTGAACTATTATCCCATGTAGGTGTGTACAGGTCATATATGGGATAATAGGGCACATCACTATGCAACAAACTATCTACGAGTATCACTACCCGGATTAACGAGTATGAATAATAGTAGGTATAATGTGATACCAGTGCGCAAAGTGAGCAATTGTAAATGAGGTGGCGATTAGTGACTTGATTGAATTTCTAACATATATTGTTTGTTAATGGGGGGAAATATTTGAAAGATACCCAGCCTTCTATGAGTTTTTGCTCACTAAAACCCCCTCGATGGCAGGCCTCGTGCATATCGGAGGGCTCCGGGATATCCAGTGGAACGCACCGGTACCGCACGCCCTCCTAGCATTTGCCTTGGGTTCTTCCTAGGAGGAGTATTTTCCACCTACCGTTTCCTCCGGTAGGATTTTTAACCTAACCTAACTTACCTACCTACCTACCTAACCCTCTCGAGTCGTTGATGTTAAAGAAATGCCATCACCTATCATTAGGAAATATTACGTTATGAACTTATATGTGTTATGCAACCTTTGTTATGATCCAAAATGGGAGATAAGCATCCATCTCTCTCTTATTTTTGCACCTTCCTTAATCTGCAAATTTTTCGTCAGTTGCATGAACGTTCTTATAGTTAAGTCTACATTAAAATACTTGCTAACCCTGGCTACGCCATAGCTCTAGATAGTGATGTCATGAGACATAAAGAAGTCTTAACAATAAGAACGTTTATTGCAAAAAACGCTAACTATACTATCACCATATCAACGGCTTCCGGTGAAATACATACATGCATATTTTATCTAGGCAGCAGCCCTGACCATGCATGGGATATTACGGGCTGTGTCACCCGGAAACGAGTGAACTAGTACCACCCGGATATACTACCAACGAATAGTGGGTCTTTATGCGCTGCGATATAAAACTACTAAAAAATTTACATAGAGCGTGATGGTGGTAGAAAATTATTATTGGCTGTCATATATTCTTGAATAATAACCACGTACAGAGACGGGTATGTTGACTCTCATTCTTTTACATTTTAAAATACAGTCAAAGTTGCATAGTTACTCGCCTAGGGTTCGTGTTGCGAAATAAAACTCGAAGCGACAATTTGGTTCTTCCCGCATTAGTTAGACAATCTATTATTATTAGAAGTGTTCTAACAATATGTGGCGGGAAAATTTCAAAAGAAAAATTTATAAAAGATTTCATTTTGTGAAGAGTTTTAATATGTTATGGTTAATACCTACCAATTATTGTTATTGCCACTTGACTAATTTACGGTTGACTTCCTAAAATAGATCATAGATTTTTTTGTAGAACACTAGATTGTCTAGCTAGTGCGGGAACTTGATTTATTTAATTTAAATACATACTTAAATAATACTTCAAAAAAAAGCTACAGATTGTTTGTAATCAGTATAAAATTGCGCGCGCGTTCGTTCTTTCATGCGTAAGTTAGCGACTTTATTCAGTACTTCCGATGTCAGTATTCGTTCCTGAACTCAGTGTGGGAATGTGGCACTTCCTGCATAGTTTTCAGTCAATATATAGGTCAATTTTTGAGCAGGTGTAACAAAAACGAAATTTCTATTAGTCTGTGGCCTAATTAGAATCACAGCTTCCAGTATCTTACGCGGTCACAGTTAACTGTATCGAGGGTAGTGTGAAATAAGCCCATATATCGGGGCCTCGAATAAATTCCCTTTATTAGAAGGTTTCTAATAAAGCCCGTGGCGGGCAAAAATAGTGGTTTCCCTCAGCGGACCCTTGGGATCATTGGGCCCCGTGTAGCGAAAACGCGCTTTTCAAGCATTGATTGAAATACTGGATGTGGAAAAATATCTCTTTCAGTAATTTTAGAAACAATCATGGTCTAGAACACAAGCATTTTGTATACGTACGTTAAACATTTTTTTTTACCTTTACACGTGCAATACGCAGTTTTATGCACAGGTGCGTGTGCGTCGCATTCAACGGGTTAGGGAGAGTTAGAAGAGCCACCTGGACCCAAGATTACGGAATAACAATCCTTGTAACAAGTCTTAAAGCCCGGACTACACGACGACGGTTCCTAGGCCGGTTCCAGTATCGGTCGGTTCCGGTGCTTCATATAAACTCAAACAAAATTGCGCTGTCGACTACACGTACAACGGTTCCACTTGGAACCGGCCAGCGCGGTTCCTGAACCGAGTGGGCGGGGCTTGAGCGCAACGCATGAGATTGAATGCAGTCGACTTCACGGCCGGTACCGGTACCTGAACCGAACCGTCGTCGTGTAGTCGATAAGACCGCCTAGATTGTATTAATCGTTTTGTACGCATTGTATCACACTAATTTTGTGCAATAAAGAGTATTCATTCATTCATTCATTCCAAGCCTAAAATGTCATATTAATAGAAACCCCCGTAAAAATAGCGTCAATGTTGACTTTTTGGCTTATAATTGTAATTACAAAAATGTTGCTTCGTAAAATAGGACCCGTAAGTGGTCACCGTCGCTCATAAACATCTCACCTCACTTTAAACATTACTAGAGGTCGATACACTGCTAACTTTGGAGACTTTGAAATTGAAATGAAATTTATTTGCCAGAATATAGTAAAAAATATATGTGATTTAAAAAGCATAGGTATCATATGTTCCACCGACAACGGTGTGCAAATCTTTTCTGCTATTTGTTGGTGTCGTTGAGATACTCTTTTATGGAGTAATAACATTTGTCTAGAAGCCACTTGGAAATATTAGTTTTAAATTGGCTAGCAGGACCATTTTTAAGGCGACTAGGCAGATTATTATACACTAAAATTGCCATACAGAAGGAATTCTTTTTATAAATACATGTCTACTCTGGAACTTGGCAAATAGAGACGGTTCTTGTATCTTGTAGACCTCGGGAAGACATCAGCGTGTGTTTTGAAATATTGCGGATATTGTCGAACGAAAATACACATCTGCTTAATGTACATACATGGTACGGGCAAAATTTGTGAACATTTAAAAAGAAGTCTACAGGAGTCCATGTAATGAGCTCTGCACAAAGCACGCACACACTTTTTTTGGACGATGAGGGCCCAAGCTTTTTGCTTCGACCGAGTTACCCCGCAACAGACTTGCCGGTAATCAACCTGCTAATTTACCCTTCAAACAATATATTAAAATTAAATATCTACATTGATAAATCTATAATAATACTAAAGCCAAAACTAAACTTACACAAAAAAAACTAAAAAGAAAAAAATTGGGTTAAGTCCCCCTTCAAACCGATTGGCTATAAACTATAATTCTCAGCGTCCTCAAAGTTAAGTCTTCTTTAAAATGTAAGCATCTCTTTCTTCGAGCTATAGATAAGCATATGTTATATTAAACTAAATAAAATTAGTGAGCAACAACTTAGTTATAATAAACGCTGACCTCCGAACTAGGAAGTTCACACACATAAGACACATGGCCCATGTTCATATGACACTTAAGGAAGCCTTAACATTAAAGACGATTCTTGCAACTATCGGTATGTGTCAAAAACATTCAAGCATAAATAAATATGTATTGTGAGACACGAGTATGTTTGTGATTTCAAAGCACTATTTACAGCGCTTAAATAAATCTGTATTGTGAGACACGAGTATGTTTGTGATTTCAAAGCACTATTTACAGCGCTTAAATAAATCTGTATTGTGAGACACGAGTATGTTTGTGATTTCAAACCACTATTTACAGCGCTTGAATAAATCTGTATCGTGAGACACGAGTATGTTTGTGATTTCAAAGCACTATTTACAGCGCTTAAACAGCTTTCCGAGCTTTTAGACCCACGTAATAGAAATAGGTTCTGTCCGCATTAGAGGGTTAACGTCCTGTGTACACATCCGCTTTATTCCGACTCCTAAACGGTTAATAAGAGCGTCGGTGGCACAGTGGCTAGGACACCGGGCTCCCGTGCGGGAGAACCGTGCAGTGCCATGTACCAATGAGTTTTTCGGATTTTTCGAAGACTTACGTACATTTACTGACTGCTGTAACGGTGAAGGAAAATATCGTGATCGAAACCTGCACACTGAGATGACCAGTGTGTAAAATGTGGCAGGCACAAAAGATCCTCAAGGGTCGAAGTGCCGCTGGGTTTATTTCCGGCCCCCATCATAAGATAAGAAGATAAGAAACAGGTTAATAGTTCGGATATTCCGCATTTTCAAATAAAGGTGAGTAATAAACTCATATAGTTGTTAGTTTATTGTTGTACAATAAAGTGTAAATAAATAAATAAAATAATAACTATTGTTTTCTACTCCCATTTGGTAAATTATGTCTGCCCCAAGGTCGGCTGGTAGAGAAGCCGCAAGGGGTTAAGCTCACCTCTACACAAGTGTGTGAAAGTTTAAATAAATAAATATATTACCTGAATATAATACGAAATTACTACTACTACATATACGATCAGTGACACAAAGCGTATTAAAATAAAATATTTTCTACAGGGTGCACGGAGGCCAAGATTTTTGTCCGAGGTTTGGGACTGAGAGACGATGACTGCGCTCAGGTGACCCCCCGCGCCGAGTCGTACCTGGTGCAGCGCATCTCGCTGGCTATTCAGCGTGATGGGCACCTTCCCGCCGGGTGCGACTCGGGGCGGTTTATTAGATTAAGGATTTTGACAATTTTAAAAATAAATTAATCTGATTTTTTTACACTGGTCAACATTTTAGTAATAAAAGAGAGGTACCCTCTAAAATGGAATCAAAATTTCTATAGAGATAGCGAACACATAAGATTAATTTCTTTACATAAGGTGATTCACCCTTCTCTTGATCGTGATCATTCTAAGAAACGACTCACGTGGCAGATTTAATGGGGTGGTTTGCCATTGCCTCCCCCATTTCACACACGGGTTATCTCAGTGTGCAGGTTTCCTCACGATGTTTTCCTTCACCGTCAGAGCAGTCGGTAAATGTACGTAAGTCCTTCGAAAAAACCAAGAACTCATTGGCACATGACATTGCATTGTTTCGAACCCGGGCCTCCCTTATGGGTGTCCGGTGTCCTAGCCACAGTGCCACCGACGCCCATTTCTTGACATTTGTATGACTGTTTAGTGTTGCCACTGTTCGTTTGTTAGATTTTCGATAGGCACTTTCTTAAGCCTGGCCAGGAATGTAGTTTGTTTGTTTGTTTATAGTCTCTTCATTACACACACAAAAAAATACACAGAAAATAAATAAAAAACATTACCCGCATTATAACCGCATGGGAGTCCGACGTCCTAGCCACGACGCCACCGACGCTCTTAAATTTACATTTTCAAAATTCACCCTAACTATACATAAAATTAGAAAAAAAAAAAGTAATTATTTAGATACGAAAAATTCTAACAATGCTATTGGGATACATTTTCTTTATTTCCATATCAATTTTTTTTGCATTGTAATTTTATATAGTTGTAAAATAAACTTTGGTGTCTTTAGATACAAATGGACTGCAATCAAAATCCACTTGTATTTAAGTAAGTAAGTAAGTAAGTAATACGTTTATTTCACACACAGCAATGACCGAAACAGTTATAATTATTAGTTAACAGTTAGTTATTTCGACATGTTCTGTTCCTCTCGACCAGGTACTTAATAGCTCTAAGCAGTGTTGCCAATTTAGCATCTTTATGGCTAAATTTAGCATGTTTTCAAGTGATTTAGCATAAAAAAATTCAATTTAGCACATAGCATATTGTTTAGGATAATTTATCACGATGAATTATTATTAATAATTATTAATTTTAAGTTCATTAATTATATATTAATAACTTAATTAATCAATTTTTGCTCTTTTCATTGCACGATACATAGGGTAAACGTAGGTATGGTAAAAAAAAGTTTTTTTTTAATGTACTTTATACATTTTACCTCGATGGTAAGCGACGATGAGGTCGACGATGGAGCATGCGGGTCCAGTAAATGCCTATTCACTCTGGCCTTGAACATTGGTTTTTCTGGTAGAGTTACACTCTTACCAGAATGTAACTCTACCAGAAAAACCAACAACCTACAACCTTGGGAAGGTTGTAGGTTGTTGGTTTTTCTGGTAGTGACATTCTGGTAAGAGTTGTATTTCGGTGTTAGAAAATGGTAAAGTTACCTTAAGGTAGACTTTTTTTTGGTAATTGGGTAGGGATTTTTCTGGTAGTTATGTTATTGAGCCCTTTAATTGTGTGAGCATTTATTTTCAGCATTTTCCGTAAACTGTAGCATTTTTTTGGCATTTTCTAAAATTAGATTTGGCATAAAATATTTTTCACAGTTGGCAGCACCGGCTCTAAGATCGTTATCCAGCATTTCACGCGTTCCATTCCGGTTCCGTTCCGCTCGCGGCGTGTTCCCGGAACGCTCCTCGAAATAATTAAACTCGTCATTCCGCATTGTTCCAGAATTCTCAGATACGGCTCCCTGCTTGTGACATGTGAACACTTTGTAAAGCCGAGGGCACACTGGACGCAACTCTCTGCAGATGGGGCGCGGACGAGGAGCGAGCGAGCGAGTTTAGGTTCATTTGGTTGGTCCATTTATCCAAAAAAAATACCAAAAACCCTATGAATGATGAAATAAACCTACGATTTTTAGGGAGCGCTCCCACATCCAAATAGTACAATACAATACAATATCTTTATTAATTACAGCAAGTTACACGTCAATGTTCCAGTACAACAATACTCATACTTATAACAATTATAGTAGTGGTAGATCCTAAAGTGAAGGATCGACTGGGGTGGTACCACCCTCTTATCTATTTCTGCCGTGAAGCAGAAATGCTTGCATTTCTGTGTTTCGGTTTGAAGGGTAAGAGAGCCAGCGTAATTTCCGGCACATGAGGCACTCCATCTTAGTCCTCAAGGTTAGCAGCGCATCAAAAACCCTCAATACAGTGAGGTGAGATGTCTATGGGCGACGGTGACCACTTACCATCAGGTGGCCCGTTGGTTCGTCTGCTCTCCTTAATTAATTAAAAAAAAAAAAAAATTGCAACAATTTTTTTATAACAATTTTTTTTATTACCTTTCTGCCTTCACGGTCAGACCAGCAAGACTAGACTAGAGCATTCTTCGCCCAATTTCGTTTCACAAACTGTATGCAAACGCCGATAAAATTAACTCATAATTATCAACAAAATCATGACTCCGCCTCTTCCGCGTCTTATCTAAACTAAATATTTTGCGCCCATCAGTAGTGAACTTTATAGACATAATTATGACCGGTTTCGTTTACACATCTTCAGGTATTTTGTGAGATGTGTAAACGAAACCGGTCGTAATTAATAAAATAAAAACCAACTTTATAGACGTTTGCATAAAGTTCAAGACAATTCAAAAGAAATACTCCCATTAAAGCCATGTCCCCACAAATTCGATCGTCGCGCCCGTGACCCGTCTGCGCCAAGTCTCGTATCTCTCAAATTCTTACGTCCCTTTTATAAAAAAACTTAGTGTGCACCCAGCGTAGTTAATGCTAGGTTATCTAGACGCTATAATGGCTCAAGACAGAACGTCTACAGCTAGTCTAGCTCCAGTCTAGAACAAACATTAATCTAAGTCCTGCTTATTGTAAGCACGTAGACAGCTCGCGGAGCTTAATTATTACTATAAACACTAAGTAAATGAAGCTTTAATTAAGCTTTTACAGTGTACTCGTAACATCGAGCGTAGGTATGTAAACTCTCCTTGTAAAATACTTAATAAGTTAGGAATTGTATATGGAAAATCCGCCACTCAACTTTGAGATCACATTGGATCATGGTCTAATGCAGATTTAGACCGTAGTGTGTCCGCCAAGTACGAAAAAAAAGGGTGACTGGCTGTGTCTTTAAAAGTTTAAAACCTGTTAAGAGGGCGCAATTGGTAGGTATATATAATATGATATGGCGAGTAACATAAGTAACATTTTAATTTATTTTTGTACATTTTCTCTTGTATATTATGTTTGTAAATATTCAAATTATAATCACTTAACAACAGTGTAGTTACAATGTATAAGTAAATATCGGTCTCTACTACCTGCACTGAGTGTTTTTATACGCGAACCATTTCGAGCTATGGGGAAGGCAATGGCAAACCACCCCGTTAAATCTACAAATAGATGTATGTGTATGTATGAGAGTTCTATGTGGTTATTTCCATAGAATGATCAAGACCCTCATCAATTTTGATTCCTGTTATGTCATCCATCTTAATTTGTTAATATTTATTTATACCTATATACATATAATAACCAGTGATCGGAGTAGGTAGGGCTCTTTCGGGTCAATGTCCTTAAAGGTTATATTAATATGGATATGATTTCGGGATCTCGTTTTAAGTTATCGAGCAAATGTTGTAAATTACTTTTATAAACCTCGCCCTTACTCGGCGGATTACGATTTTTTTAAAATTGTGAACTTACGAAGAAGTTAAAACACTACCATAGGTACACTAGCGCCATGAATCTTAAAAAAAATATTTCGCCACCAATCTTAAATGTGTATCAAAACAAATATAACGTTAAAAATCTAAATAATATATTTATTCAATCCCGGAAATCCCGGGATTATTGGGCATACTTATCCATATTATGACCGTATGTGGCAAGTACCAAAAACAGCCCTACCTACTCCGATCATAGATAATATGTATGTATGTTATGTATTGTATTTTTAGAGATATTTATTGTTTATTTTATAGTTATTGCATATCTGTACTTATAATTATAATTATATATAATTATATATATATATATATATGAATTAATTTTTTGTCTATTTTTATTCAATTTTTTTTTATTATAGTTGTCTTTATATATTGTATTTATTTTTATTTGACGTACACACTATGTCTGTCTACCTTTAAATTATAACGCATCATTCACTTTCACGGGTTTGCTGGAAGAAATCTCTTTTAGAGATAAGTTCACCCTTTGTACAATGTCTCATTTTAATTGTTTTATAAGTCTATTGTTGTACAATATAGTGTAAATAACTAACTGAGGAATACGACTAAGAAAAAAAACGAGTTAATTCCGTTAACGAATAATACAAACTTCTAAGTATACATATTTAAAGTCAGTTTAACTTAACAGCACATCTGTCTGTCTTAAAAAAATATCTTTGAAAAGAAACTGCAATTTAAATTATTCTTGTTGAGAGGTTCTGTAAACGGTCAGTCTTTTTAAGGTAATTTAAAAGGCTAAAAGGCAGTCTAGCTAGATCGGGGGAAGTCGAGCCAAAAATACTTGCTGCGGGATATTCAACCTAAACATGGTTGTTTTAAAATGTAAATATCCTACAGACATATAGGTACTAATATAAGGCGTTTTTTAATTAGAATATGCGAATATTTCACGGGTAGCATCTATAATTACAATAACTATTACTTACCTTAAGAAAGAAGACAGCAGAACGTTAAAAAAAAGGTTTATTATAAAATAAATGACTTCTTAAATAATAAAGAGGCTTGGTCCTCAATTCAGCTCCAGCTCTGCACATTGTGTACATATATGATTGTATTCATAATTATTGTAAGATATATTTACTCGTATTTCAAAAGATGTGCTGCTGAAAGTTTCTTGCGCCGCTTATTTCCTTTCAGCTACGGCAACTTACGAAGCGGTAGAGTAAAACATGGCATTAAAAAATTGATTGATTTTGATGCGGTGAAAAATTAATTTGTCATTTTGGATACTTTTAAATCAGCCCTGTATCACATCACTTGAACAAAGTTACTAGACATTCTTTTCTCGCAGTCTCCTATCTGACCATGGCAATAAATTATTGTTATTGTTCCCAAAACTACAGTCGCACCCGACTCTTCTGACATCACTTAGTATTCAGAAGTGGGATGCTCTAATAAAAATTCAGCGGCCGCGCACAATGTGAGAAGTCCCGTAGATCGCATAAAGAGAAGGTTTATGGGTGGGGAGGGCGGTAAATACAAAGTACCTAGTTTATCGGCTGAAGGGGGGATGTGGGGCCTGTGGGGCTAATTCATATTTGATGTGAAATCAAAAGTTGTGCGTTTAGTTGGACGATAAATTGTTAGGGAAGTTTTTATCACTAAACTTGCAATAACTTTGTCAAACTATATATGTAAATATACATAGCACATACGATCACGATCCTTTTGTGATCAAAATTTTTAAAAAACTGTATTTCTGTTTACAGATTGCAGAGAACTTACCTAAGTGTATTTTAGTCATCTTTAACTTTAGAAAGAACAATTTCAGACACATGACTGTATTATCACCTTTCAAACACTAGATATGTCATCTTATTGTGCGAGATTACTCAAATAAGATGACATAATATCTGGTGAAATTTAAAAGAGATAGAAGGGGTATAGAAGATGGGGCAATAAAATTACCAGAATCACAACTGCCCCATCACACCGGTACAGGTGTATTTTTTAATTCGTCAGGACAAAAATAACTTATTTTGCTAGATGGCTCAAATAAGATGACATAATATCGTTTGTTCATTGTGGAATGATATTTTTGTACTGTTTTCCTACTTGACATGTTATTTTTGTATAATGTACTCGTATGTAACGGCTCTTTCGACTGTCCGGAGTTAACCTCGTTGTCTCAGCGCTTTTGCATTCCTAACAGACGTACAAGACAGACATCATTATTCTATGTGCCCTTATCGTGAACTAACTACGCACAAAATTCTATTATCCGTCGCATACACAGGTCATATAATAAAATAAATTCATCGTTGGACTTGTTCAATGGCGGTGCCGCTGTCTTCAGGAGAGACATTGTAACAATAATCAATAATACTTAGATGGTACTAGTACAGTAGCGTTGTAGCTGGATACATGTAGTAAAGACTCGAACAAACACATACAAATGTACACACCCCTTTCACCCTTTCACTCCCTTCTACACAAACACGCTCACACACATTTCCAATAAACACATCCATATACACACACACACCAAAACTTATTTCTCCCTATAAGATTTTAAAATAGGCAATCTTTAATTGGTAGTATGTTATTTAATGGACTTTTTTGTTTTTAAATTTAAGTGCTGTGGATTTTGTAATAAATAAATAAAAAAATAAAAAATGATTCTTAAGAAGTTTGTTTGACGTATCATATAGGGATGCCTGTTCAGTGCCCGAATCATTACAGAGCCGATTATTTAAAAGATCGATTACCTATTTCGATTATTTAATGCCCATTCCATTTTGTAAAAAACTCGCTAAGTGCGAGTCGAACTCGCGCAGTGAGGGATCTATTCTCAACAGAAATTATGAATAAGAGAATACATCCGACGTCTCTTTATCGGAAGATGAAGAAAATGTTTCAGTTAGACACAATCGTAATAGCAGACATGTAACTAATTAAATTATACTCTTTCATTTAAAGTAAATAAGAAAACATATTTTGAGATATTATTCTTGAGTCACTTTTAATTTAACCTCTATAACAAACAGTAACAAAATACAAAATAGTTACTCGTACATACAATGTTGTATTTACACATACGTTTTATGCGACAAATTGTCGCGCGAGTGTTGCCGTATTTTATAGAGTCGTCAAGTATATAGTGTTGCGAGTTCCGGGGTGTTTCGTGAATGGAATTCTTGAATGGAGTTTTTATCTGACCAGTGGCAACTTGGATCTTAATTGTCTTCTATCTTTCTTAATTTAGATAAAGATAGTGATTGCGCTGGTTTAGGTTCGACTGTCTGTGTCTAACGGTATTAAAAGTAAATAATTAATCCCCAAACTAGATTGCACAGCGATACAAAAGGAAAGGAACAAAGGGACTCACCGGCTTACGACAGGTTAGCTGGGTTTTCAGACTGCTCCAGCTGGGCGGCCAGCCTCTTCTTATCCCGGCTGCTGAAGTCTTCAGCATAGACACACAAGAGCACACAAAACTTAGGTCTATTAGCGTTTTCCGGAAATATCGATTAATTGCAGTTAAATTGCATGCGACGCGTGAGACGCTCGGCCGGGCACCGCTTGCGTCACGAGGTGAGTTTAATAAAAGGATCGCTAATTGGAAATAGGTAGGAATGAGGGAGACAAGAAATCACTGTGCAATGAAATTGTGAAATGCACTTTATTTATATGAAAGAAAGAAAAAAAATATTTCCAACAGCGCACACATACAAACAATAAGGTACAGAAGATAAAAATAATATTAAACAAATATATTTTAAAAATAAATAAGCATAAGTAATCAAGTTTGATGAAGGTGGTGTGCAGCACCGGAAAAAGGGGACTGCCTCAGCCTGCCTTCAGGCATCCCCTGAGTGCCAGGGATCACTCCCTAAATCTACGTATAACAAATGTAGACAAGCGGCGCGGTTAGATAGATATGGTAACCTTACGATTTTCAGGGCAAACAGAATCACTTTATCTATATAATATCCCACCTAACCTTTTTTTTTTGTAACGGGGGAGTATCTTCCAAAGATACCCAGCCTCCTGTTAGGTATTCCATCAAACCTACGAGTTTAGGTTTGATGGAATACCTACCTACCTAAGCGGCAATGTAAATTGAGCCTTAGAGTTAAGGCTCAATTTACATTGCCGCGGAATGGAATGGAAGCGAATTTTCGCAACGTAATTGTACATAGCATAATGAACTTTATGTCAATTGTGTAACATTCAAACTAAATACGAGCCAAAAAAGAGGTCGCGCGTCTTCCGGGGAATCCTCGCGCATTCTTGAGAATTCCCCTAGCGGTAAAGCGTATTTAGTTTGTATGTTACACAATTGACATAAAGTTCATTATGCTACGTACAATTACGTTGCGAAAATTCGCTTCCATTCCATTCCGCGGCAATGTAAATTGAGCCTAATGGCCTAAGCTTTAAGTCCTACCTCGCCAGTAATTTCTCGATACATAGACGTTCCTCTCCGTATAACATAAGCAATAAAATTTATCGCTCTTGTATCGTAAAAGACAATTTTTATGTAACTTTAAGAAGTTTTGAAACTTTACGACCTTACCCGTAGATCTCAATTGAACTTCGATTTCAAGGCATTAAGTATCTTTAAATTGGAAAAAAATCTAAGGTACACTAATTGGTTTGTCCTTTAATTTCTAGGAAGGTATAGCGGAGGAGAGGGAGCTTCTATAGTTCGATTTTTGTTGTAGGGAGAAATGTTTTTGAGATGGTGATTTTTGTTTTACGAAAAAAAAAAATGTTTTTCCCTAATATACCTCTTGTATCGATTGGCTGATCGATTTGTACAAAAAGTCAAAATGTAATAAGAGGCTATCTATAGATTACGTCACACGAATTTTATGATTATTGCATTTTAAATTTAGAAATTATTAAATTAAAACAGCACTCCCAAAATTATTTATATATAAATAAAAAAAAATTTCATAAACATAACAATAAATCATTTTTTTTTGAATATTTACTAATTTCAAATCAAATGAACTATACTCGTATAAAATATAATCATCTTGTGTCTCATAGACTTTTTAACCCATTCCTTTAAAATTATTTATGACTTCTTCTTTTCGATTTACGCCTTATGTGTTCGTAAGCTTCGTCGTACGAAGCTTACGACTTCCCCGCCTTGTCACACGATGTCACACTTTGTTGACCCCCCCCCCCCCCCCCCCCTAACGTGTGACGTAATTTATGCATGGCCCCTAACTAATCAAAAAGTTATATACCTATTCAATTCTGGAAAGGTACTGAAAACCCCCTTTTGGGCTCTAAATATATTCTTTGTTACATTCCTTTACAGAAATTTAAAATATAGTCTGCAATGGAAAAAAATACAAATCGAAGCACAACAGAGGGTAATTTCATTACTGGAAGTCTGGTATCTCAACAGTTACGATGTCAGCGAGTGGAACGTACAATGTTGGTAATGGTGACTATAGGTGACCATCAACGGTGCCCGACCACCGTGTAATACGACTGCAAGCGAGTGAGCTTCGTGATTGGTCTAAATCGTGTAACTATACGCTTCTAATTTGCCCGAAATGTCCTTTAAGTTCATCAGCAGCCTACTCTAGACCACTCACCCATCTCTACGCGAGATGGCACCGCTGCATGCCCGCCCGCCCGATCGTTCGAGCAGAGCAATGCCCAGGGAACTGCTCAGGGGCGAAGCCACACCCGCCGAGTGACATCGTGCACCGGCGGCCCCCACCGGACTGGACCACGGCAACGACCCACCCGTGGCGACTGACACCGCTGCAAGAGGGCATTGCCCTGAAGCCCACCGGGACGTGAGAAAATTTCGAAGTCAAGTCTAGTCCACAGCTGGACATAGGCCTCTCCCAGGGCGCGCCATTGAGCCCGATCTACGGCTCTTCTCATCCAGCCGCTGTTCAAAGTTCAAAGCGTTTATTCCATGTAACAAAATCATGATGGTTACATTTAGACCGTCACGTTTTACAAAAATTTCTTAAGCTTAGATAATAAAGGTAGATAGGTGAAGGTTGCCCGGAAGAGATCGCTCTTAGCGATAAGATCGCCTAAATTATATTTCACTATTTCCTTTTCTATCTCTTGTTTGATGTTTTATATTTGTGCAATAAAGCGTATTTTCCTTTTTACTTATTCCATTGATTTATTATAAAAATGATGTAAATAGGTAGGAACCTAAAATAATTCAATCCTTTGATATCGTCATTATGTAATCGTCGGTCGACATTCTTTTCGGCACACTGATGTATTCGTTTATATTGTAAAATGCATTATTTTCAAAGTAATACATTTAAAGTCAGGAAGGGAGTTCCGTTAGTTCTAAGGGTAATGAAAAAAAAATGAAAATGAAAAAGTTTATTTACTTATACAGGGCACAAAAAAAGGACCTCCGACTTACAAACTAGGTCGAAAACCCGTATCTTGTAAGTCGGGATTCCGTCGCACTTTCTGTGCAAGCAAATTACAAATTATATTCTTAACCTAAAAGGAATTTGGAAAATTTAATCATAAAGGAATTTAGTAAAGAATGGTAAGAGTGAGTATGGGTGGGGGTGTGTTAGGTGTGGGAGTGTGTAATGATGTAAGTGTGCATATGTAGTGTAGGGTGAGTGGGTGTGTGAGTGTGGGAAGTTAAGTGTTAATAATCTGAAGAACGTAATAAGGGTAGTTTATTATACAAAGTTATTTTTAGAAAGATCCCTTGCTTACCAGTTTTTACTCGTCGTTTTGGGCACAACTAATTTATCTCTGTTTCTCGTATAATATTTATGCATATCTTTTATCCGTCTCAAGTTTGTTCTTCATTATTTATATCTAATCACGAGTTGTATATGTTTAACGATATGACTGTCATAATTCTATTTTACACAAAATATTTCCTGGCAGATTAATTTCCTGCAGATTAAAGACGTAATAAATCCTATACATACATCGACCGACTTTATACCTATACTACTAAAGCTCGAGGTAGATCAAAGAAGCTGAAACCGCTTTAGTCGCTTCCTTGCACCAAGCAACCTATTTCTATCGTAAAGCGACTGCTCTACCTAGTCCTTAAATCCAGTCTAATTTGGTCTAAACCTACCACCTGGATTTAACCAAAACCTCCATAACACCATACTGCATTTTATACAATACAATACAAATAGTCTTTACTGCACACAGGACAAAAATACAGGACAAAATACAAATACAATAATAATAAATAATAATGAATTTTATTTCTTAAAAGTTTTACAGTTTTGTTAAATAAACTATATTAGGCTATGTCACTAAAACTATTTTAAGCCACTGTTACCGAACTAGGTGGAACCTGTATTTCAGCATACAGTGCCCCTCCTCCGAGACTCTTACAATTCAGCTATTATCTAAACGCAATTTGTTTACAGAAGTGTATTTAAATATTTTTTCAGTCAAAAATTTAACTATCACTTAAATCAGGTAAGTAAAATAATATAAGCGATATTAAAGATCCTCTCTGGGCTTCATCAGCATCATCAGCAGCCTATTCTAGTCCACTGCTGGACATAGGCCTCTCCCAGGGCGCGCCATTGAGCCCGATCTTCGGCTCTTCTCATCCAGTCGCTGCCAGCCACCTTGCGCAGATCGTCGCTCCATCTAGCAGGGGGGCGTCCCACACTACGTTTGCCCAAACGCGGTCTCCACTCCAGAACTCGTCTACCCCAGCGGTTGTCGGTTCTGCGACAGACGTGACCGGCCCACTGCCACTTCAGCTTGCTAATCTTATGAGCTATGTCGATAACTTTTGTTCTATGCCGGATCTCCTCATTTCGGATTCGATCCAGCAGAGATACTCCGAGCATAGCTCTTTCCATAGCACGCTGAGCGACTTTCAATTTGTGAACCAGTCGCACCGTCAGTGTCCACGTTTCGGCTCCGTAGGTCATTACTGGTAGGACGCACTGGTTAAAGACTCTTGTCTTTAGACATTGAGGTATGGGCGACGAGAAGATGTGACGTAACTTCCGAAATGCTGCCCAACCCAGCTGAATTCTTCTGTCGGCTTCTTTCTCGAAGTTGTTTCTACCTAATTGCACAGTCTGCCCGAGGTAGACGTATTGTTGCACAACTTCGAGGGCCGTACCGTCGACGATAATCGGTCCCGGAACGATATGGTCATTGAACATGACCTTAGTCTTGTCCAAGTTCATCCCGAGACCGACACGTCGTGAAGCAGCATTGAGATTGTCCAGCATTTCTTGAAGGTCCTGCAGCGACTCCGCCATTACGACTATATCATCGGCAAAACGTAGGTGTGAGATGTACTCGCCGTTTATATTGATGCCGTGTCCTTTCCAGTCCAGGGTCTTAAAGACATCCTCCAATGCGTTCGTGAACAGTTTCGGAGATATAACATCTCCCTGTCTTACTCCTCTGCGCAATTGGATGGGTCCTGTTTGCTGGTTCTGTACTTGGACAGACATCGTCGCGGCGTCATACAGACATCTCAACACTTCGATGTATCGCCAGTCGACTTGGCAACGCTGCAAGGACTCCAGAACAGCCCAGGTTTCGACGGAGTCAAAGGCTTTCTCATAGTCCACAAATGCAAGACACAGGGGCTGATTATATTCTTCACTTTTTTGTATAATCTGCCGCACAGTGTGGATGTGGTCTATGGTGCCAAAGCCTCCCCGAAATCCGGCCTGTTCCGGAGGTTGGAAGTCGTCTAATCTCCGCGCAAGACGATTCGTGATGACTCTCGAAAACAGCTTATATACGTGGCTCAGGAGCGAGATGGGTCTGTAGTTTTTGAGCAGAGTTTTGTCTCCTTTTTTGAAGAACAAAACTACAATGCTCCTGTTCCACGCCTCCGGAGTTCTCCCACTGTGTAGGACGGAATTGAAGAGCTTCTGAAGTTCCCTCAGTACAGGGATTCCTCCTGCCTTAAGGAGCTCCGAAGTGACACCGTCCTCACCAGGGGCTTTTCCATTCTTAAGCTGTTTGAGAGCCAGCTCGAGCTCGTCTAGGCTAAAATCTGGCAGTTCATCGGTATAGTGCCGGGTTAACGTGGCTCTAGGATCTTCGATTGTCGGATCAGGGCGCGGAGCATGAGCAGCATACAGTCGGCCATAGAAGTCTTCGATCTCGGCGAGTATCTCTGGCTTGGAGGTGACGGTTCTGCCACTAGAAATTTTGAGCTTCGTCAGGTGGCTTCTCCCGAGTTGCTGAACGAACACTTTTGACCCCCTATTCTTCTCGATCGCCTCTTTTATGAGACGTGTATTGAAGCTTCGGAGGTCGCGTCGTGTCAGCTTCCTTATTCTCTTATTGAGTGCTCGTTGTTCTGACGATGTGGCTTTTGTGCTTTCGCGTCTTTCCCTCATAAGTGCCAGAGTCCCGTCCGAGAGTTTCGACTTCGTGCCTGTGCGCTGCAACCGACAAAACCTTACTCCTTCATCCCTAATAGTCCTCACCACGTTTTGGAAATTCTCGTCAACGTTATTTGTGGTTTCCAAGGCATCGAATCGGTTTTTCAGTTCTAGCTGAAACCGGTCGGAGCCTGCCACGGCCTGGTGCAGAGTAGGTCGGAGCGTGGGCTTCATTAGACGGCGTCTCTCCAGCTGGAAGTCAATATTCAGAGTGCCTCGGACCAGTCGGTGATCACTACCGGTTTTGAACCTGTTGATCACTGAGACATCTCTGAATATGTGCTTCTTATCCGTCATAATGAAGTCGATCTCATTTTTCGTCACAGTATCGGGGCTTTGCCAAGTCCACTTCCTATGGGGTCCCTTCTTAAAGAAAGAATTCATTAAGAAAAGGCCCTCCATCTCCAGGAAGTTAACAAGCATTTGCCCCCTGTGGTTTCTGCCGCCAAAGCCGTATGGCCCAACCCTCGATTCGCTGCAAGTCCGTACTCCCACTTTCGCGTTGAAGTCCCCCATGACAACATTGAAGTGTGCCTTACTGGTGTTGTTTAGGGCTTTGGCTATGTCTTCATACATAGCCTCCACTTCATCATCCGAGTGTGTCGAGGTCGGTGCGTAAACTTGTACAACTTTGAGAGAATATCTCTCGGTTAACTTAAGGACAAGATACGCTACCCTTGTCGACACACTGGAGACCTCAACAACATTGTCTATGAGGGACCTATTGACGAGAAACCCGACACCCCCCTGGGAAAGTTGGTCTCCCTCTCGGAAGTAGAGTAGATGGCCCGATTCAAGGGCTAATGTGTCCTCCCCCTCTCTTCGGACCTCACATAACCCCAGAACGTGCCATCGTATCTTCTCCAACTCTACTTCGAGCTGCGCAATGTGCTCGTCCAGCCGTAGACTTCGTCCGTTATACGTCGCCAGTGCCAGTTTGTTTTGGTAGCCTACCGTAGCCCGGGGATTCTTCGCACCCCCTACCCCACCGTTACCATGGCCGCTACCGTGACCAGGAATAGTGGGGCGGCCGGGAACTGGGGGCCGTTTTCTTTTTGCGCTATTCATAAAGGAGGAAATGCCATAATCGCCACGCTAGGCCTGCGGGTTGGCGATCGCAGCAGCCGGGTCGCTTGCCCCGATGACGCTGCTGCCCGTCATCGTGCTTATGGTATTTTAACCCAGCCAGAGTTTGAGTGGTTATACCGCCACTAGTCGGTCGCCAGGGACTCGTTCGTTAATCGGCAGGATGCACCACGTGCAGGTGAGTTTGACATTTGGAGGTCTAGATGTTGGTGACCCCCCTTACATCTCTGGGCTTAAAGAAGGTAAAAAGTGAGAGTTGTGTGTGCGTGTGTGTGTGTGTGTATGTTAATGTGTGTGTGTGTGTTGTAATTTTTTTTAAATGATTTAGTATTTATTTATGTATTAGTAAGTATATTATTATAGCTTTAAGCTATTTCTTCCAAGCAACCTTTGGGTGATGGAGTTTTTGTAAAATATCTACAATGTAAGCGGGTGCAAGAACTATTTAAATAATACAAAGTAATAAAAATACAACAAATATAGGTATTTAATAAATAATAATGTTTAAAATACATAAAATTTATCATACCTACTGTATTCTGCTGCAGCATATATTTCTCTAATTGAAAACCATCGAACACATCTAATAACATTACCTTCTATAGTGAAACCGCGATACAAACGGATCGCCCGCGACATTAGAGAGGCGCGGGGCGGAACGATAGAGGGTGAGCGGGCGACAGGCCCCACCTCCCGTACGCCACATACTGTCACGCCACGAGATGACAGAGGGCCTGTCATCTCGCAGTATCACTATAGCACAGATTACCTAACTTATAGTGAGGTGAGATATCTATGGGTAGGTCACTTTACTGACTTTATTTTGTAAAACCACAACATAATGGCGTACCTAATAAGGTCTCATTGAATCACGAGACTGGGAACTCTAAACGGATTGAATACGGATTGAATTGAAGACAAACACGAATACCCTCCATAGGCAGACCACAGAAAACAGATGATGTCGTGTTTTAGGCGGTCGAGCGTGTCAGCGCATCAACTTATCTTATCTTATGACAGGGGGCCAGGGATAACCCCAGCGGCACTTCGACCCTCAGGGATCTTTTGTGCTCACCCCTAACCTTAGTTTCCTTCCTGTTCCTTAAAGATGCTTTGCATCAAGGGCGCTATACAGCTTACAGGAACAGCCTATTGTCCTCTGGTTTCGGGAAGGCTACCCCCAGAAGACTCGTACGCTTTCCAGCCAACGAGTCACATTCGCACAGCAAGTGTTCCATTGACTCAACGGTGTCACCACAGGCTCTACAGGTGGGGTTGTCTGCCAGTCTCGGTGTCTGACAATCTTGTGTAGGAGGCTCTTAGTGCCAAAATGGCCTGTGAACACCCCTACAATGAGACGAATGAGACTCATGACAGCGCTTCAACTTAATAAGCCTGTGTGCCTCGACCTCATCGTCACTTACCATCTGGTGAGATTGAGGTGAAACGCGGGTATAGTACGTGGGTGTAATTTTTTAAAAAAAACCTAATACAGTACCTATTACAGTACCTACGGTGACAAAACAGCCGCTTACCTAGCTAGGTATTAATTTTGATGCTACTAAAACCTTAGATTGTAAAAATGATAATCTAAGACTAAAACGTACACAATTCTTTTTCATCAGTGGAACAATAATTCTTCTTTCTAGTTTTGTTAATGAATGCCTTAATTCAGGAGACATTTTTATTCGGGAGTGGAATAACTAATATTATTAGTACTTATATTTAAGTATTGTAAGTAGCATTTTACATTTTACAGCAATTTATAAAAAGAATAAAATATTACTTAAACATTTGCCAATTATAAATTTACAATGTGTTACTTATACATTATATTAATCTTAGGTAGAAACAAAGAGCGTCGGTGGCCTAGTGGCTAGGGCACCGAACTCCTATGCGGGAGGTCCGGGTTCGAAACCACGCAATGCCATGTACCATGTACCAATGAGTTTTTCGTATTTTTCGAAGACTTACGTACATTTACCGACTGCTCTAACGGTGAAGGAAAACATCGTGAGGAAACCTAAACACTGAAATTACCAGTGTGTGAATTGGGGTAGGCACAAAAGATACTCAAGGGTTGAAGTGCCGCTGGGTTATTCCCGGCCCCCTATCATAAGATAAGCACGCAAAATAGGCGCTTGAGACGTCGAGTTGCGGAAATCAGCCCGTTATTACATTACATCATAAGATAAGATAAGATAGGTAGAAACAAACAAACCCCTGTAGTCTCGGGCGAAGAATAGAGCCACGGTAACTCCTGCCTGTCGTAAAAGGCGACTAAAAGAATGGATCAGGGTCGCGGGCGGTCAAAGTGGGGGCTTTGGCCTTTCATTGGCGGGCGACCCTGGGGAAGGCAGCAACGCGCTATAGCCGCACGCTGCTGTGACGGGAGGAACCGGGAGGTGGAATATACACCTCCCAGGAGGAGCCCAAAGCAAATGCTAGGCACCGGTGCGTTCCACTGGAGATCCCGGAGCCCTCCGATAAGCACGAGGCCGGCCATCGAGGGGGTTTTAGTGAGTAAAAATCTCACATAACCCAGTCCCTCCCCCAGGAGGCTGGGTATCTTTCGAAGATTTCCCCCCCGTTACCAAAAAAAAAGGTAGAGACAAACAGCAAAACAAAAAACAGATTATAGGTAACTATTAAGAGTGAAATACGTTTTGATCGTAATGTTACACGTTGAGACAACCAGTAGGTTCCTACCATGAAATCTGTTCGTTTGTGTGACCTGCGCGAATACCCAAGTCAGCTCTCCAAATGACCCATTCAACGCGGACCGATTGAACGGATGAACGGCCCGGGACCGAATGGAAAGGCTGGCTCGACGAAAGGTGCCATTATTTTGGTCGGAGGTGGAATCTATAAACTCCTTTAGCATACCTATTACAGCGACTTTGAAACGGATGCGAACCGAAACCATATAAGTACTTATAGAAATCTAGAAAACCGAAAAATAGATTTCTATATGTAAAATTTAAATTTAAAAAAAAATGATAATTAATTAAATATATCTTACATACATCCAACAGAATACCAGCGCTGTAGGCATTCTTGTCTGCAGCAATAGCTGAGTTGAGGCCCTTTTCACTACAACAGCAGACCATAAAACATGATTTCAATATGTTTACCTTTGACTACATAATTATTTTATCATAATTATAACTGTTTCGGTCATTGCTGTGTGGGAAATAAACATCATCATCAGCAGCCTATTAATGTCTCCACTGTTGGGGCACAGGCCTTCCTTTGCACAAGGGGGTATGGGCCATGATCCACCGAGCGGGCCCAATGCTGATTGATGGAATTCACATACCTTCGGAAACTTTTCATTTCCTCAAAAATGCAGGTTTCCCCACGATGTTTTCCTTCACCGTTAGAGCAGTCGGTAAATGTACGAAAAAATCCGAAAAACTCATTGGTACATGGCATTCAGCATTGCATGGTTTCGAATTCGGACCTCCCGCACGGGAGCCTAGCCACTAGGCCACCGACCCTGATATACCTGTCAGACCTGGGGGTAAGTGCATAGATGGCCCGCTATCATTCTCCGGGTTGTCCTCACCCTGTGGTTCTATTTTTGCTCTATCCAGTAAATGTACGTAAGTCTTCGAAAAAAATCCGAAAAACTCATTGGTACATGGCATTCAGCATTGCATGGTTTCGAACTCGGACCCTCCCGCATGGCGTCCTAGCCACTAGGCCGCATAAACATATTACTTACTTACTTACTTACCTATTTATATATAATAATTGGTATTAGCTAAGTAAAACTTATGAACCGGCCTACGCGCTAGAGGCTGTCGCCCAGAGTGGAGGCCAAAGTGATCGTGCAGGTTAAGCGACGTTGGCGCGGTCGGTACCTGGATGGGTGACCGCTAGTGGCATATTTCATTTGAGCTCCGCGTGCCTCGGAGAGCACGTTAAGCAGTCGGTCCCGGTTGTTGTCGTTCGACAGTAGTCGTTAAGCCATGTTAGATGCCTACGGGCGGCCTGAACAACTCTGACAAATAGGTTGGCCACTAACCATACGATAAGCAAGCAAGCAATGTGACATTTATTTATTTATTCGTATGGCAGTTGGAATTATACACAATTACAGTGCTGTGACTTGTCACAACCAAATATCCAGGTTTCTTAACCATTCGCCGGCGTCTGTGGTTAGAAGGAGGAAGTCGTCAGGGTGACAATGTAAAAATAGATTTTATTTTATTTTTTGATGTGCCGAAAATATCTTGTCTAAAAATACATAAGTATTTATAGTATCACGTAACTTGATGAAAAAGAAGAGTAATCGACCCTTTCCAATAGGTAATCAATGGTTGACTGGTAGGAATCGACAGGATAAGCTTTTTTGTATCTACTACTGATTCCCAAAATATATAGTTATTTATTTAATTTTATCTGATTACCTACGAATATCAATCCTATCAAATAATCAATGGTTGGCTGGTAGGAATCCCCGATTGAATAAGCCCGCTTTTGTACCTACTCCTGACGCTAATAATACGCTAATATGCTTATATATAGAATGAATACTCTTTTTTGAGGAGCTTGTAGCCTAGTTGCGAGCACGGTCCGAAAGTGATCATGCAGATTAAGCGATGTTGGCGCGGTCAGTACCTGGATGGGTGACCGCCAGTGGCATATTTCATCTGAGCTCCTCCGTGCCTCGGAAAACACGTTAAGCAGTCGGTCCCGGTTGTTGTCGTTCGACAGCAGGTCATTAAGCCATGTCAGAGGCATACGGGCCGCCTGAACAAATCGGACAAATAGGTTGGCCACTAACTATACGATAAGCATGCAAGCATTGCACAAAATTAGTGTGATACAGTGCGTACAAAACGATTAATACGATCTAGACGGTCTTATCACTAAAAGCGACACTTCCAGACAACCTTTATTTGATATATATATATATATATATATATATATATATATATATATATATATATATATATATATATATATATATATATATATATATATATATATATATATATATATATCAAATAAAGGTTGTCTGGAAGTGTCGCTTTTAGTGATAAGACCGTCTATATATATATATATATATATATATATATATATATATATAATATTACCATCCATAACTTACAAAAACAATAGCTGAAAAAATACATAAATACACAGAATTAAAAGAAGAAGTACTCAGATTATGGAATTTAGATAGAGTATACATTGTACCTCTGGTGCTTTCTAGCACAGGCGTAATACCCAAACACTTACATCACAGTTTGCAATTAATAGATCCCCCAAAAATACATATATCACAATGCACACTTATGAACCATCAGGTGAAATACCTTCAGGAAGTGAAGCTCACTTGGTCCTGGACCCGTGAGCTCCCAACTGACCCCAGAAATGGGAGGAAACCTAACAGGTTAGATAGTGAATTATAATAATCGTTTTTTATAATTTTGTGTGATTACGTTGCAAATTTCATTTTTTTTAGAGCAAACGTTTTGCCACCAATTTTGTTGTAGAATAGATTCTCAACAAAATCCCGGATTTTCAGGCTGAATATCATAAAAATATAAATTGAGACAATGTAGCAATGTATAGAGTTCTCCAAACTAACGATTTGCCATAAAACTGTACGAATCCGGGTCGCTCCACCACTGTGTGACAAAGTAGAGAGCTAGGGTTGTCATTATGGTTCAGTATCATTTAAAACATTCGTGCCGAAAAACGGACAAATCTGTACCACGAAGGGGATAACGGAACCCTAGTGCTGTTGGTTTACCCAACTCGTAAACGAAAAAGGCTTCAAAAAAGGAAAGGTTTACAAATATGTACGAGTATATGGGTTGTCGCTCCTTGGACCTCGCGGACTCCGGTGTCCGCGAGGTCCAAGGAGCTGGGGCCCAATTCGCCTAAATTACAACGTTTGTAGTTCTATTCATATCCAACACCAACGTTCTATTTCTATCCAACGACAACGTTCTATTTCTATCCAACGACAACCCATATACTCGTAATTAAATTAGATTTTAAATTGGTACTGAGCTAGGAGGAGCTGTCATCTCCGGAGATGACAGCTCCTGTTATAATAATAATGTTTATATGTTTACTCGCATTTGACATAAGCTGTTAGTGTTTGAAATATTATATATATAAACAAATTTCTAGCAAAAAAAATGCCAACTTTGACGACCTATATTTCCGAAATTTCTGAAGGTACCGGGATGAAATATATATTTCTGAGATTGGGCCACCTTCATCTTGTAAGTGAATTTTGTTTTGTTTCGATATTCCAACTAGTTGCAAAGTTACAGGCGTTTTTCCGGAACATGTTTTGGTAACGGAACTTGGCAAAGTTTACCTACAGAGAGCAAACACAGAGCAAACGTGTAAGACAGAATAGATTCCATGGAAAAAAAATGTTTTGATAGGTTTTATTCATATAAAGTGTTCGTAAATTAGCTTAGTTACGAATATTTAATGTCAATAAAAACTAGAAGCGGTGACGGTAAAGCTGAATGGTTAATAGCATAACATAAAAGATCTAAGTCTTTACCAGATAATTGCATTATACAACATCAACGCATACTTATGTATTTTCAGAATCTTGACAACCTTAGCAAAACTGACTCGTAAATACAGGTCACAGTGCGAACTTTATTCAAATTCATCCGTTAAATAATTGTACACTCATATCGATAACTAGAGTTTCATCTATTTTATAATTAAACGTATAAAAAAACAGGCGGGCAAAACGTCCTCCTATAGGTACGAAAGAAATTTTATAGAGAAGACACCAAGAAGATTTTACTTCCTTTTCAATTTTACACTGGCCGAAATTTCAGAAAAATAGTTAATTGATTGCTGGTAAAATTGTTTAAGAATAAAATGGATTAATTTATAATTTTCGCAACTAGCGATTTTAATACTTATTAAAAAGCGGTTAATGCTCAGAGCATTAACGCATCAAGCTATACCCTGTGGAACCCTTACGCATAAAGGTTTTGTTAAGATTCCTTGACATTCGTATGAACAAAGTACCTACCAAAGGGATGCCTGATGTGTCTCCCACTGTAATTTTTTTTTAGATAGAGGTGCAGTCATATTACTATTACCCTAGGAACCTATTTTAATATACCTACTTATCTAAAAGCTAGAGCTAGGAAACGGAAAATCAAACTCTCGATACCGATAGATACCAACCGATGTGCCAATATCATCAATAGAGTCGCGCAGTCTATTCAAGAGCCGTATTTAGGTCTCGAGTCAATGGGGCGTACGGACAGAACGTTTCTTTATTTCATTAGAATGCATTCACAGGGACCCCATTGTGCGAGAATGTTTGAAAATGCCAGCAGAATGCAGATGTGCCCGTGCCGTGTGCTTTCTAAAGAAAGAAAAGTTCGTACTGAATCTCATAATAATTGATGCGCTGGTTCGGGTTCGACTGTCTGTGTCTAACGGTATTAAAAGTAAATAATTAATCCCCAAACTAGATTGCACAGCGATACAAAAGGAGAGGAACAAAAGGACTCACCGGCTTTCAACAGGTTAACTGGGTTTTCAGGCTGCTCCAGCTGGGCGGCCACCCTCTTCTTATCCCGGCTGCTGAAGTCTCCAGGATAGACACACAAGAGCACACAAAACTTAGGTCTATTAGCGTTTTCCGGAATATAGAGCAGAGCAGAGTCTTGAAAGAACTTCGACAAGATGTGAATATGCATATATAATGGTGCAGAAGCCTGGAAGATTCTCCCAGATAGCATTAAAGTGTTGTTTCAATGCTGTCTGGGAGAATCTTCCAAGCTTCTGCACCATCCGAACCAAAGAAGAAGGCGTCCCGGACGCAGTATGGCACTTCAAAATCCAGCCAAGTACGGATCGGGCTGCAGCGTCTTATTTGACTTTACTTCACTGTCCCACACATTATTCACATCTTGTCGAAGTTCTTCAAGCAACAAACACCATTCTAACTAGAAAAGCACTCCTGTAAAACAATTTGCAAGAGAAACCGAAACAAAGTTGATGTAGACGCCACAAAAGCGCGAATAAAACTCGGTGAGAAAATGAACGATAGGATCGTTCTGATTGGTCGATGACTCGAAAGTTTTAATTGGACCAGGGTTTGAAAGGAGACAAAGCGGGAAATTTGACTGCGTTACCGGACAATTTTATATGAAAGCATAGATAATTTCACTACGATCGACATTGTAGGTAGGTAGGTACCTACTTGTTCACACAACAATGCAAGTTCACTTATTTTTAAAGATGAGAATCGAATTTTATAAAACTGGATTCTGTATTCTGGCCATTCGCCATTAATTTAAATTAAAAATTAAAAGAAAATAACACTATTTTTTAAAATTGTTTCACGGCTATTTTTACAGATGTTTGGAACAAATTGTGCCAGTCTGAAATGTATTTATTCATTATTTATATTTTATTATAATTAAAATAAAAATGAAAAAACTTATTCCGAATTCTGATTCTGAACAAACAAAAACAACAAAAATACCTACAATAATTTTATTTATTATCCAATTTAGAATAAATTATATGTATGGAATAAAATTCTGAAGATCAGAGAACGAAACGAAGTATTTTAGTATTTTGGTGCGCTTTGTGTTGAACGGATTCTTGACTTTATTTTGTGTCTTGCAGATTGATTTACAATGGTTTTTTTAATACTAAAAACGGTATATTTTACTCTTAGAGAATTAAATTAATTCTCTACGATTTTACCTGAAAACGTCCATATGATATGAACAGCAGAAGTGGCTGCCTTCTGGTCGGGAAAAATTTAATTCGGATCATCAACACGAAAGAAGAAGTGTGTGAAACAGTGAAAAAAGATAAAAAAAGACGTTGCCCGATCCGTACTTGGCTGGTTTCTGCAGAGCCAAACTGCATCCGGGACGCTTTTGGTTCGGACGGTGAAGAAGCGTGGAAGATTCTCCTACAGAGCATTGTAATGTGTCACACCAGCATTTTAATGAAGAAAGACATGGCTGTATGGGCTTGGATCCCTTTGCCTTTTCAAAAAAAACCGTACTAAATAAAAGTTTAATTCGTGAAACGAAACGTAACAAACGTCAAACAAATAAAAGTCTAAGTTCGAACCAAGACGTAAAATGTCAGTTTTGTTTTGCCTTCTTTTGTTGTAATTTTTGTGAAAAATTTCAAGAAGTTTAATGATAATCAGTGCCTATTTTAAACTTTTCATAAACCACTAATAAAATCTGTCTGTCTGTAAAGAAACTGCTTAGGAATATTTAGCTATTTCCGGGTTTGCGTAACCTGATCTTTTGTGCATTTCCTTATCGAAAAAGCAATTATTTCACGAGTTTCATCCAAGTGAAATGGATTACGTGACAACATTAAAGATTCTGGTTATTGGAGAAAGCGGTGTGGGAAAGTCTAGGTAAGATTTTGTTTACATAAACCTGAAACAATTATGTCCATTGTTAACCTTAATTTCTTAGTTTTATACAATGAATCATCATTTGTGTTCAATTTGCAACCTTGGTGAGGCAACGTACGCCTCATTTCAAGCAAATTGATTGTAATGTACCTAACACAAAATATATCTTATTTCCTTGACACTAATGAAAATATGCCTGTCATAAGCATCAGATTACAATGTGATTAACACTGAAATCTACCACTAAACCAGACCTTTATCCTAATTTCTTTGTCTGAACCTTGTCTCTAAATAGGTAGTGTCTAAGTTAAGGATGCACTAAGATAAGTCACAGGATAGAAGATAAGTCACTTCGCAAGGTTCTTGGCAATGTTGTCTTACTGCAAGTTTTTTTTTTAAATCTGTTTGATTTAGGGATTGTAATCATAACTGATTATGTTAATCCCATCGTGGATATACTAAACCTAAACTAATTACAATTACGTTATAAATTACTTTTACCTAAACATATAATAGAACATTCTAGCTGCACCAGAAATTGGATCAGCTAAAATGCTCTGAAATACACCAACATCCAATACATTTAAACCATAATGTCTAATCAGTTGCTCTTTTTTTTGCGTAAATGACACAGTCCATAAGAATATGAGAAACGACCTCTCTGACTCCACACACCTCGCAATTTGGTGAGCTAGCTTTCTGCATTAAAAAGGCATAAGATTGTGTTGGAAAATGTCCTGAATGCAGTCTATGAGCAATAACAATTTCTTGTCTATTCAAATTAGATACAGAAAACCAAGGTATAAAACAATCTAATTTATCTGTTGTAGACACATAGCGTAATGACGTGTTTCACGAAGTGCATAGGCATTTCACATTGTTCTAAAAAAGTTAGATCCATTAAAATAAAGGTAAAGCTATAAGTATCACAAAATAATGTAAAAGACAGTGGCGTGGCAATATCTGAAGTAAAACACTTTTAAATTAATACTATTATAACAACAAAGTGATCTATAGATTAATAAATAAATAAAGAGAATATTTAAGCTTGATTCGATTTGCAGCATAATCCTAGCGTTCACAACTGGGGATTACAATGCCTCATTCCCGGCCACCATTGGAGTGGACTACAAATGCAAGGTGATGGAGGTGAACGGAGTTAAAGTGAAGCTCGGGATCTGGGACACAGCTGGTCAGGAGAGATATCGGACGTTGACATCTAGTTTTTACAGGTAAAATCTAGTAGTAAACCTATAAAAATACATTTTGAAATGTTATTTATTTTATAACAAATATTATTATTGTTACCTGTACCTGTTGTACCCATTTTATTATAAGCAACGTGGTTGTAATAATTAGTTGATACAAGCGTCTGTGGGGACAATGCCCAAGTGATCTATTCCACTAAATACAACATAACTAAATAGAATCTAAACTGCATCGTTATGACGTGTTTCGTATGCTACTATCCACTAACGATCCAATTTCAGTTAAGTTCCGATCGATCGAACAGTAACGTACTTATTTGTGCATTCTAATAAAACACTTTGTTCATACTGAATCGCAGTTGAACGGTAACAAAACACTTCAACTGTCAAATATAACGATCGACATAAGTCCTCCCGAGGTACTTTTGCCCGATCGATAGTAAATCGAAAGGTGGCAGTGGTAGAGTTATGCATCAGCAGAATGCGATTTACTGTCCAAATAGAATTGGAACGAAAACTAAATTGAACTTGGATAGAAATAGAACTACAAACGTTGTAATTTAGGCGAATTGGGCCCCAGGCTGCCAATACAAAACTTGGAAGTAGTTCAGGTAGTTACAATAATTGATTTATCAATCCATAAATACCTATGATTTGTTCCAGAGATGCACATGGTGCTATTCTAGTATATGACGTGTCAGACCCTAAGTCTCTTGGCAAACTGAGCGAATGGGCAGAGGAGCTCCAAGTGTATTCCACTAAGAAAAACATTGTCTGTCTAGTTGTGGGCAATAAGATTGATAAGGTAAGAGTACTTTTAAGGAGAATGGCATTCATCATCATTTTTATTATTTATTTATTTTTATTTCAATTAATTTCACAGCATAACAGTGATACCAAGGCACTGTGAAATTTAGACAAGACACTTATCACGCACACTTGCTCATCGACTTGCAAACACATCACAGTCTGGTGCTGATGCGAGAAGCGTATCATCATCAGCCTATTAATATCCCCACTGTTGGGGCACGCCTCCCCTTGTACAAGGGGGTACGGGCCATGATCCACCGAGCGGGCCCAGTGCTGATTGGTGGATTTCACATGCCTTCGAATGGCATTAAACAAATTAATTACCCAATAACATGTTCCTGATGGTTTTTTTTATCCACTGACATCAATAAGAGAGGTGTTGTTTATTTGTTTAAAAGATTATTTTGTTGAGAAGTTTCTTGGCCACGTCTGATCAAAATTGGTTCAGTTTTTCCCAAGATATTGGATTGTCTTGTTACCAATCGATAGCATCTCAAGAATATTACCACTTTCAATGTTGGTTTAAAGTACACCGTAGAGCAAGTATGGAAATAAAATCAGGTGAAAACATTTAAAAAAAAATTATCTTACGTGTTTTGATGCATATAACAAAATACTACAAAAATAATAACTTTGTTTAGTTTTCGAAAAAAAAAAGTGAGAATTCACCTGAAATCAGTTTTCATACAAAATTGTATGGAGAAAAAATAAAACTGACCTGTAATAACAAAAAATAAATATGCTTTAGAAACCAAAATTATAAACTATAACTCAATAGAAACTAACATGACTATATCTATAGTTTCTAAATTATGAAGATAATAACACGCACCGCTAGCACTCAAACATATCGTAAAACCTGTTTTATTTTCTTTATATTCGCTCTTTCATTTCGTAACTACTAGCTCAATTAATCTTTAATTAACTTTGTAACAGTTTGGTTTCATAACTGGCATGTATAGATTTTTTAATTGTTTGATTTATATGTGTAATGTGATATGCTGTGAAACTAACAAATAAATAAATATAATATATATAATGCAAAATCCTGTTAACTAAAATTACGTTTTTTTAAATATTTTTTTAATTTTCATTTTAATTGTTTACTAAAATGACTGGAGGCGCAATTTTAGTTTCTATGGAGATATAGTTTATAATTTTTGTTTCTGAAGCATATTTCTTTTTCGTTTGAAACAGGACACTCTCTATACAATTTTGTATGAAAACTGATTTCAGGTGAATTTCCTCTTTTTTTTTTCTCGAAAACTAAACATAGAGTTATTACTTTTGTAGTATTTTGTTATATGTATGAAAACACGAAACATATTTTTTTTAAATTTCACTGGCATTTTTTCCCATACTTTCTCTGCGGTGTACTTTGAACACGAACTTTTAGAACTGTGGTCTCTCAACAGACACCTTGACCATCTTATAAAGAAAGAAAGAAAGAAGGAAAGAAAAAAACACTAATGCCACAAAAATTATAATACATATTTAGTTCACTCCATAATACAATTGGCAATAGGCACCTGGCTCAGCTGATGCTTGAGTGAATACACTTGCGTGTAAACACACAGCACTGATGTTCAGCCAGTCCTTTTTTTTCCGGGGGAAACGCTCATGCTTATCTCTTCGCCGCAAGGCCAAAAAACCCCCGGTGTTCCTGCGCACCGCCTGACGGCGAAGCCACGGGAACGCTTGCGCATAACTTCTGCGACTTCGCCAGCGGGTGTCCGCATTATGGATCCAACTCTGGGGACTCACGTCCCCATTCGGCTTGTGGTGGCGTGCCGGAACACGGGCACGCCAGACCAACTCGAGGACCTGTTATCAGGCAATGGACTCCCCGTGTCCATTGCCCGGAGACCCTCATTAAGGGGGAAGGTGGCGAGCGTGAGCCAGCCGCCTTCGCCCGGTTCTCCTACGGCGGATCGGGTCGGACGTAGGGTCGTCCTCCCTGATCCGCTCCTCACCTTCCTTCTGCGCCATTACATGCTCGCAGAAGGCCACCATTACGTTCCACGCCCTCTCGCTGTCAGCATCTAAATAATGATAAGTCGGTTCGTAATTTGGAGTTATTTCCACAGAATCGCGCCGTGCCTCGTGAGGCGGGACAGGCGTTTGCAATGAAGCACAGAATGTTGTTCATTGAGAGCAGTGCTAAAACACAGGAAGGCATCACGTTGGCATTTGAGGAGCTGGTACAAAAGGTAGGTACATCACTTTAAGAGGGCTATATGATGGAGGGGGGTTATAGTACAGTCCGTGAGCTCTTAGGCTCAATTTACATTGCCGCGGAATGGAATGGAAGCGAATTTTCGCAACGTAATTGTACATAGCACAATGAACTTTATGTCAATTGTGTACCATACAAACTAAATACGAGCCAAAAAAGAGGTCGCGCGTCTTCCGGGGAATCCTCGCGCATTCTCGAGAATTTCCCTAGCTACTTTTCTTTTTTGACTCGTATTTAGTTTGTATGTTACAGAATTGACATAAAGTTCATTATGCTATGTACAATTACGTTGCGAAAATTCGCTTCAAATCGCGGCAATGTAAATTGAGCCTTACTCAGCTAGCCAAGGCACTTTTATCTTTGACAAGTTAATACAGAATGTCATAGTATTCTGTTGTGTAAAGTATAATAACATTATCCATATTAATTATCCCTTACTATATAAAAATAAAGCCCAGACTTGGAAAAGCGTCTGTACTTTTGATACAAGTACCTTCCCTGCAATGAATCGAACCTTTTTTTAGCAATACCCAGCATTGCAACGGCAACTTAAATAAAGTTGTTGAATTACCGCGAGCAGGATTTGAACCTGTGCTCTGTGAAAGTGCTGTAAACGAACTGAGCTAACGCGGCTTATCCTCAAATTTTCAACCACTTTTCCTAATTTTTAAATCGTACCTGGATACCTTCCCTGCCAGAGCGTCGGTGGCACAGTGGCTAGGACACCGGACTCCCATGCGGGAGATCCGGGTTCGAAACCGTTCAGTGCCAAGTACCAATGAGTTTTTCGTATTTTTCAAAGACTTGCGTACATTTACCGACTGCTCTAAAGGTGAAGGAAACATCGTGAGGAAACCTGCACACTGAGATGACCAGTGTGTGAAATGAGGTAGGCACAAAAGATCCTCAAGGATCGAAGTGCCGCTGAGGTTATTCCCGGCCCCCTATCATAAGATAAGATACCTTCTCTCCCTGTAATATCTGTAGCCAATCTTCTAATGGTACTGAGGTATTAAAATCACCACCTTGTCTGTAGATCATAGAAACCCCTGGTCTCTGGGAGACGGGAGGTTCAATCTCCAACATCCGCATCACAAACGAGGAGAGGAGACAGCAGCAGCAATCGTCGTGCTACGATTTTACGTGTTCTATATAATCGTAGCTCATTGTAAATATTTGTTAATACAATAATTGATTAACAGTGTCCGGTTCCATAAAATTACAATAATATGTGATTACAAGTCTGAAAACGATCTTGACACACAGCCATAAAACAAATTTTTTAATGGTTCTTTTTTCCTTTTACTCAAACCCTCAAAATTGGAATACCTAAAATCACAGCTAAAGCTTTCGCCACACATGGCAGCAAAAAGCTTAAACATATTTTTTTATCTTGTCACAAACATCATTCAAAAGACGTAGTCTACAAGAATTGTAATTTCTTGAAATCGGTTATATCCAATCTAAAGACTCAATATTTATGGGTAACAATTTTGTTGTACGACAAATAACAACAAATATTTTAGTATTTATTGGTTGTCAAAATAAGTCCAACTAATGCGATTTAGTACAATAAATCTGAAAATTAATATTAAATTGTGATTTAAGTTTTAATATTAATATTCAGATTTATTGTACATATTTTTGAATCGAAATGTACAATTAAATTACGAATTTGAAAAGGTTGTTAAACAGCTATTAGCAAACAGCCTCGATAGATATTGAATCACCCTATAGATTTGTTACTTTGATCACCCGACAAATGATTAATAACAATTCGTAATTTTTTACAATTACAACGAGGTTAGGTAAGCTGCAGTAAAGTTTCATTATAAGTTAATTACAACTCAAACAGTCGTTAGGTAATGTCAGAGGCCTACGGGCAGCCTGAATATCTCTGACGATAGGTTGGCCCCAAACCCATTACATAAAAATGTAAATTACAAGTGCAAATTACAAGTGTTTGTATTTTAACCGTTATTATAAGTATGGGATTATTCATAAATATCTGTAATATTATAAAATACTACCTACTTTTTGCCCTTGGTTTTTAGGCTGGCAATAATATTATAAAGATAATTGTGATATAATAGTTACCGAATTATAAGTACAATTTTATAATTTCCACGTGTCTATGAGGAAGTCGCCGTGATTCTAAATAACAATACAATACAATACAATATTTTTATTTTTCAAATAACTTGATCCATTGTGTTAGTGTACTTAAAAAACTATGTTAGTAAATATATTCAGCAAAAATCACGAGCTTTTACACTTCGATCAGATGCTGATCAAAGATAACATCATTCGATCAGCACCCGAACGAAGTGTTTAAGGATAGGGGAATCGTACTTTTCCGCTATCACGTTCAGGATGCTGTTGGAGCTGCTCCGAAGCCTGCAAAGCAGAGACGCAGTTCTTTTGCGCATAATGGCTTGAAAACAATCGGTATGTGCATGCGCAAACATACCGGAGGCACTGCATATATTTTGTAAACCTGTTTTGTAACTTGTAGCTTTATGTAAACATAGTCCAGGACAAACTGTAAATATGTAAATCTTAGGAAGTATCTTCAGATTTTTGGGTCAACCTTAACATTATTGTGATATTTATTGTATGTATGTATGTCATTTGCTTTTGTAAATACAATATTAATGTAAAATATTTTAGCAAATAACTGTATTTTTATTGTTTTTGCTTTTTGTGGCATGTTTTGTGAATTTAAGTGTATTAGGTAATTTATTATTTATGTAATTATGGGTTTTATCAGGACCAAAATAAAGTGCTAGACCATTTTTATGGAATAACTTTGTTTTTTTTAGCTTCAGTCTCTATTCTATAATTTCATCATTTATCAGCCGTGTCTACCTGAAGTGTTTATTTTTTTATAACTGTCTATTATACTAAAATGGCAACATAATTATATTACAACATGTTATGGCAACAAGGCTTGCTTTTGAGAAGCTCAAACCTGTTTCTTAATTGACCATATTGCATTTGCCCCTCAAGGTGGCGCTGTTGGTGAAGATCAACTGTCAAAGACTACAGTTTAAATGGTTCTTTTTTTCAACACTGATAAATCATAACTTTGGAACTTATGACTAAACTAAGTGGACCAGAGGAAAATGGTCCATTTACATTTAGTCAAGTTCCAAAACTATAATATTATGTTTATAATAGTTTGATGTTAAAAATATAAAAATAAAATAATAAAACTATAACTAGGTAAAAATTATATAATATAATTTCAGTCAAACAGCCCCCCGCGAAGTGCCCCCTGGCCGAAAGTACCCAGGATACTCGCGGCGTTCCCTCGCTGAATGGCGAGGGAAATGCGCTGTACTAAAAAGAGGCCGGTTCGCGGATCACCTCTCTCCTTAATTCGTCTCCCCACAGCGCAAATCAGATCCTTGGCCTCGGAGCCCCATGGTCCCGCGGTTTCAACTGCCAAAGGCACGAAGTCGTACATCGATTCCAGGTTGGAGTACTTTAGGTGTTTCCTCTGGGCCGCGGCCTCGGCAGCTGCACCTGCAGTCTGCCGAGTGCTGACCTGTGCTAAGTTCCAAAGTTATGATTTATTCGCTCAAAAACCAAGTATCCTTTCGTATGATGGATTTAATGTTTAGACAAAGAACAAGAATAGTTTTAGGGAAGATCTGTGTTAGATTGTAAGTTTATGTAGGTACCTGCTCAAAACCCCAACTAGTGATATTCTTGAAGACTGCGAGTAACATTGGGCGCGATGAGAACGAGGATGGGCGACCGCTAGCGGCCTTTATGGGACAGCACTCGTTTCCGATCATATAGCGGCCTGAACAACTAACAGTAGGGTTGGCCATTAACCGCACGACAAGATTACGAAGAACGAAATTTGAGAGAATTAGCACTGTAAACACCAGAATATAGCAAGTACGCAATACAGAAATATACAAAGATTAATACATGCAGCATAAAACATCCGGTGCGGTACAGTGCCAAAAAGGGTACACCAGCTCAGCATAATGCTGTGGCAAGCCACAGCGCTGATTTTCAGCTGGCCCCTCAGTGACTGCACGGACGAAGAAAGCAACAAATTTAAAATTGTATAACACGGCAAAATTAAAAACAAAGGCAAGATGCACCTAGCATTTTCCATTTTTCACTGACTAAAACTGTTGTCCTCGCGTCGTACGCTGCGAACGGATTATGAATTTGCTTTTATGCTTTGTATTACCTACTTACTTATCGTATGGTTAGTGGCCAACCTATTGTCAGAGTTGTTCAGGCCGCCCGTAGGCTCGACGACTGCTGTCAAACGACAACAACCGGGACCGACTGCTTAACGTGCTCTCCGAGGCTCGGGGAGCTCAGATGAAATATGCCACTAGCGGTCACCCATCCTGGTACCACCGCGCCCAACGTTGTTTAACCTGCACGATCACTTTCGGATCGTGCTTGCAACTAGGCCACGAGCTCCTTTTGCTTTGTATTGATTCCTATGGAACTGCGATCACTACATCAGGAAAATCCAAGCATTTCCTACGTTCGCAGCGTAGGTACGCAACGCAATGAAGCTGGATGAGGTCACAAGGTCAATTTATCTCTGATTCTCGACGACTAATAAGCCAATGAGGACTACCCCCAATGACCTCAAGATGGCGCTATAGCTAAAGAGTGGCTATTTATTACTTTGTTGGAAAGTATAAGGGTACTACATACGTCCGGTTCCAGCCCCGGTTCGGTTAGCTGCAGCGGGCGTTCCGCCCTTCCCCCACTTGAACCGTATTAGTCCTCACTCGTAAGGCTGGGACTACATAGCGCCGGTTCGAGAGCCGGTTCGGTTCGCTGCAGCCAATCATAAAAGTTCCGCCCTCCCCGGCTTGAAGTCAGCGCCTCGTGATTGCCTGCAGCGAACCGAACCGCGGCTCATGTAGTTCCAGCTTAATACTTGATTGACCGATTTGCATTCAGCATGAATAAACCATAAACATAGTATAAACGCTGGAAACCCCAAAATGTTAATTTCGAAACATATGATTACTATACGACAGAAGAAATAATAAATAATTAAGATTGGCTCAAAAAGGCTAGTACCCAGAACCGTAAAGTCTTTTAAAATTATGATCGCAGGGGAATGCATACCAAAGACGACCTTGAATAGATGAATAAATGATAATGTATGTCGCAGCCAGATGATGAGTATAGGCGTTATCTCTATTTCACGAAGTGCGCGGACACATCGAGTATTGCAATCAAAATTGACACCAGATGCTGATAGCGACTCTTTCTCTGGAAGGTTAAATCCTAGAAGCCCATCAAAAAATTAGAGTTAATGGGAATAACTGTTTATTTTATTCGAATACTACTTCTACTGTATATAAAACTATAAGATCTTTTGTTATATCTATTCTTATCCTATGACAGGGGACCGGGAATAACCCAGGGGCACTACGAACTTCGACCCTTGAGGATCTTTTGTGCCTACCCCATTTTGCATACTGGTTATCTCAGTGTGCAGGTTTCCTCACGATGTTTTCCTTCACCGTTAGAGCAGTCGGTAAAAGTACGTAAGTCTTCGAAAAATACGTAAAACTCATTGGTACATGGCACTGCACGGTTTCGAAACCGGACCTCCCGCTTGGGAGTCCGGTGTCCTAGCCACTGTGCCACCGACGCTCTGTTTGTTATATTGTATTATTCTAAGCAAATCTATTTCTACACTGTACAATCATTTTGTAGTTGCACTTCTTGAAGTATCTAGCTATAAACGCGCTTGGTGAAAATCTAATTTACGTCATATGGCTACAACTGAACATTCCTTTTGATAAAATAGTCAAATCAACCAAATTGATTTTGTCAGTAGTGAGGGCGCTGTCGGTGAAGATTATCTGTCAAACAAATGACAAATGCTATACTTTTTATTAGTTCCTACGTTTCACCACGGCCAGACATAACGTGGTCCATAGAAGTATCAAGGTCGCGAGGCCAAAAGTTGGGTGTGGTTTGTTAGAGCGTGTTCGGCGTGTGCGTTGCGTCTACAAAATTAGATAAAGAATTCTATTTTGCATCACGTACTATCACGTATATTTATAAGAAGTGCGAGTGCAACAAAATATGGTAAGAACATTATGATTTCGACTTTGTATTTCAAGCTCTACAGAATCGATTCCGCAGCATTCAATGCGTGCGTGTTGTGTTGTTAGACCAGTTCAGTTTATGTGATTAAACCTTCCTTAGAATATGATTAAACCACAGTATTTATGAAAAAAGGGTCTATAGTTACAATTTTCATGAAGACTGTAATAAATAAATTTTAATTATATTAAGTAATTGTTATCAAATAAATTTACTTAGGTAGGTACTTATTAATTCTTCACTACAATGCCCAATCCAAACGATTTGCTTCAAATGAAGATTTTACTGCTAGGTGATAGCGGTGTTGGTAAAACTAGGTGAGTACGGTTTTGAATAACATATATATAACCTATTTATTATTTATTACATTCGTTAGTGTTATAACTGGGTTAGATTGTTACAATGTATTCTGTGGTTGGAACCACACACATGGATGGTTATACCGGTTCTATCTACTGCCAAAAAGCCAAGACGGGTTAATAAAACATTGCTTCAGGAAGGCGATTCTCGCACATTCGCCTTAATCTCGAAAGAGACATTTGTCGCAAAAATGGCGGATGTCGAATGATACAGTTTTTTGCTATTCTCAAATATGTCGAGTACGACATATGTCTACTGCTAGCAATAGACATGAAAAGAGTGGTCGCTGGCGCTCGACATAAATTATGTCGAGCGCTAAGTCTATCGAAATGGATTGAAAAGTGAGTGAACGCATTTTTTTTAATGGTGGTCGTTTATTTGATCGTTGTTTACATTTTATTGCAATAATGTTGTGCTAACTTCGGCAATATTTGTAAATCCAATCGCATCCTTACATTATATAAATGTTTTTGAAATATTTTTATATTTAATTGTAGATATAGACTTTGTTTATAATTTTGCGATTTCATTTTTGGATTTAATGTATAGGATTATGCAATCTAGCTCAGTTTCTAAAAAAGTAAAAACCGTGTAATTCGACCAATATACAATCGAAATATGATTGATATCACATTAATAAAATATTTATCTACTGTATTACATCGAGATACAAAAGAAATATTTCAAGATCATGCATATTTATTAGGATTAAAAAGCCCTCAAACAAAACTATGATGTAATTTTAAATGCTTGTACGAATTAGGATGAAATTAAGATGAATACTTACTTAAGAAGGTAGGTAGGTATTTGAATTTAGTTAAAATAGGTATTCATTATCATTAATCGAATTAAAATAACGATTTAAATGTAGTTGCAGTTATGCGCCCCAATACACGCATGTATTACAACAATTAAAACTAAAAAATATATTAAATTAGTAACTTTTTTGTTGTTCTTGATTATAATTCCAACATAATCGGTGAAACGGAACGTTTTTCTACCAAGTCGAATGACATCCGTCGACATTTATGTCGATCGAGATTGAGAATACCATTTTCAGGTAACACTCGACTTTTTACTTTTGTCGAACTCTGCGAGAATTGCCTTCCAGTTTTGTACTCTTTTCATGATTTGTTGTTTTAACCCCCGGTCGCACTTGTTATTTATTACGGTGTCAGGTTTTTGGGCTAAGTTCAATTCAAAAAAGGGCTAGATCAGGCCAGTAAGGGGGCGTACATTAATTACGTGAGGCGATTTTGACGATTTTTCGACAAATTATTGAGATGTCGTGAGATTTGGCTCAACCAGGGGTCGACACGACGATTAGGGGCACCCACCCCCGTGAGATTTTTCAAAATGCGTAATTTTTGGTGTAAATATGTTAATCTGTGCTTGATTGCGTTGAATTAATGTAAAAAGAATATAATTTGCTTAATTATTTTTATTTAAGACTAGTATTTAAGACTACTAAGAACGCAGTCTAGAATCAGTGAGATATACGAACAATAAAATACTTAAATATTCAGTCCACGGGGAGTCATGTGTGGGAAACATGTTTTACTTAATTTAACTAAGTTATCGCTATTTTACACTGTTTCTTGCGGAAAAATAAATTACGTGATATTTGCCGAGACCTCCCTCGAATCTCGAATCTCACCCACGTGAGATTGGGTGAGATTCGAGAGAGAGAGTGAGACCCCCCCCCCCCCCCCCCCCCCCCCCCCCCAACGCCTCACGTAATTAATGGACGCCCATATAATACTAGAATACCGGCGCAATATTGTCCGTTAGGAACTCCTTACGCAGGACCATATGTGCCTGCGCGCTATCATAGACGCCCCACGCTACGTGCGCAACATGACTATCGTCAGAGACTTAAAGATCCAGAGACTGGACAAGTTCATCGAACGCCTTGCACGCGGCATGTTCGACCGCGCCGACAACTCCGCTCATCTCACACTTCGTGAACTAGCGCCGCTGCACGTCCGCCCGCCCGATCATCGAAGTAGAGCCCTGCCCAGGGAACTGCTGACGGCGGAAGCCACAACACACCTGACTTGACCACGCCTACGGCAGTGACTTGCCTACGGCACCCTAACGCTCCACCGGTAGTTACGGGTGGCGATAGACACCCCTGTAGAGGGCATCGCGCCCTGGAACAGGCTCCCCACGCCCCCTAAGGGACGTGAGAAGGTTTCGAAGTGAAGATTGTCCGTTATTCAGATATTGTATGTACTCTATGCTATATAGCTATGAAATTACTTCATCTTCCTTCACTACCTACTGTCTCCATTATTATAGAGGGGGATGATTCATTATCCCTCGTCATATTCAAGAATATTTCCGAGCAGCAAATTCCTGTTCCAGCATATTGCTGGCATATACATCACCTTATCGACGAGAGCATCCACGTGTGACCATTGGGATAGACTGCAAAAGAACGGAAATAGACGTGAATGGGAGACAAGTGTGTCTTACCATCTGGGACACGGCAGGCCAGGAGCGGCACAATGCCATGTCGACTGCCTATTTCAGGTATGTGTTGTAGATTTTATATGCTACCAGCGCCAGCAGCCTGGCATCTTCTTAGCTTCGTTGTAGTGGTTTATGAACAATATTGACCTAGTAGTTCCATACATAACTGACGATCGGACGGTGCTTGACGTAATACCAGAAATCATACCAGAGCGTCGGCGGCCTAGTGGCTAGGACGCCGGACTCCCATGCGTGAGGTCCGGGTTCGAGACCATGCCATGTATCAATGAAGACTTATGTACATTTACCGACTGCTCTAACGGTGAAGGAAAACATCGTGAGGAAATCTGCATGTCTGAGGAAATATAAAATTCCAAAGGCGTGTGAAATCCACCAATCAGCACTGGGCCCGTTCTGTGGATCATGGTCCATTACCCCCTTGTGCAAAGGGAAGCCTGTGCCCCACCAGTGGGGACATTAATAGGCTGCTGCTGATGATGATGATACCAGTATAATTGTGTTTTGTCTGTTTAAGGAATGCCCATGGTGCCATACTAGTGTACGATACGACGAGCTCACGGTCGCTGGCCAGCGTGAACCGCTGGCTCGACGAGCTGCGCAGGAGCCCCACGCAGGATAACATTGTCTGTTTGCTGCTTGGAAATAAGATTGACGAGGTAATTGATGGCTAGCTAATGTAACTTCGTTCCATAAATTGAAATAAAATTGAAATTGAAAACGTTTATTTAGCGCTATTTATTTATTTATTTTCTGGTGTTTACACCAGAATATAGAACACAATACAGAAGTATACAAAGATTTATACATGCAGCACAGAACATCTGGTGTGGTACAGTGCCAAAAAGGGTACACCAGCTCAGCATAATGCTGTGGCAAGCCACAGCGCTGATTTTCAGCTGGCCCCTCAGTGACTGCACGGACGAAGAAAGCAACAAATTTAAAATTGTATAACACGGCAAAATTAAAAACAAAGGCAAGATGCACCTAGCATTTTCTGTACCACACCGGATGTTTTACATCCGGTGTGGTACAGTGCCAAAAAAGGTACACCGGCTCAGGATAATGCTGAGGCAAGCCACAGCGCTGATTTTCAGCTGGCACCTCAGTGACTGCACGGACGAAGAAAGCAACAAACGAACGAGGGTCATTCTCTCTAATCCGCGGGGGGAGAGAGGGTACGGGCCTTGAGGTGGGACCTCTTTACCCGGGCGGGTCTCGGAGCGTTACTGCGCTCCGGTGCTGGGTGCCGCTGATACGACAGCGGACTCAATGAAGTGCTGAACTATACTTAAAAGTATAGCTCATACGTTAATGGGGGAGGGTGGAGGGGGGAAGGGAATAGAGCTTGTACGTCGCATTCACCGCGCGTCGTCACGTCGCTCCTCCCTGGGAGAAAGCAACAGTGTGTGCGTGTTGTGTTGTATGAATGTGTTTTTTTTATTATGAATGAGGATATTAGTGTGTATGTGAGGTACTGAGTGTGTGGGAGGGTGATGGCATGGTATTATGTGTGGATGATAGGTTATAATGATAGGTTTAAAAAAAAGAAGAATAAAGAAAATAAAAGAGGTCCATATTCGTACTTACGCTATAGTGGCAGTGATTGTACCGACAGGGCTTAGAAAAGCCAATAATATGTCTTACTTCGCTAGGACTCCCATGCGGTAGGTCCAGTTTCAAAACCATGTCATGTACCAATGAGTTTTTCGGATTTTTTCGAAGACTTATGTACATTTACCGACTGCTCTAACGGTGAAGGAAAACATCGTGAGGAAACCTGCAGCTATGAGCTATGGCGATAGTAAATATCGCGTAATCGCAAGGTTGAACGTTGGTTGTCAGTTGCTCATATTTTATAGAACCATAAAATAAACATTGAATTTTTTAAATTTATATTATTGTTATTTATTTATTTGAGGGTAGTATCTATTTCATACGCCTTTTGCACCCGTAAATTATGTATCTTATGATTTTTCCATCACCTGAAGGTTGCCTAGAAGATATCGCTTAAAGCGACAAGGCCGCCTTCTGCACATTGTATTGTACCTCTCTTTATGTTGTATGTTTTGTTTTTGTCCCGGGTGTGCAATACAGTATATTTGTATTGTATTGTATTTGTTTAAACTCTTATTGAGAGATGCAATTGCAAATTAATATATTTGTACTTATACAGGAGCCACGTGCAGTATCGTCAAGTGCAGGCCGCAATTTCGCGACTGCGAATCAAATGTTGCACCTAGAAAGCAGTGCTATAACTCGAGCAGGCATCACAGAGGTGTTTAGGACATTAGCACTGGAGGTAGGTAACCATAATTACACCTATACAACTTGGAACCCCCCGGTTTGTCCCGTGCGGACGGTCTTACATTGATTCCATGGGCGAGAGGGCGCTGTCTCCTCTGGGACGCGACGTGCGTTAGCACTTTCGCGCCTTGACATCTCGCCAGTACTCGGCAGACTGCAGGTGCAGCTGGCGAGGCCGCGGCGCAGAGGAAACACCTAAAGTACTCCAACCTGGAATCGATGTACGACTTTGTGCCTTAGGCAGTTGAAACCGCGGGCCATGGGGCTCCGAGGCCAAGGATCTGATTCGCGCAGTGGGGAGACGAATAAAGGAGAGAGGAGGTGATCCGCGAGCCGGCCACTTTTTAGTACTGCGCATTTCCCTCGCCATTCAGCGAGGGAACGCCGTGAGTATTTTAGGTACTTTATGAAAAATAAAAATAATAAAGTAGATGCGTGGATAGCTTACTTGAGGACATCCTTAACCCGTCTTTTAAAAACTAATGGCCTAGGATCTAATAAGTCTAACGATGGCTTATTGTTACTGTTCGAAGAGATTTCGTTAAACAATTATAGCAGGCCTCCTTAGAGGTCCAGCACAAAGACTATATTAAAAAGAAGACAGTGACAGTGCGGATAGGAAAATTAGTTATTCTTTTGTTTATTAATGTCAATTCAGTTTCAATAAATATATAAAATATTATCGTAATATAACTTGAGTATTATTATATAGTGAGGCGTCTATAACTGGTGACCCCGACGTGATAATAATATTATAAAGTGTGTGTGTAAAAAATTTCGGCGAAAAACAACAAAAATTCCATAAAAAATTTCGATTTTTCAAACATAAAAAATATACACGGTGTAATCGTAAGTACATGGATATACAGGGTGTTTATATACAATGTCTGATCCTGAAGTGGAAGTGCCACTCCCCGCTGAAGAACACACGGTCAGTATTAAAATACCAATTTTTTTGAAAGACAGGCCAGATATATGGTTTTACCAAGTTGAAGCATTATTCAAAATCAGTAAAATTACTACAGAAGAAACTAAATTCAACTATATATTATCACAATTAGATCCATCAATATTAGAAAATCTTTACGATATTATATTGTCAGAGAGCACAACAAAATATACATTGGCAAAAAATAGATTACTAGACATATACAAGGAGAGTGAAGAAAAAAAGATCAAAAGACTGTTGACTCAAGTCGAGTTAGGAGATGCAAAACCTAGCCAATTCCTACGTCGGCTTCAAGCATTGGCAGGAACAGAAATATCTAGTAAAGCCCTTAAAACTATTTGGATAGACAAACTTCCTAATGCGGTAAAAAATATAATAGTGGTCAGCGATGAAAACTTAGATAAATTAGCTATCATGGCTGATAAAATTATTGAAATATCTTCAACTCCGACTATTTATTCAACAAGTGAGCAGCCAATACCGTCAACAAGTTTCAATTTGCTTACAAAAATCGAGGAATTGGAAAAAAAGATCGAATCCTTAACTGTCAGACGCTCCAAAAGTAACGCTGAAACTAGATCTCGTAGCCGCTCACGCAGTCGCAGTCGCGATCGATTTAATCCTAAAGGAAAGTATTGTTTCTACCATTTCCGATTTGGTAAACGATGTAAGCCAGAAAAATGCCAACAACCATGTAGCTACAATCAGGGAAACGCCAGCCGGCAGACGAAATAGCGGCTCAAACGTCTGCCATTAATGAAACGTGCCGCAGATCACGATTATTCGTTAAAAACAAATGTACTGGTCTGCGATTCTTAATCGATAGTGGCGCAGATGTCTCAATAATACCTGCCTTAAATATTCAAAATTGCACTGAAAGCTCATATAAGCTCTTCGCAGCTAATAACACTGAAATTCAAACCTATGGTACTAAATTATTGACAATAGACCTAGGGCTGAGACGAAAATTCCAATGGCCATTTATAGTTGCTAAAGTCACAAGAGGCATACTAGGAGCAGACTTCCTTGAACATTTTAATTTAACAATAAACTTGCATGCTAGAAAACTTACCGATGGCGTTACTCAGCTTAGCATCAAAGGCGACGTAGCGTCTATCGAAATAAACGAGATAATAAGCTCAAAGAACGAAGCATCAAGATACCACAAATTACTAGCCCCATATCCTGATATCACGAAACCAAACTTCCTTCTTGGCAATGTTAAACATGATACCAGACACCGTATCGAAACTACAGGTGATCCTGTTCATTCAAGAGCTAGACAGCTTGATGGAAAAAAGCTAGAAACTGCAAAACAAGAATTTCAATTTATGTTGGATAACGGAATAATACAACCATCTAAATCGCAATGGGCAAGTCCACTACACATGGTGAGCAAAAAGGACGGAACTTTTCGACCTTGTGGAGACTATCGCAGATTAAACGAAAGAACTGTACCAGATCGATACCCATTGCCACGAATTGAAGATGCTCATTTTATCCTTAAGGATAAAACAATATTTTCCAAAATTGATCTCATTAAAGCCTACTACCAAATACCAATGGCAGATGAGGATAAACACAAAACTGCAGTAATTACACCATTCGGCTTATACGAATTTAACGTCATGAGTTTTGGTCTACGCAATGCACCTTCAACATTTCAAAGATTCATCAACGAAGTCGTCAGAGGTCTAGATTTTGTATTTCCTTATATTGATGACATTTTAGTAGCTTCTAAAGACGCAGAAAGTCACGAACATAACCTCAAACAATTATTCGAACGACTTGATAAATTCGGACTTAGAATTAACGTAGCAAAGTCAACTTTTGGTGTAAATGAAGTAGAATTTCTGGGATGCAAAATAATTCCAAATGGAATTGAACCACTTAAACACAAAGTGCAAGTAATTCTTGACTACAAGCTTCCAGAGACCTTGCAAGATCTACGTACATTCTTAGGTCTTGTGAATTTTTATAGACGTCATCTTAAAGATGCAGCTAATACTCAAGCGATACTACATGATTACCTAAAAGGTGCTAAGAAAAAAGACAAGCGAAAAGTACAATGGACAGATGAAGCGATAGAAATGTTTAACAAATGCAAATACGACTTAGCAAATGCTGCATTATTAACATTCCCCAACTCAGATTTACCAATAGCATTATTTACAGACGCTTCTAATACAGCAGTGGGATCGGTGTTACAGCAGTATGAAGATAAAAGCTGGAAACCGATTGCATTTTATTCCAAAAAACTTAATGAAGCACAAAAAGTATATAGTGCTTACGACCGAGAGCTACTAGGAATATACATGTCCATAAAACATTTTAAGCACTTTTTAGAAGGAAGAGACTTTATCATTTTCACAGATCACAAACCATTAACATTTTCATTAAAGCAAAAAAACGATAAAGCATCTCCAAGGCAACAAAGACAACTTCAATTTATTTCACAATTTTCTACAAATATACAGCATATTAGTGGAAAAGACAATATCGTTGCAGATACTCTGTCGCGTATTGAAGAAGTTCGTTTAATTGACTATGATGAGATAGCTGTAGAACAAGACAAAGACGAAGAACTCAAGACACTGATGACAAATACATCTCTTAAATTGAAGAAATACACATTACCTTCTGGTCGAAACCTTTGGTGTGATACATCAACTCAAAATATCAGACCTTATATACCTTTTAAATTTCGAAAATTGATATTTAACTGCATACATAATTTGCATCATCCAGGTGTGAAAGCAAGTGTTAAACAGGCCACATCTAGATACATTTGGACAAATATTAGAAACGACGTTAAGCTTTGGTCAAGAACTTGTCTGGAATGCCAACGAAATAAAGTGACAAAGCATACTAAATCTGAATTAACAGAATTTCAGCAACCAGACGACAGATTCAGTGTTGTCCATATTGACCTCATTGGCCCGCTTCCTCCATCGGACGAAAAACATTATTGTCTCACTTGCATTGACAGATATACTAACTGGATGGAAGTCATACCTATCTCAAATATAACTGCAGAAACTGTCGCAAAAGCTTTCTACAACAATTGGATAACACGATTTGGTACTCCTCAACAATTAATTACCGACAGAGGCACTCAATTTACTTCGGAACTATTCAAATGTTTATCCAACAAATGTGGAATCAAATTATGTCATACAACAGCTTATCATCCCCAATGTAACGGCAAAATTGAACGCCTGCACAGAACGCTGAAAGCCGCAATCAAATCTCACAAGTCACGACAATGGACTGATGCCATACCAACTATACTAATGGGAATGCGTGCGTCCATTAGAGAAGACACAAATCATTCTATCTCTCAAATGGTCTATGGAAAAACAATTAGACTACCTGGCGATTTCTTTGATAAACCTTCAACTGAACAATTATCAGAAAGCTTTGTTAAAGAACTACAAAATCAAATGCAAAAATTGAAGCCAGTGCCAACCCCTCACAAGACAACAAGAAATATATTTGTACACAAAGCGTTGTCATCGTGTACCCACGTATTCGTGAGAGTGGACAGAGTCAAAAAGCCGTTAGATTCGGCATATGAAGGACCATTCGAAATAATTACGAGAGAAGACAAATATTTTATTCTGAGAATTAAGTCGAGAGAAGAAAAAATATCAATAGACAGACTGAAACCGGCTTTCATGATTGCTGAAGACATATCAGCAGATGACGACGAATTGACTGAAGATCGTCAAATTACTCCAGTATCTCACAGCGCTCGCCGCGTGGGATTCACGAAAGGGGGGTGGTATAGCAGGCCTCCTTAGAGGTCCAGCACAAAGACTATATTAAAAAGAAGACAGTGACAGTGCGGATAGGAAAATTAGTTATTCTTTTGTTTATTAATGTCAATTCAGTTTCAATAAATATATAAAATATTATCGTAATATAACTTGAGTATTATTATATAGTGAGGCGTCTATACAATCTACACATTAGTACGATAGGGTTGTATAATGATGTGTTGCTCTTAAAAATATTTAATACAAATGTTTTAGGATTGCGAAGTGTAAAGTTTGTGTTGAAGTTTAGACATAAATAATAAATAAACCATGTTAGATTAAAAACAAATCATGACATCACACACTTCACCATTACATTCTGTTTAAGAAGTTTTAAAAGTGATTATTAATTTTGATTGTATTTCTATTTTTGTAGATCCTGAATACGCCAGGTCTCTGCGAGCCAAGACCGGAGGCGGCAGCCGCATTTGCTATAGATGAAAATCGAAACAGGGTAGTAGTACATGATAATTGCTGTATTGGTAATTATGTCAATATTGATTTACGGAACCTTTTACGGTAGGTATAGATTCTGAATGAAATGGAGGGGTTCTATTTTGTTTTGTCTTGGTTAAAGATAATAATCAATTGCAAGCTGGCATTAGTTAATGCAAAATCTAATAGGACTTACGTACGTAAGAAGCTATTAAAAGATTTTGAGGCTTTTCGGCTTTGTACAGGTTATAACTTTGGCAGTTACATGTGCCAAAATTAGATATTTTTGTTTTACATGCAATCATTGTTACCATGCCAGAACCACTGGTCTTGAACCAAACATAATAAATAATTAATTCTGTATAAACATTATTAATTTGTGAATTTTGTGTATATGCCTGTAAAGGTAAAGTTTAGTGTACCATGTTTATGAAACTATATGTGCATTATTTGTAATTGTTACCTAAACTTTTACACAATGAATCTTATCTTATCTAATTAAAGTTCTCTTTTTGTACTTTTTTATATAGCTAAGTACCTACTTATATGTATAAAGGTTCTTTTTGGAACTAAATCTTCGTTTTATTATAAATTCTTCCCTCACCCCAAATTTTCTTCTCACCATTCATGACCATATTCATACAGAGAAATTTTAATACATCATTCTCTTTCAAATGGTACCCGTGAATATAACAAATTAAAAAAAATACTGAACTAAATTCCGGTTAATTTTTTTACTGCGATTCTTTTATCGACCTTCGTTTCAAGGAGTCGAAAACATATTTTTTTGAAATTGAAAAGTTTATTTAACACCGTAAACACCAGAATATAGCAAGTACACAATACAGTAGTATACAAAGATTAATACATGCAGCAAAAAACATCCGGTGTGGTACAGTGCCAAAAAGGGTACACCAGCTCAGCATAATGCCGAGGCAAGCCACAGCGCTGATTTTCAGCTGGCCCCTCAGTGACTGCACGGACGAAGAAAGCAATAATATAATATTTGTTTGATAATATTTTTGATAAAGTTGATTTTTACCTTTAACCCCTTAAATGGAATTTAATTTAATTTAATTTATTTATTAGGTAAACACAACAGATTACAACCATAGAAATTACAGAAAAATCAATATAAAGTTATGAGCTAGGTCGTAACCCTTAACGTGTAAACACAGCATGGTTAGGAAGTAGAAAATTGGGTTCGTTCTCACTAGTACCACTGTTTGTACCACCGGTGGTACTATGGAGAAAAAAAAGTCCCACTGGTACCACCATCCAAATTAGTGGAACTAGTGAGAAGTTTTGTACCACTAGCTTTTTGGGCGGTACCGACAGAAAAGGCAATATTTTCTTTCATAAAAGATACTGAAATGGTTATTTTATCAAATCAGTATAATTATTAGGTGATAATCTATATCTGTGTCCAAGGAGAATAAGGTCATCTTTTTATGTGTATGTGCATAGTATGCGAACTCGTATCACCCGGATTCTCCAATCCGCCGCCACCGCCCTAGGCGAATGTTTTCGGAAGTGGAGAATCGAGGTGAACCCTGACAAAAGCGCCGCCATTCTCTTCGCTAGGGGTCGTGCCCCTGATACGACCACCCATGTTCGGAATAACATAGGGCAACTCTCACTTTTCGGCAGACCTATCCCTTGGGAGAAAAAGGTCAAATATCTAGGAGTCACCCTTGATAAAGATATGACCTTCGAGCCACATAAAACGCGTCCGCGACCGCGCAGCATTCATTCTCGGCCGGTTACACCCGATGCTAGGCAAGGGGAGTAAAATGTCACTTAGAAATAAGTTGACAATTTATAAAACTTGCATCCGTCCAATCCTCACGTACGCAAGCGTGACATTCGCGCACTCTTGCCACATCCGCCGCCTTCAGATTATCCAAAATAGGTTCATGCGTAGAGCAACCGGTGCTCCATGGTACCTACGTAACGTAGACCTCCATCACGATTTGGAACTCCCCACGATCGCTCAATACATGAAGTTAGCGTCTCGACGCTTCTTCGTGCAAGCTCCCCACCACCCAAACCCTCTAGTAGTAAGCGCCGCCGCTTATTCGACTAACGGTTTACCGACATCCCGTCGACGACGTCGGCCTAGACACGTCCTAGACGACCCCGACGACGCCATCACGATCTCCATCGCGGAAGCCACTCCGCCACCCGATAGTAGTTCACACACAGCACCTTCATACCGCCCGCGACGGCGCGGGCGGCGACCCGCTTCTGGCGCTTTCACGCGCTATCGGCGTATTCCAGGCCGGTTTTCCCCGACCCCTCCGTCCCCAGCGACGTCCTAAGCCGAGGTCCGTACCCACCTGGGTGCCCTTAGGCAGTCGCTTCTTATAGTAGTTTTTAAGTCCTCCTCTAGGCTGGAGCGCATTTAGCGCTCGCCCCAAAAAACCCGGTGAAGCTGTAAAGCAATTATCAGTACGAGAAAAAAAAAAAAAAAAAAAAAAGTATAAACAACAGGTTGAAAAAATTCAAGAAGAATTCACAACCAAAGCGACGCAAACAGTATATCGTCTCTGATGACCGCATTTTATACGCACAAATGCAACTGACTTCTGGAGAAATAAGTGTTGGGCACTTTTTGGAAAAATTGCGTTATTAATTTGATTTTCAATTACTTACTGTTCTTAATTACATACTTTACCATTATTAATTATGTATCTTTTCTGTCGGTACCGCCCAGAAAGCTAGTGGTACAAAACTTCTCACTAGTTCCACTAATTTGGATGGTGGTACCAGTGGGACTTTTTTTTCTCCATAGTACCACCGGTGGTACAAACAGTGGTACTAGTGAGAACGAACCGAAAATTGATTGTTGTACAATATTGAGTTATGAAAAAATACTATTGAATGTAATGACTAAAAAACTTATGCCTATTTGAAAAATAAAAATAATAAAGTAAAGACTATAAAGTAGGTGCGTGGATAGCTCACTTGAGGACATCCTCAACCCGTCTTTTAAAAACTAATGTCCTAGGAATATTGTTGATTCCCGTTCTTTAACCCTATACTAACAATATTTCCATTTTTCATTGACCAAAAGTACACTGGCCACATTTCCCGATGGCCCGGTTAAGCGCACTGCACAGCCCACTGGCCGAGACGGGGTCATTTATCTCCGGTCCTCGAGGACAAATAAGCCAAGGAGGGCTGCCCCCAATGGCCTCAAGATGGCGCTAGCTAATGAAGGGCCATCACTCACCGCGCTCAGGATAAACGTTGACAAATATAAAGCTTTTCTTATGATTTATTGATGATGAGTATGGGTTTGGGTGGACCCTACGAAGGCTTTGGACTGGGTGAAACAATGTTTTTACAACGAATAATATTATTCGGGGAAGATTAGGAGGTAGAAGTCTTTTTAGAGATTTACCTATTATAAAATTGTGAGATAGCGTGTCCAAAAAGCGTCGGTGGCCTAGTGGCTAGGATGCCGGAGTCCCATGCGGGAGGTCCGGGTTCAAAACCATGCCATGTACCAATGAGTTTTTCGTATTTTTCGAAGACTTACGTACATTTACCGACTGCTCTAACGGTGAAGGAAACCTGAATGTCTGAGAAAATGGAAAGTTTCCGAAGTCGTGTGAAATCCACCAATCAGCACTGGGCCCGCTCGGTGGATCATGGCCCGTACCCCCTTGTCCAAGGGGAGGCATGTGCCCCAACATTGAGGACATTAACAGGCTGGTGATGATGATGTGTCCAATTGTCCATCTCACTTATTGTCGCGGGCTGTCTTGAATACCTACATCATTTATGCTGCATGAACTACTTATTGCTGTCATTATTAATGTGTAACTATCAATAATAATTGTTGTATAAATGATTCTTATCTGATGCACTCTTGTTAGCAAAAAAAAATGGATTAAGGCTATCCATATATAAGTCAGTTTCAGTCAGGTGGAGTGAGCGAGTCCCCACGTGATTGGTACCCACATGAGGAGAAGAGAGAACGTGGACGCCCTCTCAAACGATGGCGCAACGATATCGTGGCTGTAGTAGGCTCGACGTGTACTCGCCCAGCCCAAGACAGGGAAAATTGGCAGATGATGGATTTTTGGGAGGGTTTGAGAGGGGTGTGGGCGTGAGAGGGTGTGTGTTATGTGTGCTGTGTGTATGTGGTGTGTGTGAGGGGGTGTATGTTGGTAGGTGTAAGGGTCAGTGTGCGTCCATAAGACTCTTAAATAACTAATTGGTAACAATATTTATTCAGTATCAAAGTAATCAAGTATCAATAACCAATTTTTTAATTTTTCTTTGCAGGAATACCTTGAACAGTTTAGGATGGAAAGGTGTTTTTCGGCTCTTTGGTATAAGAAAGGGGCCTCAATCAGAAGGTGCTCGCTGTGCAAAATGGGTCTTTCTTATTTTTGGCTCGTCCCACACGATTTAGGATGTAGGTATGGTCCATAATTAAAGATGTGGTTCTAGGCGAGATATACTATGCTTGGTCGGAGCCGAATCCAATCTATTATATGGCCGTGGGTACACGCAATGTCTTTGTCGATTATTGATCGTGGTCCTTCTTCAAATCCGTCCATCACTTTTGCTACATACTGTACGTTAAGCTTAACTCAAACGACATGAAAACATGCGTGAAAAGATATTTCCGATTTCGCCGGAATGTTCCACATGGACGGTTCCGAATTAATTCGAGCCCAAATCGTTCCGGAACGTGTAAATATGGAAATGGCGCGTGTAACGACGATTTTGTCAAATATATAATCGTTGGTTTCGAGTGAACCTCCCCTTGACAATGGCGGTTTTTTAATGGTTGAAATTGTTTTTCAATAGGTAGGTACTTTGATAAATCAGGTTAAGTACCTGCTTTTCACCGAAAATCAAATGTTTGACGTGGGAGAAGACGATTGGACAATAGTTTATTGTTCCGTACTGGAACAGATTTATTAATTACAAATAATACTTTTTTATTAGTTCTACCGAGACAACACAATTTGAACTCGTATTTTACTAAATTTCAATTTTCCCTCTCAAACCTGATGTCAATCCAAACTGGTCACTCAAGACCGGCATGAAGTTACCTGTGGATTTACAAATGCATTTTTTCGCATTTTGACATTTGAACCTCACATCACTTCTAACGGTCTACGCCCGCCGGCTTGACGTGCTACGCATAATCTCACTTGCAATTTTCAAAAAATATTGTTTTATGACACACCCGGGTTGTGAACTGTTACTCCTCGAGCCTGTGCCTATGTGTGAAGTGATGAGGTCGCACAGAGCACAAGATCAGCCACCCAGCCGGGGACGCCGATGCTGCAAATCTGGATTAGTGCGGTGAGTCATCAGGTGTTCCCTAAATTCTCCTTAACATTTATTATAATGATAAATTATATTATAAAGAAATAATGATGCATCTATAAAGCATCTATATTTTAAACTACGACTTATTAACACGTTCGCGCGCGGTACTTTTTCTCATTTTCGCAGTACCAATCTTCACTGCCGTACTGCATAAAATTAATGTAAGTTAGTTATTGCATACCATCACTAACTGCTGGTGCCATAATACGATACATAGAATAGCTGTCATGTCCGTACTGACAATGTGTAACTATAGTAACATACACAGATGTGTGAGTCATGTCCAAAAAGGAACACCTATAAATCCCGCAGTTTTGTCAGTAGAAACAAAATGCACTCTTTGCAGAATGGCAGAGGGAGGGGCCTACGTACCAAGTTCATAGAAAATCGTCACGTATAACCGTAGTGCTTTTAAGAAAGGTGTAAAGATTTGCCGGCGATGACCGTACTGTAATTTTAACCGTAACCGCGCGCGAACGTGTTAAGTCGAAACTGAAATATCTAATAGGTCGATAGCCGATGCATTATTAGATCGACAGAAGTTGAAAGTACCTATGGTAGATTCAATTACATATAAAAATATTAAAGCGGGTAAGTTCGTAAAAAATTTGCGTTATTCAAACTTACATAATAAAGTACAGCCTTTCCATACAAAATTAACTATAAAGTCGTTGCCATAGACAAAGCAAATGCAAGTTTCGCTGCTTCGAACAGTAGTACCTATGCTTCCTTCAGTTTCATCTTCATTGCTTGCTTTATTTTTATTTATTTTTTCTCTATTTTATACAATAATACCCACATACCTTCCTGTATTCTAATGTATAATTTGAAAATTAAGTGCCTTCCTTCGTTTCCTAATATTTTACTTCTGTTTATTAATATTTCAGTTATTTATTTATATGTTCCGGTAGTGTATTATTAGGGAGTGATCCCTGGCACTCAGGGGATGCCTGAAAATCAGCGCCGCAGTGCTAAAAGCGCTACGGCAACAGGCTGAGGCAGTCACCTTTTTCCGGTGCTGCACGCCACCTTCATCAAACTTAGTTACTTTGCTTATTTATATGTTTTTGTAATATATTTGTTTAATATTGTTTTTGTCTTCTGTACCTAGTTGTTTGTATGTGTGTGTGGGAAATAAATAATCTTTGTTTTTTCATTCTAAACGATCGATTTTCAAGAGACAACGGCGTCTCGCTGAAGTTATGAATATACGCGTTTTATTTTTTTCCCATGTTCTGAGATCTGTCCTCCGAGATACAGGAACTTCCTAGTTCGGAGGTCAGCGTTTATTGTAAACTAAGCTTGCTCACTAATTTTATTTAGTTTAATATGACCTGGCCAAGGTTTTTGTCCGAGGTTTGGGCCGACGACTGAGAGAGCGCTCAGGTGACCCCCGCGCCGAGTCGTACCTGGTGCAGCGCATCTCGCTGGCTATTCAGCGTGGAAACGCTGCCAGCGTGATGGGCACCTTCCCACCGGGTGCGACTCGGGGCTGTTTATTAGATTAAGGAGTTTGACTCATATAATATGTTTATATTATATTCTAAGATTATATTTTAAGGTTATGTAGAATTAACATGTTATATGACCTATGCTTAAGTTCCTACTGGTGTATGGACTATGAATCCTTTGTAATCTTACCGCACAAATAAACTTATTCTTATTCTTATTTCTCCTTCATAGGTTCTTCTTTAATAAAAGACGCGAATACGTATAAAATATCCAATAAGTATATTTCAAAACTCCCGCCAATACGTCCAAGTTAAATTGAAAAAGAAAATCCTCATAATAATTCCATTAGAAGCCATCACGTTACCCGACTTCCTTTATTGGAGGCAAGTACACTTATTTGTTCAACGTTTCCCCTTGAGAGTAGACCTGGAGACGATTAGAAATTTATAATAAGGGGAAATTATTATTTCTACCCCTCTTAGCATAGGTGATATTATGGTCAGAAAAAGATAGCGGTCATGCATGGTAAAAAAAGCATCAGGAAGGCAGCTGTCAGGAAGAAACCTACAACCTTGGGATCTTCAAGGCCGGAGTGAATAGGCATTTACTGGACCCGTATGCTCCATCGTCGCTTACCATCAGGCGAGATCGAGGTCAAATGCGGGTTTAGTAGTCAATAAAAATAAGAGCCAAGAGTTTAGCGACCAAGAAGAATTGGCACATTTTCCTCTGAGCCTCTCCCTGCATCGTAAAGCACGTTAAACTATCGATCCCGATTTTTTTTATTATAAGGAGAGCAAACGACAAACGGTAAGTGGTCACCGTCGCCAATAGATATATTATTTCACCTCACTATAATGTTAAGAGTGTTTTCGATGCGCTGCTAACCTTGACGACTTGGATGGAGTACCTCTCGTGCCGGTGATGACGCTGGCTCTCTCACCCTTCAATCTGAAACACCAGCAACAAGCAGAAACCTGTCAAAAACCTTCGATTAAATCTGAACCTCATGCCTGCGCAAGTTTTGGGTAGGTTGACCTGTGGTTGACTGTACCACCCACCCCAAGCTGGCTCTGCATACAGTCATATTGAATTACCTTCGAAAACATTGTAAGCAGTACATATGTAAAGTGTCTTTTTCAGTTCTTAATAAACTAAATGCTGTCCTTAAGAAAGGACCAATCTGGGAATGGAAAGGAAAACATCGTGAGGAAACCTGCACACTGAGATGACCTGTGTGTACAATGGGGTAGGCACAAAAGATCCTCAAGGGTCGAAGTGCCGCTGGGTTATTCCCGGCCCCTATCATAAGATAAGATAAGAGCATTCTGGACACCAGAGTACAAAGCAACAATGATTGTAATTACAAGTCTTAAGTGGCAACATTGTCGCTAATTTGTATGGGATTTCTATTAATGTTGCCATTTAAGATTTGTAATTACAATCATTGTTGCTTCGTACTCTGGTGTACAGAATGTTCTTATCTTATTTTTTGATAGGGGGCCGGAAATTAACCCAGCGGCACTTCGACCCTTAAGAATCTTTTGTGGCTACCCCATTTTACGCACTGGTCATCTCAGTGTGCAGGTTTCCTCACGATGATTTCCTTCACCGTTAGAGCATCCGGTAAATGTACGTAAGTCTTTGAAAAATACGAAAAACTCATTGGTACATGGCACTACATGGTTTCTAACCCTGACCTCCCGCATTCGAGTCCGGTGTCCTAGCCACTGTGCCACCGACACTCAAGAATACTCTTACAAGAATCTCTTCACACCCACAAGAGGTGTAACATAGACATACACCAGTATTGATAAAAAAAATTCCAATCCACAAATCGAATAAAAAAAATACCTAACTTCTCATATTAGGTGTCACGCGAATCAGTCGTCTGTCAACCTATATCAGTTCCGATCCTGGAACATTTCTCCCGGGTCATAAAATAATAAAACAGGATCCCTCCGGCGAGATCATCTCGGGGTAAATAGAATTGAGTAATGGATGGGATATCCGAATAGAAAATTAGGTTTAAGTGGCGGGCTTTCTCTGTTATCGGCGGAGCTTTAAAGTTTGAGTGTGCCGAAGGTTTTAATAGATTTCTATTTAAGTTCCGAGACGGTTTGGCGACGTTAAGGATTTATTAGAAAAGTTGTGGAAAGTTGTTATTTTATTCCTTTAAATAGGTATAGCAATTCCATCTAGATGAGCGATCCAGGGGTTCGACTGTTTTTATTAAAATCACTGCGCAATTGACCATTGACAATTTTTAAATTGATGTTACCAGTCTGAGAGCGTCGATGGCGTCAGACCCCCATGCAGGAGATCCGAGTTCGAAACCAGGCAATGCCATGTACCAATGAGTTTTTCGGTTTTTTCGAAAGACTTACGTATATTTACCGACTGCTCTGACGGTGAAGGAAAACATCGTGAGCAAACCTGCACATTGAGATAAAACCAGTGTGTGAAATGGTGAAGGCAATGGCAAACCACCCCATTAAATCTGCCACGAGAGTCGTCCATTGTGATTAATTCCTTAGAATGATGATGATGAAAGAAGAAGTTACCAGTATTTGCGGTAGGTAACTATTTAAAAATTGTCAAATGACATTTCGTTAACAAAACAACCACAGAAATCGGACTAATAGCACTCTCCTCTAGAATGATGATGTGAGCACTGACAGCGAGCCAAAGGGTTTGTGAAAATGCACTTATAGTTCATACATTTGACATTTCAATTGGTACCCGTCTTATGTATGGGAAAAGCTCACATCGCATGCGCTAAGACACTGGCACAAGCGGTTTCCATATAAACGAACGGTTAAGGAATGGAACAGCCAGCCTGCCGGCGTCTGTATTTCCCGAACCTTCAACCTTGGGATTTTCAAGGCCAGAGTGAATAGGCATTTACTGGAGCCGCATGCTCCATCGTCGACCTCATCGTCGCTTACCATCAGGCGAGATCGAGGTCAAATGCGGATTTAGTAGTCAATAAAAAAAAACTTCTCTAGCGAGCAATCTAGCACAACAACCTTGCACACCTGCTACCTCTTACTCGATATCATTTCCTCTGCCCGAAGGTTCCCTGGAAGAGATCGCTCTTAGCGATAAGGCCGCCTAAATTGTACTTCACTTTTTCTTTTTCTATCTCTTGTTTGTTGTTTTATATTTGTGCAATAAAGTGTATTTTTTTATTTGTGTTTCTAGGTACACACTAAAAGGTATGGATGAAAAAAAAATTGTCTCCCCCTAATGCGTTCATGCTAATAGGGTTAATTTCAAAATAATTGATTTCAACCATGCGGTAACCCGGGACGATCGTGTATTTACCACCGGGGGCGGAGCAGACGGGTACGATAAACTACCCTCCATAAGGGCGAGCGTTCGTTCCTTCATGGTAATACACAAAACATTAATTAGGTAGTTTTCGCTGCTATTATTCTAATGCAAAAACTAACTCCTGGTAATTAGGTACTTACATATTTTTATGACGAAGTAAAAGTTTCTAGAAAAGGAAGCCGGACAATCGAATTTATCGCATCCACATAGCCCTCAGTTTTTCATGAAACGATTCTCTTTCTCTACACGTGAACCTTCGTAATTATTTTTCTAAAAAAATCTTCAGCTAAAAGTTCCCACGAACTACGAAGTTACGGACGTGATTGAAAGTACTATTTTATCTGAACGCGAAATTTATGGTAGACCGCCTTCGGATTGAACAAACAAGAAGATGTGACTAAATATTCTGCTGTCGCAGGCTGTTAGTATCTTTTCAAAAGGTATTGGGAGTATTTTTTAAAGATCAAATTCAATAGGTAAGTATACCTTAATTTTTAGGCTCAATTAACATCGCCGCGGAATGGAATGGCAGCGAATTTTCGCAACGTAATTGTACATAGCATAATGAACTTTATGTCAATTGTGTAACATACAAACTAAATACGAGCTAAAAAAAGAGGTCGCGCGTCTTCCGGGGAATCCTCGCGCATTCTCGAGAATTCCCGTAGCTACTTTTCTTTTTTGACTTTCGTGTCGCCTTCACCATCAAAGTAGTCGGTAAATGTACGTAAGTCTTTCGAAAATATCTAAAAACTCATTGGTACATGGCAATGCCTGGTTTCGAACTCGGACCTCCCGCATGGGAGTCCGACGTCCTAGGCACCGACGCTCAGTACCTCTACCTACGACGACAGTACTTAAACCTACTATAAAATATAAAAAAGAAAAGTAAAATACACTTTATAACACAAATAGAAAACAACAAACAAGAGATAGAAAAGAAAATAGTGAAGTACAATTTAGGCGACCTAAAAATTGTCTAGGGGCGGATGTTCCTTCCTTCTTGCTATACCTAATCTCATACCTTCACTGATCGTACAGACCTTCCAATTGATAGGGTGTGACGTAAAGAGCGCTATAATTCGGCATAGGGTGCTAACCGCCGGCCAACGGGGGCGATAAGGTAAGATTATGGTCCAGGGGATGGGGCGGTTTTCGGTAGGGCTTTTTGAATGTTCCCTCCGAAGACATGGGCTGAGTGATTGCAAATTGTTTCTTCATGTTAGAGTAAAGATTTTTTTTTTCAGTAGAAATAATATTCAAAGATGATTTCGATCGACGTTCCCTCGACGGTTTGAAGGGTAAGAGATGCAGCGTAATTACCGGCTCATGAGGACTTTATCTAAGTCCTAAAACCCCCTAAACATTATAGTGAGAGTGGGGTATGACGGTGACCACTTACGTTGACGTGTTTGCTCGTCTGCTCTCCTTATAGGTACTTAAAATTCAAAAAATCCAGGGTTAAAAGAATTCGCGCTAGGTACTTTTATATTAGATTAGTCCAGTCACAGTCACTGAAAAAAATGGAAAATTAACAAATGTTGAAGGTAGTTCGTTGACTGGCAAAAAGGAGTTTTCATTTAGCAAGATGCAGTTTGGATTTTTAAAAATGATTTAGCAATGCTCTGCTTGCAGATGAGTTGGCATTCACAGTTGGCCGTTGCTTTTTAATATTTTTTCTTATTTTTTTTTCTACGAAGCTGTGGTTTTCCTTTTAGCTCACCCGGCCGGATGGTTACTTGAAATTTGCTCGGCTACGTTAGTATGGATGTGGATTTTTTAGATATAAAATCAATGAATGATTCTATTCTATTCTATTCAATACTTACCGTTTTATAAAGTAACAGGTTGTTTTGTACCTAATTAGATGTTTGACGTAATATATATGTATAACTATTATAAGATCAGCATAGCGATCCAGGGGGCAATGCTGGCAGTACCCTTGGTAGCCTAACATACGGACATATTATATAATGTCATTATTAATTAGTAGCAAATATTTGGCGGGGGTATGTGCTGGTCATTTGTACCACTTTACACAAATAAAAATCTGTTACTTGTATGAAAATTATCCACACTAAAGAAAAATTAATTCTATTATTTTGCACCTTGGTGGCATAAACTCATCTATGTCGTTATGAATAAAACGAGTTTCATTCTTACTTCTTATTTCAGTATTAGAATAGCAATAATTCATTCACTTGTTGAATTTTCAAACAAACAATTTTGGCGGTTTTTCAAGTAAAAATTAAACAAGTAAAATTTGTTTTGCCCTTTCATAATTATCATATTATAACCTATAGATGACACCCTAGAAATATTTGCCTTTAATAAAATAGGACAATTTTTTAAGTAGCATTTAAGTTACTTTATTACTTTCCCTTTTATTTGAAATTGAAATTGAAAACGTTTATTACGTTACGTTAACGTTTATTTATATTTGCTTTTTCGGATATCTACCTACAGAATCAGTTAGCCTGAAGAAATAGTCCCTACGTAATCTGTTAGCGAGCCACAAGCTTTCCACTAGCTAGGTACAGTTGTCCTCTGAGCTCATAAATAAGTTGGTCTTTGAATTGAAAATGTAGGTAAATTAAGTGCTTCTATTACCGTCTATGTCCAGCAGTAGACGAATACCCGTATTCGAATCCGTATGCTGCAGTCGTTAGATAGATAGAGATAAATAAATAATGCTCTTCCACACTTGGCGAGCATCGGAGTAGCCAGTTAATATAGCTTCACTTTTAATCCGCCAACGGCTTCCATTCTTCGCGGATAATTACAATTTTTACAGAATACCCCCGTGGGCGGAACTTTGATTTCAAATTCTTTCTGAATAGGCAGCTATCTCTAAACGAAGACGTGAAAAAAACGGAGTAAGTAATTATAAAGTTAATTAAAATCAGATGTTATGTTTGTGAAACCCTGTATCAATATTATACGGGTGTAATTAAATATGCGCTTTTCCATTATTCAGTGGGTGAACGTAATCTATGAATGTGAATAAGATAAAATAATGTATTTTGTACTTACATTTCCATATTTATCATTAATTAGTGGACATTTTGTAAATTTAATATTATTAACATCGTATAAATTTTAATAACATTATTTTCTTCTTAAAATCTGTATAAACATTATTAACTTGTGAATTCGGTGTATATGCCTGTAAAGGTAAAGTGTAGTGTGACATGTTTATGCAACTATATCTGCAATATTTGTAATTCTTACCTAAACTTTTACACAATAAATCTTATCTATAATACCAATATTTTTTTCTCTACTTAACACGTTCTTAATACGGTGTGACAAAGAATTTAAAACAGAGATGCAATGTCATAATCATAAGGATCCGATCGATGGAAGAATGATTTAGACAATATAAGCACCTCCAAGATCTTGGAAATCACACTGAGTCAATTTTACGTGACATGAAATCTCCTGACTACTCCTGACAAATTAAAAATAAACACTTTATGAATATCTTTTAATAGTAGGTACTTATGAGCGTAGGTGGCGTCGTGGCTTACGAAAAAAGCGGCGAGTGTCGGTGGCCTAGGGCTAGGACGCCGGACTCCTATGCTTGAGGTCCGGGCTCGAAACCATGCAATACCATGTACTAATGAGTTTTCCAAATTTTTCCTTCACCGTCAGAGCAGTCGGTAAATATTGGCACATAACTCCCGCATGGGAGTCCGGCGTCCTAGCCACTAGGCCACCGATGCTCACCGCTTTTTTCGAAAGACTTGCGTATATTTACCGACTGCTCTGACGGTGAAGGAAAACATCGTGAGGAAACCTGCATATCGAGATAACCAGTGTGTAAAATGGGGAAGACAATGGCAAACCACCCCATTAAATCTGCCACGAGAGTCGTTCTACTTGATTAATACTTTAGAATGATCACGACCCTCAGCAATGAGGAAAACGATTTAGAAGAGAGTAGGTACCTATAAAAATCTACCCCTCAACAAAAATATAGGTAGCTGTGTTGCGATATAGAGTGTGTTTTTAATTTAGATTTTTTTATTTTATTTTTTATTAATGCTATTTCTATTTATTACACACTCCCACACAACCTAACACACCCCCACCCTCACACACTCTTAATCATTATCTTTCCTATTATCAGGTATATTCTAAATTCCTTTTGATTAACTTGTTCCAAATTCCTTTTAGGTATAGTATATAGTTACTAATGTAATGTTATAAATTGTCATATGCTTGCACGGAAAGTACGACGGAGTCCCGACTTACAAGATACAGGTTTCAACCTGGTTTGTAAGTCGGAGGTCCTATTATTGTGCCTTGTATTAAGTGAATAAACTTTTCATTTTTTTCTGAGCTTGATACCGAGAATGTTAACTAATTGAGGAATTAAATATGCGCGGGTTCGTTGGCAAGATTGACTACTAATGCATTTCCCATCAATCAAACCAAGCCAAGCTTACACGGAGGCGTACCCGAGCTGGGTCCTACTTCCCAAGTTCTCATCCATCATTTCTGGAAGCAATTTAATTTGGAGTGTATTTAGTCAATTCTTTGAAGTGTTTGGGTTCAAATGAAAATTGACTTTGGAAATGGAAATGAGGGCATTGATTTACTTTCTTCCGAAACAAAATAGATTTTTTTTATACTTGTACAAATTGAGTTGTCCACTTTGTAAGTAAATTTTTAACCTATAAAAGGATTGATAGATGGACTCTTAATAATTCATACTTAACTAGTACTTAATTTTATATTTAATTGAAAAAAATAAACAGTACCTACGTGTACAAAGACGGCCTTGTCTATTAAAAAATTTTTCAAGTGCATAAATAAACCTTTCAATAAGATAATTTGTAATAAATTTTTGAATTCGCGAACGTACAATAGTATATTGACCATTAAACAATATTTCAGTAAAATATTACACAAAAAGCGACATGAATGTGTAAAATATTTTTTATGGAATCCGTCTCGTAACGTTGCACCGTTAATATATTTTATATTATATTTCTAACATATATATAACTTTATTCTTCTAGATCCATGCTCCCAGTGCTAAGTGAATAGCCAAGCTAAGTAAGAAGACTGCAAGAAAACACAAAAATATAAATAAAAAAATTATAAGCAAGCAATTTCCACACAGGTTCTTTACAAATACTAAAGTTTGTAGTCTGCCTTTAATTTATTGGCCTTAATTTTTGCATGGTTTTTGCTGATGTTATTGCGTTGTAGTTTTCAATATTATGCAGATCAGAACAAAATGGATGTTAGTTAGCTACTTAGAATTTTTGATTTCAGTTATTTTTTACTTAATTGTAGCATGATTTTTTAATTTTTTAAACGATACCTTCCAGGAAACCTTAGTTGAGACTTGAGAGAGATGAGAAGAACTGTATCTCAAATAACATCAGAGATATTAATGGTTAAAGTTAGTATTGGTCAGATGGAAAACAAAACAAAACAAAACAGTCCTTTATATGCAGCCAGAACCTGCTTGTATGGCGCTAGAGAGTAGTTACGTCATAAAACTTATTGCCGTTTCTTTCTACCGTTCTGATTTTTGATTGCCTGTCGTTATTTTATTTTTCAACGAATTTTAATTCTGTTCTCACATTTGACCATCTATTTATGACCATTTCTTAATTTTTAAGAAATGCATTTAATGTTTGATACTTACCTACGCTGATGTATGCCAGTGAATGTTGGGTATGGCAAAAGAAGAATGAGAGCCGAATTTTAATGCTGTGGAAATGCTTGCGTAGTATGTGTGGTGTAACAGTGTGTGACAGAATAAGGAATAGTGTAATAAGAGAAAGGTGTGGTGTGCACGACGATGTAGTGAGTAAGATTGAAAGATGAATGTTGAGAAGGTTTGGATACGTAGAAACATTGAATGCAACGATAGTAACGAAAGCGGTGAATGAGGAAAAGGTAAATGGAAGGGAAGGAAAGGGGAGACCTAGAAGGACCTACATCGACCAGATTGCGGACGTTATAAAAAATGGTCAGGTGCGATCAACCACTAACCGAAGAGTGTGTATGAAGCGATTGATGAGTGTGGAAGAAGCGAGTACGGTTTGTCAGGAACGTTGCAGATGGATATCTTTGGTCTCTACCTACCCCTGCGGGAAACAGGCGTGAGTTTATGTATGTATGTACGCTTTTTCTCTGAAATCCTGTATAATATCTAATATCGAATCCTAAGGCTGACTACACGCGTCCAGTTCCAGTCCCGGTTCGGTTCGTTGTCTTCATGTCTGGGGGGGCGGAACGTATGTGATTGGTTGCAGCGGACCGAACTGGGGCTGGAACTGGACCCGTGAGGTCCGGGCATAATAATGCCTTTTTTCTGCCGCTCCAATAGCGTTAATATTTCTGACGGAGGTATAATTACTGCGTGTAACGGAACGCGAAATAATAAATATAACAATCAATCAATGACAGGAATAATGACATTTATTTGAGCGGAAAAACGGGCGGCTCCGGGTCAACTCCGTATCAAATTGGAGAGCCTGTCGTTAAGGGACGGTTATGTGTTAGATGATTTTCATGAAATAAACTGATATTTTGGCAAAATATCTAAGAGAAACGAAACAAAAAAAAGTATCTTGTGGACGGCGTTGCTACAGTCTGTCCTCAAGGTACCGGCTAGCAGGGTTCTAGGACAGTGTGCAGATGAAGTAATAGAAGAACTTGGTTGTTAGTTATTTTTTATTTATTTATTTATTTATTGTCATTACAGGAATAATGACATTTATTTGAGCGGAAAAAAGGGCGGCTCCGGGTCAACTCCGTATCAAATTGGAGAGCCTGTCGTTAAGGGACGGTTATGTGTTAGATGATTCTCATGAAATAAACTGATATTTTGGCAAAATATCTAAGAGAAACGAAACAAAAAAAAGTATCTTGTGGACGGCGTTGCTACAGTCTGTCCTCAAGGTACCGGCTAGCAGGGTTCTAGGACAGTGTGCAGATGAAGTAATAGAAGAACTTGGTTCTTAGTTATTTTTTATTTATTTATTGATTAGGTAAACACAACAGAGAGCGCGCCCTGGGAGAGGCCTATGTCCAGCAGTGGCCTAGAGTAGGCTGCTGCTGCTGCTGATGATGATGAAACACAACAGATTACAACCAGAGAAATTACAGAAAAATCAATATAATGTTATGAGCTAGGTCGTAACCCTTAACGTGTATGAAGTAGAAAATTGATTGTTGTACAAAATTGAGTTGGCAAAAAATACTATTGAATATAATGATTACAAAATACCTATTGAAAAATAAAAATAATAAAGTAAAGACTATAAAGTAGGTGCGGGGATAGCTTACTTGAGGACATCCTCAACCCGTCTTTTAAAAACTAATGGCCTAGGATCGAATAAGTCTAACGATGGCTTATTGTTGCTGTTCGAAGAGATTTCGTTAAACAATCTACACATTCGCACAATAGGGTTATAGAATGATGTGTTGTTCTTAAAAACATTTAATACAAATGTTTTAGGATTGCGAAGTTTAAAGCAATAGATATTATATTTTTAAGGAACAGAACAACACAGAAAATAGTAAATGTAGAAAATAGGTAGTAGTAGGAGAAAAAATAAAACGGAGAAACGTCCGTTCGGGTTAAAATACAGAGAAAAAGTGCAAAATACAAAGAAAACAATGAAATTAATGGAATAATGGAATTTAGAAATGGAATGGGAATATGATTTGAATTTTGAAAATATAGATGAAGAAATGAAGATGCCAACACGAAATGAGATGAGATAAACGGTAACAATGAGGTTGAAATTGATGGCAAGGAGGTTGATATGGACGATGAAGTCGACATCGTTACAGCGTAATTACCTATATTTAATGACAAATGTAGAAGCACGTGACAATGACAGCCAGACGTCATATAAATATCATAACCAATAATATGATAAACGAGGTTATGTTGTTTGTTCATGCTGTCATGGCGTGTTCGTCGTATTTTATTGTTTTAAAACGGTTTACAGTGGTCATTTTTTCGTATTGTGTAGTGTATTTTACCTAAAAATCGTCAGTGTTAAGTAAACGTTATTTAAGACTGTAAAATGGGAGTAAAATAACTACAGATGGCATGAATCCGGCAACCTAACCTCCAATTGCACTTGGAATGCAATACCTACACTAGGCATTCCCGATGCATACGATTTTCCCATAATCTCTACGTTGGTAAACTGTTTTTTTTCAAAGCAGACTCCAAAACGTTCGAGTGATTTTCAAGATTCTAACACGGTCATTGGCCAAATTGCAGCGTGTACATAACAGGAGCCATAAATAAAAAAATATAAAAAATATATATGATAAACTGATGAACAGTGTGTTACTGATAGCGAGAACAAAAAATTAACTTAAAAATTATTTTTATAATTTTTGCACACAAATAGGAAACTAATTTGATGCATGACAAAAACGACCTAACCACCGAATATATAAAAATTAAAAGTAAGTTTACACTAGTGGAACACTAAACTAACCCTTAACAAAAGCGATCAATCTACATCAAGAAAATAACATGCGGAATTATTTTTTTTGTAGGAAATTTCGCAATACAAACACTGATAACGGTTGGATAAATTATTACCCTCATAATTTACGGAACGCGGTGTAATTATTTAAAACGTCCTCTTTATATGGGACATTATATAACATGTCCGAAATGAGGGTTGAAGGGTTGTTAGTACTGAAATATAAGTCTTATCAATCGTACCCATTAAAAAGAGCCAAAATTGCATCTCTTTTTTATGGAACTTTATATAGGTTCGAAATGAAAGTCGTAAAAATAAGGCACTGAAAAATACAAACATACCTTCGCGCTATGTCCCTTGCGGGGGTAGGCATAGAGGAAAAAAAAGGTTATACTTACTGAAAAATAAAGCTTATTAAGTGTACAATGTAAAGGTTTTTACAGCAAGTATGATTAAAAAGTCATGCTATTTTGTACAGTCGACTATAAGCTATTAAGCTATAAAAAAGTAATGTTAAAAAAACGTTATGTTTTAATTTAAAAAGCGCAAAAAACCGCATCGAAATTGATTCAGCCGTTTCGGAGCTAGATGGGAACAGACACATGCACACACAAACAAACAAACATCCTCTTAGGTCAAACGCATATACCTTCTCCGTTCCGTCGTTGGTAATACGTCATTTGTTAAATACTTACCTTCGTTTAAAACTCAACAATTCACAGTAATATGATTTACTTCAGATTTTTTTAGACCATATCCATTTTCCAGTCACCAGAATTAGCAGAAGCCTACTAGGTACAGTTAAAAGTACTGAATATAGTTTTGAATCTGAACTGCGATTACAAATACACGTCGCTGCGTTTTAGAGATCTGAATCACTCGTATCCATTTTCTAGTCACCAAAATTAGCAGAAATCTACTAGGTACTGTTGTAACTCTCCCTTCAGGATGGTAATAATGATTTCATTATTACAGCTTTCTCATATTATGATTTCTATTATTTCTCTTTTTCCTTGCATACAACTTCTATTCACCACGCCTCTGTCCCGACTGACATTAGTTTTTTTTGTTTCTTTAGATCCCGCCAAGTCCGGCCAATTTTTAGGCCTCGCTTCTCAATAATTTGGCCATTAGAGTTGTCATTAAAAATATATATTGAAATTCATAAACAATTTAAATCCAACCTAAAAGTACAGATAAAAGAAATATAATCGAAAAAGTGTTATGTTTTGTCATTAAATCCCTCCGCACAAAACCCTCAGCACCTTCCCTCAGAGACATGCAAGTAAAATTAAAATTATTTTCACATCAAATATTATTCCTCCCCGGTCGGGAAGGGTTGAACCGGTTTTATCTTCAGGGTACGAAAGCCTCACAATGCAGACGAAACAAATGCAAATTCGGGATTATGCGGATGACCGACGGGAAAATTATCAATTCGGTGTGTTGCCGCTTCGTTAATTTCCATTTAGAGACAAAATGGCAATTTATCCTTTTGGAATAGTAGGTATTGAATCGTGACAAAGTGAGATGCTGAGAAATTATCAATAGATAATTATTTATTTATAGCATTCGTTACAAGTTAAAACATTAAATAATCATACAGTTATTACTAAATACATATATTTAGTATAGGTACCTAACAATTGTTAAATATAAATTAATTAAATTACATAATAAAATAAATATTGTTAACTGAATATTTTCCATGGGTAAAAAGTGGTACCTCCAAAATCTAAAAAACTATACAGTTCTTATTCAATGATTAAATCATAAAAACCACGTATTGTTTGCTCGTTACTTTACCTAGTAACAAACATCCAAGCAAAAGTGACCAAAATACTAACAGATTTCTCGAGCAATTGGCGACCGCCCCGCCGTGCGTTTCCGTGATGGATGCCTACCTGCCGTTATTATATCATTTTTTTTCCTACGGTCATGTTTTGGTTTGTATTTGTTAAGCTGTTTTATATTTAGTTTGTGTTTTAACAGAGTGGAATGTGCAGCGCCCAGACAAACCAGCTTTTTGGTTTAAAGGCGCGAAGATTTATAAATACCGTAACTTTGTATATGCACAACAATAATAAATATATAAAATAAAAAAATATATATTTAATATAAGCGGGACTGGTCTGCACCTGAGAGAGTATAGTTAAGCTGTAGCACCGAGTCGGAGTCGGCTAATGGATCAAAACGAAATGGAAATGGATGGTTTGACCAAATGAAAAACGTTGAAACCGAGTCTAGACCTTGACACCCCATCGACTGAATCATAAATCGAGCCGCATTACAGCTGCTCTATATTCAGGTAGAGACACCAAAGAGGCTCTACCTGTCAATCTAGGATGACTTTACAGAGTTATTGTGAATTACTAATTAACATTAAAATTCTCGCTGTTTCTGTTCCCCCGATACAGCTGCGTAATAATTGACTTACAAAAATCGGACACTGCTCCGTACATTCTTTGGGTGCCCTGCAACTACTGCCTTTCACAATCTGGATGTGCTCGGTAATATTATGCCTCTACTGTTAACTACCACATACATGAATACACCACCACCATGTGAATACACCACCACCATGTGAATACACCCGCACCATGCCATCACCCTCCCACACGCTCAGTACCTCACATACACACTAATAACCTCATTCTTAAAACAAACACATTCATACAACACAACACGCACACACTGTTGCTTTCTTCGTCCGTGCAGTCACTGAGGGGCCAGCTGAAAATCAGCGCAGTGGCTTGCCTCAGCATTATGCTGAGCTGGTGTACCCTTTTTGGCACTGTACCACACCGGATGTTTTGTGTTGCATGTATTAATCTTTGTATACTTCTGTATTGTGTTCTATATTCTGGTGTTTACAGTGCTAAATAAACGTTTTCAATTTCAATACAAATATTCTTTATTGCACACAGGACAAAAATACGGATCAGAAGAAAAGATACAAAATACAATTACAATTGGCGACCTTCTAGCTTAAAGCTATTTAAAGAAAGAAAGAAAGAAAGAAAAAATGTATTTCCAAAAGCGCACACATACAAACAAGGTACAGAAGATAAAAATAATATTCATAATTATTTCTTCCAGGCAACCTTTGGGTGATAGAGTTTTTGTAAAATACTACGTAAGTGGGTGCAAGAACGATTCAAAAAGGGCCAAAAAGGGTTGTTTGGTCTATATTAATCTTTATTAATGTGCTTATCACATAAATCGTACTAATGGCTTGTTTACACGTTACGAGTACAGTGGCGAGACAGCAAATCGCCACCGAGTGAGCGGCGTGGGCGAGTAAGGGGCCATCCATAAATATACGTCACACGAATTTCTAGGTGTGATGACACCTATTTTACTGACTTACTTACTCCGCTGGCGCAGCGACCCGAAGTGGATCTTGTCCTCCGATACCAAAGAGCGCCATCGCTCTCTCTCCTGTACAGTCTCGAGCCAGTCGGGTGCTCGGAGCTCACGCAGATCCTTCTCCACTTAAACACATATTTTGCAATTTTAAATTTATAAATTATTACATTAAAACAGCACTTCCAAAATTATTTATATATTTATATTTAAAATCTTTTTTCATAAAATCAACAATAAATCAAACATTTTAGAAAATTTACTGAAATGTCCTAAAGCAAAGGTTGGCTGGAAGAGATCCCTATGGGATAAGTCCGCCTTTGTACATATTTTAATTTTGTTTTTTTATTTTCTGTGTATTTTTTTGTGTACAATAAAGATACTACAAACTAACAAACAAGCCATAAGTAGCGCCCTCTCCGCTAGAACGATGATGTGAGCACTGACAGCGAGCCAAAGGGTATGGAAAAATGCACGTATTGTTTCATACATTTGGCATTTCATTTCCGATTAATGTATGGGAAGAGCGCATGTGTCAACTGGCAGACGCGGTTCCCATATAAAACTTCTTTAGCTAGCAATCTACATACATATAGAGTCATCATCATCATCAGCCTATTAATGTCCCCACTGTTGGGGCACAGGCCTCCCTTTGCACAAGACGGTACGGGTCATGATCCACCGAGTGGGTCCAGTACTGATTGGTGAATTTCACACGCCTTCGGAAACTTTTAATTTCCTCAGCCATACAAGTTTCGTTCAGCGTTAGAGTAATCGGTAAATGTACGTAAGTCTTCGAAAAAAAAACGAAAAACTCATTGGTACATGGCATTGCATGGTTTCGAACCCGGACCTTCTGCGCGGGAGTCCGACGTCCTAGCCACTAGTCCACCAACGCTGTTTACAGAGTGAATCTTAAAATCTATTGGTGCTAGCTCATGTACGGGCAGCGTACCTCTCTGGTTTAACTCTAAAAGAGTATTTTAAAATTTGGACCATCGTGTAGAGTAGCTTTTGAAATCGCATGCGCCATTATCAGAGTTACAAAGTCTGAAACAATTTCAGTTAGGGCGCGAATTATTTTCAGCGCTCAATGCCCCTAAGCGCAGCGCTCGAACTATGCGGGTAGTTTCCAAATAATGTCGTTTTACTCGTAATCGTCCGAAAATGCGTTGAAATGAATTTAGAAGATAATTATTTATGAACTAAATTTAGAGAAATTTCGCAAAGTTCGAATCGACAATGGCTTAATTAAAGTATCTTGAGAAAGTAGCACAAGATCGCCGGATCGAATATACACAACTCCTAGCCACCTTCTAAGTCGTGTTCCTCATTGCTGAGGGTCGTGATAATTCTAAGGAATTAATCACATAGAACGACTCTCGTGGCAGATTTAATGGAGTGGTTTGCCATTGCCTTCCCAATTTCACACACTGGTTATCTCAATGTGCAGGTTTCCTCACGATGTTTTCATTCACCGTCAAAGCAGTCGGTAAATGTACGTAAGTCTTTCGAAAAAACCGAAAAACTCATTGGTACATGGCATTGCCCGGTTTACGTACTCGGACCTCCTGCATGGGAGTCCGACGTCTTTGACACGAAGCCACCGACGCTCAACTCCTAGCGCACACTGAAAAAACAACTTGTTGATTTAGAGCATAAGTATGAATAAAGAATTCGTATTTGTTTGACACTACTTAATAGATTCGACTTGGATCTTGATTGAAGTGAACAATTCCTTCGTTGAATTCTCATTCACATTCACAAATGTCTACTTTATTATGCTCATATTGAAACAAGTGCTTGTTTAAAATAAAAATCTTTTCTTTCAGCGCAGGCATTTGAGTTGGAGTGGTTAATTATAACAGTAGGTATTTTTTTCTGTAGAGAGTTTAGTTTCGTAGTTATTGTTATTTGTTTTACAGAAAAATCCCCCAATAATTAAGTAAAGATAAGATAAGATTTATTGTGTAAAAGTTTAGGTAAGAATTACAAATATTGCAGATATAGTTGCATAAACATGTCACACTAAACTTTACCTTTACAGGCATATACACTAAATTCACAAGTTTATACAATGTCAATAATATTAAATTTACAAAATGTCCACTAATTAATGATAAATATGGAAATACAAGTACAAAATACATTATTTTATCTTATTCACATTCATAGATTACGTTCACCCACTGAATAATGGCAAAGCGCATATTAAATTACACCCGTATAATATTGATACAGGGTTTCACAAACATAACATCTGATTTTAATTAACTTTATAATTACTTACTCCGTTTTTTTCACGTCTTCGTTTAGAGATAGCTGCCTATTCAGAAAGAATTTGAAATCAAAGTTCCGCCCACGGGGGTATTCTGTAAAAATTGTAATTATCCGCGAAGAATGGAAGCCTTTGGAATGGAAGAATTTGTGAATTCGGTGTATATACCGAATTCACAAATTAATAATGTTTATACAGATTTTGAGAAGGAACAAAAATGAAAAAGAGAATGTCATTAAAATCTATACAATGTCAATAATATTAAATTTACAAAATGTTAATAATAATCCAATTAAAATATACAATACATACAATCACCAATCAATTATCGTTTATCGTCCAAAAATACCTCCAAAAAAATTTCAATAATTAAAACTTTTTTTTAGTGTTTAATACTAAGTTAGTTAGCTCTAAAACAACTTTTATGGACGATGTAAGAAGCTGGATAATTCCTCGTCTTCTTCACGTTAAGGTTATACTCAGTGACTGCAACACGACTGCTGTAAATAAATTCATAATTGCAGTTGTATTGTGCATTGTTACTTTAGTATCAGTAATTGCAACATCGGCGGACTGAAAACAATGCAAATCCTATTTTCCAAACGACATTTTCATCATCATCATCATCAGCAACCTATTCTAGTCCACTGCTGGACATAGGCCTCTCCCAGGGCGCGCCATTGAGCCCGATTTTCGGCTCTTCTCACCCAGTCGCTGCCAGCCACCTTGCGCAGATTTTCGCTCCATCTAGCAGGAGGGCGTCCCACACTACGTTTGCCCAAACGCGGTCTCCACTCCAGAACTCGTCTACCCCAGCGGTTGTCGGTTCTGCGACAGATGTGACCGGCCCACTGCCATTTCAGCAGCTCATAAGATTAGGTTGGACCACGGGGGAAAATGCCCAGCAGTGGACTAGAGTAGGCTGCTGATGATGACGGGGAAAAATAATTCCCCGTGGTCCAACCAGTTGGACATTGCGGTTAGGCCACGGGGAACCACCCTTTTTTTCCACCCTTTTCCACACTTTATACAATTAAAAAATCTGTACGAAGTGTAGGTAGGTATCATGTTGTTACCATAGCATACAAGATTGCAGTATGATTTTTTTGGCATTCGACACACTACGTCAGATCAGATATGTAAATACATTGAAGTCTCGCCACCTATCACGTTTGTCCACCAAATTTTACGGCGAAAAGTGGGAACTACCTGTCGGTGGTTCCTCTGTCTACCCCCTCGGGGATTATGGGCTCAAAATATCTTTGTGTGCTAGCTAAGACTAGGTCAGATTAACATCAGGTCAGGTGTCTAAAAAAATCCACAAGCAGCATAAGATATTATGACAATATAATGCAAGAACATCTTCGCCAGCTTTACTGTCGACCTTCGTCAGGCTGCACGAGCCGGCACGTCGGCACAAAATAGATAATTGACAGAAAGGAAACTTCTCCAACCATCGAAAACAAGGCGTGTAAAAATTGAAACAGCGAGTGTTTTGACAAGCTTTAAATCAAATCAAATCAAAATGTTTTATCGTAAGTAAGTACCTTATAGTACATTTTTACAACGTATTTTTTTTACTCTACCACCGCTTCGTAAGGTGCTATAGCTGTATAAATTTTAAGTCACCTAAGCAAGCTACGCAAGGCCGCGTGGATACTCTTTATTACACAAAATTAGTGCAATAAAGAGTAAATAAGAAAGAGAGTAATAAGTAGTCTTCTGAATCTCCCAGAATCTTCTGAAGAAGAAGTTCTTCTTTGGAAGATTCTTGGACCAGCCAAGAAGGAAGATGGAGGGTGGAGGATGAGAAAGAATAGGGAGATGGAAGAGATGGTGAACGAGCCGAACATCATAGGAGAGACGAAAGCGGCTCGACTCCGATGGCTCGGACACATCACTAGGATGGGGGAGGATCGGGCAGTTAAACGAGCGTATGTGGGACGCCCTAACGGACCACGTCCGGTCGGACGTCCCAGATACCGCTGGCGCGATGAAGTGGAGAAGGATCTGCGGGAGCTCCGGGCGCCTGACTGGCTCGAGACTGCGCAGGAGAGAGAGCGATGGCGCTCTTTGGTATCGGAGGCCAAGATCCACTTCGGGTCGCTGCGCCAGCGGAGTAAGTAAGTAAGTAAGTAATAAGTAAGTAGAGTTATTCGTTTTTTTTTGTGATTACTACATAGGTATCTCCTGCCATCTATCGGGGAGTAGTTTTAATTAATATCTTTCTTCATCCATCAGAATTACTCCGCTAAAGTGTCACAGACCACAATCTATAGGTGCCTGTACTGAAGAACCGCTTTTGGAATTACGCGGACCGGTAAGCGTAATTCCAAAGGCGGCTCATCCACTCGAACCCTGAAAGGGGGAGTGGGTGCGGGCCTGGAGGCGAACCTCGTGCCCGGACAGAAACTCGGGGTGTCACATCCCCGGTGTTTGGTGCCGTTATATTAAACGGGCTTAAAGGTTTAATTGTACACAAAGGTGTAATTGTAACATGATTATTTATTAAGTACCTATAATTTAATTACTTGGTATTATTTTTATCGTTCGTGTATTTTACAAAAACTCCATCACTCAAAGGTTGCCTGGAAGAAATAAATATGAATATTATTTTTATCTTCTGTACCTAATTTTTTGTATGTGTGCGCTTTTGAAAATAAATTCTTTCTTTCTTTAAATAGCTTAAAGCTATAAGGCCGCCAATTGTAATAGTATTTTGTATCTTTTCTTCTGTTCTGTATTTTTGTCCTGTGTGCAATAAAGAATATTTGTATTGAAATTGAAAACGTTTATTATAAACGTTTTATATTTATTTAGCGCTGTAAACACCAGAATATAGAACACAATACAGAAGTATACAAAGATTAATACATGCAGCACAAAACATCCGGTGCGGTACAGTGCCAAAAAGGGTACACCAGCTCAGCATAATGCTGAAGCAAGCCACTGCGCTGATTTTCAGCTGGCCCCTCAGTGACTGCACGGACGAAGAAAGTAACAGTGTGTGCGTGTTGTGTTGTATGAATGTGTTTGTTTTTATGAATGAGGATATTAATGTGTATGAGGTACTGAGTGTGTGGGAGGGTGATGGCACGGTATTGTACGAGTATTTAAACAACAGCGCGCGATTTGCGATAGCGTATTGTCTTTTCCGTTACTTTTCTATTTTGTGATGTCAGGAAGACTTCAATATTTAATTGCTGAAGGCCTTTTTGAGCTGAGCTTTTGCCCACTGACGGGCCGCGCGCGCCTTGAATAATAACGTGGTCGTTACGTGACGCACTTACATTACTTAGGTACTTATGAAGGTACCTACGTCTTATTAAGGTAGGTGTGACTCAGCCTGGACCACTCTACCACCACTACCTTTTACCTATTTCTGCTAAGAAGATGAAATTAAAGAGAAAATTGTTCAAGGCGCAAAATTGTTAATGTAATAGTGCAAAAATTTTGAAAGTTTTTTTTTTCATTTATTGTTTAAGAGTCGGTAACAGGCCAGGCAATCGAGCGAAATTGCGTTTTTGACAAATGTGTGCGTGACGCCGCACACATGCGGAGCCGGTCGCGCGCGCACCAGAATGACATGTCGTATGTGATTTTTTTCAGAAGCAGCGTGATATAGGTATAAGATGTATTATATTCATAATAGTTTGATGTCAATACGAATAAAACAGGATAAAACGATAATTAACACTGTACACGGAATTTTATTTTTAAAAGCACAACTGATAACTGATTGATGTTTGATGTACTTAACTCGTTGTTATAATAGCGTTAAATGCTTTGATATATTTTTCGACCTTGAAAGGTTTGTATGCCGATACGGAGTTCGCCGTTATAAACGTAAGTCACTATACAATAGTTCTATGCTTTTACCACAAGATTTTTTAAATCAAAAGTAAGACAATCAAGGGAAAAATCTCAGGGGCTGAAAGCGACGACGTCGGCCTCGGCTCCACCTGGCTTTTAACCTGCGACTTTAAATCCGCATTTTTCTACATTTAGCCATCGGATTTTCCTGCCGATTTCACGCAGCATAGAGTAGGAACAGTATGGTAAGTCAAACTTATGTTATGAGGGTATCGCTGGTAGAAGCTAGACTGCAAAGTCAGGAACATCGGCGCAAGGTTACCTGTCTATCGGTATTTTATAGGATACATTTCGGAGAGTGCGCATCGGAAATGCACGACCTAATTCCAGCATCTCCATTCCGCCTTCGGACAACCAGGCGCGGAGAGGGGTTCTATCCGTATGTTGTTGATATCCCATCTGTTCGTACAAAGCGATTTGCTTCTTCGTTCATTATGCGAACGGCTAAGGAATGGAACAGCCTGCCGGCGTGTATTTCCCGAAACCTACAACCTTGGGATCTTCAAGGCCAGAGTGAATAGGCATTTACTGGACCCGCATGCTCCATCGTCGACTTTATCGTCGCTTACCATCAGGCGAGATAGAGGTCACAGGAACAACACTTTTAATATTTTTTGAGATGTTTCAGTATTTTCAGTCACACTAGGTACCTACTTGAGACTAAATATTTTAAAAGTCAGACTTCGTCTATGGTCGAACTAAATAAACTGCGTTTTGTTACTTTATTATGCTTGCATTTATTCCAGAAAACCTATTTTACAAATTCGTCATTCCCGAATTCTAAAATGTACGACTTGTTTTAAATAACTTAGCATAAAATTAGGTATAAGTATTTAAACTTACGTTTCAAAAAGAGATCTTCGTTTATTTTATAATAATTGGGCCTGGATTCGCCATTGTTCACACCCATAATTCTAGTCTTTAATCCCTTAATCTGTTATAAAATGTTTTTAAAGACTTTTATAATAGAATGGAAATTAACGGAAGCTGTAACTAATTAGGTAAGTAAGTACTTACTTTAATAACATGCATGTTACATTCAGAAATTCGATTAAGTGAGTACTTACGTAACTAATTAAGTTCCGTTAATTTCCTTTCTATTATAAAACTATTTTTAAACAGATTAGACTCAAATAATATACTGTTTCACAGGTTTTTACTGTATTTTATTAATTACGACCGGTTTCGTTTACACATCTTCAGGTATATATATATATATATTTTAAATTATTATATTATTTAAGTCTAATCATGTACTACAATTTTCACCAAGTACCAATAACCGCAAGAATTAACCATTTTTAAACAGTTCAAAGATTATCTACTGAACGTAACTTCACCGTCACATCTGATCTGAGATACCCAGAAATAGCGCTACATTGAAAACAACTCCAGTTTCACCGACCTGAAACAGACCTATCACATTCCGCATAAAGTCTAAAGTCTTTCGAGATCTTCAAGTACGAAGGGTATTGGAAGAAACGACTCGCCCCGCTCGTTCCGCCGCAGGGCGAAATGTTTAGGGTAATACATTTTTATGGTAATGTCGGTTAGTGGAATTTTTTTCTCAGTGTTTTCGCCGATGTTGGGGGTTCGAAAACACGTAAATTGTTGTGTTGCCTTAAAAAATTACTGCTTTCCAAAAATAGAATGGTTTTGATACACAGTTATGTGTAGGTATAATCGTTATTTCCTAACTAAGAACAGTCAGCAAGGAAAGTTACTGAACACATTAATTTTGTTCTACATCTTTTAGAATTAAGAATAAGAATAGAATAAGAATAAGTTTATTTGTGCGGTAAGATGACATAGTATTCACGGCAAAAAATATATATAAAAATATCTTATATCATTCGTTATCATATCTCTCATTTATTCATAAACAATCATAAATTGTGTTTGAATACAAAAAAATAAACATGCCAAAAGATAATAATTAAAAATAATAATTAAACTCTTTCAGTGTCAATCTTACTACTTACATTATAAGCATTATAACAAAAATTAAGACGGACATCTGATCTGCGTCTCCGTTAGGAATAGCAAGTGTGGATTTTCAGTTTCGAGGTGGTGGTGAACTGGGTCGATATTTGAGTGCAGACCTCGGATATTTGAGAGGTGCACTTTGAGTTGGAGGATGTGCTTCCGCTGTGCACACTTACTATTCTTAATTGACTTTTTCATATTGTTAGAGAGTGAATAGGCGAGAGAACGGTAGTTGGGCAAGGGGCTGCACAGCTCAAAATAAAATAAAAAAATAACAGTGAATCCAAGAGTTATTGTCAAAACAAATAAAATACAATAAATTATAATTTTCTAAATCGTTGACTTTAATTGGATTGAGATTTTCTAATTCGTTGACTTTAATTGGATTGAGATTTTCTAATTCGTTGACTTTAATTGGATTGAGATTTTCTAATTCGTTAACTTTAATTGGATTGAGATTATCAAAAAAACTACTGACACAGTAGTTTCGAAAAATTAAGAGTCGAAAAATTGTATAGTGATATGATAATTTAACAATATTTAGAATCAGTAAAATATGTTTGAAATAATCTCAAACATATTAATATTTACTGTACTCCACACCTTACCCACCATAAAAGTAGTCTAAACTCTCCTTAATCAAAGGAAGAGATCCCTATGGGATAAGCCCGCCTTTGTACACTTTTTAATGTTTTTAATTTCTGTGTATATTTTTTTTCTCTATGTGTGCAATTAAGAGACTACAAACAAACAAACAAACATCATATTTACATGGAAAAAAATTGTTTCCCATTATAAAAAGGGAATTATTTTTTAATTAAAAGCGTGAAACAAAAGTCATCCAGTAACCAACCCCAAGCAACTTTTCTACACCCGTGTAGTCACAATCAGATAACAACAGCTTACATTTCACACTACAACAAAACGCAATAAACCACAAAACAAACAAACCGAGCCCAGTCGAGCCGGGAAGCAAAACTGCATAACGCTAAAAACTGGAAACTTTTTGATTCGTCTGCACCCGCGACCAGCGACGGATATGTGCGCCCGCGGCGGGAATATTAATGAATTGGTTACCAACTGCCACAGAGTAAAACAGAGGGGATAAAACAAACCCCTATGTATTTAAATTATTTGGTTATAATTAAACAAATGATTGGGAGGGATGGGGGAGGATCGGGCAGTTAAACGAGCGTATGTGGGACGCCCTAACGGACGACGTCCGGTCGGACGTCCCAGATACCGCTGGCGCGATGAAGTGGAGAAGGATCTGCGGGAGCTCCGGGCGGCTGACTGGCTCAAGACTGCGCAGGAGAGAGAGCGATGGCGCTCTTTGGTATCGGAGGCCAAGATCCACTTCGGGTCGCTGCGCCAGCGGAGTAAGTAAGTAAGTAAACAAATGATTGTATTTTGTTGTTATTCATTTATATGTTCCGGTAGTGTATTATTAGGGAGTGATCCCTGGCACACAGGTGATGCCTGAAAATCAGCGCCGCAGTGCTAAAAGCGCTACGGCAACAGGCTGAGGCAGGTAATTAGTAAAACTAGCTATATTATTATATAAGGCTGTTACTTTAGTAACAGTAACCTGTTAGTAATAGTAACCTTTTTCATATCTTCACACAACACTGTCGCTAATCTCTTTAATATCCAATTAACTTCAAAGGTTGCCTGGAAGAGATACTTTATACATATCGTGCTATTATTCCTGTAGTTTTTACTGTACTTTTCCTGTATTTGTGTACAATAAAGTGTTCTATCTATCTATCTTTTTTATTGACTAACTTTCAAAATACCTACAATTTTGGATTAATTATGTGGCCCTATTTCTTGTTCGACCTACAACAGCTTCTGACGTATCTACGAAATTGAACCTCTATGGTTGTTACGTCCAACAAAAAATACGAAATATGACAGAAAAATTCGAAAACATGAGATACACGCTTTTTGATACCGACGCGTTTGCGTCCATGCATATTTATAAAAAGAGGATCTCTGCAAATACAATTTGTATTGGAAAATTAGCAATACTTTTTAATTTTGGATAAGTAAATAACTTTTGTGCTAGATACAAGCAAAAAGCATCCCACAAATGAACAAGCGGATATTCCCTCGATATTCAAATTCAAATTCAAATTTTTATTCAAAAAGCTTATATAATACATAATACTACAAAACAATACAATATAATATAAATTGAAACAAGTAAGTAGGTATCTATTTATAAAAACAAATCCTGGCACCTGCACTAGCCAACGGCTGTCTTGCAGCATGCCAGTCCACACTAAAATAGCCAGCGGGATATGATACTGTGGGTGTACAGGGGAGAGGGTGTATGAAGTTGTGTGAGGTGATGTGTGTGTGTGTGTGTGTGATGTGAGAGGTTAACAATAGCCACGATAAAATACCACTTAACGTAATATATCTAATAGCTCTTCCGTTTCAGCATAGCATATAGTACCTACCTACTTAGTACTTAAATAAAAATAAAAACAGCCTTTAATTCCTACCACTCATACACCATCATTCATAAATTAAAATAAAATTAACATGTCATTCGCTGGTGGAGGCTAGACTGCAAAGTCTGGAACATCGGCGCAAGGTTGCCTGTCTATCGGTATTTTATAGGATACATTTCGGAGAGTGCGCATCGGAATTGCACGACCTAATTCCAGCATCTCCAATCCGCCTTCGGACTACCAGGCGCGGAGGGGTTCCATCCTTATTTTGTTGATATCCCATCTGCTCGTACGAAGCGATTTGCTTCTTCGTTCATTATGCGAACGGCTAAGGAATGGAACAGCCTGCCGGCGTCTGTATTTCCCGAAACCTACAACCTTGGGATCTTCAAGGCCAGAGTGAATAGACATTTACTGAACCCGCATGCTCCATCGTCGACCTCATCGTCGCTTACCATCAGGCGAGATCGAGGTCAAATGCGGGTTTAGAAGTAAATAATAAAAAAAATATTATTCATTATTTCACTAAATTATTATAGGTAATGGGATGAACCTTACCTTTATTGAATACCTTCTTTTTGGGAAAGCTCTGTCTCCCAAGATACAGGTTCGTCTAGTTTGGGAGTCAGGGTATTGTTCGATTTACTAATTCGTGATGTTTTCAAAAAAGATTTATTATATTTTTTTTTGTAGTTGGCATCTCCGGCATAGGCCTCCCCCACTTTCCTCCAGTGTTCCCTGTCCCTCACCATTCTCGTCCAGTGTGCTCCCATTTGCTTTGCAAAGGTATCGTCCCATCGTTTATAGGGTCCCCCTCTTTTCCCTTTCCCTTCTTTTGGGTACCACTCCGTGACTTTTTTCGTCTTAGTATGTGACCCGCCCATTTTCATTTTAGGTTTCTAACTCTTTTAATTTTAATTTTTGCTGGTTTTTTTTTGGTATTTTTTTTGTTGCTTTTCTTTCTTTCTAATATCTTCGTTTCTCACCTTATCAAATTTGCTAATACCCAACTTAATACTTACCTATTTATAAAACAACTAAAAACAAAAATAACTGAACATCAGAAGTTCAAGATAACAAAAAAACAAATGCTAAATAAGTTTCCAAAACTTCCTTAAATTCCCGTAAAAAAGGCGAAATCCTCAAAAGGCAAAAGGGAATATCTTAGAAAAAATATAAAAGCGTAGCTTCAACTCCTTTTTAATTAGATCCGTGTTGAGTTTTCTTCTATTTTTTATTTATTCGCTGTCTCACCTTTAGGTACTTAAATTACTTCCAATTAAGAGCCCTATAATGAGAAAAGTTTGCAAAGCGCTGGACAGTACGAGGCTAACTTCTCTGTAGGGTGGAGCATTTAACTAAGACCTGGACTACACGCGTCCGACTCCAGCACTGGTTCTGTTCGCTGCATCCTATCGCGAAGCGAAACCAAGTGCACGAACTCCAAGTCAAGGGAAGGCCGAAACGTATTTAATTGGAAAGGAAGCGGCCTCGTCAAGTCCTAGGCTTGTTCCTTACCTACTGTTTGGTATCTCCCCTACTTTCCGTTAAATTTTATGTTTGTGGCAACCCCGCTACTTAACTTAGGTTTAAAAAAAATACAACTGTCACTTTCACTTTTTGCGACTCCCTCTCGTCTCAGCAACACAGCACGAGCTCGCATTATTAATTTCCTATTTCTATTAACTTAACCTAAAAATCCACACCCCTTGATCCATATTTTCACCCCTAATCGGTCCTACCCCTGAATCGATTCGTTTCCCTCCCAAATTCCACGAAAGTTATATTTTTATGTGTCAGTGGTTCCAGCCTGCTCCTCGTCAGGTGAGTACCTAGCATACCCCTAAGTTATTACAACCCCCTGCAAATTGAAGGGAACACTGTCGCCTAACAACATCAAAAAGGGAAGAACCAAAATTCGCAGAGTTTGCTCGAACCCACCCCCCAATCGCGGCCTATCCCAGGCGGTGCATCCTCTATGCTCCAGGGTGGACACAATTACGGAACACCTACTAAAAGATAATTTAAAACCATAGACATTTTTTTTCTACGTGAAGAGTCGAACAGAGCGTGGGAGCGAGTTTGTAATCTAATGTAATCTAATAACGGGCTGGTTTCCGCAACTCGACATCTTCAGCGCCTATAAAAAAGGAGCCCGTTGCCTAGTTGTGAACACGGTCTGAAAGTGATCGTGCAGGTTAAGCAACGTTAGGCGCGGTCGATACTTGGATGGGTGACCACTAGTGGCATATTTTATCTGAGCTCCTCCGTACGGAGAGCACGTTAAGCAGTCGGTCGCGGTTGTTGTCGTACGACAGCAGTCGTCAAGTCATGTCAGAGGCCTACGGGCGGCCTAAACAACTCTGGCAATAGGTTGGCCACTAGCCATACGATAAGCTAAGCTAAGCGCCTATTTTACGTGTGATTGGAACTACTACTTACTCGAGCCACCCCAACCTCGCCAGTCCTTTAATTTCCTGTAGGACTTCGGGAAGTGATCCTGGGGTGCCAAGGCTTCCCGCCCGGTAGGTGGTCACCTCACTGCACTCCAAGAGCACGTGGGCGACCGGCTCCTCTACCTCCCTGTGCAGAGCTAGCACAAGGGGCTGTCTGTGATGCCTTTTTTTTTTTTTTTTTTTTTTTTTTTTTTTGGTAACGGGGGGGAAATCTTTGAAAGATACCCAGCCTCCTGGGGGAGAGACTGGGTTATGTGAGATTTCCACTCACTAAAACCCCCTCGATGGCCGGCCTCGTGCTTATCGGAGGGCTCCGGGATCTCCAGTGGAACGCACCGGTGCCCTCCTAGCATTTGCCTTGGGCTCCTCCTGGGAGGTGTACATTCCACCTCCCGGTTCCTCCCGTCACAGCAGCGTGCGGCCATAGCACGTTGCTGCCTTCCCCAGGGTCGCCCGCCAATGAACGGTCAAAGCCCCCACTTCGACCGCCCGCGACCCTGATCCCTCCTTTTAGTCGCCTTTTACGACAGGCAGGAGTTACCGTGGTTCTATTCTTCGCCCGAGACTACAGGGCTGACGGACCACGACGCGCGTCACCGGCGCGCCGGCGTCTCCGTCTCCGAGCGGGGTCGGCCCTCTCCCGATCCCGCTCGGCGGTCTCCTTCCTAACCATAACGGTTTCACAGAAGGAGACCACCGCCTTCCAGGCTCTGTCGTCCGCCAGCATAGCCGCTAATACTGCTGGCAGGCAGAGATCCCGCCCGATGCGGTCGACCAGGACTCGCCGCTCGGAGTCCCATGCAGGGCACTCCTCGAGCGTGTGCTGTGCGTCGTCCCGGTCCCCTCCGCAGTGGTGGCATTGCGCCGTCGCTTCGCGCCCGATTCGATTCAGGTACTCACCGAAACACCCGTGCCCGGTGAGTACCTGAGTCAGCCGGAAGGTGACGCTTCCTCCCTCCCGCCGGAGCCAAGCTTCAAAGCTTGGCAGGATCGCGTCGATTGTGCGTTTGCGTGCATTCCGCGGCTCGTTGAGCCGCGTATGCCACAATTCGATCACATGTCGACGCGCCCTCCTCTTGAACACTTCGAGCTCTCTGTGCTGGTCGATCCCGCCTCTCTGGCGGATGGCGCGGGTCTCATGGTAGACCCTCGCGTCCATGTCCGCCAGAATGACCAAAGGCGGGAATCGCGCCAGGACAGTTGCCGCCTCAAAGGATATCGTGCGATATCCCCGTACGATCCTGATGGCCATCATGCGCTGAATAGCATTCAGCTTAGCTCTACTGCGCGGTTCACGCGCCAGTCTTTCCGCCCAGACGGGCGCCCCGTAGAGGGCCATCGATCGTACCACCCCCGCATAGAGGCGGCGGACTCCTTCCCGGGGTCCCCCGAGATTCGGCAGCAGTCTGTGCATAGCACCCGCTACCTTCTGAATTCGGGGGACCAGGCGCTCGAAGTGTTCCACGAAGCTCCAGCGACTGTCCAGAGTTAGACCCAGGTACTTAAGGTACCGACCAACCTGGACCTCCGCGTCACCCACCCGAATCGACGAGCTGGGTGGCTCCACTCCCCTTCGGAGCTTATGGAACCACAACGCCTCAGTCTTGTGAGGCGCCACCCGCAGGCCCAGCTCGTGGATTTTTGCGACGACGCAAGACACCCCTACCTCGGCGAGCTGAGTTGTCCTCTCGAAGGAGCTCCCCTCGGCCACCACTAGAGTGTCGTCTGCATAACAGACGACACTTACTCCGATGGGGAGATTGACCCGGAGGATGTCTGTGATGCCTATGTTGAAGAGGTGTCTATTGAGTGGACTATGTTATTATCCCGGTTACCTTCCACAATTTGACTCTGCTGCCGCAGGAGCTATCTGGTAACAAACAAATCCCCCCCATAGTCCCGGAGTGTGTTCAGTATCCATAAATGAACCACTTTCACTACGGGTCCAACTAAGAAATCGCGAAAAAAAACAGCTGTTTGATACAAAAAAAAAACTCAGAGTCATATACATAATATAAAAGACAACATTATACTTTCCAGAATTACTTACCTACCTACCATATACCTACTATAAAAAAGATCCAACTCTTAAAAAATCCCAATGAGAACAAAATAAATATTTGCAAGATTTTCTCCTTAAATCTGATGAAATAATAAATTCAAATCTGTATTAGAGCCGCGAATTTTTCGCTTTCTAATCAAATGAACCGAAAGGAAAAGAATAATTACACAATGAAAATGTTTGACTGACGGGGAATGACCCGGCCGACGAGCGAGGGGCGGAAAGGACGGAAATAGGTATGCAGGTCAACCTACCCAAAACGTCAAAATTTGAGAACCTGAAAAGTATCATATTGCGCAGGCATACTTACTTACTTACTCCGCTGGCGCAGCGACCCGAAGTGGATCTTGGCCTCCGATACCAAAGAGCGCCATCGCTCTCTCTCCTGCGCAGTCTCGAGCCAGTCAGGCGCCCGGAGCTCCCGCAGATCCTTCTCCACTTCATCGCGCCAGCGGTATCTGGGATGTCCGACCGGACGTCGTCCGTTAGGGCATCCCACATACGCTCGTTTAACTGCCCGATCCTCCCCCATCCTAGTGATGTGTCCGAGCCATCGGAGTCGAGCCGCTTTCGTCTCTCCTATAATGTTCGGCTCGTTCACCATCTCTTCTATCTCCCTATTCTTTCTCATCCTCCACCCTCCATCTTCCTTCTTGGCTGGTCCCAGAATCTTCCTCAAGATCCTCCTCTCGGTCACCAAGAGCCTGTTTTCTTCCTTTAAGGTTAGTGTCCAAATCTCGCATCCATACATCAAGATCGGTCTGATGACAGTTTTGTAGATCCGGATCTTGGTATTTCTGCTCAGTAACTTGGACACCAGAGCCTTGTGCAGGGCTGCGGCGCATCTTAAGGCGTTTTTAGTTCGGATATTGATTTCCTCTTCTCTTGTGTTGGTATCGGTTACTGTACATCCAAGGTATTTGAAACTCTCCACACCTTTATATGTCGTCTCCCCCAACACTAGGTCTTTGCGTTTTTCTTTGTTTTTATTGCGCAGGCATAACTTTGAGATTTAATCGAAGGTTTTTGACAGATGGTATAGCGTGAGGTCGACTGTACTTACGTATTATATAGACATTCCTTGGTACTTACTCAACTTGTGGTGTGAAAATCTTTTTTAAAGTAACTAAGGCCGTCATGCACGAACCGTTTTTTCTCGAGTTTTTTTTTAAACCGATTTTTTGTCTCAGATCACCTCCGATACAAATCTTATGTATTATGTATTAGTAATATATATTATGTCGTTCTATTGTTTCTATTTGCCATTATTTGCTTTACCAATTTTACACTGTTACGCTTTATTTATTTACATTACCTCTTTTCAGTATTCGTTTCATTAATTGATTATTCAATTTTCTTCATTACTATTCCATTACTAATATACAATCATTTTTTTCTTTTTTTTCTTGTTTTAATTCCTTGTTTATTTTATATTCTATTTTTTATTACTATTTATTTTATTTCTATTTTATTTTTTTAGCCTGCCGGCGTCTGTATTTCCCGAAACCTACAACCTTGGGATCTTCAAAGTCAGAGTGAATAGGCATTTACTGGACCCGCGTGCTCCATCGTCGTCCTCATCGTCGCTTACCATCAGGCGAGATCGAGGTCAAATGCGGGTTTAGTTATACATAAAAAAAAATTAAAAAAAAATTCCTCATAAATCACCTCATTTTGCCAACATGTCTGTTAATTTTTTTTTCCCATTTCATAAATAAATCCATTGTGTGTTTTTTCTCGGGTTAACTCTAACCCGATGTCAATTTTGTATGAAAACCACAGACATTTCGCGAGTTAAAATTTTTTTAAAAAGGGTAAAATTTTGGCCTAATGCCTATATAAGGTATAGTATGAGTATACTTACTTAACTTAGCTTAGCTTATCGCATCGCTAGTGACCCACCTATTGCCAGAGTAGTTCAGGCCGCCCGTAGGCCTCTGACATGGCTTGATGACTGCTGTCGTACGACAACAACCGGGATCCACTGCTTAACGTGCTCTCCGAGGCACGGTATCAGATAAAATATGCCACTAGTGGTCACCCATCTAGCTACAGACCGCGCCCAACGTTGCTTAACCTGCACAATCACAACTAGACTACGAGCTCCTCCTAGTAAACTTACTAAAAAATGACGACTCATTCCCGAACAAAATAAAAATAATTACTTACCGAATTCTTGCAAACTTTTCATTTCAAATAACTACTTACTTACCATCAGTAAAACGCGGGTTTAGATGTTTTTTTTATTGACTCCTATACCCGCATTTGGGTTAGGTAACCCGATGGTAAGCGACGATGAGGTCGACGATGGAGCATGCGGGACCAGTAAATGCCTATTCACTCTGGCCTTGAAGATCCCATGATTAGAATCAGGTTAGGTTAGCATCTAGTGGTAGAAAGTGGTAACCTTTACAGCTATGTTCAGATCAGATGCGGGTCCAGTAAATAACCTATCTATGATGACGCTTACTTGCTTATCGTATGGTTAGTGACCAACCTATTTGTCAGAGTTGTTCAGGCCGCCCGTAGGCCTCTGACATGGCTTAACGACTGCTGTCGAAAGACAACAACCGGGACCGACTGCTTAACGTGCTCTCCGAGGCGCGGAGGAGCTCAGATGAAATATGCCACTAGCGGTCACCCATCCTGGTACCGACCGCGCCAACGTCGCTTAACCTGCACGATCACTTTCGGACCGTGCTGATGACGCTGATAAGTAATTATATATTTTTGTCTTGTCTTGTTATAAGGTCAATCAAAGACTCTTGAAACTTGTAAATCTCGCTTGAATCTCCTAACTTAGAACACTGTGAAACCCTCGTAAGTGAAATATTTGTATAATAATTCTCTCTGAGCGAGAAATCGCAAAAAAATCACGAAGCCTTTGATGTTCACTTTCGTGAGTCTACTAATTTCGTCTAGGCTTTTGACGTTGACTGTACTTGCCTCGCTTGACGAGCAATTAGCTTGATTATGTTACTTACTTAATAAGTACGTATAATTAAAAAAGCTCTTTCAAAGTAACGCATATTATAGCTTGAACGAATTAATGTCCACAAAATTAAAGTACACTCATTTTCTCTGACACAGTATTCCTTACAAACTTAGAGAACTTATTAACTTAGTTATAATTATTCTAAGCTTACTTACTATAGACATTCTATACTTATACCTATTGTAATTGATTTTTTTTTATTTTTATTTCCATTCTCTGACGGTGTACAAGACTGTACCTAACTATTATGTTTTATTTTAAATATTTGACTGACACTTATAACTAAAACTTTTGATTTTATATAGTTTGAATTTATATTATTGTTAGAGTATATTTAATACTGCTGTTAATGACGTATCTTGTAACGGTTTCAGTGTTACTATAAGATAAATAAATACAATACAAAATAACCTAAAAACAGCCTTAAGCAGCTGTGATAAATTATTTCCTTTTAATAAGGGACCACCATTTATACATATTTTATTTTTTCGTTTATTAAGTATATTTTTTTTGTATTTTGTCTATGTGTGTAATAAAGATTATAAGGGAGCCACCCTGTAACTTATTGATTTATTTTTCGGAAACATACAAAAAAATACTGAACCCGCAATTAAGAATCCAACTAGAGCGCAACTTCTAAAAACGATCGTGTACAATCTGTAAAAAACTTAAAAAGTAATTTGATGCGCATTTTCATATGTGATTATTTCATTTTAGCTGTGTTTTTGATTGATTTCAGTTCAAAATTCGAAAAAAAAATACTTTTAATTCAAAGAATATTTTTTTTAAATTATATAGGTAGGTGCCCGTTTGAATTTTGATATGTGATTTTGATATTTTCATATGTGATTATTTCACTTCAGCTGTGTTTTCGATTGATTTCAGTCCAAAATTTGAAAAAAAATTACTTTTATTTCATATAAAAATATTTTTTTTAATATAGGTAGGTGCTCGTTAGAATTTTGATATGTGATTTTGATGTTTACATATGTGATTTAGCTGTGTTTTCGATTGATTTCAGTCCAAAATTTGAAAAAAAAATTTCTTTTTTTCTAAAGTGAAATGGTTAATACTTGCGGTTGTTGGTACTTGATGAAACTTGTAGTACATGATTAGATTCAAATAATATACTGTTTCACAGGCTTTTACTGTATTTTATTAATTACGACCGGTTTCGTTTACACGTCTTCAGGTATTTGTTTATAATTATTATAAAGTGAAATAATCACATATTTTTTAAGGTTTTTACTGATTGTATACGATCGTTTTTTCTTGGAGTAGCTGTAGTTACGCTCTAGTTGGATTCTTTATGTCGGTGACAGACATAGAAAACAATAACGTATGTATTTTAATGGCGGGAGTTTAGTGAAACCGACGGATAACGTAACTCCTCAGACCCAGTCATTACTTGAGCATATAAAGGCGCAATTACAAAGGGCTCGCCTAGCCTAGCTGGAGTTCCATTATATCATAGATTATGTGATATTATGCGGATTAGCGACTGTATTAACCGTCCGAATGAGGACAGCCCAGGGTCTAATTCAGGATTGCCCACTCTGGCTGGTAATGTTAATAACCTTGTAACGATGTCGACTTCATCGTCCATATCAACCTCCTTGCCATCAATTTCAACCTCATTGTTATCGTTTATCTCATCTCATTTCGTGTTGGCATTTTCATTTCTTCATCTATATTTTCAAAATTCAAATCATATTCCCATTCCATTTCTAAATTCCATTATTCCATTAAATTCATTGTTTTTGTCCTGAACGGACGTTTCTTCATTTTATAAAATTGTCTCCTACTACTACCTATTTTCTACTATTGTAAAATTCCTGATAAATATAATATCTACTATTACCAAGCTTCAAAGTGTGGCAGTCAAAGTGTGCCTCGATAAGGTTCTACAACCAAATATGTTGAGGTCAATAATTAAGAATACTCTAGAACCCATTACTACATGCGGCCCTGACTACTACAGAGAATTTGGGTTAGAATTAACATAGGGTACAATTACTCCTTCGGAGATAATATTCTTAACTGGGCTTTAAGACGGCTTTATAGCGGGTATCTAGTTTGATGATAGGTATGTGAAGAGTTCTTCGCGTGACCTCTATTCCTTACTCTTTATCTATTACTATTTAACACTGAAACGTAGTCTTCAAAAAGACCTGGATGCTGCTAAAGTATCCTGGGAAACCATAGAGTCTACGGCATCGGAGAGAGCGCGGTGGAAGAATATTGTCTCAGCCCTATGCACCACTAGGTGTTCTAGGACCTGAAGAAGAAGAAGATTTAAAATTAAGTGGTATAATATGAATGGCTTTACCTAGATTTGGTAGCGTTGGTAAAAAGGTAGAGTTTTCATTACAATATAGTATCTTATCTTATGATAGGGGGCCGGGAATAACCCAGCGGCACTTTGACCCTTGAGGATCTTTTGTGCCTACTCCATTTACACACTGGTCATCTCAGTGAGCATGTTTCCTCACGATGTTTTCCTTTACCGTTAGAGCAGTCGGTAAATGTACGTAAGTATTCGAAAAATACGAAAAACTTATTGGTACTTGCACTGCACGGTTTCGAACCCGGACCTCCCGCATGGGAGTCCGGTGTCCTAGCCACTGTGCCACCGACGCTCTTCTTACAATATGTTAGGTACATACTTCCGAAAAACGGAATTATGTCGGTAATCAATGATTATTTAATAACCTGCTGAAAACATAGAAAGCGCCCTCTCCTCTAGAATTATGCAGTGTGCACTGGCAGATAGTCAAAGGATTTGGGCAAAAGCACGTACAGTTCCATACATTTGACATTTCAATAATGTATGGGAAGATGCATGCGCCAACTGGCAGACGCGGTTTTCATATAGGTGAAACTTCTCTAGCGAGCATTCTACATAGGCTCAATTGCAAAATCTTTGTCTGAAAACTGTCTTACAAACATTCAATAAGCCATCTTGCCCTGGATCATCATATTTAGATTATCCAGTGATAACGTTTTTGTAGATTACATTCCATAAGCATAACTCTCACGTCCATAATCTCCGAGGGGGTAGTCAGAGGAACTGTCTTCATCATAGGTAGTTCCCACTTTACCTATAACTATTTGTGCTTTTGATCTGCAGCCGTCCCAAATGAAAATCCTCTTCTGGCGTAATCATCTTCCTGGCATGAAGTTATTTGCCTTCTCAACATAGCTAAGCAAAACCAATTCAAACTATCTTATACGTATCCAAAAAGTAAAACTTTTGCTCTACAGAAGTATCCGCTGTTGAAGCCATTAAGCATTTTTACAAAGAAAACTAAAAAGCTCTTCATCTGGTACTGTGGACCACAGGTCAACCTACCCAAAACGTCAAAATTTGAGAATCTGAAATGTATTTTATTGCGCACACATAAGGTTGAGATTTAATCGAAGGTTTTTAACAGTATACTATAGTTTGTGGTCAGAGCGTCGGTGGCACAGTGGCTAAGGCACCGGACTCCCATGCGGGAGGTCCGGGTTCGATACAATGCAGTGCCATGTACCAATGAGTTTTTCGTATTTTTCGAAGACTTACGTACATTTACCGCCTGCTGTAACGGTGAAGGTAAACATCGTGAGGTAACCTGCACACGTAGATGACCAGTGTGTAAAATGGGGTAGGCACAAAAGATCCTCAAGGGTCGAAGTGCCGCTGGGGTTATTCCCGGCCCCCTATAATAAGATAAGATAGAAACTACTGAACCGATTTTAATCAGATATACATTAGATTAAGGATCATGTCGTTAAAATACTCTTCCAAGACGAAAACCGCATCAAAATTGAACCATCAGCTTGTATGCTCGTCTGCTCTCCTAATATAATAAGAAAATAAATGTACGTAAGTCTTTGATAAATCCGAAAACCTATTATTACATGGCTTATCTGGAATCGAGCCTAGGCCTACCCGCATGAGAGTACGGCATCCTAGCCACCACGCCATCAATACTTGAAAAAATTACAGCTGTTACATACAAAAGCTTAATAACTACACGACCGAAATGTATGAAACAACAAAATAATTTACTTTCGCGATTTCAGAATTTGACCCATAGAGAAAGTTGTTCAGTTATGGATTTTATCTTATGATAGAGGGCCGGGAATAACCCAGCGGCACTTCGACCCTTGAGGATCTTTTGCGCCTACCCTATTCTACACACTGGGAATTCTACATTCTACTCCCGGATTGGACATTCTATTCCCCTCTATCATTTTTTTATTTATTTACTTCTAAACCCGCATTTGACCTCGATCTCGCCTTATGGTAAGCGACGATGAGGTCGACGATGGAGCATGCGGGTCCAGTAAATGTCTATTCACTCTAGCCTTGAAGATCCCAAGGTTGTAGGTTTCGGGAAATACAGACGCCGGCAGGCTGTTCCATTCCTTAGCCGTTCGCACAATGAACGAAGAAGCAAATCGCTTCGTACGAGTCGATGGGATATCAACAATATAAGGATGGAACCCCTCCCCGCGCCTGGTAGTCCGAAGGCGGAATGTAGATGCTGGAATTAGGTCGTGCAATTCCGATGCGCACTCTCCGAAATCATCAGCAGCCTATTCTAGTCCACTGCTGGACATAGGCCTCTCCCAGGGCGCGCCATTGAGCCCGATCTTCGGCTCTTCTCATCCAGTCGCTGCCAGCCACCTTGCGCAGATCGTCGCTCCATCTAGCAGGGGGGCGTCCCACACTACGTTTGCCCAAACGCGGTCTCCACTCCAGAACTCGTCTACCCCAGCGGTTGTCGGTTCTGCGACAGACGTGACCGGCCCACTGCCACTTCAGCTTGCTAATCTTATGAGCTATGTCGATAACTTTTGTTCTATGCCGGATCTCCTCATTTCGGATTCGATCCAGCAGAGATACTCCGAGCATAGCTCTTTCCATAGCACGCTGAGCGACTTTCAATTTGTCAACCAATCGCACCGTCAGTGTCCACGTTTCGGCTCCGTAGGTCATTACTGGTAGGACGCACTGGTTAAAGACTCTTGTCTTTAGACATTGAGGTATGGGCGACGAGAAGATGTGACGTAACTTCCGAAATGCTGCCCAACCCAGCTGAATTCTTCTGTCGGCTTCTTTCTCGAAGTTGTTTCTACCTAATTGCACAGTCTGCCCGAGGTAGACGTATTGTTGCACAACTTCGAGGGCCGTACCGTCGACGATAATCGGTCCCGGAACGACATGGTCATTGAACATGACCTTAGTCTTGTCCAAGTTCATCCCGAGACCGACACGTCGTGAAGCAGCATTGAGATTGTCCAGCATTTCTTGAAGGTCCTGCAGCGACTCCGCCATTACGACTATATCATCGGCAAAACGTAGGTGTGAGATGTACTCGCCGTTTATATTGATGCCGTGTCCTTTCCAGTCCAGTGTCTTAAAGACATCCTCCAATGCGTTCGTGAACAGTTTCGGAGATATAACATCTCCCTGTCTTACTCCTCTGCGCAATTGGATGGGTCCTGTTTGCTGGTTCTGTACTTGGACAGACATCGTCGCGGCGTCATACAGACATCTCAACACTTCGATGTATCGCCAGTCGACTTGGCAACGCTGCAAGGACTCTAGAACAGCCCAGGTTTCGACGGAGTCAAAGGCTTTCTCATAGTCCACAAATGCAAGACACAGGGGCTGATTATATTCTTCAGTTTTCTGTATAATCTGCCGCACAGTGTGGATGTGGTCTATGGTGCCAAAGCCTCCCCGAAATCCGGCCTGTTCCGGAGGTTGGAAGTCGTCTAATCTCCGCGCAAGACGATTCGTGATGACTCTCGAAAACAGCTTATATACGTGGCTCAGGAGCGAGATGGGTCTGTAGTTTTTGAGCAGAGTTTTGTCTCCTTTTTTGAAGAACAAAACTACAATGCTCCTGTTCCACGCCTCCGGAGTTCTCCCAGAGTGTAGGACGGAGTTGAAGAGCTTCCGAAGTTCCCTCAGTACAGGGATTCCTCCTGCCTTAAGGAGCTCAGAAGAGACACCGTCCTCACCAGGGGCTTTTCCATTCTTAAGCTGTTTGAGAGCCAGCCCGAGCTCGTCTAGGCTAAAATCTGGCAGTTCATCGGTATAGTGTCGGGTTAACGTGGCTCTAGGATCTTCGATTGTCGGTTCAGGCCGCGGAGCATGAGCAGCGTACAGTCGGCCATAAAAGTCTTCGATCTCGGCGAGTATCTCTGGCTTGGAGGTGACGGTCCTGCCACTAGAAGTTTTGAGCTTCGTCAGGTGGCTCCTCCCTAGTTGCTGAACGAACACTTTTGACCCCCTATTCTGCTCTATCGCCTCTTTTATGAGTCGTGTATTGAAGCTTCGGAGGTCGCGTCGTATCAGCTTCCTTATTTTCTTATTGAGTGCCCGTTGTTCTGACGATGTAGCTTGTGTGTTTTCGCGTCTTTCCCTCATAAGTGCCAGAGTCCCGTCCGAGAGCTTCGACTTCGTGCCTGTGCGCTGCAACCGACAAAACCTTACTCCTTCATCCCTAATAGTCCTCACCACGTTTTGGAGATTCTCGTCAATATTATTTGTGGTTTCCAAGGCATCGAATCGGTTTTTAAGTTCTAACTGAAACGAAACTAACTCTAACTCTCCGAAATGTATCCTATAAAATACCGATAGACAGGCAACCTTGCGCCGATGTTCCAGACTTTGCAGTCTAGCTTCCACCAGCGATTCGTCACCTATAAGGCGCTTAGCGCGTTTCTCCACTGAGATTAGATTATCATAAGATAAGATTAGATTAGATAGATTGTGGTCGACTGTACACAACTGAAGCTTTCGCAAGCCAACTAGCCTCCAAAGCTCCAAGGCCGGCAACTTTAACAAAGAGAAAAAAACAGCTATCATTAGCAATTCATCTGATATTGCCGAGTGCCAGGAAATGGCAAACCCACTCAAATATTTCTAAATGAACATGTCATGGGCGAAGGAAAAACTTACGAGGACGACGTGGACCTAGAAATGGACCTAGAAACTAGAGTGCAGATCTGAAACTGGTATTTGAAAGGTGCTAAATTAAGTAAAGTAAAATACACTTTATTGCACAAATAGAAAACAACAAACAAAAGATAGAAAAGGAAATAGTGAAGTACAATTTAGGCGACCTTATCTTTAAGAGCGATCTCTTCCAGGCAACCGTCGGGCAGAGGAAATGATTTCGAGAAAGAGGTAGTAGGTGTGCAATCAATGTGGAAAACGATATTTAAGAGAATTCTATATTACACAACAATAACATACTTATAAATACCAAGGTAAATTATTACCATACTAAGTACATAAAATAAATAGGTAGATATATATGTATACTATAATTGATTTAATTCAATATTTAGGTATATAATAAATAAAAATATAAACTAAACTAATTAATCTAACCTAATCTGACTAATATTTACAAATAAAAGATTTCTCCCAGGCTCCTACCAACAGGCAGAGTGCCCAGAAGGCTGGCGGCGTTGCTCCGCTGAATAGCGCGGCTTAGGCGTTGGGCAAAGCAGAGGCCAGCCCTCCGGTCATGGGTCATGTATACTTAAATAAATAATGATAAACATACATAAAATAATATATAGACTACATAAACTTAAATATATAATGAGTACCTACATGTAACTAGGGTTGCCACCCGTACTCTAAAATAGAGTATTGTCCTCTTTTTCGTGTAGGTGTACTTTATAATCTACGACACCAATAAAGTACGCGAAAATACTCTATTTACGTAACTCTGACTGTTACTGGCTTCTTACTGGTTATGAGTACTTATGAGACTAAATAAATTGGTATCCAAAGCCACAAAACTGTGAAGATTTTCCAAATATGTACGAATTCATTTCATATATTTTGTCTGTGCCTGCCACTTCAGCGTTCACTGAGAGAGTTTTCTCCCTTATGAATGTAAGGTAGAGAGACGAAAGGAACAAAGTTACCCTAAACTTCATTAAAAACGAGCTGATCATATATTTTAATTTAAATTTTGATTGCAAAGAGGCTGTAACTATCTTCAAGAAAGACAAATATTTGTTAAATGTAATATTTGTTATATGAAAAGTAACAAACATATGTTTTTAAAGATAAATAAGTAAAAAATATATAAGTACCTACTCTTTTTTTATGCTGTGTACTTTATTTTTGTTCTACCGAAATGAAAAAATACTCTATTCGTCCCAAAAAAAGGTAGCAACCCTACATGTAACATACATACAATTAAGGTCAACTAAGTAAAATATATACCAATAACTTAGATTTTTCTAATACAATAATATTGACAAATGGAATTCCCATTTGTCAATATTATTTTATTAGAAAAATTTTCTTCCCATGAAAAGTTACTTCCCATGAAAACTTCACATGAAAAGGTAAAATATTTAGTAGGAAAATTATTATAGATAAAAAAAGAGATTTTAATATTGCTATTATCAAACCGATATTACAGAATATTCGGTGCCAGTTATGAAGATACCAACATCATCAACATGTGTTACTGCTAAAAACACCTCCCCTGACTTTCTCATGTTGTCGCAAGGTTAAAAATAACCCGTTGACTCTGATCATGTAATGTAAGGGGGGATGTAAGGGGGGTCACCAACATCTAGACCTCCAAATGTCGAACTCACCTGCACGTGGTGCATCCTGCCGATTAGCGAACGAGTCCCTGGCGACCGACTAGTGGCGGTATAACCACTAAAATTCTGGCTGGGTTAAAATACCAGAAGCACGATGACGGGCAGCAGCGTCATCGGGGCAAGCGACCCGGCTACTGCGATCGCCAACCCGCAGGCCTAGCGTGGCGATTATGGCATCACCTCCTATGGACAGCGCAAAAAGAAAACGGCCCCCAATTCCCGGCCGCCCCACTATTCCTGGTCACGGTGGCGGCCATGGTAGCGACGATCTGCGTAAGGTGGCTGGCAGCGACTGGATGAGAAGAGCCGAAGATCGGGCTCAATGGCGCACCCTGGGAGAGGCCTATGTCCAGCAGTGGACTAGAATAGGCTGCTGATGATGATGATGACTCTGATCAATCCGGCTGCGGTTGGTTGTCACCTAACATTTTATCGAGCGTGCCTCTCCTTCGTTCATGGTCCTAAAGCAAGACCCAACTCCATGGAATACGCAGTAGGAAAAAAAGATAAAAAAAGAAACGAGAATTGCAGACATTCATTAACAATTCCCATTGTTTCCGCTAACACAAAGGGAAAATAATTAATTTACTCGGGTGAGAAACAAAAAATGTATACCTAATACTTTCTCCTTTCCCTGTACTGATTTCTTTCCCTATTACGATTATACCCACCTTAACTGGTTCGAGTTAACGTTTTTTCTAACAGAACGATACAAAATGTTAACGAAGATTGGGGGTAAAGATGATACAGAAAGTGGGTAGTAATTTTTCTTATCACGTAGTCCGCAGTGAACATGAAGATCTATCTTTCACTTTCTTTGGAGAAAGGAGAGGGGGAGAAGGAGAACAATAAATTGTCACAGTTAGGGATGTTACGGAGGTGGTTTTACCGGAACCGGAGACGAAACCAAAGGTTTTTAAATTAGATTTATCGGAATCGGAACCGGAGTCGGAGGCGGAGGTAGAAGAAGTTCAAATTTTATACCGTCTTTTTAATGTTTATAGCTGAACTGGCCAATATTTTTCATGATGACGTTTGCGGCAATAAAACATTCCTGTATGTAGTCCTACACTATTTAATAAAATATTGAAATATGAATATGTTTGCTCACAAATCTTCGGTATAACCTCCGATTCAAAATTATCGGAGCCGAAGTCGAAGTCGGAGGCGTAAAATCAATCGGAAGTTCCGACCTTTCGGAGTCGGAGTCGAAACTCCGTAACCGTCACCGCACTTTTGGGATGCGATCAGTGAGCGCATGCGACTATCTACTACCTGAAACTTATCAACTCCCTTGAACCCTGCCCGACCCCTGATCCTGGCTGCGGGCCTGCTAGCTGCTGAACTTGACAAGTTAACGCCATATATCGTTATTTTTAATTACACTATACGTATTTGTACTTAATATTCATATAATTATACCTGTACCTTTCCTACCTATCACCTAAGAGACAAGACCGAAAGAAAACGCGCATCGTGATGACGTCACAATGTTATCTGCCAATCAAATTCACTCGTGAAATGACTTCTGTCGCAACGGTCACGCAAAACAAACGCTCCTCGGAATTAATTAATTTCCACGCTAATTACTCTATTATTGTAACCGAACTATCGCCGCGAGTGCTCTAAGTGCTCAACCCTTCAAACTTTGTTGGAAACCAGAAGAAACTAGCCACCGGAGATCAGATCCAGGAGCTTCTCAAGTAAGTCTGTTATAGACTTTATGACATGTGACAATTGACAATGCCCTTTTACAGCTATAATTTATAATAATTATTATTTGTACGACAATGCCCTTGACAGCAGATATATTAATTTTATTATTTATTAAGATAAATGACAAAGCCCCTTTACAGCTGTTACAATCTTAATTTTTAGCCAAATTTTTATATGTAAATCGGCTGGTCTGTTCGGTCCTGTCCAGTTATGTTTGTGGTTAACATGAATTGTGTTCTGAATTTTAAAGTTATTGTAAAAGCATGACGTAACCAAGAGTTCCTGGTGTCCCGATGGTTTTTATAAAATGAGTATGAATATAAATAAATAAATCGCGAGTCGATAACTTCAAAGGCCTGTCGTCGGCTACGGCTTGTACCGAGTTGTACCGATGGCGGTACCGACAGACGAGTTCAAGCCAACACAGGTCGTGAGAACGCACTCGGCGCGTGGCGCGAACGTCCGCACAGACCACGACAGGCGTGCTACGCCTGGCTTGGTCTGTGATATAATATGACAAGCCGTGGACACAGAATACTCGATCGTATTTCGCGCTGAGTTCCTTTCACTTGCCCTGAGTTCGTTTGTACGCAGAGCTCGTGTGTGCGTGTGCCGTGGGACAGGATTTTAATGTCATCTAAACTGAATCCTCAATAGGTGCTCAGTATAATTGCGTCGCCAACTTTCAACACTCATAAACGAAACGATCATTTCGTTTCAAACGGAATCTTTCCCATTTTTCGCGACCACTCGAAAATTTCCCTAATAGGTTTTATGATTGAAAAAGTTTTCTGTTACAACTTACAAACCTAAAGCTCTGGTTGAGTGATTAATGAAAAATTTGTTAAACGTAACGAGAAAACGTTTTTCTATAACTGGAAGTTTTATTTGATTGAGGCTTTCCAAACGCTCTTCTTGATTTGAAATTATTTTTCTTTTGCGTTCTATTTCAACTCGAATCGTCCACTGGCCTTGTGTGGGGATCATAAAATCATAATAGTCTTACTCGTGGACAAAAGTCCTCGCTGCAAATTTGGTGCGTTCACCCAATACGGGGTATAATTCCGTTAGAAAACTGATGACGTCAAAAATATCAGAAACAAGCGTTACAAACTTGGATGAAGAAAAATTTACTATTTCCTCCCTAATTAACAGACAACTCGACTTTGTACAGAGTCAGCCAGTGGTAAGTTTACCTATTTTGCAAAGCAACAATGCTTCCATTTTGTAGCGTAAGAGCGCCAGCGTAATTACCGGCACATCGTCATCAGCAGCCCACTCTAGTCCACTGCTGGACATAGACCTCTCCCAGGGCGCGCCATTGAGCCCGATCTTCGGCTCTTCTCATCCAGTCGGCTGCCAGCGACCTTGCGTAGATCGTCGCTCCATATAGCAGGGGGCGTCCCACACTACGTTTGCCCAAACGCGGTCTCCACTCCAGAACTCGTCTACCCCAGCGGTTGCCGGTTTTGCGACAGATGTGACCGGCCCACTGCCACTTCAGCTTGCTAATCATATGAGCTATGTCGATAACTTTTGTTCTATGCCGGATCTCCTCATTTCGGATCCGATCCAGCAGAGATACTCCGAGCATTACCGGCACATGAGGTACTCTATAAGTCCTCAAGGTCAGCAGTGCATTGAAAACACTATAATAAGATTAAAGTGAGGTGATAGTCTATTTGCGACGGTGACCACTTACCATCAGGTGGCTCGATTGCTAATTTTCTCTCCAAAAAATCTCGTAATTAGTAATGGGTACCCAGTACAATAATTTACGAAAATTCAAAACATCGTTTTTATCAAACATCCATACAACGAGCAATACAAACTATCAATATTACCGTGTAGGGACATATTGGAATATCCATCCCACACCGCCACTGGTCAAGCGTGTCGTACAAGGCAACTAAACAGAGAAATTGCTGGTGTGGGTAGGGACCTTCTAAGTTAAGTATGTCGTGAAATATCTTTGCTTCCGCGTTGATGTGTTTCGGCAGTGTTTATAGAAGAGCCCTTATGCTCCATCTTCCTCATCGTCACTTGCCACCAGGTGAGATTGGGGTCAAACGCGGGTTTAGTTATAGTCGGAAAAGTAATAGAAATACAGGTAACTTTCCTAAATCATCGCTAAGTTATTAATAGTCAAAGCGTCGTTTATTTCAAAGTAAACAGGTTCAATTCCGGCAATCGTCGAGTAATTAATTGAGGCTCCGTCACTCGGTGCGATGTCGTTGGATCAATTTATTCGAGCACTACGAGCACTAATGAAATCGTGATGAAGTCTTTTTCCGAAATGAATGATGTTGATTTTCCAGAAATATGGTACAGCGGATAACCCATCAGGCTATAGGTCTTTTTAGTATATTTACTGTACATGAGAAGGCACAATCTAATTTTAAAGTATCTTTTACTTATTTCTGCCGAAAAGCAGCAATTATTGCATTTCTGTTTCGGTTTAAAGGGTAAGATAGCCAGCACGATTACCGACACATTATGTGCTGGTGGAAAACAGTGCGTCATCCGGAAAACATGCAGAAAACCGGCTAGGTAAAGCATGGGCTTTACTAACGAAAATAGTTTTCAATTTCACTAGACTAAAATAAATCTCCCAAAAGGCAATGACAATAAGGAAATCCTAGCGCTTTCCCCCTCTCGTAAACGGTAAATGCGTTACAACGTGAGACAAAAAATCCATTAATTCGTTTAGGCCACGTAAATCGCGCGGCAGTGTACGGAACCAAAATTACCGGATTAGGTGTAAGGGCGGTGCTACATAAAAACTTGGAAGCGAGAAAAGATCCCGTCGTCGGTGTACATAATCTTGGAATGAGCCCACCGTCTGGTCAACAAACAGACAAGCTTTCACATATATCTGGGTTACGAGAAAAGATGATAAAAATATGTACTTATAATACCATATACTACCATATACTTATATATGCCGGCGTCTGTATTTCCCGAAACCTACATCCTTGGGATCTTCAAGGCCAGAGTGAATAGGCATTTACTGGACCCGCATGCTCCATCGTCGACCTCATCGTCGCTTACCGTCAAGCGAGATCGAGGTCAAATGCGGGTTTAGTAGTCTATAAAAAAAACAGCGCTGGTGTCTATATTACAGAATCTTCGGATTTTTGTTTAGACACTAGTGGCTACTACACAAGTGTCCCAAGTATCCCTGTAATTATATATACTTGTTTTTGGCAATTAAATTATTTAATTTATTATTTTTAAAAATCCAACAACTAGTTCTTATCATGAAGGTAGAAACGCCCGCCCCGTAGGGGAGAAATTTTTTTTTCATCCATGTTTCTTACACTGTGAAAAATGTACCTAAATGTAACTTGTCTACCTTTATAGGTAGACAAGACTTTGGTTACATTTAAGTTCAATTTTCACAGTGTAAGAAACATGGATGAAAAAAAATTGTCTCCCCTACGGGGCGGGCGTTTCTACCTTCATGATAAGAACTAGTTGTTGGATTTTTTAATAATAATAAATTAAATAATTTAATTACTTTACTTATAAAAGTAAAACACAAAAAAAAACATTTACTATAAACTATTATGTACTATTGGTAACATTAGGTATATATGTACTAGTAACCAAAGCCACATTTACATGTAGGTAGTAACCCCCCCCCCCCCCCCTTGCTAATTTCAAATGAAGTTTTTATTTCTGAAACTGGAGAAATAGTTTTATATCTCTTTTTGTCAGTGTTTCCTGGCGCTGAAATTTGATAGAACTTATATTCTTATCTTATGATAGTGGAATAATCCCAGCGGCACTTCGATCCTTGAGGATCTTTTGTGCCTACCCCATTTTACATCTCATCTGGTCATCTCAGTGTGCAGGTTTCCTCAAGATGTTTTCCTTCACCGTTAGAGCAGTCGGTAAATGTACGTAAGTCTTCGAAAAATACGAAAAACTCATTGATACATGGCACCGCACGGTTTCGAACCCGGACCTCCCGCACGGGAGTCCGGTGTCCTAGCCACTGTGCCACCGACGCTCATTTGATAGGAACTCTCATCTTTACAAAAGTGGCGCTCAAGCTACACAGCTCGAGCAGAGCTATTGGTGTGCCATAAGCTTTAATCCTGAAATTGCGAACGGCTGTAATGACTGCATAATGAGCAGACTGCTCGTAATGGATTAACTCTACCTGTTTTATTCAGTGTTATGGTGTTTCGTTTCAACGTGAGGGTAATACCCTTGATGGTGGAGTGAAGAAGCCTTATTAATTATAATTACAACGTCGTTTAAGGAGCTCTTACACGATGGAAACCATCGTGTAAGATCTTACGCCGCAAGTTACAGATTACTATACCTGGAGAACCCTATTGCAATATGGTTTATTTCTTTAATTATGTCCTCTGCTAGTGTACACACTGTAATTTGGCCAATGACCGAGTTAGAATTTTAAAAATCACTCGAACGTCGCCTGTTTTGAAAAAAAAACAGTTTACCAACGTCGAGATTATGGGAGAGTGGTATGCATCAGGAATGCCTAGTGCCTTTGCATTCTAAGTACAATTGGAGGTTAAGTTGCCGACTTCACACCATCTGTAGTTTTTCACTCCCATTTCACTGTCTTATAAAACGTTCACTTATCACGGACGATTTTTAGGTAAAATACACTATTATACGAAAAAAATGACCACTGTAAACCGTTTTTAAACAATAAAATTGCCGAACACCCCATGACAGCATGAACGCTCAACATAACCTCCGCAATATGTTTTGTTATGATTTCTTGATATATTCGTATGAATGTGTCAGATAATTTAAAGTGACATAGTATCAATAGCCTGTGTTCGACATCTTTGCAACAACTTTTGTAATGACTCCTGACGAAAGAAAAGAGTTTTTTCCTCAAATTTATACTCATACTCATTTATTAACACCGTCGGGACACCAGGAACTCTTGGTTACGTCATGCTTTTAAAATAACTTTAAAATTCAAAACACAATTCATGTTAACTATAAACATAACTGGACAGGAGCGAACAGACCAGCCGATGTACGAGTACATATAAAAAATTAGCCAAAAAATTAAAATTGTAGCAGCTGTAAAGAGGCTTTGTAATTTTTCTAAATTAATAAATAATATAATTAATATATCTGCTGTAAAGGGGCATTGTCGTATAAATAATTATTATTATAAATTATAGCTGCTGTAAAAGGGCATTGTCAATTGGTATGTAGGAATACTACGCAGTGCAAGAAAATACTTGTAGAGTACTCCCGCAGATTGATTCTATATAATTTTTCTAAATTAATTAATAATATAATTAATATATCTGCTGTAAAGGGGCATTGTCGTATAAATAATAATTATTATAATTTATAGCTGCTGTAAAAGGGCATTGTCAATTGGTAGGTATAGGTAGGTAGGAATACTACGGAGTGCAAGAATATACTTGTAGATTGATTCAATATCGCTAGCTATGCACTGAAGTAAACTTGCTCGACCCAAGGCTACCTAAAGTTATAGGTGTCGTATTAGAAGCTTAATTTCGCGACTAGAAACGATAATAATAAACATACCATTAACTTAACATTTATTTACTTACTTAAGTAAATGAGATACTTAAATAATACTGCATTAAGAATTATAATTAAGATACACTAGGCTAAGATAGCCCGAACCTGTTTGACGAATCTCCTAATGATCGCCCATCTTGCATTTCGACGTCATATAAACCCCGACGATCAACCCAAAAAGACCAATAGCAGAGCCGAAGATCTCAATAATAAGGATTTTGACGAACAGGGAAGCATTGGCGGCATCAGCAAGGGCCGCTCCTGACCCTACCGTTCCAACGGCGACTCCACACCACACATTCACCAATCCCACAGACAGACCGCTTCCAAACATGATGTAACCAGACATCCAATTCTGCTCTTTCGTTAATTTATTTGTTATTGGCTCCGTGTACTTTTCCACCATCCCTGAGAGAACTATGGCTGTTATGAGGCCGTATATTGCAACAGCTTCGCAGAAGATTATGGAGATTAGATTCTTGGTCTTGATTCTTGGGGCTTTAACACCGCCGCCGACGATGCTCACTCCAGTGGTGTGGATGCCCACTGCTGCACCGACGACGGAAAAGCAGACGGAAAAGGCGATACCCAGACTCCCCCACATGTAAGGAGATGTGGTTTCAAGGAACCATCCGAAGCTGAGTTCCTCTGCTTTGCCGTTGAAGAGGTAGTACATTATGAATGTCGGGATGATGGATATAGACATGATGATTAATAGAATGATTAAAAAGAATCTCATGTTGAAATGTTACTTCTCTTTTTCCTTAGAAATTTGGTAATATTTTGGATTACTCTCTTCGCCTGACAGATAAACACAGATCTAAGATATGTTTCTACGAAACAGATAAGGTCAATGATTTTTGACAAATCAAAATGTCAGACAATATGAAATATTTTAAATAAAATAGATTGTATTCGTAAGTTATTTCGTAGTTTGTCTGAAGTTAAGTTAATTATACATCTAGGATAATAATATTCCTACTCCTATAAAATAAAAGTTCTTTGAACAACTACAGTTTGATTTTAGGGTGTACAGACGAACTGCATTTCGACTGCAAGCCAACTGCAAAATTGCAGTTTGTCTGTCAAATTGCTGGCCGACTGCACGGCGATTGCGCAATTTCTGTGCGGTTTTTTTGTAGTCGGTCTAACTGCACACTGACTGGCACACTGACAGCGCAATTTGGTGGCAGCAGCGTGCAGTCTGCGTGTAGTTGAACCGACTGCAATAGAACTGCATCCAAACTGCGCAGTCAGCATGCTGTCAGCGTGCAGTTTAGACCGACTGCATGTAAAGACTATGCATTCAGATCCCCGAACTCTTCCATGAATCCTCGATGTTTCGAGTAGTTTAGTCTGGTAGTTTTTATTGGCAAATTGCAAACTTTGGGGGCATTTTATAAAAGAAGGAATGAAGGAATACAAATGCATCCAAATTGCATTTTTGCAGCTGGCTTGCGGTCGAAATGCAATCCGTCTGTGTTAGGCTTACTTTTACTGAAATCTTATCAACATGACATTGAAATCAATATACAGTTGCCAGTATTGTAATCTACTCTGTACAAACTGTAACAATATATTTTTGTATCAATTTCCATTCGCCTACTTTAATATTGAGGTCGACGAGCCGGCCCATATCCTGCGTTTCAATATAACATGAGCACACGACAGGAATATAAAAATATAATGTAGAAACGTAATACATTTCTTTTCGAGCAAGAATCTTTGCGCGGGGAGCGATACAGATAATTCTGAACGGAAAGGTTGTTCCTTTGGGAGTGGGGCTACTCAAATGCTGCTTCAAAAACATCTAGATAAACCCTGTCCAGGTTGAATAGAATAGAAATGGTTTTCAAGAGAGTGCCAGTGGTCGGTGGTACTTTTATAATCTAAGAGGGGCGGCTTTTAAGAACACCACATGGAAATGAAATACATTTTATTGTTTGAAGTTGAAGTTAGCTCCTTGAAGCATTGAATTCGTGTTAATCGCCTTTAAAAGTTGTAGTAAATTAACGCCCTGTTCAGTATTTGATTCAATAAATAGATCACGACTGTGGCCTCTTTTTTAATGTAACTGCATATAGTTGTACTACGAGCCGCTAGATGGCGCGACCCGTCCTCGAATTCGCAAAAGATTGCATTATAATGACACGCCTAACGGCTGTGCATTCAGTTCTAACCTAACTTTCGGGTGACATGCATCCAAAACCGCATGCCTCGATTACAAGGTAAAAAGCGCTAAAATTATAGCCAACGGAACTCAAACATTGTGCTTAAGTGGGTTTGTGAATTAATCTATAACCAAAAACAGTGACGTGTGAAGACATCGAAGTCCGGCCGGGTACACGTATGAACGGACATTGCTTATCGGTAAGTGGTACTGTCCTTATGCATTATATTATTAAAGGGGTCCACACTCGTGATTAGCAATGAGCAAATACCTTTAGTCCTTTACATAACACGCCCGGAAATTTTTCTTTGAGATCTCTATTTTGGGAGGGACTTAACAACATCGAAATGGCGTCGTGACGAAATTTGTTTAGGTTTTGGGCTCCTAAACTCATACAATTTCCAATACAATATCCTTTTTTAATTTAAAAATGCGGCAAGTATGCAAACGACAGGACTTAAAAGGGACCCCTCGTACTTTATGGAGATCGCTAGAGTTATACTATTTGAATTCTACAATTATAGGTACCTATTGCTCTACGTCGGTCATTCTTCTGGATTTTCGGTTTCGGCTTCGTTATGAATATTTCAACTGCCTTTAATTTTTACATTTACATTTATTTATTCACAAACAAATAGACACCTGTGTCCGAAATTTAACAAAACATATTGAGGATATTACATTACATGTCAAAAAGTACAAATAAATGGGAATAGAATATGTCAATAATATTTAATAATATATATACATTTTTATGCTCCTATAAATTCAGTTATGGAGTAGAAACACCTCTGCAATAACAGTGACCTCAACTTCTGTCTGAAATTACTAAGCGTGCTGTCGCCTTTGAGCTCCGTGGGTAACCGATTGAACAGTAGCCGCTCACTGTACCCCGCCCGATGCTTCACCACGTAGAGTCTGGGGACGAGGGTACTAGGTACAGCTTTCCTGCGAGTGCTTTCTCGTGCAGATTTCTCGTCCTCTGTCTCCTGTACCAGCCTTTTCCTTTTGAAATCTATCAATTCATAATACGAGCCCCTGTATTTTCTTCAAAAACACAACACATACGACATTTTAGTAGCCCCGATGCGAAATATTACATGTGACGTAGTTAGTCGGTGTAGCGTAATTGAGACGAGCACAGACCTTGTGAGGGGGGAATACTAATATCACAGAAATCGGACTACTAGCGCCCTCTCCTCTAGAACAATGACGTGAGCATTGACAGCGAGCCACGGAATTGACCTATAGGTCATATATTTTCATACATTTAATATTTCAGATCCCGACTAATGTATGGGAAAATGCTCAAATCGCATGCGGGAATTGGCAGGCGACTTTTCCATAAAAATCTTCTCTGGTAAGCAATGTACATAGGGGTGAATTTTAAAATCTTTGGCTAATATCAAGTATTTGTTGGCCACAATAAATGTACCATTCGCAATTAGAACATGCTGTAATACAGGCTGGGTTTTGATCCCAGGAACTTGGGAGTAGGTCTTGGTTCAGGTTTTGGTTCCAGGTATTGCGTCGAGGTCCTGATCCCAGGTCTCGGGTCCAGCCCACAGTGTCCCACCAACAACAACAACAACCATATATAAGACCACTATGGCTAATCAAAACAAGCTAAATTATACACGATTTACTGCATTTGGTTTTTGTTTCTCGATTATGTAAACTTTTCGGTAAAATGCTCTTTCGCTGTTTCGTTATTCACTAGAACAAGCTTTCGACGAATGTTTTTCGCTCAAATGTAAATTCGTCCAATCGTGCATAGTCCTAATAAACATCCGAATAACATAGCATAACTCTCACGTCCATAAACCCCGAGGGGGTAGACAGAGAAACCACCTTCATTATAGGTTTCCACTCAAAGATTTGGTGAACAAACATGATAGGTGCGCGAGCCAATCGCCGTCTACTAGGTGTAGTATAGTGTCCACCGAGTCCCTTAGTCGCCTCGTACGACACCCACGGGAAGAATTGGGGTGGTGGTGGTTTATGGCCGGCACAACATGGCAGGAAGAAACATTCGCTGGTATGATAATCGGCATTTTGTGTTTCAGGGTCACGATCATGAAATCCACTCAAAACTATTTTTGTTTGTTTTCTAGATTTCTATGGTTTCAAAATCGTTGTAGTGAGATTATGTTTCTGTTTTAATTTTTACTCATTCTGTATATTAGTTCACGAAACATGTACTCCTATAGACTCAGGTTCATTTTCTGATGAAGATACTGTAGTTAATGTAATTAGGGTGGATGAATTACATCTTCCTTTCTTTAGTATAGAACTCCCATTTTATTATTACTTCCTGCTTTTAGGGTTCCGTACCAAAATGGTAAAAAAGGAACCCTTATGGTGAGACTTCGATGTCCGCAGTCTGTTCGTCTGTATGTCACAGCTGTTTTTCTCAGGAACTATTGAAGCTATCGACTTGAAAATTAGCACAATTGTAGGCCTTGCTTGCCCGCATCTATTCCAAGTAAAAGAAATTTGGTTTTTTTTTAATGGATTATGGGGTCTAAATCTGAAAGTGGGGCAAGTGGGGTATTATATGAAAGGGCTTTAGTTACACTACAAAACTATTCTTTATATTTTATTTTATATGTTATAGTTTTTAACTTATGGTCAAAAATGACCGAAAAATGACCGTTCCCCCAAAGTTTGCAAGCCGAAAAATCGGAAATAATTCTAACTCATAGACAATCCCCTATATTTTTCAGGAAAAATAAAAGGAAGTTTCAAAAATTTACGATTTTTGAGTATTTTTTACGATATTTGTGTTTTTTAAGAAAAAAAAAATAATGTATGTATATTTTTTTCAAAATGAAAAAATGATTCTTTTGAGAATGGAACCCTCGGTGCGCGAGTTCGACTCGCACTTGGTCGTTTTTTTTGTCTAAATAAGAGTTTTCGCTGTTTGAAGGACGTAAAATAAGGTACGATGATATCTCAGCGGATAAGGGAGTGTCGCGGTAGGGTGAAAACCTCGGTAAGGTATTTCTACCACTTTTTCGTTTCAATACGATCCTTGGGTGAAAGAACCCCTAGGGGCAGGCGCGCGTTCGTCCCTTCACGGTTCGATCGACGATCGAAGTCCTTGTCTGTCCGACACACATCACATTGTATCGTGAGTGAAACTGGCATGTGTTTTACGAGCCCTTTGTTCAAAAAATTCTCTTCTAGCTTTAAATATCTTTCTCTCATTTAAGCAAACCCATTGCAATTCAAAGATTATGTAACTGGACCACATTGGCGTAACATCCAGTTGGCGTAATTATTTTGGAGAACCGCCAACACGCAAGAGATAGTCGTTTCGTTTTGGGCTAAATGAAGACACCCACAGTTTATGAGCTAAGTTAACCGCCAATAGGCTAGACCTGCAGTAGGATATGAATTTCTAGCTCAAAAAAGATTCGAATGTTTTAGCATGGATTTGAACGGGATCATGGGCGTTACGTCCAATTCCCCGAATATCCAGTTCCCCGAATGTCCAGTTCCTTGGTCACTTCGATTTTTAAATCAATACGTTTGGAACTCTTACTTAGAGAAAAAACCGGCCAAGGGCGAGTCGGACTCGCGCACCGAGGGTTCCGTTCTCAAAATAGATATTTTTTTCGTTTAGAAAAAAATATACTTACTTTATTTTATTTCATTCGTAAAAAACACAAATATTTAGACTTCGTTTTATTTTTCCCATAATACATATTACACCTTCTATTAGTAAGTGCTAATTATTACAGATTTTATATCGTAAAAATATAACATATATAATTTTATTTATTTACTCAAAAATCATAAATTTACATAATACTGGACATTCGGGGAACTGTAGATTCGGGGAATTGGACGTTAATGTAATTGGACATTAAGGGAATAAGATTTCACTAAATGGACATTAGGGGAATTGGACGTAACGCCCATGATCCGTAACGGTCACACATAATATGAATAATACATATGTACCTATCTAAGTGAAAGAGATGGATAAAATTTCGTTTCCATTACGCACATCTCGTTGCACTGTGCAAAGCACGGTGGTCCGTTGGGACTTCCTTTGTCCATATCCGAAATGCATCATCAGATTTTAAAAAAATACAAAGCTGAGAACCAGTTCCTTTTTTTGTTAAAACAGCGTACCTTAACGCCAGATTAAACCCCATTATCTACCTTTACGAAAGTAAACTCAACATGCGTAATTCATAACGTAACCGCTTCCTTTGGGGAATTTGACGTTAACGAACCGTGACTATTTCCTACTCTATATCTACCCACCTCTGTGTACGAGTAACTTACGAATTACAAGAAAACGTCCAAACTAAAAAAAACAACTTTGGTTTTTATAACAAAAAAGGGTTCGTCCTCATCGTCACTTACCACCAGGTAAGTTCGAGGTCAAACGAGAGTTTTAATCGGAAATAAATGAATATATTTTTATTTTGGAAAAGTGTGTATTACATGGGAATAAGGTTATTTAATAAGCTACCGGAAACAGTCAAAAATGTGACTTATGGAGAATTTAGACAAAGTGTAACAAATATTCTGAAACAGAAATGCTAGTATGACAGAACAATACGTATATAGAAGACAAATTAATAATATAATTAAGTTTGACTTTCCTTCATGTAATTTTTTTTTATTGACCTCGATCTCGCCTGATGGTAAGCGACGATGAGGTCGACGATGGAGCATGCGGGTCCAGTAAATGCCTATTCACTCTGGCCTCGAAGATCCCAAGGTTGTAGGTTTCGGGAAATACAGACGCCGGCAGGCTGTTCCATTCCTTAGCCGTTCGCATAATGAACGAAGAAGCAAATCGCTTCGTACGAACAGATGGGATATCAACAACATAAGGATGGAACCCCTCCCCGCGCCTGGTAGTCCGAAGGCGGAATGGAGATGCTGGAATGTGGTAAAGTAATGCAAAATATAATATTGACATATGTAAAATTGAATTAAAATATTCTATGAAATTAATTACTATTATGTTAAAATTAAAAATACTTGTGTGCTACACAATGTGGTATAAAGTAGTGAAAACTGTACTTTATTATAATTTAAGGCCTCTGTAATGTACTTACTTTCAACAAATTGATTTGATAATCTCTTACGATTAAAACTTGCCTAAACTATTTACGAAGAAAACATCACAGCGAGGGCGACCCTAGGTCGAGTGTTTCCGATTAGAAATATAATAATATTTGTATCACAGCATTTCAATTTAAATGTCTACTAATAATTAACGGATTGTAAACTCACGGAATCAAAGCTAAAAGATCAAAGAATACAATTATAAGCCGAAACAGTTGGGACTCTGGCCTAGGACTTGTTTCAAATCGGGAGTTCCAATTCGGAATGGTAATTCATTTTATGGGGTGTTTGTTTATTTGTTTGGTCGTAGTCTCTTTACTGCACACAAAAAAAATACACAGAAAATTAAATAAAAAACATTAAAATATGCATAAAGGCAGGCTTATCCCATAAGGATCTCTTCCAGCCAACCTTTGGTTTAGGACAGTTTAGACTACTTTTATGATGGGTTAGGTTGGCGTTTGTTTGGAAGTTTAAGGTTGGTGAAGTTTTAGTAATCATTATTATTTGTAACTTCCCCAAACTCATGTTAAACTAAAACCCCTCCCGAATTCAACCCCTCCCTCTCTTCTACTAAAAATTAAAAAGTACAACCATCAAAAATTGTTGTACGTAGTTTACTTAGTAGTTTATTTGGGTTAGCATAGCTTATAAACTAAGTGAAAACATACCTGGGGCCCAATTCGCATAAATTACAACGTTTGTAATTCTATTTCTATCCAATTTCAATTTAGTTTTCGTTCCAATTATATTTGGACACCAAATCGCATTCTGCTGACGCATAACTCCACCACTGCAACCTTTCGATTTACTATCGATCGGGCAAAAGTACCTTGGGAGGAACTTACGTTCGATCGTAATATTTGACAGTTGAAGCGTTTTGTTACCGTTCAACTGCGATTCAGTATAAACTAAACGTTTTATTAAAATGCATTTATAGAATACGTTACTGTTCGATAGATCGTTGACTCGATCGAAACTGAACTGAAATTGGATCGTTAGTAGATAGTAGCGTACGAAACACGTCATAACGAATCTAAATTCCATCGTTATGACGTGTTTCGTATGCTACTATCCACTAACGATCCAATTTCAGTAACTACGTTGTATTTAGTGGAATCGATCTCCAGGACTGGAGGCACAGAATACACGGTCTCGCATAACTTATAAAAACCATTACAGCGGGATTAATTAGGTAGGTATAATAGTAATTGGGCATTTAAGCCATTTTATAAGAAATTATAACAGAAATAGAGCGTTTTCCCTGCTATTGTACCTGCCTACCTGTATTTTTATATTTTAGTTTTATATTTATTTATATGTTAACTTATTTTTTTTACGAGATCGTACATGTTCTAGTTGATGATTCGAACTATCATGCTTTTAGTTCTGCTTTCTAGTTCAAACGAACTGACTGACATCGTTTCGTTATTAAATTAATATTTATAAAAGCAAACAAAAACTGATTCCCGAACTGGGATCAAACCGGCCTCGTGCAATATCTGGAGGCGCTGTAATTATCCCTGATTTATTTAATTACGGCTGTAATTCCGCCTGAAAGCGGAATGAGATTAGAAACCTCTCCGTATTTAGAGGGCGAGGTTCTGTGTTGGGAACAAGGAGTTTGGAAATCCGGTTAAACCTACGCATATTCTAAATAAAAGTAGGGATTAAAACATAGGCTCTACCTACATAAGTTGTAACAAAACCCCGAGAGCCAAGAAGGGCCAAGGGCGTGTTCAGTGTCCATAAATGAAGAGCGTCGGTGGCACAGTGGCTACGACACCGGACTCCCATGCGGGTGGTCTGGGTTCAAAACCGTGCAGTGCCATATACGCTTAATGAGTTTTTCGTATTTTTCGAAGACTTACCTACATTTACCGACTGCTCTGATGGTGAAGGAAAACATCGTGAGGAAACCTGCACACTGAGATGACCAGTGTGTAGAATGGGGTAGGCGCAAAAGATCCTCAAGGGTCGAAATGCCGCTTTAATAGGGTTTATTTTTCTTTAGTATGGAAAATTTTCATACCAGTAACAGAGTTATTTTTTCGTGTAAAGTGGTACAAATGACCAGTATGAGGTATACAGGGTGTAACATTAAGAACGGTCAGTATGGGAAAGTCTGAAACTATAAGACATACGAAGATCTGTTCTTAGGAACCATGTCATCAATTTTAGTAACAAGAAACACTGTATTCATACATTTTAAAAAAAAAACTGTACTCAGCCTGGGAATCGAACCCGGTGGTTTTGAAAAAAAATCCAACACTATTTCTATTTAGATATCGATTGTGTAGGTCTTAAGGAATAAATGTTAGTATGAAACATGATGTTTAAAATTAATTAAACGCATTGTTTCCATATCTTTTAATTTATTTTAGTAGGTGTTCGAAATGACTACCATTTTGTAAAATACAACATTCAACTCGTTTAGGTAACGATCTTACTATTGAATGTTGTATCTTCAGGTGGTGAATTTGCGTTAAAATTGTCTCTATGGCTGCTGGTCTCTAGGTCTTCAATTGTGTCGTAGCTTGTTTTGTACACTTCATCCTTAACGTAATCGATATCTAAATAGAAATAGTGTTGGATTTTTTTTCAAAACCACCGGGTTTGATTCCCAGGCTGAGTACAGTTTTAAAAAAAATGTATGAATACAGTTTTTCTTGTTACTAAAATTGATGACATGGTTCCTAAGAACAGATCTTCGTATGTCTTATAGTTTCAGACTTTCCCATACTGACCGTTCTTAATGTTACAGCCTGTATACTGGTCATTTGTAAATATTTTCAAATATTTGCTACTAATAAAATGGATCTTATGTACAGATCGTATCATAATAGGACGGCGTCACTTATCCCAGAAATACGATAGATGACCGCAAAAAAAATAGACCGAGAAAAATATATATGTACGGAGCGACATAGTCGCACATAAAATAAACATAGAAAAAAAGACCGAGAATGACCCGCCGTATTTTGTTAGTAATGTAAAATAGAAAACAACAAACAAAAGATAGAAAAGGAAATAGTGAAGTACAATTTAGGCAGCCTTATCGCCTTAGCGATCTCTTCCAGGAAACCTTGTTAGATTAATTATTTTAATTTAAAAAAAACATTTTATTTTTAAATAAAAATATCATGGTTCGGACTTGCTCATAGTAGGCAATGGCGGGGTTAAGTGACGCGGTCCTGTAATGATACATACTGTATATGGAAACCGCGTCTGCCAGTTGGCGTAAGCGGTATGAGCATTTTCCCATACATTAGTCGGGCATTACAGTGGAATTACAGTGGAATTACAGTGGAATTAGAGTGGAGTTACAGTGGAATAGGAACTTAAGCATATATTACAGTAAACTTAATAAAATTAGTGAGCAACCAGTTATCCTACTATAGGCGCTGTCCTCCGAACTAGGAAGTTCCTGTATCTCGGAGGACAGTTCCTGTATCTCGGAGGACAGTTCCTGTATCTCGGAGGACAAGTTCCTGTATCTCGGAGGACATCTGAAATCTCTAATAGAAATATAAGTGCATTTACACAAACCCTTTGGCTCGCTGTCAGTGCTCACATGATCATTCTAGAGGAGACTCCGATTTCTGTGCCTTCAACCAACATTTCCATTTAAAACAACCTTTTTTCGTATTTTCCCGGCTTTTACACTTCGTGATCCTTAAAAATATACACCATTAAATTCTTTTAGCAAAATGCCTTTAATAGTTCCGCCGCTGTCTCGGTTACAAACCTAATTTTCCGCGGGAACTTTTCTTCTTTCACTAAAACGTTTTTTGCCACCAACTGTAGCGTAGACTTCAAAGAGTCCGATTACACTTGAGGCCATTATTAGACGTTACTTCTAGTCCTTTTCTATTTTAGGCAGTTACTGGTTTTTCTCAATTCGAAACAGACGTTAACTGAAGAATATCCTTTTATGACTGGTGGAAAAGTTTGCGGCAGAGAGCTAGAAGGATATGAGACAAGACTTACTTGAGAAGCTGCTGGATCTGATCTCCTGCGGCTGGTTTCTTCTGGTTTCCACCAAAGTTTGAAGGGATGAGCACTTAGAGCACTCGCGGCGATAGTTCAATAACAAAATTAGCGTAATTAGCGTGGAAATTAATTATTTCCGAGGAACGTTTGTTTTGCGTGACCGTTGAGGCATTTCACGAGTGAATTTGATTGGCAGATGCCATTGTTACGTCATCACGATGCGCGTATTCTTTCGATCTTGTCTCTTATGGCGTTAACAATGACGTCATATCTAGTAGATTCTACGACATAACTATAGGTAAACCATTTAAATCTGGCTACGCCAACGACGTAAGAGGGGCGCGGGGCGAGACGACACAGGGCGAGCGTGCCACGAGCGGGAGGATTGTTTACCTATAAATGATAATTTTAAAGGAGATAATTTTTTAAACTATTGCGATATTAATACGATGGATTGGATATCCTTTTTTATGATTTTTTACTCGAAACTGTCAAATAAACCTTTGTGTACGGATACCTGGTAGAGACTTGACTTTCTTTTTTCCAATGAAACATATTATAATAGAACAAAATTTATCGACATAGCTCATAAGATTAGCAAGCTGAAGTGGCAGTGGGCCGGTCACGTCTGTCGCAGAACCGACAACCGCTGGGGGAGACGAGTTCTGGAGTGGAGACCGCGTAGTGTGGGACGTCCCCCTGCTAGATGGAGCGACGATCTACGCAAGGTGGCTGGCAGCGACTGGATGAGAAGAGCCGAAGATCGGGCTCAATGGCGCGCCCTGGGAGAGGCCTATGTCCAGCAGTGGACTAGAGTAGGCTGCTGATGATGATGATATTATAATAGAAGATATTTATTCTAGCCCTGCAGGACCAATGCCTTTGCAAAAAATAAAATAAAGCACGTAAGTATTATTATTATTATTTAACACTTTAATGCACAAAAATAGTACATGAGGCGAGGTTAATGCCATGCGGCATTTTCTACCAGCTAACCATTGGGTCATACAGATATCGCAAGGCGGGTGCATATAAATTAAATAGAAAATATTTAATAATTATTATTATTTACCATACTATAAAATACCTACTCATATAATATATAAAAATATATCTACACGTATGCTACTACATAACAATTTTAAGTACATAAATACGAATACTTACATATACACAGACACTAATACATATAAAATACACATATATTTATATACATATATAAAAGAGTATATGAAAGAGAGAGAAAAAAATCAGATAAATACATGAACACCGAAACTTATAAAACATGCATGTGATAACAAGCATATCAACAAACACCTTATTGGCTGGAACGTCGCAGATGTTCACGGACAAACTTTTTGAACAGGAACTTGTTAGGGGCCCCCCTGACATCCTCAGGTAGACTGTTCCACAAGCGGACTGCTTGTGCAGTGAAAGATTGGGAGAAGAAATCGGTGCGTTGAGTTGGGACATCCAGCTTAAGATTGACAGAAGAACGGAGAAACCTATCAAACAATTAAGTAAACAATTGAAAATAACTTCTTTTTTCATAGAAATTGTTAATGAAATATTTTCACTGCTCGCACGTGTATTCGCACTTCCTTTCAAATGCTAAAGCTTTGATGTCTGTCTTTGTGCTTTGCGCCGTGTAAATGTGAAGGAAGTTTTGTCTTGCTCTCACGAAACCCATTTCTATTTCACTAACAATGATAATGTGGTGGTGGAAAACAAGGGAGGGGTAGCCAAGTACAATATTTAGTTGGATACCAGAATTGAACTTTAGTTTTTTTTTTGTCCTTGGTGCATCATCAGCCTATTAATGTCCCCACTGTTGGGGCACTGGCCTTCCCTTGTACAAGGGGGTACGGACCATGATCCACCGAGCGGGCCCAGTGCTGATTGGTGGATTTCACACCACGCCTTTGAAAACTTTTTATTTCCTCAGACATGCAGTTTTCCTCACGATGTATTCCTTCACCGTTAGAGCAGTCGGTAAATGTACGTAAGTCTTCGAAAAAATCGGAAAAACTCATTGGTACATGGCATTGCGTGGTTTCGAACCCGGACCTCCCGCATGGGAGTCCGGCGTCCTAGCCACGACGCCACCGACTCTTGGTGCAACTGTGACTAAATTAGCTATATTAAAAGAACGACGTGAAAGAATGAGAAAACTATATAATCAAGAAAACTATGAAAACCTACTGTATGTAATACGATATAATATAAAGCTCACATTTCAATGCTTTGCTCTGAGTTGAGTTCGTGTCGGGTTAGCGTCGAGTCGCTGCATTGTGCAATGGCCATTAGGTAGTGATCAGATTTGTTGCAGTTCATTCATTCATTCATTCATTCAAACCAGAGGCAGGATTTTTTTGACAATTACGAAACGAAAATCTCTCTCGAAAAACGAGGCCTGACACCTGTGTGAAATATTCATACATTAAATATAAATAAAAATATTCGATAATAGTAATAATAAATATAATAATGGGCACCTTTGCGCCGGGAATAAGAGGGGATCTATTTCATCATCATCAGCAGCCTACTCTAGTCCGCTGCTGGACATAGGCCTCTCTCAGGGCGCGCCATTGAGCCCGATCTTCGGCTCTTCTCATCCAGTCGCTGCCAGCCACCTTGCGGGATCTATTTACAGACTTATATTTATTTTTTCTACATAATTGTTTATAACTATTTAAATTTTATTTAATTAATTTGACATTGTAAATTCTAATTATAAATTGATCGGCATTGTAAATTAAAACTTGAAATTGAAACTTAATAATATTATATTCGCAATAAAAATATAATTACTAATTGTTATGTACAATTATTTTATTTGAAAACGGCTTGTCTAATCCTCCATCCAATGTGTGCTCTGATCTGCCGCCAGCCTACTAGCCTGAAATACTGATACAGTCAGACTACTGGTGGCGCTATTGTATATGGAGTTTGGTTTACGAGACCCGTTGTAAAAAATTTCGTTTCGTGACTGTCAAATTGAATTCTACTGGATAAGCCCCCAGAACACAGAAAAGCAAGCATTGCGATTTTATAGCAGAAATACCAAGAGTAAATACTTGAACAAACTTCAATAAAATTTCATTTGGCCGAAACCCTTTAAAAATTCAAAGCAATCGACCAACACAGGTCAGTTACTTAGAGTATATAGCCGATACAAGTCGCAATCAGTAAAGTATACAGCAATTTTATATCGTTTGACCTCTGAGGTAGCACGGGCGGGCACTTGGAGGGCGGCCAAGGCAACTTGCACTCATGGGGTCCGAGTTACTAGCTGCTAGCTATGGGAAACCATATAGGATTCGAAACCATGCCGTGTAGCAATGAGTTTTTCGAAGACTTACGCATTTACAGCTGTGAAACCATATAGGGTTCGAAACTATGCCGTGTACCAATGAGTTTTTCGAAGACTTACGCATTTACAGCTGTGAAACCATATAGGGTTGAAAACCATGCCGTGTACCAATGAGTTTTTCGAAGACTTACGCATTTACTGCTCTAACGGTGAAGGAAAACATCGTGAAGTAATCTGCACACTGAGATAACCAGTGTGTATAATGGGGAAGGCAATGACGAATCACACCATTAAATCTGCCACGAGAGTCGTTCTATTTAAATAATTCCTTAGAAGGATCACGACCCTCAGCAATGAGTAACACGACTTTAGAAGAAGAGTAATCTATACTTAGATCCCTTCCCCATTATGGAAGGCAATGGCGAACCACACTATTAAATCTGATAAAAGAGTAGTTTTATGTGGTTAATTCGATAGAATGATGGGTCAATAAGGAATACGAATTAGAAGATTTTACTAACCTGGGTGAAATATACATTTTAAAGCAGTTTGGGGTTGAAACATTGGGACCCTGGGGCCCGGGAGCGCACCGCGTCTTCAAGGACTTCGCAAAGCGCCTGGTCGACGCGTCAAAAGACCCAAGAGCTGGCTACTATTTGGCCCAGCGGATCAGCTTAGCTATCCAACGGGGCAATGCAGCCAGTCTCTTGGGTACACTGCCGGATGTCGGGGATTTAACCCAAAAAAATTATCTTTAGTTTTTTCTTCTTAGTCTGAATTTAATTTTAGTATTATTACAGTTTTATCAGAGTTCGACGACCTAGCCACGACGCCACCGACGCTCTCGGTTACTAGGAACCTTTAATTACTAGGTCCTTAGATTACTTGCTTACTCTGTGGTAGTAGAATAAACAGCCCCGTGGTACAACGTGCGTGTTCTATCTCTTTTATCATGCATCGCTTTGATCTCTGTTGTCTCTACACTATTGGAAGAGTAAGGGTAGGTTTAGATGCGGTCGATCTGAATATTTAGTACCCGCGACGCGAATACTGGGATATTCCCCTTGGTTAGATCAATTTTAATTAGAGTAATCTAGCCAATTAGATGCCTTTAAGGAACTTGGTCGAATCATGCTTATACTCTAGTCTTATTATACCCAAATAGTTATAATATTTAACAATTAAATGCCCATTTAATTGTTAACTACAATTTATCCAGATGTTATGAGAAAGTTTTTAAACTAACCAGTGGTTAATGATGGATAAAACTAAAGTGACCCCAGTGGTGCGAGGATCCGCTGCTCGCTCAGAAGTTCCACCACACAGCAACGTTGATTGCATTGGCGTCGACTACGTGCTTTCCAAAGTGAACTAGCGTATTGTCTTCAAATACGTTACATCTTCAAATCGAATCGGTCGGTAACGTAGATCATTTCGCACAGATGGTAAGTCTGCAGCTCCAGATCCAAAAGTTAGGATCTCTGGATTCGATCCAGATGGAAAACGAAAACTTGAAAACTCAAGATTCATACCAGCTCGAGATTCAAACTGATCAAATTCAATCAATTCACCGTCTGAAATTACAATTGTCTAAAAAAATTACCAATAAAAAAGTTTGAACATCAAATGGAGAAGTTAGTGAAAGTAAGTAAGTAATACGTTTATTTCACACACATCAATGACCGAAACAGTTATAATTATGATAAAATAATTATGTAGTCAAAGGTAAACATTGAAATAATAATATCGTCGGTGGCGTAGTGGCCAGGCCGCCGGACTCCTATGCTGGAGATCCGGGTTCGAAACCAACCCCTGCCATGCTTTTTTTTTTTCGGATTTTTCGAAGATTTACACGTACATTTACCGACTGCTCTAACGGAAAACATTGTGAGGAAAACCTGCATGTCAGAAGAAAGAATTGTTTCCGAAGGCATGTGTAATCCACCAATCAGCACTGGGCCTGGTGGGCGATTGTGGCCGGTACCTAGGTTTAAGGTGAGGCCTGTGCCCTAACAATGGGGACGTTAATAGACTGATGATGATGATTAATAATAATTGAGTATATCTTGTCTATTAAGCAAGATAGTCCCCTCTTAAATACCAACTTCTTTGTACTTACCTACTTAACTAAATGTTACTCAAACAAAGGGTAGAATCTGGTAGTTTTCGGAAGAGTTCTTTTTACACCCTACAGAGAGCAAGTTCGAACAGGCCGGCGAAGTTTGTGTATAAATCACCATCGCAGCGGGCAGCACTCTGCAGAAAAAGCAAAACTTCGCCCGAGCTCCAATCGGTGATGCAAGCTCTTGGAGGAACCTGCAGATCGGTGGATTTTGAATCAAGAGTAACAAAACCGCTAACGACATCTAGATACAGTAAGGCAGAGTCAGGTTTCTTAAACACGCCACTGCCAAACCCGTAAACGATTTTATTCGCAAAATAGAATTCTTCTTGATACAACAATATGAACAGTTAAATACTATACTATATGTCAGATCTGAGGGTAAGGGCATAGATAGCCCGCTATCATTCTCCGGGTTGTCTTCACCCTGTGCTTCAATTTTTGCTTTAAAAAAACCAGCGAAATATAATTTAATAACTATATTGACTCAATCAACTTATTTTAGACTAATTTAACAGCAATAGGCTACTGTCGAGAGTTCCCTGATAGCAACCAGTTACGGTTAATTATTCGGAAATGCAATATTCTCGAATCAAATATCAAGTCTGACTGCTTCGTCGACGAGTCGCAAGAGAATGATCCCACACTGGGTCAGGCGTCCGCTTTTATAGAGGCCAGGTAGTGGCGGACGGCATGACGTGGTATCGGCTGTTGTTGCGTGTTTGCTTCGTCGCAAGAGCAGGTGTGCATTGCACGTGCACTATGACGTCACTTGTTGTTTGCGCTGACAAACATAATATATATAAGCTTCAACTAAATGCCTTTGTAGGTAATAATATAGGTAGGTAATAATAATATATAATGAATAGAAGATATCGCTTAAAGCGATAAGGCCGCCTTCTGCACATTGTATTGTACCTCTCTTTATGTTGTATGTATTGTTTTGTTCTGGGTGTGCAATAAAGTATATTTGGAAAGTTAAGAAGTATTAGTTGGAAAGGGTCTCGTCGGTAGATGTATAGGTATCTATACACTCAGCTGAACTTGGCCCTTTTAATAGATCATATCATATGTTTACTACTCTTATCACTTGTTAGAATGGAAAATTTGGTCAAGTTAGAATCTTACTCATCTTGTGATATTTCTTATATATTTTTTTGTCATATGTACCCATTCCCATGATTTTCTATTTGTATTGTATTGTATCATCAGTCATCAGTTCATCATATTTTATTATCCCACAGCTGAATAAATTCCAAGCATATTTCTATGTACCATCTTTCCAGGTCCTGTGTAAGTGGACGGTGAAGATGTCTTGCCATTTGGTTACTGGACGACTTCACCTATGTCTTCAGTCCTAGATCACCAGTCAGTAAGGACAAAAACTAATCTTTAAAAAAGCTTTAAAAGGTCACCCTGGCAACACCGTCTCCTCGCTGCTATAACTATAGAGGAAAAAACAACCCTGGCGGGTATTGACGCGATAATTGTGTATTTTTTGCAACTTTCTAGACCGGAGCTAAGTCTTTATGATCCGCGTAGCTGTATAATAACAACAGAAGTCATAAAAATTGAAGGCAAAACAACACTATTATGTAAACATATAAATCGGATCAAGTCTAAGATATTTCAGAACTAGAGTAATTAATTAATTATCCTAAAAATTCTTGCTTGCTTGTTTATCGTTAGGTTAGTGGCCAATCTGTCAGAGTTGTTCAGGCCGCCCGTAGGCACTGACATGGCTTAACGACTGCTGTCGAACGACAACAACCGGGATCGACTGCTTAACGTGCTCTCCGAAGCACGGAGGAGCTCAGATGAAATATGCCACTAGCGGTCACCTATCCAGGTACCGACCACGCCAACGTCGCTTAACCTGCACGATCACTTTCGGACCGTGATCGCAACTAGGCTACGAGCTCGTCTAAAAATCCTCCTCCTAAAAATTCTAAACAGACAGGATGCATCACAATATGCGGCATCCAAGATTTGGAATACCTTACCACCTCCTATTAGAGACGCGCAGACTCTTGACACCTTTAGGAGAAAACTTAAAATCTATACAATTGACTTTCAATACTCGGACACTGCTCCGTACATTCCTTAGGTGCCCTGCAGCTACTGCCTTTCACAATCTGGATGTGCTCGGTAATCTTATGCGTCTACTGTTGACTACCATCCACACACATAATACCAAGTAAATACACACGCACCATGCCATCACCCTCCCACATATCGAGTACCTCACATACACACTAATATCCTCATTCATAAAAACAAACACACTCATACAACACAACACGCACACACTGTTGCTTTCTTCGTCCGTGCAGTCACTGAGGGGCCAGCTGAAAATCAGCGCTGTGGCTTGCCACAGCATTATGCTGAGCTGGTGTACCCTTTTTGGTACTGTACAGCACCGGATGTTTTGTGCTGCATGTATTTATCTTGTATATTTCTGTATTGTGTTCTTTATTCTGGTGTTTACAGTGCTAAATAAAAGTTTTCAATTTCAATAACACAAACTACGGCATAATTATCTTCGACGACTTCCTGGCGAAGAACTAAGGAAGACTAGTGGATATAATCAGCGAGAACTGGCACGAGAGAGAGACGTTGCAAGATAGAGGCAGCGCTCTTTAGTTTCGAAGGACAAGATCCACTTTGTCACTGCGTCTGTGTAGGAAGTAAGTAGATAAGTAATAACGTTACACCTTTGGAAGCATGTTCATGCAGCCGGGAAGTGTTACTAACACCCAGTTAACTCAAACACAAGTAGTTCTAGAAGTAGATGTTAGTTCCCTGTTTACACTGGCAGCAATAGTCGAAGAGCCCGGGTCCGTGATCTCGCATAATTCGCCCCGAGCGTCTATCGAGTACTTACGTTCTCAACTTGGAACTGGAGATCGATTCCACTAAATACAACGTAACTGAAAAGAACTACATCGTTATGACGTGTTTCGTATGCTACTATCCACTACTAAAACTCGGCTCTGTGGCTTGCCTCAGCAATATACTGAGCTGGTGTACGCTTTTTGGCACTGTACCGCATCGGATGTTTTGTGCTGCATGTATTATATCTTTGTATACTTCTGTATTGTGTACTTGCTATATTCTGGTGTTTACAGTACTAAATATACGTTTTCAATTTCACTAACGATCCAATTTCAGTTAAGTTCCGATCGAGTCAACGATCGATCGAACAGTAACGTTTTTGTGCATTCTACTAAAACGTTTAGTTTATACTGAATTGCAGTTGAACGGTAACAAAACGCTTCAACTGTCAAATATAACGATCGAACATAAGTTCCTCCGAAGGTACTTTTGCCCGATCGATAGTAAAGCGAAAGGTGGCAGTGGTAGAGTTATGCGTCAGCAGAATGCGATTTGGTATCCAAATAGAATTGAACCGAAAACTAAACTGAAATTGGATAAAAATAGAACAACAAACGTTGTAATTTAGGCGAATTGGGACCCTGAACTGACACATCGGCACGTCTCTATGACGTTCTCCAAGATTAGATATACAATGTGCAACTCGCTTAAATGCACGGAATTAATAGGTACTGTACTGTATAGAGGAAGACACAGTAAGCTATACTCTGTGGAACTCTGTCGCAATAAGTTTTTGTTATAATTTCTTGACATTTATGAATGTGTCAAATAACTTACAGCGACAAAGTACCCTGATGTGTTGGCCACTGATCACTCTTTCTGCTGTGACTTTACTAACACCCTCAATAGTACCTAAATCTGCTTTGTTTTGCTATTTCTTCAGTTTTTAACGGAGAGGGGAATCTTCATAAGATACTCGACTTCTTCTTAAGTAGGACATACCTGGTTATGTGGGATTTTAACCTTTTTTTTGGTAACGGGGGGGAAATCTTCAAAAGATACTCAGCCTCCCGGGGGAGAGACTGGGTTATGTGAGATTTCTACTCACTAAAACCCCCTCGATGGCCGGCCTCGTGCTTATCGGAGGGCTCCGGGATCTCCAGTGGAACGCACCGGTGCCCTCCTAGCATTTGCCTAGGGCTCCTCCTGGGAGGTGTACATTCCACCTCCCGGTTCCTCCCGTTACAGCAGCGTGCGGCCATAGCACGTTGCTGCCTTCCCCAGGGTCACCCGCCAATGGATGGCAAAAGCCCCCACTTTGACCGCCCGCGACCCTGATCCCTCCTTTTAGTCGTCTTTTACGACAGGCAGGAGATACCGTGGCTCTATTCTTCGCCCGAGACTACAGGGCTGGTGGGATTTTAACCTAAAGAAACAGAAGACTCCGGGTCCCGGATCTCCAGTGCACTAACACTGGTGTATGGAGGTGTATGCTCCAACTCCTAATTTCTCCCATCACAGCAGCATGCGACCATGGCACGCTGCTGCATTCTCCAGGGTCGCAGGCCAATAGACGGTCAAAGCCCCCACATTGCCCTGTTCGCGACCCTTATAATAAGATGTTGCTTCGTAACATAAGCAGAAGCTACGGTAGCGTAGCTCTTTTCTTCGCCCAAGACTACAGGGCAGACCGCCATACATCATCCATACAAATGAAAATTGTTTCCGTCGCCATTAAAATTCAAGAGATGGAACAGTCAAGGTCAAACTTCGTCTCCTCGTAAAACCTTTGTTTACTGACGAACTGAGAATACCTAACTTAGTAACTTAATACAACTGAAACCCTGAACTTATCGGTACTGTTCTTAGAAGACAGAGTCATGGAAAGTTGGCAAACAACATTATGAACAACCTTCTTGTATTCTCAGTAAGTTATGTGACTTGAATTGGTTTCTAAATAAGTTCCACTTCATTGTTGGAAGATCAATGTAAAACAAAGGTAACGTCGAACTAGTACAAGCAAAAAGTAAGTAAGAAAGTAAGTTGAAATTGGTATGATTCTGTGCATTACCTTTTACCCATTTCTACCGCAAAGCAGCAACGATTGCATTGCTGCCGCAAAGCACCATTTCTTGCAGTGCTGTGTTCAGATTTGAAAGGGCTTACCTTGTTACCAGCCAAGGACACTGGCCTACATGTAACCGGCACACGAGTCACTCCACCAAAATCCTCGGCTAGCAGTCTATAAGACCCTCTAATAATGTAAGTACTGACTATCAGATAACGCGTTTGATGAGTTAATAAGAAGAAAAATGTAAGTAAGAAAAGTAAAATAACTAATTAATTATGTAAAATAAAATATAGTAAAATAATAAAGTAAAAGTAAAATAATATGGTATATATTATGGTCGGCACAAACGGTGGTGTGTTTGAAAGTTGATGGTCATTAAATCCATTAAAAATCATACAAATTATTTGAGGAAGAAGATGTTATGTATTTTTACAATGAAAATGAGTCAGCTCTTCTGCTTAAGATCTGCCAGCCCATCAGGGAAATCTATAATCGAAAAGGAATCTGACGTTGAAGAAAGTTCACTCCTTACTGCGATTATAAAAAGTAAGTAAGTAATACGTTTATTTCGCACACAGCAATGAGCGAAACAGAACATTATTGCTGGCTTGCTTTGTTTGCATAGATTAAAAACAAACAAACGATTAGAAAGTTCATTTATTTACACTTTAATGCACACAAAAAAGGTGTACATGAGGCGAGCTTAATACCTTGCCTTGCTTAAGTTCACTTTTTATGACCGAAACATAACATTATTCCTCTACATACTCTAATACACACATCCCTCTAGCTATATATTTAGAAAACGGACTAATTTTATTACACCCACCTGAAAACAAAACATATGGGGAAAAACTTCCAAAGCGAGCACATTTAATTTCTCTCCAGAAGTTGTCAGCTTTACCCAGATGTGTATAGAGAAAATTAAAAAAAAAAGCTCCCCTTTTTCCTCGTGGCTCCCGAATTTCGGGGAAATCTTTGAAATTAACATCGGCAGGCTGCCATATCGCTTCCCCTCGATTACTCTTACCTTGGAACCAATCCTAAATTCCAAATTTCATTTCACTCCCATTTTATTGGAAAAGTTAAGAAGTATAATACTCGGCGGGGGTATAAGGCCGAACCGTTTGTTAAACATTGTTGGTCTTGGTTATGTTGTAGGAAAGACGAGTAGGCTGGCCATCTGATGGTGAGTGGTCACCATCACCCATAGACCTCACCTCACTAAAATATTGTAAAAGAATTTTCGATGTGCGGCTGCCCCCGAGTGAAATGCCTCATGTGCCGGTAAATACGCTTGATCTCTTACCCCTCCAGCACTTCCAATCATTGCTGCTTTGCGGCAGAAGTAAACGTACCACCTCAGGCTGACTCTGCATCGTAGTATTATTGGAAAAGCGAAATGTTCTTAATTGTCTCGGGGGAGGTGGCCATTGGGGATTCAACTGGAAATGAGAATGAAAAAGGTATAACTCTCACGTCCATAATCCCCGAGGGTAGACAGAGGAACCACCTTCATCGTAGGTATAGTTCCTACTTTTCGCCGTAAGGTTTGGTGGACAAACGTGATAGGTAGCGAGCCTATCGCCGTCTATTAGGTGTAGAATAATTTCCACCACACCCACGGCAAGAGTTGAGTTGTCATTTATTCCCTCTTGAACTATACTTACGGTGATGTCAATTCGTTAATGTATATGGCAGTGTGTATTTTACCTATAAGGGAAGGACGTTAAAACAGAGAGCTCAAATTCCAGTCTACTGTCGCGATTCTTTTATTGACTCCTAAAGTTCCCTAAGTTTATTGGTAAAATTTCACCTAAGGGTTCGCTTAACCAGAGTTATAAGCGTACCTACCTCCGTATTGATTACTTCCATGATGTTTCTTAGGCCTATAGTTTCAATGATGAAGGCAGACCCGTAGCCAGGATCAGCTGTCGGATAGTATAGTATATACACTGAGAGAAAAGTCATGTTCGGACATACGTAATTCTAGACTCCACATCCATTTTTCTTGTTAAAAACGTACCAGGAGTACATAAAGATGAAACAACATTACGCTTCATGACTTTGCATGTAAGGAACCCCAAACATTACGACTCCCCATACAAATTATCCATTCATTCGTTCATTCAATGGCGTACTGTCATGCCATAAGTATCTAATAACATGACAGTACGTAGGTAACATCCTTATTGTGCGCAGGCACAGACATTATGTACGTAGACAACAACCGTGCTTAGGTTGATAATTACGTAAGTAATGCTGCAGAGTACGTACCTAGACCCTTCCTACTTACCGTACTGTTGTACGTAATGCTCTCGTCTATGTAGTAACGTTGTCACCTACACACATAACGGTATGGCCTATTTACAGTAAGGTTGTTACCTACGTAGGTCATGCTTAAGTCTATGTAGATAATGGTTCAGTCTAGTTACCGTGATGCTGTTACCTATATATATCATGCTTCAACCTACGTACAGTAAAGATGTCATCTATGTATATAATGTTACAGCCTAATTATATAAGGTTGTTACATAGGTAGATTATGCTTCAGGCTATTTACAGTAACGATACCTTCTACGTACAAAATGGTACAGCCTACTTACCATGGTGTTGTTACCTACGTACGTAATGATTAAATCTATGAACGGTAATGATCTCACCTACGTACATAATGTCACAGCCTAATTACCATAAGGTTCTTACCTACGTATAGTAAAGATGTTACCTACGTAATGTAAGGATGTTTCCTGCGTATAGTAAGGATGTTAACTACGTAAAGTAAGGATGTTACCTACGTATAGTAAGGATGTTAACTACGTAAAGTAAGGATGTTTCCTGCGTATAGTAAGGATGTTAACTACGTAAAGTAAGGATGTTACCTACGTATAGTAAGGATATTACCTACGTACAGTAAGGATGTTACCTACGTACACTAACGGTGTTACCTACGTACAATACGGGTAATACCTACGTACTGTAAGGATATCGACTACGTACATCATGGTACATTCTACGTACACAATGGTGCAACGTACTTACAGTAAGGACATCACCTACATATACCATGGTGCAGCCTACGTACAGTAATGGTGTTACTTATGTACACAATGGTGCAGCCTACTTATAGTAAAAATGTCACATGCGTACATAAAAATGTAGCATACGTACAGTAAGGTGTTGCTTCACCGTGGGAGAATATATTCCCTGCGCATACTGTGACTTCATGCCTTGCGGCACCTCACTGCCAACCAAGCAAGCGCGAAAGAGGTTTCTTTATCTTTCGCACCTGTTTCTCCTTATGGCAGGCAGTGACAGGTAGCACGGCTGATTGTCGTTGTATGCGCAGGGGAACATAATCGCCCACAGCGTAGCAACGTCCATGCTGTAAGTATAATACATATATTATATATACAATTACGCACGTAACATTTTAACTACACGCATTCTGCACCTTGCGTACGCATTAACACACATACCTGTTGTACGCACAGGCTGCAACTATGGTTATGCGGTTCGCACGTCCTTACCATAATTACGCTGCACTAATGTTGTACCCGCTTATATACGTCCTTTTCTCATCCCTATTATATTGTGTAAAAGGACCATCTGTAAATAAAAGGCAGTGAATTAGATACAGACTGCAATAGTTTATTACCACATCCGTTAATAAGATTATGATATAGCGACTACGACAAAATTACCTTAAAATTTATTTCTAAACTTGTTTTACCAAAATTAACAATACTACCATTTCTCGTAATGAAGTAAAACAATGGTTATCTTTGAAGTCTATTGTGGCTAATCGAATTCAGAAATCCACCAGTGAGGATTATTGAAATAAGCAGACAGAAAGACTAAACGTTCGATTAGTGTCGGCAGCTGTGCTAACATGAACGCGTCCAACACGCAATCTGTAAGAGAGCGAGATGCCGCGATCAGTACGCGTACCGTGGGAGCATCTCGCTCTCTGACAGACTGTCAATCGACCAGAATGAACTATCAAACATAACCAAATACAATCAGAATGGTTAACATTTACAATATATGCTAAGTGCCTGTGCTAAGTGCTAAGTATAAACAAAACAAATTCCTACTTCAAACTTGACAGATGACAGCTAATTTATGTCAAATTTTCTGTGAATCGAAAAATAACTTAATAATAATAACTCGATTCACAGAAAATTTTACATAAATTAGCTGTCATCTGTTTGTTAATACACCCTTAACATCACAAACATTGTCAATCAATTAATAAACTTAGAGATACATTTTTTCTTATATCATGTGCATATTTTACAAGTATCGAGCCCTATACTGATCATGATAATTGTTGACATTCATAGTAACGAGATCTGCGGTATAGAACATGACTTAACCTGAAATGAACGGGTTGTTCGGTATTGGTCATGTTCTTATTTAGTCATGTTCGGTTTTGGTCATAATCTGCTTTGGTCTTGTTCTGATTTAGTCATGTTCTAGTTTAGTCATGTCTGGTTTATTTTTTGTGAATATGTTTTTGGCACATAACATTACACGTACATAATCCAATGGGGGTAGACAGAGGAACCATCTTCAATCTCAGGTAAGTGCACATCAAAAACCCTCTAATAATGGAATGTGATAACCTATGAATGAAGGTGGTTCCTCTGTCTACCCCCACAGGGTTTACGGACGTGTTATGATATGTGCCAGACATGACTAAACCAGAACATTACTTAACCAGAACTGAACATGACCAAATCAGAATATGACTAAACCGTAACATGACTAACGCAGAACATGACTAAAGCACAACATGATTTAACCAGAATTGAACATGACTAAATCAGAACATGAATAAAACACAACATGACCAATACCAACACCGAACAACCCGTAATTAACACGAAATACATAACTATACAATACAACAACGCTTTTAATAATTACACAGAAAATAACTTTTAAGAGTTTAGACGACGACGGCCTAACAACTAATACCTAGGTACTTAAAGTTGGACACCACATCAAGTCTCGACAATAAACAGACTAACCACATAATATGATTAAATGGATACAATTTACAATAATATTGCTATGTGCTAAACATAAACTAAAAATAATTAAGTCATAAGAAAATTAAAAAAATTTAGTAAATACAGACTGTCAAATTTTGGAATATTCAGACATGTTGTTACAAAGCCGTTACCTACCTGCTTTATTCCATATAAACAAATCAATCAGTTTTAAGACTGGGTTTTCCGCACACTACTAGTGCCACCAATCGAAAAAATCATAATTATATCATTATTAAGATTTATTTAAAAATCTTGCCCGGAAGCCCTCCGAAAGGAAGTAGTATTTTTTAAGCTAGCATTAATATCCCTACCTCAATTCCTGAAGTTACACGACGCAACGTGGCCGTTTGGCGGAAATGCGTTGTATAACTTAAGGAATTCAACTACAGATATTAATGCTAGCTTAAAAAATACTACTTATCCTTTCGGAGTGCGAGTTTTTTACTAATAAAATTGTAGAATTTAAGTACAAATTAAAGTTATTTTATAATAAAAGTCCTCTTACTTGTAAAATATCTAACACCTGTAACAAAAGAAATAAAATTGTTATTTTATTTTTATTATAACGACATTCGACTTCTTAAAATTTTTATGTATTTCTTCATTTTAGTTACAAATTATTATTTAATTAATACATGTTAAATTAATTTGTTTTAATCTCGAACACAAAATAATTCTTATCGAAGTCTTGCGTTCATTTACTATTTACCCTGTGACGGTGAAGGAAAACAATGTAAGATAACTTGCATTATTATGTGAACAACGATAAATGGCACAGTCGCGGGGTCGAACAGGATGATGGTATCATATCATTATTAGCCAATGGAATCAAAGAGAATTTCTTACTTTCGAACTCCTGCGGCTTTCAACATTTGCAATTTCTACTTGAGAACTAGTGCTTTCAATGGGTGTAGAAGTCTCCTTTGTATGTGTCTCCCTTATAAATGTCTCCTTTGTAGATGGTTCTTTTACAGTGAAAGTGTTATCCAAATCACTGATAACAATGAGCTGAAAAATGCAACGTCAAGTGTTTTAGACTGCAGACAATGGGGTTATTATTTAAGAACTTGACATGTATTTTATGCAAACAAATTATTTTGATTGATTTGCAATCTGAAAAGTCTTATTAAAGAGGTCTATTTAGTAAGCAGTTACATTTACACAAATAAGATAAGGTAAGGGTAGCTGGAAATCAGACCTACTGATCCCAAGATTATATCTACCTTATGGCTAACGTAACACACATACTTACATCATACACACAGATACTCTCACATATATAAACTCACGGTTTTTGACAGGTGGTAGATCCTGATGTGCAGGATCGCCTGGGTTGGTATCAATCACCCTCTTACCTATTACTGCCGTGAAGCAGAAATGCTTGCATTTCTGTGTTGCGGTTTGAAGGTGAGAGAGCTAAATTACTAAACATAATTTTCTTCATCCCGATGGAAGCATTTCTATGCCTGTACAATGTATTTTTAACATTTTTGTAACTTGGAATTGCTTTTATAAGTTCCAGACCTGCGTCTTTGCATGATGCTATTGTAGCGTCAAATGTTGGTTGTATTGATGGAAATTCCGGTGAAGACAATTTAGTTTTGCATTCATTCAACGGCTCGTCTATCATATTTTTTGCGAAATCCGGCGTGCATTTGTGATGTTTTTCTCCTACAATATCTGTGCCCTAAAACAATAAAAATATATGTTATTAATTGATTGAATTATTACTTGACCATTGTGAACCATAATTTAACAACAAATAGCTAAGATAAAAAATAAAGTTAAAAATTAAAGGGGGTCTCCATACTAGAAAAATGTTTTAGGCGGTTAATATTGTTGTTTCACTTACTTTCAAAGTAATCTTGCCTCCGCATTTCGCTTTCTTCCTGTTGATGCACTCCCATATCTCTGTCCCATTTTTATATTTTTCTTTCCTTGAATACTGATGACCAGCATGTAAGAGGATTGTGCCACCACCCCTTTTTATATAAGTCATAGACGGCTTGTTTTGAGAACAAGTTGGAGTTTCATCGTCGTCAGCCATCGGTCCTAGAATGGTAAAAATAATTTGAAAACATAATTTTCTGTCACAAACACTCAAAAGAAGTCATTACGCTATACTTGGAATCACTTGTCACTTTAATAAAATCACTGAGGTTATTATACAATAATATAATCACTTGTCGCTAATAAAACTCTAACAAAATCACTTACCAAATACTTTAAATCAAACAACACTTGCACAGTAACCTTGACTGGTCGGCGGCGCTCGACTGACGTCACAGGCAAATGCATTGCAATGAACCGCACACGTACCTCCCCTCGCCGTCCGCTTCACACCCGTTTGTCTTTTATCTGTGAGCTTCTGCTTAAAACGCCTTTATGTTGTCAAAAACAGTAAATGGTCACCAAAACTAACACATTCACTGTTGACCCATAACATAACTTAAGAAATTACGCCAGAGCCAGTGCTCATCACTTCATGTACTTGCGCGCGTTATTTACCTACCGAGCGCTCGGACGGCGCCGCACTTTGGCCGCGAGTCGGAGAGGCAAGCTGACAAATGCTTAGGTATGATGGAAATAATTAAATAAATAGGTAGGTAAGCTAAAAACCGACACAAATTCGTCAAAATAAGTACTTTCATTACTTATTTTTCTCGTCACCAGGTACTATGAAAAAGGCAACATTATATTACAAAACTTTCACATCTATAAATTATATATTAGTGGGATTTTAATTAGTAAGAATTAAAATATTTATGTTTCAATTATTTAAATACATATTTAAATTAGTAAATCGTTTGACAAAATAAATTAATAGCATTTTGGTGCCAAGTTCTATTAAATTTATTCCAACTAAAGGAGATTGGGCGATTTCCCAAGCTTGAATCTACTATTTTTCATGACATCTTAAATATTATGAAGACGGTTTTGGTCTCTAGCTCTCGACCGACACTACTTAGGAAATTCGTCCCATAGGTGATTTAAAAGATGTAGGTACCTACTCCTGGATCCTAATCTACCAATTGTACTGTTCGGTTGCGGGCGAAGCCCTGGGTACAAAAGCGCCCAGTCTTCTTTGTTTGGAATCGAGCGCTTGCTGGATTAGGTTTGAGGAAAGAGGAACGACCGAGGCGGCTAAATTGAAAACTAACGTATTTCTCATACAGTCTCAAACAGCCCTTAGTCACCTTTTACGACGTCTATCTAAGGGAAGAGATGAGGCGACCCAATCCCAATAGCTGGGAACCATGGACAAAATGATACAGTCGCGACTCCAGGCAAACAGACATTTTACTATTTTAGTTCCTAGGTATACAGAGGTAAGTTTAAATGCACCAATCCCTTCAAGAGGTAACAGTACCCATGAATGTGAACAATTTTCGCCAGAAAACTTTGGTATTCGCCATTTTTTTTAACCTTGTTTATCGAAAATCGACTAATATGTGAATTGCAGACGGAACATAGTTAAATGATAAACTTATCATCTGCATATTATGCTTGGTTAAAATATGTAGACTGGAGAAAAACTTGGCCGACGTACCTACATACATTTTGATATCTTTTATTCTATTGATTGAGCACACCTATGGATAGGTGACAGGTTTATGCCAGTTTTGCCACACAGAACAAGACTACAAGAGAGCAGTAAGTACCTACAGTATCTAATGTATGTGGTACAGGAATAATGTATGCAAATCTTTTTAATGTACGGCGCTCATTACGTTCCGTTGTAGAGTCTTTATATAATGTTTTTTGCTAATTATAATGTGAAGCATACATTTTAAAGAAAGAGAACATTGGTTTGTTTATTTTACAGCTCTGGATTCTTGCCCTTTGGGTCTGATTTAAAAAAGTCTTCATTTCAAAATAATAATTATGAGTACCTAGTATTTAAAAGTCCTGGACCCGCTCGATGGTTCATGGCCTGTACCCCCTTGTGAAGGGAAGGCTTGTGCCCTCTTTAATGGGGATAAATAGGCTGATAATGATGATGATGATGTATGTGAAGTGATCACATACCTAATACACAGAGGGATGAGTATTACGATGACATGATTACTCGGAAAATCGTTATTCCGCCGAATATGGATTAGGTACAACTTTTATACTTAAATAGATATGAACCGTCATCTCCAGGCACATAAAGCAAAATAAATTGTACGGATCTTGACCATGGAGGTGTTATGGTCCAGCTCATACCTCTTTAATTGACCGATTCTATAATACCTAGTAAGTAGAAGTAGTTTCCCGAACGCTGCCCAGCCGAGTTGGATTCGTCGGTTGACCTCTTTCTTGAAGTTGGACCTACCTAGCTCTGCACTACCTAGCTCTGCAATCTGTCCTAGGTACACGTAGTGGTCAACAACTTCAAGACCAGTGCCCCTAACGATAACCATTACGGGTGCGAGTGCGACATGATTTTCGTCTTGTCCATGTTAATTTTAAGAGCCACCTGTTGGGAGGCACTGTTCAGGTCTCTGAGCATCATGCCAAGGTCTTTCATGAATTCCGCCATGATCACAATGTCGGCGGCAAACCGAAGATGAGTGATGTACTCGCCATTGATGTTGATGCCGAATCCTTTCCAGGACATACGTTTGAAAACGTCTTCCAATGCGGTGGTAAACAGTTTCGGAGAAATCACGTCTCCCTGTCTTACACCTTTTTGAAATTGGATTGGTTTCGTACTTTGGTCCTGTAATCGGATTGACATGACGGCGTTCTTATAATAAAAGAGCTGGCATGTAAGAAACGCCTACGTCATCTGGTACCTCTTTCGCACTATTATAGGCAGTTGACCGCACTTTAGTTATGTAAGGAAAATAGGGTCTGCCGGGGTTCCATTGGTCCGTTTCTGAGATATGCCAAAATATATAGGTCGTATTTTTAGGCATAAACTACGTCATCTGGTACCGAAATCAAATTAGTATCAGCAGTTTCCCCTTCATTAGTAGTAGGTACAAGAAACATTAGTCTGCCACCCGCCCCTTGATCCAAAATGCCCGCCAGACAACATTAAATATGGCCCAAAAACCATGTCAACCTACGTCATCGGGTACCGAGATGAAACCAATGCTATTTAATAGCTTACGCATCGCTAACTACGAATGTGAATGTCTGCCATCCCTGCGTTGGTCCAATACCCGCGGCAGACAAGCTTGAAAATAATATTGAATTCTGGTCAGTAACAGTAAATTCAGCTTAATTCGAAATACTTCGACTAACTTCGAGGGGGTGGATGTTCATAGGGGAGAGTGTCAGAGTGCAGATGGCGGGTGGATATATCTCCAAAACGTACCAATGGAACCCCAGCTGGCTATTTTTTCTTACATATCTAAAGTGCGGTCAACTACCTATAACAGTGCGGAAGAGGTACCAGATGACGTAGGTAATTATACCTTCCGCTCTCGGACTATGTTGTTTGAAAACCATACGAATCTCATACAGACTGATGTCCGGGACATCATTGGTATGATGTCGGGTTAGCTTGGCTCTAGGGTCTTGAGCCGTGTTGGTAAGAGGTTGCCGTGAAGAAGTGTATTGTCCATAGAATATCTCAAGCTCTCTCAAAATCTCCGGTTTGCTAGAAAGATATTGCCGCTGTGTCGGTCTTTAGTTTCATCAGCTGGCTCTGCCCCATAGACAGATCTCGTGCGAACACTTCGGAGCCTTTATTTCGCTCGATCGCCTCTTTAATGCGTGAGGTATTAAATCTACGTAATATATCGCGTCTTATTGCTTTGGAGATCTGTCTATTGAGCCGCTCATATTCTGTTTCATCCACTGAAGACTGCAATCTCATTTCGCGCCGATCGCTCATGAGTTTGAGGATTTAACTTAAGAGTTTCTGTGTTCTGTTTTTATGGTGGATCTTGAAGAACTTCGACTCAATCGCGTGGACAGTTTCGTGGACGTGGTACTTACAATAAGGATGGGTCAACTGTACTACGTATTAAACCTCATTCTTAATGAAGTTCCATCAGTAGTCGGGACGATCTAACATTAGTCATGCTCCGGTTACAGGCATCAGTATGCGAGCTACTTATAATGTCGCGAAGTACGTAAACTAAGAGTGGTGTCTCGTATCATGTACCCGGGTACTTACAATAAGTATGCGTCAACTGTACTACGTACCAAACCTCGTTCTTAATGAAGTTCCATCAGTAGTCGGGACGATCTAACATTAGTCATGCTCCGGTTACAGGCATCAGTATGCGAGCTACTTATAATGTCGCGAAGTACGTAAAGTAAGAGTGGTGTCTCGTATCATGTACCCGGGTACTTACAATAAGTATGCGTCAACTGTACTACGTACCAAACCTCGTTCTTAATGAAGTTCCATCAGTAGTCGGGACGATCTAACATTAGTCATGCTCCGGTTACAGGCATCAGTATGCGAGCTACTTATAATGTCGCGAAGTACGTAAAGTAAGAGTGGTGTCTCGTATCATGTACCCGGGTACTTACAATAAGTATGCGTCAACTGTACTACGCACCAAACCTCATTCTTAATGAAGTTCAATCAGTAGTCGGGACGATCTAACATTAGTCATGCTCCGGTTACAGGCATCAGTATGCGAGCTACTTATAATGTCGCGAAGTACGTAAACTAAGAGTGGTGTCTCGTATCATGTACCCGGGTACTTACAATAAGTATGCGTCAACTGTACTACGTACCAAACCTCGTTCTTAATGAAGTTCCATCAGTAGTCGGGACGATCTAACATTAGTCATGCTCCGGTTACAGGCATCAGTATGCGAGCTACTTATAATGTCGCGAAGTACGTAAAGTAAGAGTGGTGTCTCGTATCATGTACCCGGGTACTTACAATAAGTATGCGTCAACTGTACTACGTACCAAACCTCGTTCTTAATGAAGTTTCATCAGTAGTCGGGACGATCTAACATTAGTCATGCTCCGGTTACAGGCATCAGTATGCGAGCTACTTATAATGTCGCGAAGTACGTAAAGTAAGAGTGGTGTCTCGTATCATGTACCCGGGTACTTACAATAAGTATGCGTCAACTGTACTACGTACCAAACCTCGTTCTTAATGAAGTTCCATCAGTAGTCGGGACGATCTAACATTAGTCATGCTCCAGTTATAGGCATCAGTATGCGAGCTACTTATAATGTCGCGAAGTACGTAATCTAAGAGTGGTGTCTCGTATCATGTACCCGGGTACTTACAATAAGTATGCGTCAACTGTACTACGCACCAAACCTCATTCTTAATGAAGTTCAATCAGTAGTCGGGACGATCTAACATTAGTCATGCTCCGGTTACAGGCATCAGTATGCGAGCTACTTATAATGTCGCGATAGTCGCGAAGTACGTAAAGTAAGAGTGGTGTCTCGTATCATGTACCCGGCTACAATAAGTATGCGTCAACTGTATTACGTACCAAACCTCGTTTTTCATGGGCAACGGAATTTTTACTTTGTATGGAATCTCATACAATTGCGGCACCTATGACGTCAGCCGCAGCGCCAGCGGCTAAGAAAAGGATAGCAGTATCTTGCGGGCGCTGCGGATGACGTCATCCGCATTTTATCATTATGATTGTAACGGGATATTTATCAGTATGCGGCACCACTCCTGATTGAGTTGCGTACGTAGTAAGGACGATGTAACATTATTCTAAGAGTCATGCTTTCATGTGTCGAGATCCATTCATTACGTATGCGAGCTCTTTACAATTGCAATAAGTATGTGCAGTCTTTATAATGTTGTAGTACACGTAGAAAAGTGCGACTGCATTATTTAATGTATTGTACGTGACGTCATATCAACGGCCTACTTCCGGTCATGTATCGGGCTATGCCTGTATAGATGTAGTGTCTTGCTTAAGTAGGCGGCAAACGGGTACGTACATAACAGGAAGATCATTATGGAGCATGTTGTAACTTAATTACGTGTTGATACATTACAACATTACTCTGTATTTACCAACAAAATGCATGTTGTACCATACGTATTATAGACAAAACGGCACCTGCATTACGTAAAGATTTGGCGTCGTGACAAATTTCTCTCAGTGTAGGTAGATACTAATAACTCTAATAACTAAAGTCTTGGATTCAGTTTAATTTTTTTAATATTTTTTATGACATGGATTTTAATTTCTTTTTTATAACGTGCTTATAATGTAGATTGACACTGAAAGAGTTTAATTATTTTTTTGCATGTTTTTTTTTGTATTCAAACACATTTTATGATAGTTTATGAATAAATGATATTAAATATGAAATAAAAACACATGCTATAATTAATCAATCAATCAATCAATCATTTATTAAGTAATTCTTAAATGATTGAATGAATGATTTCATTTAATTAAAGTTGAATGGAACCTGTTTTCTTATATGTCGAAAAAATTCGGGGGGCCGTCCCCCAAAACCACGCCCCTGCCTACGGGCCTGGTGCAGGCAAGGTGCGGACTGTGCTTTGACAGCAAGCTTGCGCGCTTCTTTGATCTTTCTCTTGAGACAGGAAGCAACTTCCACACCACCACCTCTACAAATCGGAGACGCTGGTATTTTGCACCTTACACTATTCCCCTCTAAACTGGTCTGACTGCCGAATCCGCCAAGGTGGAGCAACTGAACTTGAACTTTTAGAGCGATATCTAGCTTAATCTGCTGTCCCTAGTTCTTATGCTGGTACTCTATGAGACAGAGTTCTTAGATGAGCCTCGATGAAAAGGTTGCATCTCCGACTCTTCTTAGCCATATGACAAAGAAGAGTCACCCTTATCAATGAGGAACATTCCTCATTGATGAGGATAGTGATCATTCTATGGAAATAGCTACAAAGAACGACTTTCTTGACAGATTTAATGGGGTGCTTTTCCATTGTCTTCCCCAATTTACACAAATTATGAACAGTTAGTGCAATTGCTTCAAATGATTCGTTCATGATGAAATAAATTAGCTATTTGTACAAACTCAAGACGTTTCTCAAGCCCTGGTTATCTTAATGTCCAGTTTTCCTCACGATATTTTCCTTCGCCGTTAAAGAAGTAGGCGGTAAACGTACATATTTCTTTGAAAGAAACTGAAAAACTGATTTATGAACATTGCAAAGTTTCGAACCCGGACGTCCGGCGTCCTAACTACACGCCACCGATACACGCTCCTACTACCTACTACATGTTATAATCCTACTTATTTTGTTGGCTCAACAACCTGAAGAAGCCGTCGCGGAGGCTTCTTCAGACGTCACTTCTCATTATCCAGCGCCATCCCCTGCTAGTTGCTGACTTGGCACTAACGAATCAACCTCCATCACCTGTCTGCAAATACTGGAGACAAGCCATTAAATGTCATGCATGTACGACCTCGAATAGTTTGTCGACCTCATCGCATAGTTTAGTTACGTCGTCGCAATACCTATCACCCGCAGCCAGTTACATTACTACAGGGTCGGATTGACTAGGTTCTCTATAAAGACTCCCCTATTTCCTTGTGCCGTGTCAGAATAGCACCACCTCAATTCTTCCCGTGGGTGTCGCACGAGGCGACTAAGGGTCTTTGTGGATACTATTTGACACCTAGTAGACGGCGAAAGGCTCACCACCTATCACCTTTGTCCACCAAATCTTACGGCAAACCGTGGGAACTACCTATGATGGAGGTGGTTCTGTCTACCCCCTCGGGGATTATGGGCGTGAAAGTCTAATGACGATGAACACTTTGACGACGACCTAAATATCATTCTATGTTGTAATTCCACACTGAAAAAAATAATAGTTTGTTTAATTTAGAGCATATAAAGTAACGTATTTAAATGAACAAATTACTTGATATAATAAGACTAAGATCTTGGTTGAAGTGAACAATTTCTTGGTAGAAGTTAAAAAGCCGACTTTATATGCTCATATTGAAACAAGTTCTCAAGTATACAAGTATTTACAGCCCGTAGATATTATGTTACAATGATGGTGGTACTGAATCTAATTCGTTTTCTTTTCGAGTATGTAGTTAATAGTTATTTACTGGCTGTTCTCAATTTACAGATGTGTTTAAGATCCACCAATTAGGCCCCACATACTCGGGGGTATAATATAGGATAATGAATTTTTATGAATGAATTTTTGGGATGTAAGGGGGGTCACCAACATCTAGACCTCCAAATGTCAAACTCACCTGCACGTGGTGCATCCTGCCGATTAACGAACGAGTCCCTGGCGACCGACTAGTGGCGGTATAACCACTCAAATTATGGCTGGGTCAAAATACCAGAAGCACGATGACGGGCAGCAGCGTCATCGGGGCAAGCGACCCGGCTAATGCGATCGCCAACCCGCAGGCCTAGCGTGGCGATTATGGCATCACCTCCTATGGACAGCGCAAAAAGAAAACGGCCCCCAGTTCCCGGCCGCCCCACTATTCCTGGTCACGGTGGCGGCCATGGTAGCGACGATCTGCGTAAGGTGGCTGGCAGCGACTGGATGAGAAGAGCCGAAGATCGGGCTCAATGGCGCACCCTGGGAGAGGCCTATGTCCAGCAGTGGACTAGAATAGGCTGCTGATGATGATGAATTTTATTAACACAATACACAATACGGTCAGTATTGTGTTCAGAATGTAAGCATGAGCATTGTTGTACAAACAAATAGTACATGACAAAGAATCTGCTTGTCAGTTACACGGGGGGTCACATTGATACCCTAACTCCATCCCTGAACATTGTTATGCGACGACACGGCTAACGATAGCCGTACGTGACGCCACCCGACTTGTGACCGCCGGAATTAGACCGTACATGTATTCCCGCATGGAATATCCGACACAGCCGATGACGTCTTTTATTTATTAAACTTGTACGTCAGCGGTTTTGTCAGTTCAGCTAGTTCAAAAGCTGTGAAAAGGGAGTAAATTTCGTAAGCATTTTTTGCTCAAGCGCGTTCTACAGGTAATATCAATCCATACTAGTACGCCGCAGAGCAAGTGTGGAAAAAATGCAGGTGTAATTTAAAAAAAAATACAAAAATATATTTTAATACACCCAGAACCAGAACAAAAACAAAACATAAAGAGAGGTACAATACAATGTGCAGAAGGCGGCCTTATCGCTTTAAGCGATATCATCCAAGCAACCTTCAGGTGAAAAAATAATAAATATATATGTCACGTGTTTTGATGCATATAACGAAATACTACAAAAGTAAAAACTTTCTGTTTAGTTTTCGAGAAAAAAAAGATAAGTGAAAATTCACCTGAAAACAGTTTTCATAGAAAATTGTATGGAGAAAAAATAAAAGTGTCCTATTTCAAACGGAAAGAAATATGATTTAAAAACCAAAATTGTAAACTATATCTCCATAGAAACCAAAATGACAATGTCTATAGTTTCTAATTTATGAAGCTTGAAAAAAATGTAAAAGCGAACGGCTAAGGAATGGAACAGCCTGCCGGCGTCTGTATTTCCCGAAACCTACAACCTTGGGATCTTCAAGGCCAGAGTGAATAGGCATTTACTGGACCCGCATGCTCCATCGTCGCTTACCATCAGGCGAGATCGAGGTCAAATGCGGGTTTAGAAGTAAATAAAATTTTTTTAAAAAAAAACCTGTTATCTAAAAATATTTGTTTTTAAATTATTTTTAATTTTCATTTTAATTGTTTACTAAAATGACTATAGAAATATATTGTCCATCTATTCTTAGGAATTTTGTCCAGTCAACCGTTATTTTTATATTTTGCCCTAAAGTCAATTTTTGGGGTACAATCCTGCTTAATCCTTAAAAAAAATTGCCCGGTTTTTTTTCCATACTCGCTTGCTTTCAAGTTTCTGAATCAACTTAGCGATATTCAGAGGTTTTGGGATTCTATTCCGCTTCTTCTATAAAATTCCGGATTCTTGATTGAGATTGATTCTTGATTCCGGATTTCAAAATTACAAGTATGTATAGGTCGAATAGATTTTGAGTTATATGGATGGAAAATGAGCGTAATTAGGGCCCAAAAACTCATGGGTCAAAATCGGCTCACATGATTTGACTCAAACATACTATTTGGGTTCAGAGGTCTATTTCCCAATACGTCCAGTCAAGTCAAGATAAATAAAAGCTTGTAAAAAGTGCAAGATGTATCGACACAGATCAAACTGAGCAAAAAATCTGAGTGTTGCCAACTTGCCCGCGTCTTCCGGGACGGGCCCGGAGGAAGTTCTGCAAGTGTACTTTTTTCTTGACAACACTTTTGATTTTTTTCTGCGAATCGTATTCGGGTCTATGGTTTATTGTACGATGAAGTTTTGTGACTTTTACACTTGCGTTTTTAAAATGTAAGGAGGTAACAAGCATTGAGAAAAGTGTCTTTGTTTCTTGTATATTCATAGAAATCCTTCAACTTAATCCGGAATTAAAATACACGTGTAATATCTTTCTTGGCATAATTTTATCGAGCGAAATATCATCAAGCTAATAATAGGCTTATAACTCTAAATTAAAAATTTAAGAAACCCACCCAACTTACCATTGTGGAGATTCCTTTACTTTTTTGTGGTCATCATCAGATTCTAAAGATTCCAAATGTGGAAAGGGTTTCATGATGGTCCTAAATATTAAACGTAACTGTTACCGTTTAAGGGATCCCATCTGACATCAAAGATACTCCAAGATCTTCGAAATCCCAGGTCCAATTTTTATCAGACATAGGTTATCTTATCTTATGATAGACCGGGAAGAACCCCAGCGGCATTTCGACCCTTGAGGATCTTTTGTGCCTACCCCACTTTACACACTGGTCATCTCAGTGTGTAGATTTCCTCACGATGTTTTCCTTCACCTCTAGAGCAGTCGGTAAATGTACGTAAGCCTTCGAAACATACGAAGAACTCATTGGTACATGGCACTGCACAGTTTCGAACCCGGACCTCCCGCATGGGAGTCCGGTGCCCCAGCAAGGCCACCGACGCTCTTATCAGACATAGGTTAAAAAACTTCACAAAATTCTCTATTACATGAAATATATCGCGTACAAATACACGTCTTACAGACATATAGAATACAGATAATAAATAGACAAACAAACAGACAAACGCGTCAAACTTATATAACAGCCCTTCCTCGGTCGGTAAAGAAGCTCTTAATTCAATCATTAATTTCTGTCGCCAATAAACTCAAAAGTATTTCTTCATTTCATTCAAATTAATCAATCACCATTCAGTAACTCCAACAAGCTCAAAATCCCTTTCCTAGAATACTGTTTCTTAGAGCAACATATTACCTTAACAGACACGTTAGTACACAAACAAGCCTCCGGCTACTCCAAGTTCGTAAGCGTATCACAATTCGAGCAAGGAGCTTTACATAAAATAGATGAAGTTATAGAACAGAAGCTCCGTTCAGCGTTCTGGCGCGAAGCATTTAGTATAATCGCACGCCGCGCCCGCGCCGTGCGCTGTCGTTTAGACGTGACCTGGCCTGGCTGGGGAGGTATCACCCTTTTACCAATTTCTGCCGTAATGTAGCAATGCCAGTTTGAAGGGTAAGCGAGACATCGTTATTATCGGCAAATGAGGCACTCCATCTTTGTCCTCAAGGTTAGCAACGCATCGAAAACCGTCTAATAACATTATAGTGAGGTGGATTGTATATGGGCGAAGGTGATCACTTACTATCTAGTGGCCCATTTACTTGTTTACTTTCGACTGTCAATAAAAAAACTCTAACAATCACTTGTCTATCGGTTCACCCCAAACGAACGGCGCGCTGCTCTGCAAGTCTATACAGCGCTCGGCGATACGATTGTGTGACTGATTCGTCAGAAAATAAGAAAGAAAGAAAGAAAAACATTTATTTAACATTGCATTATGCATACATTATTAAACTTAAAATATATTTGAAATTAAAAAAAACAATGCAACATTAAAATGTCCATGCTTGTGCGTGCTTTATATTCTACATCATATATGTTGGACAGTGAAATTCGGGCATTTTGTTAAAATTTTAGACATTTTCCGATCTCTAACTGGATATTTTGCGATCTTGATATCTTCCGATCGGGACTAACGGCACATGACTAATCGATCAGAATAGGATATTTTACTAAAAAAAAATATTAAATCAATTAACTTACATGGACATCCTGAAGATGGATCTGAAATCCGTTTATCGATATGTCAACTAACATCAGCTACATTAATTGTTAAAGTTAGTAATGGGGGGATGCTCTGTCCCTTTCTAGCAAAACAGTCCTTATTATGTAGCTAAGGACCTACTTGTATGGTGCTACATAACAGTGACGTCACAATTAGTTATTGACGTCTCTTTCTACCGTCTGATTTTTGACCTGTAGCAATTTTATTTATCAACGGATTTTAATTCTGTTTTCACATTTGACCCATCAATTTATGTCTATTTTCTTATTTTTATGAAATGTATTTAATATTTGTTAAATACCATATTCTAGTAAGAGCTTCTATTCTGTTAATTATTTTGTATTCTTTAAACGTTGTTCTTGACGGCCTACGGCGTAGACACGTAGCTCGTGGCCCGTAGCGCTGCCTACGAGGAGGCAAACTTGATTTTGTAATGGTTACCTTCACTTGACGGCAGATATGTTAGATAACAGTTACTTACGAGTAATTAAGGTTTTGCTTTAGGGTATTATCTTAGCCTTGTACTACACGCGTCCGGTTCCAGCCCCGGTTCGGTTCGCTGAAGTCAGCGCTTCGGATTGGATGCAACGAACCGAATCGGATCTTGAACCGGACGCAAGCAGTCCGGGCCTCACAAGTAATTTGTTAAGATTATTGTTAATAAAAATACGCCTGTAAGTAGATATTTTAATGTAGGTAAGTATTTTTTGATGAGATGGTGAACGAGCCGAACATCATAGGAGAGACGAAAGCGGCTCGACTCCGATGGTTCGGACACATCACTAGGATGGGGGACGATCGGGCAGTTAAACGTATGTGGGACGCCCTATCGGACGACGTCCGGTCGGACGTCCCAGATACCGCTGGCGCGATGAAGTGGAGAGCGATCTGCGGGAGCTCCGGGCGCCTGACTGGCTCGAGACTGTGCAGGAGAGAGAGCGATGGCGCTCTTTGGTATCGGAGGCCAAGATCCACTTCGGGTCGCTGCGCCAGCGGAGTAAGTAAGTAAGTAAGTAAGGTAAGTATTTTTAACTACTCATATAAATAGTTTTACTTTTTAATTTAGCAAAGATTGGTAGATATTTTTATTTATTTTGATAATGCGACTAATTTGCCAATGGAAGGAATTATGTTACCAATGTCTGCGATTTTGTGAGAAGATGAATGAATGAGCTGTAAGTTATTTTATCTTTATAGATATATTATTATTATATTTAATCTACTGTACGATACTATTCGATACATTAAGTACTGTATTGTGTCAAGCATTTTTTAAATCTCAGTTTAGAGGCTTTGGTACACGACAAGGTGACCATGTCAGCCTCGTTAGGGTCACTAAGAAAAGGGAAGGGAAGCTCAAGTATTATTAGAGTCAGCCCTCACTTTGATAGCCAACTTAGCAAACAACAGTAAGTGTTTCATATTATCAGATAAGGGCTGACTCAAAATAATATTGAGCCTCACATTTTGGAGCCTATTGAGGCCAAATTTCTTCTCTCAATTTTCACCAGGTCACACAATGGAGTGTCCATTAGGAGGTGAGTGAGGTAATAAATAAATATTTTTAAGTACTATTTAGATAATTCACGCTGTCGACTGTACCTGTATTATGTACCTGTAATAGTTATGAATAAAATATTTCTATTCAATTTTACTTTTTATTTTAAGCGTCGGTGGCCTAGTGGCTAGAACGCCATGCAGGAGGTCTGGGTTCGAAACCATGCAATGCCATGTACCAATGAGTTTTTCGTATTTTTTCGAATGCTTACGTACAATTCCCGACTGCTCTAACGGTGAAGGAAAACATCGTGAGGAAACCTGCATGTCTGAGGAAATGAAAAGTTTCCAAGGGTGTGTGAAATCCAAAAATTAGCACTGGGCCTGCTCGGTGGAACATGGCCCGTACCCCCCTTGTTCAAGGGGACGCCTGTTCCCCCACAGTGGGGACATTAATAGGCTGATGTTGGTTGCCTGGAAGATATCGCTTTAAGCGATAAGGCCGCCTTTGTACATATCATGTTATTATTCCTGTAGTTTTAAATTTTCCTGATTTTGTATACAATAAAGTGTTTCTATCTATCTATCTGATGATGATTCAATTTTACTCTGTAACTGAACAAACGAATGACCAAACCGCGTATTTTGATCGCAGCGTGAAAAACGCGCAAGTGTGAAAGCGCCGAAACGCCAATATTTCACACAGGCGTCAATCTCTCACAACTTTAGATTGCTTACTCAACCGCGAGTCATATGCGTCGCGAACTCGGTGCAAACTCGACTATCGCAAGTTTCCGCATCTTTATTTATGAGAAAGCTCGTTTACATCCGATCAGAGCTTTTCATGTTGATCCGCCGAGTTGCTTTTTAGTTTGTGATACTTTTTGGCAGCTCTGAGCTGAAGAAAAGTGCTGATGTGTGATTTTGTATCGGAGAAAATGGCGCCATGTCTGTCATGGAATAGGTACCGATTTTTACATGGCTAAAAGAAAAAACCGGCCAAGTGTGGGCAGAACTCGCGCACCGAGGGTTCCGTTTTCAAAATAAGTAAAGGTTTTTCTTCAAAAATCAATTATTTAGTGTTCGTTATAATTTTCCCGTATGACGCATATACAGCTTCTATCAGTAGTAAATATTTAAAAAAATTCGTCATTAAAAATATCATTTTTATATTTCTAAAAAAAACTTAATTTGAAACTTCGTTTTTCGTTGTAAAATATAGAGATTTGTATGAATTACCTATTTCAGATTTTTTGGCTTTCAATCTTCGGAATTAAGTCCCCTCAACTTCTTTCGCACATTTTTCACCCTATCATAATATATGACATCCCATTTATAACAGTTGCCATGGTTTCAGATTTCCAAACCCAATTCCGAATCCATATTTAATAAAAATAAAATTATTCCCTTTCTTTTACCAATAGAATACGTGCGATTGCTATAGGCTATAACTGAGCTAAATTTCAAGTCGATAGCATCCAGTAGTTCCTGGGAAAAACAGCTGTGACATACAGCACAGACAGACCTACACCGAAGTTTCACTTAAGGGTTCCTAAGGAGAAATCCTCCGATATTCACTACCAATGTGGGTAGACTGTAATAGGTCCTCGTAACGCTTGTAATACACGGTGCCTCACCGTCTTGCTTTATCGAAATGTCCAGCTCCAATTTGTCGGGTACGAAAGACCCCGGTGGCTCGGACGCGGGGCATTATTGGCAGTTTCCAATATCTGAAGGGTCACGTGTTCGACACCCGGCGCCGGCCGCGTGCCGGCTGACAAATACTTCACAGTTTTGCCAACAATGGACGGTTTAACAAAGCCTTTTGCTTGCCTCATCTATCATCTTAGCTTTAGCTCCTGTGGGACGAAAGACTTATAGGCAAATTCAGAGAAAATATTGAGGAAAATATTTAATTAAGTTTAGTATACAATAAATATTATAAAGATAAAGATTGTACAGATGAGGAAGGATAAAACAAGGCCGGTTTTGGTAAAAATTCGTTTGAACATTTCTGAAAGGGACAAGAAAGTGAAGAGCCCACCTTAACCTGGTGGATACTGATAGAGATCATAGTACAGATAGAGTACTTGAAAAAAAATGGGTAAGTACTTAATAAAAACCTTACCAAACTCAAAAAAATAAACGACTTTACATTTAAATTGAGAATACATATTTTTGATGTCGGTTAAAAAATGAATAGATCATTACAAGTGCCACAAATAAAATCATTGGAAACTATTAAACTGATAAGAAAACTCTTGGATTAAACAAGTAGTCTCCCTTCCTCCCAGGGACTGGCGTTCGTTCCTTCATCAGAAAACTGCATGAAAACTACGTTTCTACAAATATTATTCTAGCTATCTTTCAAATTTCATCCAAGTTCTATATAGTAAATGTAAAAATTCTTTTACTATGCGTTAAATATTATTATAAGTAAAACTACTTGTTCATCGGCTAGTTCTCTTCGCCTGCAGTCAAGTTATTTTTGCAAAAGTCCACCTCTCATTCTGTTTTCTTTGCCCCGAGTTCTAATTAAAGTTATAGCGGCCACTCTGCATTAACGAGGTCTTATGGCATAAGCTGAAGCGGGAGACGTTATGTCAAGAAATATTTTTGTTTTGACACCGCGCGGCATCCCGCCCTGGGAAACGCGAGAGAGGCTTTATCATTCGCGAAACATCGAATCAACAGGGAATTTTATAAAGTTCCTTTTCTAATTTATGAAGATCGTATTCATTGAACCCCTCGCTACCTGTTTGTACTATCACCGACACATCAAGCTACTTTGTCGCGTTAACTTAGTTGACACAATCGAACGATTGTCTAGAAATCATAACAAAAAACTATTGCAAAAGGGTTCCACAGAGTATAGCTTGGTGGGTCTGTACTAAGTGCTTAAGATTGACACAGCTTGCTTCCGATGTCAGCGGCTAGCCGCACGCGGCTGTCAGTCAGGCCATGCCATGACAGTTCACGAATGAGAGAGACGCACATGAGGAAGCGAGAGGAGTATAATCACGCGCACGACAGGTTACGACACGATCGCGCGCGGCTACGACAGACGACGGCTGCGCGCGTCAGCCTCATCGGTCGCGATGATCGGAAGCGGCGCCTTTGATTTTCATAGTGTTTAGTATTGTCGCGTCAGCTGTCAGCCGTCAGCCGCGCGCATCAGCCGCATCGGCCGCGATCAACTGAAGTCTAACTTCAGAACTTCCAAGAAATCATACAAAAACTTATTGCGATAGAGTTTCACTCCACAAGTATTTGTATGGTATAGCTTAGTGTGTCTTCCATTGTACATACTTGGTATGTTACGGAGCTTCGACTCCGACTCCGAAAGGTCGGAACTTCGGATTGATTTTACACCTGCGACTTCGGCTCCGATAATTTTGAATCGGAGGCTGTACCAAAGATTTGTGAGCAAACATATTCAAATTTCAATATTTTAAATAGTGTAGGACTACTACATAAAGGAATGTTTTATTGCCACAAACGTCATCATAAAAAATAAGGCCAGTTCAGTTATAAAAATTAAAAAACGGTTTAAAATTTGAACTTCTTCTGAACATTTCTCTTCTACCTCCGCCTCCGACTCCGGTTCCGAATCGGGTTCCGACTCCGGTTCCGACTCCGTTAAATCAAATTTAAAACCTTCGGTTTCGACTCGGGTTCCGGTTAAATCACCTCCGTAACATCCCTAGAACATACTTATATAATTTATTCACCGCAAAGTCCAATGTTAGGCCGCCTATTTTCTTCCTCCGCTTTTTCTTATGCGTTGAACGCGACTTTTATTTCCAGCTTTTATTTGGCAGGCAGAATGATAAATGCTGTTTCATTAGCGACCACCACGGTGAGGTACCCGTGTACCTACTGAGAATATTTGTTAGGTACCTTACCTTTTTGACGTGAATTCGATGAACGGCGATCCTGAAGAGACAGAAAATACACAGTTGACAAGTGCCAACACCGACAGCGGGGCTCTCTAAGTCGGGTTACGTAAAGATAGAGTCCTTAACGAGGTGAGTACTGTGCATAGTTTCAGCACATAGATCCACGGATATTCCGGTGTCGGCAAAAATAAAACAATGGCTGTATTGCAGAGCAAAGATCCCATTTACATAATGAGAGGGGGCTTCATTGATGCTCGCTGTAAAAATTTAAAGATAATTTAAATACTGATTAGTATTAAAAAGATTTGAAACTAAATAGAGACTTGGTTTTTTAAAACAATGCTGGGAATTGTTAGAAACCATATAAATAGTATCACAAAATCTTCGTTAGTAACATTTACTACAAGGAAGTAGGTAAGTAAGTAGTAATTACTGAAACTTGGTCTACATGATTAATCGCCACCCTTCTTTTGGCATTAAGCAGAGAAAATGCGGCAATGCTTTGCATTGCTGTGTTCCAATTTGAAGGGTAAGAGAAAGAGAGCCAGTGTAATTACTGGCACCTGAGGCACTCCTCAGTCCTCAAAATCCTCAGAGTTAGCAGAACACCTCAAAGTCTCTAATAAGATTGTAGTAAAATGAGATTGTCAGGCGATAGATTGCGATTGGCGATTGTCACTTACCATCAGATAACTCGTTTGCCCTGCTCTCCTTATAAAATAAAATAAAACTAAGCGGCAAGCTATTACATTCTTTAATCTTAGAAGAGGTGAAGAAAAGAGATCATTTTCAAAAGTGGTCATTGGAAACTTTCAACTCTCTTAATGCGAACTGTCATTCCAAAGACCCCAATAAACTAAACTACAAATTGATGGCATAAAATAAAAACTAGACACATAAACTCTAATGGGATCCAATAAATAACTATTTGTGTTTTGTACATCATACGAATAACTATACACATAAAACTAGATAACTACAGGCCGAAATGAGAGATGGCTAAACAATGGCCGCGTATAAAAATAAATGACTGGCTTGCTTCCTTCGAATAAGTTTTTGTGAGTTCATCGGAAGATCTTTAGAATGAGTTCCACTACTGGTACCGTCGGCAGATGAAATAGAGAAGGTATTTTTTTATTTCCATTACCTCTATTGACACTTAAGTTTATGCTAAAAATAGATCAATATTGCTTATTTCTCATTTGGTAAGATAGAAATTGTTTTGCAGAGTCTATTCCTAATTTTTCTACGCTATACGTTTTCTACTAAAGCTGCTACGCGCGCCTGCTACGCCGTAGCACGTAGCAAACTTAGAAAGCAAATAGTTGCTGTCTATCTAAACCAGCAATTTTCGTCTGCTTCTTATAAGCTAGATTCTTATTGAATTACCTTTGGAACAAATGAGGGTACCTAAATAAATAAATCGGCAAATAAATATCTTATCTACCTCTCTCTAAATTCAGGAGATCTTGAAAGTATTTTATTTTATTTTACTTGGATATCAATTCTGTCATCAAATATCTTCGTTTCGGAGCTGATGTATTTCGGCAGTGTTTATATAAAAGTCAGTACTTACTAAACTCGTGTGCTCCATCTTTTGCCTCATCATTATTTACAACAACCAGGTGAAAGAAACAAACCAGGGTAGTATCTATTTCATACGCCTTTTGCACCCGTATATTATGTATCTTATGATTTTTCCATCACCTGAAGGTTGCCTGGAAGATGTCGCTTAAAGCGATAAAGCCGCCTTCTGCACATTGTATTGTACCTCTCTTTATGTTGTATGTTTTGTTTTTGTATAAGTATAAATTAAGTATATTTGTATTTGTGTAACTGAGATGAAAAGCAGATTTATTATTTATCCATATATTTTATTACTGCCAATCTTAATTTTTGGATAGTCACCTAAATACTTACTAAACCCATCTCTGCCGACTGTACGCACGTATCCGGCGAGAAAGAGGGGCGTGAGACGAGAGGGGATGGCTGGGGGAGGGGGAGGTTAAAGAAAAGTGGCGGGGAGGCGCTGATATCCGGCGCGGCGCCGCCGCGACGCCGCTCTCTTCATAACTTTTACTGTCAACTAGATTACTCTATTACACGCCGTGGGCCTTCGTGCCTTCTCTAGGTATTCTGTGCTTCCGCCGGAACAGTAAAAAAAGTCACTCTATGGGCGCTGAAATCCAGCGCTTTGGGTCGTAAGATGAAAGGACGGATTGGAATACCGTCACTTCTGTCGTACGGGTCATTTTTAATTTTTATAATCTTTATTACACACACAGACAAAATACTAAAACAACTTAATAAACGAAAAAATAAAATATGTACAAAAGGTGTAGCATAACTCGTTTCGAGTTTTCTCCCTGCTTACCATCGGGATAGAGAAAGGTGATAGATTCGAGCAGGCAGAGTATGTGTACATGTGAATAAAATATTAAAAATATAAATAAATAATAATAATAAATAATAAATCTTTATTGTAAACATCACAATACTTGTAAATCGAACAGTACCCTGACTCCCAAACTAGGCGAACCTGTATCTTGGGAGACAGTGCTTTCCCAAAAAGAAGGTATTCAATAACGGTCAGCATTCATCCCATAGACAACTTGGTAGCCATGTTACAAATACCGCCCCGTACTGATAATTACTAATATTATTTGTGATAATTCGAAAATATCTGTAATATTATAAAATATTACCTAGTTTTTGCCCTTGGTTTCTTAGGCTGGCACTAATAAGATTAAAGATTTACTCAAGATTATTGTGATGTAATAGTTACCGAATTATAAGTAAAATTTTATAATTTCCACGTGTCTACGAGGAAGTCGCCGTGATTCTAAATAACATTAAATCTTGTCAAATCTTATTTTGAAAAGTAGGGGGCGGCCACCAAGCTATAATAGTCACAAATTACAAATTTTTTTTATATATATTAAATAATAAATTAATATAAAAAAAGTTTTTTTAATTTTACTTCCTTGGTGTACAATACGTAAACTTTTTCATGGTTACTCGTATGTACACTTTCAGTGGACAACAGTTTAACTCATTTGACATTCGTACGAATGTCAACGAATCATAACAAAAACTTATTGCGACATGGTTCTAAAGCAGTATAGCTTGAAGAGAAGACACATCAAGCTTTACCGTGTGGAATCCTGTCGTAATATGTTTTTGTTATGATTTCTTGACATTCGTATGAATTGTGTCTAATATGTTAAAGAATCAAGAACCAAAGAACATATTATCTTGATGTATTAGCGACTTTATTTTACTTCATTTTATTTTGACGTGAATACGTCTTTATAGGTGCTTTCCACGAAACTTGCGTCACGAAAACATGAAACCTAAACTAAACAAACACTGAGTGGCAAGATAACTACCGAATCGGAACATTATCTCCGACACCCCTCCCCATTTAGCAATGTAAACAAATTCATTGAACCCCAGTGTAGTCCCCACTCCCCTGTTTATAGTATTATGGTGAGTATTTATTTATTTAGGGGAACATTTAGGGGAATTTTGTGGGGAAATTAAACGAAGGGGAATTTTAAAAGAAAATTCATAAGGTTTCCTGATGTTTATTTGGTAGAGTTCATTATTTTTCGAGTTTAAATCTGAATGAAAAGAGGGTTTAACTTGTTAATTAAGTTTTAAATGGAAGGATGTTTAATGTTTTAGAAAATTTATAAGAAACTTGAATGACTAACAGATTCTTGCCAGTGCTAAAAATAATGTCACAAAAATTAAGAATTAAATACCCCATTTATCGTCTTTCCAGAGACCGAAAGTGGTTACTTGATTCTACATTGTACACAAAACACTTGCTGTTAAGGTAGAATCTACAATGAATTATTATAGTCAAATACCGGTAACCAATACCGATATTATACCGCACAAATAAACTTATGCTTATTTTACAAAAATATTTAATGTAGATTCTAATTTAACAGCATGCACTTTGTGTTCAATTTTGCATTGTTTTTTTTTTCATTTACATCTTAACCCGCCTTTGGCCTCAATCTTACCTGGTAGTAAGTGACGATGAGATCGGAGATGGAGCACACGGGCTTGTTAAGTACTGGCTCTTCTATAAACACTGTCAGAACACATCAACGCCGAAGCGAAGACATTTAACGACAGACTTTACAAAGCAGTCGCTATCCGGCGGACCCTTCCACCAGCAAGTTACCTCGTACGACACGGTTGCCCAGTGCCGTTAGGGATATTCTAAATCGGTCCCATACACGGAAAGATTGTGCTGGCAAAATTATTTAGGTAATCTCTTGTGGTACCAGTTTCCTACATAAAACCTAATTCAACATTTATTTAAGCTAAGACTCTTAAATCCACTTCTGTAATAAGTTGAATAATTAACGAGGCCTTCGAACTCGGTTGTCAGGCGCAAAAGTAAAATCAAATTTAACGCAAAATCTCTTCCAGTGTATTTGGCCCCGCAATTCTTGAATCATTTATTTACTGAAGAAGTTTATATTATGCTCTCTCGGTTGAAATCTACGCATAGGAACAAGTTATAAGCTTTTGACACTAAAGCGGGATTAGGTTTAAGCCATAAGTTATAATCCATAGCGTATTTTGTTAATAGGTTCGACTTTTAGTAAAAGTACTAATTATACAGGATAATTATTAGATTGCGCTGGTTCGGGTTCGACTATCTGTGTCTAACTGTATTTAAAGTAAATATTTAATCCCCAAACTAGATTGCACAGCGATACAAAAGGAGAGGAACAAAGGGACTCACCGTCTTTCGACAGGTTAGCTGGGTTTCAGACTGCTCCAGCTGGGCGGCCAGCCTCTTCTTATCCCGGCTGCTGAAGTCTTCAGGATAGACACACGAGAGCACACAAAACTTAGGTCTATTAGCGTTTTCCGGAAATATTGATTTATTGCAGTCAAATTGCATGCGACGCGTGCGACGCTCGGCCGGGCACCGCTTGCGTCACGAGGTGAGGTTAATAAAAGGATCGCTGATTGGAAATAGGTAGGAATGAGGGAGACAAGAAATCACTGTGCAATGAAATTATGCCCTATGGCAACCTTCCCGCCGGGTGCGACTCGGGGCGGTTTATTAGACGAAGGATGTTGACATTTATGTACCATTTTGACATAAAATAAAATCTTAAAACATAGTGTTATAAGATATTATTAGCATCTCAAAAAAAATATTATACAGGTTGTAACAAAAATCTATTACAAACCGAAAAGGGGGTGTTCGTTATCCATAACTATTCTATTTTATTTCTAGCACGTAGCTGCCTATTAAATGTCTGTGATAGATTACCCCTGCCAAGATGTTTATTCTATGTGGTTATTTCCCGACCCTTATAAATGAGGAATACGACATAAGAAGAAGAAAATAGGTTTTCATCAAAACGCTCCGCTCCCCGCTATGCTCGTCTCTTACTCCACGGCCTAATCGTGTTATTTTCAAAGAACATTGTGTGAAATTCTTATGAAGTGCCGACGTGATTTCTTATTGACGCAGTAATGTATGTAATATTGCCCGGCTCTGAGGCCGTTGTGGCTTGAGAATTATTGAGCTGACTGTACTTTGTAACTGGAATTGAAATAATGAGAAATATTCCTTACAGTTTGTAATAAAATCTTGTTTTTCCTGCAACTTAAATTAAGTTTAGACTGCATTAGGGATGTTACGGTGGTTTTAGCGGAACCGGAGTCGAAACCGAAGTTTTTAAATTTGATTTATCGGAGTCGGAACCGGAGTCTGTACCGAAGTCGGAGGCGGAGGTAGAAGAGATATGTTCAGAAGAAGTTCAAATTTTAAACCGTTTTTTAATTTTTATAGCTGAACTGGAAAATTGTTTTTATGATGACGTTTGCGACAATTATACATCTTCCTTTAGAGAGTAGTGTAGGAATACATAAATAATATTACATAAATGTATTCCTACACTATTAATTATTCCTACCTAATTATCGGTGCCGAAGTCGGAGTCGGAGGTGTAAAATCAATCGGATGTTCCGACCTTTCGGAGTCGGAGTCGAAGCTCCGTAACATCCCTAGACTGAATACCTGAAAACGAATATGAAACCGTTGTATCTAACCGCACAAATAAACTTATTTTTATTCTTATTGTGGGTTTATTTTCCGTTTGTGTGTGTCTGTCTGTATGTCACACAGTGCGTCTGACCTCCTTAACTTTTAAAATGTATTTCTTTATTGAAGCTCGGCCCATTATTTATAGGAACAAATCTTTTTTGAATGATACCCGTGTACTTTCGATAAAAATTGTTTCGAACCCAGTACCAAAGATACTTTGTGAAATACAAATCGACAAAGTTGTTGTGTAGTTTATTTTAAACGTACTTTTACCATATTACCAAAAAAGCATCTATAAAAAGTATTAGTACCACATAAAATCTAGAAATAATTACCTACTAACGTTATCAAAGAAAATGTAAGGAAAACTCCAGACTCGGTGGTAACTGAATGAATTCTGCTGTAAGTAAGCGTATTCATACAAACTTACTGGAGTGTAAGCCCATTACATTTCGAAATTGTGGAATAAGCATCGTACAGTTTTCTCCTTTTTAATTCTGGACCGCCTATTACACCGACGTGTAAGATGTTCATGAAGAGAGAAGGATTTGGCCTCAATGGGTTCCAAAATGGGAAGCTCAATTTGAGTCAGCCCTCATCTGATTTCATGAAAACTTACTGCTCTTTGCTAAATTAGCTCTTATAGCGAGGCCTGAGTCTAATAAAAATTGAACTTACCATTCCTTCCCTTAGTGACCCTAACGAGTCTGAAATGGTCACCTTGTCGTGTAGCAAAGCCTCTAAAATACTGGTAAAAAAAGATATTATGCACAAAAAGGTTCAAATTATTTATGTGATTATGCATGAATTTGATCATAAGTATGTACCATCTATAATTGCATTGCGTAAGTTTTTATTATGTGAACTCCATACTACACTATTTGCAGAGGCCAGGAAATTAGCCATTACTAGACGAGGAATATTTTGAAAGACTGTGCCATTATTATTTTTGACTATTGTTGGGGGTGTTATTTTTATCTAACGAGTCTGCGTTTTGTTGAGTGAGTCATAATCATTGCGAGCTTGAGATGAAGAAGTAGTTGACTGAACTTGTCGCGGTAAGCGGGTTGAAGTTAGCAGTAATTGTTATTTTTATATATATATATATATAATAATTGTGCGGATTTGGGTGGCGAAACAACGGCCAATCCGATCGGCGCGTCTAACATGTTTACACTACGGTGTAACAAGCAGCTCCTATACAGCGTGGCGCAAATAATTGGCCCCATACAAACCGTGTGGCTGTAAGCGGCAGTTAGAAGTAAGCAAGTGCAGTTCCAGTTTTCACCAGTGAACCCACATTTGCTCTCAGTGCATTTCAGTTTTCAGTAAGTGTACTGAGTACCTCTTATAAATAAGATAGACAGCATTATTATAATGTAAATGGAATAGAATTATATACTATCTATGTGTTAGCAGTTAGCACAGAGTACTGCATATTCTGACGTAGTGTTAGTTAGTTATACGGTTTAAGACATTTTTATTTCTCTAAAAAAGGATACAATCCACTTCATCATCATCATCAGCCCATGTCGTCCCACTGCAGGGTACAAGCCTCCTCTCTTTTGTGCCACACTATACGATCCTGTGCTAGTCGCATCTAGGTCTTCGATGCGATTTTGGTGATGTCATCCGCCCATCTAGCTGCTGGACGACCTACTCCTCTTTTCCCCGACCTTGGCCACCACTCAGTGAGGCCTCTGATCCACCGGCCATCACCACGTCTAACCAAGTGTCCGCCCATCGCCACTTTAGCGTCGCAACCCGCTTTCCCACGTCTAGGACTTTTGTTCGTTGTCGGATCGCTGTGTTGCGGATCTTGTCCATTAGGGTGATGCCTAACATGGCACGCTCCATGGCCTTTTGTGCGACCCTGATTTTGTGCACAGCTTCTTTTGTGAGCATCCATGTTTTGGCACCGTAAGTCATGGTGGGCAGAACACATTGGTTAAACAGTTTGATCTTGGTCTTCACAATCCACTTAGCTCAGGGAAAGACAAGATAAACTTATAGTAATTAACAACTTATAGTAATTATTAATTTCTAGTATATAATACTCTGTTATTAAGGTTACTCTATCTAATTGAATAGCTGTCATTATTGAGCTGCGGGTAACCAGAAGACGAATATTTAGTTTCTTAGTGTATTTTTAGTGGTAGGTACTTATTTATAAGTAAAAGTAAGTAAAATACACTTACGTCATTTACGTCGTATTGTTTTTTTATTTTACCTAGTCACTAAGTCTTTGGTTTAGCCTATGTTTAGCGTTTAACCCTATGAATTTGATTCTTTTTTCGTTTTAAGTTTTTTTAAATAAAATATTTGTATTGTAAATACATACAGACATATAATTTATTTCTCGTAGAGACATCCCGGGACCAGAAGGCTGGCCTCTACTTTGCCAGCGTATAAGCCTCGCCATACAGCGGGGCGACGCCGCCAGCCTCCTCGGGACACTCCCTACAGGGAGCGACCTGGGCCAGGACTTTTACTAGTAAAATAGTTAGGTATTTTGTATTTTTAGCTTAAGTATGTATTTTAGTGTTACTTTTTTTTAAATAAAACTAGTTCATTTATTAATTTACTCCAAATTCATCCCCAATGGTTGAGTTCTACGAATACCGTTATTCCAATATTTAACGATAATAAGTTACATAACAGATAACCAGCCAAACAGTTATACAACAAACCAATATTCAGCCAAGTTAATGAATTTTAACTCCAATTAATTTCCTTGTTATCAGGTCCCTAATCACAGGACTCGACAGTTCTATTTATAAAATACAATGGTACTAAGAAGGGAAACTCAGCAGTAGCGAGCGTTTGCCGAGTGAGAACTAATGCACCAGTAGGTATTCTGATAATGTAATTTTATTTTGTATCTTTTCTTCTGTCCTGTATTTTTGTCCTGTGTGCAATAAAGAATATTTGTATTTGAATTCTACGTGTTGTCATTTACAAGGGGGCAGTATGTTCTGTAACGGCTCTCTCGATGCCAATCTGATAATGAGCACCGAACTACAACTTTTTAAACTTTCGTGGTTATTGTCAACGCGCGACCATGGCTGTGGCAGACAATCCCACCTGTAGAGCCTGTGGTGACACCGTTGAGTCAATGGAACACTTGCTGTGCGAATGTGACTCGCTGGCTGGAGGGCGTATGAGTCTTCTGGGGGTAGCCTACACGAAACCAGAGGACTATAGACTCCTTCCTGTAACCTGTACAGCGTCCTTGATGCAAAGCATCTTTAAGGAACAGGAAAGAGACTAAGGTAAGGGCTGAGCACAAAAGATCCCTGAGAGTCGAAGTGCCGCTGGGGTTATCCCTGGCCCCCTGTCATAAGATAAGATAATATGGCTGTGGCATGTACCCAAAATATCGGAAACTCAAACTGTGGTGAAACATAATCCCGTGTCTAACTATAGTTATGAATTCCGACTAGGTTAAGGATTGACTAATGTGCGTTTATGATGATGAACTCTAGCAGAAATGGTTGATGAATGTCGGAGCTCGTTGACTCGAACTTTGTAGGTCGGTGGTGTGAAAAACTCTACAAGATTTCTATCAATGTGCCCGGACGGTACTCATCATCAGCTCCACATTGGGAGAACCCTTATAAGTCCATGTTAGTAGAGGTAATTGTATAAATTTATTTATTTATTTTATTTTAAGTGGGTAGCTTACAGCCCTATTTACAAGTTACATATGCATATATAAAATCAAAAGTCATTTATAAAGCTTCCACAGTTAATGTAAAATTAATATCAAAACAACTCTTAATCTAGATACCATAGGTACTACAGATAGGCAGAGGAAAACTCGTTGGTAAGTAAGGATTTTACGGAATCAGGACTTCCATTGATAATAGTACCATGTGATAGTGTGAGTGCCTCGAGCCTCGCGTAGTACCTCGCGTCGAACGGTGATAGAGAGATTCTTCTCTGTACTTTTCTATTTTGTGATCCTATTTTATAAAGACGTATTTACGAATCCGACTCGACGCCAAATTATATCGGATCCGGTGTCTGGTGCTCCGAAACCCTATAACAAGCAATTTGTACTGAAATCTGAATACAGCATTAGGCATCATTGTTAGTGCTGAGTTCAGCTATTGATCGCTGAAGAAGGGTGTCATTTTGACGCGTATGTCTGTCTGTCTATCTGACTGTTTGCCTATTCATTTGACCTAGGTCTCGCCTGATGGTAAGCGACGATGAGGTCGACGATGGAGCATGCGGGTCCAGTAAATGCCTATTCAAACTGGCCTTGAAAATCCCAAGGTTGTAGGTTTCGGGAAATACAGACGCCGGCAGGCTGTTCCATTCCTTAGCCTGTAGCATCAAAACTCAACAGCTGAAGATGATTCGGACACGGGTTTTTTACCCGAACTGCGCGACAGCCAGGGCAGGGTTGTTTTTCGCGCGTATCTGTTTGTTTATGGAGTATTCTTTATTCGCTCGTAGCGCATAAACGGCTGGATGGATTTTAATGAATGATGTATCATTATTTTCCTCTAAATCTCGAGAATGACATAGGATATATGAAGTGTCAATAAATCAAATATGGCGGCTGCCAGTCAATTGATAAGGTTGTAAAAAAAATTCTTTAAAATATATCGACATGGGTATCAAAAGAGAGGTCTCAATGATACGATTTCAAATATGTATATATAACATTAAAAAGATAAAAATTAAATTAAAAAACCCGACTGCGTATAAAAGCGTACTAAAACGATGGAAACAAGACGGATTCAAATGACCACTATTCTCAGCCTTGAAGGCGCAATTGGAAGGTGATAGAAATGATTCAGATTTTTTTAAATTTATTTTATATAACAGAGAATTTTTTGTTCAGTGTTCTTTACCATGTCGGATAAAAATTGGACCAGTGGCTTCCAAGACCTTGGAGTAACCTTGATGTCAGGCAGGTGGGTACTGACAGTTCAACCTGCTCTCCGAGGCACGGATGGGCTCATATGTAAATGTGCCACTAGCCCATCCTGGCTGCGCCAAATGTTGCTTAACTTTACTTTCCGGCCAGGAGATTAATATTTTACTACACTCTGTATATCCTAGAAGTGCTTTCGTAGAGAGTGTTACAGGGCGATGTCATAAATACGGCGTGCGGTGCGGCGCAGCGTTTGTACGGCGCACTAACCGGCCGTTTAGTGGTGACGGCGAACAGGGGACGACGAGGAACTATGGGGGCTAGATATGCCAATTTTAGACTCGATTTATTTAAAAAAAAGAGATATTCATGCAGACAGTGACTTTTTCATTTTTTCAGACGCCCACCACGTTCACACGCGCATTTTAATATAAATCGAGTAATAAGAACCCGTGATATTTGACGAAGCGCATCGCGCGGCGTTTGTAAATAAGTAATATGTTTATTTCACACACAGCAATGATCGAAACAGTTATAATTATGATAAAATAATTATGTAGTCAAAGGTAAACATATTGAAATCATGTCTGATGGTCTGCTGTTGTTGTGAAAAAGGCCTCAACTCAGCTTATTGCTGCAGACAAGAATGCCTACAGCGCTGGTATTCTGTTGGACTATGATCGATGGCTGGCCACAACCTGTCCAAGAGCACAAAGATACTCACAACACAAATAAATTTAATTGAAGATAGGTAGTATTAATAAGTGAAAAATATATATACCTACATTTACCATGACACATAAATATAAAAATATAATAATATCGTAATTTTTATTTTTATTTGTTTTTGTTAAATAAGGAGAGCAGACGAGCAAACGGGCCACCTGATGGTAAGTGGTCACCATCGCCCATAGACATCTCACCTGACTGTATTAATATTAGAGGGCTTTATTGTATAAGGAGAGCAGACGAGCAAACGGGCCACCTGATGGTAAGTGGTCACCGTCGCCCATAGACATCTCACCTCACTGTATTAATATTAGAGGTTTTTTTATGCGCTGCTAACCTTGAGGACTAAGATGGAATGCCTCATGTGCCGTAAATTACTCTGGATCTCTTAATAATAAATATATATACCTACACACACGTATATACATATATTATATATAATTATACGAAATTGGGCGTTTTTATATAAATCGATCTTTATTTTGTCGTCATCTGTCGATAGCCTTTGACAAAGTGCATTTTTTTTATTCGACCAAACGGGCTTCCTGATGGTAATTGGTATTTGAAGGTGGTACTCTGTGCAGAGTCAGCCTGGGGTGGTACAGTGGACCACAAGTAAACCTACCTAAAACGTCAAAATTTGAGAATCTGAAATATACCATATTGCGTAGGCATAAGGTGGAGATTTAAAAGAAGGTTTTTGATAGATGGTATACTTTAGTGAGTGGTCGACTGTACCATCCTTTTACCTTTTTCTGCCGCATAGCGCTTGCATTGCTGGGTTTCGGTTTGGAGGAAGAGAGCCAGCGTAATTACCGGCACATGAGGCACTCCATCTAAGTTTTCAAGATTAGTAGCGCATCAAATGCCGTCTACTAGGTGTAGAATAGTATCCACTAAGTTCCTTACTCACCTCGTACGACACCCACGGGAAGAGTTGGGGTGGTGCTACCTTTATGGCCGGTACAAGACGGCTGTGATGACGCATCTAATCTAAACATGTCTCTTACCTCGACAAATGCTAGGTGTGCACGAAGAACCTTCCCGGCATCGAAACAGAGCTGTCGGTGTGGTCGTTCGAGTCTCACGACAGCCCCGTCGTGATGACGTTCGACCTGGGAATGCACAGCATCGATTTTTAACATTTTAGTGAGGTTATATCTATGGGCCATGATGACCTCTGACCATCAGGTGGTCCGTTTGCTCATCTGCTCTCCTTTGACCATAGATATCTCATCCCTCATCATCAGCCTATTAATGTCCCCACTGTTGGGGAACAGGCCTCCCTTTGCACAAGGGGGTACGGGCCATGATCCACCGAGCGAGCCCAGTGCTGATTGGTTGATTTCACAGGCCTTCGGAAACTTTTTAATTTCCTCAGGCATGCAGGTTTCCTCACTATGTTTTCCTTCACCGTTAGAGCAGTCGATAAATGTACGTAAGTCTTCAAAAAAATCCGAAAAACTCATTGGTACATGGCATTGCATGGTTTCGAATCCTTCCCGCATGGGAGACCGGCGTCATAGCCACTTGGCCCACGACATCTCATCCTACTACAGTGTTATTAGAGGGTTTTCAATGATAAGTAAATAGATTTCGCTCCACCTCAGCTAAATACCTGTAACTCTAATTTATTTATTCACTCTTTTCATAGACACATCCAGTGCTGTAACATGCAGTATCCTGGCTTCCAATGGACATTTTGGCCGAACACCAACGCAATTAACCCGTTAGAGCTGCAACACAGCCGCATGGCAGTGCATTCCTTCCCTTCCGCTTAATTTGATGCACCCAATGGCCAATTTGGGTTAAAACGTGGAAAAAACAAGTACTTTCAAATGATGTTGTTTCTTGGCAATGGTGGGGCTGAACTAGACCGAGTCTAGTGTTTTTTTTTTCTCGAAACGATAAGTTCTATTCTTATTCACTCATTCACAATACAATGCAATATTCGAATATTCTTTATTGCACACAAAACAAACTTAAATAGTAGAAAAAATATAAATATATATTATATGTCGCAGGGAAATAGCCAAATTCAGGGAAATAGCCGAATACTCTAGGAATTTGGCCAAGACTGAGGATAACTGTTGCTCTGAGGGTCCGGAGCACCTTTGGCGGAAGGTGGAGGGTATGAAGGCAGGTTCCCCAGGGTTCTTTCCTCCATACATACCTACTCTTAAAAAGGTTTAGGACGGTACTTACGTACACGCAATATTTACAGTCCCTAGTTGGATAAACAGTTTTAATCCGTTAAGTATCTTTTCCTTGGATCCGTAACCGAATCCATTAAGTTATTTTTATGCAAATTACGACACACGATAGGTTAATCCACCATTCGTCACTACTGACGACCAATAATCCCCCAATCCCTAGAGTATTCGGCTATTTCACTGAATTCGGCTATTACCTTGCGACATATACATACATACGAGTACATACCTTCATGCTATGCCCCTTGTGGGGTAGGTAGAGAGAACGGAGCGCTACAAATATCTGTATAGGCACGCTTCTTTTGCTTCCTCTACAGTCATTCGACGTTTCACACATGCTCGCCGTTGGAGTCGTCTGCTCAGCACTGTCAATCTGATCTTTAAAGCTCAGTCCAGGCGACCCCGGCTTTTCCTTTTACCACTTTTGATTCGTATACCTGTTTCGTCATTCGTTCATCACTCATTGTTTCGACATGCCATATTGATGACACATACATACAGACCAGCCATAGCTAACTTAGTTACCATCAACGATGGCACACATTGAAGACATGACATAACCGACAAGATCTCAATAATTTTATTGGCGGAGCCGACAGACCCACTTGTTCCTAAATTGGTTATTAAGTACCTTGTAGTTAGGTACGTACATTGTAGTTAGAATGGACGACACCAGGCTACCAAAATCCCTTTTATATGCACAGCTGACAAAAGGAAAGAGACCACAGGGCGGCCAAAGGAAGCACTACAAAGACACCCTTAAGCACTATCTGAAAAAGTGTAACATCAACTTCAACTCATGGGAGGATAGTGCCTTGAACAAGTCAGAATGGCGCGACCTGACGAAGAAAGCTGCAAAATCTTTCTAGACAGGGAGGGTGGAAGCTGAAGCAGAGAAAAGGCGTAAGAGGAAGGAGAAAGAGGCAAACCCGACCTTGAGAGACAGGCTGCCAACGGTCATGCATATGCGATCGCGAGTGCAACTCCAGAATCGGGTTGTTGAGCCACTCCAAGACGCACCAGAGACAACAACAATATACAACGGATTAGCAGAAGTCATCCTCGCAACGAAGGACTGCCACGACGACGACATTGTAGTTAGGTACGTATCTTGTATAGTTAGGTACGCAAATAATTTCTTTGAAATCTTGGCTCAGAGAGCAACGGAATAGCCTAGAACGAAATATGTACACGAGTTTTTCGAAATGAATGCTCATCCAATTATAAATAAAAACTCACACATTCACACTCCCACTAAAAGTACTCGTATGTGTATATTGTTTCGTATTCAAATGATTCTCAAGCAGCCAGCACTAAATCCAGCTGAAAACCGTACCACGAGAAGCTATAAAAACCCTTTTCATCTATTTAAAACTCTATTAACATCCACTAAGAATCCATTTTCACTGTCTCTGAAACGAAAATCTGAAAATTTCACCGATTTAAAATCAACTTTATGACGACAATTTTAAAGTATATTTTTTTATAGCGAAGCATACTTTTATCTGGTCTCTTGGAACGAGTATTAAAAAGCTGAAAAGAGTTGGAAAAACGCCGCCCGGTTCGTTATCACTCGGTCATTATTCTTCCTGTCCAGTTGCGAATCACCTCCTTTATTAAATTTAGTGGACCGTTTCGCAGAATGGACCACGGTTAAGCTGATGCTGCTACAATAATACAAGCGTGATATGTATTTGGTGCATATTATAATTTGACCTAAAACTACTCCAAATAAGGTTCCTTCAGGGGCGACTTGGGCCACTTTCTAACTTGTTAATTTCCAAAGTTGACCACTTCCTAACTCGTGTTCATCCTAACTTGACAATTTCCAAAGCCGCCACTTCCTAACTTGTCCATTTCTAAAGTTGACCACTTCCTAACTCGTCTTCATCCTAACTTGACAATTTCCAAAGTCGCCACTTCCTTACTTGTCAATTTCCAAAATTGACCACTTCTAACTTTGTCTTAATCCGAGCTTGACAATTTCCAAAGCCGTCAATGCTATTATTTCACTTTTTAGGAAGTGAAATTTCTTTTATTTCGCATTACTTCCTGCTGAATCTATGACTGAAGCATGGCAAGCCATTGTTACTATGGCTCGAAACACTGTGGAATGACAAAAATTCCCCTAAACACAACTCCGAATGCTTACCTCAGACTATTTCTTTAATTCGTCTGGGGCTCAAGGTATGTTTGGAATACTATCTAGGAGTATAAAGTCAATCCAAGATACTCCGTTTTCCGCCATAAGGGTATTTGACTAATTTTTTTAATGCATAAATCAACTTATACGTGGACATTCTGAAGATGGATCTGAAATTGGTTTTATGATATCTCAACTAAAGGAACGTCTCTTATCTTATGATTTGGGGGCCGGGAATAATCCCAGTGGCACTTCGACCCTTGAGGATCTTTTGTGCTTACCCCAATTTACACACTGGTCATCTCAGTGAGCAGGTTTCCTCACGATGTTTTACTTCACCGTTAGAGCAGTCGGTAAATGTACGTAAGTCTTCATTCAAACTCATTGGTACATGGCACTGCACGGTTTCGAACCTGGACCTCCCGCTTGGAAGTCTGGTGTCCTAGCCACTGTGCCACCGACGCTCTCAAAAAGGGAGCATTCTTTTTACGTTTGCTGCGCAAGCGTTTGCTTGCGTAGCAAACTAGAGCACATTCTTTCGCGATCTAAACATTTGCTGAGTGCGTTGAAACGAATAACCGGAACACATGCTAGAAGTTTTGCTCGCGAAAGAAAGTTTGGTTCGCGAAAGAATTTGCTCGCGTAGTGAACGCTCGCACACCGAATGCTCGCTAACAAATGCATGAGTACCAACCTTAACACAAAAATTTAGAAATGTTATTGTCTCAACTGTTTTCCAAACTCTCTATGAAACCAGTAAACTGGCTTTTATATAAAGATAAGTTCAACAAAAAATAAAATTAAAGACAACACAATTTTAAAAAGACACGTGCTCAGCATGTGATGCGATCCGATACGGCAGAACCACAGCGCTGGTTTCCAGCTGTTCCAGGGCGAAGGCATCGCGGGCGAAGAAACATTTTTTTTAAATGCAATTATTATTAATGCATTAATGTAATTTAATTTAATGTAATTTAATAATTTATGATATGTTTTTATTCTATGGGACAAAGGAAAAAATATATAAAAGATTTTATTTAATTTAAAAGTAAGGGGAGATGCTCCGTCCTTTTTTTTGCAAAACACTCCATAGAATGTAGCTTATATGTAGTTTTTTTTTGCAAAACAGTCCTTAGAATGTAGCTTTTTTGCAAAACAGAATGAAGCTGTTTTCAAAACAGAATGAAGCTTAGAATGTAGCTTTTATGCAAATCAGTCCTTAGAATGTAGCTTTTTTGCAAAACAGTCCTTAAAATGTAGCTTATATGGTGCTGAATGTAGCTTGCAGTAGAGTGACGACACAAATTCCCATTGCCGTTTCAGTTCTGCTTTCACATTTGACCATCAATTTATGACAATTTTTAAAGAATTACCTAAAGAGGGGGGACTGCAGTAACAAAATTATTGAGGTACGCCGTTCATGTCAGTCGTGACTTGTTGGAACCGGCGGTATTGTGCGAGTGACACCGGCTGTCAATTGATACCGCTCACGTTTGGAATGTCAGTTTAACGTGCGCTTGGAAATTGTACTGGTTTAATCATCGGTACTGGTTTCCGAGTTGGTAATGGTTTAACTAGGTACTAGTACGTAAAAATTCCTGGTTTTATAATGTGTGTATATTTATTCATTTTAACCATGGAATATTTAGAGCACTGCGGTTACGTCAACATAATATTATATGATGCGCGTTACACAAAAGCGTTAAATTGAAATTTTGCTTGGCTTAGCTAGCACTGTTAATCGAAGAATAGGTCATTACATGTAATAACATCATAACTAGAAAAAATATTAATAATAACATAATTATAACTTTACAGCTGCTTTAAACCGACGACGCTCTACTATAAAGTGTGTTATATTTACCCTCCACTTTCACCCTAGAATCGCGGGCACATAGTTGAGTAGTCAGCGTCAGAGAGAATTGGATTACGAACGCCGTTCCTCATAACAAGAAAAATGAATTTGTGCCGACATGCCGCCTCACTCTGGGCGCCTTCCACTGTACATGGTGGTGAAGATTACTACATAGACGACAAAAGTTGTCACATCAAAAAATGTTACGTTGTCTCTTTTCCGCGACCTATTAATACATGTAATTTATTTTTTTGGTTTTTTTTATTGAGTTCTAAACCCGCATTTTGTACGACAATGCCCCTTTACATCAGATATATTAATTTTATTATTTATTAATTTAGATAAATGACAAAGCCCCTTTACAGGTGCTACATTCTTAATTTTTTAGATAAATTTTTAAATGTAAATCAGGTCTGTTCGCTTCTGTCTAGTTATGTTTATAATTAACATGAATTGTGTTCTAATTTTAAATTTGTAAAAAGCATTACGTAACCAAGAGTTCCTGGTGTAAGCGACGATGAGGTCGACGATGGAGCATGCGGGTCCGGTAAATGCCTATTCACTGTGGCCTTGAAGATCCCAAGGTTGTAGGTTTGCTATTGATATTAAATTATATGTGTGAATTAAGTAAATATCTGTACGTAATCTAAATAATAAATATTAGTTACACAGCAATTAGGACTTAATTATATTCCTAGCTTAATTTTATTTGTTGACCTGGGTAGACTACATGTAATTTCCACAAACAATATTTCATCTTTCGCTTACTCAATTACTTTTATTTATTTTATTTAATTTATGTTTTTTTATTTATTTATTTACTTTTATTTATTTTGAGGAGTAAGACAGGGAGATGTTATATCTCCGAAACTGTTCACGAACGCATTGGAGGATGTCTTTAAGACCCTGGACTGGAAAGGACACGGCATCAATATAAACGGCGAGTACATCTCACACCTACGTTTTGCCGATGATATAGTCGTAATGGCGGAGTCGCTGCAGGAACTTCAAGAAATGCTGGACAATCTCAATGCTGCTTCACGACTTGTCGGTCTCGGGATGAACTTGGACAAGACTAAGGTCATGTTCAATGACCATGTCGTTCCGGGACCGATTATCGTCGATGGTACGGCCCTCGAAGTTGTACAACAATACGTCTACCTCGGGCAGACTGTGCAATTAGGTAGAAACAACTTCGAGAAAGAAGCCGACAGAAGAATTCAGCTGGGTTGTGCAGCATTTCGGAAGTTACGTCACATCTTCTCGTCGCCCATACCTCAATGTCTAAAGACAAAAGTCTTTAACCAGTGCGTCCTACCAGTAATGACCTACGGAGCAGAAACGTGGACACTGACGGTGCGACTGGTTCACAAATTGAAAGTCGCTCAGCATGCTATGGAAAGAGCTATGCTCGGAGTATCTCTGCTGGATCGAATCCGAAATGAGGAGATCCGGCATAGAACAAAAGTTATCGACATAGCTCATAAGATTAGCAAGCTGAAGTGGCAGTGGGCCGGTCACGTCTGTCGCAGAACCGACAACCGCTGGGGTAGACGAGTTCTGGAGTGGAGACCGCGTTTGGGCAAACATAGTGTGGGACGCCCCCCTGCTAGATGGAGCGACGATCTGCGCAAGGTGGCTGGCAGCGACTGGATGAGAAGAGCCGAAGATCGGGCTCAATGGCGCGCCTTGGGAGAGGCCTATGTCCAGCAGTGGACTGGAGTAGGCTGCTGCTGATGATGATGATGATGATTTATTTTTAAAATATATTTGTTTAATATTATTATTATATATCGGAAATAAATTCTTTCTTTCTTTCACCACTACCGTTTTCAGCCACGCCGCGTTTCAGTCTGGGAAATTCACCCCTAAACTGAAAATATACTGTTTATAATTTTTCCGTGAGAATCGTTGACTAACTTGAAAATTCTCGATTTTATACCCTGACCAGAAACAAAAAAACCCTGTCAAGAGGGCACCAGTGGTAGTTTTATAATCTGTGTTATGGAATTCGCTATGTAAAATTAGTACGAAGGTTTTCTTAGTTTCATCAGGTTATAAAGAATTTTTCTTGCATCCTGTATAAAACTTACTTCACTACGGATCGCGACCACCACGTAAACTAGAGGAAGAGAGGAGACGCTAAGTCACAGAGACATGGTGCAACTTGGCTCTGGAAAAATCCACTTGCATCTTAACATCAACTTAAGTGACTTTAAAGAGAATTTCTCAAGAGACTGTCTCTTTACATGTATGGGTTAGAGTTGTACCACCATTGGTTGGTTTCACCATTTAATTTTTAACCTCCTACCTGGAAGGCGTATGAGTATGATGCATTTGTCTGTTTGTGAAAAAAAAAAATTTTTCTCTTGTATAACGTTTTCCATAAACCTTATCATATCAGATTAGGTATCACCTCATCTCTCTTTTATACAAGTAGCTATATAGGTGGTTCGAGTATAAGCTCAAATATGTTTAGGGTCAGAAATGGGGATCTCTCTCTACCGCCTTCTGAAGGAAAATGTAATTTCAGAAAATCGCAATAATACTTGCCACAATCATAAAAACGACTTCTACGGAATTCATTATAAACTTCCGAAGAACAGCGAAGATCTTGTTCACAACAACATCTGTTATTAGGTAGCCGTTATTATTTCGGTAGGCATACCTAAAACCTTGCACACCTACTACCTCTTTCTCGATATCATTTCCTCTGCCCGAAGGTTGCCTGGAAGAGATCGCTCTTAGCGATAAGGCCGCCTAAATTGTAGTTCAATATTTCCTTTTCTATCTCTTGTTTGTTGTTTACTATTTGTGCAATCATAGTCTGTGGCATCATAACTCAACAATCATAGTCTGTGGCATCATAACTCAACAATCATAGTCTGTGGCATCATAACTCAACAATCGATTATCCGCTTAATTTAATTTAAGTTAATAACAGAGAATTTTGTCCAGAGTGTTATTAACTTAGCCATGTCAATGCCATTCAATGGGATCTCTGGAAAAACATTTTATTTAAAGACATGTCAAAACTGTGCATGACCCAGTATATTTACCATAACTGCTTCCCATCGGAATGACGAGCCGCACAATGGACAAACACTCACTCTGTATTGCAGTCCCTTTTCTCTCCAGTTTTAATTGTTATATATTTCATTTTTAGGTATTTATTTATTTGTACCTTTATTATTTATACTTTTAATATATTTTTGTTTTCAGCCCTGACTGCCTTTTCGCCCGCGATGCCTTCATCCTGGCACAGCTGAAAACCAGCGCTGTGGTTCTGCCGTACCGGTCGGACCGCAGCACATGCCGAGCATTTGTCCTTTTAATATTGCATAGTTTTTATTTTATTTCAAATATTTTTTAAGTTTAATCATGTATGCAATGTTAAATTAATGTTTTTCTTTCTTTCTTTCAATTTAACATAAACCACGACTTATTTAACTCCAAATAAAAAATTTAAGAAACCCTCGACTTACCATTGTGGAGATCTTTTCACGTTTTCCTGATCATCATCAGGTTGCTTGCTTTTGTTCGGCGGTTAAAAAGGTTCGTGTTTAGAAAATCATATCCATCACCAGGCTGAGTTCAACGGCCCCAATCTTGTTTCCCTGTACGATACAAAATAGGAATGTTTCATTTACGAATAAATATTTTCCACGTAAATAACCACCAAAGCAAGAAATAGGTAGTCATGAGTGAATGGAACATTTACATACATTTTTTTTCCTCCGCCTCAAAAAATACTAAAACCTTCGACACCTTCCCCGAAAAACATATTTTCGCCCGTTTCATTGTAATCTAAAGGAACGTCTTAAAGCAGGTAAATTCAACTTGTGGACCGGAAAACATACTTCTCCACGGCCTGTAGTCCCGAACGGAGTCCGAGCCAAAATGATAATGATGATGGCGCTCCGTCCTCTCTGCCTGCCTCTCGAGGGAGTGGACCTTTTAAGAGTGGACGTTACGGGAAGTGGACCTTTTAGGAAGTTGACGTTATGGGAAGTGGACGTTATGGGAAGTGGACCATTTAGGTAGTGGACGTTATGGGAAATGGACCATTTAAGAAGTTAACGTTGTGAATCTAAACGCATTATTTAAACTGTAGCTTTATTATAGGGATGTTACGGAGCTTCGACTCCGACACCGAAACGTCGACACGAAAATAGTTTGGCCCGTGCCTAACTTCAGTTTGTCCTGTCTGTGTAGAGGGTGTTTAAAGCAATAATGTGACGTCATAAAGTTGGCGCGAATTCGTTTCCTTTCGCCGACAACAGGAAAAGTGAATTTGTCGGCGAGTGCTACTTACGGCTGTGAAGGCGAACAGTCGAGAACTTACTTAGGGTAAACCATACAGTGATTGTCCAATTTCAGAACGGTTGTAATAAATTAGTAAACCCGATCGGGGTTATAGAATTGTAATGATGGTGCTACTGATACTTTTATACAGGATGCAACAAAAACCCCCTATACAGCCAAAAGGGGAGTGTTCAGCATCCATAACCGAACAACTTTCAATATTGAGCTAACTCTGTAATCGCCAAAAAAAAGTCAGCTTTTTTTTTATTGACTACTAAACCCGCATTTGACCTCGATTTCGCCTAATGGTAAGCGACGATGAGGTCGACGATGGAGCATGCGGGTCCAACAAATGCCTATTCATTCTGGCCTTGAAGATCCCAAGGTTGTAAGTTTCGGGAAAAACAGACGCCGGCAGGCTGTTCCATTCCTTAACCGTTCGCATAATGAACGAAGAAGCAAATCGCTTCGTACGATCAGATGGGATATCAACAACATATAGATGGAACTCCTCCCCGCGCCTGGTACTCCGAGGGCGGAATGGAGATGCTGGAATTAGGTCGTGCAATTCCGATGCGCACTCTCCGAAATGTATCCTATAAAATACCGATAGACAGGCAACCTTGCGCCGATGTTCCAAGCTTTGCAGTCTAGCTCCCACCAGCGATTCGTCACCTATAAGGGCAGCAAATTGACACTTTGCTGAGCCGTCCCACAGGTGGCAACAGTACTCCATGCACGACCGGACTTGAGCTGTTTCTTACAAAAACTCAATACCTACACGACCGTAATGTATGAAGCAGCTGATTTTAATTCACGATTTTAGAGTCAGTCCCAGTTATGGATACTGAACCCTCCCCTTTCAGTTCTATAAGGGGGTTTTGTTACACCCAGTAAAATCTAACATGAAAATTACTATGAAAAAAATTGTTCACATAAAATTCCCCAACATGGCGCGATCTAAACAAATTCTAATCAGGCTTTACCTACATTGTTTGATTCGTCCCGTAATGTCCCACATCAATCTATAAAAAAATTGTTAATTACTCTGTTTACCCAGTTGATCCTGTGTTGTGACGGCCAGTTTTCTTCCGATATATCTAATTATGATGACATAATAAGGTTATTATTATATAAGGTTATGCAATTAATTAAATAATTAAGTATGCATGTATTAAGAGGGTGTGTATGAGGGGTGTGTGTATGTGGTGTGTGTGAGGGGGTGTATGTTGGTAGGTGTAAGGGTCAGTGTGCGTCCATAAGACTCAACTAATTGGTAACAATATTTTTTCAGTATCGAAGTAATCAAGTGTCAATAGCCAATTTTTCTTTTGTTCTTTGCAGGAATACCTTGAATAGTTTAGGATGCAGTTTAGGATTTTTCGTCTCTTTTGTATAAGAAAGGGCCTCAATCAGAAGGTGCTCTTTTTTAGCTATCGGTAGACAATAATACTCTTGTTTCCCCTACATAAACTTACCTTGTCGCAGGTAAGTTTCTTTATGACGCTCTAGGCCTGGCTACGCCGTCATAAAATAAAACTGGAACTTCTTTTTTTATAACCCCCGACACCTAGAAGGTTATTTTAAGTTTGATGCGTATGTTTGTGTATCTGTTTGTTTGGCTGGCTTCATAATTATTTCAACAACCGCAACCGATGATCCGATTTCAATGCAGTGAGAGTTTTATGTCAAGAGTGTTCTGATTATTACGGTTTAAGACATTTATTTCTCTAAAAAAGGATATAACCCACTTTGCTTAGGGAAATACAGGATAAACTTATTGTAATTAACAGTTTGTACGGTAGACGTAACAAGAACATGGAACAGCCTGCCGGCGTCTGTATTTCCCGAAACCTACAACCTTGGGATCTTCAAGGCCAGAGTGAATAGGCATTTACTGGACCCGCATGCTCCATCGTCGACCTCATCGTCGCTTACCATCAGGCGAGATCGAGGTCAAATGCGGGTTTAGAAGTAAATAAAAATATAAAAAAGACGTGATTTTAAGGCTTATAAATTAAATTACTAGTGTATAATATTGTTTTTAAGGTTAACAGCTGTAATTTTTCTGAGCTGCGGGTTACCAGAAGACGCATAACACACAAAATATGTATATCGTGCTGTCCACAGTGGCACAAACTTATCTGTTCCGGTGGCTATCTATTTCAGATTGAAAACTACTGTGAGACATTTTTAATATGCGATGAACTACGGATACTCCGCAAATCCTTCGACGAGTCGCCGCAGCGTCGGTATGCGTTTCGCACTCTCCGTAACTAACCTTCGAAATAGGGCGAAACAATTCGGAGAATTTCCGACTTCATCAGCGTGTAATCGCATATAGTGTTGGTTCAGGTTCAGTGGTTTCTAAGAACCTGGACTATATTCGATGTCTATGGGATCTCAAGGCGGTAATAGTTAGATGGTTCAAGTTTGAGATAAAATGTTTAGAACAATGAAATGGCATTATATATTCTTACTGTAAATATTTTTTTATTACGTGTAATATTTTATATGACATTTTGTTCTGTGTAGTGTGTGTTAAATAAGAATTTACAATATGATTGATATTATGGTAATTAATAATATAATTTGAAATTTCGGTTTTATAAATAGAGATTATTGATTTGATTTGGGTACTTAATTTAAATTTAATTTTATAATAAATATATTTTTGTTTGCTACACACATTGGGTAAAATTATGTTCTTCTTCTTTCGTGTTGATGATCCGAATTAAATTTTTCCCGACCAGAAGGCAGCCACATCGATAGCCCTCTGGTTGGCCTCGAAAAGGTCCTCCCGCGTGCAGGTGGTCGGACACACGGGACAACAGAGCAAGTGCTCCATAGTTTGAGGGGAGACACCACACTCACACTTTACTTGATCGCTGGAAAACCCCCAGTTGTGAAGATTATCTCCGCAACAGCCAACCTGGGTTCGCAGGCGATTAAGCGTTTTCCAGGTTGGCCACGGGAGTTTGAAACCCGGGGGTAGGTCTTCTTTTGGTGGTATGAAATCTTTGGGTGGGTATTTCTCCCTCCACAACTTGCATCTTACTTCTGGCGGATTCTTTCCAGGATCGATGGGAGAAACACTTCCCAGAAACCCGTTACGGCTTTTGAGACGAGATGGTTTGGCAGTGTGACTATGAAGTGGATGCCTGGTGTCGGTTTCTTGTTTAGTTTTCTCGACAGCGCAAGCCACTTTGCTGCGTACGCTGGGTGGTGCAATACCTGCCAGAGGGTACAGCATCTCTAGTGGCGTTGGCAATTATGTTGAAAACTATGTATATATTTATAAGACAAAACAAATGAAATGAAATGAAAACAATGGAACGATCGAATGACGATTGGGTAAAGTTGATATTTTCCATGAATATTAATTATTTTTAGATAATGTACACATTCAATTTGTATGTTTACCAGAAATCGAACCAGTAGCGCCCTCATAGGGTGAATTTCAAAATCCTTTTTACCCGACACTAAATTATTATTACAGTGATCGTTCTGAATAAATCTAAAGCCATAAACGAGAGCAATCTCCTGAATTGTTTGTTCTACAAACAATATTAATTACATGGAGTGAATAAACCCACCCGCTGCGAACGGAGACAATATCAAACGTTTTTTACAAGGGAACCGGTATACCGGTGGAAGAACATCAAGCTACTCTACGGAGCCATGTCGCGGTAATTTTTTGTTATGACTTCTGGACATTCGTATGAATATGATTAATAGTTTGTTGTTATTCGGGTGTTAATCTTTAAGATAAGTGAGTTTTTAAGTTTATTTTGTACCTGTAGGTAATTGTAAACTACACATGCTTGTATATAGTTACTGAATGCCTGGTGATTTGGAACATTCTGTAAACCAGACATCATTATTGTTATAAAGAAATAGTTTAAATCCACAAATTACCACAAAGGGTAGCCCAGGGCAGTGGACAACACATCAGGCTATAACTCTTTAGTAACAGTATGTATCCGGTAACCTAACCTCCAATTGCACTTGGAATGCAAGACACTAGGCATTCCTAGTGCACACGACTCTATCTTAATCTCGACGTTGGTAAACTGTTTTCTTCAAAACAGACGCCAAAACGTTCGAGTGGATTTCAAGATACTAACACGGTCATTGGTCAAATTGTAGTGTAAATCACTAGCAGGCGCCATTCATTAAAGAAAAAAAAAACTATTTAGTACTTTGTCGCTTTAACACATTAATACGAATGCCAAATAATCATAACAATAACTTATTGCGACAGGGTTCCATCGATTATACCTTGATGTGTCTTCCACTGTACAGAGTTTTTTGGTAAAGCTGAAATGTAAAGGTGTATTTTATTCATACTTTCACGCCATCTTAACTCACAAATAAGACAATTTTAAAACACATAATTATAGGTATTAACTTGTTACGCTCAGTGACGTTATTCATGTTCAATAAATGCCATGATATAAGTAATTCTCGTGTCAATAAAAATATGCAGTCTGTATGTTGCTTAGTTCTGGGACCCAATTCGCCTAATCACAACGTTTGTAGTTCTATTTCCATCCAATTTCAATTTAGTTTTCGTTCCAATTCTATTTGGACACCAAATCGCATTCTGCTGAGGCATAACTCTACCACTGCCACCTTTCGATTTACTATCGATCGAGCAAAAGTACCTCGGGAGGAACTTATGTACGATCGTTATATTTGACAATTGAAGCATTAAGTTACCGTTCAACTGCGATTCAGTATAAACTAAACGTGTTATTAGAATGCACAAATACGTTACTGTTCGATCGATCGTTGACTCGATCGGAACTTAACTGAAATTCGATCGTTAGTGGATAGTAGCATACTACACACGTCATAACGATGCAGTTTAAATTCTATTTAGTTACGTTGTATTTAGTGGAATCGATCTCCAGTTCATATCCCGTTTCATAACCCTCCTTTATACTGCCTTCATCCTAGTGGCGGTAGGCGCCTGTTGCCTTCAAGATTAATTACGAAGCTGACTCATTACCAGATTAAATTGGAATCGAAGAACTAACACAAATACGAGTACCAATAACATTTAGAAATCCAAGCAAAGAACTGGCACCAATCACTTTCAAATAGATCGTCTAGACTAGACTTTTAATGACGTAGACGTGACTCGAGAGACATCTGTCGATAATTTTAGTAACAATAGCTTGTTTGAGCACCCTTGTAGTTCCTAAACCATTGCTCTTCAATAGAGTTTACAAGAAAGACAAGTAAAACTAAACTCGTCGATGTACGTCGAACAAAATGCAATAGTCTTCAATTTTGTGTTCAGTAGTAAAAGGTGATAATGGAGGCGGAAGGCAGTAGTCACGGAGGCGCAATTAGATCGCTGCGGAACCCTTTTGCTGGTAATTTTATGTAGTTAACACTAAATGTGTCAAGCTATTGACCACGGGTATTACGTTCCTGCTTGGCTTTATAGTTTTACTTGGTCTTTTGTTCGTGTAGTTTTATGGTCCAATTGAGTTGATTGGGAAAATATTATATCGTATCCTTGTCGCAGTAAGTTTTTTTATGATTTCTTGATATTCGTATGAATGTGCTAGCTAAATAAGTTAACGCGACAAAGTACCAGACGGTATACCCTGATCCTACTTATCTACTTCCTGTGCCGTTACAAATCCAGTATGAGTTTTGGCCTCCTTTACTACCTTTCTCCACGCCTCTCTATTTTTGGCGAGTCTCTGCCAGGTGTAGGTGCTATTTTCATTTGCTTCATATCTTCCATGATGCAGTCCTGCCATCTTTTCTTGGGTCTTCCGTGCGACCGTTTTTGTTGGGGTGTCCATTTGGTATCCTCCATTCTCTCGACATGACCGACCCAACGCAGCCTATGTGCCTTACAGAACCTCGCTGATGTGGCCATTGTACACAAAACCTGTCAACATTATTCACAACAAACAGAAATTCCAACTCCATTGATTGAAGCATCGTTTCTCAACCTTTTTCGTGTCGGGACTCACTAAAAAGGTTGGTTCGCTGGGAATTTTTGGAAGCTAGACTGCAAAGTCTGGAACATCGGCGCAAGGTTGCCTGTATATCGGTATTTTATAGGATACATTTCGGAGAGTGCGCATCGGAATTGCACGATCACACAATTCCAGCATCTCCATTCCGCCTTCGGACTACCAGGCGCGGGTAGGAGTTCCATCCTCGTGTTGTTGATATCTCATTGCTTCTTCGTTCATTATGCGAACGGCTAAGGAATGGAACTGCCTGCCGTCTGTATTTCCCGAAACCTACAACCTTGGGATCTTCAAGGCAATAGAATAGGCATTTGCTGGACCCGCATGCTCCATCGTCGACCTGATCGTCGCTTACCATCAAGCAGATCGAGGTCAAATGCAGGTATAGAAGTCAATAAAAAATATATCCAAAAAAATTATGTAAAAAATCTTGTGACACCCTTACTATAATATTTCAAAGGGATTTCACGTTTATCAACGTTTACATTACTAACGTAACAAAGAATGTTTACAGTTGTCATAAATACCGTACTAAATACAAGACATGTAGATATAAGTCTTAGTATAACCCCCAAGAGCGTCGGTGGTACAGTAGCTAGTAAATAGGTCCGGGGTCAAAACCGTGCAGTGCCATGTAACAGTGTAAAAATACGAATCTTTCGTATTTTTCGAAGACTTACGTTTACCGAATGCTCTAACGGGAAGGAAAACATCGTGAGGAAACCTGTATATATTATCTTATCTTACCTTCTATATCTTATATACTATCTTATCTATCATATCTTATTTATAAGATAGGATGGTATAACCCCCTGTGCTCATACGGGTCTTATTTTAGGGACACATTGCGACCTCCCATATTCTTAAAACGCGACTCCCCTAGCGATCACGACCCCAGGTTGAGAACCGATGGACTGAAGGATTACTATCAATTTTAACATTTCCATCTTCAAACCTAACGCAAATAAAACGGAAATAGAAACAGGGACTGTCGCGAAGTCGCTTGCAAACAAAATTTAATTGGCGCGCCATTTGACGCAAACAGCGGCTGGGGCGAAACCAATTATCGTTTTCGCGTTCTGATATCGAAAGTTCGCAGCAGGTGCGCGGAACGGAGCGGCGTAAGACACGAGCGGGAGCAGAGTCGGGAGCAGAGGCGGGAGCGAGGAAGCTTGAAGGGACAACAGCAGCGCAGTTGCCATCTAAGGAGGAAAGCGCGCTTCAGGTCAATAAAAACAACTTTATTGGACTAAAATTGTACCGCATACCTAGAAGAGTTCTTGTGCCTTAGTCCCCAAACTAGGATTACGTCTCCTCCGTTTATTTTTTTATTGACAACTAAACCAACGTTTGACCTCAATCTCACCTTTTTTTTATTGACTACTAAACCCGCATTTGACCTCGATCTCGCCGGATGGTAAGCGACGATGAGGTCGACGATGGAGCATGCGGGTCCAGTAAATGAATATTCACTCTGGCCTTGAAGATCCCAAGGTTGTAGGTTTCGGGAAATACAGACGCCGGCAGGCTGTACCATTCCTTAGCCGTTCGCACCGGTGGTAAGTGACTATGAGGCCGAAGATGGAGCACACGGGTTTGGTAAGTACTGGCTCTTCTATAAACACTTCCGAAACATCAACGTCGAAGCAAAGATATATGAGACAGATTTTCCATATAAAGATGGTCGCTATCCAGGCGGACCTGAAGGGGTCCTACGACCAGTACAATGCCCGGTTTAGTCGCTTCATACGATGCGCTTGACCAGTGGCGGTAGGGTCCCAAACACGGAAAAACCACTAATCGGATGACACATCTGATATATATCGTCCTGCTATCGCCTGATTCCTTCCTTTCTTCCTGATTCCAGTCTAATCCTGTATACTGTTGAATAAATGTGTTTTCTTTCTTTTTATCTTTGCACCAATCACAGAATCGCACTGGTGAGGTATAAATCACGATTGGCCCGCTGTTAAGGCCATTAGCGGCACACCGCGCGTCCGGCCGAGATTGAATTGTGACCGTGCTAGTGTTAGCAAGGCTTTGCTTCTCATTCCCAGTATAATAGCAAATTAAAATGCGAAGCAAATGAAATCATGAATGGTTCCGCATATAGAGGTTTTTTTAAACTTTTGGACTAGAGCCGCGTTTGACCATAATCTCACCTGAGAATGAAGAGATCGAGGATGAAGCAAGGGGACCCAGTAAATGTAAACTAAAAAGTGAGGAAGCGTGCTAATGGAGTGTGGGGTGAGAACGCAATATGAAAATAAAGTAATGGTGGATCACTCCAGACAAGCTTTTTAGAGTCTTAGTTGAAGTAATTGAAAAAGAATATTCAGCAGCTGTTAACATTTTTTCTTCTTTATAACCCCCGACCGATCGAGGGAGAGCGTGTTATAAGTTTGACACGTTTGTATGTCTGTCTGTTTGTCTGTGGCATCATAACTTAACAACGGATGGTCCGATTTGGATCCGGTTCTTTTATTGAATAGAGAATTATGTCGAGAGTGTTCTTACTAGGTCTGATAAAAAATGAACCAGTGGTTTCCAAGATCTTGGAGACCAACCAGAGGGCTATCGATGTGGCTGCCTTCTGGTCGGGAAAAATTTAATTCGGATCATCAACACGAAAGAAGAACAAGAAGATCTTGGAGTATCTTTGATGTCAGATGGGATCTCTGGAACGGTAATAGCTAGATAATTTGAATTTGTGCTCAAATATTCAGGTACATGGTGGGTTTCCGACGTCTGAAACCTTAAAGATCTTGTGATGACCAAAAAAGGAAGCGAACTTCAATTTCTCGGTATGAAACTTGAAGAATTTGAATATTATCAGCCTGCCGAAACCATAATAATTAGATGGGATCTTCTCGAACTAAAGTTAAATTAATTTAGTTAATTTTGTTAAAAATAAAAATTTTGTTAGATTGTTTTTTCTTGAAAGAGACCTTTCAAGAAAATAAATTATTTAAAGATGGCGGCCAAAAATAATATAAAAAGATTTGTACAGGTAGGGATTTTAAGACAACCATGGCATGGCACGGTGAGGTCGAAGTTCGAGCTCAGCGTAGGGTAAAGCCCGGATCGTCGCCCCGCCTTCAGTATTCTTAGCAATGCTAGATGAAAACTGGATCAGTAGTTCTAAGATCTTGGAGTATCTTGCGATAATGGAGTATGATGGGATCTCTGGAATGGTAACAGTTAGGTGATTCGAGTTTCAGCTCAAATGTTTACGACCATGATGCCCTTCCCACGTCTGGAACCTTGAACACCTTGATGATGACCAGGAAAAAGTAAGGGGATCTCTACAACGGTTCGGCGTCGGAGGTTAGAGATTTAGAGTTATTAGTCGTATTCCCCATTCTATGAGCCGTAATCATTTTTTGAAAATTACCACATATTCCCAAAACCATTTTCTTGGTAGATTTAATTACTTCATCATCATCATCAACAGCCAGCAGCCCACTCTGGAGATAGACCTCTCCCAGCGCGCGTCATTGAGCACAATCTTCAGCTCTTCTCATCCATATTATTCCAATATTACAAAAACTGAGAAAGAAGTTCCTTTCACCGCTTTTCTTTTAACTTTCTTATTTTTGAAATTACAGCTGAACAATGTTGTGATTTTATGCTTAACATCTCAAGTTACCACCCAGTATAAGCTATGCACTGAAGGCATGTCTTACTTAATGCACGTCTGTGCAAACTCGTGGTTTATGGTTTAAACTACATTTGAGAGAGGATCAACTTTGTTGCTTGCCTCTCACGCCTTTTAAATAATAACCAGTGAAAATTAATTAAACAACGTTCAAAGACACCTACGGGCGGCCTGAACACCTCTGACAATGGTTGGTTACTAACCATACGATAAATTAACAAATACAATTTTAGACCCTGTGTAGTCTGATATAGCAGTTGTTAGGCCTGAACAACTCTGATTAGCCACTAACGACACTACAATAAAGAAGAAAAATTAGACCTTTAAGATAAGATAAGATTTATTGTGTAAAAGTTTAGGTAAGAATTACAAATATTGCAGATATAGTTGCATAAACATGTCACACTAAACTTTTCCTTCACAGGCATATACACCGAATTCACAAGTTAATAATGTTTGTACAGATTGTGAGAAGAAAACAGAAAAGATAAAGAGAATGTCATTAAAAATTATACAATGTCAAAGTTAAATTTACAAACTGTCCACTAATTAATGATGTGTGAATAATATTAATACAATCATTTAATTAATAATAATCCAATAAAAATAAAAATATATACAATCAGCAATCACAAAATTATCGTTTATCGTCCAATAATTCCTTGACGCTATAAAAACATCTTTCCACAAACCATGTTTTCAGAGTAAAGTTAAGTTTATTAATTTTCATTGTTTTAAATTCACCCGGAAGCTTGTTATACATTTTGACGCACATTATGAACGAGTTTTTGGATACTAATGTTAAGTTACATGCAGGTTTATATAATTTTTGACGATATTGTGAGCGTAGGTTTCTTGAACTAACTTCATAGTTCCGAATATTTCACATCTACACTAGTTAGATGGACAGACAGCAATAGAGCTTCATTTTCTTGTCAGATTCCATAAGTTTACACAACTTTCAGAAAAAAAAAACACCAGGTTTTGCAAAACTATGGGGGAAATTAAACAAGGACTCAGTATCATCATCAGCCTATTAATGTCTCCACTGTTGGAGCACAGGCCTCCCCTTGCACAAGGGGGTACGGGCCATGATCCACCGAGCGGGCCCAGTGCTGATGGTGGATTTCACACGCCTTTGGATTTTTTTATTTCCTCAGACATGCACCTGCATGGAAACCTTTCTCCACGATGTTTTCCTTCAGCACCGTTAGAGCAATCGGTAAATGTACATAAGTCTTCGAAAAATCCGAAAAACTCATTGAACAATTGAAATTGTAAACGTTTATTTAACACTGTAAACACCAGAACATATAACACAATACAGAAGTATACAAACATGCAGCACAAAAAGGGTACACCAGCTCAGCACAATGCTGAGGCAAACCCAAAGCGCTGATTTTCAGCTGGCCCCTGTCATGGTATCGAACCCGGACCTCCCGCATGGGAGTCCGGTGTCCTAGCCACTAGGCCACCGACTCACTATAGACGAAGTTAAAAAAATTGGTAGCAGTGAAACTATTAACCAAAGCTCACTCAGCAAGTTAATGATCACTGAAACGAATGCATAGTTCACGCGCGTCGTTGCCTCCGCCAACTTAGTTAAAACCTTTGGCAACTGCGGCGCAAAGTGTTGCATACTGCAGCGTGAAAGTGCATATATTGCATGCGTGCTCAGTATAGGCATGTTATAGAATAGAATAGAAAAACGTTAATTTGTTATCTGCAGCACACATGCAATTCCACTTATGGTAAGTATATATTCTCTTATACAACTAAAATAATATGTGGACGGCGTACATGCTGCAGCACCAGCCTCAGCTCAGCATAATGCCATACTCTAGAGTAGTCTAGAGCATGGCGCTGATAATTCAGCTTTAGCCGTTGGAAGTCGGAGGCGGAAACAAAGCGACGATAATCTACATGTAGATATGAAAGGTTGTGTGCTGAAATGCCAGATATGAAATGCCAGATATGGAATGGAAATGAAATTGTGTAGACGAGCGGGACATCTCTTCTTCTCTTCTAAGTCGTATTCCTCATTGCTGGGGGTCGTGATCATTCTAAGGAATAAATCACATAGAACGACTCTCGTGGCAGATTTATTGGGGTGGTTTGCCATTGCCTTCCTCATTTCACACACTGGTTATCTCAGGTTTCTTCAGGATGTTTTCCTTCACCGTCAGAGCAGTCGGTAAATGTACGTAAGTCTTTCAAAAAAACCGAAAAACTCATTGGTACATGACATTGTATGGTTTTGAACCCGGACCTCCCGCATGGGAGTCCTAGCCACTGTGCCACCGACGCTCCAAGCAGTCCGACGCTTTGAGCGGGACATATATATATAGGCAATATATTTATAGGCAGTTATCGCTACGGAATGCCAAGCTTTTGCTTATAAGGCTTTGTAATGTTATATGGAGATACCGAGGCGACTAACCCGAATAAGTTGCTGGTGGTAGGACCCCTTCAGGGTCCGCCTGGGTAGGCCTTCTACATAAGGTCTATTGTCCAATGTCTTCGCTACGGCGTTGATGTGTTTCGGCAGTGTTTATAGAAGAGCCAGTACGAGCACGTTGCACAGTCGGTACGTACGTTGCACATAAACAATTCTGACAATAGATTGGCCACTAACCATACGACAAAACAAAAAAAACTAAGCTCGTGTGCACCATCTTCGGTCTCATCGTAACTTACCACCAGGCGAGGCCAAACGCAGGTTTAGGTGGAAAAAAAATCTACTCATATCTATATTTAGTATGACTATGAGTATCCCTCCTCACCAAAATGTTAAAACGTCAGTAGCGATTCAATTTTTCGATTAGAATAGAATAGAAAATGAAAAACAGCGCTAATTGGTACCAGATTATGACAGCATTTGCTGATTTTTTCCCCCTTTTGCCAAATATGCATAGATACAAATACAAACATACTTTATTGCACACCCGGGACAAAAACAAAACATACAACATAAAGAGAGGTACGAAACAATGTGCAGAAGGCGGCCTTATACTATATAATACTATATACTATATAATACTATATACTATATAATACTAGATACTTACGTAGTAGATAAGTATCTGCATCCTGCATCTACATTAAATTTTAATGTTTTTTTTGTTAAATTTGTTATAATGTATTTGTTATAATAAATGTGATACTAATCTATTCTAAAATATTTATTTGATCATCACTTAACAACACAGAGGTACATTACAAAATAGGTAAGTGAAAACATTAATTAACACACACAAGATTCGATTCGTCTCAAATCATTATTTTTTTTGCAAAAAAAATATAGACCATTATATCGATTTAATCGATGCGATTTAAGGCCTCAGAAAAATTATCATCATCTTTTATACACTATCACTACCGAACACTTGAACATCTGTCCCCCTATGATGTTGATATGTGCATCGCTCCAACTTTGTGATTAACCCCTCGTCTCCACAAGAGGGGGAGCAATTAGCTCCCCCTCAACCGATGTCTTCAATTTAGCTACGGGCTGCAGGAGGCTTTTAATCTATCTCTTGTGTGATATTGGCTGTGAATACTCGTATAGCTTACTGCCATTACCATATTTGCGTAGGAAGGATAAGATGGATTCCATATAGACGGCTACCACAATAACTCAAATTAAAACTTTAATTAAACCCCCGACTTATCGTTTTTTATTAACATTCTAGTCATCATAAAATCTGTTTTGGGTAATTTTAAGGTGAGATATCTAGGTACCTAGGTTATATTATTTTGTATGACTGTTAGGGGTTTAATAAATTAATTATGGACACATTTTGGCACAGTTAAAGCTGATCACGACATCAATAGACTACGAGCTCCTTACAAATAATGTTTGGTGTGGACTATTTTTCACTTCAGTTTCTACTTATCCGTCTTTACTTTATAATTCCTATGATAATTTATATACCCCAGTTCTATAATTATATATTACAGTATATACCTACCTACTTACTAAATAAAACAATTTGCAAGCAGGAAGACGTTTTTTTTAATACAATGGCCGTCAAGTGTTTTCCGTACCCCCGGGGTACATTATTCTCGTGCCACTGGCGTCACTCGTGATACTACCTGCCACATGGAAGCCTATTCTTCGCACTTCGACCGGTTTTAAGTGTGAAACTCGTGGTGACACAGTGAACTCGTTCTGTACGGGACTTAACTGCGATAGTGAGGAGGAGGAGGAGGACTTTATGGACACCATGGACCAAACGCAAGCATCTGCGCCAACGCAGTCGTCAACGAAGGCGCAAATGCGAGACTAAACGTCGTTGAGTCGACATCGGGCGTTTCGCACTCTCCGTGATCATTCGAAATAGGTTGAAACTAGTCGGAGGATTACCGACTTTCATCAGTGAGTGATCCGTTATTAACTATAATTAAAAATATAAAGAATTAACTTGAAGAGTTAACAACAAAAATGGATCGGGTATTAAGAACGACTTTACGAAAACTAAGTTAAAAGAAGCCAAACAAACAAAAAACATCTAATCACCATCTAACCCTCCCAGTCAAAATGTTTGTTGAAGAGGCTTCTGAACGCAATTCAAATAACTTTTGAATTAAATAAATAAAACAAGGGAAGTGCCTAACTTTTAATCTTTTTCGAAGCTGAGGGGCTTTCATCCTCCCAGCGAACGGAAACAATCTGCTGAAGATCATGAAGCAGTTAAGGCCGGCCTTATACAGTCTGTTTAACAATCAGAATTCATAATCTGGTTTCATATTATTAATTCAGAAAGCACGGAATTGCACACACATTATGATTTTTTCAGATTATGGATTTTTCAGATCGATCTGTCAGAACGATACTAACGAGCGTTATGAATTCCGAATCGGAAAATTTAAGATTATGAATTGAACGCGAGTCTTTTCATACATTTAGTTCGAGCGAGCAAACAGTACAGGAAAATCAGATTATGAATTATCTTAGTTGACACTGGGTAAAGGAAACGAGAAGACGTGGTTGCAATATACATATGTGCTGCTGAAAGTTTCTTGCGCACCTTCTTTCCTTTCAGCTATAGCACCTTACGAAACGGTGGTAGAGTAAAAAAATGACGTTGTAAAATTGTACTAAAGGTACTTACAATAAAAACATTGTGATTTGATTTGATTTGATTTGACTGTGCCTTGCATTATGGTCTAGTGTGATATGTGAAACGGAAAATTAATATTTTGCCTGGAAAGAACCGAGAAACACGAAGTACCATGACGAATTATAACCACAAAACATTTTCGATATTAGCAGAAAAATTACTCTATTCAAACTCATTTCCTTTTTGATGATGGTAGGTATGACCTGTGAAGAGTCAACATACGGTGCAGTGGTACCATATCTCTTTACCTAATCTGCCGCAAAGCAGCAATGCAATAGAGCCAACGAAATTATCGACACATGAGACACTACATGGAACTTTTCAAGGTTAGCGGCGCTTTGAAACCCCTATAATTACATTATAGTGAAGTGAGATGTCTATGGATGACGATTTACCATCAAGTATACTCGTCTGCTCTCCTTATAATAATAATTATCAATGTTCGATAAATAGCGATTGTTCTATACGCTTTATGAGATTTCCGTTTGATTGTAGTTTTTTTTTACTTATAATTATTTTTATTTCCTCTTACAGTTCCAGAAGAGCACATATCGCATTGTGTAATCATGACACGAAACCCGTTTGCAGCACGTTTCTTACCATAATGTATCATAATTAACTCACACAAATTAAATCACATTTGTCATTCCAATACAACGAATTTTAAACACAACTTTATTACATATCACATACAACGATTTACGATATGATTCGATAGAACGAACCCGTAAACTACAAAACCCGCCCTGCGACCCGCTTTGTTTAAAACTTTATGCATTTCATATTACGGGCATAATGCTGGCATAAAATCACTCAGCGACGCTTTTATGCGGTGTGAAATTGAATTTGTTTGTTACCTTTATGTTATGTGGCAACTCGGATGAAAGAAAAAATAGTCTCCCTCAGGGGGCGGGCTTTCGTTCCGTTCATGCGTGGCAATAAAAATGTGTTATCTTTTGTTTTAAAGTAGACACAGACTATGATTACTATTGTCCATGCGAAAAAACTTTCAGGAAGGAGACTTGAAGAGACCTATAAATAATTTTCACTTTTTTTTTTACGACTATACCCGCGTTTGACCTCAATCTCAATTGGTGGTAAGTGACGATGAGGTCGAAGATTGAGCACACGGGCTTAGAAAGTATTGGCTCTTTTATAAATACTGCCGAAACACTTCAACACCGAAGCGAAGACATTTGGCGATAGACCTTACAATGTTCGCAACGTCCCATCTAGTGTCCAGGGTCCTCTTCTTTTCAGTCGTATTCCTCATTGCTGAGGGGAATTAATCACAGTACGACTCTATTGACAGATTTAATGGGGCAGTTTTCCATTGTCTTCCCCATTTCACACACGGTTCCTCCAGTGTGCAGGTTTCCTCACGATGTTTTCCGTCACCCGTTAGAGCAGTCGATAAATGTACGTAAATCTTTCTAAAACACCGAAAAACTGATTGGTACATTGCATTGCTTGGTTTCGAACCCAGACATCCCGCATGGGAGTCCTACGTCCTAGCCACCACGCCACTGCAAGTTACTCGGATTGGTCGCCTTGTACGACATGCATATATCCAGTTGCGGTAGGGATATTCTAAAGCCATCCCATATAAGGACATACATACATAAACACATACACTTGTAAGGGGAATTATTCAAAAGTAACCCAAAAGTAATCGCAATTTCTGAATATTTTCTAAAACCCACGATCTTGAAAACTCACAAGTTTTAGTATTTAATTCATTGAAGCCAGCCACATAAAATAATTAGTAGCTAAGTAATCATATTTCTGAATGAAATTCTGAAGCGACATCAAAGTTACTCAAAGTATTTTAATATTTAAAGGAGGCGCTTCCTTTTTGAGCCCTTTACATAATATTGGGACACAAAGCCCGTAAACGGAGTTCTCGAGTACTCGAATACTTCAGTAGGTATTCGTTCAGTTGTATTTATATCTCGAGGATATATCGTATCTGTTAATATGAAAACATACAAGTAAACAGTTCTTTTCTATTTCCTATATACATAAAGATGGTAATAGAGGACTTTTTATGTCAAGATTCCATATAAATAAGAAGTTAGTAGGCACTTATTGGGTCACTGGTAAAATAACTCTGAACTTTGAAGGAAATAAAAGCCTAGAAGTTGGCACTTCGCAGATCAAGATCAGATATCTTAGAACTCGAAATCAATACCTAGGTAAACTATTTCCAGTAGGAACGACCCGTTGCTTCGAAAAATTCTAAATAACGAAGTGAGAGTAACACAGATTAAAAATATATCTACCGCTACTTTTTTTTCTTTTGTATTTTACTAAGGAAGCTAAGTGTTGCAATACATTTACTTTAATTTAATATTATATCGATTCAACAATTTCAATGTGAATGCTAAATTCCGACGAATCGTTGTTATATTTTACCTAGAAAAGGAAATGGTATATTTTAATACAAGGTGAACTAGATCGATTTATTCCGGATTGGTTGTGCCAAAAGTGCCAAAATTCTTAACTTTGCATATAAAATTAACAGTACCTAATTCTGTGAATTATGAAGTAAGTAATCAAAAGACTTCTAACAACATTTTGTGATAAGACGACGTTAAAAGTTTTAGACAATACCTCCATAACTTCTAAAGTCACAAGTTACTCGTAAAGAAGCTTACAGAACATCCTAATCGGATTTGTACACATGACGCTGGCAATTTATATCGGATTCAAATACAGAACACACGACGGCATCGGCACTGTTGTATACTTTTAAAAACGAAATAAGCATAAGTCTCCATTAAGTACTTTTAAAACTAAAAGTACCTACATCCAAATCGGATCATCGATTAATTTAATATGAAATATACAGATATATGAAATTATTTTAAATATGTGATTAACTACTATTTCGAAGACCTTGGTCTCGGAGAGTGCAAAGCATCTGTGGACACGGCGGCGGTTCGCCTCGCACGATCAGTAACCTTCGAAACACGCCGAAACTAGTCGGAGGATTTCCTATTTTCATCAGTGAGAATTCCGTAGTTAATCACATATAGACAAACATATGCTTTAAAGTTTTAACTCCTCTATGTGATCGAGGGTTTAAAAATAAAATACGAAACGCCCAAATAAGCTCACAACTGGTAAAACTTCAAAGTGTAATTCGGTGGACGCGATCGCTTTAAATCAAGCAGGAAAAATTACTTGGAGCACTTTTGAGTGCGCTCCAAACTTGCTTCAACCTCACCCCTCATTATATTGTGTTCACGTCTCGGACTGTAGGAGACCCAAGCCATAAGAACTGAGAGTGAATGGATAGCTACATTTTGTTCCAAATATGTAGGTAGGTACTTAATTATATTTACGACTAAACCCACGTAAACGTGCTAGGGTAAATTAACCACTTCTTCTTTTGACCATGCCTTTAACTTCAATAACCTCGTATTTTTCCGGCCCAGTAATGACGGTATTTTCCAACGGATTCTTCCAATCATCATCAACAGTCTGCTCTAGTCCAATGCTGGACATGGGCTCTCCCATGGAGCGACATTGAGTCTAGTTTTTTTTTTCTAAATCAGCAGCTAAATATTGATTTACATCTAAATTATTATTATTTGTACATCTATAGTGCCGTATCGTGCCGGCCATAAATAATAGGACTACCCCAACTTTTCCAGTGGGTGTCGTATGAGGCTACTAAGGATCTCAGTGGATACTAGTCACCTAGTAGACGGCGATAGGCTCGCAACCATGAATGTACGAACGCTCAGGAGACCAATTTTTCTTTCATCCATGTTCGCCACCTATCACGTTTGTCCACCAAATCTTACGACAAAAAGTGGGAAAAAAAGAAAGGTGGTTCTTCTGTCTACCCCCTCGGGGATTGTGGACGTGAGAGTTATGTTTGTATGTATATGTACTTCTATCGTACTTCCATCGTACTTCTATTGGATCGTGGGCGTTACGTCCAATTCCCTGAACGTCCAATTCCGCGAAGGCCAGTCTTCCATTTCCCGGAACTCCCAGTTCCCCGAACGTCCATTTCCCTGTACGATCAGTTCCCCGAATGTCCAGTTTTCTGGGCACTTCCATTTTTGAGTCAATACGTCCAATGTCAAAGTTCCAAATATCAAAATAACAAATGTCAGTAATAAATGTCAAAATGACAAATAGTTTGAGTTTGTCTGAATTGAATGGAGTCTGTCTATTGTCCTTCTCCGAGTGAAATAGAAAAGTGGAGGCTTACCGCTCATCGCTTGAAGCAAACCACGTGAACTGTTCCACCGAGCTCGAGGGTAGACAGCACGCTCTGATCCAATCTTATTTCCACCATCACGTTCAGACACGTCAACTTTATTGTTCGGATACGTCTACCAACTTGTTGAGGGGTGGTTTGAAAATATTCCAAACGATCTGGAGAGAGAAAATATTATTTTGCGGGCTTCTATGAGATAGAAAAGGGGGGAAGGATTACCTAAATCGAATGATGAAAGTCTTGCCAATTGCACAAATCTTCTCTATATTCATATTCTATCCAAAGACTTTATAATAACTCTAAATCAAAAGTTTAAGAAATATTCAACTTACCATTGTGGAGATCCCATTACTTTTCCTGGTCATCACAGGACTACAAGGTTGCAGAAGCGGGAAGAGCGCCATGGCACCAAACATTAAAGCTCAAACTCGAACCATCTAACTGTTACCGTTCCAGAGATCCCACCTGACATCAAAGATCCTCCAAGGTCTTGGAAACTCTTGATTAAATTTTTATTGGACATGGCAAAGAACACTCGACAAAATTGCAAATAAATAAATCCGCATCCCAAACGGATCATCGGTTAAGCTATGATGCCACATCCAAACAGACATAAGATAAGCTCCTTTTTTATTAGTATCAAATATTTGGGGGTATGTGCTGGTCATTTGTACCACTTAACACGACAAAATAACTGTTGATACTTGTATGAAAATTTTCCTTACTAAAGAAAAATAAACCGCATTATTTTGCGCCTTGGTGGCATAAACTCATCCATGTTATTATGAATGAAACAAGTTTCATACTTCTTATTTCAGTATTAGAATAGCAATAATTCATTTATTTGTAGAATTTTCAAACAAACAATTTTGTCTTTTTTCTCGAAAATTTAATAAGTAATAAAAAAATTATTTTACCCTATCGTTATCGTTATAACCTATAGATGACACCCGTGTCAAACTTATTAACCTTTCAGCTAAAGCCGAGGGTTAAAACGAAACACCATCATCATCATCAGCAGCCTACTCTAGTCCACTGCTGCACATAGGCCTCTCCCAGGGCGCGCCATTGAGCCCGATCTTCGGCTCTTCTCATCCAGTCGCTGCCAGCCACCTTGCGCAGATCGTCGCTCCATCTAGCAGGGGTCGTCCCACACTACGTTTGCCCAAACGCGGTCTCCACTCCAGAATTCGTCTACCCCAGCGGTTGTCGATTCTGCGACAGATCTGACCGGCCCACTTCCACTTCAGCTCGCTAATCTTATGAGCTATGTCGATAACTTTTGTTCTATGCCGGATCTCCTCATTCCGGAAACAGAAACATGAAAAAGAAACATGGAGGTAGAAAATTATGAAGCTTCATACGACTGACGGTAATTAACCTCAAAAATATTGGAAGTGCCAAAACAGGCAGCAATTTATTGATATGCTGCTGTAACATATCGTGACAGACGCGGCTGCGGACGACAGTACATAAACAGTGGAACTCAGCAGATAACGAGACGGAATCGGGGTCAGGATGAGGCCACAGGTAGCGACACTAGCGGGCGGAGTAGTAAGGTTCAGTTCAGAATACAGAAATCGGACTAGTAGCGGGCTATCGTGTAGAATGATGACGTGGGGCACTGACAGCGAAAGGTAGATTTCAAAATCTTTGGTTTAAAGGTTTATTGTAAGTTTAAGAGTCTTATAAAATATACGGGGATTTTTTTGATACTAAAGTGCATTCCATATAAACCAACCACTGAACTTTAGGTAAATAAGCATCCGATTATCCGATCACTGCTTATAAGTGTTCCCGTTTTGAAATATTCTTGTCTCATATCGTTATCGTATGGTTAGTGGCCAACCTATTTATCAGACTTGTTCAGGCCGCCTGTAGGCATCTGACATGGCTTAACGACTGCTGTCGAACGACAACAACCGGGACCGACGGCTTAACGTTTCCGAGGCACGGAGGAGCTCATATGAAATATGCCACTAGCGGTTACCCATCCAGATACCGACCGCGCCAACGTCGCTTAACCCGAACGATCACTTTCGGACTGTGCTCGCAGCTAGGCTACGAGCTCCTCGTATCGAAAACCCTCTAATAACATAATAGTAAGGTGAGATGTCTATGGGCGACGGTGACCACCACCAAGTGACAAGTTACTTTACCAGCCCAGAAAAATCACTAACTAAACTCCCATACACTCGCTCCGCGAATCTATGTTTTCTCCCCATTCCCCTGAGGGTTTTTACTATGCAGCGTCGTAGGTGAGCGATAAAGGCAATATAGAGCTTGTTTAGTGCTCATCATAACTCAGTCGTTTGCTAGGTAGGATGCTGAGGAAACTCAGTCTACATTACAAATACTATGTTGCGATAATGTACAGAGGAAGTTATCTTTTGAATAATTTCGTTTACGTTACCTATTGAAGAATGATATTAATTGTTTGTGTAGAATTGTACTGTAATTTACATTGTTTTGTACAAGACTTAACCTGAAGGTATGTATCGAGAATTTGACTGACTGATATAGATATTAAAGGTTAAGTTTACGAAATAAATGCTTGAGAGTCTCATAGCCTAGCTGCGAGCAAGTTAAGCAACGTTATGCGAGGTCGTTACTAGGATGGGTGACCGCTACTGGCACATGTATTAATTTGTAAAATCATTTGTATAGAAACCTAGTCGTACCGTTGCATCTTAAAAATGTAACATCAAATTTAATTTTGCTACTCAATTTTTTTTTAAATATCCCCTTCCTTCTATAATTTTTTTAATCACTTTCCTTCCTTTTTTTTCTCTTTTTTGTTTTGTTTTGATGACGACATATTTTATCATGTCACCAACAATAACACAATACCATCTAATCTTATGATAAGCCCGGAATGACTTAGCACCACTTCGACCCTTGAGAATCTTTTGTGCCTACCCCATTTTACACACTGGTCATCTCAGTGAGCAGGTTTCCTCACGATGTTTTCCTTCACCGTTAGAGCAATCGGTAAATGTATGTAAGTCTTCGAAAAATACGAAAAACTCATTGGTACATGGCACTGCACGGTTTCGAACCCTGACCTGACATGGGAGTCCGGTGCTCTAGCCACAGTGCATACAATACCATAAATTATTTTGTGAAAGTAGGTATACATAGCGATATAGGTAAATAAAACGCAGGTAAAACCGTAACTCTGTGAAAGAGAATTATCTACAATCAACGTCGTAGGAGGTCTACGGCCCGTAGCAGGTCTACGATCGAAGCAACGTCATCACAAGTTATATCCCCCGGCTCCAACTTGCACTATCCTCGATATAAACACGCCAGCTCCGTCTACACTAAGTACGAATTTGTACCTTGGGACCTTTAATTGCCAAGCTTGGTACAAGTACAGTCCTCCACACTTAGAATAGGAACGATTCGAAATAAAATAAAATAAATTAGATACTAACTTATTTTTAGTTAAAAAAATTTCAAGATTGAATCATGTGCCAGTAGTTACGTCGGCTGTCTTACCCTTAAAACCGAAGTAGCAATGCATGTGACGAAATGTGAAGAAACAGGCTAACCAGCATTAGCTGCCTGCCTGCTAATCCAATAATAATAATAATAATGTGTTATAGATAATATATATAATGTTATAGATGTTATAATTGAAATCGTTTATTTAGCACTGTAAACACCAGAATACAGAAGTATACAAAGTTTAATACATGCAGCACACACCATCCGGTGAGGTACAGTGCCAAAAAGGGTACACCAGCTCAGCATAATGCTGAGGCAAGCCACAGCGCTGATTTTCAGCTGGCCCCTCAGTGACTGCACGGACGAAGAAAGCAACAGAGTGTGCGTGTTGTGTTGTATGAATGTGTTTGTTTGTATGAATGAGGATATTAGTGTGTATGTGAGGTACTGAGTGTGTGGGAGGGTGATATGATGTATGGCATGGTGCGGGTGTATTCACATGGTATTATGTGTATGGATGGTAGTTCACAGTAGATGCATAAGATTACCGAGCACTTCCAGATAGATAGATAGATAAGATACTTATAGATAGATTAATAGTTAAAATGCTAAAATTAAATGCAGTATATTATTATTTTACATAGTCACTGACCTCCATTGCAGTTACATTTAATCAATAGTCCATTGGTAGTGCTTGGTAATATTAACTACACATCATCATCATCATCATTAGCCTATTAATGCCCTCAGTGTTGGGACACAGGCCTCCCCTTGAACAAGGGGGTACGGGCCATGATCCACCTAACGGGCCCAGTGCTGATTAGTGGATTTCACAAGCCTTCAAAAACTTTTTTTTTTAAATTCCTCAGATATGCAGGTTTCCATGACTTATTAAATCAAACGTAGGTACTTTAATAATTATTTTATGCTTTGCCTACACTAAATCTGAGGTTACTATTACCTACTATGAATAACCAGTACCAAACATATCACGTAGGTAGTTCTTATTATCACATTATTACAGCTATTGTGAGAAGGTTATATTCATATTCAATTATTTCAGTAATGATCTTGTCAAAAAATAAATAATAAAATGTTAGCATGTCATGATCAATAATAGTAAAATTTCTTACTTAAAGTAAGTATAATGTCAAAAAGTTTTAAAACTAAACTAAAAAGTACTGCAGAATATAAATCTACAGTTTCAAACATCGTTCGTCAAGGAACTCGTTGACAGAGTAATAGGCCTTTTGGATCAACCATTTTTTAAATTTAATAACGAAACTGTTGTACGTTTTAGTATCTCGGATACGAGCTGGTATTTTGTTGTAAATTCGCGGACCAGCGACGTGCGTGGACAGCTGGGTCTTCAGTAGTCTACTGTCAATTAATTCGAGGTCCTGCTGCCTCGTTTTTGTCAGTCTAATGCTAACCCATTTCTTAGTAGGATACTCTGAGTTAGTAACTAGACTGACTGTAGTCCATGTGCCGTCCAGGTATGATCCAACTGTAACATGAAACTATCGTAGAACTATAGTGTAGCTATGTGTTGTGTAATAATGGTGGAATTATAATTAAAATTACAAGTGTCTATATAAATCAAATAATAATTAAATTAAATTAATGTAATAGTGGCACAAAAGAGAGGATGCTTATACCCTGCAGTGGAACGACATGGGCTGATGATGATGATGAATGTAATACAGATAAATATACATTAAAATTACAAATAAAGATAATGTTATTATTTATATTTTATTAATGCTCTACGTTTGTCCTAAATCTAACACATGCATCGCTGCTTTGTGGCAATAATAGGAAAAAGGTAAAAGTGTAATAGAAATAGATAAAATCCGGGAGATCCTGCACATCTAAGATCCAGATGGTAATTTATAAACATGTAGTCCACTGTACTTAACATTACATAACGTTTGAAACTTTGATTTGATTCAAAAGACCATTTCAAACTTCTTGAACTACTAATAAGACTGTGTAATTTGTATACGGAACTTTATAATTACCTAACTTATAATTGTTTATGTAAACCACTTATGTACTGATATGCTGTTTGGTGCCGGTACTAATGAATGGCACCACCCCAACTCTACCCTTGGGTGTCGTAAGCTACGAGGCGTCTAAGGAAGGATGGAGAAATAGTATGCATATTATTTTACACCTAGTAACCGGCTGTAGACTCGCTACCTACTCGTGTTACGTTTCTCCACCAAATCTAACGGCGAATACTACCTGTGATTGAAGGTGTTCCTCTATCTATCTAGGGTTTATGGACGAGAGAGATATGTTATAATAATTTATTTAGCATTATACTATGTTTCAATGGCTACCTTAACGCTTATTGCGTCTCTTCCAAGCATCTCTGAAGTTACTTTTTATTTTTGAATACAAGTCTGGCATTATGTCTGGTAAGTCTGGTATTAATGGCAAAAAAATAACCCTTTTTAACGATATCCCGAGAAAACCAGACGGTCTAGGTGATGGTTAGTTATCACACTTCACTATCGCATTACTCTTGAATATTGTGGAAACGGATGGATTAGGTGACCACTCAAGCTGGAAGACACGCCGTCAGAAAGAGAAACCGAGGAGATATGACCGAGGGATACTTTTTGTACTGACTGTGGTGCCTCTGGTGCATGGTGCTGACGAGCCAGATATTAGTTTGTATACTTACACTATAAATTTTAAGTACTGTATACTGACATGTTTAAGTGTACTGTAAGTACCAAAAAACGAAATAAATGAAATGAAATTTTTGCGACGTGTGTAGCCGCTGATGCCTGTCCCGGATCGACCTACACACCCATATGAAATTTTACCAGAGATGAGAGAAGTGCGTGATTGTATTCCAAACCTAGATGGGAAGCTTTTGTCAGGGACAGCATTGAAGAAGAGCTACAAGACTCGAACTACGGAAATATCCTTACGTTCTGCAAAGTCACTGGAAGACGGAATGGAGGAGACCAGCCGGAACATCAGTAATCGATGCTCTGCAGAGGGAACTGGGCGAAATAGCTCTGAATAGAACTGATCACCTGCCTAGCAACCCGGCAAGCGTCCCTCCAAAAAGTCGTAGCCAATGGCATATTTATTCATGAAGACCGGCAAGAAGAGAAGAAGAGAAAGTGCTTGAACAATGGAACTAGCTCTTCTAAACTGTGCCGAAACACTTCATCGAAGCGGGGCTTGTTAATTTGGTCGAAAACTTGAATTTCGATTCAACTAAACACGTCACTTCTCAAGATTTGTGAAGTCTTCACACCTGCCTGTCACGTGCGCACCACAAAATTTTACACCGGGAAACGTAAAATTACAATTACTTCGTGCTTATAAAACTCGGTTAACTTCCTCAATGCACAGGGCTGGTTTAAGGAACAAAGGTGGACCTCTTTGGGTGTATTGAGTGAGCCTGCTACTTCTACTTCCTTACTCCGCTGATTCAGCGGCTGGGGTGGTCGATCACACAGATAAAATAGAATAGAAAACTCTTTATTCAAAGCTACACAAAATTCAGACACAGAAAAAAATAATTAATAAAATCACAAAAATGTGGCAATCAGCGATCATATGCGCAATGTAGGTGTAGGAAAGTGTCGGTAAGCAGTCGGCGAGGTGGACCGACACTGTGAAGACGGCGGGGAGGATGTGGATGCGAACGACTAGAAACCGAGGAGAATGACCTGCACATGAAGAGGCCTATACCCAACGATGGGTTGCGATAGGCTGAAAAGAAAGAAGAAGGTATAATAGGAAATGCTACGCAAGCTGTGACGTCGACCGCAAAGAAACACAGAGCACAGACTTATAAGTATAGCTAGTGTAGCAATGAATTGGCGCTCAACCTAAAACAATACGTACGAGTAGATACTAAGATCTTAAGAGTAGGATCTAAGTACATCAAAGAGAATGGAGCGAACGAATCTGTATCTTGGCACACCTCTTTCACTTTTTCTGCAGTCAGAAGATTAAAGACGACTAAAAACACTAAAAAATTAACTCAATCACAATGGGATCAAACGGAATTTCGGACCAAGCAGAACTCTTGACTTGAGTCCAGTGACTCTTGACTTTTGAAAAGGAAAGCTTTGACACAATTCTATTCGCCATATAAGTTTTTTTTTTCATAAAATTCTTTATTAAGCAAACTTATAAAACAAATGCATAACTAACTTAAAGTTATACATTAAACATGATTTGGTTGTTAACTTCAACAGGCTAAAAAGACACCTTCTAAAGTTATCTACATAATTAATATAGTAACAGTAAAAAGTAAAATACACTTTATTTCACATATAGAAAACAACAAACAAGAGATAGAAAAGGAAATAGTGAAGAACAATTTAGGCGGCCTTATCGCTAAGAGCGATCAATCGCTAATAAATGCTCATTACAACTTGAAATGTGTCAAAGTTAAGTAATAATTTTACGTTATCGTATAAATATATAAGCGTATAGAGTTTACTTTTCTATGTGACATATAAATACAATTCTTCGTCGATTTCGAAATTATATAAAAAACGTGAGGATGATATGATAGGATTATTCCGCCAGGGAGAGGTTTAAGGCTGATGAAACAGCATGCAATTAATTAAAGGTTATCATTACCGTATCAGTATCGTTAGGATGCTGATGGGGCTGCCGAAATACTGTATTGCATCGGGGATGTTTGCAGAAGCCCGCGTGGATGGCTTTCACGCAATCAGAAAGAGAGTTGCTTCCCTGATGCACCGTGTACGTGCACAGTCCCAGCAGCATCCTGTTGACGTTTGAGGCACTGGATATACCTGCATGTCAATGCAAAGTAGTCGTCCAGTGCTTTGGGGTTGGTACCATGACCATGGTATTATTTCTATATCATTTTTTACTAACATTGCTCTAAGTAATATAATATACTAACTTTATTGTATGGACCCTGCCTGATTTAAATATAATAATAATAATTACCAAAAATAAGGTCGAGCTGTTGATTTAGGGGTGTTATGTAAAGGACTAAATGTATTTGCTCATTGCTAATCACGATTGTGGACCCCTTTAATAATATAATGCATAAGGACAGTACCACTTACCGATAGGCAATGTCCGTTCACACGTGTACCCGGCCGGGCTTCGATGTCTTCACACGTCACTGTTTTTAGGTATAGATCACTTCACAAACCCACTAAAGCACAATGTTTGAGTTCCCTCGGCTATAATTTTAGCGCTTTTTACCTTGTAATCGATGCATGCGGTTTTGGATGCATGTCACCCGAAAGTTAGGTTAGAACTGAATGCACAGCCGTTAGGCGTGTCATTATAATGCAATCTTTTGCGAATACGAGGACGGGTCGCGCCATCTAGCGGCTCGTAGTATAACTATATGCAGTTACATTAAAAAAGAGGCCACAGTCGTGATCTATTTATTGAATCAAATACTGAACAAGGGGGCCTCATCTAAATCCAGCCCTGTCACAGCTGACGTTACCAGATTATTTGGAAGGGAGGGCGCTTGGTAAAGAATTTTGTTTATAAATTTTGCAAAAGAAAAGTTCGCCGCTAGGCATTCCGTTTGCTCGGGGCAAGAACTTCATCAAAGTTTCCTCTTTACATTCATTTCCATTTTTCGCAATGGAACAAGGTTAAGTACTGATTTCGGCTCTGGTGCAAATTACTAGAACGAGCGGCAATTTATCACGAATTCTAAAGAATGAGATGAGGGGAGACAATGTTTTGTTAGAAAAAAGGAGATCCATTCATTTTGGGCCCAAAAGCCAAAGTGGCCGGGCCAATGAAAAAAATGTGTCAACACTATTGGGAAAGTCAGTTCGAGTATTTTTCACTTTGACACCAAATCTCTACAACCATTCCTTCAGCTGATTTTTTAAGTTGAAAAACTGTGTTCCATTCATTTTATTAAAACATATTTTCACCTACATCGCGAAATGCCAAAGTCATAAAATGTCCAGATCGAAATTTCGCGACTTGGATGTAATTTGGAGTCTTGACATTTTACGACTCTGACATTTCCCGAAGTATCGAAAAATTTGTCTAATAAATATCAGTGAGTGGGCAACAATAACTAAGTATCATACAGCTGTTAAATCTGCTTAAAAAAAGAGGAACCCGAACTGCTCTTAACAGTGAAGGAAAATATCATGAGGAAACCTACACACTAAGATAACTCTCACCTTCCAGCCACTTCTTATAGAGCCGGCTCTGCGGCCGCTGCTGCAGAAACCCTCAAACGGCGCAAATATACCAATCTGGGTGAAACATACATATTTGAGCCGTTTGGGGTTGAAACATTGGGACCCTGGGGCCCGGGAGCGCACCGCGTCTTCAAGGACCTCGCAAAGCGCCTGGTCGACGCGTCAAAAGACCCAAGATCTGGCTCCTATTTGGCCCAGCGGATTAGCTTAGCTATCCAACGGGGCAACGCAGCCAGTCTCTTGGGTACACTGCCGGATGTGGGGGACTTAACCCAAATTTATTATCTTTAGTTTTCTTATCCTTAGTTTAGTTTTAGCTTTAGTTTTATCCTAGTATAGTATGATAATTAATTACCCTGGTATTTATATGTTTTTGTTGTAAATAAAAGTTCAGATAACTGTGAAATGGCAATAAAAATAGATGGCGAATACAAATTGACATTCTTATTTTAAGTCAGCCCTTATCTGATAATATGAAACACTTACTGTTGTTTGCTAAATTAGCTCTCAAAGTGAGGGCTGACTTTAATAATACTTGAGCTTCCCTTTCCCTTTTCTTAGTGACCCTAACGAGGCTGACATGGTCACCTTGTCGTGTACCAAAGCCTCTAAATTGAGATAAAAAAAAAAAAAAAAAAAAAAAAAACCTCAGATGTGAACTCTTTTTGTGTCATCCATTTGTAATATTTACGCACACATATAGGGTATTATTAGCGGCAAATATTTATAGGGTATCATATATAGGTTATAACAAATTATTGCTATTCTAATACTGAAATAAGAAGTATAAATGAAATTTCATTCATAACGACATGGATGAGTTTATGGCACCAAGGCGCAAAATAATGGGGTTTATTTTTCTTTAGCATGGATATTTGTAATACAATTAACAGGGTTATTTTTTCGTGTAAAGTGGTACAAATGACCAGCACATATAGGGGCCGGGGGGTACCCCTCCTAATATTTGCTACTAATAAAAAAATACCTTGTATACCAACGATTCCCTTATCTGATTTAGCCACATTTATTATTTAGATTCCCGCTGGGCCCCTAAGACTTGTTCCACTCCAGTTACTGCTGTTATGATCGTTGAGGATAAGGGAACGACGATCATGGTACACTCGAGAGCAATTCTTGTGTGATCCTGATCATCTTTGCTGTACAAAGTGTAGCTTGTTTCAGTATTTTCTTAAATTCACTTTGCGTCTAGAACATTTCTAGTCCGTTGACTTGTAATCTAGAACTAGATTAACAGTTAGGGTTGGGCGTAGGTGTACGTTAATAAGGGCAAAAAATCGTAGTTCAGATTTTTTTCCCGCTGCTGCCTGTAAAACTTTGATGGCTTAAACTAAATGTTAATTTTATCTGTAGTACCTAGGTTCCTGCTACGAGTAATTGTGATAACTGGAGAATGGATATGAGTGAGGACCAAAGTTCTCCTTTTTGTTCTAAAGGTCTCTACCACATTCTTATTAAAAGAATAAACAATTCTTCTAAGTCGTATTTGAACTGAAAATCACTGAAAAAAAGAAAGAAAAAAATTATTTCCGATAGCACACACATACAAACAATTAGGTACAGAAGATAATTAAATATTATTAAACAAATATATTATAAAAATAAATAAACAAAAGTAATTAAATTTGATGAAGGTGGTGTGCAGCACCGGAAAAAGGGGACTGCCTCAGCCTGTTGCTGCAGCGGATTTAGCACTGCGGCGCTGATTTTCAGGCATCACCTGCGTGCCAGGGATCACTCCCTAATGATACTCATTGCTGAGGGTTATTCTAAGGAATTAATCACATAATACGACTCTCGTGGCAGATTTAATGCGATGGTTTGCCATTGCCTTCCCCATTTCACACACTGGTTTTCTGAGTCTGCAGGTTTTTTCACGATGTTTCCCTTCACCGTCAGAGCAGTCGGTTTCATCGGCATGGTTTCCAGAATAAACAATAGTGCGCGTAAAATATGTAATATAAGAAAAAATAGACTCCCTCTGCCTAACTCAGATTTGGCTGAAAATCTAGCAAATCCAACATACCTGCACGCATAAAGGACCATTTATACGTATCTAGCGTCGATGGCCCAGTGGCTAGGATGCCGTCTCCCATGCGGGGGAGATCCGGGTTCGAAACCATGCCATGTATCAATGACTTTTTTTGAAGACTTATGTACATTTACCGACTGCTCTAACGGTAAAGGAAAACATCGTGAGGAAACCTGCAATGTCTCTGGAAATGAAAAAAATCCAAGGGCACCTGAAATCCACCAATCAGCACTGGGCCCGCTCTGTGGATCATGGCCATTGTGCAAGGGGAGGCCTGTGCCCCAACAATGGGGACCTTAATAGACTGCTGATGATAATGATACGTATCTAAATGCGGAAACAGGAGCCCAGCAACCTAACCTAAGTGCCACACAAAATGGCGTAGGTACATTAATTAAAATTCGCCCTCAATTCATAAAATCCGGTATCCAGACTAGAGTAACAGCTGATAGCAGCCGTAAAGAATACCTCAATTACCGGAGGGTGTTAAAGTTTACTACTCGTAGGCCGCCCTTACTTAATGAGCTTTAGCCGTGCTTGGAAGAATTAGTCATGGATGTTGGTAGTTACTACCTGGATAGGTCTAAACGAGGGTACTGACTAGAAGCATTCACGTGTAATGTACTCATAACAGCTCGGAATCGAGCATTACAAATCCACAAACATAGTGGCATGTAAATACACACGCACCGTGCCATCACTCTCCCACACATTTAGTACCTCACATACACACTAATATCCTGATTCATAAAAACAACCACATTCATACAACACAACACGCACACACTGTTGCTTTCTTCGTCCGTGCAGTCACCGAGGGACCAGCTGAAAATCAGCGCTGTGGCTTGCCTCAGCATTATGCTGAGCTGGTGTACCCTTTTTGGCACTGTACCTCACCGGATTTTTTGTGCTGAATGTATCATATCCTTGTATACTTTTGTATTGTGGACTTGCTGTATTCTGGTGTTTACAGTGCTAAATAAACGTTTTTCAATTTCAATTCACCGCGCCATGCTCGCCATCGAGCGCCTATTTGTTACATTACACGTACATCCCTGTCAGTACTGTTACGATTGTTACTTTGGAGACAGCTCTAGAGAAATTACACGTACCTACGCGCGTGTCGTCGCATCTCTACTAATGTCATCTGCCTAATTAACCTGCAGGGCAGCTCTGTGGCGAGCTGTTGGTGTGTGGCGACACCACGGATCCGAGTGCTCCAGAGAGCCGGTCAAGACCCTCCTCTCCGACTTGCCATCACCGGCCGGCGGGAGTGGAAACCTAAGGGGGTCTGCAGGACTCTTGCCTCTGGCTTGCCTTAACCGGCCGTCCAGAGTGGAGACGCTAGAGCTATATGCTCGGGGGCTACCGTAGCTCTATTCTTCGCCCGAGACCATAGGGCTGATCAGTTTAGTACCCAAAGTAAAGTAAAGTTTAGTTTGTACCTACTGATCACATGACTCAAAATTTTCTTCTCAAATTTATGTAGGTACTTTATTACTAATTAGATGTAAGCGCCTTCTAATTTCCTTATCTCTTCGTCTAAAACCTTAGCCTCTCCAAAGATACGGTAACGAGCCCCCATCCTTCCGCCATTGACTTTAGCAGATTACCCGATAAGCCCTCGATATCCCCTAAATATTTACTTTCCCTATAATTTACATTTTATCCTCAAATATTTTGGTCTTGGCGAAGGCGTCATTGTTTTAATGAAGTATTTTAAAACTTCATTTTATTGACATTTTTTAATGGGCCGATTCTCATATATTTTGACATGCAAATTCGACATTTGTTTGAAACGGTACACGGAAAAAATCTCGTAATAGCAACGAGAAGTCAGGACGATTGTTCATAGTATTTTATAACATCCATTACATTTTTTTTGTAATGGATGCTATAAAATACTGTAATGGATACTTTATAAAAATTGTCCCTTGTTGTACAATATTTCTTGTTACTACCTATTACGAGATTTTTTCCGTGTATATGTGATGGACCAAGTGATTAATTAATGGAACATTATTCATAATGTCCAGACAGTTTGAATAATGCCCAAAAATAGGCGGCTGGTCATAGAGAGGCATAACTATGGCTGGTCAAAGTGTCGTTAAGGTGGCACAAAGATAAATCGAATGAGCCCCGCTGTTCTTATAATGTAACCTAACATAACCTACAATATCCTAGTCGGTTTTGTATCCACTAGGTTTCTGTGACATATTGCCCAATTCGACTTGTCATTATTCATACTGCCCGGGCATTATAAATAGTGCCACCATTAATCACTTGGTCCATAACATATACAACGTCAACGTATATTGTATGTTTTAGATTTTTTCAAAACTACTGAACAGATTCTAAAAATTCTTTCACTAGGATTAACATAAATTTTCACCTATATAACTGTGATAGTGGTACCCCGAACACCAACGTCTTAAATCTCGACGCGCCCCCAGCCGCCGAGCGCGAAGTCTGGCCCAGGAGGGTTTCCATCCGATGGAGGCGTGGACTCACCAATGGAAGACTGAGATGGGTGCAAAAGCTAGCGACCTCATCCGACCTGGGGAACAGCTCAAGGGCGCAGACTTACCTCAACGCGATTGGTGCTCACTTAATAGGATACGCACTGGCCACGGCCGAAGCGCCCATTACAAACACCTGTGCGGCTGGATCGAGTCCCCCCACTGCGACTGCGGCGCGGAGTCCCAGACCGTCCAGCACATCCAGTGCCCCCTGCGAGCATACGCCGGTGACCCTGACGACTTCATCCTACTAACCTCAGACGCCGCCGAATGGCTAAGAAACCTGGATATTTGGTTGTGACATATCGCAGTACCTACTGATATTGTATATTGTGTATAATTCCAACTGCCATACGAATAAATAAATAAATAATGATGATGATGTATAAAGGGAGTCGGCAAACAGGTCATTATAGGTGGTGCATCCAAGTCTATACATAATCACCCCGCTCTCCCCGACTGTCCCCCACTTTTCCTATGAAAATTCCGTTACAAAATTGCGGCACGTTCCGTCCGTTTTTACTTTTAAAATCGACATGCTTTAGTTACACTTATGTTTTCTTTTTGTTTTTATGAAAAGAGGATTGTTTCGCGAATTTTGAATTTATTTTAAACCCTCTCTTTATTCCAACTCTTGTATGCTGTTTACACTACATATAACACCGCGTCTCATTGCATATTCCGGTCACGAACATTAAACTATTCTAGGAATTTCGTAAAAATGCTGAAATTCTAGGAAAGAGACAACATACTTTGGATAGGTGCTTATTATCTTATCTTATGATAGGAGGGGCTGGGAATAATCCCAGCGGCACTTTGACCCTTGAGGATCTTTTGTGACTACCCCATTGTACACACTGGTCATCTCAGTGTGTAGGTTTCCTCACGTTTTCCTTCACCGTTAGAGCAGTCGGTAAATGTATGCAAGTCTTCGAAAAATACGAAAAACTCTCGGTTTCGAACCCGGACTCCCGCACGGGACTCCGGTGTCCTAGCCACTGTGCCAGGGACGCTCTTGGATTATGGATAGGTACTTACTAATGAATATTTATTTTTAGGTAGTATAATGGCTCTGTGCAGTGTCAGTCACCCTTTTACCTTTTTCTGCCTTAAATCAGCAAGGCTTGCATTGCCGTGTTTCGGTTTTAAGGGTACGAGAGCCTGCGCAATTACCGGTACATCAGGTACTTCACCTAAGTTCTCAAGGTTAGCAGTGCATCGAAAACCCTCTAATAACATTCCTTATTGTGAAGTAAGGTGGCCCGGACCATCAGGAGGCACGTTTGCTCGTCTTACAACTTCAAATACAAATAATAACAAAAATCTCCTGGGGATTTGAATGAAAACTAAAGAATAAATATTCTACGAATCTGGTATTTTTTGCCGACTCCAGTGGCGTAGTGGTTAGTATTTCGGACACCCATACCAGAGCTCCGGGTTCGATTCCTCATTCGGATCGCTGAGCGGACTGCCAGCTCTATGGAGAAATAAATTAAAGTCGAATATGTGACAACTGTGTTATAAATTAAGCGTATTTATTGTATGACAAATAATAAAGGTTATGACATGGCAATCGGATATTACCGTTGTACAGAGTGTAATAAAAATCCCATATAGTTCCGAAAAGGGGGTCTTCAGTAACTGGACAACTTTCACTATGGGACTGTTAGGTTTGATTTAAATTGCGTATGAATTTCAATATTTATGTTTAATAACAACTCTAATGGCCAAAATATCGAGAAGCAAGGCCAAAAATAAAAAAGAAAGAACCGACTTGGCGGGATCTAGAGAAACAAAGAAAACGAATGTCATTCGGGACAGAGGCGTGGCGCAGAGAAGTTGTGTTGCAAGGAAAAAGGGAAATATAATAGAAATCATATGAGAAGGCTGTATTTCATTACGTTACCATCCTGAAGGGAGAATTACAACAGGACCAACTCTGTAATCGCGAAAATAAAATCAGCTGTTTCATACATTTCGGTCGTGCAGGTTGAGTTGAGCTTTTGCAAAGAACAGCGGATATATTTGTTCGTGATTTCGGAGTTGGTCCCGTAGTGAAAGTTGTCCGGTTATGGATACTAAACACACCCCTTTTGGGACTACAGGGGGTTCTTGTTATACCCTGTATGTTATGACTTTATGACCATTATAATTACGTGTGTTTTGGTAGAGGGCGAAACCTATATCTCATTCAATTATTGAATTATTGAAAAACACATCCATTTATTTAGTTCAAATTAATTAATCCACTGATATGTTTACGCGACAATGGCTGTGAGATGTCCAATCCGCTGATTGCAATCAGACTGTTCCATTTTAATTACTAGTTTGAAATGAAGCTGTAAAATTGATTTGCAGTATGGAAATGTACAATTCAAGTTTTCCTTTATTTACGACCAAATGTCATCTCTTACAAAGATAGAAGATCCTGTATGGTAATATATTATTTTATTTTTCGGGAAACCCACAAAATTGTATGCAAATAGGTATAGTCGACAGGTCTACCCAAGACGTCAAAATTTGAGTATCTGAAATGTATCATATCGCGCTGGCATAAGGTTGAGATTTAATCGAACGTTTTTGACAGATGGTACCTATACTATAGCTTGTGGTTGACTGTACGTAGGCTTTTCCTATTTTTTACGGCCTAAAGTTTACAGCTATTTTATTTCACCTCCACGCCACAAAATATTCCATAAGTTAACCCTAATACTAGAAACCCACCTAAAATATTCACGAAAACATTTTGCGGGCAAAAAAAATCCCACGCATGTAAAAAAGACCTTACAACTCGTAAATACACATAATAGCACCCAAAACAATGATAATATTTAAATAAAGGAAACGTAAATCGATGGCCTATAAAATGGGCTAAATCAGGGGTTCCCAAACTTAATCAAAGTCGTATTCGTCGCTGAGGACAAAACAAACAGACTGACAGATCACGAATAAGCGAGACGCACATGCAGGAAGAAGCTAGAGGAATATAGTCACACACGCGACAGGTCTTGACACGATCGCGCGCGGCTGCGACAGACGTCGGCCGCGCGCGTCCGTCATCGGCCGTCAGCCACATCGGCTGCGATGATCGGAAGCAGCGCCATACATTTTCATAGTATTTATCACACAGATATCAACCCTGCATCGGATCGCCTCCGCCTTGCCTCATCGCCTCGCCGTCAACCCGACGCAGGCACATAACCGGCGCGGCTCCGCACCTCCGAGGTGTCAGCGCGACTACGGTTGAGCGACGGCTACAGGCAGGCGACAGGCAACAGGCGCTCTTTGCACCGTAAGCGCGGTGACTGCAAGTTGACCACGAACCACGAGCGGTTCTCTAGCTTGTCCCGAGGCGAGGCGATTAGTGTGCGTTGCAGTATGGAGTATCATACAAAGAATACTGAACGGCTCGAGTTGAGGCGACGCTGATCAGGCGTGATATGTGTGATAACCCTTACTGGGGCCCAATTCGCCTAAATTACAACGTTTGTAGTTCTATTTCAATGCAATTTCAAGTTACTTTTCGTTCCAATTCTATTTGGACACAAACTGTATAGTGGCCACTGCCACCTTTCGATCTACTATCGATCGGGCAAAAGGACCTCGGGAGGAACTTATGTTCGATCGTTATATTTGACAGTTGAAGCGTTTTGTTACCGTTCAACTGCGATTCAGTATAAACTAAACGTTTTATTAGAATGCACAAAACCGTTACTGTTCGATCGATCGTTGACTCGATCGGAACTTAACTGAAATTGGATCGTTAGCATACGAAACAAGTCATAACGATGCGGTTTAGATTCTATTTAGTCACGTTGTATTTAGTGGAATCGATCTCCTGTCCACGGCACACTGGGGCGCCGCCACAGCTCACACTTTGGAAACCCCTGGGCTAAATAATGGGCTAGCAGTATTACTACCAGGTTTGAATTCACTGACCGTTAGGAAGGAATAGCCCCGTGGGAAGGGTTAGGCCTGCGGTAGCCAACCTTTTTGGGCTTCGGGCCAAAATTTGTAAATGAATATGTGCGTCGTACCGCAAAATAGGGACATAAATTAGACTGTGTAGGGTGAGGTGTTTTACTAAATTGCCTTAAACTATGTCTCTGTTTTCTCGTAAATCTGTTGAACTCTATCATGAGAGTTATTTTTGGTAATAGGCACGGTAGAACTAGAAAGATAGGACTGCTAATTGTACATTATCTTCAAAATCATAGAAATAAATAAAGATAAAACGGTGACGCAGGCGAGCTGCTATAGGAATCGCGCTTGTTAACATTTTCATAATTCACGCCCCTAAAGTGACGTTATTATTAGTGACGTGATTACAGACGAAATACCTCCTTTTGATCGATTCACTGTCGTACCTGTTGTTCTTACACTTACAAACGGCACAATAAGGCATTTTAGCACAGCCGCTCTGATCGGTCCGCGTCGAAAACTAGTGCTAAAGTAATGAAATAAAAATAAGGATAAGTTTATTTATAAATCTTGCAGTATATTGTAAGATTGAGAAACGGGTGCCCTGCCCACTTCACCGTTCTATCTTGATTTATTTCTGTAGTCCCGGCTGCATATGTGGCATAAGGGTCCCTAACTCAGCATTATGCTGTGACGATATACCTAGATGCTAGCCACCGCCGCAGCGCTTTTCAGTTAGGGCCGGTGACACGACGCCACGGTACGTATCTTATCTTATGACAGGGGGCCAGGGACAACCCCAGCGGCACTTCGACCCTCAGGGATCTTTTGTGCTTACCCTTTTCCTTAGTCTTCTTCCTGATCCTTAAAGATGCTACGCATCAAGGACGCTATACAGCTTACAGGAAGGAGCCTATAGTCCTCTGGTTTCGGGTAGGCGACCCCCAGAAGACTCATTCGCTTTCCAGCCAACGAGTCACATTCACACACCAAGTGTTCCATTGACTCAACGGTGTCGCCACAGGCTCTACAGGTGGGATAGTCTGCCAGTCTCATCTTGTATAGGAGGCTCTTAGTGCCAAAATGGCCCACATACGTAACGGTGAGACAGCTGTCAGCATTGCACAACTATATAAACATATCATATAGTTGTCAAACAATTTTGTTCGAGGACTGTACACGTGTTAAGAAACCCCCGACTTAATTGTGGAGATCCCTATCCTATACCCACAGTAAACGTTCGTTCACCCTAATGCATGTAGCTCCATAAGAAAACTATGAAGCGCATTAATCCGGTCTCAAGAGCTCTGAGCGTGTGTACCTTGGAGCTGGTCTCAATCGCCCAACACAAACACGGCATTATGCATCAGCACGAACACTTAGAGACGCCGCTATGTTTACAGTTATAGCTACGAATAGCGAGGGTTTAGTCAGACGGAGATGTTGAATCACGATTGACTACAGAAATAGAATCTAATAATAAACCGGCCAAGTGTGAGTCGGACACGCGCATCGAGGATGGTCGGTTGGACAGACGGTTCGGTGTTCACATAAGTAATAATAATCTTCTTCACTTCCTGTCACCCGCTGCTGGGGATAGGGCTCGATGACTATATTGACTCAATCAACTCATTTTAGAGTTATTTAACAGCGAATTAGTTACTGCTTAGTTACTCGACACTAAATAGCCCCGGGTCAACCGTCTCAATAACAAACACTAGTTATCGGTTTAGACATTCAATAGTAACCGGCCATACGAGAGTCCACTGATAGCAACCAATTACGGTTAATTATTCGGAAATGCAATATTCTCGAATAAAATATCAAGTCCGACTGCCTCGTCGACGAGTCGCAAGGGAATGATCCCACCTCAGGTCGGGCGCCTGCTTTTATAGACACCAGGTAGTGGCGGGCGGCATGATGTGGTAACAGCTGTTGCTGCGTGTTTGCTTCGTCGCAAGCGCAGGTGGACATTGCACGTGCACTATAACGTCACTTGCTGTTTGCGCTGACATATAATTTTTTATTTATTTATTAGGTAAACACGACAGATTACTATAGAAGTAGATTTGTGTGAGTAATATTGGTGTTTCTATTTGTAAAACTAAAAGATTTGAAAAATAATTAACAGATAAAGCTATGAGAATTTAAAAACTAAAAAATAAATAAAGCTTAGTGGGTATGTCAGCTAAAAATACCTACTTTATACCCAAACCGTCAAACAAGACATTAATATTAATTTCACAGATTTAATTAAATTATAGTTATTATGATACAAGTAACTAAGTAGTATTTTCTTTTTTATTGACTACTAAACCCGCATTTGAACTCGATCTCGTCTGATGGTAAGCGACGATGAGGTCGACGATGGAGCATGCGGGTCCAGTAAACGCCAATTCACTCTGGCCTTGAGAGATCCCAAGGTTGTAGGTTTCCGGCTGTTCCATTCCTTAGGCGTTCGCATAATGAACGAAGAAGTAAATCGCTTCGTACGAACAGATGGGATATCAACAACATAAGGATGGAACCCCTCCCCGCGTCTGGTAGTCCGAAGGCGGAATGGAGATACTGGAATTAGGTCGTGCAATTCCGATGCGCACTCTCCGAAATGTATCCTATAAAATGCCGATAGACAGGCAACCTTGCGCCGATGTTCCAGGCTTTGCAGTCTAGCTTCCACCAGGTTCCAGTTAGGTTGTCATACTTAGTAACTACAGACACAAAGACCAAAATGGTAACAAGGGACAAAACTTTTTTAGTTCTCCTGTGCACAGGCAATTATTGCATACACCTCAGCCTGAAAGATCGTGCCATGCTTACCCATGCTTTAACTAATATTGCAGTCCTCTGTACCAGACTCCATTTTGGAACCATCTGTGTACCATAGTAGACTGTTCTCGTCTTGTGGTTTCAGACCACTGCTCCATTCTTCCCTTGTAGGAACATGTATTTTATAATTTTTATTTCGTTTTTTTGGTACGGAACCCGTTAGGGTTCATTCATAAATAACCTTCATATTAATTAAGGTTATTTATGAATGAATGAATATTGCACAAAATTAGTATGCGTACGAAACGATTAATACAATCTGGGTGGTCTTATCGCAAAGAACGATCTCTTCCATCAAACTTTTTTTATTACTTATTATCTGTGCATAGTCAGCGTGTTTTGGTTCAAAATGTAAGAGTCAGCGTAATTACCGGCACATGAGGCACTCCATCTATGGTTAGCAGTGCATCGAAAACCCTCTAATGCTCATATCATTATAGTGAGGTGAGATGTGTATGGACGACGGTGACTATTTACCATCAGATCACCCATTTACTAAAGTTATCCCACTAATAACTTATCTTACTTATAACTCTTTGGTGCTTTACCTTATTTGAAACTTTCATAGGACGCCACGCTGTTAGATGGAACGACGATCTGCGCAAGGTAGCTGGCAGCGACTGGATGAGAAGAGCCGAAGATCGGGCTCAAAGGTGCGCCCTGAGAGGCCGATGTCCAGCAGTGGACTAGAGTGCGCTGCTGATGATGATGATAGGAATGTCAAGAAATTATAATAAAAAGTTATTGCGACATGGTTCCACAGAGTAAAGATTGCGATGTGCAGCTTGTCTTCGCGTCAACACGTATATGCTCGTGTGAAATGGTTTTGTTTTTTCCGTAGTATCCCCCTTTACATCCGTTCGCCTCGCCTTCCGTTTGTTCATAAACTTACCATTAAAGGAGATTGGGCGATTTCCATACAAGCTTGTACCCACTTTTTTTTTTCGCCTCGAACCAAACATGGTATGTCTGATAGATCTCACCTAGGACTACATGTTTCAGTATGGGACGAACATCCTAAGTCGTGTGGGCCAGGAGCTGGAGACTTTGACTTGCTCTGAGATCGCCTTAACCTTCTGTACATGTATTCTGTGTTAAAAAGCTGATGAGATGATCCTTTTTTGAGGATATCTGTGGGATACCTGGAACATGTGGTAGGCGTCCCTGGTGACCCAGGTCCGCAGCAACTTGTCCTGCCCCGCCGTGGCCAGTAGCCGACCGCAGACGCTGAACTTGCAGCACCACACCGCTCCTATGTGCTCTGACATTGTGAGGATATCTGTGGGATACCTGGAACATGTGGTAGGCGTCCCTGGTGACCCAGGTCCGCAGCAACTTGTCCTGCCCCGCCGTGGCCAGTAGCCGGCCGCAGACGCTGAACTTGCAGCACCACACCGCTCCTATGTGCTCTGACATTATGAGGATATCTGTGGGATACCTGGAACATGTGGTAGGGGTCCCTGGTGACCCAGGGCCGCAGCAACTTGTCTTGCCCCGCCGTGGCCAGTAGCCGGCCGCAGACGCTGAACTTGCAGCACCACACCGCTTCTATATGCTCTGACATTTCCTGGAACATCACACAGATATCCTTCAGTAATATGTTCCACATCAAAAAAGGTTAGTTAGAGACCTGCATTGCAGCTTGCAAAGGTTTGCATTCTTTATGTTGTATGTTTTGTTTTTGTCCCGGTTGTGCAATAAAGTGTATTTGTTCATGAAACTACCAAAACCAGAGGGGTTTTTACCTCTAGTTCTCATATTAACTTTCTCTGATTTTGGTTATTTTTGTTTCTCCTCCAACCAAAGAGAATAAAAGAATAGAATAGAAAACGTTTATTTGCTGTCTGCAGCACACACACAATTCCACTTATACATTATACAATAATATATAAGTGTAAACATATACATATATACCATACAATATAATCTTAAACTAAATTAATAATAATGCACGGCGTATGCTGCAGCACCAAATAGGCCTCAGCTCAGCATAATGCTATACTCTAGAGCAGTCTAGAGCATGGCGCTGATATTTTCTAAGAGAGATTTTCGTTTCGTATTATCAAAAATCCTACAGGATAAGCCATCTGATCTATAACATGGTTTTTACTTTAAAATCATCCTTGAGTCCAGTTTTGTATATTCGCAGAAAAATATCAACTTATCGCGGTAATTACATCGTATTGCTGTATTCTGGTGTTTACAGTGCTAAATAAACATTTTTCAATTTCATTTTGTATATTCCAATACGTAAGTACTTTAGTAAGTAACTAAGATTTTTGAGAACTCACAGGTGTTCCTAAAGGCTCTGTTTTCCTTCACCGTTAGAACAGTCAGTAATGTTAGAAAAACCGAAATATCTTTTTGTAGGGAAATTACCGCTTTTGAAGGTTGAACCACTTCTGGAAAATACCACTTTTTGTGTTGACCACTTCTTCGTGGAATCGAACAAATACTCCTGCGTAGATACCAGGGTAACCTATCAACTACGCGACGTAGGTAGGCTAATCTAACGCTATAGTAGCTAGAAATTTGCGTTAGATAAAATAAGAAATTCCTTGTGTATATGACCCCTATGTAGGACTTTTCATGTTGAAATAGATTTATAGGACGAATCCACAATTTCAAAATTCGCCGAAATATTTGTTTGTGAGCTAATTTTCCGCTTATTGACTGCTCACTGATTCGGTAACATCAACATTCATAGAGTCAGCAAATTACCAGAATTACGTGTTTGCCGTCGATATCTATATACTTACGCAATTTCTTAAATACCTAGAATATCAGACAGCTACTGTATAGCTTAGCTGAATTCCCAGAAAGTCTCTTTGACTTTTAAACCCCGGCCAAAGGTTTAACGGTTATATGGCATAACAAATTAATAATTCAATAACCGATTATTGGATTTCGACGCGGATTTTTTTAATTAACAGATAATTTTTGTGGACCTGAAAATGATCAGGAAAAGTATGGATCTCCACAATGGTATGTCGGGGGTTTCTTAATATTTTTAATTTAGATATACATGGCACCAAAAACTAGACTATGGCTAGACTCACATCCATACATACATACATACATAACTTTACACTATATCCCTTGCAGGGTAGGCAGATATAATGTAGCGTCACGAATCTCTGAAACGTACTACCTGACAAACCACCAGGGTCATACACAAAATTCTAGGTCGACAATTTACAAAGAGCAAAAGAGACTAAACTCGACGCGGATGTTTTAAATTAACAGATAATTTTTGTGGACCTGAAAATGATCAGGAAAAGTATGGATCTCCACAATGGTATGTCGGGGGTTTCTTAATATTTTTAATTTAGATTTACATGGCACCAAAAACTAGACTATGGCTAGACTCACATCCATCCATACATACATACATACATAACTTCACACTATATCCCTTGCAGGGTAGGCAGATATAATGTAGCGTCACGAATCTCTGAAACGTACTACCTGACAAACTACCAGGGTCATACACAAAATTCTAGGTCGACAATTTACAAAGAGCAAAAGAGACTAAACTCGACGCGGATGTTTTAAATTAACAGATAATTTTTGTGGACCTGAAAATGATCAGGAAAAGTATGGATCTCCACAATGGTATGTCGGGGGTTTCTTAATATTTTTAATTTAGATTTACATGGCACCAAAAACTAGACTATGGCTAGACTCACATCCATACATATATACATACATACATAACTTCACACTATATCCCTTGCAGGGTAGGCAGATATAATGTAGCGTCACGAATCTCTGAAACCTACCTGCAAACCCACCAGGGTCATACACAAAATTCTAGGTCGACAATTTACAAAGAGCAAAAGAGACTGAACCATTTTCAAACAGAAATAAAAGAACTCTATAATAAAACCAAAAGACCCCATTGTTCTTTACTTCAAGAAATGGCCAATGAATTTATAAGGGCTGTTAAACGCAATAGTTGTCTTTTTTCCAAAAACGGATAGCGGATAATTTTCCAAAAACGGATAGCGGATAATTTTATTCCACTAACGAACCAAGAGAGACAATGCACATAGACTCACAAAACGAAACAAAACTGCTATAACATTACCATAGATAACGCAAACGGGAAGCGTAGATGTGCCGGTAGAAGTCAGAGGAAATGCGAAGAAAATATTCAGTACGCTGCTCCAGCTAGCCAATTGCGCCGGAGTGTATAATCCGAAGGCATCCGAAGGCGAGCAGTTAATGGGGCCATTTAATTTTCTCTTAGCTGCCTGAAACGCAGGGCAGTGCAGGGCTGTAGTCGGGTGAGGGCCACGGGAATGTGGCCTCACACGATGACTTGAATGAATTATACTTTATTTGATGTCTATTTGTAATTTATTAATGTCTTTATTTGCAAAAAAAAATAGGCATATATTGGCTATATTGAAACTTATACAGGATGGAAACGTTAAGTGTGTACAGTCCATATTTTCGTTTATTTAAAAGAATTTAAAACTTTGAACTGATGTAGTAAATGGTTAATACTTGCGGCTGTTGGTAGTTGGTGAAACTTGTAGTACGTTAGACATAAATAATATACTGTTTCACTGCATTTTTATTGTATTTTATTAATAACGACGGGTTTCGTTTAAACTGAATACCTGAAGATGTAGTAATTAATAAAATACAATAAAAATACCGTGAAACAGTATATTATTTGAGTCTAATCAATCATGATTAGATTACTACTTAGATTTGCCAGTGTAATGGGTACCTTTGGACAGGAGTCGATTCAGGATCAGGAGTAGTAGGATAATGAGTGTAATTTTTTATGTATGTACCTTAATTAATTGTTAATTTAAATATACTTAGATTTACTATATCAATAGTAAATCTAAGTAGGGTTTACTAATAAAGTAATATAAGTAGGTAACGGGGGTCCACTACAGTAATGGCCGTAGTGCGGCCCTGTAAGAATGGATATTTTTCGGTAAGTTTGCCAAGCATGCAATGCCAAAATATTATCGTGTTTGCTCGAAAACAATTTGATTAAAATTAAATTTTAATATAACGCTTGTTACTCGTGTAAGTATATGTATGCTGTATTTAGTTTATCAGAATAGAATGTGATGTTATAGTTTAATTAAGTCAACTGAATTAGCTGCTATAAAAAAGGAATAATACTCCGTACTCCATCACAATTACATGTTTATGCCTTTTGCTGTGGAGACTACAGGCTGTTGGAGTGCGGAAGCAAAATCGTTTGTAGGTGAGATTGGCTATAGCGATACAGCGCGGTGACGCACGACGCAAGCGTTATGGGCACCTTTGCATCGGGAGCGCCAAGGGGGAAAGTTTATGCAATATATAATTATGTGTATATAGAAACTGACATTATTTGTATTAAATTTAATTTAATTACTATGTCACCTATTTTTATTTTGCGATGCATAGTTAAGTTGGTATAGCTATAAGTCATATTACCTAAGTACTAGTCCTAAGATGTACGGCTGGCACATTCCATATGACGTAACCTGAATGTCGTTGTAAATGTGTACTTAACGTGGAAATGCAAATTTTGCTAACTTATTATAATCAAATTGCAAAATAGTAGTTTATGCAACTGACACTTAATTACAGCTATTGTAAAATGAGTTCTTAGTTTTTTATACGAGCGTAGCGAGTATCAAAATAGGAAAAACGAGTTTTACAATGGCTAATTACTTGCAGTTGCATACAATACTTTATCTACGACCATGAAATACCTAAATAACTGAAAATACAAAGTATTGTGAAGCGTCCAACACGACATGACAGCTCGTTAAAACTCCGTTGACAGTCGTCAAAACAGTGCGTGGTCCAAGTTTTCGTTTCGTGTCGTTGGCAATAAAAAATATTACGCGAATATTTTTTTTCTGTTACCATTTTTTTCCTATAGGTACTTGTATCAAATTTCAGGAAACTACATTATTTTATCAAATTTCATGAAACTACAATATTTACTTTGTGTTTAGTGAGTTAACGCTATCATAATACAAGTTAGCGGTGTCGTAATGAATATTACAACACCCCGACATTAATTACGTAACGATCCTTAGGAAAGAAGTAGTTTGTGTTTCTGTTTGTACTGCGTGACATGACTGCATTCGCAATCAGTCACGATGATTGGCAGCAGCTCGCGGATGACAGAGATGCATGGAGGAAAAGTCTTCGGGAGGGATGTCAGGAACACGATGCAAAGTGGTTCGAAATACTGGCGGCCAGGAGAGCAAACAGACACCGAGTGTTCACTCATCTACCCGGTGCACCACTCGCTTGCCGCGCGCGTATATGCCGTTCCCGAATAGGTTTATTTAGCCACGAAAAGAGATGCCTTCGCGACGCTACTTAAATCGTCTGCAATAGACGTAACAGGCCTATGATGGGAGTAGAAAAAAGTAATTATAAACTATTCAACGTAGCAACATTACATAACATTAAATTACGCAACATTCTTATCGTTTATTCTGATTCCGTATCGATTTGACAGCTGTCAGCCGTATCATCGTAGGACTCTTTATAAACAAAGAGCTGAAACGGAAACTGAAGTATGACGTATAGATAATATAAAAAAAATATAAAAATTCATGCAGACATTGTCTTTGTCGTTACGTTCGTCCCTAAATTGTAAGAAACGTCCTTATTGTTAAAGCTTCCTTAAGTATTGTGTCATCTCAAGCCAAGTGAAGGCTCACTTTCTCGAACTTTGATTCCTACCTCTTTAAACTTTCCTTTCCTTTTATCTACACTGGTTGTTATTCTGCTTTTCCTGTATGTTATGAGCTCATTATATATTTTAGTTTATGTAGTCTATGTATTATTTTATGTATGTTTATCATTATCTATTTAAGTATACATATATATATCTGCATATTTATTTTATGTACTTAGTATTATATATGTTATTGTTGTGTTAATAAAATTCTGTTATATAACGTTTTCCATAATGATTGCACACCTACTACCTCTTTCTCGATATCATTTCCCCTGCCCGCAGGTTGCCTGGAAGAGACCGCTCTTAGCGATAAAGCCGGCTAAATTGTATTTCACTATTTCCTTTTCTATCTCATGTTTGTTGTTTTATATTAGTGCAATAAAGTGTATTTTACTTTTACTTTACTTTACTCAATCTAGAGCTATGGCATAGAAAGGGATATCAAGTATTTTAATGAAGACTTAACTTTAAGGACCACTTCTTGCTCTGATAATAACATAATGACAAGAGAGAGTTCCTGTTTACTCTAAAGCTCGCGTGGTTCCATTAGCAAAAGTAAAATTATGAATTAATTTCTTCAACGCCGGTTTCCATATCATGTGGGCTGGTGTTGTAATATATTTATTTATCGATATTTTTCGGTAAGTATTTTGACGATGTGACGATGTGACGATGTGTAATATATAAGATCATATTTTAGTAGCGGTAAATATTTCTAGGGTGTCGTCTATTGATTATAACAATACGATAGGGCAAAAAAAAATTTTTAACGATAAAATTGTTTGTTTGAAAATTCTACAAATGAATGAATTTTGCTATTCTGATACTGAAATAAGAAGTATGAATGAAACTCGTTTCATTCATAACGACATGGATGAGTTTATGCCACCAAGGCACAAACTAATGGGATTTATTTTTCTGTTATTTTTTGTGTAATGTGGTACAAATGTGGTAATAATGTGGTACTAATAAAAAAGGACCGTAAATAACTCGTTTCTCTGTCGCAATTATTTATTGACCGCTCTAACAGTAAAGGAAAACATCATATAATGTCTCTATGTAAACGTTGCACTTGGGCTCGCACTATGGTCCATGGCCGTAAAGGAGTATACCCATAGAAATCAGACAAGTGGCGACCTCTCCTCTAGAATGATGACGTGAGCACTGATAGCGAGCCAAAGGGTGCAAATGCACTAATAATAGTTACATACATCTGACATTTCAATGCCTGACTAATGTATGGGAAAAAGCTCACACGCGGCAGACGCGGTTTCCATATAGAACTTCTCCAGCGAGTAATTTATAGGGTGAATTTCAAAACCTTTGATCTCCGTGGGTTATCTACTTTCCCAACTGAGAATAAAGAATGCTTTTCCATGAATTCGTGACTTATTACTTACATCCGGAACTCTGTTTACAATATACTTAGAACATTTCTCTAACATACCACTTCACATGTAATCTCTCTACCTGGCAGTATGTAAACATTTTCAAGCTACTTGCAAACTCGCAAAGTGAACTTAGAAGGCAAATATTTCGCTACGTCCACGTTCTATGTTCTATATAGTAGAAAGATATTATTGAAAAGAATAAGCAATATCATGATTCAATTTTATGATCTATATTATAACACTAAATTAAAAAATTAATAAGGCCCCATTTTCCATTGTGGAGATCCCTCAAGGTTCCTGATGTGGGAAGGGCATTATAGTCCTAAACATTTAACGGCAATACTGACGAAGCTATTGCTGAATTGTTTAATTTTAATAATGATTTATGACATTATTTATGGGTACCTTGAAATTATGCATTATTTTATGAAGTTATGTATGACATACCTAAGTACATGTGGATAACATGTTTATGGATGAATTAATATAATACAATACAATATATTTGAGCTCTATAGACTTAGTAAAGTAAACACAACATTTTTATGGGTCACTGTACTATTTTAAAATAAGATACCTGATACTGTAATGAATATAACAGAGAAAAAATTAAGACCCACATAAGACGGACCTTATGTAAAAAGGGTTATTATAAAATAAATGACTACTTAAATGATAAAGAGGCTTGGTCCTAAACTCAGCTCCAGCTCTGCACATTGTGTACCTATATGATTGTATTCATTATTATTGTAAGATATATTTATTTCAAAAGATGTGCTGCTGAAAGTTTCTTGCGCCGCTTCTTTCCTTTCAGCTATAGCACCTTACGAAGCGGTGGTAGAGTAAAAAAGGACGTAAAAATGTACTATAAGGTACTTACTTACGATAAAAATTGTTTGATTTGATTTGATATGCTCAAACTCGAACCATCAAACACTTCCAGAGATCCCATCTGCCATCAAAGATACTCCAAGACCTTGGAAACCCTTGATCCAATTTTTATCAGGAATGGCTAAGACCACTCTCGAGAAAATTCCGTCCGTATCGGATCATCAGTTGTTGAATTATGATGCACAGACAAACATACATACGCGCCAAACTTATAACACCTCTTCCTTTTGATTGGGGGTTAAAAAATATTTATATCCCACAAAAAAGTTGAACAAACAACAACTTTCGAAAGGTAAAAGGTGTGTAGAATTCTTATGAAAATATTAACGAATTTTCAAAAAATCCTAAAACTTGTCTACTTATTACAATGTTGATAAGTTTGGAATAGAATCCTTAATACCACGATAAGTACTTATCTGTAAAACTTTATTTAATCAGATAATTTATGTAAATTTCATCGATAACATAGATTTACTCCGTCCAATAGGGTCCCATCCCTATTTTAATTGTAAATTTCGTCGAGAACAGCATTAGTATTTAATTAAAAGTTGTCTCACGCGCAGGCCCTGTGTCGGTGGTTTGAGGCTAGACTTTTCATAAAATTTCCACTTCATAGTAGAGTACGAGTTGCTATGTGCTATAAGGCCTGGACTACATGCTCCAGTTCCAGCGCCGCCGGTTCTGTTCACCGCAGCAAATCGTTCCGGCGTTCCGCCCTCCCCCCACTTTAAGTCAGCGCTTCGTGATTGGCTGCAGCGAACTAAACCGGAGCTGGAACCAAACGCATGTAGTCCAGGCCTAAAACAGACGCAAAAATTGTTGAATGAGGTCTCTACAAATTTTAGGCCTGTACTACTACGAAGCGCTGACTTCAAATGGGGAGAGGGCGGAACGCATGTGATTGCTTGCAGCGAACTGATCATGGCTGGAACTGGATGTGTGTAGTCCAGGTCTTTTAGTAACTGAATGCATTATGGACCTTTGATATTTAATTTCTAGCCAAACTGCAAAAAAGAAATGTTGAATTTGAAATGAACATATTTGACAAACTTTTGTTATTCTTATTACTGAAATAACTGAAGTAGTTTGGTACGTGGAAGAGACCACGCGGGTTCTTTCCTCCAAGATAATCAAAATAGAAGTCAGAAAAATAATTTTGTCACCATTATCTTATCTTATGACAGGGGATAACCCCAGCAGCACTGCGACCCTCGGAGATCTTTCGTGTTCACCACCCCTTTCCTTAGTCTCCTTCCTGTTTCTTAAAGATGCTTTGCATCAAGGACGATATACAGCTTACAGGAAGGAGCCTATAGTCCTTTGGTTTCGGTTAGGCGACCCCCAGAAGACTCATACGCTTTCCAGTCAACGAGTCACATTCGCACTGCTAGTGTTCCAGTGACTCAACGGTGTCACAGGCTCTGCAGGTGGGATTGTCTGCCTGTCTCGTCTTGTGTAGGAAGTTCTTAGTGCCAAAATGGCCTGTAAGGCCTGAGGCGGGTGAGACCCTTGCTATAGTTGTAAATTTTCCTGCAGCCGTACCACCATTTCCAATTAACCTCTTAGATTGTCACCATTTGTATTAATATTTTGTCTATTTGTTTTATTTCGACAATAATTCCTCACTGCAGTGTACCTACATCATGATTTTACATTCAGAGACGGTCCAGCTACAATCTAAATCTTTTTAAGTCCTCTCTTAAGTGGATACATAATTAAAATCACGAAACGTGTCTCTTATAAAAATTTAATTTCCAAATTACCAGACTGCCTTTGATAAAAGCCGAGAAATAAAATAAAATAAAAATCTTCGAAGAAAAATTATGTTTTTTATACAAAAAGAAGGCAATTAGGTATTCCTCCCGCGTATAATCCGATCATTGGAACATTATTTTCTTATTCAGCGAAATTGGAAATTGGGGACTTGGGCTGGACGAGGGGTATTCCCAGTTCGCTTGATTTCCATTTTTGTTAGCTGGCTGGCTTTAGGTGGCTGCGATTTGATTGGCTGTACAAGGTACCAGAGAAAAAAAAGGATGCAAGCTTGAATCATCGCATCATACACTGGATTTGACCCGTGACTCTATTGGCGACAACCATAACGTAAATATTATATCTCTAAATTGAAAAAAATAAGAAACCCCTTTACGGCCCTCTAGGCCGCCGTGCGACCACACTCCACCATTAAGTGAACTTTGGAAATTTATGATTTTGGACCCCCCCCCCCCCCCGGCCTTGTCACAGGTAGTCACATTTGTGTGATCCCTCCTCCCCTTGTGTGACGTCACGTATTTTGCAATTTTAATTTTGGAACTTAAATTATTTATATATTTCTATTTAAATATTTTTTTCATAAAATCAGTAATAAATCAAACATTTTAGAAAATTTACAAATCAAATGAACGATACAAATCTTAATCATCTTGTGTCCATGGACTTTGATCATTCCTTTATATTATTTATGACTTCTTCTTTTAGATTTACGCATGTGACGTCACGAAGCTTACGACTCGTCCCCCCCTTGTCACACGATGTCACACTTTGTTGACCCCCTCCCACACCGTAACGTGTGACGTAATTATGGAGTGCCCCTAATTACAGAACTTTGTTCTCTTTATACCTAAAACGCAATTGATCTAAGTCGCGTTATGCCTAACCTTTTTTTAATAGCGTTTGGATTAAATAGTTACTTATCTAAGTTGTTAATTATCTATTTATCAAACTGTAAATCAAATCAAATCAAAATGTTTTATTGTAAGTAAGTACCTTATAGTACATTTTTACAACGTCATTCTTTTACTCTACCACCGCTTCGTAAGGTGCTATAGCTGAAAGGAAAGAAGCGGCGCAAGAAACTTTCAGTAGCACATCTTTTTTTGGCGGTTTGTTAACCCTGGTTTAACTCGCGCATTGTCTATGGTTTTCATACAATCAGTTTCAAGGTTTGCGTTTTTATGATTTAAACCGGGTTAGGCACTAACTCTCGGGTTAACTCTCAATTCGACTTTCGCGCAAGCCGGCCTAAGAAAGCTAAATTTGAATATACTATATTTTGTACAGTCTGAATTGCCTATGGAACCCCAAAAATAATATTTCTTGCTGACCAAATCTAAGTAATAGCATTGCGTAAGTAAGGAACAGCACCGAGGAAAAAGAGTGTAAGTCGGGAATTTTAAAAAGATCAATGCCTAATAATCCAATATCGAATGAATTGCCTGTAAATTCGAGTTGGACGTGTCTTGCATTCGGATCGACTCTCTCAAGGAACACAAGGCGTGGAAAGCTTTCGCTTCTAACATTTATACATAGCTAAAGTAAAAAAAATCAGAGGAAACATTAGCTGTATTAATAAAATATTTTCAATTAATTTAAAAAAGAATACTTAATACTTTACATAGAATGGATACTCCACACTTGACTTTTAATAAATAAAACTTTCAAAGCTCAAATAATAATAAAAAATATAAGTAGGTATAAACACACAATATAATAAGGAAATTAAAAAAAAATGTTTGGCAGTCTTATCTAGGGGACGTTTGTGTAATTAAAGCTGTAACTTATTTATTTTAATTATTGCATATATGTACATAATTAGCTTTAATATTATAAATATATATTAAATAAATATACCTAGTTAATAATTAATAATTAAAAATCTTTTAAATAATACATATACATATGATCTTTTAAATTTAAGTTGTAATTTTTCTTTTAATTCTGGTATGTAATGTTAAATTGACACATAACAATGTAAAGTGGTTAGTGTGTGTATGTAATCTCCACGACACAGGCAACGCCTAGTGTGGAGGTTATAGATTAATGTGAAATGTTAATTAATAATTTGTAAACAAATAATTTTTCAATACCTACTTTTTTTTTATTATTAAATAAGGAGAGCAGACGAGCAAACGGGCCACCTAATGGTAAGTGGTCACCATCGCCCACAGACATCTCACCTCACTTTATTAATATTAGAGGGTTTTTGATGCGCTGCTAACCTTGAGGACTAAGATGGAGTGCCTCATGTGCCGGAAATTACGCTGGCTCTCTTACCCTTCAAACCGAAACACAGAAATGCAAGCATTTCTGCTTCACGGCAGAAATAGATAAGAGGGTGGTACCACCCCAGGCGATCCTTCACTTTAGGATCTACCACTACCTTATTACAATCGAAATGGATATACTTAAGTAATAATATTCTAAGTATCAAGTTATCGGCTGTTACGTAATACATACATACCTACCTAATACATAACTTGCAATTCTAATAACATTTCTAACAGTAAACAGTAAGTGAATTATGTTAGAATGACATAAAAATATTTTATCAACATTTAACACTCAATACATTTTATTTAAAAAAGACTGACAATTCAACACATTACAAAGTTGGTGCTTTCCTGGTGAGCATTTTTTAATTTTATTTATTTATTAGAAAGAAAGAAAGAAAAAACATGTATTGAACATTGCATACATTATTAAACTTAAAATAATATTGGAAAAAATAAAATAAAAACAATGCAATATTAAAAGGGCACATGCTCAGCATGTGCTGCGGTCCGACCGGTACGGCAGAACCGCAGCGCTGGTTTTCAGCTGTGCCAGGGCGAAGGCATCGCGGGCGAAACGGCAGTCAGGGACTAATACAAAAATATATTAAAAGTATAAATAATAAAATAGTAATAGTATTAGGTAAACACTACAGATAACAACCAGAAAAATTATAGAAAATACAATATAAAGTTATGAGCTAGCTCGTAACCCTTAACGTGTAAACACAGCATGGTTGGGAGGTGGGAAATTGGTTGTTGTACAACATTGGGATGGGAAAGGAAAAAATACTAATTAATGTAATGACAAAAAATTACAATAATACCTGCTGAAAAATATGAAAAATAATAATAATAATTTTACAGAAGAGAAGAGATCTGTCCTCCGAGATACAGGAACTTGCTAGTTCGGAGGTCAGCGTTTATTGTAAACTAACTTGTTGCTCACTAATTTTACTTAGTTTAATATAACATACGCTTAAGTTCCTACTGGTGTATGGACTATGAATACTTGGTCATCTTACCGCACAAATAAACTTATTCTTATTCTTTTGTAAAGTACCTACTTATATTTAATTTCAGTCTTCTTTTTATTTTATGTGTTCTGAAATATTCTATAAACCTTCCTATTTTTATTACCTAAATTAAATTTGTTATTATTTTTAGTCCTCATTACAAATCCCAACGATCAATTTGAAATTATAACGTATTATTAAGATTTGTAATTCAGTGCCAATTACATTTTCATATGAAACTTGTACACTGACTCTAGGTATATTAGCGAAACCGTTTTGTTAAAAAAAACTAGACAATTTATGCCTAATATCTATGTATCAATTGTATTTTTTCAGCGTCTCTGCTGGTACAAACTGCATGATCGCGATGCATTTTAGCAAAATAACCGGAACACTAGTTTTATTCCTAGTTTTAGGCAATGTATCGAGCGAAAACGGTACGTTACAATAACTTATTGAACACCTAACTACCAAAATTTTCATACAAAACAACGCTTCCAAAAAAAAGTTGTGGAACATAAATCAATGACATTTGATTCAATCATGAAATTTGATTTTACCTCCCTATTTCCGCCGAAAAGCAACAATGCTGCATTACTGTGTTTTGGTTTAAAGAGAGCCGGCTGCTGACCTCGAGGTCAGCAATGTATCGAAAATCCTCTAATACCAATATAGTGAGGTATAATTTATGGCCCTATGGCATAAGTCATGTGCCATATGAGGTAAATCATGACCTTTGATTACAAAAAAAAATTAAAGGGACTTAAATTAGACTGATTGTTAATAGTAATAATTAAAAGATATAAATAGCATCAATTAAAAGTTTACCAACTTTCTTACAGGTGATCTGGACCCACGTATCCTATATGGAAAATCGGCAAGGATTCAGGATTTTCCTTTCTTCGCCCATTTAAAGACCTGTGGAGCCACCATCATATCTGAACGATGGGTCCTAACTGCTGCACATTGTCTGTTTTATCCTTAGTAAATATATCTTCAGTTTTTATTCTTAGATATCTAATTGGGGAACTAGTGAGAATAAAAATACTCGCTAGATCCCCTTGGGGAACTGTTCAACTAGTGAGAATCATTCAACATTTAACCGCCTGAACTAGGTCTATAACTAAAGTTATCGTAAAAATACGACTAAATTCGCGATTTACCTCAAACTCACCTGGGGGTTAGTAACGATGAGACCAAAGATAGAGCACACGGGCATGAGTAAGTACTAGCTCTTCTATAAACACTGCCGAAACACATCAACGCCAAAGCGAAGATTTTACATAGAAGGGTGTAGGCGGATCCAGAGGTTCTATAAACAGCTTATGTTACACGTTTTTTTTTCGTCTTATTATGATGTTATTGGATGTAATAACCTATTCTTCGCTTAACAGTGCTAGTCAAGCCAAGCAAAAATTTCAATTTAACGCTTTTGTGTAATGCGTATCATATTATGTTGACGTAACCGCAGTGCTCTAAATATTCCAATTATCTTTTATCACCTTTGGGGTTTTTAGTCGATGATTTTTACAACACTTAAGATTCCTCGAAGTTCGACCAACCACACTGCATAACTGTTTTGATTACAGTAAGACACCCTCTCCACTCTGGGTGGGAGGAGAATCACTTGAGATAAGTCAAAAAATCCAATACGACAAAGTAGTAGTACATCCGAACTATCGTCCATTTTCGATGACAGAATTGAGTGATATAGCCCTGCTACGATTGACGAAACCTTTGAAATTCAATTACAAAATCAACCCAGCGAAGTTACCAGAGGGCTATTCCAAGAATACGTGGCATACCTTTGTGGGGAAAGGGAGAGATGAGGTAAGATATCATCCACTTTTTTTAAGGTGACGGTGAAGGATGACATGATGTGTGCAGAATCAGCTTGAGATGGTACCACACTTTTACCGATTTTTGCCCCAAAAGAGCAGCAAACATATCGTTTGTAGGAATGTTAAAATGAAGCAGATGACACTGTTATCTGATTAGTTTAGGTTTATTTAATTTTGGAACAACTATAACTCCCTCTGGTTAAAATTTTCTTTTATTCACCATAGACTGGCGTCATGAGCAACTCCATAATGAAACTGAAAGTGAAAAAGATGTCCGTCGGCGACTGCCTTGGCTACATACCCCTTTATCAGCAATCTATGTACCTTTCGAACTTACCTTACATGGAGGATGTGTTTACCTGTGTGAAGGGCACCAAAAACGTGTCTGGAGTATGCTTTGTGAGTATAGTTGCAAAATGACGTACCAAAAACGTGTCTGGAGTATGCTTTGTGAGTATGGTTGCTAAATGACGTACCAAAAACGTGTCTGGAGTATGCTTTGTGAGTATAGTTGCAAAATGACGTACCTAAAACGTGTCTGGAGTATGCTTTGTGAGTATAGTTGCAAAATGACGTACAAAAAAATACCGGTCAATTGTGTAATTGACCGGTATTTTTTTGGTTAAATTACTTTAATATTAATATTAATTATTTTAAATTTAAATTGGACATCATATATTAATTTTTTTTTGGTTTTTCCTAATGTTTAACGAATAATTAGCAAGATTTACATAGCACCCATTTGTTTAAAAACTTTTAGAAAGCAGAAAAAGAAGAATAATGAATGTCATAACATCTTAGTAAAAAAAACCAATGCGAATAGTAAAAAAAATAGTCCGGCGCGTGAGTATTTGAGCGAGTGTTTGATTCCCACAAGTTCCCCAAACAGTTCCCCAAGGGGATCTAGTGAGTCTTTTTCTAACTAGTTCCCCAATTTGCTTGCAGCAATTCAGGTGTAACATAACCTAATAATAATAAATAACTAATAAGTAAATTTTCCCCATACTATTCTATATTTAGTAAACGACGATAGGCTCCACCAACCTATCACGTTTGCCCACCAAATCTTACGGCGAAAAGTGGGAACTACCAATTATGAAGGTGGTTCCTCTGTCTACCCCCTCGGGGATTATGGACGTGACATTTATGCTAAACTTTTCCCCAGGGTGACTCTGGTAGTCCCATGGTGCTTAACGACACCGTGGTAGGAGTGGCTTCCTACATCATTGACAACGACTGTCACATGAGTCCCGTGTCCTTCTTCGTCAACGTGGCCACCTTCGTACCCTGGATCAAGCAGGTCACCGGGATGCAATGACGTCTTTGAATGAAGATACTTACTAAACGAGTGAAGTCATTAAGGCTTTTATGGCATCTATTTCAGGGTGGCATCTAAATTAGAACTAAATAAAACTCACTAAATAACTCACTCGTATACTTACTAGATTATGTACGATTAGCGATTATCGCTAAGGGCGGCCGTCCAATAATCGATAACATTTATAGCTTTACAACTAGTGGCACTAATAAAAAACATATCGTATCAAATATATCAATCAATCAATGAAGTGGTAGATCCTGGTGTTCAGGAACCCCTGGGGTGGCCACAAAACAGCAATACACGCATTGTTGTGTTTCGGTTATCGGCACGTGAGGCACTCCATCTTACTCCTCAAGGTCAGCAGCGCATCGAAAACCCTCTAATAATACAGTGAGGTGAGATGTCTATGGGCGACGGTGACCACTTACCATCAGGTGGCCCGTTTGCTCGTCAAAGCAGGCGATTATGATTATTATGAATAATAATAAACATATGATATTTTTATAATAAGACTTCGATAGACAGTGGATGGAGCTGGTCTGGTTCTTCTGTTAGGCGTTTCCAAGCATTACAATAGACCCTTAAGAAGTATACCACTCACCTTGACTGGATTTGAGCTGCGTCTCATGCAAAGAGCTAGGCCACGTGGTGTCCAACAGTGCACATCAGTTTTCTCACTAATCACAAAGTTTTGGCTAGCCAATTTATTACATAAACATAGTTCACATATAATAAGCACACAAATCAAAGGAAATTGACCAGAAATATTGAGAAAACCACATAAACCGAATTTTTAATTGTCCGCCGTAGATTTCGTGTGGTCGAGGCAAGATGGCGCCCGACCGAGATTCTCCCACCGCTCGCATGCCCGCATGTCGCGGATATTGTAGTATACCCACTTATATGTAAATGTAAATGCACTGCTTTCCTTGTCGTATATTGCCGATTATTTCCTGGCCACATCAAAAACCAAACGCTACTAAATTGGTTTGTACCAAATTCACGTAATCACACGATATAATATTCTCATTACCGATCCGCCGCCCATTAGCGATTCCCTTTGTGCACTCATGGGCGAAGCGTCAAATGTTCCGCCAGGGATGGGATGATGGTGTCTGGTATGGTAAATGTATTCCAGACCAAGAATACCAGGGGCCCAATTCGCCTTAATTACAACGTTTGTAGTTCTGTTTCTATCCAATTTCAATTTAGTTTTCGTTCCAATTCTATTTGGACACCAAATCGCATTCTGCTGGCGCATAACTCTACCACTGCCACCTTTCGATTTTCTATCTATCGGGCAAAAGTACCTCGGGAGGAACTTGTGTACGATCGTTATATTTGACAGTTGAAGCGTTTTGTTACCGTTCAACTGCGATTCAGTATAAACTAAACGTTTTATTAGAATGCACAAATACGTTACTATACGAACTTAACTGAAATTGGATCGTTAGTGAATGGATAGTAGCATACGAAACACGTCATAACGATGCAGTTTATATTCTATTTAGTTACGTTGTATTTAGTAGAATCGATCTCCACGACTTTGTTTCTCTCGGTTATCTGACCATCCTATCTGACGTATCTGTATCAAAGGGATCGGAAAATTTAGGGTAGGTAAATTTAGGGTAATAATAATAACTTAGGATAATGTAATAATAATGTAATGGTAGTATATCAAAGTATGTAAAAGCGTCGGTGGCCTAGTGGCTAGAACGCCGAACATCCATGCGGGGAAGAAAATTTATGAATACAGTTTTTCTTGTTACTAAAATTGATGACATGGTTCCTAAGAACAGATGTTCGTATGTCTTATAGTTTCAGACTTTCCCATACTGACCGTTCTTAATGTTACATCCTGTATATATAAAATATTTTACAAAAAAAATAAGCTTTAATGTAGATGATTTATGTTCCTTGTACCAGATTTCAAAGCTTTTTCGTACCAGCATTGTTTCACCATTGATTAGACATCCCTACCCCTGTATTCGGTCACATTACCAGGGTCTGTGTGACATCAAAGAACCCTAGAAACATTTCGGACCTCCGTCAACATACGAAAAAACCGAGGAAAATTGGTACAAAAGATCAAATAGACATGTGGCAGTAATTTCGTAATTTTTACGGTTCGTGAAATTACCGATATTGTCACGGTCACTTGGACTTTCGATAACGGTATCGGTTTTCGTAACGGAAGGACCGTTAACCATAAAATAAGTAAATAAATTGTTTTTCAATCACATGCTTATTATTTACCGTAGCGACTACTGCCTTTATATATATATTTTCGACTCATTATCTTCTCTAACATCTTTTTTTTTAATTTTATGTCCCGCTCGTCTTACCTTTTAGTTCATTTAGTTATCATCTATTTACTTATTCGTATATATACTTACATTTCATTACCATTACAGCACACAACTTTACATTACAAATAGATTATCGTTGCTTGGTTTCCTCCTCCGACCTCTACAGGCTGAAGCAGAATATCAGCGCCATGCTCTAGACTACTCTAGAGTATGGCATTATGCTGAGCTGAGGCCTGTTTGGTGCTGCAGCATGCCGTGCATTATTATTAATTTAGTTTAAGAATATGTTGTATTGTATATATGTATATGTTTACACTTATATATTATTGTATAATATATACTTACTTACTTACTCCGCTGGCGCTGCGACCCGAAGTGGATCTTGTCCTCCGATACCAAAGAGCGCCATCGCTCTCTCTCCTGCGCAGTCTCGAGCCAGTCAAGCGCCTGGAGCTCCCGCAGATCCTTCTCCACTTCATCGCGCCAGTGGTATCTGGGACGTCCGACCGGACGTCGTCCGTTAGGGCGTCCCACATACGCTCGTTTAACTGCCCGATCCTCCCCCATCCTAGTGATGTGTCCGAGCCATCGGAGTCGAGCCGCTTTCGTCTCTCCTATAATGTTCGGCTCGTTCACCATCTCTTCTATCTCCCTATTATTTCTCATCCTCCACCCTCCATCTTCCTTCTTGTATAATATATAAGTGGATTATAATATATAAGTGGTTGCGTGTGTGCTGCAGACAGCAAATACACGTTTTTCTATTCTATTCTATTCTATTTACTTAGTTTAGTATAACGTACTTCTATTAACTTGTGTTTGAATAAATAAAAATAAATACAAATACTCAAAATTAGACATTCATAATCATAGTTCTGTGTTTGTGGTTGTATAAGTAAGTAGGTAAGTATGTATTATCTTTTTCTTATGTTTCTTATTATGAAGATTAATTAATTTTAAATTATGTATGTATATATTAAGTATGTTCTATTTATTACATAATTATTTATTTTTTAATATTTAGAGTTCGGTGGCGTCGTGGGTACGACGCCGGACTCCGACGCGGGAGGTACGGGTTCGAAACACGGCAATGCCATGTACCAATTTTCGTTTTTTTCGAAAGACTTAGGTACGTACATTTACCGATTGCTCTGACGGTGAAGGAAAACATCGTGAGGAAACCTGCACACTGAGATAACTTGTGTGTGAAATGGGGAAGGCAATGGCAAACCACCCCATTAAATCTGCCACGAGAGTCGTTCTATGTGATTCATTCCTTATAATGATCACGACCCTCAGCAAAGAGGAATACGACTTAGGAGATTTATTACATACTTAAAATAATTCTAGTTTTTTTAATATGACTACTTATTAGAAAATTATTAATGATTATTATTAATAAAGCAAAGCGCGATGCGATGACGCGCCGAAACTTTTAATTGCTTCCTCTCAACAATTTAAGACTTAATAAAGCTCTGTAATTAATTAATATTAGACTCAAGCAGGGCCTAATTCGGGTGACGTTCCGCACAGAGACAATTTACGTTCAAACAAATTACATTCGGATCGGGGTTCTTCGTTGCGAACAGGGCCGCACTTTGGTTAAGTCGTAGGGGGTCTACGCGTTCGTAGCGCTTACAAACAGAATTTAAAAGGAATCATGCAAAAATTCTCGCAACGCACACGTGCAACCCGAGAAATCATAAAATAGAACGCTTTTTATGATTTCTCGGGTTAGATTTGGTATGGTAAAAGTATTCTTAATACTCTCCCGTAATTAAAAAAAATAATCAAATAGAGTTGTCATTAGTGATTACTTTTATAAATTATTTGTCACACTTGTGTGACAAGCTGGTGTGACCACGAGTCGGTCATGTTATAATGAGAGATTTTCCGATTGGTTCCAAGAGGTTCGCTAAATGGCGATCTATGAAAGGACCATTTTTTAATGTCAAAAAGGCTGGTAGCCAGAGCCGTAAAACTGCCAACGTTTAGTGTTGCAGTTTGTTTATCGAAGTTCCACAAGAGCCTTTATATGTGTAAGCGAGATCACGCTTTAGCAATTTATGTTTTATCCCTTTTTATCTACGCATTTATCTCATTTTAACTACAATTTGAACGCGTGACGTGTGACTTGCACTGACAGTGACAGATCGCCCCTACGTGAGAGAGCCATCTATGAGAACAAAAACGAACTAAAAAACACCCTCCCATAACCTCCCATCACCAGACGCTCTTACAGTGCCATCAGGGTGCAATACAATGATGAAACTGCCGAGGTTCTGCAGCGCGTCGGGCATGTTCGCCGCGGCCAGAGTTCCCGACTTCTACGCGATCATTAGATCACGTGTTGCGTCTTTTTGGCAACGTCTCCATGACTCGGGCAATGGGATTCTACGTGCGATGACTGAGCGCCTGAACAGTCCCATCTTTAGGTACTGGATATCCGTGCAGCGCGATCAGAACCGGAAGTAACGTTGTTTTTACATTTATTTTAATTTTTTTATTTAGTCTAAGTATAATAGATTATGACCTTCATTGTTCCATTGATTCATTTGTTATTATTACTTTTGTATGGGTATTTACCTGAAAATAAATACATAACATGACGGTTCCGATATACATATAGGTAAATGTTTGGAATGACTGTAGTTAGAATGCTACATTGCTAGATAGTTCATTTGAGTTTAGCCTGTACGTTAATTCGTCAATAGTTCGTCAAGAGTCAGGGCAAGACCCCCCAGACTGCGCCCTTGACCGCGTGCTGCGTTTGTACGGAGTCGGCTTAATTAATAATTCGTAAAGTAGAAGTAGGTGTAAAGCAATTTTGCTATCGTGTTCGCAAACGTTTTGACTGTCTGCTTTATTGGGCTGCGAATAATTTGTCTACGCTTGGAGCAAAAATGATATTTAATTTTTCACAATCCCTAATGCAGGTTAGGTACCACGAATCTATGTGCCAAATACAAGTTTATTTTGTGCAACATCTTAAAAATTACCTATATTTTACCGATATTATTTTTCAAAATATGGGCGTCCATATAGAAAATAGAAAAGAAGAAGTCAGTTATTGTAAAAACTCAGAAGAACAATATTACCTAGAGATCTAGAAGAACTACATATAAACATTATTCACGTGACCAACTTTTGGCTTCCTTCCGCATCTCCCGTTACCCCTCAACCCACAGTGAATCTATTTTAAATCTCTCCCCATTCGTACCGCACCTCAGAATTAATGTGTATATTTTCACACCAATTACAACGTTTATACAATACAGTCATTACTCAGACTTACACTTCCACAACGGTTGAGGTTCGCAGTTCCATTCCGTGGAGTTGTTGGCAAATAATTAGCATTTTAATTGTGTGCCGCAAACACGGCCGCGTGAGTGGTACATCTCTTCAAAACGCTGACTCCATACTTTGCGAACCTGCTTGTTTTATGGCGTATTTTGTGTATAAATCAATGAGTATTCAGGAAATAAGCAGGTTTACTGTATAATTTTATAGGTGGTTAATCTGCGCTTTATACGGAGTTTCTCCCGCGCTTTAGACGCGTCCACACCAGCTTTTTTTCGATGTCCTGCAAATTGTTTTACATCAGTGCTTTTCAAGTAAGAATGGTGTTTTTTATTCGAAGAACTTCTACAAGATGTGATTAATGTGTGTGGGACAGTAATATAAAGTCAAATAAAACGCTGCAGCCCGATCCGTACTTGGCTGGATTCTGAAGAGTCTCATACTGCGTCCGGGACGCCTTCTTCTTTGGTTCGGATGATGTAGAAGCGTGGAAGATTCTCCCAGATAGCCTTGAAATGTGTCACACAGCATTTTAATGAAGACTTGAAAGAGTTGTTTAGATCAGACATGGCTGTATGGGCTCAGTTCCCTTTGCCTTAATAAAATACAACGACTGCGCTTTATACCCTGACCAGGAATATAAAAACCCTCACCATATTTCGGAATTAATTTTTTTTTTTTTCAAAGTGAACTCCATTACACAGACTTTAAAAGTACAAACGGCGCCCTCTTGACCGGTTTTTAATATTCCTGATCAGGGTATACCAGAATTTCAGTTGATCGTAAGAAACGATAACTGGCTATTTTTAACCGACGATAAAAAAGAGGTTCTCAATTTCGATACATCGCGAAATGACGCGTATGATGCAAGTATGTGAAGTTATGATAGGGAGGAGGGGGGGGATAACCCCAGCGGCACTTCGACCCTTGAGGATCTTTTTGCCAGTGTGTGTAATGGCTAAGGAAATGGCAAACCACCCCACTGAATCTTCCAAGAGAGTCGTTCTATGTGTTTATTTCCCCATACAATAATCACGACCCTTAACACATCAGTGAGGAATACGACTTAGAAGGAAGGTATATTACGCCCTAAATTCTCTCACAAACTCACATACTCAAATAAAGTGTCTCAAATGAAGGCAGCGGTTCTCAAACAGAGTAGTGTTTATATTTAACCGGGGTTAACTTAAATGCCGCCTCTGATTAATTGTTTCAGCCTAAATAAATATTAAAGCCTGGTTAAGGAACGGTCCATTGCAGAGGCGTATGCTAAGCTATAGTCTTCTGATTGTCGTGTGTTTATCTTATCTTATAACAGGGGGCCAGGATAACCCCAGCAGCACTTCGACCCTCCGGAATCTTTTGTGCTCACCCCTTACCTTAGTCTCCTTCCTGTTCCTTAAAGATGCTTTGCATTGTCGTGTGCTACCGATTGTAGGAATTGTTTAGTTTGTGGCGACGCACGACGCGCTACTACGTTTAGTACCTACTCACATCGGTGTAGAACGCGCTATCGAAATTTTCCTGGGACTTTGCATATATACGAGCTCCAAACATTCATAGTTGGACCAAGACATCTGGTCACTAGACACAACACCCCGCCTGGTGAAAGATCTTCCCTTTTCCCTTTCGTACAACTGACATTACGTCATCTATGTCCTCTCATAGCGCGTTCCTACAAGTTATTTTTTTATGGGACGATTTCAGCCTATTTCCTCCTATTTCAGTTGTTCGTAGATATTCCAAATATTTTATTTTTTGGATCCTTTATCGTTTGTAGCCGGGACGGACAGTGCACTCTCACTTTCCGGTGCACGGAAGCGCACGGTGTCGTTAGGGGGCATTGTTTTTTTTTATTCCTTTTTTTCACTATATAGGTACGACACTCTGACTTTGGAAAAGGATCACATGAAAATGTATCACTAGTGGTCACACATCATCGTTATAATCGCGCCCAACTCTATTACAATACATATATGTATATAGTCCTCTCCCTCCACGGCCGGCAACACACAAGCAATACCCCTGCACGTAGTGCACGTGTCTCTAGGCGACGGTGACTACTTGCCATCAGGTGGCCCGCGTGCCTGTTTGTCGTAGACAATTTATAAGAAAAAATATATAAAAAAGGTTATATAAGTATATATAAGTATCTTCTTTTATATTGACAGTATTATGTAGATACAATATACGGACATAGATAAAATCTAATGAAACACCGACAGAGTCGTCCTATTTCGGAACCCTTGGTCATGAAGAGTGCGAAACGCCTGTAGTCACGGCGGCATCTCGCCTCGCACTAGCATTCACACATTTTCATCAGTGAGTAAGTAACCCGTGTTTAATCACATACTAACCTGTTTAAAAATGTCTCACTGTAGTTTCAATTCTAATGCTTACTTATCGTATAGTTAGTTGCTCACCTATTTGTCAGAGTTATTCAGGCCGCCCGAAGGCCTCTGACATAGCTTAACAACTGCTGTCGAACAACAGCAACCGGGACCAACTGCTTAACGTGCTTTCCGAGGCACGGAGGAGCTCAAATGAAATATGCCACTAGCGGTCACCCATCCAGGTACCGACCGCGTCAACGTCGCTTAACCTGCAAGAGCAACTAGGCTACGAGATTCTAATAATACTTGCACGTAGTTTGAAAGCATTAAGAATAGAGATGACTTCCTCATAGAAACGCTCAGAATTATCTCTTAATATACCAGTATCTACGCTTTAGCTACTAACACGACCTTAACAAGTAAATGCCCCACCAATTGGCGCGAATTAACATATTTTGTCGGGAATTGAAGGCAAATAAATTAAGTTTAAATAAGGTTAGCCCGCAAATAATGCGGGACGTGGCGGGAACTGCGCGGGAACCCGGACATCTGTGCAGGTACTTAATTGATAGAACACCGCTTCTTAAACTGGAGTCAGTAGACCCTCTTCTTTTACTTGCAACACTATTCACTAATGAAGGCCACCGTCATTCATTACTTAGAACTAAAAAGGAACAAACGCCCGTTCCTATGGAGAGCTAATGTTTCAAATATTCAAATAAATTTATTTTTGCAATTTAAGTTAATACAAAGTGGTTGATGCTCTAAATCCCGCACTAGGATACCCTGTGTCGCGGGATTTAGGCTCTTCTATGTAGGTACAAGGTGCGTGTCAGGGTGTGTGAGAGTGCGTGGGTGTGTGATTTTTTTTTTTTTTTTTATGTATAACTAAACCCGCATTTGACCTCGATCTCGCCTGATGGTAAGCGACGATGAGGTCGACGATGGAGCATGCGGGTCCAGTAAATGCCTATTCACTCTGGCCTTGAAGATCCCAAGGTTGTAGTTTTCGGGAAATACAGACGCCGGCAGGCTGTTCCATTCCTTAGCCGTTCGCATAATGAACGAAGAAGCAAATCGCTTCGTACGAGCAGATGGAATATCAACAACATAAGGATGGAACCCCTCCCCGCGCCTGGTAGTCCGAAGGCGGAATGGAGATGCTGGAATTAGGTCGTGCAATTCCGATGCGCACTCTCCGAAATGTATCCTATAAAATACCGATAGACAGGCAACCTTGCGCCGATGTTCCAGACTTTGCAGTCTAGCCTCCACCAGCGATTCGTCACCTATAAGGCGCTTAGCGCGTTTCTCCACTGAGTCAAGGGCAGCCAGTTGGTACTTAGCTGATCCGTCCCACAGGTGGCAGCAGTACTCCATGCACGACCGGACTTGGACTTGGTAAAGGTTTAAGAGCTGTCCCGGCGTGAAGTACCGCCTAACCTTACTCAGGATGCCCAATTTTTTGGCTGCGGTCTTAGCTTTTGACTCAATGGAACGCCCAAAGTTAAGATTGGAAGTCAGATCCAACCCCAAAAGGTTAAGGTGGTCGGTAATCGGTACGGATACATCCCGGAAAGTCGGAGTCAGGTGGAAGGGACTCCGTTTAGCGGTGAATAGACACGCCTGCGTTTTAGTGGCGTTAAAATTGACCAAATTGGCATCGCCCCAATCGGCCACGGTCTTTAAGGTCAAGTTGATACGCTCAACCATGGCCTCTCTTTGAGTCTGGATCTCACCAGCACCAGCGCGCGCAACAGGAAGATATCTCTCTGTAACCGTGCTGTCGTCTGCGTACCCAAAAATACCCGATATGAGCAGATCATTTATGTGCAGCAGGAATAGGGTTGCAGAGAGGACAGATCCTTGTGGAACTCCGGCGTTGATAGCCAGTTGGTCAGACGAGCAGCCATCTAGGACCACTCGTATTGACCGTTCACTCAAGAAATCCGCGATCCATATGCGCAAACTGGCTGGGATTCCATATGAAGGAAGCTTGCTTAATAGGCTACCGTGCCAGACCCTGTCAAATGCCTTAGAAATATCAAGTGAAACGGCAAGAGCTTCACCAGTTTTCTCAATGGCTTCGCCCCAGAAGTGAGTGGCACGAACCAGAAGGTCCCCACTAGACCGGTTTTGGCGAAAACCATACTGTCGGTCACTGAGGAGATCGTTACCTTCTAGGTATGCCAGGAGCTTGGTGTTCAATACACGTTCCATAACCTTGCAGATAATGGAAGTGATTGCAATGGGTCTATAATTGGCGGGGTCAGCACGGCTACCTTTTTTGGGCACGGGCTGCACGTTAGCAAGCTTCCAGGAATTTGGAACTTGACCAGTCTTTAGGGAGAGGCGAAACAGGCGCGTCAAGACAGGAGACAACTCAGGTGCACAGTTCCTCAACACAATAGCTGGTATCCCGTCAGGACCACTGGCTTTATTCTCGTCTAGAGTGCGGAGCGTTTTAAGTACCTCCTTTTGGTGAATGCAGACCTCTGGCATTACAGAGTCGCAGTGGGGTAAGGTGGGTGGAGTTTTGCTTCCAGCATCTAGACAAGAATTACTAGCAAATAGAGAGGAAAACAAGTTTGCCTTCTCTTTCGCGGTGTGAGCCAGCGATCCATCGGGTTTGAACAGAGGTGGCAGCGAAGGGCGACAGAAATTAGCTTCGACTGATTTGGCGAGGGACCAGAAAGCCTTGCTACCCGCAGGGTATGAAGCAAGCTTGTTTCCGATCCGGCCAACATGTTCGTAGCGAGCCCGACGCTGAACCTTCTTGCAGGACTTGGCGGCTTTGTTGAAGGCTCTCTTTTTATCCAGGACATCCGGAGCTTTGCGCGTCCGAGCATCAGCCCAGGCTACAAATGCTGACTGCTTCAGTGTTTCTGCACGAACGCAATCAGCACTGTACCAAGGGCGTGCTGCGCCACCAAGAGGCACGTCAGAGAAGGGAATGAAATATTCCATGGCCTGACGTACCACGTCGGTTATGGCCGAGGCGCAGCTCGACGGATCCTCAGTAGAGAAGCAGATTTGTCGCCATGGATAAGATGCAAAGAAGTGCCGCATCTCATCCCAATCTGCTGACTTGTATCGCCACACTCGCCTGGTGCCTCTAGGGCTTAAATCGGGCGGAGAGTAGCTAGATACAGATTTCACCAGACAGTGGTCAGAGGTTCCCAATGGGGCAGAAATCGACACAGAGTACCTGTCCGGATCAGTTGTCAGCAGAAGGTCCAAGCAATTGGGGGTGTGACCATCAACATCCGGTATGCGCGTGGGGCCATCGACCAGCTGTGTGAGGTTTAGCGACAACGCGAGTTTGTACGCTTCCCTGCCAGCATGGTCGGTCTTCTGGTATGGGAACAGCCACTCCTGGTGGTGAGCATTAAAGTCCCCCAGAAGAACCAATTGCGCAGATGGATACCGTTGTTGGGCCACTTCCGCCGCAAGGCTAAGGTGTTCAATTAACTTAGTTGTCTCCTGGTCACCGCTGTGCGAACGGTAGACACAAGCATAGAGCATTTTCTCCAGCCCAGTGTCCACCAGCATCCATATTACAGAAAATTTGGGATCTTCAAGGTTCCGGAGACGTCGACAGCAGATGTCATCGCGAGCATACACGCAGATCCCAGCGCGGGGTTTAAAATTGTGCTCCAGGTTATACCCTGGGTAGAGTAAGTATGACGCGTCTGACGGACATCTGATCTGCGTCTCCGTAAGGAATAGCAAGTGTGGATTTTCAGTTTCGAGGTGGTGGTGAACTGGGTCGATATTTGAGTGCAGACCTCGGATATTTGAGAGGTGCACTTTGAGTTGGAGGACGTGCTTCCGCTGTGCACACTTACTATTCTTATTTGACTTTTTCATGTTGGAGAGTGAATAGGCGAGAGAACGGTAGTTGGGCGAGGGGCTGCACAGCTCACCCAGCGGCGCATGCGGGGTCGCCACACGTATGGTAGCCTCATCTGGAGACTGCGGGGACGCCCGAACCCCCCACGGAAATGCCCACCGACTCCTCCAATCCGGTCGCCAACCGGCACGGTGGAGCATTCCGGGATTTTTCGCGAGGCGGCGGGGCAGCCTTTCGTAGGTGGCTGGCCTACTACTTGGGCCCCCTACAACCTGCGGTCGGCCAGCGGAGAACCGTGCTTCGGATCCCGCTACCCTCCACGATGAGGCGCCCGGCGCGGCAACACATCGCAGCACCGAAACCGGTGCGCATGTGCAGTATAGCTGCCCAGACCCGTTCTCTTGGTGGCTACTCCGGACATCATGCCGAAACACGACTAGGTCGCTTGGCGGCATGTCTTTGTCCGGAGGGTGGTGACAAGCCGCGGTCTGCCTGGACCTACCACCAGTAGGCTGCTCGTTTAAGGCTCCCAGGGTTCTTGTGTGGGGCCTTGTGGTAGAATCTACGGATGCGAGCAGCGGAACCGTATTCCCACACATCCCTTAGTCGACTTTTACGACACCCACGGGAAGATATGGGGTAGTCCTATTCTGAACCGGGAACTACACGGTGGGAATTGGATTGCATGACTTTGGCATGTTTACTCATTCTACAATTTCCAACACTTTCTCAGTGCTGTCATAGTCCAAAGTTGCAATCCAGGTGGTTGGAGATTGTTTGCACCTATCGTGTTTGATTAACAATGTTGAGTAATTTGTTTACCTAAGTGTATAAATACGGTTCAAGATAGCGATAGAAGTTTTGGCCAAATTTACGTGTGATACATGATGTCCACTTAAGGCGCCGCGCTGTAGCATTCGACCGGAGTCTATCTTTATCGTCTCAGGTCACCGTATGGTTGAAATGTTGTCTACGAAGATGTCGAGATGTTTCCCGACCCCCGTACCTCACCTCACCCACCAGATCGATCTCACCCACCGGATCTAGGTCCCGATACAAAATATCATTCATTAGGTACTCCAGTAGGGAAGAGAGACTATTTTTTTCTTTCATCCAAGCATAGAACAATATCCTGAGAAAATTATTATTGGGTAGTGGTGTGCACCATTGGTTTTCCCAATTTAACGGGTAGTTCGCACCGGTGTGATGAGAGTATTTAAACGTAAAAGGACTGAACCAAAGTTCAAATATTTAAACGAGCTGATTATTATCACAGAAAACGAAACTTTAGCCAAGATTTTCAGGAAGGTAACTTAGTCCTATAAGCCACATTTTTAGACTATATTGATTTCAAAGTTCTCATAAGTAATTCGGATGAATTTCGCAATAAAAAATGTAGACGTGGGTAGGTTAGGTATGTTATTCTCCCGTCCATGGCGCTTCGGCGTAATTTGATTCCAATAAGTTAGGTTTACGGGAACATTGTAAAGCTGCGACCGTCGACGGAAGTGGACCATTTAGGAAATGGTATTTTTAGGAGTGGACCTTTTAGGAAGTGGATATTATGGGAAGTGGACCATTTAGGTAGTGGACGTTATGGGAAGTGGACCATTTAGGAAATTGTATTTTTAGGAGTGGACCTTTTAGGAAGTGGACCTTTTAGGAACTGGACGTTATGGGAAGTGGACCATTTAGAAAGTGGACGTTATGGGAAGTGGACCATTTAGGAAGTGGACGTTATGGGAAGTGGACCATTTAGGAAATGGACGTTGTGAACCTAAACGGACGGTCTGTCAGTGTACTGAACAAACCTAGATTGGTTTTTGCTACACTGATCATGTAATTCTAATATATAATAATTATGTACAGTTACAATAAAATAATAAAATAAAAATGAAGAACTAATAGTGACAGATGTAATGTCTAATGTAGGTACACTTAACATAAATTGTTCCTCACAAAGGTTGGAACGGCACTCTGAGACAAAGGTCAGGGAGTCGTTTTATTTTACTGGTCCGACCACAAATGATTAATCTCCCTGTTTGGGACACAGGGGTGGCTTTAGTGAACTGTTTAGCGCCCCTTCGCTTTAAAAGATTTTATTTTTTATTGTCTACTAAACCCGCATTTGATCTCGATCTCGCCTGATGGTAAGCGACGATGAGGTCGGCGATGGAGTATGCGGGTCCAGTAAATACCTATTCACTGTGGCCTTGAAGATCCCAAGGTTGTAGATGAGACATGAGAATCTAGCAAGATATGCATCGCATTTAGTATCTACATAACCAGGCTTATGCATGAATCCTTCACTGGACCATTGTGGTAGAGATCACTTAAAATACAAGCTTTTAAGAGCTTAGTTGGAATGCTTATGAAAACAAAACATTAGTAATGTGCAACACAATACCAAAGTTTTGTTAAATCACTCTACCTG